>OX387424.1:52678407-54166191 GCA_947563755.1 Lochmaea crataegi | reverse complement strand
TTCTAGTCTTCACCAATCGATAGAGGGGACAATTTTACATCTTTTAGTGAATTTTGAGTCCATATTTCCAAGGATTATGGTAGTTAGAAAAAATCAATTTATATCGCAAAATATTTCCATAGCTACCCCCTTTGTTCTAAATTTTCGACAAAAAAATTATGAAAAATGCTAAAAATTCGTAAAGAGGGGTTTTTTTGGCCAAAAAATCGACTGGCACAATCAGTTTTGTGATAAAATTATTATTTCGCCTTCAAATAGAGTCATGAAATTTTCGAAAATCCACTTTTCAAAACAAAAAATACTCATAACTCGACTAATAGGAAAGATAGAACGTTCTAGTCTTCACCAATCGATAGAGGGGACAATTTTACATATTTAAGTGGATTTTGAGTCCACATTTCCAAGGATTATGGGAGTTAGAAAAAATCAATTTGTATCGCAAAATATTTCCATAGCTACCCCCTTTGTTCTAAATTTTCGACAAAAAATTATGAAAAATGCTAAAAATTCGTAAAGAGGGGTTTTTTGGGCCGGAAAATCGACTGGCATAATCAGTTTTTCGATAAAATCATTATTTCGCCTTCAAATAGAGTCATGAAATTTTCGAAAATCCACTTTTCAAAACAAAAAATACTCATATCTCGACAAATAGGAAAGATAGAACGTTCTAGTCTTCACCAATCGATAGAGAGGACAATTTTACATATTTTAGTGAATTTTGAGTCCACATTTCCAAGGATTATGGGAGTTAGAAAAAATCAATTTGTATCGCAAAATATTTCCTTAGCTACCCCCTTTGTTCTAAATTTTCGACAAAAAAATTATAAAAAATGCTAAAAATTCGTAAAGAGGGGTTTTTTTGGCCAAAAAATCGACTGGCACAATCAGTTTTGTGATAAAATCATCATTTCGCCTTCAAATAGAGTCATGAAATTTTCGAAAATCCACTTTTCAAAACAAAAAATACTCATAACTCGACTAATAGGAAAGATAGAACGTTCTAGTCTTCACCAATCGATAGAGGGGACAATTTTACATATTTTAGTGAATTTTGAGTCCACATTTCCAAGGATTATGGGAGTTAGAAAAAATCAATTTGTATCGCAAAATATTTCCTTAGCTACCCCCTTTGTTCTAAATTTTCGACAAAAAAATTATAAAAAATGCTAAAAATTCGTAAAGAGGGGTTTTTTTGGCCAAAAAATCGACTGGCACAATCAGTTTTGTGATAAAATCATCATTTTGCCTTCAAATAGAGTCATGAAATTTTCGAAAATCCACTTTTCAAAACAAAAAATACTCATAACTCGACAAATAGGAAAGATAGAACGTTCTAGTCTTCACCAATCGATAGAGGGGACAATTTTACATCTTTTAGTGAATTTTGAGTCCATATTTCCAAGGATTATGGGAGTTAGAAAAAATCAATTTGTATCGCAAAATATTTCCATACCTACCCCCTTTGTTCTAAATTTTTGACAAAAAAATTATAAAAAATGCTAAAAATTCGTAAAGAGGGGTTTTTTTGGCCAAAAAATCGACTGGCACAATCAGTTTTGTGATAAAATCATTATTTCGCCTTCAAATAGAGTCATGAAATTTTCGAAAATCCACTTTTCAAAACAAAAAATACTCATAACTCGACTAATAGGAAAGATAGAACGTTCTAGTCTTCACCAATCGATAGAGGGGACAATTTTACATATTTTAGTGAATTTTGAGTCCACATTTCCAAGGATTATGGGAGTTAGAAAAAATCAATTTGTATCGCAAAATATTTCCATAGCTACCCCCTTTGTTCTAAATTTTCGACAAAAAAATTATAAAAAATGCTAGAAATTCGTAAAGAGGGGTTTTTTGGGCCGGAAAATCGACTGGCATAATCAGTTTTTCGATAAAATCAATATTTCGCCTTCAAATAGAGTCATGAAATTTTCGAAAATCCACTTTTCAAAACAAAAAATACTCATAACTCGACTAATAGGAAAGATAGAACGTTCTAGTCTTCACCAATCGATAGAGGGGACAATTTTACATCTTTTAGTGAATTTTGAGTCCATATTTCCAAGGATTATGGTAGTTAGAAAAAATCAATTTATATCGCAAAATATTTCCATAGCTACCCCCTTTGTTCTAAATTTTCGACAAAAAAATTATGAAAAATGCTAAAAATTCGTAAAGAGGGGTTTTTTTTGGCCAAAAAATCGACTGGCACAATCAGTTTTGTGATAAAATTATTATTTCGCCTTCAAATAGAGTCATGAAATTTTCGAAAATCCACTTTTCAAAACAAAAAATACTCATAACTCGACTAATAGGAAAGATAGAACGTTCTAGTCTTCACCAATCGATAGAGGGGACAATTTTACATATTTAAGTGGATTTTGAGTCCACATTTCCAAGGATTATGGGAGTTAGAAAAAATCAATTTGTATCGCAAAATATTTCCATAGCTACCCCCTTTGTTCTAAATTTTCGACAAAAAATTATGAAAAATGCTAAAAATTCGTAAAGAGGGGTTTTTTGGGCCGGAAAATCGACTGGCATAATCAGTTTTTCGATAAAATCATTATTTCGCCTTCAAATAGAGTCATGAAATTTTCGAAAATCCACTTTTCAAAACAAAAAATACTCATAACTCGACAAATAGGAAAGATAGAACGTTCTAGTCTTCACCAATCGATAGAGGGGACAATTTTACATATTTTAGTGAATTTTGAGTCCACATTTCCAAGGATTATGGGAGTTAGAAAAAATCAATTTGTATCGCAAAATATTTCCATAGCTACCCCCTTTGTTCTAAATTTTCGACAAAAAAATTATAAAAAATGCTAGAAATTCGTAAAGAGGGGTTTTTTGGGCCGGAAAATCGACTGGCATAATCAGTTTTTCGATAAAATCAATATTTCGCCTTCAAATAGAGTCATGAAATTTTCGAAAATCCACTTTTCAAAACAAAAAATACTCATAACTCGACTAATAGGAAAGATAGAACGTTCTAGTCTTCACCAATCGATAGAGGGGACAATTTTACATCTTTTAGTGAATTTTGAGTCCATATTTCCAAGGATTATGGTAGTTAGAAAAAATCAATTTATATCGCAAAATATTTCCATAGCTACCCCCTTTGTTCTAAATTTTCGACAAAAAAATTATGAAAAATGCTAAAAATTCGTAAAGAGGGGTTTTTTTGGCCAAAAAATCGACTGGCACAATCAGTTTTGTGATAAAATTATTATTTCGCCTTCAAATAGAGTCATGAAATTTTCGAAAATCCACTTTTCAAAACAAAAAATACTCATAACTCGACTAATAGGAAAGATAGAACGTTCTAGTCTTCACCAATCGATAGAGGGGACAATTTTACATATTTAAGTGGATTTTGAGTCCACATTTCCAAGGATTATGGGAGTTAGAAAAAATCAATTTGTATCGCAAAATATTTCCATAGCTACCCCCTTTGTTCTAAATTTTCGACAAAAAATTATGAAAAATGCTAAAAATTCGTAAAGAGGGGTTTTTTGGGCCGGAAAATCGACTGGCATAATCAGTTTTTCGATAAAATCATTATTTCGCCTTCAAATAGAGTCATGAAATTTTCGAAAATCCACTTTTCAAAACAAAAAATACTCATATCTCGACAAATAGGAAAGATAGAACGTTCTAGTCTTCACCAATCGATAGAGAGGACAATTTTACATATTTTAGTGAATTTTGAGTCCACATTTCCAAGGATTATGGGAGTTAGAAAAAATCAATTTGTATCGCAAAATATTTCCTTAGCTACCCCCTTTGTTCTAAATTTTCGACAAAAAAATTATAAAAAATGCTAAAAATTCGTAAAGAGGGGTTTTTTTGGCCAAAAAATCGACTGGCACAATCAGTTTTGTGATAAAATCATCATTTCGCCTTCAAATAGAGTCATGAAATTTTCGAAAATCCACTTTTCAAAACAAAAAATACTCATAACTCGACTAATAGGAAAGATAGAACGTTCTAGTCTTCACCAATCGATAGAGGGGACAATTTTACATATTTTAGTGAATTTTGAGTCCACATTTCCAAGGATTATGGGAGTTAGAAAAAATCAATTTGTATCGCAAAATATTTCCTTAGCTACCCCCTTTGTTCTAAATTTTCGACAAAAAAATTATAAAAAATGCTAAAAATTCGTAAAGAGGGGTTTTTTTTGGCCAAAAAATCGACTGGCACAATCAGTTTTGTGATAAAATCATCATTTTGCCTTCAAATAGAGTCATGAAATTTTCGAAAATCCACTTTTCAAAACAAAAAATACTCATAACTCGACAAATAGGAAAGATAGAACGTTCTAGTCTTCACCAATCGATAGAGGGGACAATTTTACATCTTTTAGTGAATTTTGAGTCCATATTTCCAAGGATTATGGGAGTTAGAAAAAATCAATTTGTATCGCAAAATATTTCCATACCTACCCCCTTTGTTCTAAATTTTTGACAAAAAAATTATAAAAAATGCTAAAAATTCGTAAAGAGGGGTTTTTTTGGCCAAAAAATCGACTGGCACAATCAGTTTTGTGATAAAATCATTATTTCGCCTTCAAATAGAGTCATGAAATTTTCGAAAATCCACTTTTCAAAACAAAAAATACTCATAACTCGACTAATAGGAAAGATAGAACGTTCTAGTCTTCACCAATCGATAGAGGGGACAATTTTACATATTTTAGTGAATTTTGAGTCCACATTTCCAAGGATTATGGGAGTTAGAAAAAATCAATTTGTATCGCAAAATATTTCCATAGCTACCCCCTTTGTTCTAAATTTTCGACAAAAAAATTATAAAAAATGCTAGAAATTCGTAAAGAGGGGTTTTTTGGGCCGGAAAGTCGACTGGCATAATCAGTTTTTCGATAAAATCAATATTTCGCCTTCAAATAGAGTCATGAAATTTTCGAAAATCCACTTTTCAAAACAAAAAATACTCATAACTCGACTAATAGGAAAGATAGAACGTTCTAGTCTTCACCAATCGATAGAGGGGACAATTTTACATCTTTTAGTGAATTTTGAGTCCATATTTCCAAGGATTATGGTAGTTAGAAAAAATCAATTTATATCGCAAAATATTTCCATAGCTACCCCCTTTGTTCTAAATTTTCGACAAAAAAATTATGAAAAATGCTAAAAATTCGTAAAGAGGGGTTTTTTTGGCCAAAAAATCGACTGGCACAATCAGTTTTGTGATAAAATTATTATTTCGCCTTCAAATAGAGTCATGAAATTTTCGAAAATCCACTTTTCAAAACAAAAAATACTCATAACTCGACTAATAGGAAAGATAGAACGTTCTAGTCTTCACCAATCGATAGAGGGGACAATTTTACATATTTAAGTGGATTTTGAGTCCACATTTCCAAGGATTATGGGAGTTAGAAAAAATCAATTTGTATCGCAAAATATTTCCATAGCTACCCCCTTTGTTCTAAATTTTCGACAAAAAATTATGAAAAATGCTAAAAATTCGTAAAGAGGGGTTTTTTGGGCCGGAAAATCGACTGGCATAATCAGTTTTTCGATAAAATCATTATTTCGCCTTCAAATAGAGTCATGAAATTTTCGAAAATCCACTTTTCAAAACAAAAAATACTCATATCTCGACAAATAGGAAAGATAGAACGTTCTAGTCTTCACCAATCGATAGAGAGGAAAATTTTACATATTTTAGTGAATTTTGAGTCCACATTTCCAAGGATTATGGGAGTTAGAAAAAATCAATTTGTATCGCAAAATATTTCCTTAGCTACCCCCTTTGTTCTAAATTTTCGACAAAAAAATTATAAAAAATGCTAAAAATTCGTAAAGAGGGGTTTTTTTGGCCAAAAAATCGACTGGCACAATCAGTTTTGTGATAAAATCATCATTTCGCCTTCAAATAGAGTCATGAAATTTTCGAAAATCCACTTTTCAAAACAAAAAATACTCATAACTCGACTAATAGGAAAGATAGAACGTTCTAGTCTTCACCAATCGATAGAGGGGACAATTTTACATATTTTAGTGAATTTTGAGTCCACATTTCCAAGGATTATGGGAGTTAGAAAAAATCAATTTGTATCGCAAAATATTTCCTTAGCTACCCCCTTTGTTCTAAATTTTCGACAAAAAAATTATAAAAAATGCTAAAAATTCGTAAAGAGGGGTTTTTTTGGCCAAAAAATCGACTGGCACAATCAGTTTTGTGTTAAAATCATCATTTTGCCTTCAAATAGAGTCATGAAATTTTCGAAAATCCACTTTTCAAAACAAAAAATACTCATAACTCGACAAATAGGAAAGATAGAACGTTCTAGTCTTCACCAATCGATAGAGGGGACAATTTTACATCTTTTAGTGAATTTTGAGTCCATATTTCCAAGGATTATGGGAGTTAGAAAAAATCAATTTGTATCGCAAAATATTTCCATACCTACCCCCTTTGTTCTAAATTTTTGACAAAAAAATTATAAAAAATGCTAAAAATTCGTAAAGAGGGGTTTTTTTGGCCAAAAAATCGACTGGCACAATCAGTTTTGTGATAAAATCATTATTTCGCCTTCAAATAGAGTCATGAAATTTTCGAAAATCCACTTTTCAAAACAAAAAATACTCATAACTCGACTAATAGGAAAGATAGAACGTTCTAGTCTTCACCAATCGATAGAGGGGACAATTTTACATATTTTAGTGAATTTTGAGTCCACATTTCCAAGGATTATGGGAGTTAGAAATAATCAATTTGTATCGCAAAATATTTCCATAGCTACCCCCTTTGTTCTAAATTTTCGACAAAAAAATTATAAAAAATGCTAAAAATTCGTAAAGAGGGGTTTTTTTGGCCAAAAAATCGACTGGCACAATCAGTTTTGTGATAAAATCATCATTTCGCGTTCAAATAGAGTCATGAAATTTTCGAAAATCCACTTTTCAAAACAAAAAATACTCATAACTCGACTAATAGGAAAGATAGAACGTTCTAGTCTTCACCAATCGATAGAGGGGACAATTTTACATATTTTAGTGAATTTTGAGTCCACATTTCCAAGGATTATGGGAGTTAGAAAAAATCAATTTGTATCGCAAAATATTTCCATAGCTACCCCCTTTGTTCTAAATTTTCGACAAAAAAATTATAAAAAATGCTAAAAATTCGTAAAGAGGGGTTTTTTGGGCCGGAAAATCGACTGGCATAATCAGTTTTTCGATAAAATCATTATTTCGCCTTCAAATAGAGTCATGAAATTTTCGAAAATCCACTTTTCAAAACAAAAAATACTCATATCTCGACAAATAGGAAAGATAGAACGTTCTAGTCTTCACCAATCGATAGAGGGGACAATTTTACATATTTTAGTGAATTTTGAGTCCACATTTCCAAGGATTATGGGAGTTAGAAAAAATCAATTTGTATCGCAAAATATTTCCTTAGCTACCCCTTTGTTCTAAATTTTCGACAAAAAAATTATAAAAAATGCTAAAAATTCGTAAAGAGGGGTTTTTTTGGCCAAAAAATCGACTGGCACAATCAGTTTTGTGATAAAATCATCATTTCGCCTTCAAATAGAGTCATGAAATTTTCGAAAATCCACTTTTCAAAACAAAAAATACTCATAACTCGACTAATAGGAAAGATAGAACGTTCTAGTCTTCACCAATCGATAGAGGGGACAATTTTACATATTTTAGTGAATTTTGAGTCCACATTTCCAAGGATTATGGGAGTTAGAAAAAATCAATTTGTATCGCAAAATATTTCCATAGCTACCCCCTTTGTTCTAAATTTTCGACAAAAAAATTATAAAAAATGCTAGAAATTCGTAAAGAGGGGTTTTTTGGGCCAGAAAATCGACTGGCATAATCAGTTTTTCGATAAAATCATTATTTCGCCTTCAAATAGAGTCATGAAATTTTCGAAAATCCACTTTTCAAAACAAAAAATACTCATATCTCGACAAATAGGAAAGATAGAACGTTCTAGTCTTCACCAATCGATAGAGGGGACAATTTTACATATTTAAGTGAATTTTGAGTCCACATTTCCAAGGATTATGGGAGTTAGAAAAAATCAATTTGTATCGCAAAATATTTCCATAGCTACCCCCTTTGTTCTAAATTTTCGACAAAAAAATTATAAAAAATGCTAAAAATTCGTAAAGAGGGGTTTTTTTGGCCAAAAAATCGACTGGCACAATCAGTTTTGTGATAAAATCATCATTTTGCCTTCAAATAGAGTCATGAAATTTTCGAAAATCCACTTTTCAAAACAAAAAATACTGATAACTCGACAAATAGGAAAGATAGAACGTTCTAGTCTTCACCAATCGATAGAGGGGACAATTTTACATCTTTTAGTGAATTTTGAGTCCATATTTCCAAGGATTATGGGAGTTAGAAAAAATCAATTTGTATCGCAAAATATTTCCATACCTACCCCCTTTGTTCTAAATTTTTGACAAAAAAATTATAAAAAATGCTAAAAATTCGTAAAGAGGGGTTTTTTGGCCAAAAAATCGACTGGCACAATCAGTTTTGTGATAAAATCATTATTTCGCCTTCAAATAGAGTCATGAAATTTTCGAAAATCCACTTTTCAAAACAAAAAATACTCATAACTCGACTAATAGGAAAGATAGAACGTTCTAGTCTTCACTCATAGATAGAGGGGACAATTTTACATATTTTAGTGAATTTTGAGTCCACATTTCCAAGGATTATGGGAGTTAGAAATAATCAATTTGTATCGCAAAATATTTCCATAGCTACCCCCTTTGTTCTAAATTTTCGACAAAAAAATTATAAAAAATGCTAAAAATTCGTAAAGAGGGGTTTTTTTGGCCAAAAAATCGACTGGCACAATCAGTTTTGTGATAAAATCATCATTTCGCGTTCAAATAGAGTCATGAAATTTTCGAAAATCCACTTTTCAAAACAAAAAATACTCATAACTCGACTAATAGGAAAGATAGAACGTTCTAGTCTTCACCAATCGATAGAGGGGACAATTTTACATATTTTAGTGAATTTTGAGTCCACATTTCCAAGGATTATGGGAGTTAGAAAAAATCAATTTGTATCGCAAAATATTTTCGACAAAAAAATTATAAAAAATGCTAAAAATTCGTAAAGAGGGTTTTTTTTGGCCAAAAAATCGACTGGCACAATCAGTTTTGTGATAAAATCATCATTTCGCCTTCAAATAGAGTCATGAAATTTTCGAAAATCCACTTTTCAAAACAAAAAATACTCATAACTCGACTAATAGGAAAGATAGAACGTTCTAGTCTTCACCAATCGATAGAGGGGACAATTTTACACATTTTAGTGAATTTTGAGTCCACATTTCCAAGGATTATGGGAGTTAGAAAAAATCAATTTGTATCGCAAAATATTTCCATAGCTACCCCCTTTGTTCTAAATTTTCGACAAAAAAATTATAAAAAATGCTAAAAATTCGTAAAGAGGGGTTTTTTGGGCCGGAAAATCGACTGGCATAATCAGTTTTTCGATAAAATCATTATTTCGCTTTCAAATAGAGTCATGAAATTTTCGAAAATCCACTTTTCAAAACAAAAAAATACTCATATCTCGACAAATAGGAAAGATAGAACGTTCTAGTCTTCACCAATCGATAGAGGGGACAATTTTACATATTTAAGTGGATTTTGAGTCCACATTTCCAAGGATTATGGGAGTTAGAAAAAATCAATTTGTATCGCAAAATATTTCCATAGCTACCCCCTTTGTTCTAAATTTTCGACAAAAAAATTATGAAAAATGCTAAAAATTCGTAAAGAGGGGTTTTTTTGGCCAAAAAATCGA
This sequence comes from Lochmaea crataegi, assembly GCA_947563755.1. Classification (NCBI taxonomy): domain Eukaryota; kingdom Metazoa; phylum Arthropoda; class Insecta; order Coleoptera; family Chrysomelidae; genus Lochmaea; species Lochmaea crataegi. The sequence continues at coordinate 54,156,355 of OX387424.1, read as the reverse complement.
CTGGCACAATCAGTTTTGTGATAAAATTATTATTTCGCCTTCAAATAGAGTCATGAAATTTTCGAAAATCCACTTTTCAAAACAAAAAATACTCATAACTCGACTAATAGGAAAGATAGAACGTTCTAGTCTTCACCAATCGATAGAGGGGACAATTTTACATATTTAAGTGGATTTTGAGTCCACATTTCCAAGGATTATGGGAGTTAGAAAAAATCAATTTGTATCGCAAAATATTTCCATAGCTACCCCCTTTGTTCTAAATTTTCGACAAAAAATTATGAAAAATGCTAAAAATTCGTAAAGAGGGGTTTTTTGGGCCGGAAAATCGACTGGCATAATCAGTTTTTCGATAAAATCATTATTTCGCCTTCAAATAGAGTCATGAAATTTTCGAAAATCCACTTTTCAAAACAAAAAATACTCATATCTCGACAAATAGGAAAGATAGAACGTTCTAGTCTTCACCAATCGATAGAGAGGACAATTTTACATATTTTAGTGAATTTTGAGTCCACATTTCCAAGGATTATGGGAGTTAGAAAAAATCAATTTGTATCGCAAAATATTTCCTTAGCTACCCCCTTTGTTCTAAATTTTCGACAAAAAAATTATAAAAAATGCTAAAAATTCGTAAAGAGGGGTTTTTTTGGCCAAAAAATCGACTGGCACAATCAGTTTTGTGATAAAATCATCATTTCGCCTTCAAATAGAGTCATGAAATTTTCGAAAATCCACTTTTCAAAACAAAAAATACTCATAACTCGACTAATAGGAAAGATAGAACGTTCTAGTCTTCACCAATCGATAGAGGGGACAATTTTACATATTTTAGTGAATTTTGAGTCCACATTTCCAAGGATTATGGGAGTTAGAAAAAATCAATTTGTATCGCAAAATATTTCCATACCTACCCCCTTTGTTCTAAATTTTTGACAAAAAAATTATAAAAAATGCTAAAAATTCGTAAAGAGGGGTTTTTTTGGCCAAAAAATCGACTGGCACAATCAGTTTTGTGATAAAATCATTATTTCGCCTTCAAATAGAGTCATGAAATTTTCGAAAATCCACTTTTCAAAACAAAAAATACTCATAACTCGACTAATAGGAAAGATAGAACGTTCTAGTCTTCACCAATCGATAGAGGGGACAATTTTACATATTTTAGTGAATTTTGAGTCCACATTTCCAAGGATTATGGGAGTTAGAAAAAATCAATTTGTATCGCAAAATATTTTCGACAAAAAAATTATAAAAAATGCTAAAAATTCGTAAAGAGGGTTTTTTTTGGCCAAAAAATCGACTGGCACAATCAGTTTTGTGATAAAATCATCATTTCGCCTTCAAATAGAGTCATGAAATTTTCGAAAATCCACTTTTCAAAACAAAAAATACTCATAACTCGACTAATAGGAAAGATAGAACGTTCTAGTCTTCACCAATCGATAGAGGGGACAATTTTACACATTTTAGTGAATTTTGAGTCCACATTTCCAAGGATTATGGGAGTTAGAAAAAATCAATTTGTATCGCAAAATATTTCCATAGCTACCCCCTTTGTTCTAAATTTTCGACAAAAAAATTATAAAAAATGCTAAAAATTCGTAAAGAGGGGTTTTTTGGGCCGGAAAATCGACTGGCATAATCAGTTTTTCGATAAAATCATTATTTCGCTTTCAAATAGAGTCATGAAATTTTCGAAAATCCACTTTTCAAAACAAAAAATACTCATATCTCGACAAATAGGAAAGATAGAACGTTCTAGTCTTCACCAATCGATAGAGGGGACAATTTTACATATTTTAGTGAATTTTGAGTCCACATTTCCAAGGATTATGGGAGTTAGAAAAAATCAATTTGTATCGCAAAATATTTCCTTAGCTACCCCCTTTGTTCTAAATTTTCGACAAAAAAATTATAAAAAATGCTAAAAATTCGTGAAGAGGGGTTTTTTTGGCCAAAAAATCGACTGGCATAATCAGTTTTGTGATAAAATCATCATTTCGCCTTCAAATAGAGTCATGAAATTTTCGAAAATCCACTTTTCAAAACAAAAAATACTCATAACTCGACTAATAGGAAAGATAGAACGTTCTAGTCTTCACCAATCGATAGAGGGGACAATTTTACATATTTTAGTGAATTTTGAGTCCACATTTCCAAGGATTATGGGAGTTAGAAAAAATCAATTTGTATCGCAAAATATTTCCATAGCTACCCCCTTTGTTCTAAATTTTCGACAAAAAAATTATGAAAAATGCTAAAAATTCGTAAAGAGGGGTTTTTTTGGCCAAAAAATCGACTGGCACAATCAGTTTTGTGATAAAATTATTATTTCGCCTTCAAATAGAGTCATGAAATTTTCGAAAATCCACTTTTCAAAACAAAAAATACTCATAACTCGACTAATAGGAAAGATAGAACGTTCTAGTCTTCACCAATCGATAGAGGGGACAATTTTACATATTTAAGTGGATTTTGAGTCCACATTTCCAAGGATTATGGGAGTTAGAAAAAATCAATTTGTATCGCAAAATATTTCCATAGCTACCCCCTTTGTTCTAAATTTTCGACAAAAAATTATGAAAAATGCTAAAAATTCGTAAAGAGGGGTTTTTTGGGCCGGAAAATCGACTGGCATAATCAGTTTTTCGATAAAATCATTATTTCGCCTTCAAATAGAGTCATGAAATTTTCGAAAATCCACTTTTCAAAACAAAAAATACTCATATCTCGACAAATAGGAAAGATAGAACGTTCTAGTCTTCACCAATCGATAGAGGGGACAATTTTACATATTTTAGTGAATTTTGAGTCCACATTTCCAAGGATTATGGGAGTTAGAAAAAATCAATTTGTATCGCAAAATATTTCCATACCTACCCCCTTTGTTCTAAATTTTTGACAAAAAAATTATAAAAAATGCTAAAAATTCGTAAAGAGGGGTTTTTTTGGCCAAAAAATCGACTGGCACAATCAGTTTTGTGATAAAATCATTATTTCGCCTTCAAATAGAGTCATGAAATTTTCGAAAATCCACTTTTCAAAACAAAAAATACTCATAACTCGACTAATAGGAAAGATAGAACGTTCTAGTCTTCACCAATCGATAGAGGGGACAATTTTACATATTTTAGTGAATTTTGAGTCCACATTTCCAAGGATTATGGGAGTTAGAAATAATCAATTTGTATCGCAAAATATTTCCATAGCTACCCCCTTTGTTCTAAATTTTCGACAAAAAAATTATAAAAAATGCTAAAAATTCGTAAAGAGGGGTTTTTTTTGCCAAAAAATCGACTGGCACAATCAGTTTTGTGATAAAATCATCATTTCGCGTTCAAATAGAGTCATGAAATTTTCGAAAATCCACTTTTCAAAACAAAAAATACTCATAACTCGACTAATAGGAAAGATAGAACGTTCTAGTCTTCACCAATCGATAGAGGGGACAATTTTACATATTTTAGTGAATTTTGAGTCCACATTTCCAAGGATTATGGGAGTTAGAAAAAATCAATTTGTATCGCAAAATATTTTCGACAAAAAAATTATAAAAAATGCTAAAAATTCGTAAAGAGGGTTTTTTTTGGCCAAAAAATCGACTGGCACAATCAGTTTTGTGATAAAATCATCATTTCGCCTTCAAATAGAGTCATGAAATTTTCGAAAATCCACTTTTCAAAACAAAAAATACTCATAACTCGACTAATAGGAAAGATAGAACGTTCTAGTCTTCACCAATCGATAGAGGGGACAATTTTACACATTTTAGTGAATTTTGAGTCCACATTTCCAAGGATTATGGGAGTTAGAAAAAATCAATTTGTATCGCAAAATATTTCCATAGCTACCCCCTTTGTTCTAAATTTTCGACAAAAAAATTATAAAAAATGCTAAAAATTCGTAAAGAGGGGTTTTTTGGGCCGGAAAATCGACTGGTATAATCAGTTTTTCGATAAAATCATTATTTCGCTTTCAAATAGAGTCATGAAATTTTCGAAAATCCACTTTTCAAAACAAAAAATACTCATATCTCGACAAATAGGAAAGATAGAACGTTCTAGTCTTCACCAATCGATAGAGGGGACAATTTTACATATTTTAGTGAATTTTGAGTCCACATTTCCAAGGATTATGGGAGTTAGAAAAAATCAATTTGTATCGCAAAATATTTCCTTAGCTACCCCCTTTGTTCTAAATTTTCGACAAAAAAATTATAAAAAATGCTAAAAATTCGTGAAGAGGGGTTTTTTTGGCCAAAAAATCGACTGGCATAATCAGTTTTGTGATAAAATCATCATTTCGCCTTCAAATAGAGTCATGAAATTTTCGAAAATCCACTTTTCAAAACAAAAAATACTCATAACTCGACTAATAGGAAAGATAGAACGTTCTAGTCTTCACCAATCGATAGAGGGGACAATTTTACATATTTTAGTGAATTTTGAGTCCACATTTCCAAGGATTATGGGAGTTAGAAAAAATCAATTTGTATCGCAAAATATTTCCATAGCTACCCCCTTTGTTCTAAATTTTCGACAAAAAAATTATAAAAAATGCTAGAAATTCGTAAAGAGGGGTTTTTTGGGCCGGAAAATCGACTGGCATAATCAGTTTTTCGATAAAATCAATATTTCGCCTTCAAATAGAGTCATGAAATTTTCGAAAATCCACTTTTCAAAACAAAAAATACTCATAACTCGACTAATAGGAAAGATAGAACGTTCTAGTCTTCACCAATCGATAGAGGGGACAATTTTACATCTTTTAGTGAATTTTGAGTCCATATTTCCAAGGATTATGGTAGTTAGAAAAAATCAATTTATATCGCAAAATATTTCCATAGCTACCCCCTTTGTTCTAAATTTTCGACAAAAAAATTATGAAAAATGCTAAAAATTCGTAAAGAGGGGTTTTTTTGGCCAAAAAATCGACTGGCACAATCAGTTTTTCGATAAAATCATTATTTCGCCTTCAAATAGAGTCATGAAATTTTCGAAAATCCACTTTTCAAAACAAAAAATACTCATATCTCGACAAATAGGAAAGATAGAACGTTCTAGTCTTCACCAATCGATAGAGGGGACAATTTTACATATTTTAGTGAATTTTGAGTCCACATTTCCAAGGATTATGGGAGTTAGAAAAAATCAATTTGTATCGCAAAATATTTCCATAGCTACCCCCTTTGTTCTAAATTTTCGACAAAAAAATTATAAAAAATGCTAGAAATTCGTAAAGAGGTGTTTTTTGGGCCAGAAAATCGACTGGCATAATCAGTTTTTCGATAAAATCATTATTTCGCCTTCAAATAGAGTCATGAAATTTTCGAAAATCCACTTTTCAAAACAAAAAATACTCATATCTCGACAAATAGGAAAGATAGAACGTTCTAGTCTTCACCAATCGATAGAGGGGACAATTTTACATATTTTAGTGAATTTTGAGTCCACATTTCCAAGGATTATGGTAGTTAGAAAAAATCAATTTATATCGCAAAATATTTCCATAGCTACCCCCTTTGTTCTAAATTTTCGACAAAAAAATTATGAAAAATGCTAAAAATTCGTAAAGAGGGGTTTTTTTGGCCAAAAAATCGACTGGCACAATCAGTTTTGTGATAAAATCATTATTTCGCCTTCAAATAGAGTCATGAAATTTTCGAAAATCCACTTTTCAAAACAAAAAATACTCATATCTCGACAAATAGGAAAGATAGAACGTTCTAGTCTTCACCAATCGATAGAGGGGACAATTTTACATATTTTAGTGAATTTTGAGTCCACATTTCCAAGGATTATGGGAGTTAGAAAAAATCAATTTGTATCGCAAAATATTTCCTTAGCTACCCCCTTTGTTCTAAATTTTCGACAAAAAAATTATAAAAAATGCTAAAAATTCGTAAAGAGGGGTTTTTTTGGCCAAAAAATCGACTGGCACAATCAGTTTTGTGATAAAATCATCATTTTGCCTTCAAATAGAGTCATGAAATTTTCGAAAATCCACTTTTCAAAACAAAAAATACTCATAACTCGACAAATAGGAAAGATAGAACGTTCTAGTCTTCACCAATCGATAGAGGGGACAATTTTACATCTTTTAGTGAATTTTGAGTCCATATTTCCAAGGATTATGGGAGTTAGAAAAAATCAATTTGTATCGCAAAATATTTCCATACCTACCCCCTTTGTTCTAAATTTTTGACAAAAAAATTATAAAAAATGCTAAAAATTCGTAAAGAGGGGTTTTTTTGGCCAAAAAATCGACTGGCACAATCAGTTTTGTGATAAAATCATTATTTCGCCTTCAAATAGAGTCATGAAATTTTCGAAAATCCACTTTTCAAAACAAAAAATACTCATAACTCGACTAATAGGAAAGATAGAACGTTCTAGTCTTCACCAATCGATAGAGGGGGCAATTTTACATATTTTAGTGAATTTTGAGTCCACATTTCGAAAAATTCGTAAAGAGGGGTTTTTTGGCCAAAAAATCGACTGGCACAATCAGTTTTGTGATAAAATCATTATTTCGCCTTCAAATAGAGTCATGAAATTTTCGAAAATCCACTTTTCAAAACAAAAAATACTCATAACTCGACTAATAGGAAAGATAGAACGTTCTAGTCTTCACCAATCGATAGAGGGGGCAATTTTACATATTTTAGTGAATTTTGAGTCCACATTTCCAAGGATTATGGGAGTTAGAAAAAATCAATTTGTATCGCAAAATATTTCCATAGCTACCCCCTTTGTTCTAAATTTTCGACAAAAAAATTATAAAAAATGCTAAAAATTCGTAAAGAGGGGTTTTTTTGGCCAAAAAATCGACTGGCACAATCAGTTTTGTGATAAAATCATCATTTCGCCTTCAAATAGAGTCATGAAATTTTCGAAAATCCACTTTTCAAAACAAAAAATACTCATAACTCGACTAATAGGAAAGATAGAACGTTCTAGTCTTCACCAATCGATAGAGGGGACAATTTTACATATTTTAGTGAATTTTGAGTCCACATTTCCAAGGATTATGGGAGTTAGAAAAAATCAATTTGTATCGCAAAATATTTCCATAGCTACCCCCTTTGTTCTAAATTTTCGACAAAAAAATTATAAAAAATGCTAGAAATTCGTAAAGAGGGGTTTTTTGGGCCAGAAAATCGACTGGCATAATCAGTTTTTCGATAAAATCATTATTTCGCCTTCAAATAGAGTCATGAAATTTTCGAAAATCCACTTTTCAAAACAAAAAATACTCATATCTCGACAAATAGGAAAGATAGAACGTTCTAGTCTTCACCAATCGATAGAGGGGACAATTTTACATATTTAAGTGAATTTTGAGTCCACATTTCCAAGGATTATGGGAGTTAGAAAAAATCAATTTGTATCGCAAAATATTTCCATAGCTACCCCCTTTGTTCTAAATTTTCGACAAAAAAATTATAAAAAATGCTAAAAATTCGTAAAGAGGGGTTTTTTTGGCCAAAAAATCGACTGGCACAATCAGTTTTGTGATAAAATCATCATTTTGCCTTCAAATAGAGTCATGAAATTTTCGAAAATCCACTTTTCAAAACAAAAAATACTGATAACTCGACAAATAGGAAAGATAGAACGTTCTAGTCTTCACCAATCGATAGAGGGGACAATTTTACATCTTTTAGTGAATTTTGAGTCCATATTTCCAAGGATTATGGGAGTTAGAAAAAATCAATTTGTATCGCAAAATATTTCCATACCTACCCCCTTTGTTCTAAATTTTTGACAAAAAAATTATAAAAAATGCTAAAAATTCGTAAAGAGGGGTTTTTTGGCCAAAAAATCGACTGGCACAATCAGTTTTGTGATAAAATCATTATTTCGCCTTCAAATAGAGTCATGAAATTTTCGAAAATCCACTTTTCAAAACAAAAAATACTCATAACTCGACTAATAGGAAAGATAGAACGTTCTAGTCTTCACTCATAGATAGAGGGGACAATTTTACATATTTTAGTGAATTTTGAGTCCACATTTCCAAGGATTATGGGAGTTAGAAATAATCAATTTGTATCGCAAAATATTTCCATAGCTACCCCCTTTGTTCTAAATTTTCGACAAAAAAATTATAAAAAATGCTAAAAATTCGTAAAGAGGGGTTTTTTTGGCCAAAAAATCGACTGGCACAATCAGTTTTGTGATAAAATCATCATTTCGCGTTCAAATAGAGTCATGAAATTTTCGAAAATCCACTTTTCAAAACAAAAAATACTCATAACTCGACTAATAGGAAAGATAGAACGTTCTAGTCTTCACCAATCGATAGAGGGGACAATTTTACATATTTTAGTGAATTTTGAGTCCACATTTCCAAGGATTATGGGAGTTAGAAAAAATCAATTTGTATCGCAAAATATTTTCGACAAAAAAATTATAAAAAATGCTAAAAATTCGTAAAGAGGGTTTTTTTTGGCCAAAAAATCGACTGGCACAATCAGTTTTGTGATAAAATCATCATTTCGCCTTCAAATAGAGTCATGAAATTTTCGAAAATCCACTTTTCAAAACAAAAAATACTCATAACTCGACTAATAGGAAAGATAGAACGTTCTAGTCTTCACCAATCGATAGAGGGGACAATTTTACACATTTTAGTGAATTTTGAGTCCACATTTCCAAGGATTATGGGAGTTAGAAAAAATCAATTTGTATCGCAAAATATTTCCATAGCTACCCCCTTTGTTCTAAATTTTCGACAAAAAAATTATAAAAAATGCTAAAAATTCGTAAAGAGGGGTTTTTTGGGCCGGAAAATCGACTGGCATAATCAGTTTTTCGATAAAATCATTATTTCGCTTTCAAATAGAGTCATGAAATTTTCGAAAATCCACTTTTCAAAACAAAAAAATACTCATATCTCGACAAATAGGAAAGATAGAACGTTCTAGTCTTCACCAATCGATAGAGGGGACAATTTTACATATTTTAGTGAATTTTGAGTCCACATTTCCAAGGATTATGGGAGTTAGAAAAAATCAATTTGTATCGCAAAATATTTCCTTAGCTACCCCCTTTGTTCTAAATTTTCGACAAAAAAATTATAAAAAATGCTAAAAATTCGTGAAGAGGGGTTTTTTGGCCAAAAAATCGACTGGCATAATCAGTTTTGTGATAAAATCATCATTTCGCCTTCAAATAGAGTCATGAAATTTTCGAAAATCCACTTTTCAAAACAAAAAATACTCATAACTCGACTAATAGGAAAGATAGAACGTTCTAGTCTTCACCAATCGATAGAGGGGACAATTTTACATATTTTAGTGAATTTTGAGTCCACATTTCCAAGGATTATGGGAGTTAGAAAAAATCAATTTGTATCGCAAAATATTTCCATAGCTACCCCCTTTGTTCTAAATTTTCGACAAAAAAATTATGAAAAATGCTAAAAATTCGTAAAGAGGGGTTTTTTTGGCCAAAAAATCGACTGGCACAATCAGTTTTGTGATAAAATTATTATTTCGCCTTCAAATAGAGTCATGAAATTTTCGAAAATCCACTTTTCAAAACAAAAAATACTCATAACTCGACTAATAGGAAAGATAGAACGTTCTAGTCTTCACCAATCGATAGAGGGGACAATTTTACATATTTAAGTGGATTTTGAGTCCACATTTCCAAGGATTATGGGAGTTAGAAAAAATCAATTTGTATCGCAAAATATTTCCATAGCTACCCCCTTTGTTCTAAATTTTCGACAAAAAATTATGAAAAATGCTAAAAATTCGTAAAGAGGGGTTTTTTGGGCCGGAAAATCGACTGGCATAATCAGTTTTTCGATAAAATCATTATTTCGCCTTCAAATAGAGTCATGAAATTTTCGAAAATCCACTTTTCAAAACAAAAAATACTCATAACTCGACTAATAGGAAAGATAGAACGTTCTAGTCTTCACCAATCGATAGAGGGGACAATTCTACAAATTTTAGTGAATTTTGAGTCCACATTTCCAAGGATTATGGGAGTTAGAAAAAATCAATTTGTATCGCAAAATATTTCCATACCTACCCCCTTTGTTCTAAATTTTTGACAAAAAAATTATAAAAAATGCTAAAAATTCGTAAAGAGGGGTTTTTTTGGCCAAAAAATCGACTGGCACAATCAGTTTTGTGATAAAATCATTATTTCGCCTTCAAATAGAGTCATGAAATTTTCGAAAATCCACTTTTCAAAACAAAAAATACTCATAACTCGACTAATAGGAAAGATAGAACGTTCTAGTCTTCACCAATCGATAGAGGGGACAATTTTACATATTTTAGTGAATTTTGAGTCCACATTTCCAAGGATTATGGGAGTTAGAAATAATCAATTTGTATCGCAAAATATTTCCATAGCTACCCCCTTTGTTCTAAATTTTCGACAAAAAAATTATAAAAAATGCTATAAATTCGTAAAGAGGGGTTTTTTTTGCCAAAAAATCGACTGGCACAATCAGTTTTGTGATAAAATCATCATTTCGCGTTCAAATAGAGTCATGAAATTTTCGAAAATCCACTTTTCAAAACAAAAAATACTCATAACTCGACTAATAGGAAAGATAGAACGTTCTAGTCTTCACCAATCGATAGAGGGGACAATTTTACATATTTTAGTGAATTTTGAGTCCACATTTCCAAGGATTATGGGAGTTAGAAAAAATCAATTTGTATCGCAAAATATTTTCGACAAAAAAATTATAAAAAATGCTAAAAATTCGTAAAGAGGGTTTTTTTTGGCCAAAAAATCGACTGGCACAATCAGTTTTGTGATAAAATCATCATTTCGCCTTCAAATAGAGTCATGAAATTTTCGAAAATCCACTTTTCAAAACAAAAAATACTCATAACTCGACTAATAGGAAAGATAGAACGTTCTAGTCTTCACCAATCGATAGAGGGGACAATTTTACACATTTTAGTGAATTTTGAGTCCACATTTCCAAGGATTATGGGAGTTAGAAAAAATCAATTTGTATCGCAAAATATTTCCATAGCTACCCCCTTTGTTCTAAATTTTCGACAAAAAAATTATAAAAAATGCTAAAAATTCGTAAAGAGGGGTTTTTTGGGCCGGAAAATCGACTGGTATAATCAGTTTTTCGATAAAATCATTATTTCGCTTTCAAATAGAGTCATGAAATTTTCGAAAATCCACTTTTCAAAACAAAAAATACTCATATCTCGACAAATAGGAAAGATAGAACGTTCTAGTCTTCACCAATCGATAGAGGGGACAATTTTACATATTTTAGTGAATTTTGAGTCCACATTTCCAAGGATTATGGGAGTTAGAAAAAATCAATTTGTATCGCAAAATATTTCCTTAGCTACCCCCTTTGTTCTAAATTTTCGACAAAAAAATTATAAAAAATGCTAAAAATTCGTGAAGAGGGGTTTTTTTGGCCAAAAAATCGACTGGCATAATCAGTTTTGTGATAAAATCATCATTTCGCCTTCAAATAGAGTCATGAAATTTTCGAAAATCCACTTTTCAAAACAAAAAATACTCATAACTCGACTAATAGGAAAGATAGAACGTTCTAGTCTTCACCAATCGATAGAGGGGACAATTTTACATATTTTAGTGAATTTTGAGTCCACATTTCCAAGGATTATGGGAGTTAGAAAAAATCAATTTGTATCGCAAAATATTTCCATAGCTACCCCCTTTGTTCTAAATTTTCGACAAAAAAATTATAAAAAATGCTAGAAATTCGTAAAGAGGGGTTTTTTGGGCCGGAAAATCGACTGGCATTATCAGTTTTTCGATAAAATCAATATTTCGCCTTCAAATAGAGTCATGAAATTTTCGAAAATCCACTTTTCAAAACAAAAAATACTCATAACTCGACTAATAGGAAAGATAGAACGTTCTAGTCTTCACCAATCGATAGAGGGGACAATTTTACATCTTTTAGTGAATTTTGAGTCCATATTTCCAAGGATTATGGTAGTTAGAAAAAATCAATTTATATCGCAAAATATTTCCATAGCTACCCCCTTTGTTCTAAATTTTCGACAAAAAAATTATGAAAAATGCTAAAAATTCGTAAAGAGGGGTTTTTTTGGCCAAAAAATCGACTGGCACAATCAGTTTTTCGATAAAATCATTATTTCGCCTTCAAATAGAGTCATGAAATTTTCGAAAATCCACTTTTCAAAACAAAAAATACTCATATCTCGACAAATAGGAAAGATAGAACGTTCTAGTCTTCACCAATCGATAGAGAGGACAATTTTACATATTTTAGTGAATTTTGAGTCCACATTTCCAAGGATTATGGGAGTTAGAAAAAATCAATTTGTATCGCAAAATATTTCCTTAGCTACCCCCTTTGTTCTAAATTTTCGACAAAAAAATTATAAAAAATGCTAAAAATTCGTAAAGAGGGGTTTTTTTGGCCAAAAAATCGACTGGCACAATCAGTTTTGTGATAAAATCATCATTTCGCCTTCAAATAGAGTCATGAAATTTTCGAAAATCCACTTTTCAAAACAAAAAATACTCATAACTCGACTAATAGGAAAGATAGAACGTTCTAGTCTTCACCAATCGATAGAGGGGACAATTTTACATATTTTAGTGAATTTTGAGTCCACATTTCCAAGGATTATGGGAGTTAGAAAAAATCAATTTGTATCGCAAAATATTTCCATAGCTACCCCCTTTGTTCTAAATTTTCGACAAAAAAATTATAAAAAATGCTAGAAATTCGTAAAGAGGTGTTTTTTGGGCCAGAAAATCGACTGGCATAATCAGTTTTTCGATAAAATCATTATTTCGCCTTCAAATAGAGTCATGAAATTTTCGAAAATCCACTTTTCAAAACAAAAAATACTCATATCTCGACAAATAGGAAAGATAGAACGTTCTAGTCTTCACCAATCGATAGAGGGGACAATTTTACATATTTTAGTGAATTTTGAGTCCACATTTCCAAGGATTATGGTAGTTAGAAAAAATCAATTTATATCGCAAAATATTTCCATAGCTACCCCCTTTGTTCTAAATTTTCGACAAAAAAATTATGAAAAATGCTAAAAATTCGTAAAGAGGGGTTTTTTTGGCCAAAAAATCGACTGGCACAATCAGTTTTGTGATAAAATCATTATTTCGCCTTCAAATAGAGTCATGAAATTTTCGAAAATCCACTTTTCAAAACAAAAAATACTCATAACTCGACTAATAGGAAAGATAGAACGTTCTAGTCTTCACCAATCGATAGAGGGGACAATTTTACATGTTTTAGTGAATTTTGAGTCCACATTTCCAAGGATTATGGGAGTTAGAAAAAATCAATTTGTATCGCAAAATATTTCCATAGCTACCCCCTTTGTTCTAAATTTTCGACAAAAAAATTATAAAAAATGCTAAAAATTCGTAAAGAGGAGTTTTTTGGGCCGGAAAATCGACTGGCATAATCAGTTTTTCGATAAAATCATTATTTCGCCTTCAAATAGAGTCATGAAATTTTCGAAAATCCACTTTTCAAAACAAAAAAATACTCATATCTCGACAAATAGGAAAGATAGAACGTTCTAGTCTTCACCAATCGATAGAGGGGACAATTTTACATATTTTAGTGAATTTTGAGTCCACATTTCCAAGGATTATGGGAGTTAGAAAAAATCAATTTGTATCGCAAAATATTTCCTTAGCTACCCCCTTTGTTCTAAATTTTCGACAAAAAAATTATAAAAAATGCTAAAAATTCGTAAAGAGGGGTTTTTTTGGCCAAAAAATCGACTGGCACAATCAGTTTTGTGATAAAATCATCATTTTGCCTTCAAATAGAGTCATGAAATTTTCGAAAATCCACTTTTCAAAACAAAAAATACTCATAACTCGACAAATAGGAAAGATAGAACGTTCTAGTCTTCACCAATCGATAGAGGGGACAATTTTACATCTTTTAGTGAATTTTGAGTCCATATTTCCAAGGATTATGGGAGTTAGAAAAAATCAATTTGTATCGCAAAATATTTCCATACCTACCCCCTTTGTTCTAAATTTTTGACAAAAAAATTATAAAAAATGCTAAAAATTCGTAAAGAGGGGTTTTTTTGGCCAAAAAATCGACTGGCACAATCAGTTTTGTGATAAAATCATTATTTCGCCTTCAAATAGAGTCATGAAATTTTCGAAAATCCACTTTTCAAAACAAAAAATACTCATAACTCGACTAATAGGAAAGATAGAACGTTCTAGTCTTCACCAATCGATAGAGGGGGCAATTTTACATATTTTAGTGAATTTTGAGTCCACATTTCGAAAAATTCGTAAAGAGGGGTTTTTTGGCCAAAAAATCGACTGGCACAATCAGTTTTGTGATAAAATCATTATTTCGCCTTCAAATAGAGTCATGAAATTTTCGAAAATCCACTTTTCAAAACAAAAAATACTCATAACTCGACTAATAGGAAAGATAGAACGTTCTAGTCTTCACCAATCGATAGAGGGGGCAATTTTACATATTTTAGTGAATTTTGAGTCCACATTTCCAAGGATTATGGGAGTTAGAAAAAATCAATTTGTATCGCAAAATATTTCCATAGCTACCCCCTTTGTTCTAAATTTTCGACAAAAAAATTATAAAAAATGCTAAAAATTCGTAAAGAGGGGTTTTTTTGGCCAAAAAATCGACTGGCACAATCAGTTTTGTGATAAAATCATCATTTCGCCTTCAAATAGAGTCATGAAATTTTCGAAAATCCACTTTTCAAAACAAAAAATACTCATAACTCGACTAATAGGAAAGATAGAACGTTCTAGTCTTCACCAATCGATAGAGGGGACAATTTTACATATTTTAGTGAATTTTGAGTCCATATTTCCAAATATTATGGGAGTTAGAAAAAATCAATTTGTATCGCAAAATATTTCCCCTTTGTTCTAAATTTTCAACAAAAAAATTATAAAAAATGCTAAAAATTCGTAAAGAGGGGTTTTTTGGGCCGGAAAATCGACTGGCATAATCAGTTTTTCGATAAAATCATTATTTCGCCTTCAAATAGAGTCATGAAATTTTCGAAAATCCACTTTTCAAAACAAAAAATACTCATATCTCGACAAATAGGAAAGATAGAACGTTCTAGTCTTCACCAATCGATAGAGGGGACAATTTTACATCTTTTAGTGAATTTTGAGTCCATATTGCCAAGGATTATGGTAGTTAGAAAAAATCAATTTGTATCGCAAAATATTTCCATAGCTACCCCCTTTGTTCTAAATTTTCGACAAAAAAATTATAAGAAATGCTAAAAATTCGTAAAGAGGGGTTTTTTGGCCAAAAAATCGACTGGCACAATCAGTTTTGTGAAAAAATAATTATTTCGCCTTCAAATAGAGTCATGAAATTTTCGAAAATCCACTTTTCAAAACAAAAAATACTCATAACTCGACTAATAGGAAAGAAATAACGTTCTAGTCCTCACCAATCGATAGAGGGGACAATTTTACATATTTTAGTGAATTTTGAGTCCACATTTCCAAGGATTATGGGAGTTAGAAAAAATCAATTTGTATCGCAAAATATTTCCTTAGCTACCCCCTTTGTTCTAAATTTTCGACAAAAAAATTATAAAAAATGCTAAAAATTCGTAAAGAGGGGTTTTTTTGGCCAAAAAATCGACTGGCACAATCAGTTTTGTGATAAAATCATCATTTCGCCTTCAAATAGTCATGAAATTTTCGAAAATCCACTTTTCAAAACAAAAAATACTCATAACTCGACAAATAGGAAAGATAGGACGTTCTAGTCCTCACCAATCGATAGAGGGGACAATTTTACATCTTTTAGTGAATTTTGAGTCCATATTTCCAAGGATTATGGTAGTTAGAAAAAATCAATTTGTATCGCAAAATATTTCCATAGCTACCCCCTTTGTTCTAAATTTTCGACAAAAAAATTATAAAAAATGCTAAAAATTCGTAAAGAGGGGTTTTTTTGGCCAAAAAATCGACTGGCACAATCAGTTTTGTGATAAAATCATTATTTCGCCTTCAAATAGGGTCATGAAATTTTCGAAAATCCACTTTTCAAAACAAAAAATACTCATAACTCGACTAATAGGAAAGATAGAACGTTCTAGTCTTCACCAATCGATAGAGGGGACAATTTTACATATTTTAGTGAATTTGGAGTCCACATTTCCAAGGATTATGGGAGTTAGAAAAAATCAATTTGTATCGCAAAATATTTCCATAGCTACCCCCTTTGTTCTAAATTTTCGACAAAAAAATTATAAAAAATGCTAGAAATTCGTAAAGAGGGGTTTTTTGGGCCGGATAATCGACTGGCATAATCAGTTTTTCGATAAAATCATTATATCGCCTTCAAATAGAGTCATGAAATTTTCGAAAATCCACTTTTCAAAACAAAAAATACTCATATCTCGACAAATGGGAAAGATAGAACGTTCTAGTCTTCACCAATCGATAGAGGGGACAATTTTACATCTTTTAGTGAATTTTGAGTCCATATTTCCAAGGATTATGGTAGTTAGAAAAAATCAATTTGTATCGCAAAATATTTCCATAGCTACCCCCTTTGTTCTAAATTTTCGACCAAAAAATTATGAAAAATGCTAAAAATTCGTAAAGAGGGGTTTTTTTGGCCAAAAAATCGACTGGCACAATCAGTTTTTCGATAAAATCAATATTTCGCCTTCAAATAGAGTCATGAAATTTTCGAAAATCCACTTTTCAAAACAAAAAATACTCATATCTTGACAAATAGGAAAGATAGAACGTTCTAGTCTTCACCAATCGATAGAGGGGACAATTTTACATCTTTCAGTGAATTTTGAGTCCATATTTCCAAGGATTATGGTAGTTAGAAAAAATCAATTTGTATCGCAAAATATTTCCATAGCTACCCCCTTTGTTCTAAATTTTCGACAAAAAAATTATAAAAAATGCTAAAAATTCGTAAAGAGGGGTTTTTTGGCCAAAAAATCGACTGGCACAATCAGTTTTGTGATAAAATCATTATTTCGCCTTCAAATAGAGTCATGAAATTTTCGAAAATCCACTTTTCAAAACAAAAAATACTCATAACTCGACTAATAGGAAAGATATAACGTTCTAGTCTTCACCAATCGATAGAGGGGACAATTTTACATATTTTAGTGAATTTTGAGTCCATATTTCCAAGGATTATGGTAGTTAGAAAAAATCAATTTGTATCGCAAAATATTTCCATAGCTACCCCCTTTCTTCTAAATTTTCGACAAAAAAATTATAAAGAATGCTAAAAATTCGTGAAGAGGGGTTTTTTTGGCCAAAAAATCGACTGGCACAATCAGTTTTGTGATAAAATCATTATTTCGCCTTCAAATAGAGTCATGAAATTTTCGAAAATCCACTTTTCAAAACAAAAAATACTCATAACTCGACAAATAGGAAAGATAGAACGTTCTAGTCTTCACCAATCGATAGAGGGGACAATTTTACATATTTTAGCGAATTTTGAGTCCATATTTTCAAGGATTATGGGAGTTAGAAAAAATCAATTTGTATCGCCCCTTTGTTCTAAATTTTCAACAAAAAAATTATAAAAAATGCTAAAAATTCGTAGGGGGGTTTTTTCTGGCCAAAAAATCGACTGGCACAATCAGTTTTGTGATAAAATCATTATTTCGCCTTCAAATAGAGTCATGAAATTTTCGAAAATCCACTTTTCAAAACAAAAAATACTCATAACTCGACTAATAGGAAAGATAGAACGTTCTAGTCTTCACCAATCGATAGAGGGGACAATTTTACATATTTTAGTGAATTTTGAGTCCATATTTCCAAGGATTATGGGAGTTAGAAAAAATCAATTTGTATCGCAAAATATTTCCATATCTACCCCTTTGTTCTAAATTTTCGACAAAAAAATTTTAAAAATGCTAAAAATTCGTAAACAGGGGTTTTGTTGGCCAAAAAATCGACTGGCACAATCAGTTTTGTGATAAAATCATTATTTCGCCTTCAAACAGAGTCATGAAATTTCCGAAAATCCACTTTTCAAAACAAAAAATACTCATATCTCGACTAATAGGAAAGATAGAACGTTCTAGTCTTCACCAATCGATAGAGGGGACAATTTTACATATTTTAGTGAATTTTGAGTCGATATTGCCAAGGATTAAGGGAGTTAGAAAAAAGCAATTTGATTCGCAAAATATTTCCATACCTACCCCTTTGTTCTAAATTTTCGACAAAAAATTTTAAAAAATGCTAAAAATTCGTAAAGAGGGGTTTTTTGGAGCGGAAAATCGACTGGCAAATCTTGACAATTTTTTTAAGTCTTAAACTTCAAAATATTTTCGTAAGTTCCAAATTGTCAATCTTTTTAGAGGCGTTAGGAGTTAGGGAAAAAATTAGTTAAATATAATAGTTCTTGATCACGATGTTTGTTGAAACTCTATTTTTAAAGTTTCGGTAGCGGTCCAGCTGCCGTTATCAAGAATAATGAAAAATAATAAATTTTCGAATCATCGAAAATTGATTATTTTCGATTAATCGATTTTTTTCGATTAATCAATTTTTTTCGATTAATCGATTTTTTTCGATTAATCGATTTTTTTCGATTAATCGATTATTTTCGATTAATCGATTATTTTAGATTAATCGATTATTTTATATAATCGATAATCGATTATGTTTTTTGATAATCGCCCAGCCCTAATTTTGAGTCGATATTGCCAAGGATTAAGGGAGTTAGAAAAAAGCAATTTGATTCGCAAAATATTTCCATACCTACCCCTTTGTTCTAAATTTTCGACAAAAAAATGCTAAAAATTCGTAAAGAGGGGTTTTTTGGGCCGGAAAATCGACTGGCATAATCAGTTTTGTGATAAAATCATTATTTCTCCTTCAAATAGAGTCATGAAATTTTCGAAAATCCACTTTTCAAAACAAAAAATACTCACAACTCGACAAATAGGAAAGATAGAACGTTCTAGTCTTCACCAATCGATAGAGGGGACAATTTTACATATTTTGGTGAATTTTGAGTCTATATTTCCAAGGATTATGGGAGTTAGAAAAAATCAATTTGTATCGCAAAATATTTCCCTTTGTTCTAAATTTTCGACAAAAAAATTATAAAAAATGCTAAAAATCAGGACTAGGATTCGGAAAAATCTCCTTAGGTAAATGGCACATGTAGGTAAAACCGTTGCCGTCTCACACCACCGGTACCCAGAACGGGGGGTCGTTTTTTTTCCCTTCCGCACACTACAAGGAGTAACAGAGCCGCCTTTCGGCGCCACAGTACCGATAAACAAAAAAATATCAGACGTCTATGCGGGGAGCGGAGGGTTTGTTTTGTTTTTTCCATGCACTCTTCGACAAGTTTACATTCCTTTTGCAATGGGCGGCGTTAGGAGTAGGGGTAATGAGAAGGAATCGTTTAAAATAAACATCCCTTCCGTTTCAGAAGGTTATTCTGTGACCAAACTGTTACGAGATTTGAGTTTTTAGATTGTCTACAATCTTTTTATTTTTCAATTTGAATTTAATATCTACACGTGCATTCGAAATGTAAAAGTCTTTATTTCAATGAAAACATGATGTGTCTTTAAAGATATGTCTCGTCGTAATTATTTTCAGGGATAAATTCGTACAAAACAAAATTCCAACGGTGCACGTAGATTTTATTATCGTATTATCAATCTATTTCTATTTTTTTTTCAACGGACATCGATATATGTAGATACAGGAGAGAAAATAAAGTAAAAAATTTTTTTCTAGAAAACTGATTTTTATTTTTTTTCTCACCCTTGGAACGTTTGTTAGTGATTTTTGAATATGACATGCTAAAGACCATCGATTTATTAATCTATTTCTATTTTTTTTTCAACGGACATCGATATATGTAGATACAGGAGAGAAAATAAAGTAAAAAATTTTTTTCAAGAAAACTAATTTTTATTTTTTTTCTCACCCTTGGAACGTTTGTCAGTGATTTTTGAATATGACATTCTAAAGACTATCGATTTATCAATCTATTTCTATTTTTTTTTTCAACGGACATCGATATATGTACATATAGGAGAGAAAATAAAGTAAAAAATTTTTTTCAAGAACACTAATTTTTATTTTTTTTCTCACCCTTGGAACGTTTGTCAGTGATTTTTGAATATGACATGCTAAAGACTATCGATTTATCAATCTATTTCTATTTTTTTTTTCAACGGACATCGATATATGTAGATACAGGAGAGAAAATAAAGTAAAAAATTGTTTTCAAGAAAACTGATTTTTATTTTTTTTCTCAACCTTGGAAGGTTTGTCAGTGATTTTTGAATATGACATGCTAAAGACTATCGATTTATCAATCTATTTCTATTTTTTTTTTCAACGGACATCGATATATGTAGATACAGGAGAGAAAATAAAGTAAAAAATTGTTTTCAAGAAAACTGATTTTTATTTTTTTTCTCACCCTTGGAACGTTTGTCAGTCATTTTTGAAGACGACACGCTAAAGACTATCGATTTATCAATCTATTTCTATTTTTTTTTTCAACGGACATCGATATATGTACCTTGTAACCCATACCATTTTTTGGAGTCACTGGAGTTTTTTCTGTATTCCCTTGCTCTAGTTACGTTTGTTCGTAATTTTCCCTTTGAATAAATCAGAGAAAAGTTATTAATTCATATGCAAAATATCAAACCATAGGTTAGATAACGTATGCCCCTCGTAAATACGTTCAACTCTCAGCGACTGAGCGGTCGAGCGCGGAGCGGTGTTGCCAGATCAATTTTACTCGTTTGGAGCTGGGAGCTTAGCTTCTCGTCGATTATATATGTATATAAAATTAAAACAAGTACTAGTTATTAATTAATGTAAACAGTGTCCGGAGTTAAGTATAGTTTAAATCCAAGTAAGTTTGGATAAATAAAAAAAGTTTTGATAAATAAGATCCATTCTAATTAAAATATAAGTATTTTTAAAAACTGTACTTACCTTTCGTATTTTTGGTTTAGAATACACACACTCACGATTTAAAATATTAAAATTACTCTTACAAGTTACAGAATAAAAGTAAGGTTAGAAAAATTAGGCAAATGGCGGCTACAGTAACGACGAATTCTTCTGTATTTAAGAGAACTAAACATTTCGGTTTAGTCAGCCACTTATGTAAAAGGCATCCTCTTCTTCAAAGCACACTTCAAAATTGTATCTTTCGAAGATGATCTTTTTTATTGTAGTAAACTATTATATTTTATAACTAAATTTATTATTAAAAAATATATCCATTTATGTATGTAAATTGTACATCCATAGTATATAGTAAAACGTATGTACATTTGTGTATATATTATAATTGTACATAGTACTTTGCTATATGTATATACATCCTGATATATGCAATGCATATACATTATACAAACAGTAATGTACATCCATTATTGGATATTTATATTCTATTCTATGTATATGCATGGATATTTTTGATGTGATATGTATATTCATAACATATACATCTCCAATGCCTATGTGGGATGTGAATAAATGAATACCCACAGCAGACCTGCCTTGTGTGTGGGGCTGTCTAAGGTAACAAAAACACTTTTCTCCTACAAGTATTAGTAATTATGAAAACAATAACATCAACTATCACTGCCCATCATTAAAAGTAGTACTAAAACTAAAATTAAGATTAAGGAAGCTAGACATTATTGAAATAACATTAATTAGATTGTACCTATACTTTGGAAGTGTTCTCGAATATTACAAAATATTTAATGTGTAGATACATATAAAAAAGTATAGGTCTTCCATAATTTCATTATTGTACTTATTGTTAATATTTTTAATGTGTATGCACTTAATAAATTGTAATAATATTTTTATAAATAAACCGTTTTTTTTTATTTCATCTACCATTTCAGGGTGTAAATTTATTATAAATTCAAAAATAAGTCAGTTAATAACAAATGTATGTATTTAGTTGGATATACATTTATTGCATTTTTTCTGAATTAAATTTTGATTGTATACCTAATGTACATATTTCTGTTGTACCTCGCAAGTAGCCAACTATATTTGATTCGAATTCTAAAAGTTAAACTTCAGAATTTGAATCTAATGTAGTTTACTTCCTTCGAGGTACTAGCACCACATGTTCTTTTAAACGCAAATAAATATTCCCTTCTATTCACCGCCAGATGGCGGTAGTATCGAAAAATTGAACCTGTAAATTTTAATGAAGATATCTACATTATCGGCAAAACTTAGAGACACAACCGCTGTAGTAATTGTCGCATTAGATTTCACACTCGACAAGAGGGTACTTTGCATTCTATCCTTGTGTCTGTTTTCTGTGATG
The DNA here is from genome assembly GCA_947563755.1 of Lochmaea crataegi. Lineage (NCBI taxonomy): Eukaryota > Metazoa > Arthropoda > Insecta > Coleoptera > Chrysomelidae > Lochmaea > Lochmaea crataegi. The sequence continues at coordinate 54,134,002 of OX387424.1, read as the reverse complement.
GATCAACAAAACACTCCCAGAGAAAAACATTTGTAAAAAGTGTTGTATAACTGTCTGCAATGATTTTTTGATGTCAAATTAAAATATATTTTTTTCACTACTAGCCTCTAAACCTAACTTTATTGACTTTTGTTGAGGTAGAAAAGTTGATCATTATATATGCCAAACATTGGTGCTTTGATATTTCAACATATTTCAACGAATTAAAATGAGTAAGTATGTAACTATCAAAAACATTTTTAATTTGTACAATCACCAAAGAGAATATTTACAAAGGTTGAGGCACCGTAGACTAACTACCCATATACAGGCTGTTTCAGTCCAGTTTTTCATGTTCTGGTCTGGAATAATGTGGAGCGAAGCACTTATTAGCACCTTCAATTGAGTATGATAATGTATCCTTATTGCTTGAATTTAATGTTTGAAATTATTATTTGCAGCAAAGTTAACTTGGGCAATTCCATCTTTGCTTTGTTTCATATTTAATAATTGAGGTATTTTATTTGCAATACCTTGTGTAAAAACTTGATCAGAGTTTTGTGCATAATAAAAGGTATATAATGAGCTTTACAACTAATGAATCCAAAATGTGTATATTCCCAATTGATAACTTCTTCACCAATTTTAGGCGGAAAATTAAAACGATGCATATATCTAATAAATTTTTCCTTCTCACCTTTCACCTTCGTCGTGGCAATACAATAATTTGCAACGTCTATTAGTATTAATTCGTAAGTTAGCATACAGCATGGTACACATAAGCACATTGTTCCATTTTCTGTTAAATTTTGATCTCCATAATATATATTTTTTTAAATATCATTATTAGAAACGCTCGTAACACCTGTTGGTAAAATTGATAAGGCTTTCGTCTTAACAAACGGCTCGCCACCCGGGTGTGGTGGCAAATCAACAAAGCAATCGCCCGAAGAGCATGATTATGCTTCACGACGGATCATATAAAGAATATTAGCTGATGATATGCAAATATCGAAATAATTATTAATAACTTTTTTAGAATTTTCATTAATTTTTTCATTAAATAGAGGAATTAATTGGAAATAGTTAGTTTCATTTAAAATAGTAATATAAGTAGATTCCACAAAGTAAGGGTCCAAACAGCTACTTCAATATTAGTTGGGTTTTTAGACACAGCGTGTTATCAAGAGATGTCGAAGATAATAGTTTAATACTATTATAACGCCTTACAAAGTTTTTGAAAAATATTTTTCAAAGAACAGAGACCGATCACTAAGAAGCAGCAACTACTTCTCGGGCTATATGCTCCGACAGACATTGTATTACACTTCTAAGTTAAACGTGATATAACCAACCATTCTGGTTTGTTATTAGAAGGGACAACATCACTTGTAAAACGGCGTATTTGCGCCTCATCAGTACAAGGTAGATGGCATCCGTCCAGAAGCTCTGAGAGCATAATCCTGGACTAGAGACAACGCTGAAACCACATCAATACATTAACCACCCCTGTAACGAAAATGCTAAGAATGCAGATATACCAACCACGTTCAACTTAGAATTGTAATTCAATGTCTGTCGGGGTCTCTGTTTTTTGGAAAATATTTTTCAAAAACTTTGTAAGGCATTATAATAGTATTAAATATATGCAAGCTGGCCAGTTGTAACATGTCTATCGACCTGTTTCGATTTTATAGAATAAATCCTTTTAATTACTGCTCGTCATCTCATTAGCCACTTCCAATTATAGTTCTGTGATCCCAAATTCTTCAACCCTGACCATAAGAGAATTGAAGTCTGCCAACGGACGCTTCCATTTTTTTCAACGCCACGAGGTACCGTCCTATCCGCTACCGACTATCTTCGAGGAATGATCTTTTTTTATCGCTTTTATACCTTTCGTATCTAGTTAATTCTGCTGTGGTAAGCATAGCCCCAACCCCTAGGATATAAGCCATATGCAAGGATATAACCCGAACCCTAGGCTAGGATACAAGATATAAGACCTAGACCAGGATACCGCCCTAGACCAGGACACAGCTGCTAGGATACCGTTCAAATCAAGGCTTTATCTACCTATCTTCTTCGAGATCTAGTCCCAAGACTTCGTAGCGGCAAGATCTACCTACCTTTTCCGGAAACAACACTTCATAAGCTAAGTACCTATAAAAGTACAAATTCTCCTTTTGTTCATTCCCTATGTCAGAAGAGTAAATATAAATTTGTTTTAAATCCTATTTTTTGTTTTTTTCTGAATCCTCAACTATAAAAGTTGAGGGAGATATCGCCAGGGGTAGTTTTAAAATTTAATTTTTTTTAATTAACTTTTTTATTATTACTTTTATTTGAATTCTACAACGCGTTTCTACCTTTTCCGCCTTAGTTTTTTTAATTCATTAGTTTTTTATAGACGTCAAAAAGGTAGTGGCGCCCTCAACTTTTTACAACCATTCTGTTATCCTTGTGTGACATAAACTTGGGGTCGAATCACCCTTGAGAGGAGTCTCTAGCCGGAGCCCTTCAAGCTGGCGCCCCTTACCGTTACACAGTTTTAAGACTGTGTAAATGTGTCAAGTTATTAACCCGTATAAATATTTTTCTCCTGCGTCTAGTGACCGTGGTGCAACTACTAATGATCCCACTTTCCGAATTAATTAGAAGAACTATAATAGCTCCCTTCATTTTTGGATAATGGGATCTACTTGCCATTATTCGGTTATAGTAACCTTGAAATAAGGTGATAAAAAAAACTATTTGGTATTTACAAGATAATCCTTTATTTTTAAACATTTACTTTACAATATATGTACAGGGTGTAAACAGAAATGTTTCAGATACAACGTAAAAGTATGCATACAATCTGCAAACTTTTAGTTGATCAATTTGTAGGATTCCGGAAAAAATGGATATTTATTCATGATATGCTTCTCTTGAACAATATTAGGCAATGTACTATTGCTCCACCCTGTATATTATCACAATTAAACATCTATAATATTGATTAATTTTCTTGATTGATACATTAGATATGTTTTTCTCATAAGTGCGTTTCATAAAATTTGATACATTACACAAATAGACATTTAACAATTCCAGGCAGACACTAAAAATAACTTAGAACACTATACGTAAACTTCTAAGCGTTGTATATCACAGAACAACTAGAAAAAGTAATACTTGATGAGAAAAATACAGGATTTTCAAACAATATTATAATTCAATTGGTGTTTGTGTTTTCGCAAGGCAATACACTGAGTGTCCTGGATAATTCTGATTCATTTTAACTGCGATTATCTTTTCAGATACTCAGAACTAATAGGAAGATGCTATTTTCACTGAACTTTTATATTAGCTGTGACTTTAAGCCTAGGGCTTTTAGTACCTAAAAATGACATGGTCCCATGGTTTGCAAGGATGCCTGCTACCTTCCTACAGGTAGAAAATTTTTAAGAATATTAAATTATTTTAGGTCATCTTATTGGTTCTCTTAGTTGTTTCAAGTAAAATAATTTCGAATATCCTGTATTTTTTATGAAATATCTACATTTGGCCTATTTTCTATTATAATGGACAAGTTATACTGTGCGGGCGACACTCAAGAGGTGAGGTACCTTTATTACAATATATTTATATAATTAAAAATGCGCTCTGAAATATTTACAATAAATATTCATTTTATACGGTTGCAAAAGACAAATTGTTTTCAATAAACAGGCTACTTAGTGGGAGCTCAATCGGGAATAACGAATTAAAGTTCATAGTAATTTTCAAAATTGTTTTCCATATTTCCTTTACTACTGATCTTTCAGGAAAAACGTAGAAAAGATAATATAATATAATTAAGGAATACTTGATTAAATAGTGTCTCTTCTGTATAACACCAAATATGGGAAATATATTTTCTTTCTAGAAACACTTCTACAGTAAAAATTTTGTGAGGAGGTTATGCTAAAGTTTCTTGTCTAGATCCATTCTTATTACTAGACTCCATAGAGTTCAGGTCCTCCACATAATGAGAGAGTTGAGGTTTTGCCTCCCCTATCGTTGAAAACCTTCACTGTAGCACACACACCTCATCTTCTTGGTAAAACTTGCAAATGGTTGTGTCTACCAAGCCAATGCTTTTTCGCGTATTCTGGCTTAGTAAATACTTAATATTAATAATTAATGTAGGGGTAAGGTGGGTAAACTGGCCACGGTGGGTAAAGTAGCCATCTATATGATCTCTACCGAACTAGTAGGTACTTCAAATGGTGGGGAACACGTTAGAATGTAGAGTTATTAGCAGTCAGTGTTTTCAGATTTTTTAAGGTGAAATCTGCGCTTGTTCGGTCTCGAAATACATTTTCGTGTTTTTTCATGTATTTGATAATATAGTTGCTCCTAGATGAGTTTAAACTAAGGTTATTACTGAAGTGCATTCAAAAAGGCGTGTATTAACATTAAAACTCGTGTTTTTTGAATCGATTGAGTGCAGACCACATTTTTTGGCGTCTGGGTGGATAATATGCCGTTTTCTACAGCAGCCAAACAGTTTAATGTCCCACGAAATACCCTCAAAAGGAGGGTTCTCGAGAAAAATCGTGATGCCATTGAAGATTCTAGGAAACTATCGATGTGTAGGTAGCCACAAACAAGAGGAAGAACTCTTTAATCACATCTTTGATATGAAACAACGATTTTATGGTATATCAATGCAGGATTTACGCCATTTGGCATTTCAGCCTGCTGAAAGAAACAATCTTCCGCATAGATTGAACAAAGAGAAGAGAATGGCAGGTAAGGATTGGGTGACAAACTTTAGAAAAGGCCATCCTAATATTACCCTTAGAAAACCAGAATCCACGTCGATGGCCATAGCACAGGGGTTTAATAAAACCAATGTAAACAAATTTTTTAACATTGTTCAAACAGTACAAGAGAAAAAATTTTATCCTGCTCATCGATAAAACTCGTCTTTTGGCAGTTCAAACCTCGCTCAAGGGAAAGCGTCAAGTTGGTGCTATTACGTCAGCGGAAAAAGGTTTGCATTCCACATTTGCAGTATGCATGTCCGCAGGAGGCACTTTCGTACCTCCGTTTGTGATATTTCCAAGAAAACGAATGAAGATTGAACTTCAGGAAGGAGATCTACCAGAAACAGAGTTCGCCTGCTATCCCTCCGGATGGATGCAGACTAATATATTTATGCGATGGTTTGATCACATTCTTAAACCATCCGATCAAGATCCAGTGCTGCTAATTCTGGATGGTCATACCGCCCGCACCAAAAATATTGACTTTATAGAAAAGGCCAGAAATAATTTCACCACTGTCGTATGTCCACCCCCCCCCCAATGCAGCCACAAACTGCAACCTCTGGATGTGTCATTTATGGCACCTTTCAAAACTTTCTACGTCCAAGCTTGTGAAAAGCTCTTGCAAAAATGAACTCCTACATGAGAAGTTGAAAAAATAGGAAGAAAACAGGAAGAAAATGACGTAAAACAAACAACATCCAAAAGTGTCCCGGTGAAGAAAAAACAGAAAAGACAAATTAAAAGGGAAACACACAATCAAAAAAGGAGATTAAAAGAAACAGCTTTTTGAACCATACGATAAATATGTGGAGTGTTTTTATTGTCGTGGGCCGTTCTCGAAGTCTAAGGATAATGAAGGTTGGATTAGGTGTTTCAAGTGTAAGCAGTGGGCACACGAAGAATGTGCAGGCTGCGAAGAAGACGATGGCGAGTTTGAATGCGAACTTTGTAAATAATACATTCAGTTTGTTTAAGTAGTTTTAGAGCTTTTTTTATTTAGATCTCAGACTTAAGATAAAATGGCCATTTTGCAGCCTAAGGATTGAACTCTTCCCTGCCGAATATAACAATTGTTTAACAGAAATCAAAAACAGTGAGTAATTCTAGACATTTGAAGGGGGGGCGCCATTAGGCTCCCAAAAATAAAAAAATAAAACATGTATCTAAGAAATATTTCTTTATTCCTTGATTTTAAGGCTCAGCAAAATTATTATTCAAGAATTTAGGATCATTGCCGCTCTCTCAACGTCGGCAGTGAAATGAAAATGTGTAATTTATATTTGTCAAACAATACAATTCAGAGACGCATTTCGGATATGTCAGCAGACGTATTGGAGCAAATTTTGCCTGAAGAGTATCTCCTCTGTTTTCTATCCAACTTGACGAGTCGACCGATGCTGCTTCGTGTTCCCAATTACTTTTATACATAAGATATGTTCAATTGGACAATACTAAAGAAGAGTTTTTATTTCGCAAAGCCTTAAAAACCACAACCAAGAGTGAAGATGTGATGGAAATGACACGATCTTTTTTTGAAATTAATGAACTAAAATGGGGGAATTTGTGTGGAGATTGTACTGATGGAGCACCAGCTGTGCTTGAATGTAGGTAGGGCTTTCAGAATAAAATTCGAGATTAAAGGGTCTGCACTGCATTATTCACTGTTTTGCTCTTGCTATTAAAACTCTACCGAGGCAAATGCAAGGGGTGCTTAACTCATTAATTAAAATTGTTAATTATATAAAATCTAGAGCTCTCAATACCCGTTTTTTCAAAGAACTCTGTAAAGACATGAACTCAGATCACGAGACCGTTTTAAACTGCAGTTCGTTGGTTGTCAAAAGGCAACGTGACTTTGAGCTAAATGAATAACGTTTTTTTGGAAATGCAAGGAAACCAGCCCCACCTTCAATTTCTAGAGAATTAAGTTCATCACTACTTTCCTGATGTGTCTGAGCAAGAAACCACAGTTGTAAGGAACCTATTCCATACATATTTAGATATTGCCGAAATTCCAGATGAATTGCAGGATGAATTTTTAGATCTTAGCTACAGCTCGTCTATTCCAGGAAAAAACTCTGACTGAATTTTGGTGTGCCGTTTATCGGTCTTATCCCAATATCGTTTTGTCTCTGGGTACCATTTCCTTCCACCTATCTTTGTGAAAGTGGTTTTTCAACTATTTTGTAAATTAAAACAAAGGCCAGAAATAAACTTAATGCTGAGGATGACATAAGACTAGCTTTGACTTGCATTCAACCAAAGATTTTAAGACTTGTTAAGCAGATGCAACTATGAAACATCAATCTTTATTTATTGGGGGTCGCCAGCTTTTAAGCAAATCCAAAAGGGCTCGTGAATGAAAAAAGGTTGGGAACCACTGTTCTAGACCATCTACAGTTGCCACAGGTATAATTTTGTGAGTTTGAAAGGTTCAGATGCCTAAGAAAAAAATAATTTTCCGTTAGGGTGGCCACACTACTCACGCTTCCCCTATTTGGTTTAGAAAACAAGTAAATAAAGACCTTGAGCTTGCCACATGGCAAACCAACGTGAAAAAAAGACTTTTCCAGAAAAGGTGGACATATTACTGAAGAAACTCATAAAGTTATCCAAACTAATGAAACATATTTGTACAGAACAGCTCATTATTATCTTCTGTTAACGAAAAAACTACGTGTGCGTCACTGAAGTACTATAATGTTCGTATATGAAGCCAACTCACTTAAGGTCTGCTTCCACAATGGGAAGTGTTGTATTGAAAGAATAAGTTTTCTGAACAAGTGTTTCGGAAATATCAATAAAATTGGAAAAAACTAAAGCTTTAAAGATGCATTGGGTTAAGTTAAATACATGTAAAGGACTTTTTGATTGTAAAAGAGACAAACATAGATTCGTAGTTTCTAATTAATTTAAAGCTCATCCAGCAAATCGTATTTCTAATGTAACAACTTAATAAAGGTTGTCTCTTGAAGTACTTCTGAATAATTGATTCATTTATACTTATTATATGGGGTATTTTCAACAGGAAAGTATAATAATTACATATCTTGATATTGCTAGTACACGAGTTCTATCATCTTTTTACAATAACTACACGCTAAGTTACATACTATACACTTATAATATCATATGAAAAAATTACACCCGGGATCTTGCAGCTCTTAATTAATCTTTTCAAATAATATTTAAACTTTTGAATTTTTGACCTGAATTTATAATTGACAATGATTATTCCTATTTCTGTTCCTATTTTTGTTTTTAATACAAATAAGAGACTAGGACAGGTTTGTTGTGGACGAACTATATACTAAATCTTTCACCTTTATTTTATGATTTCTTATGCACTAATTTCTTGTTTGCGTTTTGATAGTATACCGATTCTTATTCAACCTGACCATTTGGATGCTTTTGGTAATATATTTACCATATTATAGTATTATTATATTATTAATAATGTATTTAGAGTCAGTAGATCCCACATATAAACAACAATATTATTATTTAACAAAAACTAAATCTGTATATTGACTTATTTGAGCCAGGAAGTATTTAATATAAATTTAGTAATCAGATGCAAATAGATTTCTTCGTAACTTAACCTTAACCAGACAAACATTGATAAAAAGTGAAAAATTTATAGAAGGGCAGATTCATGGATGCTCAAGATTTAAGCACAAAGTTAAGATAAAAAAAAGTTACTTTGGCTGGAAATAATGAAGCTGGATTCACTAACTCTGTTGTTCGTTATTCGTTGTTCGTGATTTTCGCTGCTCGAAAATAAAACATTGATATCACACATACATGCGTTTATAATCAGTTGTTGTCGTGTTGTTCGTCGTTTTCGCGTCGTTCTTAGTTGCTCTCAAATAACCAAATTTTATATCTTGTTATTCGTTATTCGCAGTTCCACCAATGGAAACTGAGGTTAGTGCCACGTGACTTGATATCTGCCAATCGTGTCAAACTCCACTTATTTTGATAATAAATTTGCTGTTAAAGAACTGATCACTATCTTACTTTCTTGATATATTAGGTGCGTTCTTTTTGACTGACATCTCAGTTAATCTCAGCTCACATCGGGAATGTGCGCGTTCTTTTTTATCTACTCACTTCGAAGTGAGCTGAGATTTTTCCTCCCCCTTTACCGATGCGAAATAAAGTGGGGGGGATGAAGAAATATTTGATTTGTACGAGTTTTAAACAACATAATCTAGTTTTCTTTCGTTTTGAGTAAATATTATCTATGGGATTATGGAAAGAATTTCTTCATTAGATGATGATACGAATCTTTTTCTGAATTGAATTTTGATAAGTCGGCAAATCGCGCATTTCAATTGAGTGTGTCGTTCTTTTTTGTGCTTACCCACATCACTTCATCTCAGATCACATTAACTGAAGTGAGCTGAGATCTCAGTCAAAAAGGACGCACCTATTGATACAAATACGGAAAACAATAACAAATCTGTAGCGTCAATTTTTCTGTCGTATGACATGTGACCAATCAAATTTCAACATCGGCAACAACGAAAAACCAATATAAATTAGTCGACTCGGGAACATAAATTGTATATTTCAGTAATATCAATAATTAGTGACAGTTCTAATCCGTATTTCCAGTTTTTTAACATAAAACGATAACAATATTTTAGGTTACCTTCTGAAATCCTTGACTTGTTTCAGGAGCGGGTATATATCATACGAAATACCGACGTTGACAAATTCCAAGAAAGTGACATTTAAAAAATGTGGAGAATAAAATGAGGTTAAGTGTTTGTTTTCGTTTTATATATCTTAGCTCTTAATTTTTCAAGAAGGGGAAGGAAAAATAACCATTCCATACACCCTTCACCTTAATGAACCTTCAAGGGAATGGTTATTTTTCATTCCCCTTCTTGAAAAAGTATGAGCTAAGATATATAAAACTAAAACAAACGCTGGACCTTATTTTATTCTCCATATTTTTTAAATGTCACTTGAAATTTGGCAACGTCGGAATTTCGTATGATATATATCAGCTCCTGACTGGTTTCCGTTTAAAAAGTTTCCATTTGCAAATTTATTTATTCATATATCTTTCCTAGCTCAACTTGAGTCATTTTAAAAAATAATTTCACAAACAGTCATTCAAATATAAAGAGTTTAACAAAATATTATAAACTTGTACCTTAATTTTTTTTCTATACACCATTTTAGTACATACAGGGTGGTAACGACACAGAGCCTTCATCATGAACCGTGTCCACTTTTAAGACAAACGTTCGTCCGTTATTACTTAATTAAATTAATAGTATATTGTGTAACAAGTGCGCAAAAGTGTTCCACACTGTATTTTTCCTACGACCACCATCCAGAAATCAAACTGCTGTAGGTATTTATTTTGAGTCACTTTGGCCTTATGCCTTATGCCACTTTTCCCACAACTTTTGTTGCGTATTATAACCAATGTACAAAATAGTGTTTTGGATAGTGGTCGTAGGCAAAACTTTTTCTTGCATTGTAACCGCTTTAAAGCCATTCCAATTAGCTGTATTTCCTCATCCCTCTTCGAGTTACAAAATTTAGTCCAATGAATGGATCGGACTAATATCAATTTTAAGATAAATAAACGACTTAATAGGGCAAGTCCACGTGACGTAACGCCCTGATGAATCTTAAGTTAAACAAGTGTTCTATGCACAAAACGTGGTTCTTATAGTTATTTTGATTATAGTTCCATGATTGTAAAGACCTCAGAAATTATTAAAATATTCTGAGGGATGACCCACCCTCACGAGAGAGGAGGTAACCGACAGAAAAATATTTCTATTCAATAATAATGATTTTTGTTTGTCAAAAATGTTGAAACTGTTCCTGATAATGGCATACATACTACCCTGTGTATTCATAAATAGATTATATCTTCGTTTTCAATACTTAGAATATTAGTGATATGTATATGTTTCATTTAGGTCACATCAATTTAATCTTTATATCAAAAACCCAGCATGTAATTAAATTGGGTTTGTAAAACCTCTGAGAAACTGAGATAATTAACTGGCATTAGATAATAATCAACAATCAAATAATTTACGTAACTCTTGGATAAAATTCAAAAACTATATTTAAAAACAAATAAACAATTTATACAGATTCAAATATGGAGATAATTTTCAAGATTTAATCCAATGCCAAATCTATATAAATCATTAAATATTATAACAGCATAACAATGTACAACACAAACCATTTTTTGAGCTTAAAGTGATTATTAAATTTAATTTAATTTCTTTCAATGCCAGTAACTTATTTACTTAAATGATCAATATACTTATATAGCATTTCATTATAAACATTAAAAGCATTTTATTTAAATATAACATAAAACATGATTTATAAACAGTAATCTACCTTACACTAAGCATTAATACCAACAAAAGAAATAAATATCGACAAACTCAAATGAAATTACACTGACACACACTTTATGCTGTCGTAATTTCATATACTTTGTATATTTTAAGAAAAAAAAATACACCAAGCTTACCCAAACCAGAAAATGGATCACCAGGTATATACGAGCAGCAGTACAGATCTAATCAAATCATAGTTCAGATTTTCCTTTTCTCTATTCACCTTTTGGTTATTTTTTGAAGGGTGATAAACATTTGCTGATTTGGTAATGCTGGATCAAAATTATCTCATGACTTATGAAGTGCATTTTATTTTGTGGTAGAAAAAATAAATTATTTATTGTTTGACCAGTGAATTAGTGTCTTGATAGACTTCACAAAATAAACAGAGTGTTCTAAATATTATTCAAAATCATCTTTAATAGTTAAATTATTTTCAATTTGAAAAGCCAGTTACCTACTATAGAAATACAATTACCTAAATTAATAAATATATTATAATATTTGTTTGTCTTTAAGTAATAAAATATATATAAACTAATAAACATATAATGAAGCTTTTAAAGCTTATCATATAAATCCAATTTGAACATGTAGGGTAATTGTTAAATAACAAATATAATAAATAACTACTAAGATACGTAACAGTGTTTATCTCAAATTACACTAAGAAAAATACAGGATGTTACTAAGCAATATTCTATATTGGACTATTTAAAAATATAGTGTCTTGTTAAAAGAAATATTTTATCGCTTATATATATGGGGTAAGCATTTTTTAAACAACATTACATCAGCATAATCAAGGAATCGATGAAACTGCTAAATTTTGTTAATCTTGTCATTAATTCAAACCATCGATCTGTATTAAATTTTTTTTTTCAATATTTATCATTTTCATAATTTCTCCAGAACTTTCCCAATATAATTTTTTTTACATCATTGTATTTTCGGCGATAATAGTCTAGTTCACAAGTTCAAAAACGTGTTAATTCTTGATAAAGCTCCTAAAAATATGAGCGATGGCTCATTCGATTTTGAATGACTTCTAGAAAAAATTTATCGAAAGTATGTAACAAAACATCAAAAATTGCAAGTGTTATTAACAAATTAAGATGAAAAAAGATACAGCAAGCGCCAAACGTGATGGCGAGCCCGCCCCCATGCGTACAAACTCATTTTCAATGTTACCTCCCACTACAGCTCTTGCAAGACATATAAATGCTCTGTACAGAGGCGTATCATTAGTTGTCCTCCAATTCTGTTGGCGTTTGGCATTGTCTGAATAATTTTTGTGTTGTTTCTGAAAAAATGTCATCGCCTAACAAAAAACCAGTTATCAAGAGTCAGACACGTGAAATAATTTTTAAAGAGTTCAATTATTTTCAAAGTGTCAAATGTGAGTCGGATACGTTATCAAATGTGAAAAATAAAACATCTCTTGCTAGAGGTAACATTAAATACATTTAAAAAATAGCTATTTCAACCCAAATCTTTATTTTGTATTAGGTGTTTCGATAAGAACCATTGAAAGAGTGGTTGAATAAGGGGAGCAATTGATTTCTGCAAATAACGTGCAAGTAAAATTTTCCACCCCAAGAAAGAAGCGGCCTAGATAATAACTGATATTCCCGAGTATGAGTATTCCAATATTAGACGGATTATTTACGACTTTCATAAGACGGAAGGGTCTCGTATTACGGAAAAAAAGTTACAACAGAAAATTAATGACGTTTTGGGAATTGTGGCTTTCGGAACATCTCTTCGTAGAATTTTAAAGAAAATAGGTTTCAAATGGAGAAGGACTGAAAATAATAGAAAAATTTTAATAGAGAAAATGGACATCAGAGCATTGAGGATCAAGTATTTACAAAAAATCAATTATTTTCGTAGCCAACAGCGACCAATTGTGTTTCTTGATTAAACATACCTTCATAGTGGACATACATCTTCTAAGAACTGGACGGATGAATCAACCAAAGGGTTATTTAAAAATATTTCGAAGGGACCAAGACTCATTATTGTCCATGCAGGAGGTGACATGGGCTTTATACCTAATTGTCGGCTTATATTTAAATCAGGCACAAAATCAGGGGATTATCATTCAGAAATGAATTCTGAAAATTATGGTAAATGGTTACAAGAAAAGTTGATCCCAAATTTACCTGTGAATTCGATAGTCGTGACCGATAATGCTCCCTACCATAATATTCAAATTAATCCAGCCCCCAACACAAATTCTAGGAAGGCTGACATGGTGAAGTGTCTGCACGAAAAAAACATTTTGTTCACCCCAGACATGATCAAACCCGAATTATACGAGTTAATCAAGAGAAATAAAAAGCATCATATTAGATACAAATTTGATGAGGTTATGCTTGAACACGTACATAACGTTTTGCGACTTCCACCCTACCATCCGGATTTGAATCCCATTGAACTCATTTGGGATACTGTCAAAAACAATGTGTCCCAAAAGAATGTAACTTTCAAGTTGGAAGATGTGAGGGAACTGGCGGAGCACGAGTTTGATCAAATCACTTTCGAGGAATGGCAAAAGCGTTGCCGACATGTAGTAGATATAGAGCGGAAATATTGGGAAAATGAAACATTCACAAATGTTCAAACAGAGGTAAATCCAGTGATTATAAATTTAAATGACGATAGCAGCACAAGCAGCAGTGAAGATGAAGAAAATTTGTATTCAGATAGTGACTGATTAAAGTTTATTTTTCAATAAGTGTATCATTATATAACATTTTAATGAACTGTACTACTATCTATAATACTGAATAAAATATGAAAAGAAATTACAAAGAAATCATGTTCCATTTGCTACCCCAATTTAAACTAATTATAGTTACGACACTGACCGTCAAGGGACTTATCGTAATCCAATAGTAATTTAGTTGGGAGAGTCTATACCTGCGCGATCGCTCGCCATCACGTTTGGCGCTTGCTGTAGTATTTTGTTTTTTGTTAATAACTCTAAGACTATTAATATTTAAGGCAGTTTGAAAGAATATTCTTAAAGAGAAGGAAATTTCCAATAAAAAATTTCCGACTCCTGGAACTCTATCTCTATTATTTATAATTTTAATTCAACGCCGAAAATAGGTCTTAACGAGTCGTTTTGGTTATGCGTGCGCCTCGTCAAAAGGAAACAGGTTACAATATTTTTTTAAGGTATTAATTGTTAATTTAAAAATTTGAAAAAATTTTGGTGTAACACTTCAAAGACTTCATTGCCGTAAAATGTGTTCTTGAACTTCCTTGTTTATTGCAAACTAAAAAAAATGTTCAAATAATTGTCTTAAAAATGTATCGCGTCGTGGATACATACTTAACAAGATCACGTCATAGAAGTTTAAGAAATTTCAATACTTTGCTTATAATAAGTAATATAAGTTAGCAAACAATGGAAAATCTGTCATATATTGTTAACTTGGAAAAATTATTATAAACAAAGTAATAAAATTTCTTAAAGTTCTATATGACGTGATCTTGTTGAATATGTATAGGTATAGGAAGGGCTCCATGACGCGAAATATTTTTAAGACAATTATTTAAACATTTTAATAGTTCAGAATAAACAAGGATGTTCAAGAACATTTTGTTGATTAACAATTGCCTAACTTGTTGGAAAATTAACTTTAAGAATTTGTTCCAACGGCAATGATTTCTTTGAAGTGTTCGCAATACACCAAAATTTTTTCAAATATTTAAATTAACACTTAATACCTTAAAAAAATTATTTAATGTGAAAAATATTGTAACCTGTTTCCTTTTGACGAGGCGCACGCATACCCAAAACGACTCGCTAAGACCTATTTTCGGCGTTGAATTAAAATTATAAATAATAGAGATAGAGTTCCAGGAGTCGGAAATTTTTTGTTGGAAATTTCCTCTTTCTTTTGTCAAAATTCCTTAAATATTTAAATGCTATCTTTTTTTAGCTAAATTTGTTAATAACAATTGCAACTTTTTATGTGCCAACACATACTTTCGATACATTTTTCTAGACGTTATTTCGATGTATATTTATGGAATTAATATCCAGTTAATAATTTTTTTTCTAATTTACCTATGGGGAATTTATTTTGTTTAATTTTTTAATTAATTACATTATTATAGCTAATATTAACACCGAATTTTGTGAAGTGCGTTGAAAAATACATACATGCGCGTTCGTCAGAAACTGAATTGAACAACATTTTGAAAGATTGGACATGGGATATGAAAATATTCTTCAAAGTTCAGAATCTTAATGACATTCATTTATTATTGTTGAACTAAATATTTGTACTACTGCCCATATCTTCTACTTCCATTACAGAAGACTGGGGGGATTTTGAGTAGTTTTAATTGTTGTATCATTTTCTCTTCAAAGTGCTTCCGTCTGATTCCTTGTAAGTTCTCACAGAAGAAGAAGTAGGTGTTTCATCCCTTAGTTCACATTTTCCGCATATAGGTTCGCTGACCCATTTTGTGTAAATATTTGCGGGTAAACGGGCGACCTCCGCCATTTGCCGTCGTGTATTGTTGTTCAAGCCATTCCTAGCGGTCACCCGTTAGGTTGAAAGCTTACAAGCCATGATACACTAATCGAAGGTAGTTCATCCTGATGAACGGGCATGGCCAGGATAGGCATTAAGTAGATCGTTCCTTGTGAACGGCCTTCAACCTGGTCTACCGCCGATCGTCCCACCAGGTGGATCGGCGGATGGTGTCCTTGGGAGGACTACCAATTCCAGGTATCTGGTTGAACGGGAAGAAGCCCTCGGTACGGCATCTCCTATTAGTGGGTTGCCTACACAATTCACGACCTGTGACCAGTCTCAGGAGGCCTTCGACAAGCCTAAAACTGGTACTGAGGGGACGAGACAGCCCACATGTGCGTCGGCTACACATGTGTCTCGTCAGAGGGTGATGGACTCTCAGGTGGTATTGGTTTCGCTACCTTGTGTGCGGAACAACTGGGATCTCGTGCTGATCAGTTCATGCGGCATGACGTCTTTAGTTTGTAAGGGAGTAGCCTTGGTCGCAAGTGCTCGAGGTGTCGGGTGTTAGTACGGACGGCAATGTCTGGAAAGCAACTAGTATCCGAAATTAGCGACCTTAGTACTGCCAGCAAGCGTTTGAGGTGTCGGACCCCAGCAGCCGTCGCCTTGAAGGCACCAGTATCCGAGCTCAGCTGGTGTATGGACGAGGGAAACCGAATCCTGCTTCCACATCCAGTGACTGTGGACCGAGGGAAAGCAGGGGGTCTGGTGGTCCCTGCCGAATGGAGATAAACGTGTGTAATGTGTCAGGAAAGAACTGATAAGCCTCAGAAGTCAGTCGATATAACGGGTAAACGGGTTCTTTGAGGTAAGGCTCACTGGACTGTATAGATCTCGCGCCTTTAAATAATTTATAGCGAGTGAACTACTGTAATCAAGAATTGACGGTGAGACTGATGGTAGTGGGAGTGCTAGTTGGAGATATAGTCTAGCGTATCTTGAGTACTGGAACATGCGACCATGCCATACCCGTTCAATACCCGTATTGATGTTGTTTATCTAGTCAGTTCCGGATTTCCCTTCTTATGCAATCATTTGTGATTCCACGAAGATTTCTACGAAGTCTCCTTCAGAATCTTCTTCAGTTAATTGGTTCGCCAATTCATTACCTGCAATCCCCTCATAACCTGGCACCCATACTAGACACACTGTGCAAATGCAAAATTTTTCACGAGTCTAAACTTAGTGGTTGGATTGCTGATAGCTGATACCTGGTTGTCAGTAAATATTGATTCCAATATTATGTCTCATCAAATTGATAACTACTTGAAAATATTCTCGAAACTAGCCGAAACTATATATCTATAGCCGATTTTTAATCAAGGTATTGGTATATTACCCTTGACTATATTTAGTAAATCAAATATTTTCTTGTCAAGTTTCAGATAATTTTACACGAATTGTTATTTTTACTTAGAACATCCTGTATAACATCAAAAATCGTTAACAACAATTACGTCTAACTCAGCACCGTCGCTTATAAGTCTACATTTAATTTCCCATGCTTCAATCTCAAACTTGACTAGCATTAATTCAGTTAACTAATAAAATTTTTATCCAAGCTTCACGTAGGCCTGGTTAACAAAATTTGCATAATATTTAAGCTCTCTTCAAGAGATTGTGCGAATCTACTCGTACTAGTAACCTCCGACGACCAAAAAGCAGATAAGCAAAAAATAATGCAATCATTTTTAGGGTTGTAAGAAACGCAATACCCATCCGGCTCAACGGGACCGTACCCCATGAAGCTGTTGGTGTTTGTGGCTACTTGACTCGTGGATAAGAGGAACTTATTAGCTAATCTATACGAAGGGTCAGTGAAAAGTTGTGGCAGTGGCGAAACGGCTGTTGGAGATGTTTCTTTCGCGGCTTCTCTTAAACCTAAAATATGTATGTCTATACCTTGTCCTAATATGTTTTCCACCATTTCGGCGGTTTGGGTGGCTACAGCTTCGTTCCATAACAAAATTTTTCTATCGTCGCTCACTAAATGGAAAGTAACCTATGGAGAAAAAATTTTTAATATCAAGCTGAACTCTCTAGGATGTTATTGTTTTATATATCTTCTAGCATTTATTTATAAATCATTATAATTTAAGAACATCAAAGGAAGGTTTAAGTCAGTTCTTGCAGCCCAAAACTGTTGAAGCAGAATGAAGAATACATCTAAGTAATTTACCATCCTGTATTTGAAATAAGTTAATGGGTGAGTTACGTAGTTAATATATAGAATATGTCAATTTGATTGAAATAAAATTATAATTAGAAAAAGTCATTATTTTATTACGAAGGGAAGTTTTTTCTAGTTAGACGATCTGATAATATTAACAAAAACTGTTTATTAAAAAATGGAACTTCAAATTGTGTGTGTACCTTTTTATTTCCAAGTTCATCATCTTCCTTGGGCTGTGACATAGCTTTCACCCATTCTAAAGCTTCAGGACTAGCTGACCTAATACAGTCTACTCTACCTTCTCTAAATCTTCTGGTAGATGCGCTTTCGTAGGTTGCTGTTAGCTTTCCATATAACCGATAATACGTTAACTGCAGAGCGAGCTGTATGTACACATCTGGACTAACTTTGCAAGACTTTACGAAATCCTTCCCATAACCAGTAAATCGGAAAACTTGGAAATCGAGGTCTTTAACTAAGTTATCTAAATACGATCCTGCTTCTTCTATTCGTTTGAGATCAGTTGCTTCTAGCATCCATTCCAAACGTTCCGGAGGAGGAAGATGACTGCTGGAGCTTGCTGGAACCTAAACAGTACAAACAGAAATAAGATTATTACAATTAATTTGGATAAATTGATATTTTACCTCGGAGGGTGCTGTAAACGTATCAGCATGATTCCATAGCTTTTCAGCTAATTGTATTACGGCAATTCCCTCAGCGTTAGAGTGTTCGTAGCAAAGACCGCAAGCACCATCTCCAGAAATGACAAGCTGTATAGTTTTGTCGAACCATCTGTTCGATGAGT
Organism: Lochmaea crataegi; assembly: GCA_947563755.1. Lineage (NCBI taxonomy): Eukaryota > Metazoa > Arthropoda > Insecta > Coleoptera > Chrysomelidae > Lochmaea > Lochmaea crataegi. Next base: position 54,115,289 of record OX387424.1, on the reverse strand, counting down.
TATTGGTACTACCACCTCCATGTATCATCTGATGAGCTAAATTGGTTTCATCCCGTCCAGCTGTCATATGACCTTTACCTCCTGAAAATATTTCATCACACGAATAACATACAATTTCATCCACTATTCTAAAAATCTACAGAGATTCAATTAAAAAGTTTTAAAGGTGGCGAACCTCTAGATCATCTCGATTGACGCCAAATATTTTTCTTGCATGTTTTGTTGTTCTAAGTTCTGATTTACATTTCCTAACAAAGATCGTTTTAAGAGAATAAACTAGTGTTCATGACGATGATAACTAAGACAAACCATAGCTTGAATAAGTTTTTCAAAGCTTATACCTTACCCCTTTGTAGCCTACAGTTGAAGTTGATAGGCAAAGGTTCGTCTAAGCACACCACCAGCATCGATTTGGTGATGAGATCCAAATTTCTTGCATTTCTTTCTTCCTTCATTATATCTTCTCTAGCTTCCGCCCATAATGATCTCTTCCAACCAGTTAGTAATCCTATTTGGGGAGTATCAGATAAACATGGTGCATCATCTAATATGTATAAAAGTTGGGAGCATATTTCATCTTCATTCAGTCTTCCTCTATCACCTTAAATAAAAACAATTGTAACGTCATTCGCAGGTGTAATCTACTTTTGGTATAAGAGAAAAAAATAGATGACATTAGTAGTTCTTTAGTAGCAAAATCTTATTCTTACCTGCTTGTACTGGAACAGAATATAGCTGACTTCTACAAATAACAATGATATGTTCAGAAACCTGCTCTCCAGCCCTAGGAACGGGACACACATATTGCGAGTCCCTCTTCTTTCCGGGTAACCTAGATGCTCCCAAAATTCGATAAAACTGAGACATACACAAAGGCTGTCCAGGTTCTCTTGACGTAGCTTTTTCCATTGGCAAAGCTTTGCGATTAAGAACATCTTTATGATCGAGTGCAGCATCTATAAGTCTTGCAGCAAATCTTGCTACGTCTAGAATGGTTGTAAATTTCCTAGGAGGAAATACCATGCCTGGGTTCGAGTTGATCGGAATAGGTTCTCTGTAGTTCAAATACATGTCATTTAACCAATATTCGTGAGCCTGTTAAGAAAAAGAAAAAAATGAACTGTTGGTTATTATATTTGCTTTCATTATTGCTTGAGGTTTGTTTATAATCCACCCTTAATAACAATGCTTTATAGCATATCCATCAAATTATGTACTATTGCTGCGATATTATACGTGAATGTATTTTGCGACGTATCGCGCCTATTCAACCATTGGATAAACACCTTTCAAATGTTTGAGAAATTTTTTATCATTTGTTAAAAATGTCTCCGGCAGTTGCTTATCTTTCTGATACCGACACTGGCAAAGTGTAATATTAAACTTTTCCAGAAAGTTGCAAGTGGTTTTTACTCTTCACTTTAAATTAATTAAATTTGTCTTTTTGTTGTACGGACCTTGTATGTTTAGTTTGATAACAATGTTCAATGGAAGAATGTTTATTCAAACGACTTTTTAGTTTAATGTTTTTGACAATAAATGTCGTTTCTTATTTCCTTCCCTCAGGTTGATAACTATTTACCACAGCTACAACCACAAAACGTTGGTAAAATACTCCGCAGCCGACTAAATAACATAAAACTCATCCAGGCAAATAACGAGGGGGGTAAAGGGGCACCAATCAGGGCACGCACGCACGCGTCCCATCACACCCCCGTTCGCCCAATCCCAGCCTTTACGTGTCCTTAGGCCAAATAAGACAATAAGGGATATAATCGAATTTTTACGCTTGGATAGTCTCCGCGCTGCAACGTTTTAAAAAGGGAGCCCACGGGCTATAATACAAAACTGCGTTTGAAATGAATTTTTTTTGGTTTGATCCCGTCCAATCAATAAATCGATTTTATGGTAATTAATAAGTCAATTGTGAGGCACTTATTCATTTATATACGAATAAAAATATAAAGGTACAATTCCATGTAGTTCATTCCTTGTTAGAGGCTCAAAATTATATAATCTGTAATCTAAATCATCAAGGCAAAAAATCTTTCAATTATTATTCTTCCGCTTTAATCTGAAGATTATTCAGAATAATCAAGTTTTAAATAAAACTTGAGGCGAACACAATACTTGATAGTATTTGAAGCTAAAACAATAATATCAATATTTCTGTGTTTGTTGATGCTTCTTCTGCCATAATCAAATATGAATAACTCTGTAGAAAATTGTAGGTTAGGTAACAATAATTCAATATTCGAACAACTAGTACGGTTGTTCCATCTTAGGGGGCGTCCATAAATTACAAGAGACATTTTTTCGGATTTTTCGACTCCCCCACCCCCCCTTGTGAGATTTCGTGAGATTTTCCTTTACTTCATCCCCCATCCCTAAATCTCACACAGAGATTTTTTAAAATGTGTTTCGGCTGTAAAAACCCGTTGGATTTAAAAATAAAACAAAAAAAACAATTTATTTTATTACTTTTATTTAAGACTAGCAACGACTAGTATACAAAAATGGTCAATAATTTTCAAAAATTGTCAAAAAAGGACAATAACTGTTAAAATATTGAAAAAAATGGTCAATAATTGTCGAAAATGGTCAATAATTGTCGAAAATGGTCAATAATTGTCGAAAATGGTCAATAATTGTCAAAAATGGTCAATAATAGTCAAAATTATGAAAAAAATGGTCAATAATTTTCAAAAAATGTCAAAAAAGGTCAATAATTGTCAAAAACAGTCAATAATTGTCAAAAATGGTCAATAACTGTCAAAAATGGTCAATAATTGTCAAAATTTTGAAAAATGGTCAATAATTATCAAAAATGGTAATAATTGTCAAAAATGGTCAATAATTGTTAAAAATGGTAAATAATTGTCAAAGATTATTAAATATTTTGAAAAATGATCAAAAATGGTCAATAATTGTCAAAAGTTGAAAAAAAATGGCGGATTTTTAGTACTTTTAACAGACTAGTACACAAAAATGGTCAATAATTTTCAAAAATTGTCAAAAAAGGACAATAACTGTTAGAATATTGAAAAAAATGGTCAATAATTGTCAAAAATGGTCAATAATTGTCAAAAATGGTCAATAATTGTCAAAAATGGTCAATAATTGTCAAAAATGGTCAATAATTGTCAAAAATGGTCAATAATAGTCAAAATTATGAAAAAAATGGTAAATAATTGTCAAAAATGGTCAATAATTGTTAAACATTTTCAAAAATGGTCAATAATTTCCAAAAAATGTCAAAAAAGGTCAATAATTGTCAAAAATAGTCAATAATTGTCAAAAATGGTCAATAACTGTCAAAAATTGTCAATAATTGTCAAAATTTTGAAAAATGGTCAATAATTATCAAAAATGGTAATAATTGTTAAAAATGGAAGATAATTGTCAAAGATTATTAAATATTTTGAAAAATGATCAAAAATGGTCAATAATTGTCAAGAGTTGAAAAAAATGGCGAATTTTTAGTTTTTTTAATAGCAATTTTTTCTTCCAAAAGCGAATTTTTTTCTTTTAAAATGTTCTATAAGCAAAATAGGGGGCTTTTGTAATAGAAAAAAAGCGTTACAAAATTCCAAGTGTTGCGAACCTTACGTCTTAGATTCTGACAGTTTAAAATAACGATTGTAATCACACGCAATACACTATCTTCCTCTCTCGTCTATCTCTCCCTCTCTTACTTCTCTCTCGCTTTCTCATCTCTCTCCCCCCCCCCCCATCTATCTCTCTTTTCTCTCCCATCTCTCTCTTTCTTTCCTATCTCTCGCTCTTTCTCTCTCTGTCCCATTTTTTGATCGCATTTTTACGCCATATCAGCTTTCAAAATATATTTATATTCTTCACCTAAACATCTCAACTATCGATATAGTACCGAAAACTATCGATTTTTTTCGATAGTCAAAAATATCGATAAACCATCGATAGTTCTCCATTCCTACTGCTCGGCGGGGTTCGGGCGAATACGAGAAATACTATTGTGTCGAATTTCGCCATATTTTTACTCTATAAATTTTTTTACTTTAATTTAACTTTATTTTATCGCAATTTTACATGGTTTTGTATTAGAAAAAAATTACGTGATATTTGTTAAAACCCCCCCCCCTCTCCCCCAAGTGAGATTTGGAAAGATTTTACTTGACCCCCTCCCCCCCTTGAATACCTCACGTAATTTATGGACGCCCCCTTAAGGTACCACTTCTTTTTTTTGTAAACATTGATTAATTGATTTCGGCAGTCAAGGTTTCGAGTACCTGGCACCTCAGCCTTTTGGGTTTTTGTGCATTTGGTTGTACTGTGTGAATGTGATCAGGAGTATGATGGGTTCCTGCTTAGGCACGTGGTTCCAGTACATCTGTGGGCGTATCCATAACTGAGCTAGGGAGTAGAGCTATCCGAGAGAACAGAGTGACCAAGCAAAATAAAGACAAAATATGTGGTCTCTGACGAAGCTCTACTCCTTCTGTCAAGAATACGCCCCCTGGTGTTCTGTTTAAGTTCACCGAGACATACAATCCTGTACTGCAAATAGGGTACTGGTTCTGGACCAGTTAATTTCGTTTCATACCCTTCCTTTGCTAGGAGCTTGCTATTTAAGTGCCTACTATACCTTTGTGACCCGGGAACACAGTATCACCTTATTGGGGTTCTTCGGAGTGGAGAGTTTTTGTTTGTATGCAGTCCCAGTACGATTTGGATCTGATCTGGGGACATGATAAAGATTTCAGTGCTGCTTAGCATAGGAATTTTTTGAAAACGAATCAATTGTTATTATGAAGATGTATCTGAAAAGTTCTTCTGTTTGTTATTGATTGAGACGGAGTTAATTCGCTTCAATATGCTATTTGCTTAGCAATTATTCTATTTTGTTGGGATAATTTTGTTAAACTTCTGGTGTGTCCAAATTATACATCCGACGTTAGTAGAAGTGGTTCTAAAATAAAGTCAGAGTTACGGACTTTTTTTGAACAATCCCTTTGATTATTCTCATTTATGTTGTGGAAATTAGGGATAAGAGAATAGGGAGTGAGCAGCACTTTTTGTTAATTGTGTATGTGTATTAAAAGAGCTTTCTCTTAAAAGCTGCTAAACATTATCTCCTATCATTTAGCTTATTATATAGAAAGCAAAAGTGGCTCTTATGGTGTGCAGGAATCTGGCAGAGAGAAATAGGAGTTGTAACCCAAAAATCCTGAGCTGGATGTACACTTCCATAGTGAGACCAATTATCTCTTATGGAGCCATTGCGTGGAGTAGTAGAACTATCCTATTGACAACGAGAGAAAACCTCTAAAAAATTCAAAGACTAGCCTGTATGTGCATTACAGGAGCAATGAAAACATGCCCAACGGCAGCCATGAAAGTTCTCAACCTCACACTACTACATATGGTGGTGGAAAGTGTTGCAGAAAGAACAAGATACAGACTAAGTAAAAAAACCACCTCCCTACTTCTTGTGGGACATGTCACAAGATGGTATGATGAAAAATTATAACTTTTCAAAGAAATTTGTTACGGAACTAAGCAACAAGAAGGAATGGGATCCAAATACCATTACCAGACTTGGAAAGAACAGACGGCTCAAAAGCAACAGAAGGAACTGGGATAGGAGTGCACGGGCCAGGAACCAAACACTCTGAAAGCTTGGCAAAAACCCCGAGTACCTTTCAAGCGAAAATTCACGCCAAAAGATGTGCCCAGTGCAATATTGATAAAGGATATAGAAGGCAAAGGATTATCATAATGTCGGATAGTCAAGCAGCCATTAAAGCACTGAGCTCCTGTGTTATCAGTGGGAATGCCTAGGCAAACTAAATGAACTAGGCGAGAACAATACCACCTTACTGTGGATTCCAGGACACACTGGGATAGAAGGAAATGAAATAGCAGATGAACTAGCAAAGAGGGGGACTGGAACACCCTTTTGAAGGCCGGAACCCTTTTGCGGTATCAGCTCCAATGTAATACTGGAAGAAATAGGCAAAGCCGAAGAAAAGAGAAGATCTGACCGTTGGAAAGATCTAGTAGGACTTGACAATCAAATATTCTTCTGGGCGATTAAAACCAGTTGAGATCAAATGAATGCATAGGTCAAAGTAAGACTGCACTAAGAGTTTTGACAGGGATCCTTACGGGACATTTTTGCCTGAATGGGCACCTGGAAAGAGCTCAGATTAGTGCAGGAAGAAGAATGTAGATTCTGTGGCATGGAAGAAGAAACTTCCATCCACATACTTGCGAATTGCACAGCAATTCAGAATCCTAGGGCACAACACCTTGGACATTACTGGATAGAAGAGGGACATTTACCTAAGTTAAAGCCTGCAGATATCCTAAGATTCCTTCGGGAAATAGGACTAAAGGAGCTACTAGTCTCTGAGACTTTCCTCAGGAACTAAGTAGAAGTAAGGGGGCACAATAGATCTTTTAGGTCTCAGTTAATGTCACCCCAATTTACATGCATACATACATACATCATTTAGCTCTTGTATAACTATTTGTGCTAAACAATGAATTTTATCATTTGGACATATTTCAGACTAAATCAGTTGTTATAGTTTTGTTCGTACCCCTTCAAAAAAGGTATTCTGAATTCAAAAAATCAGCTTCTACCAGTCATTTACCATGTTCTTTATGCTTTGAAAGTGAGCTAAATCTTTTTATGAGTAGTTGGCGATAATTATGTTCTTAAGTTATCAATTCGCAGAGCATAAGAAACTACAGCAACTATCAGCCACATTCGGATTTGTATTGTATAGTATTGTCATAGAACCACAATAATTACGATCAGCTGATTAGGGATTCTCTCTTCGTAGAACATAATTGCGTTGCATATAGTTTGCAAACAATGAAAATAGTTCGCTAACTGGATACAAATTTTTAGTCAGCGCATGGCAAGAGGAGTCATATCTTCTTTGTTAATAATGTGATAATGTGAAATTGTTGTTTTGGAACAATTTGTATATTACGATTGCAAAAGCACTATAGCTATGGAGGAGGGGTTGTGAACGCCAGAAGCTAGGAAAGAGGTAGGTGGGATAGAAACCCCATAGGTTACAAAGTAATACCACTATTCTTAGAAATCAAAAGCTAAGGAAATGTTTTTCAAAATTAAATGGATCATACAAAGCCCATAATTTGATAGAAACAATATGAGCAAAGCAAACTTTCAATTGTAATTTTTGTCATAGCTATTAATCAAGGCTAGTTTAGATGGCGCAGGTGCAGGATAGCGTTCGTATTGCATGAAATTCAATCTAAGTTTGAAATTAGTACCAAACGTATCTCTACCACAAATACTATTATCCTGGAAGTTTTGAGTAGTTTTTATTCCATTGTCCTTTTTGTGTTCGTTCAAAAAGTCATGTATTATACCTTTTACCTAATTACCTGCTAATTTCTAATAATGAACTCTTTCTCTCTTTCACTTTATTTAAAGTATAATTAATTATTTCGTTTTATTTAAAACTTCGTACTTTTTCATCAACGTATATTTATCCCGTTATGAATTTCACACCCGTCAATATTAATTCCTGCATTCATCCAACCATTTCATCGAATATAAGTGGCGAATGTTCGAATACATTCGTCGGAAATTAATTATGTTGACCCAAAAAATTATAACGCTGCGCAAACGGAATAGCTAATCCTGGAAGTTATGGAAGTTAAAGCGTCAGGGATTTTACCCCCGTGTATCCAATTATAAATTATAATCCCCCTAGGGAACGAGCGCTACTGTTTGCTCTTTGAATTTCTGGGGCTTAGAATCCGGAGCGTCTCTTGAACTAGTTTACATTTTGGAGTTCTAGTTACGACTCCCCGGAGAGTTGACTGGAACTGAAAGTGTCACTTTGTTGCTTAACAATAGTTATTCATAAAAATATAACTTCATAATACGGAAGCTGCAGGACATCAAGTAGTAGTGTTTTGACGAAACTATTAGAATGGAGCCTTTGTGAAACCACATATATTTGACCCAAACAAATAGAAGAGCATAGACCAAGTCTATTATTCATTTGAAACAGTTAATATACCAGGAAGTATTTGGAGGGGATTACTAACTTAATAACTAAAATCCGGGCTATATGCCTGGACAACATTGGAATCCACTTCAACTGCGAATGTTATGGAATCCGACAAAATCTGCACAGCATCTCATCCGATTTACAACTAAAAGTGTGCACTGCATCACTTCTATACCTGCTTCTACTTAGTTACGAAATCCTCAGTACAAAGCAAGTCTGCCTCTGTCTAGCATTTCTAATAGTATGATGTCATATTAAGCGGGATAGCGTAAGACGCTTTTCTGTCAGATGGCATACAGCAGGGAGCAGAGCAGAGCAGGGAGACGGGACTTGCAAGTGCCCCATTATCCTTTTGCCATAAAGGGAGAAGCGGAGATAGAAAGAAAGGCGGAGAGAATGTGCAGGAAGATTGTGAAGAAGATAGAGCGGTGCGGACTGGAAGTGGCGGAAGATAAGACGGTGGGGTTGCTAGTGAAGGGACGGAGCAGGACAAGGGAAGTGGGGGTGATGGTTAAGGGAAGGAGAATTCGCATGGAGGAGTCTGTGAAATACCTAGGGGTGTGGTTGGATAGCCAATTATCCTTCAAAACCCATATGGTAAAGGCGGCAGAGAAGGGTAAAGTGAGGGCAGCATCGCTGGGGAGATTGATGTGTAATGTGAAAGGGCCGGGAGAGTGGAAGAGGAGGGTAATTGGTAGGACGGTAGAGCAGAGTATGCTGTACGGTGCGGAGGTGTGGGGTGGAAGAGCGGGGGTGAATGCGAGGGTTGGGCCACTTCTGCGGGTGCAGAGAGGGATACTGCTGAGGGTAGTGCAGGGGTACAGGACAGTGGGTGGTCTGGCAGCAGCGGTGCTGGCAAGGTCCTACCCATTGGACGTGTTGGCTAGAGCTAGGAACAAACGCTGGAGGGACGTGACCAAAGAGGAGGTACGGGAATGGATGGAGGAGGAAATGGAGAGAAGGTGGGAGGAGTATGGCGCGCTATAAGGAGCGATTGGGAATAGGAGAGATTGGTTGCACCGGAAACTCGGGGAGGTGAACTACTTCTTGACACAAGTGCTCACTGGACATGGGTCGAGAGTAGGGTACCTCCACAAGATTGGGAAACGAGAGACTGGTGTGTGCGAGAGGTGTGAAGTGGAGGATGATGTGGGGTATGTGTTTAGATGCTGGAGGAACGAGGAAGTGCTGAAGAAGTTGGAGAGGAAACTAGGGAAGGCGGTGTACTGGGAAAACATGGTGGAGATAATGTTGAGGCGGAGAGTGTGCGAGGGACCGCCGCCCGTCTTGAAGTATGCTAGGGTAGCGATTCCGAGGCGGGGGTAACGGCGAGTTTGAGGTGGGTTTGGTTGGTAGGCATCTCCTTGGGGATGAGTCCAACAGTGTTTGGGTCCTGGACCCATTCGAACATGAGCTTCCCATCTCGACCCGAAAAAAAAAAAAAAAAAATTATCCTTTTGCCATCAGTTTTGTTTTAGCTTTGTGGAGACTGCACATTTTGTCTATATAGTATATAGTAACCTTTTGTGCTATTGCGGTCCTGGCAGATCCTTTGGGGCAATGAGGTTCTCTGTAGACAGAGTCCTTTTCAAAATCACGAGAGGCACATGCAGTTATATCATAAACCGTTAGTTTGTGTATATTTTCTCCGCTCAGAGCGCAAATCGCTGTCACGCAGCCAAGACGCGGGATAAAATTTGCTGCCGATCGCAATGACAGACAAAAACGTAGTAATAATATGCCTTTGGGCATCAAAATTAGACTACTGGCGGTTTCCAAGCGCCCAGCTAGTTTTAGCGCTTTTACTAATTAGTCGACACACTGGAGCAGCTGCGAAATCTTCACTTCTAATTGAAAATTAAAAGTTCAACTGCTGATTTGTTTTGTTTGATTTTTGTGATGGTTACATATTAAACACAGCTGGTAGAATTATTCAAAGTTTAATATAAGTTGTTGCTTCATAGTAGACTTGAAAATCTATCACCAACTTTCTTCGAAAAAACTGTTTGATCCCATTTTTCAATTCCTCACCTTCGCCGTTGGCAATTTCGGAGGTAGACAACGCACACTGAACAGGAAAGGGGAGTAGAGGACTGAAAATACTACGTTTACATTCCGATTCGGTGATCAAACAATTTCCAAAGCTAACGAGATCAGTACGGCTGGGGGATTCCAGCAGATCGCGCTCCGTTGCTCTGCACTTCACTCACACGGACACATTGTCCTAATTGGCGTGTTCAGACACGACGTCGATACTGAGAATTTCAGTCTGGGCGTTAATAGGTTGTTATGGTTTTAAAATAGTTTGCAGAAATCTAATTTTGGATATATTTATCAGGTGTGCTAGGAATACTACACACTCAGCAAAAAATTGTACCAGCTTCTATAAAAAGTAATCTAGATTTAAAATATCATGGTTGTCTGTCTTCAGACGGGAATTTAAAATGAATCTTCAGTTTAATCAGAACAAGGAGGAATGAAATAATACCAGAAAACTCTATTTGGGATAAAAATTATCAGTTAAAAAGATTGAAGAATATGGGAATTAAATGAGAATTGAAGAAGAAGAAGAAATTAATTATATTTATTCCCGCATCTTGGGAAAAGTTTTAAAACCCGATAATTAAGGTGAATGTATTATATTTAGGTATATAAAGTCTGTTCCAACAGATACTAGAAACTGTAGGAAACTGTCAGGGAATAGTCGACCATTGCAATCAGTGATAGGAATTACGCGAAAGTATAGGTATAGAAAGTAAACATGGGATAGACGCCTCACTTTTTGAAAAAAATGGTCACAGCTCTATTTTAATTTTTTTAATTGAAACAAAATTAACAAAATAGACTTCAACGTTTGTGTAACACATTCCACTACATTAAAACTAAAACACTTTTCTCACATAATGGGAAAAAAATGAAAAAAAAAATTGGAATTCTAGGCGTCTGTCCCACCGGGTAGGGAGAGTTGCCGTGGCTAGAAGGGAGAGATGCCACAACGTGGCCTACTGCGTTTTTTTCAGTTCCTCACGTCGACAAATATTACACACGTTGTTTGCATTGTGCAGGTCTTGTAAAGTTCATATAATAGCCTTCTTGGTGTGCGTCATTGATTGTTAATGTCTTTCTAACACATTACGTTGGAAGAAATGGAAAAAAAGGCAGGTCTGTGATTAATCCTAATCAAAATATCACAATAATGAACCGTTTAAACGTAATACAAACGTTAACCCTAATCTTTGACTTACATAAATTTGATTGGTTGACGTTTAGATTACGCGCAAACGCGACCTATCAATCGGGCGAAATTACATCGTTCAAAATACGATGCAGACGTTCCTTACGTAGCGGCAATGTGTCTTACGTATTTTTCTAATGTCCCACTGACAGTTCTCGTCAGGTTTGTACTTTGTACTTTGTTGTTTACGGTGAATTATTATTTATGAAAAGTGAATATTAATCTTATTGAACACGATCATTCTTTTGCAGGACTATATTACTATATTTACTAATATTAAATTATTTTAATATGTAAATTAAATATAAAATTTGTTTTATTTTGCAGTGTTTTGATATCCCAAGTAATATTAATTTCATAGCCTTTTCGAATATGGCTGAATACGATCCTGATGATTTTATTTATCAAATTAAAGGTTAGCTATAATATGTCAAAATAACAAATTAAATATCGTCATACCCAAAACCCGGATATACGTCACAAACGATGACGCACACCAAAAAGGCTATTATATGAACTATACCTAACCATTTTAGGCATTTTATACATTGAATCCATTCTACTTTTTGAATTGTTTTGTTATATTGCTCAAAACATTCTACGCAGCGGCAGTCATCATCACTGTCTGTATCCGGTAAGACCTCATCATAACTTGCTGAAACTAACGAGTCTTTTCCATCACTGTTGTCATAGTTTGCTCTCTTATCCGACAATTGTGCAACTTGTTTCTGTTTTCGTTTCCTTGTGTTTTTAGGTTATTTTACTAATGTTTTTTTTCTGCTAAGTCTATTTTTTCGCCTTTTTTATAGATATACTAGATGACCCTGACAGACGTTGTCCTGTCCTAACATTATCTTGTCAATAAGATATTATGAAAGCCATTTTCTGCCCGCTGACTGGAGTATCAGAGTAGCTTTTGTTTATTTCAAACTTAACAATACCTAGGTATTACCTATACAGAAACTTTAAATTTTAATCTACCGCCATTTTTTGTCCAAAGTGGAATTTTATTAAAATATTTTTTCCCGTGCAATAACAAATCAAAAACCATGAAAATCGGTCCAGCAGTTCTCGAGTTAAAAGTGTTCCAACAAACCCGACTAAATAAGATATTATGCAATCGGTCGTTCTCTGCCCGTTGAGTGGAGTGTCAGAGTAGCTTTTGTTCATTTCAAACTTCTATAAATGCCATAAATTTCTTTCTTTCTATAAATGCCATCCTTCCAATTAGCTAATATCCAAGTAACGATACCTATAAAAAATTTAAAATTTTGATTTACCGACATTTTTTGTCCAAAGTAAATTTTTTTTAAATAATATTTACCCGCTGAGTGGAGTGACAGAGTAGCTTTTGTTTATTTCAAATTTCTATAAATGCCATCCTTACAATTAGCTAATCTCCATTAGCTCTTATATCGTTCTACAATTATTATATTCGATTGCTATCTTGCAAAACTAAAAAACGCGATGGAAAAATAAGGATTGATCGTATAAAGGTGAAAAAAGAGTAATATTAAATTTTTTATTCTAAGTTATGACAAAAATTTAAGTTTATAATTAATAAATTAAAAATAGGGGTTGATTGCAGAGGGCTGAAAATTTAGGGTTGTATGTATTTTTAAATGCTGTATCATAAAAAAATAAAAACAAAAAATGTTGTCTAAAAAATAAAATAAAAAATTAAGGGGTGGACCACCCTCAACATTTAGGGGGATGAAAAATAGATGTTGTCCGATTCGCAGACCTACCCGATATGCACACAAAATTTCATGAGAATCGGTCCAGCCATTTCGGAGGAGTTTAATTACAAACACCGTGACACGAGAATTTTATATATAAGATTTTGTGGTGATGTTAAAACCGTTGCCTATCGTTTTTTAGCAGTTAATTTTCGAATATATTTTCTTGGAATTTTCTTTATAAATATACATCTATAATCAATAAATATCAATTATTTTTCGGAAATTTTGAAGTATAATTTGAGGCATCTCTCCCATCAACAAGATGCGGCGTCTCTCCTTTTAGATATGGAGACAAACCTACCTAATATCATATAACGCTAGTTTAAATACATTTTGTAAATAAACAAGCGGTTTTATAGAACGTTGAAAAAGCACCAACAAAATATTTCTATGTAATAGGCTGACGTACCATTTTTGTTCTAATGTTACTTGGAATAGGTCAAACGTAGATGGTCTTCCACTGCACTCATGACAAAAACTAATTGTCGAATATTGTAAATTGTATCTTAGAATCCTTTCCCACTACTGGCTTACGAATCACGTGACATGCGGCATCTATCCCACTTTTACCCTACTCATTGTTTGCTACGATCAGTTATTTTCTGATTTTTGCTGGCAGTTTCTGATTGTTGTTGGACATATGATGTCTATTACCAGGAATTGCAAATTAATTATCTTTAATGAGTGTTGAAATTAATAAGCAAAACCGATAGGAAATATGGGGATCTATTATTATTCAGATACCTTATATTAATAAGGTTTCCAATGGTCTGTTCAATGATCCTCCTCTGCTATTAAATCTGTTTCTAAGAGAGTAGCTCAGGAACTACTGCATTAACAAGCTGGCTTACAATTTGAATCTCATTCACACTATTACTGGCAACTGACAGGTGGGCGTGGTCTAAAAAACATGTCGGAAAATGGCATTCGCTTTTGAAATTATGATTTGTTTGATAATAGTGTACCATGCTGAAAGGACCTTATTTGTTGGACATTTAATTAAGTTTCCTACCCTATAGTGAAAGTGGATTTTTGAGGTTCAGTATTATACTTGAATTACAGTGCCTTTTTTAGGTAAAGAGACTCCTCTGTTAACCCATTAGTGCATCGTGTCCCTTTAAAGGGACGCCACTGTTTTAGCAGGTAGATATGTTTCTAACCTCATTCTCTAGTTATGCACGTGTTCGTCTCAGCTTAGTTTGCAGATAAAATTCGAAGAGTGTGGTCGTTTTCGTATTATTATTGTGAATATGGATCCAACGCTGTACTCGACTAAGGATAAAGGGTAAGTTTTTATTTATTTTTTTCATTAGACAAAATAGATATTTTTAATAATTTTTAATTATGAATAGATATAGTTGTTGGTTATGCAACGATAATTTTTTGCATACATTTGAGTTTTAGTTTAGGCAGTATGACTGTTTTCTTCTGTTGTTCCCTATAAGGGACTCTATGCAGATCAGGCAATTTTGATACACATATGGTACATTTTTTGCAGTCTGCTTCTACACGAACTCTTATCTTCACTGGAAGAGGATGAAGACCATCCAGATATAGATATATTTATAGAACCACCTGATGACCGTGGAGTAGATACCGAATAAAATAGCGACAAGTCGGATGACGAGCATTTTGGTAATATAAATCATTTATGTCGTGGTATACTGAAACAAAATTGCGAAGTAAGAATGAGGGAATATGATGATAATGAAGAAGAACAACCAACCTCGTCAGCACAACTTTTTCCAGAGCCGCAAGCTACTGATTTCTTCAAGGCTAGCACTAGCCGAAAAAGTTATTCAAAAAAAAGCACAAATCACACATGGACTGGCATTGCTCCTCATTTTTCTTCAAACCAAACTTGTAAACCAAAAGAACCTCCCCTGGAAGATAAATTAGCGCAAACTCCAGTAGATTTCTTCAATTTATTTTTTGATGAAAATCTTACATCAAAAATTGTAGAGGAAACAAACCGATTGGGACAACAAAAAAACAAAGATTTACAGTTCAAAAAAGATGAGTTATATGTTTTACTTGGTGGAATGTTGTTTTCAGGATATGCGAAGTACCCCAATCAAAGGATGTACTGGAATACAACTGAAGACGTGCAAAAAATATTGAGTAATAGTATGCGTTTGAATCGATTTGAAACTTTACTGAGGCACACACATTTCAACGATAACGCTAAGCTTGATCGCAATGATAGACTCTACAAGATTCGTCCACTAATAGATGCCCTCAACAAAAATTTTAAATACCATGGAGGATTAGAGGAAACTTTATCTATTGATGAAAGTATGATTCCTTATTATGGAAAGCATTATGCTAAAAAATATATAAAAGGAAAACATATAAGAAGTGGGCCTTTTGTAGTAGCAATGAGTATATGATTTCTTTTGAGATTTACACCGGAAAATCAGATTCAGAAAAGGTTTTTGGAATTGGAGACGTCGTAATATCACTGCTTCAAAAATCAGAAGTTCCTGTAAACAGTGGCTACAAATTTTTTTTCGATAACTACTTTACGAGTCTCAGTTTATTGCAGCATCTATCTGAAAAAACATATGCTCTACTGGAACTGCGAGACAGGATCGAACCGAGAAATGTCCATTTCCTGAAGCAAAATTTTGGAAAGATAAATCAAGGGGAACTTCTTACTTTGTACATTGTGAAAACGCTTCTTTTGTGCAATGGAAGGATAATAAAGTCGATAATGTTGGAACCAATTTTGATTCCATCGATATTGTAACAATCTCAAGATGGTGCAAGGAATCCAAATCTAAAAGACAAGTTCATCAACCCAAAATTATTGCAAACTATAACAAAAACATGGGAGCTATTGATAAAATGGACGGACTTATTTCTCTATATAGAACGAGAATGCGACAAGGAAAATGGTATTGACCAATAGTTTCATACTTGGTCGATGCTAGTGTGACAAATGCCTGGATTCTAATAAAAAAACTGATGCCTAATGAGCCAAACTGTTCTTCTCTACTTGTTTTTCGAATATATATAGCTCTCAGTTTGCTTCAATCTTATGGCAAAAAATCAAGCAGAGGAAAAACGGCACCGCCATATCCACTTGCTTCCAGATTTGACAATATAGGTCACATGCTTTCTTACAATGAAACAGACAGGAGGTGTCAAATGTGCGAGAAAAAAAGTTACTTTATTTGTATTGTAGTAATTATATTATAATTCGGGTTCCACCGTAAAGGAAACTAACATAACGTTCGGTAATAACTTTAATTTACTTGCACACGAGCACAATGTGAATGTGAACATTTACCATAACCATAAAGCACACCTAACGACTAACTACCTCTAACCTAACCTACTTCCACTCTTCCCGCCACACCGAGGGTGGAGTCTACTGTCACTTGTCACTCTTCTTTTTCTTCGCCTACACACAACACTGTTTCATCTACGCTTTACCATTAGCGCGAAATTTAAACTAACTAATAATATTCTACAATCTCGGCCTAACCTGACATTAGATCGTCTCGATCTTTGAAACTCGTTCTCATGGGAGGCCTACAGATTTTAACATAACATAACTTTCAACATAATGACATTCATTTAAGTATAACAAAATAACATGATTTCAAGTGCAACATAATAAAATAAGTTCATGTATGACATAAGTTCAAGTGTGAAATAACATAAGTTCAAGTATGACATAATAACATAAGTGTGACATAATAACATAAGGTCGAGTGTGACATAACATAAGTTTGACCATAACATAATGACATGAGTCCACTTGGTGCATAACTTAATTTAATAACATAATTATTCATGATATATCCATGAAATAAACATTTCCATAATTGACATAATTATTCATGACATAAACATTTCCATAAATGGCATAATTGATTCATGTGTAAGATAATACATAGCAAGCAGTAAACTGACAAAGATATTTTTCTAAAAAAAACATAATTTCTTTACAGCATAAGGATGAGTACATAATATGCAACATAATAATAATATGTTGATAGACATCAACAATAAAGTATAAAATTGAAATAAAAACTGCTAATGTGAACTACAAATGTCACAGTTAGGCAAGTTGTATATACATACATATAGGTATTAATGTAACCATAACTTCATGTTGTCTGGGCTCGAAACACCCTCAAAAGGTCTTTGAGTCAACTGAAAGTTTTCAACATCGGTTATTAAATATCTATCATTACCCAGAACTTTTTTAACCTCATAAGGACCTCTATATTTTGGGATTAACTTTTTATTAACACCTGGTGTAACATCAACATTCTTAATCATGACATAATCACCAGTTTTGTATTCATAAGGAGTTACATGTTTTTTATCAAAGTATTCTTTATTATATTTTTGGAGTTTGACATTTTGTTCTTGTGCTTTCTCTCTGATTTTATCTAAATCTCTATGATCATCATTTTCTGAATTTAAATAATCTCTAGTCATTTTGATCTCTTTGATTTACACCAAATAGTAACATAGAAGGGGTGGTACCTATCGAACGGTTAAAAGAATTGTTGATAACAAATTCAACATCAGGTAGATATTTGGTCCATTTATTTTTCACATCTGACAACTTGGCTAACATGGGTGTTAATCTCTATTGATACGTTCAATTTGGCCATTAGATTTGGGGGAACTGGTAGCAATTTTAATATGAATTATATTGTTTTCCTTTAAAAAGTTTTCAAATTCATTAGATGTGAATGCAGTGCCTCTATCAGAAACTATTCTAATGGGGCGACTGTAATTTTGGAAATAGTCTTGTAATTTATTAATGACTTCAATGGTTTTTGTACTTTTTACATCATAGAATTTTACAAATTTAGTAAAACCATCAATTATTTCAAAAATATATTTTTTGTTATTGGGGCTTTTTTCAAGAGGACCATAATGATCAATATGCAAGGTAATAAAAGGTTTGTCTCCCTTAGGAATGTTATGTAGTACACCTTCTGATCTTTTAGCAGAATAAGAGATGCATTTAATACAATTTTGAATATATTCTTTAATTTTATTGTGAAAATTTGGAAACCAATAAACTCTAGAAACATATTCAGACGTTTTATCTATGCCTACATGTCCTAGCATGTCATGACAACTATATATAACTTTTACTTCCATTGACTTGGGTACATAAAATAGTATTTTAGATTTATTCTTTAGGCCATTAAGTAATTCAAAATTTTTATCTTCTGCTACTAAAAGTTTGTCTTTAATATGCTTAATTTCGGGGTCTAAATTTTGTGCAATTGAAAGGTTTTGTTCAAAAGTGTTTTCTTCTAGAATTAAGACACTGTTTGCCCTGCTAAGGGCATCAACATGTTTCATTCGATTGCCTTCACGGTGTTCCAGCACATAATCATAGTTCTGTAAAATTAATGCCCATCTATTTATTCGTCGGTTGATTTCTTTTTTATTTAGAGCTAACTTAATTGAGTTGCAATCTGTTAAAATTTTAAAAGTAGGTAAGCCTTGCAAATATACTCTAAACCTTTCTAATGCATTCACAATGGCACGCATTTCAAGCTCATAACTATGCATCTTAGAATCTGGGTCTGTTGTTCTTTTGCTGAAATAAAATACAGGTTGGAAAAAATTATTTTTTTGTTTCTGTAAAAGAATGGCACCATAACCTGTGGAGCTTGCATCACAGTGCAATTCAGTTTCCAAATGTGGAGAGAAAATTGCTAAAACAGGAGCTTTCATTAACTGGGACTTCAATGTATTGAATGATTCTAACTGTGGTGGACCAAATTCAAATTTTGTATCCTTTCTTACTAAATCATATAAGGGTTTTGCTAACACTGAGAAAGATGGGATAAATCTGCGGAAATAAGATGCTAGGCCAAGAAATCTTTGTACCTTTTTAGCATCAGATGGAATGGGGTAATCCATTAAAGCTTGGACATTTTGGGGATTTGGTTTTATTCCCTGAAAGTTAATAATGTAGCCTAAATAAAGTATCTGTGATTGTAAAAATGAGCATTTGCTGATTTTTAATTCAAGTAAGTTATTATTTAATAATTTGAATACTTCTGCCAAAATGTTTAAATGTGTGTCAATATCATTTGTGGCAACTAAGAGGTCATCTAGATAGATTAGAACTTTTCCTTGTCTAGTCAGGTCTTTAAAAACTTTATTTATAAAACGCATAAACACTGAAGGGGAATTGGTTAGCCCGAAGGGCATTTTAAGGTATTCATACTGGCCTAGAGGACAAATAAAACTAGTATACTTTATAGAGTCTTCTGCAACCTTGACTTGATGAAAAGAATTTTTTAAATCAAGAGAGGAAAAGTAATTTTTATTTTTAAGTAAGTCAAGGTGATCATCAATTAATGGAATTGGGTAATTATCTCTGACAATAAGCTTTTTATTAACTTCCCTGTAATCTACACATAAACGTTTTGTGCCGTCTTTTTTATTAACCAAGACAATAGGGCTACAGTAAGGGGACTCGGTTTCTCTAATAATATTTTTTTCAACTAGATCATCAATAATTTTTTGTAATTCTATTTTCTCTGAATACTTGAAATGGGATGATCATTTTTTATAGATATTTTCATTTGGAAATCAATTTCTGGTACACTGGGTTTTAGAGCTTCCAAGTATTTGTCTTTAAATAGTCTTTCAACTTTTTGAATGGTTTGAGGATCTAGATTAGGATTGATATTCAAATTTTGCAATTCCTTGGAACTGGAACTAAAATCATAATTTATGAAAAGCATTTCTTGTGGGAAAATATTGACATTTTTGGAAGATTCATTATTTGAAATACATTCTACAGATACATTTTTATCTAAAGAAATTTTGAAATTTTCTAAAGATGTAAAATCTCTACCTACAATAGCTGAATCATGGTTTCATCAGAGACAACATAAAATGTTATGGGTACATTTAAACCATTTATCATTACAATACCATCAAAAATACCTATTATGTCTAAATTTGAACCATTGATACCACAATAGTTGCTTTCATTTACAATATTTTTAGAGATACAACCGGCTGGTAAATATTTACTTTTAATAATACTAATAGGGCTACCTGTATCAACCATAGCCATAACACTAACTGAGTTGTCACAGTTGTCAATTGAATATTTTAATAATACACCTACCTCGTATGCACTTGTTTCTTGTCTCAGAGTGGCGTTTATCTCTGCTGATGGTGTGTCTATAACCATTGTGGTTGAATCGGCTTGGGGCTGCCTGTTTTTCTTCTGGGGGCAGTTTTTAATTTGGTGGTCTTGCTTACCACACTGGAAGCATGAACCTCGATTTCTTCTGGGCTTGGGGCATGCATCTACACAATGCCCTGTTTCAAAACAGTTGTAACATTTCCTAGAGCCTTGAATCTGTTCCGATGGATGTCTTGTAACTACACTGGAGCTAGTTGACTGATATCGACTATGTGGGTTAGAGTGATGAGAAGTGGGGTTTGGATTCACCCTCTCTCCTAGGTTAACATTGCACATGATACGTAACAAATCATCTAATGATTTAAAGTCTCTCATACGAGCTTGAGACTGAAGGGTTTCATTCGTGAACCCATCTATAATGTAGTCTATCATTTCTTCATCACATAATCCGACATTATTGCCCAACATAACTTTATCATGGAAGTATACAGAAAATTTCTCACCACGTTTCCATTTCCTTGATTCAAACTTTTTCATTCTGGCTACTTTGTCGGGCCTTGATCCAAACATTTTCCTCAATTCGAATTTCAAGCTATCCCATGCCATAATAATTAACTCTGTTTTAGAATGATACCATAGTTTTGCTTGTCCTGTTAATTTTCCAACAGCTATCAAAGTCATCACTCTAGAAGGCACTTGATATGTCGTTTCAGCTGCTTCAACTCGTTGTAGCCAAATTTCAACATCTTGGCCACTACCAGAAAACTCAGGTAATAATGCAGCTATTTCGGAGTTCGTAAATCCCTTTGATGGGTTTTCTTGTTGAATTGGCAGTTCAGGTGGTCTATGTCGACTTCCTGTTTGTTCTCTACCTCTGTCGTACGAAATCATAGCTCGAACGGTCGCTTGTACGATTTCGTCTATAGTAGTAGATGCTTCTGTGCTTCTTTCCTCATCTTGCACGGGGCTGCGCCGTAGGTCAGCGGCAAGGTCAGAGGGGATTGGCGTCCTATCCATTTTAGTTGGAACCCCACACCTGATTTGTAGTAATTATATTATAATTCGGGTTCCACCGTAAAGGAAACTAACATAACGTTCGGTAATAACTTTAATTTACTTGCACACGAGCACAATGTGAATGTGAACATTTACCATAACCATAAAGCACACCTAACGACTAACTACCTCTAACCTAACCTACTTCCACTCTTCCCGCCACACCGAGGGTGGAGTCTACTGTCACTTGTCACTCTTCTTTTTCTTTGCCAACACACAACACTGTTTCATCTACGCTTTACCATTAGCGCGAAATTTAAACTAACTAATAATATTCTACAGTATAAAATGCGACTGTGGATTGCATCCTAAATTTTGTTTTGAACTTTATCATAAAAATTAAAGGTATCCTTCTTTTTATAATGTAATAAATAATATTTTTATCTGTTCAATTAGCATAGAGTCCCTTTGAAGGGACACTTAAAAACAAATAAATAAAAAATATTCAAAAATTTTTTTTTAAATATATTTCTCCATATTACTTAGAAAAACTCAATAAAAAAATTAATTTTTAACTACACTTATAAAAAAGGATTAGCCATATTTTAAAAATAAATTTTTATCGTTTATTTGTAGGACAGTCTACTGCTGCTACTGATAGATTCTTCAACTTTTTTACAATTTGAATTTTAATTCAACAAATATTATGAAAATAAAACTTACCCAGTTATTTAATTTTTCTCTTCGATTTTCCAAATACAGCTGTAGCTTGGAGCCATGCCCTCCTGGTTTACCAAAATCTTCTATAATTTTTTTAATTCGTCCTCTCTCTTGTTCGTTGAGCAGAGGCTGCAACGTCTTCTCATATTTTCTTAAAGTGGTTTCAAGGGGTGGAACTGGTAGTTTAGGTAGTTTTTCCTTGAAATTAATAATAATAATAAAGATTTAATATTATTCATGAAAACAATGTAATGTAGAATTGAAAATTGTTGTTCATTTTGTCAATTAAGGTCACGATGATTTTTTGGTGAAAAATTTTATGTTACGTTGTTTAATGGAGAATATAAATTGACATACTGTAACGAGAGTACGACTATGTGGGATGGTTTACCTGCCGCCCTGACCTGAGATGGAAAAGAGTTTATTTTTAGAGATAGTTATTTGTTATTTTGGGTTGAAAGAGATACAAATTGGTTGTTGAGAACAAAGGGTGTATTTTGACGAATACGTCGTTTGATATAATTAAAAGTAGTGTAACAAGTCAGAAGTGGAATATCCTGCGTCTAATGATGGGAAAATCAAAGAAAATAAGTAGACGACACCAAAGTTCTAGTTTGTGTAGCAACAATGATAGTGGTTCTTCACGTAATGAGGCAACATGTGAAAAAGTATAGAAAAGTAATTAAAAAAAAAGGATAGGTTATTAGAAAAACAAACTGTAAGTACTTCTTCACATATTAATGAATCACTAATATCTATTTTTGATTCATCTTATGGAAAGTCATTTTCGTGTATTGGTTTCGAAGATTTATTGAGTTTTCTAAACCAACGTCTGAAAAACCAGCCCTCCTGATTTTGGACGGCCATACTACCCACACAAAGAGTCTCGAACTTATTAACATGGCCAGAGAAAACAATGTTGTGTTGTTGTGCTTGCCACCACATTGTTCTCATCGACTCCAGTCGCTAGACGTGACCTTCATGGCTCCATCGAGCACCTATTATCAACGGGAAGTGCGCCAGTGGCTTGCAACACATCCTGGAGAGCTGTTACAATTCAACAAGTAGCCAAACTGTATGGTGCAGCTTTCCTTAAAGGCAGCAGGAATGGGGACGGCAGTAAATGGATTCAACCAAACAGGAATTTATCCTTTAAAACGGAATATTTTTCCTGATCACCTGTTTGCTCCCTCAACATCCACAGATAGACCTGTTCCTGTAGAGGCAAATGGTGTTCAAGAAGGAGACCCACGCTCACAGGCAGAGGCAGATGTTGTTCTACGAGTGGACCCAGTAACAGAAGAAAAACCTGCACAAAGAACGTGTGAAACGGTAGTTGAGATTAACAAACCGATATTGACGAACCATTTCCAAATGAACCCTGCTGTTCTAAAAGTTTAGAACCACAAATTTTTATGGATGAAAAGCCAGCTGCATCAATAGATTTTGCTATATCACCCAAACATCTAATGCCACCACCTGTTGCTGAAAGGAAGAAAACAGAAAGAACAGATAAACGAAAAGGGAAATGTGCAATATTAACTTCTTCACCATACAAAACAGAACTAGAATCTCAGTCAGAGGAAAAGAAAATGAAAGAAAAATAACGTCACAGAAAAGAAAATTGGTTATTGATGACTTAAACAAACCAAATAAGAAGACATCAAAACCAAACAATCAAAAACACAAGCGTACCAAGGCCCAGAAAAAGAAAAAAAGTCTCCTCAAAAATTCTTGTAACCTCGACCTCGATCTCGACTGATGATTCTTCCGATGGGGAAAATAGCAAGTACGACGATCATTGTTTATACTGCAACGAATCTTTTTCCAACTCAAAACAAGGAGAAGGATGATGGATCCAATGTGGAATGTGTTTTGACTGGGCTCACGAAGGCTGCAGTGGAGCGGGCGAAGAAGATACCTAGATAAGTTTTTTGAATTAAAATGTAGTTTTCGTAGTTTTCCCTGAAGTTAATATGTGCACCCGATCTTACCCCACTAGTGGGATAAGACCGAGTGATTTGACATTTTGAGAAAAACATTTTTCTAGAAAAAGTAATGAATCTACGACTTTTCTGAAACATTATATTGTGATACATTAAACAATACGTCAGGTCGGAGTAGTTTGGCTTCAAAATGCCGAAAAGTGTTAGCTACCAGGTCTTACCTTTCTTTTTCCCCTACCGAAATAGGAAAGAACAGAAAAGAATAAATTTAGAGGATGATACGTTAAATAAAAATATGTATGAAAAGGGTATGTGTACTTGCTGAAAAGTAAACAATAAATGTTGATTTCGTGCACACGACTAAAAATCAATTTTTAAAAAGTTAATGATAAGTGATATTGTTTTTCTTAACTCTATATGTTTTAAGAGCTTTTTGGAAAATGTAAATGCGTTTGTAATTCACGATGCTTGTAGGGTGCATACTTGTCGTATAATGTTATTTTAGGATTTGTCTATTTGAATCAACCTCAAATGGCTCTGTACAAATTAAACAATGAGCTTTGGCTGAAAAATATACCTATTTATGTTGAAAATGTATTACCGAATTAATTAATCATCCACATGGTAAATTTCAAGAACATAAATGAGGTAGATGAAAATTATGTTTTCAAGCGATAGTATTTCTTTCGATTTACAGTATTTAGGTAAAATAGATGAAGTTAAAGGATCTATAACTTGTAAATCAAGCGAACCAGTGGCACCCAATCACCATCGGATATCCAAGGACGAAAAGAAAATTTTGGACTTACGAAAATAAGTATTTGTTCGAATAAACAGGTAGTACATGATATGCCTGGTAGATCCAAACACTTAAGTGAAGAAGTGTATGTTGGGAGTTATGAGGTAGTAATTGATATGCTTGGTAGATCCAAACACTAAAGAAAATAAGTGTCTGTTGAAATAACCAGGTAGTTCATGATATGCTTGGTAGATCCAAACACTTAAGTGAAGAAGTGTCTGTTGGAGTAATGAGGTAGTTCATGGTATGCTTGGTAGATCCAAACACTAAAAAAAATAAGTGTCTGTTGAAATAACCAGGTAGTTGATGATATACTTGGTAGATCCAAACACTTAAGTGAAGAAGTGTCTGTTGGAGTAATGAGGTAGTTTATGATATGCTTGGTAGATCCAAACACTAAAGAAAATAAGTATCTGTTGGAATAACCAGGTAGTACATGATATGCCTGGTAGATCCAAACACTTGGAGTGAAGAAGTGTCTGTTGGAATAATTAGGTAGTACATGATACACTTGGTAGATTCGAACACTTGAGAAAATAAGTGCCTGTTGGAGTAATCATGTAGTACATGATATACTTGTACATGATATACTAGTACATGATATATTAGTGTCTGTTGGAATTATCAGGTAGTTCATAATATGCTTGATAGATCCAAACACTTGAGGAAAAGAAAAGTCTATTGGAGTAATCAGTACAGATGTGGTTGGAAGATCTGGGTCTGGAGGAAATATAAAAAGCCTGCAACGCAGAGCTGTGGTGTGATATATTATTTTATATGTATTTATGTATTACAGATGAATTGGAGAAGACTGGGGACAGTCTGGATTAGGATGGCCGAATGTAACGAGAGTACGCCTCTGTGGGATGGTTTACCCTTCATATACCTGCCACCCTGACCTGGGATAGAAAAGAGTTTATATTTAGAGATGGTTAGTTGGTATTTTGGGTTGAAAGAGATACAATTTGGCTGTTAAGAATTAAGGGTGTATTTCAACGAATACGTTGTTTGATATAATTAAAAGTAGTGTAACAATACTGAAGACATTTATGCTAGTGATGAGCAAAATTGGACATGGTCTTGCAATCATTTTCAAAATAAAAAGTCTTGTTAATACCTGAAAACTATGAATATTAAATTGAAACTTTAGGAGGGTAGTCTCGAAAGACCAATTCACTGAGAAAAAATTTCACAATACCAAAACCTGGAAAGTCTTCATTTTATAAATTGTCAAACGCCCAACAAAACAAATTCTGGAACAAAAAACAACGCGTAACTCCTACAATTCAACTGTTAGAACGTTGTAATAACCACAATCGATTTAAAAGAGAATTTTGCTCAAATGACTGAGTTTATAATTGTTG
This sequence comes from Lochmaea crataegi, assembly GCA_947563755.1. NCBI lineage: Eukaryota > Metazoa > Arthropoda > Insecta > Coleoptera > Chrysomelidae > Lochmaea > Lochmaea crataegi. Next base: position 54,089,298 of record OX387424.1, on the reverse strand, counting down.
TAAATTCACACAAACGTATTATTTTGCACTGAAACTGTACTATAAATGTAATAAAGGTGATACTTTTTACATATTATAAAAAACTAGAATCATGCTATAAAAATTTTAATTAAAATTACAGATAACGTTTGATATTTTTACAGTTCTCAATTTTTTGTTAAGATGCAGTACCAATAATTGAAAAAGATAAGCTTCGTGGAAATTGTTTACCAAAAATGCTATCAGATAATTTAGATTCAATCCGCTTTGTGACCCACCTTTTACAATGCCATCAACGTTATAAAGATGATGACACTTCTCATCATTTCAGAAATAGAAATGAAAATAAATATATTTTAAACATATTAATATATTCTAATAGTCGAGGCAATGAAGTGTTTTCCTCAATAATAGCCCCGATTATGAAGAGTTTTTCAATATCTGTTTTTTTATACTGGGTGTCCCAGAAGTTTCTGACCCATTTTAATTGCAAAAATCTCGGAACTCAGAAATAATAGGGAGGTGCGGTTTTCGTTGAACAATTTCTTTTTATATAAAGTTTTTTCAGTATAAATGTTAAATTAGTGAAATCTCATATATTTTTATTCTATCTGAAAGCTGAACTCTTTCCCGTTCCGAAAATGTATAATTTGTTGAAGTTTAGATGAAAAATGACTAAGTTATTTGGTTTTCAATCATTTGATATTGTTTATTAGATAAAGGTGTCTGACACATACGTTTTAAATAAAAAAACAATTACAAAATTTGCCTGCTAACTAATACCAAAGATTAGAAAAAATCTATTATAAATTATCCAATTTAATAAAAATTTTCAAGATGTTCCAAGTTTTGTCCATTTTGATCCATACATTTTTGCAACCTGAACAAAAAGTGATCAAAAGAATTGCGTAACATTTCCGGGGTAATTTCTTGAAATGTTCGGACAATGTTGCCTCGCAGTTATTCCAGAGTCTCTGGAATAGGATGATCACATCTGCCTTCGATAAAAAACCAAATAAAAAAGTCTGGAATCGTCATATCAAAGCATACGCCTCTAGATGCCTACATAACAGCCTATCATTAAAAATCAAATAACTTATTCATTTTTCATCCAAACTTCAACAAACTATACATTTTCAGAGAGGGGAATAGTTCAGCTTTCAGATAGAATAAAAATATATAGGGTGTTTTATTGAAAAAATAGACGATATTTGCATTTAAAAATACCATTTTTTTGAAACACCCTATATAAGATTTGACTAAGTATATATTTATACTGAAAAAATAAATTGTTCAACGAAAACCGCACCTCCCTATAGTTTCTGAGTTCCGAGATTTTTGCAGTTAAAATGGGTCAGAAACTTCTGGGTCACCCAGTATTTCTCAAGATCAGAAACCTTCTGAGGCGAGGATAAAATTATTGAAATCGTTCAAACAATTTGATAACCACATCAACTGAGCCAGAATATTTATTGCGTCTGATAGCCAAGCTGCTTTAAAGTCTCTGGAGTCTAAAACATTCTGGAACTGCAAACAATCCCTCAATCAACTGGCTAGACACAACAAAGTAAATTTGTTATGGCTGCCAGGGGATAAAGGAATTGTCGGAAAGAGATTGCTGATGGTCTCGCAAAAGAAGGTGCTTGTACTACTACAACCTGCTGGAAATCTAATCCAGGCCATAAACAGGCCAAAAGGTTATTACGATCTTCTACTCACTACGCTTGCTTTTGGAAATCGCACAGTAATCATAGGAAATTTCAGTGGACACTGCTCACTCAGATACCACCTCTGTAATATGGGCAAGATGGACATTGGAACATGCAGAGTCTTCGATGATGTATCGCAGGATAATTGCCGCCAAAGCCTTAAATACCAGGAACAGATCTATAGCTTGGCAAACATAACTGAAGCTATGAAAGGAATGCGGTCGAAAACATTCCATATTGCCACGTTTAATTATGAAAAACCTAAAGTATGTAGTGATAATAATTAGAAAATAGACTTTTTATTATTAACAATATGCCAATAATGATTAAACGTTAGTTCTTTAATGTGCTTGTTTCATTGGATTTTGTCTATTAACAATATTTTTTCAATTTCTGAATATTAAAAGATGAACACTTTTCCAAATATGTTATGGGTTTCCTTCAAGCCGGCAACGTCGTGCGAAAATCATAATTACCATGCCCTCCTACTCACTCAATTGATGAATATTTATTGAACCGCCGTTGCTAGGTGACCACCTGACTTCCTATTGGCAAGCGCGTGCGTGTGTTCTTCCCGCTAACTTCGACAATCGATTGACATTGATTATCCAGTGGCGTTTATATTGTCAATATTTTCCTTCGTATTTTCAGTTTTACTTGGTATCTTATTATTTCGTATCCATATTGAAATCAAGTACGAATTTTAACAAATAGGTACCGTGTTTTGAAAAATACCTCACCTTTAAAGCAAAGCATAAGTCAGTTTCGGTATATAATCATTATATAATGATTATTTTTAATACTTTTATAAAATAGGTACCGTACGCTATTGGTACGCTTATGACAGATATCGGCCAGGTTTCCTCCCCCTTACCGATGCCCCGTAGCTTCAGATAGACTTGCCAAACTATAATTAGAGCCTGAGTATAGATGTCGGGTTTACACAAAAGATCTTATATGCAACGAGTATAGTCCACAAAAACCATAAATATTGATACGATAGGTATCTAAATATTACAAATAATATATTTAAGTACTTTTCAATATTTTTTTATCTACTTAATCCTACTTGTCGGTTATTAATAATTGATTGGAATATATAACTTCCCATTGACAAAACACATTTTTTGTTTTCATAGTAAAAATACTAGTAAAAATTTTACACTATCTTTTGATGAGTTAAGGATATTTTCTGCAATTTCACTTTACAGCTGAATAACAGATATTTATTCCATAATTCTGATAAAGAAGCTCCCTCAAAACACTACTTTTCTAGCTATTAATAATGCGTGTAAACAATATTTATGACAAACAAATGCGAAAATTTGACACCATTCTTTGTAAGGTAAAGTACCATCTATGGGCTGAGTCCAAAAGTATTTTCATCTAATAATAAGTCTTTGTTCAAGTACGACAAGCTTGACAATATTTTATGGATCTAAATATGTCAACTTTATGTCACCAAACAAACATCTTCAAGTGAATGTTTGATTTTTCTTCTTCAATTTTGAATAATTTTTTTGGACGTTATTGAAAAACTTTTTGTACACGTAGTACCTGTGTAAAAAATATCTAAAATAATGTGTTGTTTACCTTAAAACAATGTAAGAAATAAAGCTTTAAACAAACACCACACAAAAAACTTCTTGTCGTGAGATGCTTGAACTCGCAAACACAATCACAATCGCCTTGATATGGCACCATACTGTCTGATCTGACGCAGTAATGAAAATTATTCACTGTCATTTTTGCGTAGCGAATGTTGAAAAATTCAATTCAAAAATATCACGTCCCAAGTTTATTCTAATATATTCACTGACAATACGCGAATGCTAACAACCTATAAAATACAATTAAACAAATTGCAAATCTAATGCACTTTTGTAGTTTTTACTTTTTTTTACACAAATATAACACCTGGTGAAATAAAACTTGTTTAAAAAGTAACACCTGTTTGATTGACCCCATCTGTATGCAAATTTATTAAAGAGGATACAGGTTTTTAATTAATATGATTATTATGAGTCATATTTCAATTAAAAAGGGATAGGAAGTTAATTTATACGCCGAACTTTGTTAATGTCCAATAGATTTTTATAAATTAAGGTACAATTTATTTTCCATAAACAATCTTTTTTTTTATTTGACATTCACCTACTACGAAATATTATTTAATTTATTTTAAATTTATTCACACTTATGTTCATCTTCAAATATTTTATTTTATTCAACATCCTGAGTTTCTAAATTAATTTTTTAGAAAATGATGTAAGACAATTTTTTTTTCTCACCCTGTTATTCTTAACATAGTTTTCGTTCCAAGTAAAATGAATTAAATCATGGGTATACCCTAATATTTCAGAAATGCATTTCTCGACCAAACAACCAATTGTCTGAAACAGATAAGTAAAGTATCAAAATGTCACGTAGTCTTCGAGGCCACGAAAGGGGAAAGAAAATTTTAAGAACGATTTGAGATTTAGTTTCTAGAAAATAACTAAAGTGTTCACTTGAGCCAAAAAAATCTATTAAAATATAGTGGTGCATATCAGGAGTTAAATAGGTGAGTCTATCTCACAGAGTAATTCAGTTTTGCCTGCTATTTGATATTTGAATTTAAAAGATATTTTATCACATAGAGTATATATATTTGCTAATTATTTTTAATAATAACTTTTTTTAAAGTTCTTCAATATTCAACGTTATTAAGAACATTAGTTTGTTGTTGCATTTCCTATTCATCCAATCCTACTGTACTGTGGAGAGTTTGTGCCACTTGCAGTTTAACTCACATACCTATACTGTACTGTGGAGAGTTTGCGCCACTTGCGGTTTGTCCATTCCTGATACAGGGTGACTTCTCACGTCACCTATATCTCCTTCCACCCCCCTGTATTGTGGAGAGCTTGAGCCACTTGCAGTGTAATCTTATTTAGCTGTACTGTGGAGAGTTTGTGCCACTTGGAGTGTATTATTATTTTGCTGTACTGTGGAGAGTTTGTGCCACTTGCAGTGTATTATTATTTTGCTGTACTGTGGAGATTTTGTGCCACTTGCAGTGAATTATTATTTTGCTGTACTGTGGAGAGTTTGTGCCACTTGCAGTGTAATATTATTTTGCTGTACTGTGGAGAGTTTGTGCCACTTACAGTAGTTATAATATTGTTTGTGGAGAGTTTGTGCCACATATTCCTTACATGCATTGGGGAGAGTTTGCGCCCCTTGCACCTTTCCTAATAACCCTAAATATTTACTATTAGGCATTTATTTTTGATCAAGTGAAGTTTTAACTTTACTTTAGTACTGATATGCATAATCACAGTTCAAACACATAAGATGCACCTTGTATATTATTAATACTTTCATTAATTTTGGGGATTTCAACTATACTAATCGTTAGTTAATTAATCATTATTTATGGCAAATTGAATACTCAGAGTGTTTTTCTATCTAATTCCAGGTACGTCATCTCGGTTGTTCAACCTACTTGGACCATGTCCACATGGACTGTTCAATTAAATCCAGGCATCACGTCCAGTGTCTTGTAAATAGTTATTTTCAACATTTAGATTTGTTTTATTATCTATATTATAAACAATTGAATGTAAGTACACAGTAAGTAATTAAAAGTTAAATTCTAATTAAATATATCAATCTTTACAAATCACTCATTCTCCTCAAGTCAAGTTTTTCCCTCCTTACAATGATTTCCTAGAAAAAACTACGTTATTTTATCAACCGCCCAGTATTATCTAAAAATTTATTCAACTCTTTACGAAATTGTGTCTATTGAATATTTGGTTTGCTAATGAATTGTTATTTTGACCTACGTATTCGAACTTTAAACCCGATACGAACCTTCAGTGCAATTCATTTATTCAATTCAGGAGGTGACTGCCTGTATAAAATCATAGTGGTCTTTCCTATATCAAAATTTCCTCAGCCCACCCCATTCCGAGATATTACCCCTAAAAGGTACTGAGTTAAAATGAGCCTTAATTTTTTTTGTCTAGTGCTTGTTTTTAGGTGTTAATCAGTTTCATCCATAATATCTTGTTCTACCGTTACATTTCTAACTGTCCAAGAACGGCTAGTGTTTTTTTGAATTCCTTTGTAAACCTCCAGTATCCGATAAGCGTTGGTGAATAAGAGCAAATAAAGAATGATGAGGTGTCACTGGTTTCAGATATTTTTTAGCATAAAAACTTCTAGAGAATTATTATTGACCAAACCATATAAAATCGTCTGAAATTAAAAACATTGTTGCCGATCCGTTTTAGATTTTGGTGTAGCTTTGAGAAACTCTTCTCTAGGGTCCCAAAGAACAAAATTTACATGAGTTTGATTTTTACAAGCGCTCGTTTCCGCCTATAGCCCGTTCAGTACAAAAACCGTTGCACGTCATCAAAGTGTCGAAAAAGAGACGTTCGTTTATATCATGTCATTCGATTGCTGATGTCAATCATCTGTCAATCACTATGTTAAGCCTCTCTAAACTCAATAAATATTGAAATTTGTAGGTCGCATTGTATTAAAGAATATAAATATATGTTTAAAGAAAGGTTTCGTAATTAATTTCATATCAAATACAGCTCGTAGGTTAATTAAATATTAAACTCAAACTAACGTCAGTCTTGATAAAAACTTTTTATGTTGGCAAAAATGCGCGCTGTTGCCGCGATTAAAATGGTTTATTTCAGGTTCAGTTGACGTCTTGACATTTTTGGGGTTATGTTGTGACAAAAACTGCAAAGAACAGTGAGTAATTTTTCACAAGCAGTAATGAGTTATCAAAGTTAAAGTAACATCCAAAAAAACGTATAAATGAAACTTAATAATACTGCAATAGTTGATGCATTTACTCCTGATACTATTTACAGCGTTTATGAAGCAAGTATGTATAAGTTTAATATTATACCCAATCAACTGTATTTATTATATTCTGTTACATTATTCTTAATACTTGGCAATTATACACGGACATTTTTTTATAGATAAGATAAGATAATCATGTCACTTTAGGAATGTTACTGCAGTAATTGGAGGAAGAACAATAATTATTAAATGTAGAATGTTCCTGAGTAGTTTACTAAAATATGATACACATCCAGAAAGAGGACTTATGGAACTTTCAACAAAAATAAACCACTGTATACATTTGTTTTTATTAATGAATCCTGAATTTTCCAAAATGGTGCTGTAAGCTGCATTCATGTCAAAAGGTATGTTACAATGATAATGTAAAATTTTAGAATGCAAAATTGTTTTTATTCTAGATATTTTGTATTACATGCTGAGAATGAAAATGGTTATATTGATGGAGCAGAAAGTATATTTTTATATGAATCTCAGATGAGTTATTATCATGGGAAAATGAACGAAGGACATGTTTTTAAATGGTTTGAAAACCAATTACTTACTATTGAATCTTTCTTATTATGGACAATGCTTTTCGATAATATTAGGTTAATGACACAATATAGAATTCAATCAACAAAAAATGTTGAAGCTGAGCTTATTTATATTTCAACCTTTAGTTAGTAGATACAAACTGTATTTGAACAGTGATATAGCAAATTATATGTTAGAATTCAGAAGACTACACAACTAGTTTATACATTCAAAAGCCTTACTTCAAATAATACCTAATAGACAATAAATGCTGTTTTACTTTTATTTTTACAAAAATAATAATATAGGTATATTTGAAAAGAAAAGAATTGGTTATTTGAATACTGCCCTTTCAATAAATGTTTTTTTCAGATACAAACCCCCCAACAAAATACATTGTGGATATGATAGAACAGTATAGTCACAAAGTATTACCTACCATCTTTTTAAAAATACTATTGAGTTAATACTGGCTACTGCCAAGCAAGCCGATAGATGCATTCCAGAAGTTGCGGGTTGAAATTGGTTTGTCCGTGAACCTCTCAAATTTGAAAGATTTCTATTCGACAATTATTGTTCTACCTTATTTAAAAAAATAGTATTACATACTTTTCGGTGTAGTAACTAATTTATAAATTTGCAATGTTTCTTTTTAATAAAACAATTCCATAAAAATTGGGGTGGCATTATTTATTATTTTATTTTAATCATGATATTCAAAATAAGTAATTCAGGCAGCATTTTCTAAAGGTACATGTGTATATCACAAAGTTTTATAAAAACTACAAAGAATTAATTTAATAGTTTTTATTGAATTGAAAGGTCTAATTCGATCAATCATTTATTAGCAATACTTTCAGTTGCGGTAGATGCTGGAGAGCTAAAACAAAATGGTAAATATCAATTTGGATTGATTAGAAGATGATGGAGTGATAAATAATTCACCAATATACTGATAATTATAATATGTATGGTTTCAGTGCTACGATTTAGTCAATCATTTGCATATACCTTCACTCGGAGAATAGAATGGATTTGCTCTCCTTTTCTGAGCTGTGGTGGTGCTTGCTGCACAATTTTCTTTTGCTATGATCAATGATCATATATCTCAGGATGATTTTCCTTGTTGAGAATGAACTACACACTAAAGCTTCACATCCCGGCTTTTCTAAAAAGAATTTAAGATTTATTTCAACAAAATATAAAATAAAATTGCCTACCTTTAAAAAGGAGGTAGATCCAGGTTATCAGAACTTTTTTATTTATAGGATGTCTGTAAACCTTACATCAATCTTTCATATTGTAGTGACAACATTTTAGAAGCCAACATGTACTTAGGTAATTGTAACCTAAAAATTATATTAGATAATATTTTTTCCTTGATACTATATATACATGCATTTTAAATGCTAGAATAGTTCCATAACTTCTAACTAATTAAGTGTGTGGTATAAACATACAAATAAAAGTGTTAACTATTCCATACATACCTTTTTAGTGCTAAAAATAATTCCATAGTTTTTAAAATAAGAATTTCTTAGTGCTGTACGGTTAACATACAAATTAAAGTTTTATATGTAACATCTCTGTATGTAACTGAAATAAGTCGAAGTTTCTTTGCACGCAATAACCATCAATAACTAAACCTAACCTAGAATATTTGATAAACTTCATTTGACATATACTAGATTCTCATATTATTTCAAGGGCTTGGCAACATAGTACAGTTATGACAGATGTGACGTGCAACGGTTTTAATACTGAACGGCCTATAAGTAATCTGTTTTAACAAATAGCATTCGCGAAAGTAGAAAAATCCTCGTCTTCGACTCGGGTTTTTAAAACCACTCCCGCTCATGCTATTTGTTAAAACAAATTACTTAGAAACTAGTTTTTCCGAATGTAATTGTGTTATTTCTTGTTGGAAAAAGTGAGATTAGTTCAGTTCAAAAATGAATGTTTCTGGAGAAAAAAGCAGATTTGGAACACAATCAATTGCAGAAATTAACAAGACAGTGTCGGACAATATATCTCCAAATAGGTGTGTTTCCAAAGCTTCCTGGTGCCGACAGTTTTCCAGCCGAAGAATTAGCAAAATTTATGTTGATCATGCTTACTGTGGTATTTCTGAACATGCTCCTGGGCAATATTGGAACACTCCATTTATATAGACGTTTTCACATCAGTGTCATTTTGATATACTTTCCAATATGACATGATATGACTGGGGATAGATATTAACAGTTTTGACAAGTTGACATTTAGACATTTTTCATTAAGATTTGGTAGTTGATTTCCAATAAAGAGTTGACCTTGAAACTACGTGGTTATGTCATACTACACTTACAATATGAAAAAATCGGAAAAGACTACAAAGAGTCAAATATCAAAAGCATATGAAATACCACGGCGCAGATGCTACAAGAAAAGTACTATCAATAATTTAATATAAAAAGAGACTCATTTACCGACATTGTTTTCAAATCAGCCTGTTTGGCAAAGGACTCAAAACTAAAACAACTTCAAGGTAACCAAGAGAAAAGAGAAGAAAGTTCGAAGGCCCTTACAACACAAGAATTATTAGAAATGATAAAAATTCATGAAGAGGATACCCCAGACGGCATACAGAAATAATACTTCACTTATTCTCTTTTGAACTTGCCTGGCGAGGCAACGAAGCAGTGAACTGCAAAGTACATTATTTCCAACAAAAATTAAAACTAAAAGGAGAATTTACGGGACGTATCGAATACAATTCCATATTTTCAAAGATCACACAAGGAGGTGCAAAAGCCTTGGCCAGTAGCAAATGGTTGGTAAGAAACAACACTAACAAAGATCTTCCTCTTACTAGTCTATTTTTAAAATTATTGGAAAAAAGAAATACCAATCAAGAAATCACAAGTGACGGGCTTTTTTTGACTTCAACCAGATTGGAAAAAAGGAATTTGGTATAGTTCTTCTAGGCATAATGTAATGACCCCTATTTTTAATCCCTTTGAAGGTAAGTTCCGCCCAATGGCGTGCATATAAATTTTTTATAAATTCGAATATTGTGAAATAATGTTTTCCATTCAAATTAATATAGTAGATTAAAATTAACCTGCATACCATAACTCATAAAATTTGTAATATAATTTTCTGTAAATAATGTCCATTTAGCCAGACAATCTGAAAACATTGTCTGCCCCGCAATTTAGCACGAATCTGTTCTAAAGTTGGTACTATTTTGTCCTTGTAAAACCCATAAACAATCCGTTGAATTACATTTTTCGTAGCATTGTCTACCTTATGCAGTTTTTGATTTGGTCGTTTTCGCTTTAAAGAATGATCCGTAACAGTACCTAGTTTAATTACTTCATAAATCATTGTAAACCCGATTTTCGTTAATTCGCGAATTCTCGCGATTACCGCATTATCAGAAATTTCAGAATTTTCCTTTTTCAAATACGCGTATTTAAAACAACGCGTTGACACTGAACATGTAAATCTTTGTTCTGAAATTCGGCCCTATCATTTATTGCTAACTCATTTGTCTGTGGCGCCAAATTATCAGATTCCTGCGTTACATCATCTTGAACTGTCGTTTCAAATGGTCTCCAAAATGCCATTCTAATTAATTACTAACAAATTGTATTTGTTAAACTTACCCTAACGTCTACGAACACATCAATATTATATTAATAACAATTCACTCACTTCACTTAATCAACTAACCTTACAAATAATATATATTATATTATTAATACTTTTCTACTTTAGATTAACTACACTTTTCTACAACTAAGAACTCACTCAAGTATATTATTGATAATATTTTTCTACAACACAATTATTCACGCACACCCCTGGACGTTTAGAAACTCAGGTCAGGCCAGATGTTCAACACTTGCATTTTCCAGTTGGCCGAGTTAAAACGTTCCGGTTACTTCGTTATATTATGCCAAATACTGAACTGGATGTTACTACGTTGCCAGCTATTCAAAATTTTCTTAAATATAGTAACATACATAAAGGTGTTTTTAATTAATTATTCTTTTTCCAGCAATTTTAAGCGACTTATTTTATTGCTTACTAATAAAATTATATTATGTATATTTTTTAAATATTTCCAAACTAGCTTTCTAAGAACATCACGAACTAACAGTTGACTGAAGTAAGGAGAACATTTGTATAGAGAGCCTAAAAATTCTAGAAAATATATCTGACAACATTGCTTTATTTTACTGTCGCTACACTGAAATTGGATCCACTATAGAAAAATATGCCTATTGGAATCAATATCATGATAAAATGACAAAAACAGGACATTCCCATGCCAACTCTTTTTGGAACCTTATTTGCAGTTGGACTCTGAACATCATTTAAGATTAATTGAAAACTTAAGAGAAAATGCACCAGATCAAGTAAGTAAATTTTCCTAGTACGAGTTCAAGAATACCGCAAGTACATGTTCTACAATCACATCATAGCGATAAAAATAATGCACCAACGTTTAATTATCATAACTGTAACTATTATATGAATAAATAAGTTGTTTTTTTGTTTATGCTCCATTGTTAAATGAAAGTTCTCTAATTTTATTGTTTTTTGTATTTTTCTCGTAAAATAGTCATGTCGAATACAAAACGAGAAAAAATTGTGTAGGCAAAATTGTTCTCAATGTTTTACCCACGTTTGTTGCTTTTCGGCAATTTCGCTCTTGAAATTTTTGATAAATTTGGTCAAAAATGTCATTTTGCCGACAAAATTGTTTCTCTTGTGATATTATTATGTACAGCGTGGGAAATAATCTCAACTCGTTCTGCAATAGAATATATCATTTTGAAAGTATTCAAAAACTAACTAATAACAATGTTAAAAAAACTGTCTTAGTATCAAATTACTATTTTTTTGCAATAACTGTTTTAATTTACTTCTGATGAGACAGAAAAAATGACATATTAGCAAACCATAGGCGTTACGTTTCATTTTTAAGAGTTGTTAAACTTTAACACGTTCCCTGTCCTAATGGTATCTTTCCACTAACTGTTATGCCTCCCCATTTAAATTTACATGCACCATATGTGGGTCGTAGGACGTTGTGGTAGTTTCGATTTACGATCTATGTCCTACGATCCATATGTGGGTCGTAAAATAAAATTTTCACAATTCGGCAACGCCTCAAAATCAGCATATATTATCTTCTGTATATCATTGATTGATATGAAATTGGAAATGCTTGATGTGAAAAATGCAGTCAAAGACATGAGAGCTGAGCAGAAGGAACTTAAAGAGGAAATTCAAATAGTAAGAGAAGAAAACAAAAGGCTTGCAAATGATTATGCAATAATAAAAAAGGAGAATGAAAAAATTACTAACGAACTCAACGATATTAAGAAAAACGTGGAGTGGTTGGAAAAAGAAAAAAGAGAGAATAATGTGGTGCTTAATGGGCTAACAATACAAAGTTCAAACCAAGAGGAATTGAAAGTAGAAATTAGTAACTTTCTTGAAAGAAATCTAGAGGTGCAGACAAAGATAAAAGCAGTACGAAACCTTGGGAATAAAACGTGCCTCATAGAATGCAATGGCAATGAGGATAAAGAAAAAATAATGCGAAATAAACACAAACTAAAAGAAGTCAGAAATGAAAGATATTTTATAAGCCCAGACCTAAGCAAAAAAGAAAGAGAAATGGTAAGGAAAATCCGCGAGAGAGCAAAAATAGAAAAACAAGAGGGGAAGGAAATTAAAATTGGTTTCCGGAAGTTAACAATTAATGGCGAAGAATGGAAATGGAATAAGGAGAAGGAAGAGTTACAGAAGACAAAAAACTAAACAAGGAGAAGGTTAATGAGAAAAATATAACGAAGCAGGCAATTCACAAGGAAAAGACATGGAAACTCGGAACATGGAACATAAGAAGCATAAGTGGCAAAGAAAAAGAACTAGAAGAGGAATTTGAAAAAATAGGACTGGATATTTTAGGTATAACAGAAACAAAAAAGAAAGGGAAAGGAACAATGGCACTAGATAACGGACACATATTAATATACAGTGGAGTCAAGCAGAATGAAAGAGCAGAAGCGGGGGTAGGATGCATAATAAAGAAATAAATATTACACAAAATACAAAAATGGAGTTGTTACTCAGAAAGGATTCTTATGGTAGAAATGAAGGAAGACGACGGGGATAGATGGTCATTACTAATAGTATATGGCCCAAATGAAGACGAGAGAGCAAAGAAAAAGGACACTTTTTGGGAAGAGCTTGACGAAATAACAGGATACGGTGTAGGAAATATCTACGTAGTAGGTGACTTCAATGGAAGAGTGGGAAGAGCTGATATACAATACAATAGAACAATAGGACGTTTCGGAGAAGACGTGAGGAACAACAATGGAAAAATAATGATGGAATACTGCCAACTAAATAACCTAATTATAGCAAATACGTTCAACGAACATAAAGACATACACAAATTCACAAGGGTGGTAGAGAGCAGAAGAGAAAAATCTATCATAGACTACATAGTTGTAAATAGAGAATGCCTAAAATACATTTTAGATGTGAGAGTTAAAAGAGGGCCAGAGATAGGAAGTGACCACTATCTGGTAGTGGCAAAGATCAAAGGAAGTACACGCACTAATCCAACCCAAAAGAGGAGAGAAAAACTAGATTATTAAACAATAAAAGCGTATGAACTAAATAACCCAAGCATTGCAAAAAAATATGAAACGGAAGTTAATAGGAAATTAGAAAGACAAATGGGAAATACTGAAGATATGAATGTAGAAGAATTGTGGCAAAAAATTAAAAATACGATACTAGAGGGGGCAAAAAATTCATGTGGCACATTGAAAACAAATAATCGGAAAAAACAAACAGCATGGTGGACGACGGAAATTAAGAAGCAAATACAAGAAAAGAAAAGAGCTTGGAGAAAATACTTGACAAATAAAACGGGAAGTAATTATGACGAATACAAAAAACAAAGAAAAATGACCAAAATATCAGTGCAAAATGCAAAAAAGAAGTCGTGGGAAGATTTTGGAAATAAAATGGAATGGAACAGTAAAAATAATCAAAAACTTTTTTACAAGGTATTAAAAAGCACCAGAACGGAAAAAGCAACGATAACCTTAGGAATAAAGGACCCAACAGAAGTGATACTTACAAAAGAAGAAGCAATAATGGAACGATGGAAAGAGTACTTCAGTAATTTACTAAACACTAAAGAGAATAAAACACGAAATATAGCAGAAACGATACTTTTTCAAGAATAAGACGAAGAAGAAATATCAAAAACAGAGCTAGAAGAGTCTTTAAAATTATTGAAAAACGGAAAAGCTCCAAGGCACGACAAGATAACGTCTGAAATGATCAAAAAAATAGGAGAACAAGGAAAGGAAATAATCAGAATACTATTCAATAAAATATGGAATAAAGAAGAGATACCGAAGGATCGGGAAATGGGTGTAATATTACCAATTTTTAAGAAAGGAGATACCATGGACTGTAACAATTATAAAGGAATAACATTACTAAGTACCGCATTAAAACTGTATGAGCAAATTTTAAACCGGAGATTGACAAAACAAGTAGAACAAACACTAACAGAATCGCAAAGTGGATTCCGGAAAGGACGTAGCATCCAAGATCATATTTTTACATTGAAGCAAATAATTGAAAAGAAAACCGCTAATACACAAAACGTATATCTTGCATTTTTGGACCTAGAGAAAGCATTTGACAGTGTACCTAGGCAGCAGATATGGGAAAGCCTTTATAAAAGAAATGTGAACGAAAAGCTGATAAGTAACAAGTAACATTAAAGCACTTTATAGAAGAACGGAAAATTATGTAATAAGTAAAAATATGAAATCGAATACATTCATAACACACGTCGGACTGAGGCAAGGAGGTGGATTGAGCCCAATATTATTCATTATATTTATGGATGACATCATAAAAGAGTGTAGCCAAAGTGTCGAAAAACTATATGTTGGCTATCACAATATGCAACGAATCCAAATAGCAGAGTGCGCATTTGCTGATGATATTGTCATAATGGCAAACACAAGAGATAGCCTGCAAAATAATGTCAATATATGGAATGAATCGATGTTGAAACATGGAATGAAAATCAACCTGCAAAAATCAAAAGTTATGGCGATTACAGAAGAACGACAGGAACTAAGCATATTTATCGATAATTCGGAAATAGAACAAGTGAATGATTTTCAATATTTAGGGGTCGTAATCGAAAATACTGGCCAGCAAGAATTAGAAATTAACAGGAGAATAGACAAAGCCATTAAATGCTATTATGCAATGAATAGGAATTTTATCAACAAAAACGAAGTTTCTAAGACAACTAAAACGAAAGTGTATCACTCCATATACAGACCAATACTCACGTACGGATGCGAGTCGTGGGTTTCAAACGACAGGCAGAAAAGTAAGATCCAAGCAGCAGAGATGAAATACCTAAGAAGAGTGAAAGGAATAACAAGAAGAGATCATATTAGAAATCAAACAATAAGAGAGGAATTAAAAGTAGAACCTCTACTGGAATTCATAAAAAAGAGGCAACTGAGTTGGCAGATATCGCGGAAAATTTATCCGAAACGAGTTCTGTCAGTGATTTAAATTCAGACGACAGCGTGGCAGACCCTACTTACTATAGTGATAGTGAAGATGATGATTCAAGTTATCATGAGGAAACGGGTAATGATAGTGACAATCAAAATGAAACTGATCAAGAAAATAGTGAAGTGGATTCAGAAGATGAAATGGATGAAAATGATCCTGATTTCTGGTCATCAACCATACTGTCCTTTGCAAGATTTACATTTAGTGGAGCAGGTGTACCAAATATTCAAATAACTCAAAATATGGAACCTATAGATATTTTTAATTCATTTCTAACTGATTGAGCTATTGATTGAACAAACAAATAAATATGCTTTAGAACTTCAACGCCAAAAACGTTTAGTACGTTCAGCAAGAATTTCTAGATGGCACGATACAGACAGAGAAGAAATGAAAACATTTCTTGGTAAGTAATTGAAACCTTTATTTTTATACTCATTTTTGAATAAAGATTCGGCAATACAATCCATCTAAAGCCCATAGATACGGTATCAAAGTTTTCAAAGTGTGCTCTCCATTCGGATACACTTGGGATCTAAGAATATGTAATGGACAAAATGAAAAACGCCAAGGATTAGATCTTCCTGGTAGTACAGTTATTGAATTGGTTGAGCCCTTGTTAAATGCTGGAAGATTGGTTATAACTGACAATTATTATACGAGTATTGAACTTGCTAAATACATGTACGAAAGGAAAGCCAATTTATTAGGTACCGTAAGGAAAAATAGGATAGGCCTGCCGAAGGATGTAGTCAACTACAAAATGAAAAAAGGCCAGATAATTGCCAAACAAAATAATTTTATCACTTTCTTCAAGTGGCATGACCAACGTGATGTCCATATACTTTCTACGTGCCATGATGATTAAATGCAACTCTATGGGAAAAAAAAAGAAATGGGGAAGATAAAGTCAAACCATTAGCTGTGTTAGATTATAACAGGGGAAAATAGGGGGTAGATATCTCTGACCAATTATCTATTTTGTATAATTCTGTGCGTGCAGTGAAAGATCAGTTATCCATATTGAAAATTAGATAATCTCTCATTAGCAGCCTTCTCAAAACAAATGAAAATAGGAAAAAGCAAAAAAAAAGAAAATGTGGAAGGAATTCACAAGCTAGAGGAGCTACCTAGAAATGATGGAGACAAAATATATAGAAAGCGCTGACATGGGAGTTATACTAAGTTGAGAAATACGCTGACATCAAAAGAAGCAGGTAAAAAAACTAAGAAAGTCTCAACTTTTTGCCAGCAGTGCAACCAAGCATTTTGTATTCCTTGTTCCGCAGAACATCATCCATTTTTCATATCTTCTCATTCTTTTTATTTATATACATATTTACATATACACCTTTTGTTACGTTTATAAGAATGTTTTCTTTATTTTGTGAACCAATCTTTGAAAGGCTGTATCTCAGTTGTTTTTTGACAGAATGAATTCTTTTTTTCACCAAAATGTAGCTTTTTTTCCTTCGGAGTCCCCTTAAAGAACACAATAATTTACTGAAACGTCCTTTTTAATATTATACTATAACAGAGCATATGTTTACGACCCACATATGGTTCGCAGGACTTATAGGCAAATGAACTTACGACCCATATGTGGGTCGTAGGACAGTGAACGTGTTAAATTATTAAAGACTTATTTTTGCAAAGATGGTATAAATATCGAAAAAAATCGTGGACGATCATTATGTCTGAATACTCCATCTAAATGCCTTTTTAATAATGTGGTTTATTATTTATTTAAAAATAAGGGGTTGGTGAAGTGGAAGTAAGGAGGTTGACAAATAACAGATGCCTGTATCGTAAAAATGTGTCCCCCTTAGAACAAAAATCGACGTGTTTCCTAATTCCCTTAAAATCTAAGGAATACTGCCAAATATTGGGGTGGACTGTTTTCTGTGGCCCACTCTGTATATGAAAACAAGATATCGCACAGGATATTGTATTTTTTTTTCTCCGAATCTATTGGTCCTAGTTTTCCTAGATTTTAAATAATATTTTTAATCCACAAAACTCAATCTCGAAAAAAGAGTTGATAATTTCACTCTCTTATAATGTAACCGGAATTTTGAAAAAATACGAATTCGTTAATCACCCTGTATACATTTTTTCCTAATAAATGAAAATATCAACGAATGGAAAACCATTTTCCAAATTGGATCTTCAAGATTCTTCCCTAAACGTTCTAAGACAAAGATAAACTCACCCTTATTTATGCAAATTTTCCATAACCATATTTATGGCATAACACGTCATCTCACTATCACTGTACCGTTACGTTCTTGCAGCATTCAATGTTACATCCCCGAGATGTAAAGAACGAAATTTTAAACCTGCATTTCCATAAAAGTATTGAAATCACGTGGGCGCGAGTAATATTCGTGCGAATAGCATAACGGCCATCATGCTGTTATTCCCTTCCATGCTGAATATTACTGTAATTCAGTTTCAAAATCATCCATATATTCATAGAACCGGGGGCTGGATGGACTGAGGCGGAGATTGGGACAGATACGTGGGGGTTACAAAAACAAACTAATGATATAATATAATTATCAACAAAAGTGATTCGTGAGTAAAATAAAAGTTTAGATTGAGAGGAGATGGAACGGTGATTAATTAATTCCAACAAGGTCAGCTTGTGCTGACAAGTGTTAGTTACAGATTATATACAATTTATATGAATTATATAATATACAATTGATGCATGAAAGGAGTTTGAATAATACAAAAACTTAACTCGTTGCACTATGACATATGGAACGGAAACAGCAATGGAGAAGAGATCAAAAATGAATTGAAACCAAACAAATTAGAACTAGGTATAATGGATAGACAACATTTGAAGTTGTTGCCCATAATCTGCACACGCACTGAATCGACTTGGCTCGGGTCGGTATGACACGGCGCAATAAAACTTTTTGATTCCTAAACAAATAGATTGGAGCTCGTGCATTGCTTCAGTCAAGTCATTTCGGTTCGGTATGGCAGCATCGGCATATGGTGTAGAGGGCAAGTTTTGACGGAAGATCTGACGGCCTAATTCATGATCCGAGACGAGTGCGTGTACTGCTCAATAGAGGCAAATATTGAAAGCAAGACCACATCGGAAGTAGATCAGGAGGAAACTTAAAATCTATAGTTGGAACGTGTGATTGGTAGCGATTGAAAACGTAAAATTAATATCCCATAAAAGAAAGAAAATGAGCTGAAAGAGAATCTTGAGAAACATCCTATTCTAGTGTGGAAAAGTGTAGTGAATTAATACATTTCCGCTTCTTTTTGCTGAGATTCCTTCATCTTGAAATTATATCTCTGGTTCACGGGACGGTAATTTTAAACATAAAGATATCTCGTAGATAGTAGATACTACTACTATTATTCCCATGGAAAATGAGCAAAAACAGAAGTCTGTGTTTATTTTTATATTTGCTTCAAAATTTCTTGATGGAATAAATTTTTGTTAATGTGGCTGAACTGCACCAAAGAAGCATTGCGATTTGACGTTTTCAAAGCAATTTAAAGACTCTAACATCATCAATAAATATTTATACAAAGGCTTAGTAAATAAAATATATTTATTTTCATCTACGCCCCTGGATGAAATAGGAGGGAACTGTAACGAAAGGAACAAGGGTTGTAGGGGCGATACACCAATTAACATCTCGTGAATCATTCGAACAACACCGCACCCAATTAGGAGGTTTACTCTTTCTTCTATAGTGTACACATTTCGTGTTTGACATAAAGAGACATTGTTAAATTTTACGTTTGTGTCATGTTGACATGAAAGTGATGTAGGCAAAATAATTGTTTTAAATATATCCTGCTAACAAATGAAAAAAAACATTATTATACAGTTTCAAACTTAAATATTCAATCAGGTGCATTTGAGAATACACGGAAATGACAAACAGAGTTCATATTAGGCACGTTTTTTTACTTAAATTAATTTATATTGGTTGATTGACGTCCTGCACCGACATGTTTTAGTCACCAGTGGCACATACAAAAACGCAGTTGTTGTTGTTTACATCATTCATCATTATATCTGATAACTGACAATCGATACCACTCGAAATTTCTTCAATTTCTGACGCTGTTAATAGTGCATTCAATACTTTATTATTACATTCTAAATTGGCTTCTATTTATTCGTCAATTTCTTCAATAATTTGCTATAACCGCTTCAAATCTTTACTTTTTTGCAACTTTGGTTGATGCACCAGTAATAAATGAACGCGTCATTTCTTTAATCTGAAATCCACCAATGAATATAAAAACGCAGTTGGTGAATTGGTGGATCTACCGGTGAATAAAAAAACATATACTGATGCGGAGTTAAGAGCTGATATTGATGTATTTTACTTCAACTACACATTTCTTACACTAAACTGTAATTATCAATAAAAACATAAAGAAAAAAACGATCATTAATATCTTATCTGGCTTTCCCTACAAACCCTTAAATTTTTTCAACCCTCATGTTGCGTGTACTTCGACCAACACGCAATTCCTTTTTTCCCCATTTTTCTTTCAATAACTACCACGTGCAGGTACTAGAGAAAGGGCGGTGGGAATTCTAAAGAAGGGCGATAGGGTTAAAAATGTCTCGATTAAACGAATAAGTCGCGTGTATCCACTTGCATTGTAATTCTCATAAAGTACCTACATGCATGTCCGTTCTGCCATGACGTGTTTTCATAGCTTATGATGGATATTATTATTAACTGTAATAGTTTAGTTTGGCTAAAATATCCACCGTCTGATCCCAAAAGAGATTATAAGTAGTTAAAGTATAATTTTGTCTTCCCTCTAGTGTAAATTTAAAATAAGTCATCACGCAAATCTTAGAGTAAATAGTACCTAACAAAATTTGCTAAGAAAAAAGAATGTTCATCTTTTTGATTTTCTTTTTTTCAGTTAAGTGACTACGCTTTATAATTCTCATGTAAGTAAAAAAATTGAGCTGCTTAGAACATATTTAATGGCAAAACATGCAGAGATTAATTTGCTAAGCTAAAGTGTTTATATATATAATATAACGTACGTGGGTGTTGTTGATATATCTTCAATTTATAAATTCATAATGAACCCTTTCAATGATGTGAAGAAAGCTCCACCATAAAGTTATAAATAAACTTATCTCATTTGGGTTGGGTTCTTTCGGAATAAACTTACTAACCTTCCTTCAACGATGGGTATTCAAACAAAATGCACTCAAACAAATTTCTAATTTTAATTATAATAATATATTTAAATAAATTTTTTAATATTGGAATTAGTATTTTATCTCAAAAACTATTTAACAATGATCTCCTCGTATTTCTAAATTTTTTACAGATTATATTAGAGAACATGAAGCAAATAACAAGTTACTCTTAAAACTTTTCAAATATATTACTACGCATACGCAAACTATAATGTTCGACTCTCCTCGCTTCCGACTTTAAACGATTTATCAATGTATCAGCAAGCGTGTTTAGTTTGTATCAAAATGAATACGTTGTTTACTTATTGGAAATTAAATACTGAATTATTGTATTGTTATTTGTTCATAAACGTAAGCTTCCTTTCCGTAATATTTCATTTATATTAGCTAAATTATTTACAACCTACGTCTAAGTGAAAATCGTTAACCTACACCTGTTATTCATAATGGCGGCTTTATATCCATATTTCAGGTACTATATGAGAAAATCTGGATTCCAATCCTCTTTTCGATGAGATTACTTAATACTGAAGATATTGTGTGCCAGTGAAAATGTCAAATAGTTTTTATATGTTAATAATCGGGAACATATCTGTGATTATCTCCAATGGGCTGCCTCCAGGACTTCTTTTGTAAAATCTATTTAAATAGTGGATGTTTCTTACCGAATTACGACTCAGAAGATGTTACGAATTTGTCACGTAAGGTTAGTGAGCAATCAAACATATTTTTAATCAACTTTTTTATATTTCTGGAAAATTTTAAATTCTTGATAATTTTTGGACGTGTCCATCCACTTTCTTGTTAGCGTCCCCTTTTCTTTTTTTTTCAAAAAATCAAGTTCCTACTAGATGTTTACGTACATTTATCTGACATCATATTTTTCTTTACAGGTCATTCACCTGCACATATGATTTCCAACAAGTCTCTTGATGTCACGATTGTCATTGGCCGTTTTTGATTACGTTTCAAATGTCGCGCACTTATCACTAATCACATCTTTTTAATCACTTACATGTACCGATTTAAATTAATTTATGTACCTGTACAAATGACTTAAATTGATTTATCTTGTTTCATTTTATATTTTCTTTACTATATTATTCATAACAATACATTAATTCTTAAGTAAAATGGCATTTAGGTACAGTGAACATTACATGAAAAATATCCAGTATATCTTAAGGATTTCAAAAGGCAAAAGATATTCAGGGTGATCCATTTGGAATAACAAAGTTCATGATTATTCCGGAAAAAGGAAAGATCTGACAACAATGTAGATACCACCATAATATCGGCCATATCAAAAGATTCTTGCACACCAGAATCTATAAAAATCGCGCTATCCGTTTCCGAGATAATTGAGCGGTTCCATACTTAAAACTCACTCTTTGAACCATTCCAAAGGTTTACCTCGAAGGTCATAAAATTGTATGTTTTTTATTAAAATTCCATGATCAAGATAGTCAATGGCAAAATGACAAGAAACCAAAGCCATACAAAGCTTAACATTGAGTGAGTTATATACTTCATCAAGATCAGGAAACATTGCGTTATTGGAGAATGGTACCGAAGAAAGGTACACCAGAACAAAAGGAAATGTCCATTTAGAGGACTACATATTTTAGAAATACATGGAGCTTATTTTTTTAAACCTTTTCTCACTTAATCTATTATATTTTATTAAGATAGTATATTCAAGTAAATCCTGTATACATTTTTTGTCAATATTCCTACCTGGAGTTCCCACTCACCCCTACCCGTCATTAACCTTTCATGGTATCGATCGGAATGAGAAATGGAACGCACCCCCACCTCGTTTCTTCTTCTCTCAAAATCCACCGTGAAGCTCAACCTAAACTTGCCCGGTAGGTGAATGGAAAAAGGAAAAAATACAAGCAGATGCGTAAATTGCTGGGCGAGCGTATGTTTGATAGAAAAACACATTTCTTGACGATTCTGACGTCAACGAAATTGGAAAATCGGAAAATTAAGCTGAGTTTTCACGAACGAGGCGTATTACCTCACGCGTTATCGACCGGGAACGAGAGACTGTTGCGAACGGGTCAGAATTAGGAGAATGGATAGGGGTAATGGGGGAATGGCTTGGATATGCTCAGTTTTTTATGTAACTTTAAATGGAAATTACATTATAACTACCAAATATCCCAACAGCTATTGTTAGGTTATAAAGCATTCCCTAAGGTGAAATGATAAAAAAGTATAACTTTTGAAGGAAATTCAAAATAGGATGCAGTGACAAAAGGAAATAGGATTACAATACCATCACCAGACTTGGAAAGAATGCCATTAAATGGTATATAGGAAATAGGAATTATGAAAGTTTGGAAAAAATCCCATGCATCTTTCAAGCGGTAATTCACGCCATAGGAAAGACGAGCAGCCTTTAAAGCACTGAGTAATAACTTCAATAATGTAACGGGAAAGCTTAGAACCACTCAATGGATTGGGCAAAAACAACATAGTTAGCCTACTGTTGGGTTCAGGACACACATCAATAGAATGAAACGAAATAGCAGATGAACTAGCAAATGTTGCAATAACTCTTTGGAGATCGCAACCCTCCTGCGATATCCGTACAATTATAATACTGGAAGATATGTGAAACCAGAAAAACAGGCAGATGGGATCATTGGACAGATCTAGTAGGGTTAATAAATTCAAAAATATACCTGGAGAACTACGACCAAGTGAGATCGAAAGTATGCATAAGCAAAAGTGAGACTGCTTTAAGTGGAAAATAAAAATATAGCAAAAGATTGTGGTTTCATTACTAGTAAAAAAAAATTAAAATGAATGTGTACACTACATAGAACGTGCAGAATAAATCCTTGAGTGTTCTACCTAACGGTATAACCTGATAAGATTAATTGTTTCCGTTTAATAATAATAATAATATGTTTAATCATAAAAATACAATACAGTTTGATAGGTAGAAACAAATACAAATATTTGAGAATAAACATTGATACCTCGCTGAGGCATAATAATGCCTGTGCGCGAGTTATGAAACCTGTAATATAATATATAATCAACATAAAAATAAAACAACAAAATTTAGTGATAAGTCTTAATAGGGAGATGTGGTCGAAGTCGGGAGGTAAGGTTTTAATATGGAGTGGACGTATTCGGGAGTTAAGGTCTTAACCGGGTACCAAGCGTTTTAGATTTGCGTTTAATTTTGAAATTGGATTCAAAAATTTGCAATATTCCAAAAATAATCATGTTAAATAAATTATTTTAGATGCCTTAAATTAATTAAATCATTAAAAATATGTCTGTTTTTACTAGCTATCCAGTTTTTTACAAAATATCTGTAACGTGGCAGTTTATTTATATCTTTAATATTATTTGGTAACATATTGAAGAGTGCAAAATAAGTCGTACATCGTTGTCCAACGGTCTTTGAGCTCATTGTGAGGTATGTACATTTATGTCTAGTAGGGTAATTATGTTGGGGAAAAAGTATATTTATATTTCTTTTAAAGATGTTTATGAGAATGTTTTGGCAGTATAACTGTCTCATGTCAAAAAAAGTACTCTCAATAAAAAGCGCATCGCTGGGGTAAAGTACTGGTTTTTTTAAAATAAGCTTTACTATCCATTTTTGTATATTTTCTAACTGTTTCAAATGGCAGTCTGCCACACCTCGCCAACCAATAATTCCTTAAGTAAGATGCGACTGTACCAGAGACAGATATAAAGTTTTCAACTGGGTTTCATCTAAAAAGTCGCGTAAATATTCAAATTTATGTAGTAGCCCTCTGAGTCTATTGGTAATATTTTTGACTTGTAGATCCCATATCAGATGTCTATCTTTAATAATAACTAGGTACTTAATTGAAGATGCTTCAGGGATTTGAGTGTCTTCATCAACATATATTGGACCAAGACTCGCCAAATTATTTATATAAGATGTAAATGGCAGATATTTTGTTTTTTCTATATTTAACGTTAGTTTATATAGTTGAAACCATTTTTTAACTGCTTTAAAATCGTCTTCAATTTCCATTTTCAGCGTTTGCCAGTTTCTTGACTTGTAAGTTATGACTGTATCATCTGCGAAACTTATTATTTCTCCTTTTGTATTTAATGTCATCAGGCTATTAATATATAGGGCAAAGAGAGGAGGTCCAAGTACAGTCCCTTGTGGAACGCCATAGATAATTGTTTTTGGTTCACTCAATACTCCATTCATTTCCACATAATTGTGTTCTATTGTTTAGATAGTTTTCTATTATACGATAAATTTTTCCACGCAGTCCATAAAATTTAATCTTTTCCAGTAAACGCTTGTGACACACCGTATCAAAAGCTTTAGAGAGGTCGATAAAGATACAAATTGCTGGTGTTTTCGTGTCTAAAGCATAGTATAGTTTAGAGATTGAAGCGTGTATTGCATCTCCTGTCGATTTTTTTCTCTCTAAACCCATATTAATTATCATTTAGTAGTTGAAATTTATTTAGAAATTTGGTTATTTTTATTTTTAGTATTTTTTCATAAATTTTTGAAAAAACTGACAATAGCGATGTAGGTCTATAATTTTGGGTCAAAGTGTTGTCGCCAGTTTTATATAGTGGCTTAATAATCCCAATTTTTAGGCATTCTGGGAAGCATTCGTCATTAAAACTTTTATTTAGTAGATAAGTTAGCGGTTGGGAAATTTCATCTCTTATTTCCTTAATGGTTTCAGCTCTGATGTTATCCCAACCAGGTGCTTTTTTAGATTTTAGTGTATATGTTACGGGCCATGTCCGCAATCGGGCCGGGACGTCATGGCCCGGGCTATGTTGACACAGCCCGGGCCCTGACGTCCTGGCCCGACCTTCTTGGACTATGTCGTCTTGGCCCGGGCCATGACAGCGTAGACCGGGCCGTGACAGCAGCGCCCGGGTATTGTCAAGACGGCCCAATACTATCCGGGCTATGTTGTCAAATAGTTTTTTTTGCAAAATTCAATAAACGTATAAGTACATTACAAGATGAGAACTTTGACCAACCTAACAAAACCTAACCCCAACCCCAGTTAGATTCGACGGCGGACCGAACTGGGGTTGGGGTTAGGTTTTGTTAGGTTGGTCAAATTAAACAAATAGTAGGTACATGGGACCCAATTCCGAAATCGCACTCCGAATTTTTCGTAATTCGGTCCGCCGTCGAATCTAACTGGGGTTGGGGTTAGGTTTTGTTAGGTTGGTCAAAGTTCTCATCTTGTAATGTACTTATACGTTTATTGAATTTTGCAAAAAAAACTATTTGACAACATAGCCCGGATAGTATTGGGCCGTCTTGACAATACCCGGGCGCTGCTGTCACGGCCCGGTCTACGCTGTCATGGCCCGGGCCAAGACGACATAGTCCAAGAAGGTCGGGCCAGGACGTCAGGGCCCGGGCTGTGTCAACATAGCCCGGGCCATGACGTCCCGGCCCGATTGCGGACATGGCCCGTGACATATATATTACATGTTTTACTTCGACTTCAGTTGTATTATATATATACATAGTATTCTCGAGTACGTCTAAATGTTCTTCAAAATCATCTAGAGGTAATATATTGTTTGCCAAGTTCTGTCCCAATTCGGTATAGTAGTTATTGAAGTTATTTGCAATATCAATAGCGGCTGTTAATTCTTGCCCATTTCCTGTTAATTTTTCGATTTTTATTAAAGGTTTTTTCTTTCCACAAATTTTGTTCACACAGTCCCATAAAGCTGAAGAAGAGTTTTAATTTTTGTGTACTAAAATATTCACAAAATTCCTCTTATTTATTTTTATTAAAGATTTAATTTCACTTTTATACCTTTTGTATATTTCCTTAATTTCTTTATTTTCAGGGTTTTTCAAAATTAATGAGTACAGATTATTTTTTTCCCTAATGGAATTGGCTAGACCTTGAGTCATCCATGGTTTCCTTATCAACTGTTTATTTTTTTTATTTTTACCAATTTTGTATTTTTATTTATATGATACTTTAATTTATTTACGAAAAAATCGAATGCTTCATTTATATATTTTAATATGTACATGTCTTCCCATTTTTCATTCTGTAAATCAGTTTTTAGTTTAACATAATTTAAATAGCTTTTGTAGTTTAACTTTTGTTCATTCGGAGTTCCTTGATCAGTATGTATAGTTAATCCAATTGGAAAGTGATCCGTTATATCGTTCACAAAAATAAAACTATGGTCTCCTTTTATATTCCTATTTGTTTTATAGAAGAAGTGATCTAAACATGTTTTACTGGCAGGTCTTGTAATTTTATTTATATACCATTCGAAATTGTAGGTGTTCAAATAGTTTTTATAATTTTCAACATGTTCCTCACTACTTAGCAAATCGATATTAATATCACCTACTATAACATGTGTCTGGTGTTTCTTGGTTTTTTCTAAATATCTCAGTAGTTCCAAGTTGAACTAATCTGGCGTTGAAAATGAATTTGGTGACCTGTAAATTGCAGTTAAAGAGAGGTTATAATCTTTTAAAGAAATATACATTTCAGCTGCTCTATGTTCAGCGATCAATGTGGTTTCGAATTTATAATTTAATTAAAAATTAATATAAATAATTATACCATCATTTTTATTTATTCTTCCATTATTATATAGAATATCATACCCATCCAGTGAGAATACATCTAAATAATTGAAAGGTTTCTGTTAAAACGATTATATCAAACTCCAGTTTAAAACTGTTCAAAAATATACATAAACTATCAAAATTTTTACTGGGACTACGTATATTTAAATGAATTATATTAAATTTGCCAACCGTCTTTTCTAAATATACTGTATTGAATTCAGAGATATTTTTAACGACACTAGTGTCTACAGTTTTATGTTTATAATTTTTAATTTTTTTTGACTAATGACTAAAAATCTCTTATTTATTAGAGTTTGTAGAACCAAAACGTGTTCTGGCTTTGACACTGTTATTTTTGTATGTTTCTGCTTTGGGAGTAGAGTCTGGCTGCTTCAATTGCGTTTTCGAATTCTCTCCTTTCTTGGGTTTTTCTAAGTTTATTCGTAATGATAAATTTAAATACATAAAAAGTCTTCTGTTCCAAACTTAGTATAACCCAATAACATTCAATTCATTTTTCAATTCGATTTATTCTAATTAAGCCGGACACATACCATCAAGGCAATAATAGATTAAATATATTGATAAATGATGTAAGCAGGCGTAATATTGAGAACGAGGGTTTGCAAAGCTGTCGTTATCTGCGCCTAGGTTAATTAATAACGCAGTTATATTGTATATTTAATCTCCCCTGTGTCAAGAGCGGGGGAACCACCTCTGACACGTGTTTGCTTTGTGTAGGCTTTTCCACGCTGATTTTAGTTACGATTCACGTATTATAAGTACCCTTTTTATGATTTGTTTGTAATATGTCATAGATAAGGTTAATTGTTGTTGTATTTTGCTTGGCGCATGGTGGTAGAGGTGGAACCAGAAGCTGCTGTAGAAAAAACTAAGTTATTTATAGTAAAATATATACCAGAAACTATCCTTTTCCTATTCCAATTAGAATCGTGAATGATTTTGAAATCAATAATATTGAACGTAAGGAAATCTGTAGGATGGTGAGAAATCTCACTCGGGTAGAGACAGGCGAAACAGTTCATTAGACAAAATTAACGGCTGATCAGATAAGCAAAGAGAAGAAAACAGTTAATGCCGTGGTGAGCATGCTAACGGGACTCTGTAAGCTTAATTAGAGCTCAAATCTTATGGAGTTGACAAACGAAGCCTTGTGTCGTTTCTGTCACCTAGAGGAGGAAACTGCAAAACATATCTTATGCTAGTGCGACTGCCTGGCTAACGTGCGGTTTCTTGTACTATACGATGAGTAAACATGAAAAGCTCTTTCGCTACATAAAAAGAGTGGAAAATAAATCCGGATAGGTCGCAGTGGAAAACGTCAATTAGTCATCAAACTATCTAAGAATGTTCCTTTGATGAATTTAATAATTTTGCTTTGTTGGCTGTGAATAAACTGCTTAATGCTACATTATTTGACCATAGTTCAATTGTGGATGCTTTTCAAGTCATACCAGCTATAGATATCATTGCAGTAAAGATCAAGGCAGGCTCAAAGAACTTATTTATATTTAACATTTACATTCCCCCACAAATGAACTCAGATGTCTATGATAACTTATATGACGCAATCGAGTCTTTGTTTGCTATATTCAACGAAAACATTATTATCTTTGGTGACTTCAATATCACAGGATATGCCAATTATCTTTCAAATGGTGTTATGCCAGGAAAATATATTCCTTCACTAATTAACTTTATGAACTTCTTTGACTTTAAACAATACAATTACATTCTGAATAGTTATAATAAAGTACTTGATTTAGTCTTATCGAATATTGAATGCAATGTATCTAAATCGGTTGATACGCTATTGCCCGAGGACAAGCACCATCCAGCAATATCTATAGAATTCAAACTTGATAATTCTGTTTCAACTATAGTCGCGAAGTCCTCAAGTGGCTACAATTTTAAAAAGTGCAATCTCCACTCTCTTTATCACAGTATTGCCTCTGCTGATTGGTCTCCGCTTGATGGTTGCAATGATGTCAATAGCGCAGTTGATATATTTTGTTATATTTTAAATGACATTTTTGATAAAACTGTTCCACCAAAAATTATAAATAATAGGAGCTATCTTCTTTGGTTTGACAAACGTCTAATCAACCTTGTTTTAGCAAAATCTAAGGCTTGGAAAAAATACCGCAAAAGTCGTTCTGACATTGATTATTTATCATTTAGTAATATTAGATCAACTACTAAAGAAGAATCTAAGATAGCTTATAAAAATTTTACCGAAAATCTTGAATCCGACATTAATAACAATCCTAATCGGTTTTGGTCGTTTGTTAATTCCGCAAGGAGTAGTTCCTCTATTCCTGCTCAAATGGTATATGGAAATTTTGAATATAATGGCCCACAGGAGGTGGTTGATGGATTTGCTTCATTTTTCTCCAATAATTTTACTCCGTCGGGCACCTTCTCTCATCACGACAGTCATAATAACGGTCAAAATATCTTAAGT
This sequence comes from Lochmaea crataegi, assembly GCA_947563755.1. Lineage (NCBI taxonomy): Eukaryota > Metazoa > Arthropoda > Insecta > Coleoptera > Chrysomelidae > Lochmaea > Lochmaea crataegi. Next base: position 54,059,275 of record OX387424.1, on the reverse strand, counting down.
ATCAGATAATTTTCCGAAAACGAAATCTTAGTGGCTGCTAAGAAACTTAAGCCCAAACAAACAAATGGACCCGATTTAATTCCGGCCTTCTTAGTCAAGGACTGTGCGTATACTTTGTGCAAACCTCTCTATAGAATTTTTAATCTCATTCTCAATCTTAGGAAGTTTCCCGATTGTTGGAAGGTTTCTAGGATTTGCTCCATATTTAAAAAAGGCTTAAAGAATGACATAAGTAATTATCGTCCAGTAGCTATTCTAAACAATTTCGCCAAAGTGTTCGAAATAGTCGTCCATAATCACCTTGCGTTTCATGTCAGTAATATCATCATACCTAAACAACATGGTTTCATATCTGGTAGGTCCACAGTTACGAATCTATTTTGCGTAACCCAATTCATTTGTGAAGTGCTGGAGAAGAAAAGTCAAGTTGATACTATCTACTCTGACTTTTCTAAAGCTTTTGACAAAATTGACCATGGCCTACTTTTACATAAACTTAATTTATTTGGTGTAGATGACATGTTAATTACTATACTTAGTTCTTATCTTCATGATCGCACTCAATATGTTCTAACTTTAGGATACAAATCTCAACCTTTTCTTCAAACTTCCGGTGTCCCACAGGGCTCTATATTGGGTCCCTTACTTTTCAACATTTTTATAAATGACATTACCGAAGATCTGGATGTTGACATTGATAAAGACATATATGCTGATGATATGAAACTATACTGTGAAATAAACTCCGTTAATGACTGCTTAAAACTACAGAGAAACCTTAATTTGGTCAATAATTGGTGTATCAGAAACAAGCTCCCTATGAACCCAAATAAATGTAACGTAATGTCCTTTTGTCGAAAAGAAACAACTATCCAATTTGATTACACCTTGTGCAACATTGTCCTCGACAGACCAGATGTCCTTAAAGATCTGGGTGTTTATTTTGATCAAAGGTTGTCTTTTCTTCCACATATACAAAAAACGGTCTCTGCAGCATATCGGTCGCTGGGTTTCATCGTTAGAAATGCGAAATGTTCCAAAAATATTAACACATTGAATATTTTGTTCTCGGCATTTGTAAGATCGCAGCTGGAGTATGCATGTGTTATTTGGAGCCCGAATTATAATATTCATATTTCCGCTTTGGAACGAGTACAAAGAAGATACTTTAAGTCGGCTTCTTATATCTTGGACGGTCTTTATCCTGTTAGAGGCACACCTCAAGAACACTTTTATTCTCGTTTGATTAGCAGTAGTTTACTTCGTCGTCGCTCAATGCATTCAGTTATGTTTTTATATAAAATTGTTAATTATATTTTTAAATGTGATAATATTGTATCGTTACTGAACTTCAGAGTTCCTAGAACAAATTCTAGAACCAATAGCCTTTTCTATGAATTACCACATAGGACAAACGTTTACAAATTTTCACCATTAAACCAGCTTATCATTGAGTACTCCTCGATTGAGTCAAACATAGATATTTTCTGCACAAATAATAGACAAATATAACAAATCTTTCTCCGGGGTAATTCATAGGAAAGACTTCACTTTGCATATAATGCTTGTGTAAGTTTCTTTTTTGTGAACGCCAGTGGGCATTCATGAATAGCTTTATTGCAAATACTGCTTTGTATTATTTTTTTTTTCTCTTCTGTCTTTATTGTCCTGTGTTTGTCCTTATCCTGTAATTGGGCTTGCCCGAGGATATTGTAATTAAATAAATAAATAAATAACAAATGCGTTGTATTTCGTATTTGAAAATTGCCCTTTATATATCCAGCATAGTTAGGATTTCTTTTTATCTAAATTATTCTTATTCCAGCAGAAAACTTTATGGTGAATATAAACTAAACTTTGATGTCGGAAGGATCCATCCTCGTACAATTCCTATTATCTTATCGCCTGAAGCCTTATGTGAATGGAAATTCAGCCTCATCCCCAACGATCTCGCCCCCTTGATAAGCCCATGCATAATTTAACCGATTTGTTTTAGTCGTATATGAAAACAAGGATCTGTTTGCATTGAAGAACGAGGATAGCATAATTCCATTCCCTTGTACATTTTTAAGGATAAAGGAGGAAGTGGAAAAACAACTAACAACAGACAGACAGTCTAACCGTCATGCCTCCTGGGACATTAGATATGTAGATGGCTTTTCTGTGTCCTGAGTCACTGTGATGGGTATTTTTTTAAAAATTGATCAGATTTTCTAGAGATAAAGAGAAACAATTTAAAATTAAAATTATTCTAATGGACTTTTTTCCCATTTTCTTCAAAAAAATATTTATGATATTCTTGAAATGAAAAGCAGCATTATAATTTCACGAAAACTCTTTGAAAGACGCTAAAACCATGAATCTACAGATATGGTTAATGGTGAAATGATTAGGCATAGCTTAACAATTTCCCGAAAAGGTGAATGAAATTAATGAGAAATAATGATCACAATTAATATGATCTTCTTCTCTTTTGAAAACAGCCATTCGACACAACAAAGTAATTTGTTTGTGTGAAGCCTAGCTGGATGTGTTGTCTATTCTATTTTTCCAATTCGACGACTTCTATTATCAGGGAAATAAGAACATCACGTAGACCTTAATCTTCCTTTTGATGTGCTAAGAACTTGATGCAGAACTGTTGTTAGCAATATTTTCGCAACTTCAGACTCCCTTTACGCATTTTCTGAATGAGCAGTTCAAAAACATGATAACATTTCAGCGTTTGAGCATGAATGGAAAAGCCTTCTTTCTCAGAAAAGGTTAAGTAAATAGGATACTCATGTGGAATGCACACCTCGCGTATATTACCTCAAAAGCAACAAGGGCTCTCTGGACGTGACGCAAACTTTTTGGGAAGACGTGGAGTCATATCTTATGGTTGTCAGACCGTTGGTTTAGTGGATCAAAACAACGCAACAAGGGACAGGAACCAAAAAGTGCAACAACTCGCTTACATGGGATCACGGGGGCAATGAGATGGAGCCCTATCGCAACCTTAGAGGTAATTCTAGGCCTTCCTCCACTTCATTTACAAAAACGGAGGTTGCTCTAGAAAATGTCTACAGACTAGCTCAGGCTAAATCTTTGAAACAAGGCAATATAACGGGAAATCTTGAGATAATACTAAGGTAAACTATGTCTGCGAAGCAAGATTTCGAGCTTATGTTATCAACGAGCGTGAGTTAACACAAAGGAAATCGCTCTAATGTCTAGAGAGGCCCTCACTAACCATTCTGATGGCTCAAAAAAAACGGGTCCTGATACTAGGATACCTGGCTGCAGACCTAGCTCCAAAACGGATAATAGACTCTCTCGGAAGCCTAGATCTCTTGAAAAGATCTTGTAGATCGTAGTGTGGTAATGCTAACCAGGCCAATTGACCCTCTTGTCATCTAATCTAATATCAATTCAATAGATCTTGACCACTCGATTGGTTTTTTCTAGTCTTAAGTCATATTTTCACAAAACTCAACAAACACTACTTTTTTAATAACAAATACCTACTTAAACTTCACGGAGGTAGTCAAGATAAACAATAAGGACATTTTCACCCTTACTCCATATGATGATGTCAAAAGAGCATTGAATAGAAGAGTTGTAGGCAGCCAAATGAATCTCGGAGCTGCTCACGAAAGAGTAGTAGAGACGAGGAAAGAAATCTAACTATTGGAAATATCCAGTAGGGCTAAGACATTCAAACACTTAGTTAGGTACACTGAAGCCTGCGCATATCTCAAAATTCCTTTTGGAAATATGACGAAAGGAATTACTAGTCTCTGAGACTTTTTTGTTATGCCTAAAAAGTTGACATGCCACTAGCTGTAATATTTTCACATCTCCAGAGTTTCTTATGGCATTTTGTTAAAATTTCATTAACTTAACTTCACTTCACTTCAACTTCACCACTCGAATGGTGCTTTTCCTAGACTTAATCCATATTTTTCCAATATAAAAGTACCTACTTAAATTTTTACACACCCTAAAATACACAGTACTAGTAAAGGTAAACAGTAAAAACATAACACTATTTTCTCCCCTAAAGATACGTGATATTTCATCCAGGAGCTGATTCCTATGTTTATACATCGTTTATTTATTTAATGATGTACCCAACTGCCCTCTAAAAATCCTCGCTCCGTTGCAGCCGCTCCCTTTGGTGGAAAGCCGGCGGTAGCTTGCGGTATATAACCAAACCTTGTTGCCACTTTATTTTTTTTGTGTACAATGAAGTCTGATTTTTCTAACAACTTTTTTTAAAACCGTATATGCGTTTGAATTTACCATTCTAGAATACGTGACTTTGACACGTCGGCCATTTTTGCTAAGGGACAAACAAAGCTATGATATTGAATGGGTTGAGATCATTTTTCGAGTTATTCTGCTATATTTTTGAGAACAGTTTCGGCAACCGTGGTTCATAGTCTTTAGTAAACGAGAGAAAGCGATTACCTTTTAGTTATAAAATTGAAAAATATCGCAATAATGTCTGGCCTTCTCGTTAGCGATGTCATTCTAGAATAGTCTATTATGAAATCCATGGAGACTAGATAACGAAATTATTCGCAACTGTCATGATTCAATTCTTTCTTGGCTTTAGTGACTTTTCAACATACACACAGATATATAATTTAGCCGCTAAACATTTTTAACCAGTCTTAACAAAATGCAAAAAACTTACTATTTGAGTAGGTTTAACTTCTGCATTTTCCAATTAATGAGAATCTTGAACAAGTTCAATCGGAATAAGTACATTCAAACAATTACCCGACAGACAATATAAGTAGTTTAACTAATTAACCTGCTGATTTAATTTATAATGGGTAGCTTTTATCCAACGGCATTGGACCGCCTTCAATTAATACTAGCTTCGCCTTTGGCAACGTCGCTTGTTTGTCTATTGCAAGCTATAACTAGTATAAACAACGAAGGGCTAAGCCTTGTGTAGGTACCTGTGTAAATGGAATATAATTCATTATTAATACTAAGAAGGCCCTTCGCTCCCGCCAACAATTAAATATTAACAATTTCTCTCCCTAAAAAAGGTTAGTCATTGCAGGAAATGGTTTCGTTGAGTTTACTTCGGAGATTTCTGATAAGAATCGACAAATAAGGGTAGTTTGATTCGATTGAGTAAATGTTTTTGTTGGATTATTCATTATTTTAGGGAGAAATATTTTTGGTTAGGTGAAGATGACAGTATTTGTTTCCGGTTTCGTAATGAGGTGAGGAAGCATACTATTATGTGGCAGATAGACACTGTAGGAGAGTTTCAATTTTGAAAAGCACAATAATTCTCTTCACCAGTGAGAACGTAGGAAATATAAATCTCCCAAGAAACAAATTAAGATCTAAAAAGAATGCGAGATGCTACGGTACTTAAATAACTTCAATTTTTAAGTTTTAATCACAGATGAGAAATTGTTTTGAATTTTTAATAAAATGTGAAATAAATTATATGTTCTGGGTATCGGAAATAATATTTTCCTTCCTGGCAGCACGTTAATCGGCTTGAGATGTGTAACCATTAAAGGTTTACTTAAAATTCACTTCCGAGTCCAATTAAAAGGAGCCTCAGTTCGGGTAAGGAGGAAGGAATAATCTTAGTACAGCCTCAGTTCGTATTCAGTTCAGTCATATCAAATTTTTTTTTCTACAGTCGCGCGTAAAATGACTAATTACTATATTCAAATGAAATCGTAAAGTCGACAAATGCCGAGTATTGTTACTTTACGCTCTAGCGCAAAAAAGGAATCTTTTTCGCTCGCTTATTTAATCAAACCACGCCCTCCGAATTAACTCAATTTATCAAAAATTGTCGAAAACTGTCAAAAATGGACAATTATTGTCAAAACTGGTCAAAAATCTTGAAAAATTGTTAAAATTTTTAAAAAATTGTCAAAAATGGCCAATAATTGTCAAAAACTATCAAAAATTGTCAAAAATGGACAATTATTGTTAAAAATTGTAAAAATTTTATAGTTGATGGTTTTTTGATGATTTTTAATAGTTGATGATTGTCAAAAATTGTTAAAGTTTTTGAAATGTGGTCAAAATTGGTCGAAAATTTGGAAAAATGGTCCACAATTGTCAACAATTGTCAATAATTATCAAAAATGGTAAATAATTTTGAAAAATTGTCAAAAATAGTCAAAAACTATCAAAAATGGTCAAAAACTATCAAAAATGGTTAAAAATTGTCAATTATTTTTAAAAAATGTCAAAAATGGTCACTAATTGTCAAAAATTGTTAAAATTTTGAAAAATGGTCGATAATTGTAAAAAATATAAAAAAAAATTGAAAAATGGTCAAAAATGGTCAAAAATTGTCAATAATTGCCAAAAATGATCGATAATTGTCAATAACTTTAAAAAAAATTAAAAAAATGGTCAAAAATGGTCGACTGTCAAAAATTTTCAAAAATTGTCAAAAATGGTCACTTGTCAAAAATTTTAAATTTTTTTTGAAAAATGGTCAAAAATTGTCAAAAATTGCCAAAAATTGTCAAAAACTGTCAAAAATGGACAATTATTGTCAAAAACTATCAAAAATTGTCGAAAACTGTCAAAAATTGTCAAAAATGGACAATTATTGTCAAAACTGGTCAAAAATTATTAAAATTTTGAAAAATGGTCGATAATTGTCAAAAACTATCAAAAATGGTCAATAATTTTGAAAAAAAGGGTTAAAAATCTTGAAAAATTGTCGAAAATGGCCAATAATTGTCAAAAACTATCAAAAATCGACAATTATTGATAAAAATTGAAAAAAATTTTGAAAAATAGTTGATGATTGTCAAAAAGTTTTTGAAATATGGTCAAAATTGGTCGAAAATTTGGAAAAATGGTCCATAATTGTCAACAATTGTCAATAATTATCAAAAATGGTCAATAATTTTGAAAAATGGTCTAGAATTTCAAAAAATTGTCAAAAATGGTCAAAAACTATCAAAAATGGTTAAAAATGGTCAATTATTTTTAAAAACTTCCAAAAATGGACAATTATTGTCAAAATTGCTCAAAAATTGTTAAAATTCTAAAAAATGGCCAATAATTGTCAAAAACTATCAAAAACCATCAAAAATGGATAATTATTGTTAAAAATTGTCAAAATTCTGAAAAATAGTTGATGATTGTCAAAAATTGTCAGTTTTTGAAAAATTGTCAAAAATTTTGAATTATGGTCAAAAATGGACAAAAACTATCAAAAATGGTTAAAAATTGTCAATTATTGTTAAAAACTGGAAAAATGAACAATTATTGTCAAAAAATGGTTAAAAATTGACATCATTTTGAAAAATGGTCACTAATTTTGAAAAACAGTCAAGATGGTCAATAATTGTCGAAAATGGTTAATAATTGTTAAAATTTTGAAAAATGGTCAATAATTGTTAAAATTTTGAAAAATGGCTAATAATTGTCAAAATTTTGAGAAATGGTGAATAATCGTCAAAAGTTGTCAAAATTTTGAGAAATAGTCAATAAATAATACGAGCCTTTTCCGAAAATCGATTTAAACACGTAATTTATAAAATCGTTTTACTAAAAATCGATTATTATTACTATAAAAATCGATAATTAAAATCGATAACTAAAAATCGATTATAAGTATATAATAATCGATTTAAATAAAAATCGATTATTTTTTAACATCCCTAGTCAGTAGATCTTTTTAAGGTTAATCATAATGAATAGCGAAAATGACGATTATTCTAGCACTCCTATTATAACCTAAGATAATATAAAAAACTGTTTTCATTATTAAAAGGGCGACTGTAGAAAAAATTATGTGTGTTTTTCGGGCGTAAAGTAAAATTGCCGCTTTCGAAAGATCGCAACATTCTTTCTCAAGCGGCAATCTGTTACTAAATACACAAACTATTTCGGAACAATTGAGTGACCCGGATAATCTTTTAGACCATCTTAAAAATGTTCAAAACTATTCAGCTATTGATGGCATAATTATAAGATGAAGCAGTTAAGGATACTACGACACTGATGATGAATACGAATCAAGAAAACACATACATATCAGGAGACCATACGAAGGATGTAATCGTAAAGTTCATAAAAAGTGAAATTTTATTGCTGATTTTTCTCTTTAGTAGGAATGAAGTTTTATAAAGTACTAACATAATTTCTGATACACCAAAGTTTTGGCTTTTCGTTGCTAGTACATATTTCATGAAGGTTTACCTATAAAGGTTACGGAAAACTTCTACCTCTCTTCACTTTCCTGTTTCTACTTCTTCTTTTGAATATTTAATTTATCTCATTTCATAATTATTGGCAGTTGATTAGATTTACATAATTTATGGTTGTGTAATTGTGAAGGAATCGAAAAAATAATGAGTAGCAACATTTCAAGAATCGGGGAGAACAAATTGGGTTCACGGTTCGTTACAGTTAGGAAATGGCTGCCTTAAAACCCTTGTCGAACACCTTGACTCTCATGAAAGGGCGATAAAATTGATTTTGTCGGATTAGTTTTTTTTTGTTATCGTCAATACAATTCACTTAAAAGGAAAGTTGGGAGATTTGTATAGAAAATTATTGGTAATATTTTTATAAACATGTTTTCGATCACCTAATTTCTTTTGTGATCTTTTTTATTTTATTAGTTTAGAATAGTTTCGTTATAAAGTTCAAGATGATATTCAATAAATATTAATAGATTTTTCTGCATACTACCGTCATACAAATGTTTTTGATATACTAGATTTCCTAATAAGAAGGACTATGATTGGAATATTCCTTATTTTTCAAAGAAAACTAGATTTCATAATCAATAGCGCCGTCTAGCGTGCACATTACTTATTAATTTGCGTTAAGTATATAACCTTAACATTGGTGGAAAAGAACTATTTTCAACAATACGAAGTCTGCAAAAGTCCATCATACGGCAGAATTTTAAGTCATTTTTACATACCCTATAGTGCAAAATTTATAAATATTATTTATTGAAAAAATAAATACAAACTATCAGCTTATAAATACATATTTTAGTATTGTTTAATGAGGGATATATTGTATATCCTTTTGAATTCCAATGAAGCTGAAGCATGAAGCACCTGGATGGCAGCCTCAATCATCTTAGTTTTTATAGTACAATCCATTTTCAGCAATCTGAGTCTCACCATGTATATGACTACCAAATCCTCAATAGGATTGATGTCTTGCCAGTTTCCAGCCTAGAATGGCAACCTTATTGTCCTTGAAATAGTTCTCTATATTTTTCGAAACATGGCACGGTGCTGAATCCTGATGAAAGATTGGTTCGCCAACTGCTTGAACTTTTTTCAGTTCTCTGGATAAACGCGTTTCCAACTTCCTTTTATATTTTCACTATCTATCATGCTTTCAATGGGTAAAAAATTTCCTGTTCCCTTATATGATAAAGAGCTCCAAAACATCTTCTTGACTGGATGTGATGCCTTTTGGCATGAAATAGAATGAGAAATAAATTCCCTTGAAACTATTTTCAATAAATCATTGAACGTTAAAGAATGCATAAATAAAACCCACGAGGTCGACAGGAATCGAGTCAAGTTCATCACGTTTATTTACTATAAGAAATTAGATAACATTCCATAGTAAATGCAAATATGAACATGACCAGTAATATATGTATATAAATAGCTTAGAAGCTTAAAAGCAGACGATAAGAAGAATTGATTTGAATTCGAATTAAATTAAATAGATATCATATTATTATTCAAGATATTCTATTCAGATTATGCTATAAATATTCTATAATACTTATACCAGGTTTAGTAATCATAGTTAGTTTTATTGAAGTCTGATGATCCTCCGAATGACCTGGAAGATCACTAATTAAAGAGGCCTTTTCATCACAACATCCCAACATCACATGGATGTTTCACTTTTTGAACCAAATGAGCTGTAGTAAACTTCTTGTCCACAACTTTGATCGGCATTCCAGCACTAAAAAGTGCGTCTCATCTTAAGAAACAGACATTTTTCCATTGTTTCTCTATCCAATAAGCATATTTTTTTCCCAGATCAGTCTTTTTTCATAATAGCATCTGTGAGAAGCTGATTCTTTTCAAATCTCACGATTTGCGGATTTGTGAATTTTCACTTCAGCCTTTTTTAAATCCTGCTGAAGTTCATAGCTTGTTTTTCTGTAAGAATGTTAAAAATGAAACTAACTGTTTTTCTGTAGTTTAGCTTGCTGTTTCTCAAAAGAAACATCCCGTCTCGGAAAGCTGCCTTCCACATGTCCCCTTTCGCTGAATTTCAACTGATCTAGTACTTATTTTTAGCCTAATCAACTTATGTGCAGCTCCCAAATTCAGAGAACGTTCGCTAGCAATGACATGGCGTCATGGATGTGTGGTCAATTAGTGTAATTACTCTTTCTCTTTTCCTTGACAAAATGTCCATATTGTCACAAACACTAAAACACTCGATAAAACGTATTCTCTCAAAATCACAAAACACATTTAGGTTAGTCGCAATTACCGACAAAACACGACTGACTTATTGCAGGATAGTAGGTTAATGAGATATGTCAAGGAACACCTGTCAAAATAGTCACAGCAGTACGAACAAATTGGAAATTCGCAAAGTACACATAAATTCGCATAATACCGTAACAATGTAACACTCTCTCTCATCTCTTATTTGAAGACACACTGAAACTTTTGAAATTAAAAATAGGCAAATTGTTTGTTGAAATCTGAGTATCGTATTTAAAATATTTTTTATTAACTGGGCCAAATTTGTAATATTTTGAATTTTTTTTTCATTCAATTACGCCCTCTAGCGGTTAACCTGTGAGTAGGTAAATGATTGATAGGTTTTTATCGATCCCCTTTTTGTCATAAAAACTTTAGTCCCGAAGCTGTATTAGGTATATACGGTTCTTAAGATATGCCGAGAGCCATTTTTATTATTACTATTTATAGAAAACTTGCGTCCACGATGATGAAACTTCCAAAAAACATCGATTTAAATTTGTTCCAAAAATTACTGAGAACGATTTATATGGTAACTTGAAACCATCAAAGGGATATTTAGGATTTTTACAAATTAATAAAGTGATGATATTTCGTGAATCTTTATATGTGTAAGAAACAAAAAAATCAATGTTCCTATATATTTTCCATTATAGCGTTTGTTATTTTATTTTAAACTCAATCAAAAACTAATAACAAAAAGCAGGAGGAGTGTGTTTGAGTTGCTGAATTGCAGGAAACGGTGCCTGCTGAGACTAAAATTGCAAACGAACAATGACAGGGAATATTTCAATGAGATTTTCTGGGGTTCATTAAAGTGTGGGAATTGCTCTTGTCAAGTGCAGTCCTTCTACTTTAACCAAGGTGAATCACCTATTAGTTTTCAAACAGAAATCATTCAACTTGTTATTAATTCAATGATAATAGGAAATCTATACAGAAATGGGCAAATTGGCAAATTTACTTAAAACAAAAACTTTCCAGGAAAATATTGAGATAATTTTCCTTTGAAATGAAGAATAATTTGATCTTACAATGATTGTAATTATTAGTAAGGGCACCGTACACGAGCCATATTTTGCAGTCGAAGGCCCCACAAAATGTACAATACCTGTTCACCTGAACCGGTTTCGCGCGTTCATATGACGAGCTGGTGGAGACTGGCATCAAGTGGACTGCAGATGCTGGTTTCGACTACAATGGAGAGTATTCATTTTTAATGATGGACCGCAGTTCGCAAAGACGCGACCATATTTTTGTGGTCTGCAGGATGTGGCTCCTAACTCATCAGGCTTGAAAGAAATGGACTGATAAACATTGCTGATGAATTTTAAATATTTTGATTGTGTTCATCCAAAATTAAGGGCTAAGACAATCAAAGATATTCTGGGAAACTACAATCAGGTAAGAAGAAATGAATGTCTCAGCCAGAGTAAGACATCTTGGAGACTACTGGATATAAGAGAGATACTTACCTGCACTAAAGCCAGTGGATATCCTATTTTGTACTTTATTTCTGACATAAAGGAGCTGTTCATGACAAAATTTTCTTTTCAGGATAAGTATCACTATAGTCAGGGGTATAACTATCTATAATAGGCTAAAATATTTGAAAAATGAACTACCCTAATAAAACAAATACCGTTGAAAGTTTAGGTTACTCCTGGGCTTTTCCATTTCTTACAGTATTGGATTGGTATATAGAAGGTGCAAAAGTGATAAAATAACATTTTTCCAGATCTTTGTTTAAATCATATTACAGTGAATTATCCAAGCAGATGCAACTCTAATAATTTGTCTTCTATCATGATATGAAATAACACAAAATGTAAAAATAAGGGTGACAATATATGTTGTGAGCGATACCGCAAACACCTGCTACAGATGATTATTTCTCACAGGGCTGGCGCCCTAAGAGAAAGCTTATACTCTTGGAATTTTAGGGTGAAAAGCATTAATGTAATGCTTTCTTTGTAAAAGTATATTTTGAGGGGCGACCGACAAGCTGAGGTGAAAATGATATACATTAGTTTTTCTTTGTAATTTATTGAATAACTTAACAGTGACAAAACAATCAAGATTTTATTTCCAGTTTGTTGATTTATTCTACTTAATTTTCCGTTGCTTGGAATTCTAGATTAATCATATTTCTTTCCTCGCATAATATGTCACAGATATTGCTAACTTTTTCCCTTTTTCCTCTCAGATATTCAACGTTCCTTTTTTGAATATTTTTTGGAGGAATATAAATCAAAAGCTCGTGGGTGTGAAATGTGATCCAGACACAAATAATGAAGCCTCCTTTTCCGTGCAATATACACTATTTTTTCTTCAAGAGTAAATATAATTGAAGTTATACTGTAATTATTTAAACATGTTTGCAATAAACTTTTCAAAACTAACAGGCGTCAAATTAAATGAGTATTATAATGACAGTTTTTACTTACTCGATTACAACGTCCATAACAAGGCGTTGTTATTGTTCATTATTATTATTGTATATATTGTACTGAAATTGAGATGATCATAAATGAAATAAAATGGTTACTTTTAGAAGTTATTATATCATATGTACATGGGAGTCTTATGTTATGTCCATCATTTTAACAATAACGTTAAAATGATTAAATTAAATACTTACTGTTAGATCTTTTTATGTACCCTGTATTAATTAACTGATAAAGTTGATATTGGAAAATGTCAGTACAAGAACATTGGTAGTTATGGACATTTTTATTTGATTAAATAATATGAACTGTCAGTAACTGGATTTCAACAAAAATTAGTAATTTCGATAATAAATAAAGAAGAAACAAAAGGATGTTCGTTAGCAACGGGAAGGAAGTTTGTGAGGTGATCGGTAACTAAGGGGGAGACGAAAAAAAGTAATGGACGTGAGAAGTTTAAATGTACGAAGACTTTAATAAAAACTGATAAAAGAAAGAAATAGTGAGTTAGAAATATCTTACATAACTTACCTTCGATTTGAATCCAGTAAAGGTTGTTCAAACTCAAGATCAAGAGAGATCATGCAGTAATAAACGATGGTAATGTAAATCATTTTATACTAAAACTTGTACCTAACAGCTGTTTGTAAACCAGTACCGAGTTTCGAGACGTTTACCAGTGATCTTTCCTTTGCGCAACGCAGAATTTCTTCGCTTCAGAGAACAAGTCTTTTTCTATTTAGTTAATACAGCTACCGGCGGTGTTTCGACAAGATATTGAGAGATTTATTTTGTGCGGAATTGTGTTAATTTTATTTTAATATAGGTTGTAATAGGCTAGGAGACCATCCACGGATTGCAATCTGGAGATAGTTATTTAATTAATATTAATTTAATTTTGACGTTGAAGGTTATTATATTTCAAATTTCACTCCTTAAATTTAGACAACACACTTTACCCAAGATATACCCTGAGATACACATGCATATGATATAATATTAAATTTCAAACATTTCAGATCAATAAATACAACTTAAATATAAAATTTGTTTGATTTGAGGTTCTGGTTGATACTGATGTATGTGGTATATAATATTATTCAATAAAATTAAATCACCACACATTGAATTATTGTATACCATAACAATATATATATATTTTTTTTGGGGCTTTTTAATCCTCACAGAGACCTTGCCGTACACTGATATTTTAACATGAAACGATGCAAATTAATTTTACTCACAACTATACATATGTTGTATTGTCAGGCTCATTATTGCATTAACTAATTGTTTATCTACCTTTCTTTTATTTAATGCTTCTTTAATCATATTTCTTGGCACTCTGTCAAATGCCTTTTTTTAAATCAACGAATCCCTGGTATATTCCCAAATTTCTTTCCATTGCTTTCTTTATTATTATTGTACTAGTAAAATAATAGATAATTTCTACGGCCTGTGTTGCCGAAAGTAATATAGTTATTATTTTACGCTTGAAGAAATAGTTATTTATGTACCAAGGACGAAAAACTGTCTATTATAGTCGAGTCTGCAAATTGATAGTCGAGGCGTAGCCGAGACTAGCAAGCAGGCAAGAAAATATACAGTTATTCGCCGAGGTGCATATTACATTTTTTCGTCGATCTTTACAACAAATTACTAATTTCCGAATGAAAAATGGACTATTTTTGAAGGCAAGTATTTTTCGTCCGCAGACACTTTTCGTCCGTTATTGTCACATCCATTCTCGCACCGTACCGTATCATAGTAACTATAGAGGACGAAAAGTGAAGTGTTTGAGAACGAAAAGTACTTGACGTCAAAAATAGACGATTTTTCATCCGAAAATTAGTACTTACGTAAAATGTCATTTGTTGGAAAGGTCGACGAAAAAATATAATAAAATCGTTCCGTATAATCTCGTTTTTCTAACCGATATCCCAGCCAGTAGCAGTGTTATTGGCATCGAGGTCACGGTGCGCCAGGTAGACATCGACGTCAACATTTACAGGCACAGCCTGATGAAGCATGGGCAGCGTCAGCGTACATGGACAGGATCAATACGCACAGATTCAGGTGTATAGTTCGGAGGCAACGACAACTTTAATGTCGGATTAGTTTAATAGGGAGTGTATGAGAAATATATTGGTAGATAGTATAAATAACACGGGGATTATAATTTACAAAGCATTTCAATAAAAAGTGCGATATAAATAGTTTTGAAAACAGTCAATACAATTACTCAATTTTAGTATCAATGTGAGATTGTATTAATTTATAATTATAATAAAACGAATGACATAACAATATAAGGGTCTGTAAACATGCTTGGAACATTCTCGGATCTGAACTATTTGCAGACACTGGCTGAATTGCTTTAAGTCAGCATCTATTTGTATTTTGGTTATTGGTAGTTGTTACGAAAACGGTGTTTTTAGCGAAAACGTTTTCACGAATATCGTGAAGGTCGTTTGCGATCGGTTATTGTGCAGAAAATATCCAGATTTTCTTCTCGAACTGATATCACAAGGTCACCAAGAGACTACCGTGAGATTGAAGTATTTTGGATATTAATATTATTATGACAAACTTCTTTAAGATATTGGATAGATATTATTAAAATGTTACTGGTGTTTTCAATGGTAAACTACAGTAGTGATCAATGCATAAAGATCTTATCCAATCCTAAGGTCTTCAAAGAAGAAACCAGATCCAACCGGCTGTTCACACAAGGAGAATTTTGTAATAAATTGTTCTTTGTTCTTGTGCCAAAACCGGTCATTTGGCAACTATATCATTAAAGTGGCGTCCAACTGCCAATTCTAAATAAGGGAAATGAGGAAAAATAATTACCAATAAAGGATTGTTGTTATTAATATTCAACAAAACTGTCTTACATTTCATCAGTTTTTTATTCATTTTCAACTACCATCAAACCCTCCTTGTCGAGGTAAACTGGAGGTTAACATACAGGGTGTCAATTTGAAAACTTATTATCAACTATAACTCATGAACAAATGAAGGGCTCGGCAAAAGAGGGTAACAAGCCACATTTTCTAAGATTTCATTTAAAATATGTAAATAGTTACATAAAAAGGGAAACAAGCCACAGAATTTTATTCAGCGACTTTGTAGAAGAAGTGGCAACACTGTACAATAAATGCTTTCTTACCTACTCTCGTTTTACGCGTATCTCTGACCCAAGTACGTAACAAGCCACACAGAAATCAACATGGCCGCGCCAAGTGTAGCACGCGCTAAGCGTAATCGGATTTTGACTCAGATAATAGTTTGAAAGACAATTATTTCTTGGAATCAACTACTGATAGTAACAGCACTGAAGACAGTCTAGTTTTGGTAAGTTTAAAAGTAATGTGGCTTATTATCGCAAAATCTCTTTTTTTATTATACTATTCACGTACTATTTTCCATTACTAGTAGAAATTGTTTAAAAAAAAAACCTAAAATACCCATCTTTAAAAAGAACGTACCAATATTTAGCAGCGCAGTCTGAGGGTATTTTAAAAATTTTTTTGGCTTGTTAACTTCTTCCGTACATAATCTTCCTCAAAATTTCAGGAACAGGATTTATCTATTGAAACTCCGGAAAAGAAAGAGCAGTCCAGGTGGCGGTAAAAAAATCTTGAAAGTAGAAAACGAGTACAGGCTAACAAGAAAATGAATTTGGGTCATTCATATGAAAACTGAAAAGGAAACAAAGTAAAAGCACGAGTTTTGGTTCCACCCTGCCGTTGTAAAAATAAGTGCAGAGCTTCTTTTTTGGGCAATGAAGAAAAAATGTTTCACTCTTTCTGGAATTTGGACTCTTACGACAAGCAGAATGCCTATCTGTTCGGAACAATAAAGAGTTTACCTAAGAAAAGACATTATCTCAAAAAAACAAAACGTCAAAGGTCTTCTCGAGCAGTCACTTTTGTGTATTCAGTAAAGGTTGAAGGCTTTGACAAAAAATATGCAAAGAAGAATTTTTGTCAGTGCACGGTCTACAAAACAGTAAAAGACGTTTTTACAATATATGCAAGCAAATTCGCGAAGGAAACACAATTCCAAAATGTGACCAGCGAGGAAAGCACTTCAATCGGAAGAATCGACTACCTGAAGAAATGATTAAAAATATACATGACCATATAAAATCCATTCCTAAGTATACAAGCCATTATAGTAGGAAATGTAATCCTAATCGACTGTACATTGAACATGATCTTTCAGTTGCTTCCCTTTATCAGAAATACTATAAGCCATGGTGTACAGAGCATGGTACTGCACCTGTTAAAGAAGACACTTACCTGCGAATTTTCTGTAACCATTATAGCATTGGCTGCAAGATTCCAAAAAGCGATACATGTGACCAGAACAATATTTTAATGGAGTCAAATAAGGATAATGAGTCAGAATTGAAAGAAATAAAGATGCAATCAGACTTACATCAAAGAAGAGAGGAAGCAATGCAAGCTAACATGAAACAAGAAATAGACGGGACTATGAGGCATAACAAGAAACTAGAATTATCGTTTGATCTTCAGCAGGCCCTTCCAACCCCTGATCTAACTGTAGAGAAAGCTTTTTATTCAAGAAAAGCTTGGTTGTACAATATTGGGGTGCATAACTGCAACACAGGTCAAGCTATTATGTACATGTGACCAGAGCATGTAGCAAAACGTGGTAGTGACGAAATTGCCAGTTGTGTTTCGAAGTTTATTAATGAACAGGCCCCTCTAACAGAAGAACTTTTAGTATTTACTGATAATGACTAAATAAAAACTGGACAATAATGTCCCTTTGGTTGCAGATGATACGAGAACAAAAGTTTAAAAGCATCGAACATCGATATCTCATACAGAGCCATACCCATTTACCACCAGATAGAGATTTTGCAGCTTTCGAAAAGCATAAGAAATATTTGAAGCAGGTTTACAGTCCAGATCAGTGGTATGAAGCTGTTAGAGATTCAAAAAAGAAAAATCTTTTTGAAGTTATGCCGATGACTCAGGAAGATTTTTATTGTTTTGCTAATTTGCAAAACTATATCACCAAAAAAAAAAATGTGACAGATACCAAAGAACGTTGAACTTTTAGCCAAGTTAGATGTTTCCGTTTTGAAGCAGAACATCCTAATACAATGATTGTAAAACACTGTTTGAATGGGCTATTTAAATCCGTTAATATTGGAAAAAGAGGTATACAAACGTCCAAACTCTCAACGTGTAGGGAGCTTCCCTTAAAGTATAATAGTTTCATAGCAATCCAAAGAAACTCGCAAATCTCAAAGCACTTCTTCCTTACATACCTCCAGCCTACCACGGATTTTATAGAGAACTCGGTGTAGAAAACGTACAACTAGGCAATGGGCATATAGAAGACGACAATGTAGAGCATTTCGATGACAATGATGATGTCTCAGATGAAGTTTGAATTTCGATAAGTCTACAAATAAATTTAATGAAAATTTGAGTGTAAAATGGTAACAAGCCACATTTTTGTTATATTTTCATTTATTTTTTCTTAATCTAGCATATTTTCTTGAGTTATTAGTCTGTAAAATAAACATTATGTTGGTATTAAACTGAGATAAAATCTACTTATTGTTTCCTTTGTAAATGTGATTTCACGATTTGAATGAAATATTAAAATGTAAATTACTCCAAACTAATTTGGTGTGGCTTAATACCCTTTTCCGCCGAGCCCTTCAAATGTTGATATCAAAAAATTCTCAAAAACGCTTCTGTAGGATCTTCATTACTGTCCATTTCAAATAATTTCTAACAATAACTTGGTATTCAACCGAAATAATTAGTGAATCTCTGACTTTTGTCACAATAGTAAACCAACAGTGATTGTCAATAAAAAATTGGAATTTATGAACATTCAATAATTTATGATAATGGTTGTTGCGATTTCAGAAATAATACTCGTAGTAAAAGCTAAAGAATTATTGCTTCTACTACTAGATACACAATGTACTATAGTTTGGCCAATTTACTATAGTTTGGCGGTGTTAGCAATACATGTTGTAAACTGTAATCATAGTTTTACCGAGTTCCATTTCAGTCCATAATTTATTTCTTAATTGGAGACAAAAATGTCATCAGTGTAAGAATAATCATCAGGAACAATCGGTAACGTCATTCAGATGCAGTTGTTCCAATACATTTTGCAATTAACAATTATTGATAAACCTTGTATAATTTTTATTTATACCACTGGATATAAATATTTTAGCTTTCCAATGTAAGTAGGGGTTTGCTATTTAAATTTTATTTGAGTAGGTGGGCCTTAGAGGGTTGATCGTGGTGAGTTGTTTTCTATGTCTCCTTAGTTCCTCCTACATGGGATGAAGTAAATTGTAAATTTTTGAATGGACACACTGTATAAATGCCCTTAATTAAAATGAACTTTCTCCTTAGTTTAAATTATCAACGATTTTCGTGACTCAAATTCACTGCTAGAATCTGGGCGAAATAAAAGCGATTTTGTACAATAAATGTCCTCACTAATTCCGAAATAAATTAACAAGCCACAACCCTACGACCCGAACCGTGTATGCTCGACACGCACATCTCCTACTCCTTATAACTACCGCGCCGATAATCTGGAAACATGCATCCGAAGATATGCTTTTACGGTGATCCGAACATTCCTTTGATTTCGATGACAAATTTCTAATCGATACAAAAAGGACTCTTCTGTGGTTCCAATTACTCAAAGATAGAACCTTCAATTACATAATTGATTTTGGAGGGTAATTTATAAAGAGTAATGCAATACCTTGTAATGTAATCTGCAACTTGTGGAACGATGTGGTATGGAATTAGAAACCCAGCAATACAAGATAAATGCACAAGTTTAGTTAATTAACTTTTTGTAATTTTAACTTCATGTCTAGAAGCAATAATTGCACAAGTGACTATAATCCTAATCCATTTACGTTTAATTTTTTATTCTTTATTGAATAACATAAAATTATTTTTTTCTACAGTCGCGCGTAAAATGACTAATTACTATATTCAAATGAAATCGTAAAATCGACGAATGCCGAGTATTGTTACTTTACGCTCTAGCGCAAAAAAGGAATCTTTTTCGCTCGCTCATTTAATCAAACCACGCCCACCGAATTAACTCAATTGGTGAATATTTAACAATTTATCAGATTAAAAATCAAATATAATTATATGAAAATTGTAAAAAATTTTGAAATATGGTCAAAAATGGTCAATAATTACTAATTATTGTCAAAAACTGTCAAAAATGGTCAATAATTGTCAAAAACTTTCAAAAACTATCAAAAATTTTCAATAATTAATAAAAAATTTTAAAAATGGTCGATAATTGTCAAAAATTTTGAAAAATGGTCAAAAATAGTCAAAAATGGTCAATAATTGTTAAAATTTGAAAAAATAGTCAAAAATGGTCAATAATTGTCAAAAACTAAATCAAAAATGGACAATCATTTTGAAAAATGGTCAAAAATTTTGAAAAATTGTTAAAATTTTTGAAGAATTGTCAAAAATTTTGAAAAAATGTCCAATAATAATTGTCAAAAACTATCAAAAATTGTCAAAAACTGTCAAAAACTGTCAAAAATGGAAAATTATTGTTAAAAATTGTCAAAATTTTGAAAAATAGTTGATAATGGTCAAAAATTGTTAAAGTTTTTGAAATATGGTCAAAAATGGTCAATAATTGTCAAAAATTTGGAAAAATGTTCCATAATTGTCAAGAATAGTCAATAATCATCCAAAATGGTCAATAATTTTGAAAAATGGTCTACAATTTTGAAAAAATGTCAAAAATGGTCAGAAACTATCAAAAATGGT
The DNA here is from genome assembly GCA_947563755.1 of Lochmaea crataegi. Classification (NCBI taxonomy): domain Eukaryota; kingdom Metazoa; phylum Arthropoda; class Insecta; order Coleoptera; family Chrysomelidae; genus Lochmaea; species Lochmaea crataegi. Next base: position 54,038,512 of record OX387424.1, on the reverse strand, counting down.
TAAAAATTGTCAATTATTTTTAAAAACTGTCAAAAATGGACAATTATTGTCAAAATTGGTCAAAAATTGTTAAAATTTTGAAAAATGGTCGATAATTGTCAAAAACTATCAAACATGGTCAATAATTTTGAAAAATGGTCAAAAATTTTGAAAAATGCCCAATAATTGTCAAAAACTATCAAACATGGTGAAAAATTGTCAAAAACTGTCAATTATTGTTAAAAGTTGTCAAAATTTTGGAAAATAGTTGATAACAATAGTTGATAGCAAAATTTTTAAATATGGTCAAAAATGGTCAATAATTGTCAAAAATGGTCCATAATTGTCAACAACTGTCAATAATTATAAAAAATGGTCAATATATTGGAAAAATGGTCAAAAATTTTGAAAAAAGGTCAAAAATTTTGAAAAATTGTCAAAAATGGTCAAAAACTATCGAAAATTGTCAAAAACTGTCAAAAATGGAAAATTATTGTTAAAAAGTGTCAAAATTTCGAAAAATAGTTGATAATGGTCAAAAATTGTTAAAGTTTTTGAAATATGGTCAAAAATGGTCAATAATTGTCAAAAATTTGGAAAAATGTTCCATAATTGTCAAGAATAGTCAATTATCATCCAAAATAGTCAATAATTTTGAAAAATGGTCTACAATTTTGAAAAAATGTCAAAAATGGTTAAAAATTGTCAATTATTTTTAAAAACTGTCAAAAATGGACAATTATTGTCAAAATTGGTCAATGATTGTCAAAAATTGTTAAAATTTTGAAAAATGGTCGATAATTGTCAAAAACTATCAAAAATGGTCAAAAATTTTGAAAAAATGTCCAATAATAATTGTCAAAAACTATCAAACATGGTGAAAAATTGTCAAAAACTGTCAATTATTGTTAAAAGTTGTCAAAATTTTGGAAAATAGTTGATAACAATAGTTGATAGCAAAATTTTGAAATATGGTCAAAAATGGTCAATAATTGTCAAAAATGGTCCATAATTGTCAACAACTGTCAATAATTATAAAAAATGGTCAATATTTTTGAAAAATGGTCAAAAATTTTGAAAAATTGTCAAAAATGGTCAAAAACTATCGAAAATGGTTAAAAATTGTCAATTATTGTCAAAAACTGTCAAAAATGATTAAAAATTTGGAAAAATGGTCACTAATTTTGAAAAACAGTCAAAATGGTCAATAATTGTTAAAATTTTGAAAAATGGTCAATAATTGTCAAAAGTTGTCAAAATTTTGAAAAATAGTCAATAAATATTACGAGCCGTTTCCGAAAATCGGTTTAAACACGTAATTTATAAAATCGATTTACTAAAAATCAATTAATATTACTCTAAAAATAGATTATAAATAAGTAATAATCGATTTATACAAAAATCGATTATTTTCTAACATCCCTAGTCATTAGATCTCTTTAAGGTTAATCATGATGAATAGCGAAAATGACCATTATTCTAGCACTCCTATTATAACCTAAGATTATATAATAAACTGTTTTAATTATTAAAAGGGCGACTGTAGAAAAAAGTATGTGTGTTTTTCGAGCGTAAAGTGAAAATGCCGCTTCCGAAAGATCGCCGCGCTCCGCTCCGCGTCGCGCGGCAACATTCTTTCTCAAGCGGCAATCTGTTACTTTACGCTCTAAATTCACAAATAACTATTCAATATATGATTGGGCGGTATTTTCTGTAGCTTTACGTGTATGTATAGTCATATTGAATTGAAACTTTGCACAGTTATCAAGGACTGAGTTTTTCTTATGGGACAACCCTTTTCTTCTTAAATTTTCTGCTAGTCCGTGAAAAATAAGAAATAGTTTGAGTACCTGAGTACAGAGTGCTATGTCGACTTTTCCTAAAATGAAAGACAATATCTATCAATCCAACTAATTATAACAAATCTACTTTGACGTCACAATAGTAGTGCATATAATCCGTCCGTAGCGCAGTTCGTGGTCGAGGCTGATAATGTTGATAAAGGTTTCACTTTTCAAATTTGCAGCTGATAGATCAGAAGTGGGATTTGATCTATGAAATGTAGGGTGACTGGAATGGGCGTGCGGCTGTCATGCTCGTCAGGAGAGCGAGTTAGGCGTAGGCGGGCAAAACGTCAGGCTCACGAGCGAGTGAGATGGGCGAACGTAATAAAGTTAGGTTCAGCACTCTAGGTACTACGAGGACGAGTAGAGCAGGATGGCCGAATGTAAGACGCAGTTGCGGTAGTGGTAGCTTATAATATTGAATAGAACATTGAAGGGATGAAGTATCGTAGGTGTTGCGTAAATTGGATGGTTTCGCTTTTCCAATTTTCAGCTTTTACCCTATATATTCCAAAATAATTTTAAACCGTAGCCTTTCTCCATATTTAAACTACTAAAGTGACAAAAATTTTGAAACTTTCACCTTTTCGCTATAAACCTCCGTCCCGATGGTCGTGATTCACCCTGTATATGTTCTCCTATATACCGATGTTTATCTGTGTAGCCGAGGTTTGTTCTATCATTATCTCGACAACAAACTTCGACGTCTTAGGGCTACATCACCCCATTGTTCCGGGTGTATTAGACCACCAGCGAGTTCACAGAGGGTATTTCTCCCCTTTTTTGCGCCCTCTGGTATAGCATTATAATAGCATCCGGTAGAATTTGCATTCCGGATTAATTAATATATGCGTACACGTTGATTGCCCTATTGCATATTTTATGGATAGAATTTTTTCCAGAATAATTAAAATGTATAACTTTTAGAGAGAATCAAAAAAATATTGCTACAGTATTATATCAATCCCCGTCGAATAGTTATTAATTTATTATTAAACAAACAAGTATTGAAACGAGAATAATTACTCTATTCTATTTTGTCAAATGGACATGTGATATGTTCATAAATATATTTTCCATCATATACTCTACAAAATCCACAATTAAATAACTTCGTTTAATTCGTACTGATTATCGATTCAGTGTTCCCAGAAATTTTATATAAATAGAAAATATTTTGATCTGATACTGGGTGTCTCATTATATTCTACTTATATCTTCCTAACGGGTTTAGATAATAAGATACGGTTTTGACAGTTAGGTTTAAAGTTACTGTAAGTTTTGTTGTGATATATTTATATAAATGGTCCACTTTCGGCTTACCCGCTTCAAAAGTGGCTTAGTTTCAGAAAACAATAGATGTTATTTCTTAAATATATATATGTAGCTCATATATTAGGCTCATATTCTCTTTTCCTAACTGTACCTTAAAGCTTAAAATCTGTACACGGGCAATGAAGCAAGAGAACTTTAACTGAAATATTGCAATAATTTCCATGAGGGATGACTATCGGCCCTATTCTGTATTGCAAAGTTGCTACTGAGCAAGTGGTTTAGAACAAGGTCAGTGGTTAGGTTGCCACTTGACTTCAATTGGTATTCTGTAGAGGTTGATTTATAGTTGATCTGAGCAACCACAATATTTGTGGTTGTTAACGTTAGCAACTGTGAGAGAAAGGTAGAAGTGTGGTGGTAGGAAGATGGATCAGTGGGCTATGAACATTTTGTTAGATCATAAAATTAATGAAATACACAATGAGTATGTATAAATATATACTAAAAATTGTAAATTTAGTATAAAATCTTATATTTTCCTAGTGATCCAGTCAGAATTATTCAGAGAAATTTAAGGGATAAGAGCAATCCATTTCCCATGGGTGAAGGTCAATTTAAAAATTTTTTTACATTTTATATGACAAAAAAACATCAAAGTATATCGACATATTAATGATAAAATGCACAGAATTAAGATTATTTATCTCTTATAGCTTCTGCTATAGCAACATTTGTGTCTGCTAGCCTAATTATGCTGACAGCAAGGTTATCAATGGTATTCGAAAAAGTTTCTGTTGAAGAAAAATACTCCTTCAAAGCATCTGTAATTCCCCCTTTCTTTCTAAAACACTTTCTAGTCTTAGTTTTTATATTAGAGTGGGTTGGGATATCTTTTTGGACTGGTATTGGTTTGTCCTTTTGGGGCTTTTTTGCAGTTGCAGTCGCAGGTTTTCAACATCAGTATTTATAATATATATCATTTCTTCAAGGGGACTGCCAGAAATTCCCTCCTCTACCCTCATTTCTTTATTTTCAAGAGCTTGGAGAGGCTGAGAAGTTTCTGTTTCTAGTTCTAATAAGCCTCCTTCTGGAATATCACTATCACCTAAAACTGATACCTTTCCACATGCTCCTATAAGTTAGTGGAAAAGTAAGGTCGATTTACACTATAAAATTGACTTTTTAACCACTAGTAGTCACCAGCATAGCAATTTTATTGAAAGTGGTTAAAAAGTTACTATCTAGAGTTGCTTGTCAGTCAGTTGCTATAAAGTTGCTTGACTGCCACTTAGATACAGAATAGGCCTGTATGTCGATTTTTATCCACTATCCGAGAATTTAGCATTTACCAATAATTATCCTGTGTACTCACCTCATCGTCAGCTGCCACTGAACTTGTGTGCACCCGGGTCGTACCAGACAAAAATTTCTTTGGTAGAGCAAGGATTGATTCTCGCCATCCTGCAAACAAAAAATATATGAAAGTCATGAATTGTAGGCGTAGGGTTCAAATCCTGGACACGGAGATAATTTTTTAAAAATTTGTATTTGTTATATTGTGACATTTGTATATGAATAACCTTCAATATAGTTCCTATTAATCCGTGTCATGTGACATGTTCATTATCCACACCTATTTTATTCACTAGAAAAATAAATAATAGTTTGAAAAAAACTAAAAAACTAAAAAACTAAAAAACTAAAAAACTAAAAAACTAAAAAACTAAAAAACTAAAAAACTAAAAAACTAAAAAACTAAAAAACTAAAAAACTAAAAAACTAAAAAACTAAAAAACTAAAAAACTAAAAAACTAAAAAACTAAAAAACTAAAAAACTAAAAAACTAAAAAACTAAAAAACTAAAAAACTAAAAAACTAAAAAACTAAAAAACTAAAAAACTAAAAAACTAAAAAACTAAAAAACTAAAAAACTAAAAAACTAAAAAACTAAAAAACTAAAAAACTAAAAAACTAAAAAACTAAAAAACTAAAAAACTAAAAAACTAAAAAACTAAAAAACTAAAAAACTAAAAAACTAAAAAACTAAAAAACTAAAAAACTAAAAAACTAAAAAACTAAAAAACTAAAAAACTAAAAAACTAAAAAACTAAAAAACTAAAAAACTAAAAAACTAAAAAACTAAAAAACTAAAAAACTAAAAAACTAAAAAACTAAAAAACTAAAAAACTAAAAAACTAAAAAACTAAAAAACTAAAAAACTAAAAAACTAAAAAACTAAAAAACTAAAAAACTAAAAAACTAAGAAACTAAGAAACTAAAAAACTAAAAAACTAAAAAACTAAAAAACTAAAAAACTAAAAAACTAAAAAACTAAAAAACTTGATAACCTTCAACTTTCTCAACTTCTGTGCTATAATAATAAATTACGTAAGCTCTTAAAAATAGTACGTAATAGATTTTTCGACAATTCATGCCTCAACGTACCCATCTTCTCTTTCAATACAAGCTCCGTTCTACGACCAAATTTCAGTACTATATTTCTAATTATGTTGGGAGGTATAGTTTGAGTGGTTTCCGTATTGAAGCATGAACAAAATGCTGCAGCACAGAAGTTGGGAAGCATCAGTGGCGGATTTACACATTTGCCGCCAGTAGCCTATTCAAATTTTGCCGCCCCTACCGACCTCTAGAATTCGATGCCCTAGTTGGAAATCATATTAATAACAAATGTCAATCACATTCCATCACAGCAGGTATGAAAGTTTCATAATAACATATACCATACCATTACAACTTGATGCCGATTATGGAACTATGCACGGGTGACATGGTGGCAGTAAAGATGGGGTAGTACTAGAGACAATTATAGTGTCTCTGTATCTTCCGATCGATTCAGAAGAACCACTACCGGGGACTAACATGGATAACCTGATGGAATACTCAAGGAGACGTAATCTGGATGTCATTGTAGGGGCTGATACCAACGCACAACATAGCAGTTGGGGCAGCAAAGACACCAGAGGTAAGAAACTATTTAACTATATAACTGAACTTGATATTGCGAATGTGGGTAATACGCCTACATTTAGAACATCGGGGGGGGGGGGATGATTGATTGATGTTACTTTTTGCACTTTACGTGTCAGGGAGATGATTCGCAAGTGACATGTATCGGATAAACCACCTTTATCCGTTCATGCCCAACTTAGAACATACAGGAATCCTAAGAGCACTGACTGGGTATCTTATAAAGAGGACCTGATTTATTCTAAAATCCGTTCACACCTAGGCAGACCAAAAACTGCTGAGGATTTAGAGGGAGCAGCCGCACGGCAGCAATAATGTGAACTGACCGCTCATAATAACAACTGTCCGATAAAGGAGAGCCATCTGGTGGAATGAAGAGCTGACATCGCTAAGGAAAGAAACAAGACGCTTTTTCAACGAAGCGAAAAAAACTGGTAACTAGGTGCATATAATACAAAAATATAAGAATCCAAGGAGAAGTCCTGGAGAGAATTCTGTGAGGACATGCAAGGTGTCCCTGTCAGCGTCAGAATCAACAGGATTCTCAAAAGGGATACTTCTAACAAACTTGGTTCTATTAAGTTGCCGAGCGGAAAGTTTTCAAATACTGAGGCTGAGGCATCTCCTCCGTGTGCACTTCCCAGGTTCGGTAAAGATAAAGTAAAGCTATGACAACGGGCCGGTTGCCAAAACAGAGGCAACCAAAGAGGACTGGGAACTCACGAATAAGATATTCAGACCCCATCTTATCAGATGGGCTGTAAACCCATTTGACCCCCACAAAACTGCAGGACCAGATGGCATATTCCCTAAACTTCTGCAAGGGGGATTAGACATCATAATGGGTCCTTTAGTTCTGATACTTCGAAGCAGCCATGCTCTAGGGTATATACCAATTGCATGGAGAGAGTCAAAAGTGGTGTTTATTCCTAAACCAGGAAAAGAAACGTACACTCAGGCTAAATCCTACCGACCAGTCAGTCTGACATCATTCATGGTGAAAACCATGGAAAAAGTCTTACAAATGTACTTACAAGAAGGAGCGCTTAAGAGCATCCCTCTACATAGTCTACAATGGGCTTATCAAGCAGGGAAATCAAGTGAAGCTGCACTGCAAAATTAGGTCTCAGTTCTCGAAAGGAGCCTAAATCATAAGGAAGTAGCCCTTGCAGCATTTCTGGACATCGAAGGTGCTTTTGCGACAACACATCGATGTCATCAATTAACAGATCCTTTAAAAAAAGAGGGATTAAAGCTCGAGCATAGGAGAATAACAGCACATATGCATGAGAAAATATACGCCGTTGGGACAACTAAAGGATGTCCTCAATGTGGAGTACTTTCACCACTCTTGTGGAACCTTGTTATGAATAACATTTAGGTATATAAATATGATTTTTTTATTTTTGTGAGACATAAAAAAATGTTGCCGCCCCTAAAATCTGCCGCCACTGGGATCATGAAGGTTATCAAAATTTTAACGACAAGACTATACATTTGAATACATTGTCTTTCGATTTGTTCAAAAATTTGACTATTGATATTTTGTGATATACCTTATACAGGTTTTGGACCATGCGAAACTTTTTTTTAATAAAGTTTATGATAAAACAGTTTCCCAAATGCTGCGAACTCAAGTGGACACACTGTATAAGCGTTGAGCTTGTTGGTGCCTTGGAAACGTGTGTGTCTGCTTCAGTGAGAATCGTTATTTTTTGTTAGGTGTTGAAAACTAATAATTATCATACGTAAGTCTAAAACTAAATAGTCTCTTAGATAAGTCACTTATATACATGTAAGCGGAAGGCCACTTCTCAATATGACTATGTTTTGTTGCCTATTCTAAAATCGCTCATTAATTAAAAAAATTTCATCAAAAGGTTAGTGAATGATTTTTAGTACATTAATATGGCATAAAAATGCTCGGTCGACGGAAAATGTGTTTTAAAGCCTGCTGCCATGCAAGTCTAGTAGCCACTAACTTTTACTATGAATACGGCTGTTATACTTTATAAACATTTAGGAGCTACCTGCATCGTCTACTTGTTCTACATAATTTCCCAAATATGTTCTTTCAATGAACAAGATAAAAATAGCACCGGCAATTCTATCAAAAATTAGATTAACAAACATATAATTTGGACTGAAACGTTCCCTTCCTTAAAATTTAATTTGAAAAATCTTTGAAGGAGCTTAAAAGAACCATTTCGTTTTTGAAACCAAATTATGACAAGACAAACATCAAAACAAGTCTGATGATATTTTTAATGTATTTTTCCGTAATTCATTGGCGTACAAAATTATTTAACAATACCTTGAGTGTAGCAAGTTTCAAAAGAATATCTAGCGTTCAGATTGCTCAGTCTATGGATACCTATTCTTGCCTGTGCCTGTGCTATGAATACAAATTGTTTCATTGCCAGAGAAATATTTCACCTTGAACTTTGGTTTCTGTGAGTGGTCTTTTTAGGACCGTACGTTGCGACAACACTGCCTAATGTTCCTCAATGCAAATAAGATTACCCCTTCAAGTTCAATCTTTCCAAGGACGTTGATCTGTGAAGGGGTGAGTTTATCTACTTCCTTAAGATGTACGAGCGCAATAACAGACCTGATATCCTCCCTGTCCATATTCAGCAAGGCTTCTGCTTTGGGGTTTGAAGGTTCTATGATTGGAACTAACCTCATTTCTTGGCAAGTGGGTCCACTATTTCGCTACCCAGGTTTCCAGAGTGACCAGGACAACCTTATTGATTGCGCCCGTTTGGTTCAGGAGTAGACTAATATTCCAAGCCAGTTTTGAATTGGAATTGTTGGTGCCGTTAATGCATCCTGGCAATTTCGTCAAATAAAATGTTGTCCTCTATTATTATTTAGTCCTAATATTTTTCCATTTCCGTATTGTTTTATATGTTTATGATCATTTTAAATATTGTCTACCCCATTTTATTCATTTCTTGTATATTTTCCGATTCGTTGTTTTATCGAATCCCTTTTTCCTGGCACTGGTTTAGACTCAGGAAACTTCTTCTTTATTTGAGTGCGTCTCACGTGCGCCAACAGAGTAAATCCCTGGAGAATCCAACGGCTAAAAAGTTCTCCAAGCGACGCGTTAGTATTACTCGCACACAAAAGGAAACAGAACAACTTGACTTGGGAAAAGGAGAGAATTTCCAGTGACAGGAATTGTAAAAGTGGTATTAAATCGAATAGGTATTTTACCAAAGACATTCCATTTTATTTCAGATTACATAGTTGCAGTAGAAAGAAAATGCTCATCTGCTTGGTGTCAAGATACCTTTTTAATGATTCTATTACTATGGACATGTACGCATATGTTTACAGTAACAAATGAAGTAAAAATTAAAATAATATCTCAATGGTATACATTTGAAATATTACCCATTGTAATTTAAGGAAAGTTTTGCTTTTGCGGGTTGAAGCAAAAATAAAGTTCAACTATTATACTAATGTTAAGACGCCACTGGTATTGAGGTACAAGCTTAAAGTAAAAGACAAAAACGTTGTTTGATAACGATCAACTGACTCAGGAATATAGGTTACGATGTAAGGATGGATCACATCACTTGAATCGTTGACATTTTCCGTTAGGTTCTGAGTTTAATACAAAAGTCTATCAATGAGTCTCACTTAGATTCACTTTTTACTATGGAAATGGAAGGAGAAATTGTTTTTCAAATGGGACAAAAGACTTTAACAAAGTATTCCACAATAATTAACAAGTTCTTTCATATCTTCTGTATGTTCCTTGTGGTGTATTCATTATTTTTTTGGTTGATTAACCGAAAGAATAAGTTCTTTTATACATTTGTGATCCTGTTTAATAAATAAAACACGATTATAATAATTTAAATGTTAAAATTATACCGTGCAAACAAGTTTAATAAAATCTTTAAATTAGCATAGGCAACACAAAATACACATACAGTTGCTTCACAGATCAGCAGGACCCATATCTTAGAACGTTCGACCAAATCCTCCCACGAAATGAGCTTTAGCAGCCCGAGAGCGTAGCGAAGCGAGAGCTAAACTATAAAATCGTGGCGTTGAGAATTTTCCGCCCTTGGACTGCTGAACAATACTTTCCGCCCTATTTTTGGTGTTCTTATGATTGGTTTTCCGGTGAGTAGGCGAAGAATATTGTTTTACATGAGTTTTTACCATTAACCTTCTGTTGGGCGCAATGCTTCTTTTACCTCCGTCGGGCGCAATATATCAATATGATCAATCAAAACAAATTTGGAAATAAAAATCAATATTATTGAAATTTAATCAAACCACGCCCTCCAAATGAACTCAATTGGTGAATAATTAACAATTTATCAGATCAAAAATTAAATATAATTAGATAAATTTATATGAAAATTGTAAAAAAATTTGAAATATGGTCAAAAATGGTCAATAATTGTCAAAAATAGTCAAAAATTGTCAATTATTGTCAAAAACTGTTAAAAATGGTCAATAATTGTCAAAAATGGTCGATAATTGTCAAAAACTTTTGAAAAAATTTTAAAAATGGTCAAACATTTTCAAAAATGGTCAATTGTCAAAAATTTTGAAATTCTTTTGAAAAATGTTCAAAAATGTTCGATGTTCAAAATTTTAATAATTGTCAAAAATGGTCAATAATTGTCAAAAATGATCAATAATTGTCAAAAACTATCAAAAATGGTCAAAAACTGTCAAAAATGGATAATTATTGTCAAAATTGGTCAATAATTGTCAAAAATTGTTAAAATTTTGAAAAGTGGCCGATAATTGTCAAAAACTATCAAAAATGGTCAATAATTCCGAAAAATGGTCCAAAGTTTGGAAAAATTGTTAAAATTTTTGAAAAATTCTCAAAAATTTTGGAAAATTGTCAAAAATGGCCATTAATTGTCAAAAACTATCGGTCAAAAATGGACAATTATTGTTAAAAATTGTCAAAATTTTGAAATATGGTCAATAATTTTGAAAAATGGTCTAAAATTTTCAAAAATTGTCAAAAATGGTTAAAAATTGTCAATTATTTTAAAAAACTGTTAAAAATGGACAATTATTGCCAAAATTGTACAATAATTGTCAAAAATTGTGAAAATTTTGAAAAATGGTCGATAATTGTCAAAAACTATCAAAAATGGTCAATAATTTTGAAAAATGGTCCAAAGTTGGGAAAAATTCATAAATTTTTTGGAAAATTCTCAAAAATTTTGAAAAGATGTCAAAAATGGCCAATAATTGTCAAAAACGATCAAAAATGTTAAAAAATTGTCAAAAACTGTCAAAATGGTCAATTATTGTCAAAAATTGTCAAAATTTTGAAAAATAGTTAATAATTGTCAAAAATTGTTAGTTTTTGAAAAATAGTCAAAAATTTTGAAAAATGGTCTAAAATTTTCAAAAATTGTCAAAAATGGTTGAAAATTGTCAATTATTTTCAAAAAACTGCCAAAAATGGACAATTATTGCCAAAATTGGTCAATAATTGTCAAAAATTGTTAAAATTTTGAAAAGTGGCCGATAATTGTCAAAAACCATCAAAAATGGTCAATAATTCCGAAAAATGGTCCAAAGTTTGGAAAAATTGTTAAAATTTTTGAAAAATTCTCAAAAATTTTGGAAAATTGTCAAAAATGGCCATTAATTGTCAAAAACTATCGGTCAAAAATGGACAATTATTGTTAAAAATTGTCAAAATTTTGAAATATGGTCAATAATTTTGAAAAATGGTCTAAAATTTTCAAAAATTGTCAAAAATGGCTAAAAATTGTCAATTATTTTAAAAAACTGTTAAAAATGGACAATTATTGCCAAAATTGTACAATAATTGTCAAAAATTGTGAAAATTTTGAAAAATGGTCGATAATTGTCAAAAACTATCAAAAATGGTCAATAATTTTGAAAAATGGTCCAGAGTTGGGAAAAATTCATAAATTTTTTGAAAAATTCTCAAAAATTTTTAAAAGATGTCAAAAATGGCCAATAATTGTCAAAAACGATCAAAAATGGTAAAAAATTGTCAAAAACTGTCAAAAATGGTCAATTATTGTCAAAAATTGTCAAAATTTTGAAAAATAGTTAATAATTGTCAAAAATTGTTAGTTTTTGAAAAATAGTCAAAAATTTTGAAAAATGGTCTAAAATTTTCAAAAATTGTCAAAAATGGTTGAAAATTGTCAATTATTTTCAAAAAACTGCCAAAAATGGACAATTATTGCCAAAATTGGTCAATAATTGTCAAAAATTATAAAATTTTTGAAAAATGGTCGATAATTGTCAAAAACTATCAAAAATGGCCGATAATTTTGAAAAATGGTACAAAGTTTGGAAAAATTGCTAAAATTTTTGAAAAATTCTCAAAAATTTTGGAAAATTGTCAAAAATGGCCAATAATTGTCAAAAACGATCAAAAATGGTCAAAAATTGTCAAAAATTGTCGAAAATTTTGAAAAATGATCCATACTTGTCAACAATTGTCAATAATTATCAAAAATGGTCAATAATTTTTAAAAATGGTCTAAAATTTTGAAAAATTGTCAAAAATGGTCATAAACTTTGAAAAATGGTTAAAAATGGTCAATTATTGTTGAAAACTGTTAAAAATGGTCATCATTTTGAAAAATGGTCAAAAATTATCAAAAGTTTGGAAAAATGGTCACTAATTTGAAAAACAGTCAAAATGGTCAATAATTGTCAAAAATGGTCAATAATTGTCAAAATTCTGAGAAATGGTCAATAATCGTCAATAATCGTCAAAAGTTGTCAAAATTTTGAAAAATAGTCAATAAATAATACGAGCCGTTTCCGAAAATCGATTAAAACACGTAATTTATAAAATCGATTTACTAAAAATCGATTAATATTACTATAAAAATCGATAACTAAAAATCGATTATAAGAAAGTAATAATCGATTATTTTTTAACATCCCTAGTCAGTAGATCTTTTTAAGGTTAATCATAATGAATAGCGAAAATGACGATTATTCTAGCACTCCTATTATAACCTAGGATAATATAAAAAACTGTTCTAATTATTAAAAGGGCGACTGTAGAAAAAATAATGTGTGTTTTTCGAGTGTAAAGTAAAATTGCCGCTTTCTAAAGATCGCCATTCTTTCTCAAGCGGCAATCTGTTACTTTACGCTCTAAATACACAAATAACTATTTGAGAAGCTTACCGGAATTTTTAACTAGTATCAAACGAAAAAGCTTCCCATTTTTCTTGCTACAGAAAATAGGAATTTCTAAGTAGAATTTTATGAATGGTAACATGACTGCACGTCCTTTTGTTGAAAAAATAACTAATGAAAGTTAAGCCGAAAAACAAAAGACAGCAGAATCGTTTGTTGCATCCGACCGTTTGCCATAATGCGTTTTTGTATCCGTTTTGTGCGTCTCGACGTACGTGCCCACGAACAAGAAAATGGGGGGAGAGGGACAATAAAGAAATAAATGGCACAAAGTGTGGTGATGAACTTGTGACAATAAAACAACCTGACAAAGCAATCAAGCGCGTCTAGTAAGGGTGTCGGGAAGAATGTAACGGGGGTCGGAAGATTAGCCAGATACGACACGGAAACTGGAAAATGAAGCCACAGTGACCATATCTTCGACGAGAGGGAAAAGTTAATGCTGACGTTTTTATATTGGAGGTAAATTGAAACAGAAAGCAATCAACGAGAGAAATTAGAAAAATGTGAGTAACCGGAGAATATTTTTATTGAAAATATCATCAGTTAAAAGTTTTTTCACAATGATTCTCTCTGTCAAACAAAACAAGTTTTTTCCAAAATCAGACTGATTTTTTTTATTCTTCCGCTTTACGCTGTCTTCACCTAACGTGGATTTTATTTTGATCTAGTTTGTGTTTTTTTAAAGGGACCAACAAAAATCAATCATTTGATAGTTTTAGCATCTTCGATGTCTAGAATGGCTGCAAGGGCTACTGCCTCATGATTCAGACTTCTTTCGAGAGCTGAAACCAAATTATGCAGGGCAGCTTCACCTTATTCTCCTTCTTGTTAAGCCCATTGTAGTCTATGTAGAGGGATGCTCTTAAGCACTCCTTCTTGCAAATACATTTGTTTGACTTTTTCCATGGTTTTCACCATGAATGATGTCAGACTGAGTGGTCGGTAGGATTTAGCCTGGGTGTTTCTTTTCCTGGTTTAGGAATAAACACCACCTTCGACTCTCTTCATAAAATTAGTATATATCCTAGAGCATGGCTGCTACGAAGTATCAGAACTAAATTACCCATTATGATGTCTAATCCCTCTTGAAGGAGCTAGTGGAATATGCCATCCGGTCCTGGAGTTTTGCAGGGGTCAAATTAGTTTACAGCCCATCTAATAAGATGGGGTCTGAAGATCTCATTCGTGAGCTCCCAGTACTCTTTGGTTGCCTTTATTTTGGCAACCGGCCCGTTGTCATAGCTTGACTTTATCTTAACCGAACCTGGAAAGTGCACACTGAGGAGATGCTGTAGAGCCTCTGCCTCAGTATTTGAAAACTTTCCGCTCGGTAACTGAATAGAGACAAGTGTCTTAGGAGTATCCCTTCTGAGAATCCTGTTGATTTTCTACTTGTGTTAGATTGTTTTTCAATCAAATTTTTTTTATCGAAAGTAAATCATTTCCTATTGTAGGTTTTCATTAGAGTTGTTATATTTCTTGTAGGTATCATTCAAGCAAATTTTTATTATTGATCTTCCCCTCCGACACGATTTACACAATTATCCAGAAAACGAACGAAGTGAACTGTGAGTTAAGCTAATTTATAAATTATAATAATTTTCCTTTCCTCCGGTGTGCACCTCGTCATATTTCGCCCTTCATATATCTTAATTACCTAAATTCTCTTTTCATTATCCATCCGAGTTAATTAATGACGTTTCAGACTCTCCCGGTGCCTATCTAAAACGACAGATTAGACTTTAGTTCAGCCTCAATGGATTTTCTTTTCACCGACATCGGAAAACACGGATTTTTCCCTACTGGGAATTATCCTCTCTAATTTTAGACTATTTTTTCGTTAAACAGATTAAAAATGTCAATCAAGCAAAATTGAATCGGTCGTTTGCAAAAAAAACGGATTTAAAATGAAAATTCTGCAGTCTTTTAATTTCAAGTTTTCATAAAAACTGTTATTTATATAAGTAGTTGCTACCCAAAATAATTAGATAGTCGCTCATTCGCTGGTTGTCAAACTTCTCTGGGAACAATCTTTCTCTTTCTATTTCTTTTTTTGTTTTTTGTGGGATTTGGTTGCAGTTTTTTTCTCAGTCATTACTGGCAGCGGCGCTATTTGTTCTATAAGATTTAGTGAGTTATTGAGAGATGAGTTTCCTTTCAAGATCTGAGTAGGTTTTCTTTCGCTTTGAGGAGGACTGATTTCATTTTCATCTTGCCTAGAGGTACTAGGTTGTTGCTGGATATTAAAATGAACTTTTCTTACTGTATTATTCTGTTTCGAAGTTTCAGGTTGTTCTATATTTTCTTGAGTTCCAGGTTGTTCTATATTTTCTTGGTTCGATTGGTCCATTTCATTAGTGACAGTTTCACTTAAGTCAATTGGGATTTGAATATTAGTGACGTCTGCGTGATCTACTGTAAAAAAGTCATCATCTGAAAATTTATCAGAATCCAGGGGCCATATTCCAGCAGCCCTGAATCCAAAAATTATTTTTTCCATTGAAGCTGCTTTTAGATATGCTTTATTAAAAAGACCGGCTAGTTCATATAAATCATATTCCCGATTAAAAGCCACTTTGAGAGGTCCGAAGAAAGTTAAGTCGAGAGGTTGAAGTTTATGTGATGTATGCGGAGGAATTGATACCATAACAATTCCATTATCTCTGCAATATTCATATATACTTAGTGAAATATGGTTCCCGTGGTTGTCCAGCACAAGCAACACTGGATCATCGGTTGTTGCCTTAACAAACTGATTGAAATGTACGATCCACTCAAAAAATAAATCTTCGTTGATCCATCCATTTTTGGAACAACCATAGATAGCACCAATTGGCCCATCTCTATGCAATGTATGCGCCATCGGAAATATGAACATCGGTGGCACGAATTGTCCTGTCGCACTTACTGAACAAACTAGAGTGATATTTTTCCCCTTTCCCAAGATGTTATCGAGCCAACTTGTTTCTGGCCCTTTGCAGCTAATATTTTTCCTGGAGTTTGTACAGTCGATATTCCTGTTTCGTCCACATTGTAAATACGATTGGCTGTAAATTTATGCTTTTCCATAACATCTTCTAGGTTTCTGTAAAATCGGCTTACTTCAGTTTTGTTGAAGGCGGTAATACGATTTTGACTTGTACTTTCTTGTTTTCGAAGGCTTATCTGGGGATTACGCTTTAGAAATAGTTCAACCCAAACTTCACCAGCCAATTTATTTTCGTTATCGGATCTTTGCTTTGATTTCTTTGTTTTTTTAATGAAAAATCCCGTAGAAAGCATTTGCTAATTTAATAATGTATAAAGCAAGGGCTTGCTCCTCTTCCTTGGTGAACACTGAACGTCTTCCCAACTCAGATTTGATCAAATTGTTGACTTTTTTCTATCCCTCAAAGTAGATTCAGGTATACCGAATGCTCTACCAACTTCTCTCACTGCTCGTCCGGCTTCTATTGCATCCATAGCCATTCGTAATTGCTCCTCACTCCACCGACCTCTTGTTGTTTTTCTTTGATATGTCCTTGGCATTTTACCTACAAAAAAAATCTTACCAACCATGAGGGGTAATTCTGCGCAGCGTGCAATTACCCCACAATAATTGCGCGGTTTTCCCCCAAAGCACGTCTCCGAACAAAAACAGTTATTTCTGGCAAAGGGTAAAATACTACTGAACTGTTTATAGTCAAGATGAACCAGTATATATAAAAAAAAACGATACTGATAGCATATAATACAATATACTTACCTCCACTTAAAGACACCAACAAAATTACGTAAACATAACCTAAAACGTACAGATCTCACTTACTTTCTGCAATACACTGAAATCATAACCAAACTTTGGCGGATGTTTTTTTATAGCAGACGAACAGATCCAGTGTTGCCAAGTCTTTCGTACGTCTAGAGATTCTGAATAACCTAGTTGCGCGTTATTCCCCCGTGCGTGGTATTCCCCCAACTTCCCCTACCAGAAGAGCTGCGAATACATTGGGGAAAGAATAAAAGCACTTTTTTGCTTTATTGTAAGTTAACTATAATAATAATAATGTGAGGATTATAAAATGTACTAATCTGTTAATGGAACGAAAGCCATACTTAATTGTGAATCAATTTGTCGTTAAATACTTTTCAACGAATAAGTATCACTTGGAATTGAATAATATTGAATTTTTTAAAAAAATTCATGGCGTCCAAAAATGTTCAAGCTGATTCCCTTTGTAGGTATCTGTAGTGCAATTAAAATTGAACCTTCTTACACAATTGCCTCAGTGCACATGTTAAAATGCCCTTTTTTGTAACAATTGTTTCCCCTTTCCATTTTTTAACAAAAGCTGGTCCATTTGTTGCGAAATGTGAGTCTATTTAAAATAGATTGAAGTCCTTTGACGTAATAACATGATTATAGAGCGTATAGCGAAGGCTGATAAAGTATCGAGCATACCTTTTTTTGTCTCTATCGATTAATTGATTATTAAAAAGTTCAAAAGATCTTTTTCAAATAGCCGTTACAGTGTTCTAAAAAGTATTTGCGGCTGAACCCATAATTTCAAAACAAAGAACAAAAATGAAACATGAGAGAGACTTTACACCGAATTCTCGTGAATTTAAGTTAAATTAAACAATATATTCCACATGTTGGAATGGTTTTTGATACAATAAGGGATGTAAATGATATGTCTCTCTCTCTCTCTGTTCGAATTATTCTCCGACTTGTCCTAAGCTTTCTGGGTTGCCCATGAAAAATTAAAAATTTTTTGTTTTATGATTGCAATTCAGCCATGAAGCAATAACCATTTGGTTTCTAGTCGAGTAGAGATTAACTTCCAAATAACATCTTTTATGCTAATAAGATGTGTTGAGGCCTCATAACTTGAGGACTGGAAATGTCTTGAAAGTAAACCGAAAAAAAAATTCTTAAAAGCTGCTTACCTTACTTAACAAACAAAGGCTCCAGTTTAGGCAACTCTTCCTCTTCTATACTGCAGTCACCCAGGTGTAGTGCTAAATGAATGAATGGAGGTTTCTTCTTCCATTTCACAGTTTCTACATTTTTCCTTTCCCGCTAGTTTGAACTTTTTGAGACCATTCAGGCTGCAGTACACTTTTAGGACATCTGTTAAATATGTGCAAACTTACCCCGGGTAGGCTTTCTTTTGATTTCACCGGATTGTAGTTTCCCAGAAGTATCTTTGATTGTCTTAGTCACAATAAACTTTCACGAATCTAAATGGAGGGCTTGATAGACCCTCTCACGACAAATCTAACCTAACATAGCTCTGCTAGGTTTTTCAAATGGTTGGGTTTTCTCGTTTTTTCGGAGTTACCTATTTTGTTCAATGATACATTGGTGCTGATACCGCAAAATGGTTTCGGTTTCCAAAAAGTGTTTCAATCCCTCCATTTGCTAGTTCAAAAGCTATCTCATGCCCTTCTATTCCAGTGTGTCCTTGGAACCCACACTAGAGTGACTATGCTGTTCTTGCCTAGTTCATTGAGTTTTTCTGGGAATTCCCATACTATTGGCTTCAATGGTCGTTTCACTATCCAACATTATCATAATCCTTCGGTTTGTATATCTTCCATCAATATTGAGCTAGGAACACTTTTCTATGGCTTGAATTTCTGCTTGAAAGATTCCTAAATTTTCAGAGCGTTTGGTTCCTGACTCGTATACTCCTATCCCAGTCCTTCCTATTGCTTAAGAACCACTTCATTGAAATGTTAATTGTTTCTTTATTTTTTTCTGTGACAAGTCCAATGATTATAGATTTTTAAGCAGAAAGGTGACAGGTTTTTTCATGATTCTAACGTGAAGTTGAGAACCACTTCCTTAACCGCAGTTAAGCATGTTTTTTTGCTCATTTTATACATTACAGGCTAGTCTTTGAATTCTGGAAAGGCTGTCTCCCGTCATCAATAGGCTAGTCCTATTACTCTAAGCAACAGCTCTATAAGTGATTATCCTTTTCCCTTGTCAGATTTCTTCACACTATTAGAGCCGTTTCTGCTTTGTGTGTTATCTTATCTTCGTGTTTGTTACACTGATGTTTACTATTTAGAGTCAGACCCAGATCCTTGACTTCTTGTCTCAATTCAACTTCACATCCATCAAGTTTAACTTTAAAAATTGTCAATAGCGACTGAACTTTCACAGTAGCCCTTGTATCCAAATATCATCATACCTTGTTCAATTAATCCAAAATAACAGTAAGAAATAATAACCTTTTTTTTAATCGGTTACTTTTTTCTGAATTGGATCCTAACAGTCTACCTAACCCCAGCATTTTATTTTATTTTATTTTTTATAACTTTCTCTACCTAACTCAATTACTGTAGATGTAAAAAACGGCATTCATTTTCCAAAATACCGCCGGAGTCCTGAGAGCAATTAGTGAAAGTCGAGCTGGAGAAAGTTGCAAGTCGGCGTACAAAAGCTGAACACGAGTGCTGTTATCTGAGATGATCGAGGACCTGGAAAAGTCCCAAGGGAAAGCAAGGAGAAGAATTCAGTCTAAAAAGTACTTGGCACAAATTTGTATTGGATGTTGTCACATTTCTTTTAATTGAACTCGGTTGAGGATAGTAGATACATACAATTGATAAAATCGGTTAATTAAATTCTACTCATAACAGTATCTCCTATTTCTATTATATCCACTTTCATTCCTTAATTCTTTAAGTTCTTCCACAATTTTTAGAATTTCAAGTTTTTCGGTGTTTTGTTTGGATTAGCTGTCAGCATAATTTTCGATAACGGCGTCAGGACTACTTTTTCTTTTTATCCTCAAGCCTTAACCGATAAAAAATAAACTTATTGGTTGAGGAAACAAACTTGTGCATGAGAATTGTCAATAAACTGTTTTCCATGAGTATATCCATAAAAGAGACTAGCACGCAACAGACAGCTTCGGCAACACTGGTTATTAGTTTGTGTCTGCGGGTTTTGAGAATCTTGTGGGAAAAAGAATTGCAAATCCCCCATTTCGCCTCCAGCACCGTGACGAGTTCGATAAATAAAGAGAATAGGGAGGAAAAGGTACCGGAAAATAACAGACAATACCTTATGAAAACATCAAAATGTTATTGTTTCATTGTGCAACTGAAATTGGAAAAGAAAGGACGAAGCGAAACTGATAAATATACACAAGTGGCCAATTTTGTTTGTGCTTATGTTTCAAATTATTATTTTATGGAAAAATGTTTATGAAAAAATTGGATTAGGATCTAATAATTTATCACTTTTAGCAGCAATAAAAAAGAAGGAGTTTTCGGAGAATGGTTGTCCAATAATAACTTTTTGTTTAGCAAAAAAGAGATCCAGAAAAATGGAGCGAAACTGATAAATATAGGGGAGGGCGGGGTAATGCCGCCATACGGGGGCAATTCCGTCACGAAGTATTTTTCACAAAATATTTATGAACATGTGCTTTAATAATATGACACATACGAAACTTTTTGAGGGAGGCTTTTAAATGTTTGGTTATTGTTTGTAGTATCTGGTGGTATATCCGTCATGTTGTTCCTAAGGGGTAATTCCGTCACTAGCCCCGTATTTTCTTATTGAAATAAAAGGTAAACAACGAATCCTTTCATGATTTTCAGATGGTTCGATCACGAAAAAGAACAACAGAAAAGGCTATGTGGAAGGAGGAAGACCTCAAAAATGCTATTGAAGCAGTTCGTCAAAAAGGAGTCTCACAAAAAAAAGCAGCTACAGAGTATGGCATACCCCGAACAACATTAAGGGAAAGGCTAAAGTCAACTAAGGTTACTTAGCCGACATTAGGTCGGAAATGCGTTTTTTCTGCAAAGCAAGAACAACAATTATCAGAACATGTGGTCCTCCTGTCAAAAATATTTTATGGCATCACTACAGTCGAACTAAGGCCACTGGCTTCCGAGCTGGCTGAAAAACATGGAGCAAAACACATCTTTAGCAAAGAGATCAAGTTGGCCGGGAAAGATTGGTTAAATGGGTTTCTCAGGAGACATAAAATTAGCCTAAGGAAACCGGAAGCCACTAGCTTAAGCAGGGTCACAGCATTTAACAAAGACGAAGTTGATTTGTTTTACAAAAATTTAGATACTGTGATGACGAAGTATAACTTTCCACCGAACCGTATCCATAATATGGACGAAACTGGAATCTCCACAGTTCAAAAACCTGGAAAAATTCTTGCACCACGAGGACAGAAGCAAGTGGGAGTAGTTACGAGTTGGGAGCGAGGCAAAAATATCACTGTGGTGTGTCCCCAATGTTTATATATCCAAGAAAACGAATGTCACCTTTGTTGCAGCGATGACGGCCTCCTGGAGCCATTTATAGATGTTCACATAATGGGTGGTCCAACGAAGAATTATTTTTAGATTGGCTGAAACATTTCCAAAGAACCACTAAATCAAGTGAACCCTGTCCTTCAGTTAATGGATAATCACGGAAGCCACATTTTTGCAATGTTATGACTTTTGTCGTACACACTACATTCACTTTGTGTCGCTTCCACCCCACTCCTCGCACATACTTCAGCCCTCAGATGTATCTTTCTACGGGCCTCTGAAGAATGCTTTCAATGAGGAGTACGATAATTTTATGAAAACAAATTTTCATCAAAAAATCACTCCATGCGACATTGCTCCGATATTCTGCAAAGTTTACTTGAGGATTGCTACTCTTGAAAAGGCAGTGGCAGGATTCAAAGCATGTGGAATTTTTCCGTTTCAACCAGATAAATTCAGTGAAGAAGATTTTGCTCCTGCTCATTCAATCGTTGAGGACAAGGAGGAAAATTCTGGAAAACTTAATGATACCGCTACTAATGAGGCACCTAATAATGAAAATCCTGCTGACACTCCTGTTAGTGCTTCTGATGCTGTCGAGATTATTAATCGTAATCCTCAACCGGGGACGTCATCAGGAAAAGTAGATTTTTCAAAAAGCATTCTCGAGATTTCACCAATGCCAGCTAACAGGACTGATTCCACACAAAAAGTTCAGGATAGAAAGCATAATTCCATTATTCTGACTTCGACATCAATTAAAGACATCCTTGAAGATGCTAAAGAAAAAAAAAAGATTTGAAGCAAAAAGCGAAAGCAGTGAAACGAAATTTTACAGATTGCGAAAACAACAAAAATATTGGAAAAAATCAAAAACATTGAAACAAAACAAAGGTACGAGTTTTCTAAGAATATAAGAACAAAGAAAATCAAGAAAACTATCAGACCAAAATTCGATTTCGATGAAACATCGTCAGAAGATTTTGATGATGACAAACTGTGATGATGATTCAAATGATGATGTTTCCCTGCCCACTGTATTTGCTGATGAGGAGACATGTTTAGCTTGTGGAGAGTTTGGAGGCACTGAACTTTGGTACCGTTGTACTTGTTGCTTGAAATGGGCTCATGCTCAATGCAGTGGAAAAGCCAGTGCTAAAAATTACGTTTGTGGATAGAATAGTTTATGTTTTCATTTACCTTTCATTATCATGTTGTAAACAGAGTTATTTTTTTAAAAAAATACAAAGAAAATTTCAATAAAGATATTTGTTCAGAACATGTTTTATAGAGAAGTCTTATCCATCGTTTCAATTCAGTAGATGGCGCCATTGCCCCTAGGGCTGGGGCAATTCCGTCACATTGCACAAAAAGGCGTTTGCCTTTATTGTCGCTTTATCAAAGCGAATGAAAAATTTTTTAAAATTATTTTAAGTTAAAAAATAAGTTCTTAAATCGCTACCATATTTACATCTCAAAATTAAGTCACAAAAAATGATGACGGCCTAAAGAGACGCCATTACCCCGCCCTCCCCTACACAAATGGCCAATTTTATTTGTGCTTAAGTTTGAAATTACTTTTTTATGGAAAATTGTTTATGAAAAAATTGGATTAGGATCTAATAATTTATCACCTTTATCAGCAACAAAAAGTAACGGGTTTTCGGAGAATGGTTGTCCAATCATAACATTTTGTTTTACCAGCAAAGAAGAGATCCAGAAAAATGATATTTTCTTTACGTTTCTTGTGGTATATTCATCATATTATTAGTTATTTATAGGGATTGAACAACAACGTTGTTTTATATATGTTTTTATTTGTGCCCCATTTTCCCTATTTATAGCACGCCTCAGCGCAGATAGAAGAATCGAATAATGGAACTAACAAAATAAAATTCTCAAAACAAAACCCCAAATGTGAAAACCATGCGAAATCGTCAAATTATACCTTATAAACCATTTAAATCGCGGCAACAGCGCACATTTTTGCAAACATATACACTGTTTACAGTTATCGGATGGGCGGCGTCAATAGCTCCCTAGAAAGCATTTAGGACATCAAGTTAGCTGGCGAATACTGTACTTTGGTTTTCAAGCTGTTCTGGAGTACCCAGTATCTGTTCAATATATTTACGAATGAAATTTTCTTTTAAATCAAGTTATAAATATCTTAAGCCTACCGGGAAACAAACGATATTTTGATGGAAAAAGTCCCAAAGCACCGTTATTACTTTAATTCCCCGCATCTAGGCAGGCAAGTTGATATTTTTTGTTTGAAACCGGCTTTGGTGGAATCAGAGAGTGAACAAAGAAGGATTTGTAGGGATAAAAGGGCGCGTCTTAAATTGGCTTCGCGTACGCGTCGGATAAAATTGAGGTGAGAGAACGAATCGATATTTAGTTTACAGCTTCATTTTTATTTGGGTTAAAGTTGACAAACACGTTGATATCTTTTGTATGGTATATGTTATAAAAAATATTAAATTAACCACTGAAATTATACGATACAATGAAATTAGACAGTTGTATTATGCATAAATGTACCCAATCATAAAAAAGCCAAGAAATTCAAATGACTGGTTGAATAAATAGGGTTTTTTCGTGAAATATTTTATTCAAAATTCATTTGATTTAACAAAGAAATTACATAATCTTTACATTCCTAAAAATACAAAACTAGTGTCTTTTGATGTAAGTAGGTATTATGTCTACATTCCGCCGGAAGAATCTATTCCTCTTATTAATTCCATGAAAAAGAATATCTATATAAATATTCTGAATTTATTTAAAGTTTGCATTAATCAAAATTATTTCTTCCATTACAAAATGATGGATTGCCTATTATTACCAATTTTAACAGCAAATGCTATCTCGTTTTGGTACAAATATGTTGATGATATTCTAGCATGATTTGCAGGTACTTCTAGAACATATTTTTCCAGTGTATCATTATGGGAGGAATTAAATCACTAGAATTGAAAAACATCAATATCCAATTTATGGAAGATCAACACACACACACACACACAGGCATCACAATAACATCCTATTACACAAACTAGCGTATCTTTTATAAATCGAATGTTTTCCAAGCAATTTTAGAGGGAAATTGAAATAATTGAAAAATTGAGCAATATGAAATGAAAATGTACAGAAAAAGATATCAATAATGTCTATCAAATCAATTTTTCCGGAAGAAAATGAAGAAAAACGGTATAACATAGTTTGAAGAATTTCAAACATTATAACACATACCTATTTCAAAGAATAATATTACTTCCATTAGTTCAAAAATATTCGGTCTTATTTAACAGATACATGCAATGAGAAACGGAACATACGGATGTCAAGCATTGTATCAGAACTGTCTTTGAACTAGTCGACCAACATCCAGCTTCAACAGATTAAAAACACGATTATTACAATCGTTTATTTGGACACCTATAACATATCGTACAATTCCCACCACTCCGTATTCTCAACTATGGGCGGTCCTCAATTAGCGTCGGACGATCAGTTAGCAACAGACGATAGCTGAGAGTACTGTTCAAGCCCATAACTTTTCAAAATAAAATAAATTAGTAGAGAAATCAAAATGTACACTCTTCAGGGAAAAATTCAAATTTTCTCGTGGCATTTTGGAGGTCACTCGATTAGGGAAATTGTGAATGTATTCGTTGTTGCTTTTGAAAACCGACCAGCGCCTTCACAGTCGATAGTTGATCGAATAATTCAAAAACTGCAACAAATGCAGTAATCTCGGTCAACCACATGTAAGGCAAATGAGTGAACAACGAATAAATAGAGAAACGTATGTTTGTGCAGTGGTTGAAAATAGTGAACCATGTTTCGAACAGAGAAGTTGCTGAAGAAGTAAACATGAATCAAAGAACAGTTCGACGTATTTTAAAAAGAAATGGGTATCGGTGCTATAAGGTTCAAACTACACAAGAGCTATTTCCCGAAGGAAGAGATGATGGAAAAAGAAAATTCAAATAATAATTTTTTAAATAACACACGCATCGCGCATAACAAACAAATTTTGGAAGGAGAAGGGGCGGGGTTTCTTACAGTGGTTCTGAATCCAGCTGACCAGCTAAATACTTGATATTCATTGAAGTGAATTTATAGAAATGTTTTATTGGTGGACTATCTAAATCGGAGAATACATTAAACAGCTATGTTCCGTTTTTCATTGCATGTATCGTATATGCTAAAGAGAAGCTAACTTTTCCATAAAAATCAGGTGTAGGTAACATTAATTGCTCTCATTTTAATGAAGTTTATACTGCTAAAATCTGGAAATAAGATCTAATGAATATCTTAGTTGCTTAAGAAATAAACATCTAGAGGAGTCAAATTATAGTATAGCTACCCGGAAAGTTTTGAAAATTTGCGATTACATAGATTTTGACGTACATTTTCCAGGTTTTACTTTTCCACCTTGTATTTTAGCCGCTCGTCAGTTTTTGGAGACCACCCAACCACCGTGAGGGAGAGTAAGGGTTTCACAAGATAACTTCCTGCTCTTGTCCGCCTTTAGTGGTTGTGACATCAACTACCTTCAACTAAGCAAAAATTAAATTTTCTAATGTACTCCGAAGATTCATACGAGGTTGTCTGGGTATTCAAAACCCAACTGCTGATCCAGAGATTACTGCAAAAGTGGAAGAACGCTTTATTCTTGCATTGCATGTTTACGGTTACAACTATCATGCTAAAAAAAATCAGCATATGAAAATAAATTCAATATTACATCGCTACCACCGACAGAAGCACTAGCATGACAACATTCGTTCCAAACCTATCAACTGGTTCAGCAATGATATGGAGTTGAACAAGAAGCAGAGCGTCGATGGTTCCTGTGATAATTTCCATCATAAGTTAACGATGAGGAGGCCTTTATAGAAGACATGAAGCTTCTGGAGTGGAAGTAAATAACATGGGAAATGGTACGAAGATTCAGTTTAAGTGCCTGGGCTGGCCCAAATATATGAATGAATGATGAAGAGTGGGAAACGGAGACTATTCTCGAGGAAACTTGGGATGAAATTGTTGAAGAAGCTGATAATCCTATGGCGGTTTGTGTGAAGAAAATTTCGATCGGTACTGAAGACAATGAATTCGCAACTCCTGGTCTACCCAGAACAGCGAAGCGAAGGAAAGGCGCTGAAGATTGTATTGCAGATGGATGAGCTCTACTGGTGATACCACGTTGACTAGAACGTGCCATTTATTCTAACATATGGTGGTGTGATAATGAGATTTGTGCCAAAATGCGACGCTCATGTTCTTAGACACTTTTTAGTCTATCAAGAACAATAAACCCTCGAGCTTTGCTCCCGGACTTAAACTATCTTGCGTGAATAAAACGCTATCTAAAACTCTTATACCATAAATAACTATTACGTGACAACAAAAAATTTGTAGTCACTGAGCTTGTGGTTCATGAATAACCTTTAGAAAGCACCAGCTATTTTTAAACATTTTTACTACCTATTATAATGTATAAAGGATTTTCGCTCAGCATATAATAAATAAATTACTCATTTATTATTCCTTTGCAAAAATATTCATAATGTAAGTCAGTTGGATTCTGAGAAAGTCACTATGAAGTGATATTTATTACTCGTATTCTTCTCCAATATACTTCTGTATATTTAACCAGATAAACTACAATGGAACTTACATTTTTGCATTGAGAAATATACAAAAAATATTAATGACATGAGTTGTGAGTACCTCTAACAAAAAAAGCGGATCTACTTTATCACGAAATTATAACCCCAAAGAATTTTGAACAAAAAGTAAAATCAAAAACTAAAACCCAACTACTGGAAAAAGTATGGAACAAGAAAATAATTTCAACTATTCAATATT
Organism: Lochmaea crataegi; assembly: GCA_947563755.1. Taxonomy (NCBI): domain Eukaryota; kingdom Metazoa; phylum Arthropoda; class Insecta; order Coleoptera; family Chrysomelidae; genus Lochmaea; species Lochmaea crataegi. The sequence goes on along the minus strand of OX387424.1, from coordinate 54,011,072 downwards.
TATCGACTATTGAATAAACAACATATTCATGCATATTCATCGTGATGTTCACAGAATAGCCGTTGTGGAATGCCACATTCGAACAGTAGTAAGCGATCATAAGCTTTAGGGCAAAGTGGCATACGACCACGTCTATTCTTTGAACATTACTATGAATATGTAGTGAATATATGGTTGTTCATTCAATAGACGATACATATTGAACGAGAAATTTTCACATTTTCTTAAATGATGAATTTTCATAAACCGGTTCCTTCAAAGCATACTGGAGCTGAAGCATTCTTTAATTTCTAAGTGAAAAAATTGATCTTCAAAACGGACGGCATAGTCGGACTAGTCTTAAGGTTTGTTCCCACAAGCATCACAGACAGTCCTTGAAAATCCTGATTCGGCGCAAAGACTCGAAAGCGTTCCTACAAAGATTTCTGATTGATTGGAAATACGCGGTACTGTAATGAGCACTGTAATGGAGTATTGAAGCAAAAATAGCGTCAACTATACCATTTAAAACTCAGAAAAATTGTTAACTTTATACGAGCTTGTTGTGTGTTACATAATGTATCTTTGGAAGACGATAAAGACAATGAAGAAGACGATGAAGGACCATATAACATCCCACAAAATGGTGAAGACCCAGAGAATGACATACAAGAGGATTTAAATGGCATCGAAAAAAGAAATTTTGTTGTAAATATTCTGGCCAATAATTGATTTTTGTTTTACTCTCAAATATGTTACTCTGAGAAAAGCTTTTTTTGTATAGAATAATAAATACTTATTCAAACGAAAAATGGAATATTAAACCTATTCATATTTTTATTTCATAAAAAAACCAAAAACAAAACATTATATTTCTAATGACAACAGAACCTAAAAAGAAGTAATTGAGAGGTTAGACATAACTAGAGTTCATATAATAGCCTTCTTGGTGTGCGTCATTGATTGTTAATGTCCTTCTAACACATTACATTGGAAGAAATGGAAAAAGGCAGGTCTGTGATTAATCCTAATCAAAATATCACAATAATGAACCGTTTAAACGTATTACAAACGTTAACCCCAATATTTGACTTCCAAAAATTTGATTGGTTGTTGTTTAGATTACGCGCAAACGCGACCTATCAATCGGGCGAAATTACATCGTTCAAAATACGATGCAGACGTTCCTTTCGTAGCGGCAGTGTGTCTTACGAATTTTTTTATATAACAATGAGTGAAATTAATATAAAATAAGTTAATCCTATATAAAAATCACAAACAATAAGAATTATAAGTGAAGAATAACTTTTTCCATAAAACTTAAGAATAAAATAGGGTCCCATATGGTGCAGACTTAATTGAACATGCTGTATAATTCTTTTGCGGGACTTTATTTACTGATAATAAATTTTGCTAACATGTAAATTGAATATAAACAATTTGTTTTATTTTGCAGTATTATTATTTTCATACCTTTTTCGAATTTGGCTGAATACGATACTGATGATTTTATTTATCAAATTAATGGTTAGCTGTATGTCAAAATAACGAATAAAGTATCGACATACCCAAAACCCGGATATACGTCACAAACGATGACGCACACCAAGAAGGCTATTATATGAACTATACCTCTGATTTTTTCAAATATCATTTCTTTATTTCAACTAAATATTTCTTTCCTTCATTACCATTATTTTTTCGTTAAGGAGCACTTTTTTTCCCTTCCAATTTTTAATCGCTATTAACCACTGGGGTTCTTTTTATTTTAGTTTCGTTTTATCAAGGGTTTGGTAGGTGTTCCAAGGGTATTTTTTGAGGTTGAAGGCTCTGATCCAATAACATACTCGTTTGTATCCTCATCCTCAGGCAAATTCTCCACAGTAGTTGCAGACAACAGTATTGCAGGCCTAATATTTCGTTTACCTTTGAATATTAATTTCATCCATGTCTTCAGCATATTCAAAACATTTTCTGCCTTCCCCTGTTTTATTTATACTATCGATATATTTTTTGCACGCCGTTTCTAAAACTCCCCATCGATTCTCACAATTTTCTGGACTTACGTTTGTTTTTAGAATTTCATTCAATTCTTTTGCCAAAACCTCCCACAATTTTTTTTGGTAAGTGCCTACCTTAGGCTTATATTTTTTGTAATCTTCCAAAAACAATTTGGTGTAGTTCTTTGACCAATTAAACTGAGTTGTAGTTCCTAACATGCCCTGAGGTGGGATATTTATACTATTTGATGGTGTATCTTGAATGATTAAAAACTTTATCAAGTTTTTCACATTACTAAGTCAACTCAAATATGATCAAAATGTAGTTTTATTATACTTACCAAGTTCTCCATAATAATTATCTATTATTATGTCTGCATTTGAGGTTTTGGCCATATTGATTGAATACGGAAAAATAATAACTATTATAATCAAGCACACAACAATATAGTTAGTTAAAACACATAAAATAATAACGCAAACTCGTAAACAAAATTTGTAGTTAAAATAATTGAGGTTATATTCATTCTCTTCCTTGCCACAGATCACCTACCTGCAAGCCTAGCCCATGTCAATTGTCAACTGTTCCTACAAACTGTTCCGGATCAATCAGAAACAGATACGCGTGTTAACATTGGTTTAAAAACTGTCTATTATTTGTCAGACATTGTCTGTGGGAACAAAGCTTAAAACACACGCTCAAACTTAATAATGTCCGGGTGTCTGATTAAGAGAGGTAACCCGTTGTATCTCAGAAACTATTTATCGTACTGCTTGGAGGAAAAAAATATATATACAAACTGGTATACGAGAAACTGCTGAAAATTATTTTCAAGCTTTCTACTCCACCGCTAGAGGGCGTAGTTCACAATATTATCACAAAAACATCATTTTTCTATAATGAATGTACCATTATAGTAGATAAGAATATGAATATGGGGTTTAAGTGCTTCTAAGAGCCTCTCCACTACGACCTTTGCAGATCTATTGTGTATGCCCTCCTGTTATTCTAGAGTTCCTTGTCTAGCCCCGTCCTTATTACTAGACGGATGGCAAACCTAAGGTCCTCCTATATTGGGAGGGTTGTGGTTTTTCCTCCCCTATTGTTGAAAACCTCAGCCTAGTCAGGCCTTCGCAGTAGCACAGTATGTGTACTGGGGTTTCCTCATCTTCTTGGCAAAACCTACATATGCCCTGTCAGGAGACCAACCAGGATCCTGATTGTTTTCCTATTCTGGCTCAGTAGATACTCCGTGAATTTTGACGAGGGTTCCTTGATGAACTCTTTGGCCTGCCTCATTTTTGGCGCCTTGTTCCACCATTCTCAAGACTGATTTTTAATCCAACTGCTGCTATTTGTTTTTTGCAGCGCTTTCGCTGAAAGGTTCTGGGCCAATGGGAGCACAACGTGCACCTTCTAGGGCTAGTGAGTCTGCCTCTTCATTGCCCTTGTGATCTGAGTGGCCTGGTACCCAAGCTACGGACAGTCTATTACGACTGCCCAGCTCTTGTAGCGTCTCCAAGCAGTCCCAAACAAGTTTGGAATTCATCTGCATATGGCAATGGTCTTTTCCTCAAACTCTTGCCATAATAGCTGCCCTGCACAGTGCTGTATTGCTGCAACTTCTGCCTGGAATATCGTCACATGTTTACCTAAGCTCAGTGAGACTCTTATATTGGCTATATATATTCCTGCTCCTACACCTTCCTCTGTTTTTGAGCCATCTGTGTAACAGGCCATTTCTGCATTAATTGAAGGTCCTTCCTTCCATGCCTCTCTGCCTGTTATGACTGTTTTGAAGGTTTTTCCGAAACTATACTTGGGAATCATCTCGTCCGATGGCATTCCCATTATGGGGTCGATATCCAACTCAGTGTATAGCTCGTTATACACCTTTCCGTGTAGCCTACTAATGGGTGCTTGCCCTCTGGTCAATCTATTAGTGATTGACCTGGCTTCGCGTTGTATGTAGATATACCATTATAGTACCACAAAATTTAGATATTTGTAATCATCAGATCCTTTAACGTAAGCTTGTTCCATTACTTTTTCCTCTATCTTGTGAAATAACTGGTAGGGGTGAGTGGGAAAGCTGACTCAATAAAACTGTTATAACTTTTGTTCCGTTTTATGGATTTTGACAAACTTATTATCATTTGAAAGGGAATTGAATGCCTAATGAAATATCATATCATGGTTTCATTCCAGGGGTTTCAACTGTCGCTAGGTGACGGTGATTGGACAAATATTTTGCTTTCAACATTTTTTTGGGAATCTTCAAATGCGATGCTATATTTTTTAATCATTTACTTGAAAGAGGATGGAATTTTAAAAAAATTGTAAAAACTGCATCTCAATATTTATTTTCTAAGCGAAGATACGAGAAAAAATGGGGGTACTGGGTGATCGATTTCTACGATAAATAGTTTCTCAGATACAGCGGGAACCTCTCTTAATCAGACACCCGGTACAACATCCGTTTTCAGTCCCGCGGGTTTGTTTACGTTTTGGTAATTTCTTACATTTACGATCCAGATAATCTTCGTTCAGGTTATATGAAAAGTCCATATTTATTTTGTGCAAATTCCCCATTTCAGAGGAGATTATTTTCTTATTTCATACTTTTTCCAGTAGTTGGGTTTTAGTTTTTAAACTTTCTTTTTATTGTGGAAAAGTTTCGAATTAAATTTAAAAAGTTTATATATTTCAATCATAGTTAGTTGAGTTTAAAGTCACGTCTAACATCCCTAGAGGAGAATTTTACAACAAAAACCCTTCCCTTCAGATTGAAACGAGCTTTTGCCTATTATGTGTAGGTAATAATTTCTTAGTCATTTACTCCTCCGTTTCACGTGTAGTTTCTCAAGGGTGCGATATCACAAAAAGTTTTTTGCTTAGGGTAGAAAACTGAGCAATTCAACGAGACTGTAATAGCTGGAACACATTACTTTTGTGGAAATGGTCCCTTTCGGACTTTTCCGGGGGATTTTCATGATCGTTCGTCACGTGAACGAAAATTTATGGCTTTGGTGATCAGACAAGAGAAAAAATAAAATGTTTTACACCAATCCCTGGAACAGTATGTTAGAAAAGCTGTACGAAAACATCATGTTTGAGAACGTGTAACGTTGACAAAAATAAATAGAAAACCGTCAGTATTTCAGTTTAAAAAAATTACAGTCAGCTGAATCAGTTCTTGATATTTAATAATGAGAGAAATTCTTATCTAATGTTAGTTAGTTAGTTCGAAAATTTTGAAAGATTTGAAAGTAGGTATAATTTACCACTTTTAAAAAAACGGATTGTGTCAATTATGAACGTATAACAATGTTGAGCGTAGTACCAAGAGCTTATGTAATAATGTTAGAGAAGAGACTGAGGAAAATAATAGAAGAAAAGGTGGAGGAATTACAGAGTCACCAGAAAAGGAAGAAGTACCCAAGATCATAATATTCACAGATAAATAGTTTAAAACAAACCATAAAGTTTTTTTTGTTTATGAAAAACACCACTAATGGTGTTACAATGTATTCAATTAGATCAATGAGTAGCTTATTTATAGCCTATATCACTACTCACAATGGAAAAATTGAATCCAGGAATTTTGGTTTGCGGTTGGAGGTGAAGATGTCGCTATTGTCTCAACTTTAACATTTCCGTTACTGAAAGACTTGTATTGATTGCGATTTTAGTGTCAAATTACATCCGAGATTAAGCTCTTAGAACTTTCCGACGGAGAATATATACCTTGTACTGATGAGGCGCAAATACGCCGAAACCGGTCTGCAAGTTATGTTGTCCCTTCTAATTGCAAACCAGAATGGTTGGTTAAATCTTGTAGATCATATACCGACCCCGTTTGACTTAGAAGTGTAATTCAATACAGCCCGGGAAATAGTTATTGCTTCTTAGTTGAACGGTCACTGTTTTTAAAAAATATTTTTCAAAACTTTTTTTTAAAGCGTTAGAATAATATATTCTTCGATATCTATTGGTAACACGCTTAACTAAATACGACAATTTCACAGGAAACTCTAATAATACTTTATCCAGGACTATCCACTCACTAACTACTATTCCTTAATATTTTCTAATAACTAAATTTTCTAGCTACTATCTGTTTTTGCACTGAAACATTACAGAAGCTCGTAAGGTTTAATTCTGTTGAGTTTTATCGTCTTGTTGGTATTGTCGAGGAATTGATGGCTTCAACCTTTATGTGAAGAAGAAGATCATGATTTTTGCGAATAATCTCAATAACAGTATCAGTCTCCAAATCCCTATGGAATTCATTGTTTCTGCAATACCAATGAGCATTATCAGTGTACTCTTACCCTTTGCAGCATAGTTGCTGCTTCTTCGTGATCCTTGCCTACAGCTATTATAGCAGTATCGTCATCAAATGCTACTATCGTATCGTGATCTAATTTAGGTATATCACTAGTGTATAAAATTCTGGGCCTAATACACTATCTTATGGTTCTCCTGATTGGACGTCTACCAATTCTTAGTAATCATCTTCCTGCTTTACTCTCAATGCTCTATTTATTATACATATATAGGGCTTCACACGAGAGCGAGATTTTTCTCGTCTCGTCTCGAAAAAGCGAGACGAGACGAGACGTTTTTGAAAATAATATGGGTGATACCGAGACTACATACATAGCAACCCGAGACTCTCGTTAAATTTTTTTATGAAGTTTTTATTAGAAAAATTAGAAACGGTCTACATAGCGAACAATACATTTTACAATATATAAAATCTGGTGACCATCTGTAAAATATTTTATTGTAAATTTAAAGTGATGAGTCTTTCTTTTTTTCTATGTGGAATAGAATGATAAATCAGGTCGGTTTTACCAAAATTAAATCGACACGTCCTGTATCGCCTCAAATACAATAGGGTCGTAAAATTCGGCAGAATGGTTAAGGTTTCATTAATATGATGAGCCTTTAAATTAAATCTTTTAGAAATTCTTGAGATAAATAAAAGTTCTGGTAATCTTCTTAACGAACAAATAGATTCTCCCTTATTAAACTTATTTACCTAGAAGATAGGTCAGGAGTAATTGTTGTGGATGAATTTCTAGGTAAACTTGTTATAAATATAGTTTTAAAAAATTATTTATGGATGTTATTAACAATATTTAGAATTAAGCGAGACGAGACGAGACAACCGGTAACAAGACGAGACCGAGACTTGAACGAGACGAGACCGAGACTTGAACGAGACTCAAGAATTGACGAGATCGAGACGAGATTTTTGATACTCTCGCCCACTCTCGTCTCGTGTGAAGCCCTATACATATAGGATTATCGAAGCTGCGCAAATTGTTTACGTAAGAACTCGGTGAATTTATAATTCAATACTTCATGCTGCACTTAATCAGAAGCCTGTGTCACGGAGAAGACTGCAAAACAATTCCATTCATGTTCTAAAGCTTTTTCAATAATATCTGTAGTCCCAAGGACTTGATCTGAATGGATAGCAATAGGCCGATGGAAAATATTTGGAAGGTAGAATGCATAGTTCTAGGGCACAACACATAGGTGACTGCTGGACAGAATAAAGTGAAGCCTGTGGATATCCTAGAATTCTTCCAGGAAATGAGACTATGAAAGCTGAGTAGAAGAAAGGGGGTACAAGATATTTTAGTTCTTAGTAAATGTTACCCCAATGCACATACATACTCACAGTCAAAAGGAAATCAGGGAATCCATAGGAGACTTGGGACAATACAATAACAGATATTTTGAAGGAAAGAAAACGCAAAAAATATAGAAAAAGCTGAGGAAATTTGTTCAGGAATAAAATGACACTCACAGATGAAAATGAACTTGCTTCTTTAGCCAAGACAGCTCCATTGAACAACTTACTAATTTTTGACTAGTTGAACGTTTTTGCTTGAAAACAAAGCAATTGGTACATTGGTCATACACTGAGATCTGGAAGATGTTTTGTACCCCCATCTTCTACTCAGTTTCTGAGAAAACTCCCAGGGACTAGAGACTAGTTTCTTCAATTCTATTCATTGGAGAAATTTTAGGAGATTCGCAGTTTACAGTAGTTGAAAATTTATTCAAATATGTGCAAGAGTCCGAAAAATTTATCGCAAAATAATTATACAGTAACACTGTAAGAACTAGAAATGTCCAGCAGCGACAAATTCTTCAGTTGCTACAGTATCACTGTCTATAGCATTCTGGAAGCTTTTTTTCAATTTTAGCTCGGGAAACAAAACAAAATTCCGTTCTGGTAATAATTGTTTTACTTTGTATAGCATTCCTTACTGTAAAACCCTTTGAAAATATTGTAGTAAATCTAAAAATACATAAGTAAACCTTTTTTCTGTTTACATGTTATGGTTTTTCTATGTATGCAATAATAATTAAGCGTGATAAATTAATATCTGTGTGAAAAATGAAAGTGTCTAAAGAGTAATTCGCAAACAATCTAAATTGGCAATAAGATTGCCGTACGACACTAAATAAACGACGTAATCCTCTAATACCATGTAATAACATTAGGGCCTTACGGTCTGGTGGGAACGAAGGGAGAGCATTTATGTCAATTATAACGGCGTCGTTTTGTCTTTTAACGATGCCTCAACAAGAAATTTATATTTTGCCTGATTGTGGCCTAGAGAATTAATTGATTTTTGTAATATTCTCAGTTAATTTAATAATTAAAATCGCAAAACTCTTTAAGCGTAAAAAGTCCCAGTGTAATTACAAAATTTTCATTTACCGGTTAACAGCATAATACCGGAACATCTGGAAACTACTGAAATTTTAAAAAAATTGATATCGAATATTTTTCAAAATCATGCAATAATAAATCATGAAAATCAGCAAACTGTACCAAAATCAAGCGGGTAATTGAAATTTATTCGAATTTCGATAGAAAGTTTCTAGTGGAAAATTCAACAACCCTCTGTATTAACAGAAAAACTCTCCATGATCATTAAATTTACATGGTTTGCTTAACGAATTATCCCTAAGAAAAGCGCAGAATTTTCAATTTTCTTTATCACTGCACAACCTCAGGTCCGCACTAGGATAATATTCAGGGGTTAAAATAAAAGTCCACAATTAATTTTTTTAACTTTGTGATTAAATTGAACCTGTTTATATCTAATTTTAAAATATCTAATTTTAAAATGCTTGAAATTTGTAGAATAGCTAGTCAGCCTCGATAAAAGTTCTAGTTTTGTTGTCTTGTGAACAGTAGTTGACAAAATTGAATTAAAATCGAATGGAAATTCCCAAAATACCATAAACTGATTATTACTTTGGTACACAAAGCAGCCATTAAAGCACTGAGCTCTTGTGTAATCAGTTCCAAAATGGTGTGGAAATGCCTAGACCAACTCAATGAACTAGGCGAGAATTCCAGGACACACTGGGATAGGAGGAAATGAAATACCAGATGAACTAGCAAAGAGGGGGACTGAAACACCCTTTTGGGGGCCGGAACCCTTTTGCGGTATCAGCTCCAATGTAATATTGAAAGAAATGGGCAAAACCGAAAAAAGGGAAGATCTGACCATTGGAAAGATCTGGTAGGGCTTAGACAATCAACGATTCTTCTGGGTGACTACAACCTGTTGAGATCAAATGAATGTATAAGTCAAAGTAAAATTGCACCGAGTTTCAATAGGGATCCTAATGGGACATTGTCGCCTGAATGGGCACCTGAAAAAGCTCAAAATAGTGGGGGAAGTAGAATGTAGATTCTGTTGCATGGAAGAAGAAACCTCCAATCACATACTAACGAATTGCGCAGCAATTCAGAATCCTAGGACACAACACCTAGGAGATTACTGGATAGAAGAGGGACATTTATCTAAGTTAAAGCCTGCAGATATCCTAAAATTCCTCCGGGAAATAGGACTTAAGGAGTTACTAGTCTCTGAGACTTTCCTCAGAAACTAAGAAGAAGTAAGAGGACACAATAGATCTTTTAGGTCTTAGTGAATGTCACCCCTACCAATATACATACAAACATACATACAAATAAAGTTAGTTAAGCCCTCATATTATTATTTCACAGTAAAAAGAGATAGTAGTAATCTTGGGCAAAAATCTCTTTAGAAGCTTGTGTATGTCAGAAGTTAATTGAAAACTCGTGAATGTTTCTGCTTAATGGATCTATTATAAAAAAATAGAAATAATGCCTTATTTCTTGAAAAACCAATAAAACTACAGCACAAAAAACACTGTGTGTTGCTAACACTCCAAAAACAAAGTGAAACAATCAAAAGGAAATAGCAAACTTCACAATCAGAAGCAGAAGAATAAATGAGACATACACATACAAGAGCAACAATCTAATACAATGTTAGAAAACAATTAGAATGTATAGTACTCTATAAATTTTTTCCAAGTTGTACTTCTTATCCCCAGATTCTGAAAAATCCGATCCTGCAAAATCGAATTCAACCGAAATCCCTTTAACAAAGCCAATCTAACTGATCCGCGGCGGTGGCCTTAAGGACTGAGGGAGGCGGCCGCAACGTTGGCAGCGGCATTGTAGTACGCCCAATTGACTCGGCACACGCTGCCCAACAAAGACCCGCTGCTTGTCTTTCTTCTCAACCGGAAGTTATGAGCGACTCATTGAAATATCCGTCGACAGGAAGCGGAGTGTTGCACTTTATCATCTTCATCGTTCGGTGTCGAAACGTTGTGGGTTTCCGATATGTGAAAATGTTTCACGGATTGCTGAAGATAGGTGTAATGGAGTGAAAAATGATGAAAATACAGTAACCGTTGTCGAATAGGTTGAGTCGTAGACTCTAAAGCAGAAAGTTATACATATATTTGTCATTTGTTTATTGTGGGGTAAAATGGAGCTAGTTCTGTTGATACATTAATGGACCAGGTCAAAATTAAGCACAATAACCCATCATAAATTATATAAATGTTTGTGTAAAATACCCTTACAATTTGGGGGAATTCTTTTGGAGTACACGAAAGAAGTCACATTTATCAATAAAAAATTCACGAAAAGAAAAATAATCAACTAACAAAATCTTGTAAACTGCAGTTGTACCCTCTCTTTTTTCAGTTGCAAAAAGCATGATTTATGTAACTGGATTTCTGCTATGAAAAGAAAGCAAATTGATTTTCCATTTATCATTAAATCAATTCAACAGAGGAACCAAGTCTTAACATCAGTAGTTTTAGCTGATTCCTACTTAAATCTAGCAGTTTCTTGGGCCGTTTCATTAATGAGTGATCTCGGAATCTTCCTGAGAACATCTCTCAATACTCTTTATGACTTATTTGTTGACCATTCCTTTAGCAAGAGCTTTGCCGATTTTTTTTTACCTTGATACTTTGGCACTGTTCCAATTTGATAAGTTAATCAATGTTATCCCATACCAATCTGAATGTCACTGTTTGACATTCTATTGGCGTGCTATCTGGCCTGTGATATTATGCGGATCTGTTTGTTACTAACAACTTTCTTAGTGACTTCTTTAGCACAGTGCAGAATGGCATCCGTGCTCGACTTAAATATCAAAATGTATAACTGCTGCTTATACCAATTTTTTTATTTTTTTCAACGATATCTGTTTTCTTATATCGGTCAGTTAACAAGGAACCATTCCTGAACTGGGATGCTCTATCACTCCTATCAACTATGGACTCTTCAAAGGGCATCGAGAGATATTGTTTCCATTCCTCACTTCAGAAAATGGTTCTGGAGACAATGTACGTTATTCATTTTTGTCGTACCTTTATGAATATATTCTATATAGCATAATCAATGATAAATTTTTTGCCTCATTTTTAAAATTGGTCCAGTTCAAACAAAATACCAGCAAAATATATAGACCTTCCTATTGTCTCCTTAGAATTGTGTCATCCTGTCTTTGTTCCTGTAGTTGTGTCTTCCAGTAGAGTAAACGTAATAAAGCCGAAACAATAATACTGGATGGATTGTGGGGAGCGCTATCATGCGCTAATTCCGGGTGGTGATGTCGGGGATTACATGCTGGTTTTATTTTATCATTACAGCCGGGGTAGATGAATCTACCAGCTCATAGTTAAAGATATCGTGACAGAAATGTGATTTATCTTAGTGGATCATTTAATGTTGTTTAATATCTTCCTAAAATATGCCGTGATGCTATAATTGAGTTTGAATATTATCATTCAATTGAATAAATATTGCATTATTTAAAATGAAAAATATTCCTTACCGGTCGAAATTCCATTACAAATGAAGAAAATTGTTGTTGTGGTGAATTCACTGGATCAGTATTTATATAACTTTATTAATTAAAACAAAATAGAACGGAACAGTAATTGCTGATATCAAAACATAAGTACTTAAAGACAACTGACTGACAGATGACACACATCAGTCTTACTAACTAATAGTAAGGCGAGTTTTAATAATTGCATTGGTCATTTAACAAAAATAATGAATTCCTCTGCCCAATACATTATAAAGTCTTTAATTGACACAAAACAACATATTTATACATGGTGTGACTGATAAAACTTGCAGTTTTTCATTGTATTATAGGACCTAGAAATAATTGTATTTTTTTATAACTCGCGACCTCCCAAGTGAAGCTTTACGACCCCCTCGGGGGTCGTCACCCATATGTTGAGGAACATCTAGTTAGAAATTTTTTTCTTGCATACAATGAATTTATTCGTTTGCCGTTGTCAATTTATTGGATAAAATCGAGTACATAATATTTTTATGCATCTTTATGTAATAGCTGTGCCTATTTTCAATAATACACCTTGTTTTTATTAGTGATATCCTGAAATCCAAGAAAATGGCTTAAAATTGTGTCGGCTGCCTTTGTGGAAGTCGTGGTTAAAAGGACAGTGGAAATAAAAAAAAGGGAGACAAAAATCGCATTGTCATGAATCCCGTGAAGATTTGATCAGATCGGCACGACGGTCCCTAATCCAGACTTGTAGCCAATTCTGGAACATATCTTTTGGAAAGCCCTCCATTCATCACTGTCTTGCTACACGTAATTTGCCGTTCACTGCCTTACAACTGCATACAAAAAAAGGGATTAAGGTAACGGAAAAAGTCTAATGAGAGGATATACGGCTTCTGAGAAAAATTGGTTTTAAATTGGTATTTGGGAAATGGCAGAAACCGTCACGATTATTTGTGAGATGTTTAAGTTTGCACTAACCACAAAACGAATAAAAATTATCATATGTTTTCTGATATGAACACTTTTGCAAGTTACGAAATTTGTAATTTGTTAAAGAATATCCCACATTGAAAACGTAGGCTATGTTAGGTTTGGGAATGATATTTTTTCTTAAATTTGTCCCTAACTTACGCAAAAACAAAAATTTAAAAAAAAACTGTGTGTGTCAGCTCGACTGCAGTTTATCTTAAAAGCAAAAATCCTGGACGAATAATAATAATATTAGCTTAAACATCTCTAGTGAAATGATTGGCGCTCATTTTTGAAGCTCTTATGATTCCTTTATTGCGGTGAATCACTCCGCTTTGTTCTCTGATAAATTTTTATTTTATGGCTTGGTATGTTTTTTACCTCTCCACCCGCATCAGCATGCTTACCGGGCAAGCAGATCTACGGAGACTGCACTGGTACAACTGACGGAGGATATCCGAGGTGCTCCAGACAACCAAGAAGCCGTAGTATGCGCCTTTTTGGATATAGAAGGAGCTTTTGACAATACTCCTAATGAGGCTGTCAAAATAGCATTGAATAGAAGAGGTGTAGACAGCACAACATCCAAATGGATGTCGGAACTGCTCACCACTAGAGTAGCAGAGACGAGGACGAGCAAAGACAGTGTCTCCATCTGTACAACCAGAGGATGTACACAGTGAGGAGTAGCATCCCCATTAGTGTGGAGCCTGACGGTTGACGAACTCCTGTGTGGTTTGACTGACTTCGAAATATCCGGCCAAGGATATGCCGATGATATTGTCATAACAGCTAACAACTTTGTGACATCGTACTAAAGGATCTGAACTATACAAATAGCTGGTGTAGGCAAGTGGGACTTAACATCAACCCCACCAAAACCATCTTAATAGCCTTCACTAAGAAAAGAAAGCTCAACCTCAAAACCATTAAACTTGATGGAAGCAAGGTTGAATGGAGACAAGACGTCATGTATCTAGGTTTGACTCTAGACAGTAAACTCCTGTGGAACAAACACGAGAAGGAGATTATATACAAAGCAAAAATGGCTCTAATGGTGTGCAGGAATCTGGCAGGGAGAAATTGGGGTTGTAACCCAAAAATCCTGAGCTGGATGTACACTGCCCTAGTGAGACCAATTATCACTTATGGAGCCATTGCGTGGAGTAGTAGAACTAGCCTATTGACAACGAGAGAAAACCTCTCCAAAATTCAAAGACTAGCCTGTATGTGCATTACAGGAGCAATGAGAACATGCCCAACGGCAGCCATGGAAGTTATTCTCAACCTCACACCACTACATATGGTGGAAAGTGTTGCAGAAAGAACAAGATACAGACTAAGTAGAGAGGGAATCATTAAAAAAAAACCACCTCCTTACTTCTTAGAAATCAGAAAACCTGGGACATGCCACAAGATGATATGATGAAAAAGTATAACTTTTCGAAGAAGTTCGTTACGGAATTAAGCAACAAGAACGAATGGGATCCAAATACCATTACCAGACTTAGAAAGAAAGCCATTCAATGGTACACAGATGGCTCAAAGGCCATATAAGGAACTGGGATAGGAGTGTACGGGCCAGGAACCGAACACTCTGGAAGCTTGGGAAATACCCCGAGTATCTTTCAAGCGGAAATTCACGCCATAAGAAAGTGTGCCCAGTTCAATATTGATAAAGGATATAAAAGGCAAAGAATTATCATAATGTCAAGCAGCCATCGAAGTACTGAGCTCTTGTGTTATCAGTTACAAAATGGTGTGGGAATGCCTCGGCAAACTAAATGAACTAGGCGAGAACAATATAGTCACCTCACTGTGGATTCCAGGACACACAGGGATAGAAGGAAATGAAATAGCAGATGAACTAGCAAAGAGGGGGAGTGGAACACACTTTTGGAGGCCGGAACCCTTTTGCGGTATCAGCTCCACTTTAATGTTGGAAGAAATAGGCAAAGCCGAAGAAAAGAGAAGATCTAGTAGGACTCAAACAATCAAATATTCTTCTGGGTGACTACAACCTGTTGAGATCAAATGAATGCATAATTCAAGTCATCCTTACGGGACATTGTCGCCTGAATGGGCACCTGAAAAAGCTCAAAATAGTGAAGGAACAGGAATGTAGATTCTGTGGCATGGAAGAAGAAACCTCCATCCATATACTTGCGAACTGCACAGCAATTCAGAATCCTAGGGCACAACACCTTGGAGATTACTGGATAGAAGAGGGACATTTACCTAAGTTAAAGCCTGCAGATATCCTAAAATTCTTCCAGGAAATAGGACTGAAGGAGCTACTAGTCTCTGAGACTTTCCTCAGGAACTAAGTAGAAGTAAGGGGGCACAATAGATCTTTTAGGTCTCAGTGAATGTCACCCCAATTTACATACATACATACATACATATAGTTAGGCAAGTCTATCTGAAGCTACGCGGCATCGGTAAAGGGCGAGGAAACATGGCCGATTTGTGTCATAAACGAACCAATGGCGTACGGTACCTATTTTATAAAAGTATTAAAAATAATAATTATTATTAAGTATATAATAATTATATATAGAAACTGATTTATGCTTTGCTTTAAACGTAAGGTATTTTTCAAAACACGGTGGTTCCTCTTTGTTAAAAACAAATAATGTTAAAAATCGTACTTGAATTCAATATGGATACGAAATAATAAGATACCAAGTAAAACTGAAAATACGAAGGTAAATGACTGACATTATAAACGCCACTGGATAATCAATGTCAGTCAATTGTGGAAGTGACAGGGACGAACACACGCACGCGCTTGCCAATAGGAAGTCAGGTGGTTACTTAGCAACTGCATTTCGATAAATATTCACCAATTGAGTTAGTAGGAGGGCGTGGTAATTATGATTTTCGCACGAAGTTGCCGGCTTGAACGAAGCCCATAAGATATATGGAAAATTGTTCATCTTTTAATATTCAGAAATTGAAAAAATAATGTTAATAGACAAAATCCAATGAAACAAGCACATTAAAGAACTAACGTTCAATCATTATTGACATATTGTTAATAATAAAAAGACAATTTTCTAATTATTATCACTACATACTCAGCACTTTTGCTTCTTCATAGTTAAACGTGGCAATATCGAGTGTTTTCGACTGCATTCCTCTCACAGCTTCAGTTATGTTTGCCAAACTATACATGTTTTTTGCCTTGTCTACGATTTCTCTCCATTTTTCCCTGTCCCGGCAAAGTTTATTCCAGTTTCTAATTTTAAGTATTTTAATATCTTCGATTACTTGATTCCTCCATTTTTCTTTCGGACTTCTCCTTGTTGTTTGTGGGATCCATGCGGTGATTTTTCTCATTAGTTCCTCTGGTTGTTGACGATGAATGTGCCCTCACCATCGTAGTCTTTGTGCTTTAACTACGTTTACGATATCCTCTCCTTCTAGAATATCCTCAACCTCATTATTGTTTGTACCTCTATACTGATCGTTGTTTATTCTCTTGGGGCCATTAATTCTTCTTATGATTTTCCTTTCAAATATTTTTAGTTGCTCTCTGTCTTTGACAGTAAGGCACATTATTCCATAGACATTTCGGTTGACCTGATCAACTTTGATGGTATTGCCAGCTCCTTCATATCCTGTGATAGTTTCCTTCGTGAAGCACTATCAAATGTCTGTTTAAAATCTATGAATATCACATGTAAGTCTCGTAACATTTTTCTATTGTTTGTGTTACAATGTGTATTGATTGCATCTATGGTCGATCTATTTTCTCGAAATCCTTGTTGGTATTGTCCGATTGTTTTTTCAGACTATCTAGTTATAAGTGTTGTTAATATTTTGTAAGCATTATTAAGCAGCATTATACATTTATAGCTTTGGCATTTTGTTGCGTCTCCCCTTTTTAGTATCGGTGTTATGCATTCTTCTCTCCATTCCGCAGGCATATTTTCTGTTTCCCATATTATGGTTATATCAACTTGTAAATAGTTTTTAGTAGATGTTCTCCTCCAGTTTTTATTAACTCGTTCACGATCTGATCAGGACCTGGAGCTTTTTTTGCTTTAGTTGATTATATATTTCCTTGAATTCTTCATGAGTTAGCGATTCTGCTATGTCTTCTTCACGACTATCGGTTGTACTTCTATATTTTCATCCTTATTTTTAAACATCTTTTCAAAGTACTGAGACACAACTGGTTTGTCTATTTTTGCAGGTACTCTATTTCTTTTGTACTGTGCCTTTATGTATCCGAATAGTTCTCCACTGTCCTTGTTATTTATCTCCAGATCTTGCATTTGCATTTTTATCAATTGTCTCTTTATGTCTATAAAGCATTTATTTGCTTCCTTCTTTAACTTTTTATATGTTTGTAGATCTTGTTCTTTTTTTGTTTTCATCCACTTCAGTCTTGCTTGATTCTTTGTCCTAACTTTATTATTGCATTTCTCATCATTGCTTTTGTTGTAAATGACCCTAGTGATTGATCTGCGGCACTTATAATGCTTTCTTTTATATTTTTCCATAATAGTTCGATATTATTACCATTGACATATTCTATTTTTTCATTTATTGTCTCCACATATATTGTATCTTACTGGTTTGTGACTTTAATTTATCTGTTCCATCATTTTCTCTTATAGTGCGTATTATTGTTTTTTATTATTTTCAGCATCTCTTTGGTCTGAATCTGCATTGGCTCCCCTATATGATCTGACATCTAAAAATAATAGTTATTATTATTATTATTGCCAAGAATGTTGCCGCGATAAAAAATAAATGGTTTATATTTTTTATATAAATTTGAGAATATTGGTTCTATAAAAAAATTATTGTTATTGAACGTTATTCATATAAAAATGTCACAATATAACAAATAAAAAAAATTATAACCGTGTCCAGGATTCGAACCCTGTACCTACAATTAATAATTTTCTTAGCCAGACCTCTATACCACTTTGCTATAAAGACATAACAATTTATCAAACAAGCTGTTGTATATAGAGCGTACGATGTAGGACAAAACTAAATAAATGACGTTCAACCTTACGTTTTATAAATATAGTTTAACGTAACACTTGATTTTACTCATAAAATTTTCATACCGCGTGCTAAAAATGAAAATCGTTTCTTAAGGATATGCAAATATGCATACAACTGTTGAACTTAACATTGATTAATCATTAATATAACAAGAAAACCTTTCTGCTATTTGAATTTAATACACTAAGATTTTTTTTTATTCGTATGGGGTAGATCTGGTAGAGCTAATATAACGCTCCCCCGTGGTTACCAGTATAAATATGGCTTTAGGAAACCCATCTATTGTTCCATTCCTGAAATGATGACAGGCTTCGGAACATTAATATTCATAACGCCGGAAATGAACCAGGAGCGGTCCGGAATAGAACTTCGGAGTGAGTAAAAAACTTTTTTAAATAAACTTTGCCAAAGTATATTAAAAAGCAGTTAATACCTTCTCCTCTTTAAATAAAACTGTTGTTGGATTTATTTAGTTCGGAATGATAAGTCTGGCCCTCTCGTAAATACACATACAGGGTATTTCTAAGTTTATGCGGAGAAATTCAAGAAGTGATTGCCTGTATAAAACTTTGAGTGGTCTTTCCTAATACAAAATTTGCTCATGCCTTCCGTGGAATCATCCCTAAAAGGTGTTGAGTAAAATTTAGTTTTCATTTTTTTTCTCAAATTTAAGTAAAGATGGAAACTTCTAGGAAAAAGCTTGAAGAGTAAAAAAAGTTTTTCAAGACAAGATTTTAAATAATATGTTTATATCACAAAACTCAATCTCGAAAAAAAGATTTGATATTAAATAAAGTAAGGGTTGATAATTTCACCTCCTTATGATGTGACGGGAATGTTGAAAAAATACCGGTGGGTAGTCATTGCGAGTGCACGGAAATTACAAAATTCCAAGTTTCCATCTTTACTTAAATTTGAAACAAAATGAAATTTCAATTTTACTCAGCATCTTTTAGGTGCGATATCTCAGAAGAGGGTGGCATGAGGAAATTTTGTCATAGGAAAAACTCATCATAATTTTATACGAACAATCATCTCCTGAATCCAAAAACATCCAATATAACCGATAAATTGTTAACGCATTTATCCCCTCAAAAAACCTTAATCTTTTTTCTCCCTCACGTACGGAAGCCACATTTTTTTAAATATAAAAAACACTGCCATATTTTGCCTTTGTACTTCCCTGTTTAATGTCATTTCTTACTCTCCTTTATTAAGGGTGTTATGAAGAATAGCAAAGACCTTTTAAGGGTGCATCTGCCAAATATAAAGCGTTTATGATGTTGATAAAGATAGGGTGGACAGGCAACACGTCATTTTATTAAGGGTATATTAATCAACATTAATTTTTGTAATTGGTATCATCATTTCTCCTGCTAAATTTTTGAAAAAAAAACATACATAATGAGCTAAAACAAATAAAATGTTAATAACAAAGCCCATAACTACCTGACAGCAATTTTGGAACGTATCTTCCCAACCTGTTTATCAAACTTTCATGAATTGTAGAAAAATCACCAGAATCTATATGAAGCATCTTGTTTTTAGTTTGAGATGCATAAAAAGTGAAAAATTGTGACTGTGGTAAAAGCACGTTAGACGAAGGCAAAAACAAAGCAATATCTCACAAAAAATATTCAACTTATCAGTCACAACCACTCCAACTACTTTATGAGATGAACAACACATGAACAACAGAAGAGAACAACAATAAACATTCATATCTGTACTGATAAGACTTTGCAATAAAAATGGTCTTAGCACGGCTTTTGAAGGAGTGAAATACTTATTTTCGAAAAGAGCATCCTGAGTTTAACGATATTCCAAAGCATACAAATTTGTTGAAATAATTGTTGAGCTTGAGTAATTCTCTACTTACTATCAAAGTGTTGTTTGGGCGTAGGTGATCTGTGGTTTGGGCGACCTACCACAGATCATGGTTGTTAGTGGTTGGTTATCAGTGGTGACATATGTGGAAGTATCTGGAATTACAGAGACACTACCAACGGCGTTACAGTTCTCATTATATCCGCAAATTTAAAAGTGCTCTGGCTCTCCAGGTGGCAGTACCATCGCGCGTGCAGAGTGCCCATTCCCTGCGACCTACTATGTTTTGTCTATAAAATTCTTGTAACCTTTCCATAGCAATAAAACATTTCTCGTTTATGTCTCTCTCTGTCTCTATCTATTTTTGAAGTGACTGTCCTTTATAAGCAATGGTAGCCTCCAAAAATAATAACATAAAGTTTTATACCAATTGCAAAGGCTTAAGCTTGTGTTCGTCGACCTTACCGATTTTTTCCTGTGATCAGCATACTTTTTCCTCTGATCAGCATATGTCTGTCAAAGGCTAATTTTATTAAACAATAAAATTGAATCAATATAATCGTGAATTAAAATACTTTTTAAAAACCTCCGTCAACTGTGAAATGAACAAACTTTTATATTTATTGAAATCCTTCTTTATCCCAGTTCTGATAACTTTAAAATGGATCATGTTGATTAAGTTGTTGGAAGAAATGTTCGTTTTACATTTTTCTAAAAGTTTATTTTAGAGATGATGTTTTCCAATATTACGATCATAAAAGTTATCATTTCAATCAAACCAAGCAGCTGATGGAAAACATAACTCTTAAAGTCGATAGTAATTTCCATCTCGTTATAGAAAAATGTGGAAAAACTGTAAAGAATGAAGAAAATCGGAGAAAATCTCTGTTATTGTGTGACAGCCCCGTATATTTAAAATAGTCCGTCAGTTGTTGAACATTAAAAGGTGAGTTAATTAATTAAATATAAGAATCAAAAAAGTTACGAATCACTTTATATGTATAGTCAGTAAACCCTTCTAACATTTGATGGTGTAGGGTGTAACGAAACACTTTAACAATATCAAATATACAAATGGAAGTGTTTCGTTGCAGAACAGAAGTTTCGGTTAAGATGAGAAGTGAGGACGATAATTATTATTGATGTAAATTTAATAGTGTCAGCTTGTGTATAATTAGTAGCGTGCCTGTTAGGCGACCGGCGAGCTGCATCCCAAAAAGTAAAATTTTACCTGAACGAAAAAAAGCAACCGTCGAATTGCATCCGTAATCCAAAAAGGTCTGTTCATTAATAATCGCCTATCATGGTCAAAGGCTGGTCAAATTTTACAGCAACTCGTGAAACGTGTGATGTTACGAAAAAGCGTTCGTCACGCGATAACTCATTCAAGCGACTGTGCGCAATCTCTCTTGCCGCACTGAGCTCGCACACCTATAGGTGTGAAAAATTGTCAAAAATGGTCAAAAACAGTCAAAATTTTGAAAAAATGGTTAATAATTGCCAAATATTTTAAAAAATTGTCAAAAATTGACAAAAATGGTCAATAATGGTCAATAACTGTCAAAATTTTTGAAAAATGGTTGAAATTTTTGAAAAATTGTCAAAAGTGGTCAATAATTGTCAAAGACGGTCAATAATTGTCAAAACCAATCAAAACCAATCAAAATTCGTCAAAAATTGTCAAAAATGATCAATAATTTTTAAAATTTTGAAAAATGGTCAAAAATTGTCATTATTTTGAAAAAATGGTCAATAATTGCCAAATATGTTAAAATTTTTGAAGAATTGTCAAAAAGATCAATAATTGTCCAAGACGGTCGATAATTGTCAAAGTTCGTCAAAAACTGTCAAAAATGGTCAATAATTGTTACCATTTTTGAAAAATTGTCAAAAAATTTCAAATATGGTCAAAAATTTGGAAAAATCGTCAAAAACTGTCAAAATTTTGAAAAAATGGTTAATAATTTCCAACTATTTTCAAAAATTTGGAAAAATGGTCAATAATTGTGAAAAATTTGGAAAAATGGTCAACAATTGTCAAATTTTTCGGAAAATTATTAAAAATGGTCAAAATTTTGATAAAATGGTCAATAATTGTCAGAACCTATCAAAGATACTCGAAAATTGTCAAAACTGTCAAAATTGGTAAATAATTGTCAAAAATGGTCAATAATTGCCAAATATGTTAAAGTTTTTGAAAAATTGTCAAAAATGGTCAATAATTGTCAAAGACGGTTAACAATTGTCAAAATTCGTCAAAAACTGTCAAAAATTTTGAAAAATGGTCATTCTGTTGTGCATGAGAAGCAAGCTTCTGTCGGCGGTCCGACGACCGCTCACCTTTTTTTCCAATTTTCTCTAGAGATGGCTCGGATTCCATAAGCATAAGTATTCTTTTGACTAAAAATGTTCGATATATAATTTTAAAATTTTGTTTGTAACAGAAGATGTATATCATCCCAGCCTTGATATTACAATTAAATTCAATAAAAAAGAAAATTCCAATCAATTCCAGTCTACTAACGAAAATCACTATAACTTTAAAAAAGCAAATTTTGAAGAAAGTCTCACAATTGAAGTGAGAGATACCCATTGGTCAGCGGTTTTACTGAAATCCGATGTGAATGCGGCTATAGATAACTTCTATAAAATATGGAATCATATTTTATCGGAGTATGTTCCATAAGTTCATAAAATGTGAATATAATAATAACTTTCCAATCTGGTTTACCAAAGAAATAAAGGAAGCCTTCGATAAAAAAAAAAAGAAATACAGAAAGCTACAATGTATATCAAATTTTTACTAAGAAAAATATTTAGGAATAAAAAGGCAGGTTAAAGCGCGTATAAAAAAAGAAGAGAATATATATTGTAATGAAATGTTATTGCTTCACGTTGGTGGGCCAAATTGTTGTGTGATGTTAAATTCCCCACGTTGGGCGCCAAATTGTAATGTGATGTAATTGCTCCACGTTGGTGGGCCAAATTTGTTATGAAATGTTAAATGCCCCACGTTGGTGAGCTATATTGTTATGTATTGTTATATTACGTTAATGTCCCATATTGGTGAGCCAAATTTTGATGTATTGTTTTTATTACACCAAGTGTTCCACGTTGTACGCCAATTTGTAATGTTAAGTTTAATACTTGAATTTTCAGGTTCACTGTTATACATGCGTGTATAACGTGTTGCCTATTGCCGTTAATATTTTTTTATTTGTCTTCGTAGAGTGTTGATATTTTGATTTATTACTATTTGAAATGTGGGTTGATTTTTTTATAGCATATAAATTGAAATGAAAATAAATTTGTAGATTTTGTTCTATGCTCAGCTAAACTCAATCAAAACAAAATTCTCCATCAAAGGAGGTAATTTCTTCACAGATGTATGTTTAACAAATCAAACTCCTTAACCTTCTTGTTGAATTGATGAGATTTTATTAAACAATAACAAATAGAAAACAAAAATTTTATCAAACTACAAACCTATATACATTAATTTTAAATGTTAGCGTTACAACTCTATTAACTGATCGTGACGTTGACTGATGACAAGCTTCTTGTTCAGTTTTACAAAATGGCCTACAGTTCACGCCACGATATGTATTTAATGAAAAATATTTAATTGAAAAAATTAATGGTATAAAAAATTATTATAAAATATTATGTCACTACTGAGATGTCGTCAACGAAGTTTGGAAAAATCCTTGAAGTTTATTAAGAATGTAAGTATTGTTACTAAGTTCTACTATTAGTCAAACAAATCAAGTATGGTTATTAATATTAGTTAATCACTAACCTTTTGGTCGCATTGAACCATCAGTGTGCTTCTATTTTCACTTTATTAAACATTAAGTGTTTAATTTTAATTTCTTTCAGCAAACATCGGTATGGAAATGTGTTTCAAAATAAAACACTCCTGGAGATAGTATTAAGATTTTTGGAATCTCCAACAGGTTACTTTAAATTGGAAATATTTTTATTTCTTCAATATTTTGTAAAATCGGTGAGTATTACTCTTTTCTTCATGATTTAAAATGTTAAATTTGATTTATAATATTTTAGTAATCATCAAGCTGTCACTTCTTGTCTATTTTTCTTGACTTTCAAAGTTAGGTTATGTTCCTACTTGATTATAAAATTAATCTTTTTTCTAGGTTAATAAAAAAATTGAATGTCAGAGAGAAGCCACATACATCCTCCTTGAACGACGACTTTTATGACACTAAACTGATAAATTTGGGTTCTCCAACCTTACTTTTATGGTCAAAATTTTCCCAAATTTCTTAATATGACTTCAGGATATGCAAAAACTATACTAAATTGAGGCTAATAACATCCTATAACTAAAATAAACCCTCATTCGCGTTCTTTTTGAGTTGTATTGCTTATTTAGAAGATTTCAATATTTGTCACTTGAATGTTGTAAAAAGCACTATATTCTGTTAAACACACGCGAAATGATTTTAAAAACACTGTATTCTTTCGTAGAATGTTTTTCACATACCTTCCTTCACCTTTCTTATGCCAATTTACAATCTTTTTCTATTTTTAAATATCAATCTCAAGGTTATGCCTTTTATTACAATTGTGTTATTTCTGAACCTTATATCATTACTTTAATGATATTGATAACCTTTTTCAAACATAATATCAACATTTACTAATAGAATTATTAACTAAAAATCTTATTAGAAAATTTTATTTATTTGGTTTCATATCTGTCAAATTTTCTTGTGACTACATATCTTTAATTTCACTCCCTGTGAATTATAAATTGTTATTTGATTGACTTTGTTGTTTATAATTGAAGAGGAAGGATTGTTAGAACTTATTCTTACATCAAATCCTCAATATTAATCTCCAGTGAGATAGTCTGGACCTAAGCTTTTTGAGATAGTTGTTCGAATGACAAATTCTCATTATTGCATTTGAATTGTTATCAAATCAAATATTCTACGTTTTTGTAACTATGTAAAAGTGATAATAAGATACGTTTCATTTAATTATATTTCTCTGTTAACATACAGCGTGTTTGTTTGTTAACATACAGAGTATTTGTTCATCTAGTGTCACAATATTTTTGTAACTTCAGTAGTTTCTACCTTTCTTTCTCGTTGAGTTTTACATGTATTAAGTTTATCCTTAGTGAGGTTATTTATAACATCACAATATGTACCTCAAAGAATTGCAAAAGAATGTATCGGATAATGTTAATTGATTTTGGAATTATGTTAATAATAAAAGGAAAATTTGTTCAAAAACCGGTAATTTCTGACTCTTTTTCAGTTCAGATCTCTGATCATGATTTTGATACTGCGATCAGAAAATTAAAGCCAAAAAAAGCTGAGGGTATCGATGGTATTCCACCATATGTATTGAAAGGTTGTAGTGAATGGCTTAGAACACCTCTCAATTATATTTTCAACTGAATTGTAATAAAAAGTATTTCCAGTGCAATGGAAGACTGCTATCACTACACCAATTTATAAATCTGGTGGAAAAACTAACAGAAAATTACCGACCCATTTCGATAATGTGTGCTCCATCTAAACTAATTGAGCAAATTATATAAAATAAATTATATCACTATATAGAAAAGTACATAGTATCCCAACAGCATGGTTTTATGTCCTATAAATCTATTAACACAAATTTGTTATTATTCGGAAAACAAGCATTCGAAGCATTGGGTGTTAAATCTCAAATGGACACGATTTATACAGATTTTCGGAAAGCGTTCGATCGCGTAAATCATGATGTGTTGTTGACAAAATTGGTAAGTTACGGGATAACTGCAGACTTTATCGAATTGATTAAAAGCTATTTAGAAAATAGAAAATTCGTCGTCAGACATAATGGAAATGTCACTGGGAAATACCATGCAAATTCCGGAGTACCGCAAGGTTACAATCTCGGACTTCTCTTATTTATTATATTCATCAACGATTTACCTTTTGTTCTTAAGTATACTGTGTGCCTTTTGTTTGCAGATGACCTCAAAATTTTCGGAAGAATAAACTCAATCAGAGACTGTGTTATGCTACAAAAATGATTGGAGTCTGATTAACAAATTGCATTTTAATATTAGTAAATGTAAGGTAATGAGTATTACTCGTTCTAAAGATCCCATTTTATTTGAATAGGAGATGGGAGGAGACACGTTGATGAGATGTACAGAAACTAAAGATCTGGGTGTAACGTACAAGAACGTCTTTTCTTGTGCTGCACATTTAAAAAATATAGTTTCTGCTGCCAATAAAATATTAGGGTTTGTAATGAGACAAACGGCAAACTTTAATGATATCAACACTACAAAATCGCTCTACTTTGCTCTAGTACGATCTAAATTAGAATTTGCTTCAATTGTTTGGTTTTCAGAATACATATCTGCATTGGAAATGGCAGAAAAGGTCCAGAACAAGTTCTTTAGTTATTTATACTAAGAAAAATATCGTACCTGGCCGGACTATAATACAGTTAGATCTAGTGATCATGCAGTGGTACACAGATGGCTCTAAAGCAATAGAAGGAACTGGGATATGAGTGTACGGGCCAGGAACCAAACACTCTGAAAGCTTGGGAAAAACCCCGAGTATCTTTCAAGCGGAAATTCACGCCATAAGAAAGTGTGCCCAGTTCAATATTGATAAATGATATAGAAGGCAAAGGATTATCATCATGTCGGATAGTCAAGCAGCCATTGAAGCACTGAGCTCTTGTGTAATCAGTTCCAAAATGGTGTGGGAATGCCTAGGCAAACTGAATGAACTAGGCGAGAACAATATAGTCACCTTACTGTGGATTCCAGTACACACAGGGATAGAAGGAAATGAAATAGCAGATGAACTAGCAAAGAGAGGGACTGAAACACCCTTTTGGGGTCCGGAACCCTTTTGCGGTATCAGCTCCAATGTAATATTGGAAGAAATAGGCAAAGCCGAAGAAAAGAGAAGATCTCCAGTAACAAGTACATATCTTCATAACATCTTACCTATCATAAAGGGGATTAGAGGTAAAACCAAGCCAACCCTATCTTAAGCTCGAAACAAGAAACCAGTCAACCGTAAATATTTTTATACCTGCCTTTTGCAAAAATATTTAAAAGTATCCTTACAGGTAGGTAGATTACAAATTCTTAACTTTCGTTGATATTTGGAAAGGTATCCTTACATGGAGGTAATTTTTGAAGAAATAATATATTTTGGTAACTAATTTGTATGTCCGCGTCCGTTATATAGAGGGTCCGCTATTGAGAGGGTCGTTTATACACAAATGGTCATTGCAGCATTCCGGACATGTATTTTTGACCGTTACATAGAGATGTCCGAAAATAAAGGTTTTACTGTAGGTACATGTAAATACGAAGATATATAATTTACAATAAGTATTAAATAAACGAGTAGTTCTTTAAAAATTATAGGTGGTCCATCTCACCTACCGGTTCATCTCTCCCCCAATTACCCTACCAAAAAACTAACACGCTGCAATGGTTATTCAAATTATTACCAAGAAATAACATACATTTTATTGATAAAAATGAATAGTTTGAATAATTACATAGATTATTATCCCCCTTTCAATTAAACAAATAATATGTCAAAAACAAGAAACATCTTCCTGTTAAAAGGTATATTTAAATTTAATTAAATCTTTCAAAAGTTTTTAAATTGTGTGACTAATTAACTTGTGTATCAAATTCCTGTTCTCAAGCAAAAAGGAATATACATTTTATCAAAAAATTCTCACTGAAATTTCTTACTTTTCGGTAACACTTATTCAGCTTTCAATTTTCCAGAATCACTTCAAGTATAAGAACAATCGTAACTAGAGATGAAGTTGTTCAAATTGATTGTCTTAAATAACCCGGAGATGGAAAAGCAGCTTCGAGAACCTCATTAAGTGTAACATTAGAAATTCAAAACAGCAGCTCTGTAAATTGATGTCAGTCTCTTGTAATAGAAGATTGTGTAGTTTAGAAGAGTTTTCCAACATTTTTGATCCCAGGTTTGTTTTTGTATAACTTTTCCAGCTGAGCTTCAAAATATTTATAAAAAATTAATTTTTGACCAAATATCTACTTATTTTATCCCTTAAAATTACCAAAAAGAATTATTCACCTAAAATGAAAATATCTGGGCCCGTTTCTGTTGGAACCGAAAAAAAATCTAATTTATTTCCTTTCAACTTTCACCATACCTGCACAAAATGAATTCATTCGAGTGAGGGAAGTCTGTTTGTGTACATATTCATTCAAAAAAGTCCCATTGACACATTCAATTTATCCGAGTGTTGCGAAAGCTTTCAGAAAGGTCGCAGATCCATTCAGATTTTCTGTATTTGTTCAATGGATAAGGAGGCTTTGTGGAGGTTTTGCGTTTAAGAGTAATTTTTTAGGTGAAAGCAGCCTCTAGAGACGCTTTTTTTAATCAGGAAACAAGTCACTCGAAACCCCATTTATTGCTGATTGACCTGAAATTTTTGTAATTAAGTTACCTATTCAAAAAATAATAGTTCAATACTATTATAACGCTTTATAAAATTAGAAAAATAAATTTCCAAAGAACAGACCTTCACTAAGAAGCAACAACAACTACTTCTCGGGATATATGCCCCGACAGACATTGAATTACACGTCTATAGATCACGCTTTATTAATATGACAATTATTTACAGGTAACTGTAATTAAGTAAATAAAGTTACCTGTTTGTAATTGAATTTACTCTTTGGACCCTTACTTTGTGGAATCTACTCATATTGTTTTTTTTGTCAGTCCTAAATGCAAGGGTTTTCAGTAAAATTTGAATTGGTTTCTTCCAGGTTACATTCTAGAAACACTTCTCTGCAAAGCACAATTATCGCCCATTTTTGACAATTATTGACAATTTTTGAAAATTTTTGACCATTTTTCAAAAATTATAGAAATACAATTAAAGAGGTTGCCGACAAATTTAGTGTTACTGAAAGTGCATCTCACAACTGCATTGTTTTGTTAACCAGGTTAATCAAAGACACCATTAGAAACTCTGTGAAATTTCCAAAAAGGGATGAGTATGATGACATTGCCAATTGGTTTGATATGAATGGGGGGTTACCATATGCAGTCGGAGCTATAGACGAGACTCACATTGAAATTCCCCGTCCCAAAGAAAACCAAGAGGATTACTACAACAGAAAAGGATATTGTAGAATAATCATGCAAGGTGTAGTTGACAACCGAAAAATATTCACTGACATTCATGTTGGTGAGCCAGGCAGCTTGCATGGTGCTCGTGTCTTAAAGAAATCTCCCTTGTATCAAAGGCTTGAAACTTCAAATGAGTTGGCTCCATACTATATACTAGGGGACAGTGCATATCCTACTTCAGGACAATGGTTAGTTCCTCCTTTTAAAGATAATGGGAACTTAACAGAAAACCAAAAAGATTTTAATAAGCGTCTGTCAAAAAAGGAATGATTGTTGAACATGTCTTTAGATTATCAAAAGGCAGGTTTAGAAGACTCACACGGTTCAGCAACAGAAAAATCGATGTATCTTTAGACTGCATAGTTGCAGCTGTCATCCTTCAATATCTTTGTATTATGTGGGATGATATTGAAGATGAGTTCGCAGAAGACTTGTTGTCTAGAGAAATACAAGATGAATACTTACCTCAAGCACAAGGGGTCGCCATAGGGACCTCAAGACCTTCAATCTTTGTATAATTGATTAGAATCTATTTTTTACTCCAAATATTAGCGTTTTTTGTCTGCTTTCTTAAATTTAGTTTTTGTACTTAATCTAGTTAATAAAAATACCTAATTATTTATAAAATAAAATAAGTATAGTTTTATTTATATCATATTATAATAATTGTGTACCTATATGACAAACTTTAACATTATCCTTTAGTAAGGAGATAAAAAAAAGTTCATATTTCAAAATTCAGTTTTCCCTATTTAGGTGTGCTTCTAGTAATTTCAACCTGTTTTTTCTAATTCAATCATTTTCTCTCTTAATTCTATCACCTTTTCTCTTCTTAGCTCTCTGCTTTCTTGATCTTGCAGCTTCTTTTTAAAATAATTAATTTTCATGTCGAGTAATTCCTCTTTCTTCACTTTTGAAACATTATCTGTTTTCTTTTTCTTGCTAACTTTTTTAATTCCTGTGGTATTATCTGTAGAAGAGCTATATTCTAACTTATCATAATTGCTGGTGTCCAGATTAGGGAGTTCGATATTTTTAGGTACACTTGTACTGCTAAAGGCATGAGTACAGTTAATTGCAGGCTTTTCTCCCAAGATTTCATTCATTTTGTCAAAGAACTGGAATTTTATTGTACCTCTACCTGCTTTCTTTTTTAAATCTGTCACATTGTATGTTCGCATTAAGTTCCTCCACATTTGTCAGCGCTTTTATCAAATCCATTGCTTAATAACTCATTGGAAATATTCTTCCAAACAAACTTTCTTTTTTTGGCTTCTCCAAAATTTTCATGGTGGGTATCATAAGCACTTATTAGAGAAGTTGTTTCGTTATAATGCCCAAGTTGATTTATCTTCTCCCCTTTCCTGGGACTTTTCTTTTATTTCTTCATCCAAGTTGTTTGATTTAAATCTTCCTGTTGACCTTTTGCTGCATCTGCTAGTACCTACTTCTTAGGCAAATGCCAAGTCTATAAAAATAAAAGAATTGAAATATTTAATGTTTTTTGTAGTTTGATAAGTAGGTATAATATATATTTCTTTATATTTTTTTTTGTAATTTTGAGTGGCCCCAGTTGTACAGGTGAAAAACTATAAATGACAAAGTCAAAGTCTTACCTGTTTAAGCCTCTTCTTCGCTCAAGTAAACTGTATATATATAAATTTGCTTTCAGGGTCATATAACTGAACCCGAGAGGTTTTGTTTTCCATTATTTATTAAATAGTATCAATATGATAAATTGGTATTGAATATTGCCTGAAACATAATTACTTACTTTAACAAAAATAAACAATGTGAGGTTAGGTACCTGAACTGAATTAACTGCACAAATAAAATATGCGTTCACCAAATCAAAATGTGATCGCTTTATTTGCCGTGGTGGGGGTACTGATAGCGGTCGAAAGAACAACTTACAAACTGAAACGACTGTTCCGATCACTTAATTCAGTTTATTCAGCACGAAAAAATACTTGTAATATTTTGAAGTTTAAGATTGCAAAAAATTTGTTGACTTTGACTTTGACCATTTTTCAAAAATTTTGACAATTTTTAATAATTATTGACCATTTTTGGAAGTTTTTTATAATTATTGACCATTTTTTCAAAATTTTGACAATTTTTCGAAAAATTTGACCATTTTTGACAATTATTGACCATTTTTCCAAATTTTTGACAATTTTTGAAAATATTTGGCAATTATTAACCAGTTTTTCAAAATTTTGACAGTTTTTGACGATTTTTCCAAATTCTTGACAATTTTTAACAATGTTTAAAAATTTTTGACAATTTTTCAAAAATTTTAACAATTATTGACCATTTTTGACAGTTCTTGACGAATTTTGACAATTATTGACCGTCTTTGACAATTATTGACCATTCTTAACAATTTTTAAAAAATTTTAACATATTTGGCAATTATTGAGCATTTTTCAAAATTTTTGGCAATTTTTGAAAATATTTGGCAATTATTAACCATTTTTTCAAAATTTTGACAATTTTTGACAATTTTTCACACCTACAGGTGTGCGAGCTTAGTGCGGCAAGAGAGATTGCGCACAGTCGCTTGAATGAGTTATCGCGTGACGAACGCTTTTTCGTAACATCACACGTTTCACGAGTTCACTAGCCTTCCCAAAAGTCCTATGTCTTGCAATAAGAAGCAAGCTTAAATTTAAATTTCATTGGATTAGTGGATTATTCAGAAATCTGGCAACACTGTAGCGTGACGAACCCTTATTCGCTTTTTCGTAACATTACACGTTTCACGAGTTCACTAGCCTTTTCAGAAATATGGCAACATTGTTGTTCGTAACGGTTGCACGTTTTACGGGTTTACTAGCCTTCCCAAAAGTCCTATGTCGTGCAATAAGAAGCAAGCTTCAAAAAAGACCGAAAGTAAGACTTTCCACTTTGGTCGAAAGTTTAATTTTATATTATCCAACTTTGGAACCAGTCAAAAATGATGTCCCCACGTTGGCAAAATATACTCTAGCTAATTTTGAGGATGAAAATCCAATTTGTTTCCAATCCTTGTACGTCAATATCCGAAGATGATCGAACCAAACAATACTTACTTCAATCTGACGTAAAATACATGAATAATCGCATCTACTTTTAAACAGAATCGATTTATGTAATCCAATTTCTGGTGTCCGAACCGTAGTTGGCATAGTTTCCCGCGGGCATGCACACTGAAGAGGGAGCCAAATCTCCAGAGACGTCAGAAACGTGGGGTGGCAGCTAATGTAGATCGATTGCAGCTCAGGTGACATGACGTAACAGCAAATACGTGAAAGTAGAATGATCGATTTAGTGATAAGGTACACAGTTTTTTCAGATTTGGTAATTGTAAGTGGAAATGTAACATTTGGATGGAAAAGTTTTAAAATGGGCCATAGAATATTAAGATCAATTCAACGGCATGAAAGCATAGTATGGTATAGTTCGTTTGATCTCAGGTGGACAACCAAAGATAACATTTGGTGGTTAAGAGCGATGACAACCTGATGTTATTGAATTTTTCGTTGTTGTCCAGCTGAGATAGCGTAAACTATAATTTGATTAGTTTGATAACATAAATAATTTATAAATCTAAAAAGTTATCAAATGCTGTTATATCCTAAGCTATTACGTAATTAATGGGTAATTTCAGAGTTGTCCAAACTTTCAGCTTCTAAAATCGACGTAAACGCATACATTTAATTGAAAACTTCGGAAGTAAGTTTCGGAAATACTTAAAGTGCTTCTTGCCATTATCATGCCTTGGGTAAAATGTTTTTGGATGATGTGCCTCATGTAACTCCCTCTAGAAATTACTCTTGATAATTACTAGACCCACAAGTATATATTACATGGGGATGAGGATTTCTCGAGGGTTGATTAACGAAAATGTTGTAATTCTACCGTCTGGATTGCTTTTGGGATCTTGCGGGTTATGTATGAATGTTTCTAATCATATTTACGTCAGGATTGATTATGAAATCCATTTTATTTAGTTTGATATTTATTTTGACAAAATTAGACAGAATTACTGATATCGAAAGGAAAGGAAAGCAAAGTTTAGCAAACAAAGTTACTGATGTCAATTTCTTGGTGAAAATCAAAAATTATTCCAAACTTCTTGTAAAAAAAGCGTGAGTGAATACAAGTAAGAATACAAGTGAGAATACAAGTAAGAATACAAGTAATAACTCAAGTAAGAATACAAGTAATAATTCAAGTAAGAATACAAGTAAGAATACAAGTAGGAATACAAGTAAGAATACAAGTAGGAATACAAGTAAGAATTCAAGTAAGAATACAAGAAGTAAGAATACAAGTAAGAATACAAGTAAGAATACAAGTAAGAATACAAGTTAGAATACAAGTAAGAATACAAGTAAGAATACAAGTAAGAATACAAGTAAGAATACAAGTAAGAATACAAGTAAGAATACAAGTAAGAATACAAGTAAGAATACAAGTAAGAATACAAGAAAGAATACAAGTAATAATACAAGTAAAAATACAAGTACGAATGCAAGTAAGAATACAAGTAACAATACAAGTAAGAATACAAGTATGAATACAAGTGAGAATACAAGTAAGAATACAAGTAAGAATACAAGAAAGAATACAAGTAATAATACAAGTAAAAATACAAGTACGAATGCAAGTAAGAATACAGGTAACAATACAAGTAAGAATACAAGTATGAATACAAAGTAAGAATACAAGTAAGAATACAAGTAAGAATACAAGTAAGAATACAAGTAAGAATACAAGTAAGAATACAAGTAAGAATACAAGTAAGAATACAAGTAAGAATACAAGTAAGAATACAAGTAAGAATACAAGTAAGAATACAAGTAAGAATACAAGTAAGAATACAAGTAAGAATACAAGTAAGAATACAAGTAAGAATACAAGTAAGAATACAAGTAAGAATACAAGTAAGAATACAAGTAAGAATACAAATAAGAATACAAGTGAGAATACAATTAAGAATACAAGTAAGAATTCAAGTAAGAAGACAAGTAAAAATGCACGTAAGAAGACAAGTGGGTAGTCAAGTGAGAATGCAAGTAAGAAGACAAGTAAGAATAAGAATACAAGTAAGAATACAAGTAAGAAGACAAGTAAAAATGCAAGTAAGAAGACAAGTGGGTAGTCAAGTTAGAATGCAAGTAAGAAGACAAGTAAGAATACAATTAAGAATACAAGTAAGAATACAAGTGAGAATACAAGTAAGAATACAAGTAAGAATACAAGTAAGAAGACAAGTAAAAATGCAAGTAAGAAGACAAGTGGGTAGTCAAGTGAGAATGCAAGTAAGAAGACAAGTAAGAATACAAGTAAGAATACAAGTAAGAATACAAGTAGGAATACAAGTAAGAATACAAGTAAGAATACAAGTAAGAATACAAGTAACAATACAAGTGAGAATACAAGTAAGAATACAAATAAGGATACAAGTAAGAATTAATACAATTATTTTTCGAATATCTATATTCAAATCGAGTTTGTCTTCGGGATGAAATTGCTGTTGATAGTTTAGTGCATCTTTTGATTTCAACAATTGGAATTTTACTGGAATGATATTATTATTTCTGCATGGAACAATTATTAAATACTTTTCGCAATTTTTTTGGGTCTATTATTAAGATAATCTCAATAAACAATCATGAAACACATTTAAGAAGAAAATTATATTGAAATGTTCATCAATTTTTTGATGAAACGACAGGAAAATACCTATTCAGTCTACCAGTCATTTTTCCAGTATTTGACCAATTAGACAATTACAATCTTCATCTTAATTCTATTATTACAAACAACGAATATAGAAGCTTTCATTGGTACAACAGAAGTTATTTGATCCTCTTCCTAAGACCTTTTATTTGATACTCATATGGATCAGGCAAGGTTGAAAAATTTCAATTTATCATTTTTAAATAATGTTACAATTAAAATTTTGGAACAAAAAATATTTCCAGATTCTATTTTCCATATTTTATTTCCTAAAATAACTTTTGAAGAATTAAAAATAGCGTGGGATGTTTTAGTCCTTCTCTCTGCTAGTTCCTTCTAATTTAGTATGTCCTGATGCCTACAGTAGATTGTCAGTAGACTGCAGCCTACCCACTTTTTCTGATGTGATGATAATTGTAATTATTGTAACTAGTAACGCGACCAATATAAAACATCATTAATGTGTTTGAATCCTTATTTAATTTGTGTCCCGTTAGTATATTTACAAGTCAAAATATGTCCCTGCTAAGATGACCCTGTTCCCCAATTGATTTGTCTTATACTTTCCCCCACAGCAGTCGATTTGTTTCGGTGCCCTTAAACCAACCCTCCGAGTTCAAATTATCCTAATTACAGGACGACAAGACAGATCAGACAAGCTGGAAGTTCTGCATCGTTAAATCTGAAAACATTCTACGGTGAAATTTCTGTTTTGACAAAGTGTTCCATTATGTACCTAGTTTTAACAAAATTATGTTGTTTTACAATATTTAAGGGAAATTGAAATATTGGAAACGATGAAGTAGCTCCAAATTATTTTTTGGGTGATTTTGTACATTTACTTTTATCAATTGCAAAATGAAATTCAGTCAGATCTCACAGGTCAACAAAATTTAGTAATAAAGATGTACCTCTATAGTTAATCATTTATTTTGATATGTTCCGGTCTAATTGATACCAATTAACACACTAACAATATATAATAGTTCAATTAATTATACCGGGAAGTTTGGTTGTGATTACAGACGTTTTAGGTCCATATTTTAAAATATTATCTAGTGATGAGCAAAGCAAGACCAAGACCAAGACCGGCTTAGTCTTGGTCTTGGTCTTGCATGCGTGGTCTTGGTCTTGGTCTTGCATAGTCCGGTCTTGGTCTTGCTGCAAGAGTCTTGCAGGTCTTGCATTTTATAGTTGGGAAAAACCCACAACAAAATTATTATGAAACATTTTATGACCCTTTACCAAAATGTCTAGTATTGTCACGTATTGGTACATCTGCCGCCTTTTTTTTGATATTGTTCGATAATTTATTTATGGATCTGTTACGACCCAAGATGGGCCATCAAAAACAGATATATGGAAAACAAATAATAAAATTATCTCTTAACTACCCCCCATAAATCAACCGGCAACCCTTCATTTTGAATGGGATGGGTTTACAACAAGATCCTCGTTTTAGCACGGTACACTTATTAGTATGTGATATCACAGGTAATATTGTGAGTGGAATAATTTGTTCAACAAACATATTTTTATTTAAATTAGCTATACTTATTCAAAATTCAAATTGCTTTCATGTTATTTGGAGGTAAAAATACACATTTTGTAAGAATTAATTTGGAACATTATTGAATAAATTAAAAAAAGCAAGACTGCAAGAGTCTTGTAGGCCGGTCTTGGTCTTGCATAAGTCTTGCACAACTCGGTCTTGGTCTTGGTCTTGCACACTCGGTCTTGGTCTTGGTCTTGCAAGCCTTTAGCTGGTCTTGGTATTGGTCGTGCATTTTTTTCAAGACCAAGACCAGTCTCGCTCATCACTAATATTATCACGGCAAACTGATCATAAAATGCGTATGTGGAACTGCGGCTCTAAAATTGAACGGTGCTCCAAGACGCAAGTCACTATTTAGCACTTAAATGTTAATGAATTAGAAAACTCACATTACGACGATGGCAATCTAGCTCTAGATGGAAATTTGTTGCACTTCCAGCAAGACGAATCACTTCTCCATTATGCAGTAGCAGTTAGTCCACTGTTGGAAAGCATTTTATCACGGCAAACTATAGAAACTATAGAAATTGTGCTAAATTGATATCAATTTTAAAAATAAGCCACTACACATTCTTTGAGAAAAAAATTGCAAATTTACATTTACATTTTCAAATACTTAATGAATAATAAATTGGCATTACTGCTATACAATGAATACAAAATTAAATATTGATCATAAGTTTGAATTAAAAGCTCACGAAGTAGATCGTTCAGGTCTGTAAGTCAATATAATAGTACTCAAGTAAAACTATTCAATAACATTCGACATCGCATACCGATTCTTGTTTGTTTTATCCTTTTTATAAAGGTACACAGCCAGTGCAACGTAATCTATCGATTATCCTGCCGTAGTGGGTTAGACCCTTGGTCTCTAGGGAGTCCTGTTTCTGTTTATAAAGCACCAGCTCGACGGTGTTTTCCAAAAGAACACACACAAGCGGAGAGCCCTCCTGGCCCTTCAAAACTGCACTAGAGCCCTCAGAGAAAAAGTCCTGTTGACCTAACTGATGAATTGGATTTCTGCTATTCCTTTGCGAGGTATAATTTCATTAGAGATCGACTGTAAAAGCGCTGTCTAGCGGCAGAAATGAAAGGTAGACGAGTTGATCTTTCATGCTACAGTTGATTGTAAAAGAGGGGAAATTACAAGGAAATTTTGTGTATTTGATTGAAAGGGTACTGTGTCCTTATGTTCTATTGAAATATTGTTCCCCAGTAAACTGATAACTTCATGTATAATATACAGTGTGGAACTCGCAATCAATGTTTATTGATGTAATTCTAAATTTAAAAAATTCGTTCTTCAAAAAAATCGAGACTTGTAATATAGAACTCCTAATTTCTTATGGCCCCTCAATTTATGTTTTTTTATAGGGAGCTGACAGATGGGCGTGGCCCAAAGAAAATAGAATACGTATTTTGAATGTCACACATAATAGAAAATGCATTTAAATATTATTGAAATATTATCTTGACTGTAAAAACCGAAAGTAGAAATCATTTTAAAAAGAGACTGAATTTCGTCTGTTGGAAATTCAATTTAGGTACTGATGAATAAATAGTGAAAATGTGACAGAAATTATCGAGCTTTGCATTCAAACAGAGAATACACGATTGAACAAAAAATATTTTTCATTTGCTTGAGTTGAATTCAGAGGAAGGTGAGGCACTATACAATTAGCAGAAGTCGAGTCGACCTAATGCAACGACTAGCATGTCAACCAAATGTTTTCTATTTCACCAAAATCGACAATTAATGTAAAATTAACATAAAATAAACACATCACTTGGTTTCACTGTAACAAAAATGATAAAGGAAACTTTTCAGTTATTCCTGTATAATAATGGAGCATCCTGAGTCGTTTTAGAATAATTTGAACGAGGGTAGTCACAGACACGACGGAGAGATAAAATTTCGTTACAAACTGGATGCCATTATCAGATTGTAATTAAAACATAGAGCACGTAGGGCAAAGTAATTGGCTAATTTTGTCGGTTCCATTGTATAACAGAGGGCAACCGCACTGCAAATCAACCCTTCGCCCTTTCGGCGCGTTCAGTGCCTTCGTTTGTTCGCACCGAACTGAGGAGAGTTGCCAGATTAAAAACTTAACAATTATTAACAAAAAGTGAAATATTAAAAAAATATATGTTATTTTCAAGTTTTTGTAAAATTGCTTACAATAATTTCGTATTGCTACATGCATACTGAAATATCTTTATATTATTATTATTACTTCTTATATCGTTGATAATTTTTTTCCAACATTAAAACTGATCTCAAATAGTGGTTTGGTCCTCACCAATATTCGGACAAGATGTTGGTAATCCAGTGGCTGGAGAGCATCTACGTTGTCGTCATTTGTACGAGCTGACGAGCCTAGGAGATGGTTGTTTTCATAATAACGATTTTTACATTCAATGCCAGTATGAGCGTGTTTAAGACAGTGGGTGGTGACCGTTTACTTAGTAGCCACTACTTCTTGGGCTATATTCCCCAACAGACGATTTTACAGAATAAATCCTTTTAATTACCTCTCGTCGTCGCTAGCCACTTCCAATGATAGTTCTGTGATCCCAAATTCTTCAACCCTGACCATAAGACAATTGATGTCTGCCAACGGACGCTTCCATTTTTTCCAACGCCACGAGAGACATCCCTTTCCGTTATCGACCGCCTACGGGGAAAGATCTCATCTTTCGCTATCTTTCATATCTTAAGTACCTATCTTATGAATTTTGCTGTGGTAAGTTCAAAATCATACTTTATAATTAATAAGCTTCTTCTAAAGTACTGTCTGATATAATTTTCGTATGCATTCTTTATCTTTTTACAGAGATAGACGAAATTAAACTCAACACGTGGTCATAAACTGTTCTTTTATACTAATATGGTAGTTTTAAACCAAATATTCTTTTATAATTTACTGTTTTACTTTTATACAAACATTTTCAAGCTTTTTCAGTTGCGAAATAACTCTTTTAATTATGAAATAAGAATTTTATAATCTGTTAACCCATAAAATATTCTTTCGTAACGCCAGTGCCGGTTTCATATATTTCCTAGGCACGATATTTTTTCATAAAACTAAATAAATAACTTTTTGCTATCATTAGTTTCTTTCGGATCATTAGTATATTTTTTTAATTTAGCCGATAATTGCTATTTTTACTGTTTTAACATGGGACATATAATGTTGGAAAGCTTTCAGTAAATTAAATCAATTTTTTTGACTTTCAAATAACTGCCTTCCTTTATTTTAACCTGAAAAGCTGACCAACATAATGTGCCATTACATTCAAGTTCCTACATATCCCTGATCCACCTGTACTTCTAGGTAAGCACAGCCCCAAGGATATAACCCGAGGATATAACCCAACGATATAACCCAAGGATATAACCCAAGAATATAACCCGAGGATATAACCTAAGGATATAAACCCGAGAATATAACCCAAGGATATAACCCAAGGATATAACCCAAGAATATAACCCGAGGATATAACCTAAGGATATAAACCCGAGAATATAACCCAAGGATATAACCCAAGAATATAACCCGAGGATATAACCTAAGGATATAAACCCGAGAATATAACCCAAGGATATAACCCAAGAATATAACCCGAGGATATAACCTAAGGATATAAACCCGAGAATATAACCCAAGGATATAACCCAAGAATATAACCCCAAGGATATACCCAAGGATAGAACCCCAGGATACAGCCCTAGATCAAAATACCGCCCTAGAACAGAACACATCAGTTCAGATCAATACCTGCCTACCTACTTCAGGAAACCACTCCATATAAGTTAAGTACCTATAAAAGTACAAATTCCAGTGTTCATTTCCTGTGGCAGAATAAGTTTGTGTTAATTCTATTTTTATTTTTTCTAAATCCTCAACTATAAAAGTTGAGGGAAATATCGCCCGGGGTCACTTTTATTATTAACTTTTATTTAAATTTTACAAGGCGTTTCTACCTTTTCCGCCTTAGTTTTTTTAGTACTTTTTATCGTCAAAAAGGTAGTGGCGCCCTCAATTTTTACAACCCTTCTGTTATCCTTGTGTGACATAAACTTGGGGTCGAATCACCCTTGAGAGGAGTCTCTAGCCGGAGCCCTTCGAGCTGGTGCCCTTTGAGGCTACAGCCATTTACCGTTACAAGACATTGAATTACACTTCTTAGTTGAATGGGTTCGGTATGATCTACAAGATTTAACCAACCATTGTGGATTGCAATTAGGAGGGGTAATATCCAGTCTACTTCTAACACTGATACGAGAAGGTTCGTTAATTAAGTGTTGGTTCCTAAAAAGTGCTTAGGTGGTTTTTAGATTGAACGATAAGTATCTAATTATTCTAATTTTGGTGAGTCTTGAATAATATCCGATCATAGGGGCGACCCAAAATGGCCGCCCGATAAAAATCTAGATCAAAATCAGCCATCATACGATTTCGATAATAAATATCAAAATACTGACAAAACACGTTTATCTAGAGCATGTAGATAAAAATCTGGGAAGGTTATTCCCTATCAAAGTTGATTATTTTTCAAGGGAATCACTGGAGTTAAGAAATTATATTCTAGACATCAAGTCTATAGGTGTTAAAAGAGTAAAAGTGGAGTTTAAATCTTATAAGAATGCAAATTCACTAATAAATCACAGCTTAATAAAAGATAACAACCTAGTAGCTTTTATACCTAAATTCTTCACACAGAAAAAAGGGATTATTCGCATGGTCGACATATTGTTTTCCGAAAAAATTTTCAAAACAGAAATCGAATCTGATAGGCCAGTTGTTGAGGTGAAACGTATGAAAAGAAGGGTGACCGACCCTGAAACTAAACAGGTCAGTTACCTGGATAGGCAAATGGTAATTGTTACCTTTTTGGGTAATAAAATTCCTGACACCATAAAAATTAATTTATAAAAACTATATTCATAAAGAAGAGAGAGTAATAAAAATGCAAATTTGTATAAATTTTGTACTGAGTGATCAATCACTTTTTCTTCTCTTTAAAAAATTTTCTAAGGTACCTCAGGTAAAAATCCTTTATTTTTATATACCTAACCCTGTTCGACCGGAGAATACAATAGAACCCAAAACCGAGAACAATAGAAGGCAAGGGATAAACTATTCTCATAGGCGCCGCAATTGGGGGAAACTTACATTTCAAGTACCGTGGTATATAGGTATTAGTAAAGAAAATAGTAAATATGTAAAAAGTTTTATGAAATTTATTAAAACAAATTACTTTATTAGAAAAAATTTATAAATCAAATAATAAAAATACATTTTAGGAATAAAAGTAATATATTATATATATAAAAAATCTAATTGGCGTTTTAACTATAATTAATAAGCATACCTAAAAATTAAATTAAGGCTAAACAAATGGTTGGTACGTAAAAAAAATGTTATGGTTGTCAATTATTACAACTACAAAAATAATTAAAATGAAATGGAGGTAGATACGTTTCTTTAAAAACAGTCAAAAAAAATAGGAATAAATAAATGTAATAAAACATTAAACAGTACGTTTCTCTCAAAACAGTCAAAAATAAAATTACAAAAAAAATTGTTATTAAATAGGTAGATACGTTTCTTTAAAAACAGTCAAAAAGTATGAGGAATTTGCAAGAAGATCTAAAAACCACTATTTTCTAATTTATCCTAGATTGCCGAATAAAATCCCGCATTTTCAATTTTCTAATATAAGCAAAAGTTACTCTAGCACAATTTCTAGAATTAAATTAAATCGTGTATGTTTCCCAGCGCATCTTCACAGAATTAATCTAGTTGCTTCACCATATTGCTCATGCAATAATAACGAAGCTGCCGATCTAAATCTAAGTCTATTGAACAATTTATAGTCGATTTAACAGGAAACGGATTCAAGCTACCGGCAAATATTACCTCAGTAAAATCAACAAACAGCAAATATATCTTGGACTCTGTAATAAGATACATAAAAAGAACCAATATTAAAATATAAGTAAAAATTTCCTCCAGATCTAAAATAGTATGTGGCAAATGGCGAAAGCTGATGCTATCCCTCCCAACACCCTCACACAAGGGACAATATCACTTGTAGACCGGTATCGGCGTATTTGCGTCAAATCAGTACAATGTAGATATTCTACGTGCGAGAGCGCTGTGAGATCATACCGACCCCGTTTAACTTAGAAGTGTAATTCAATGTCTGTCGGGGCATATAGCCCGAGAAGTAGTTGTCTTTTCTGAGTAAATAGTGATTGTTTTTGAATATATTCTCAAAACTTTGTAAGGCGTTAATAGTATACATTTATTATTTGATATTTATTGGTAACACGCTTCACTAAATACGACAATTTACAGGAAACTGTAATAATCTATTAATTTTTTCACTCACAAATTAACGAATGCTACTAATTTTTGCGGTAATATGCCTTGTTAGGGCCAGGTTATGTGCATTCCTAATTTATTAGATTCTGCTGGTTATTTTTTAGTTATGGAGGCAACTAGGAATAAAAGAGATTTCTTGTTATATAGCTAGATATTTAATTTTGGTAGTTATATGTGAAGACACTTCTTCTTAATTATAGTTTTCAAAGCAAATATATAATTAGAACAAAAGAAGATTCCTAAAATTCCATTCAATCGCCATAAAGGATCTGAAGTGAAGAATTATACATAATAATTTGCTCTGCTTCGAAGGGAAGTTGTTACAGTAATTAGTGTATGTAGATTTGATACTAATATTATTATCTCCTTTGTGGGGACACGCTCATGCACCTAATATGCATATTTGAAGGAAGGAGATATGGATGTAAATTCGATCATTATCATCCCCAGTTATTACAAATAGAGGCAGCCACAAAATCTTAAATTAATGGACTTTCATGATTTACTTTAATGTGGTGAACTCAGCTTCAAACGCACGTAATCTATAACGAACAGCAAAACAGTTATAACTACAATCATGGCATTTATTGAATAAATATGGAATCCAGTTTCTGGATAATTTCCGAGAAGACTTAACGAGAAATATGATCGACGGTCTAATAATATAATCATTTTTTAAATGCAATACTCTACTACCTGCCTAGTCAAAGTTTAAATATGTAGCTTAGTTAAAAGTTACAAATCATAATTCAAAAATATAGGAGATCATTCATAAAAGCAAGTTAACAAGGGTCAGATAGGGCAGAAACAAGAAACAAAAATCGATGGATAAGGAAAAATTGGGAAATATCATTTGTAGGACATTTTGAAGGACCTTTGGATAGTCTAAACCTAGGAAACGTCTGACCCGAGATAGCAGGAATAGCTGTAATAGTAAGGAGTCTGGTGAGGAGGATTTGAGGCTGTAGCCCAAGAATCACTAGTAACTATTGCATGGATATTAGGACTAGCATATTGATGACGAGAGACAAGTTTTCCAGAATTGAAAGACTAGCCTATATGCATTACAGGAGCGATGAAAACATGCCCAGTGGTGACCATCGAAGTGATTTTTGACTTAATGGCACTACATATGGTGGGGAGAGAACGGAGGAAATAATTGATTCTCGCTTTTTGGAAATCAAAAATCATGGGACGTACCACAGGATGGTATGATAAAAAAGTATAACTTTTTAAGAAGAAATCGATACAGAATATAGTAGCAAAAAGGAATGGGACTCCAACACCATTATCAGACTTGGGAAGAATGCGAGTCAGTGGAATACTGATGACTGAAAAGCAATATAAGGGACACGGGTCAGGAATCAAACACTTGGGAAAAGTCCCAAGCAT
The DNA here is from genome assembly GCA_947563755.1 of Lochmaea crataegi. Taxonomy (NCBI): domain Eukaryota; kingdom Metazoa; phylum Arthropoda; class Insecta; order Coleoptera; family Chrysomelidae; genus Lochmaea; species Lochmaea crataegi. The sequence goes on along the minus strand of OX387424.1, from coordinate 53,966,809 downwards.
CGATTGAGTGGAAACTTACGCCATAGGAAAATATGCCCAGCTCAATATTGATAAAATATATAGAAGCAAAGGATTACCATTATGTTGGATAGTCCAGTAATGTAATGAGTTCTCAGCTTTGGAATGGTATGTAAATGCTTATTAAAACTCAATGAACTCGACAAGAACAGCATCGTCATCTTACTGTGGGCTTCAGGACACATTGGACTAGAAGGAAATGAAATAGCATATGAATTAGTAGAAGTAGCAGAAAGACTATTTTGGGCACCGGAAACGAAACAGGAAACTATCGCCTCAATGGGCACCTCAATAACCTCATACTAGTGGAGCAAGAAAAATATAGATTCTATGGAATGGAAGAAGAAACTTCCATTCACATACTATCGGAAGGCATAGCACTATATAATTCTAGGACATAGCTCCTAGGGACAGATGGATATAAGAGAGACTCAAAGCCTGCGGAAAAATCATCCAGGAAATAGGACTAAAGCAACTACTAGTCTCTGAGACTTTCTTCAGGAACTGAGTTGAAGCAAGGAGGCAAGGAAGTATTAGTGAATGTAAGCTCAATGTACATGGGAAAAGTGGTTGGTATTGATGAAATTCTGACAAATTTATTTATTCGAGGATCACCAACACTAACAACTTTGATGGTGGCTAGTAGAAGCTCAATCTATTCTGTGAATAAATGCTATGCTTTTTCTTTTGTTGTTATTCTATTTTTGTATATTGTGAAAGGGAAATAATCAAACGCATTGTTCATAACAATAAAGTTTAATAGATCCAATCAGATATCGAGAAATATCAGTACACTGTCTTATAGTAAAGAATGAAACATCAACAGTATCATTTTATATAGAACAATGTGAATACTTAGCAACATGTATATATAGAATAGAAAACGTAAACCAACTGCAGATGATACTGTTCATATCCCTTGGAAAATTCATTACCAATATTCCTTTGTAATTTTTTTAATGGAGGAAAATAATTTTCAATACTTCAAACAACCATAGGGCTAAGAGTAAAACATATATGTGTATCCGATTTATTGGATTTTTTTCATTTTCGCTATTTTCTGTACCTAGCCAAGGAGTGATTGTGTGCCAAATTCAAGGAGACAGCATTCAGAAGAAGAAGAACATAATTGATATTTTAGTCTTGTTTTTAACACTTTAAAGAATTTGGTAATAAATTTTCGATATTTAAAACTATTTATCTCCACTACATTGTTTTCTTTTCTAGAAAGCACCCTTGTTACAACTTAAAACAAGTATTCTTACATACAAAGATACGACTATATAATACATTTACTACACTTACGTTACGTTTAATACATTCTAATAAGTCTACGACCTAATTTTAGGTATATATCTTTTTCAAACTCAGGTTAAGAAACGGGGATCTTTTTAACGTTTTTTTTAGGATCTGGTAGAAACATAAAAACAATTGAAATTATACTTATCTCGTTCTTTTTTGTCTTCACGTACAGTAAACGCTACTCTCTCAATTCAAATATTTAAAAAGTTCTCTAAGAACCCACGATTCATATCAACACCTAATTGAAGTTCTTACAAAAATGTAATCCTAATTTTGCCATTATCAAATATTTACTACACATCGTCAGAAGAATTTTATTTTCCTTTTCACCTTATGTATTGAACGTAATATTAAATGGTAGCTCGTGATCAGTTTCTACCCTCCTTTGTTACATTCTACGTATATAACTCGTCTTTCTCTTCAATATTCGAGTCAGAGAAACTTTTATACAAGTTAAAATAAAAAAAATTAAAAGGCTTTGACCAAGTCAAATAAATCAAATCCCAGTTTCTTTCCCTAAATATGTAATTACCATTTAAACTATCAGTACTTTACATAACAAATTATCTGTTTTTTATATGCACACTTTACTCTTTTACGGACTTTACTACCTTCCTTTTCTTAATATATACTTCAACCTATATTTATATTACAAGGTGATTCAAGCAGATTAAGAATTGAACGTTCTACAAAAATATCATATATTTTCCAGACTGATCAACCGAACAGAGTTGAAAAAAATGTTCATATTGTAAAATAAAATAAAAAGCGGAAACGAAGAGTTTTGTTACTGGTCCATCCAAAAGCAATCGAAGAACTTTTTTACAAAATTGGAATTGTGAATAATGTTAAATGGCACATTTTAACGCAAAAGATGTAACAAAAAACTTGAGCTTTCTGTGAAACTGCTCGGAAGAAAGGGCAAAGTTACTAGTAAGTTTTAGCGGAGAAGCGGAGGGGAATAGATAAGGCGGTATTCGATGAATATGTGAATAATTGAAGAAAAAGAAAGCTGTACAGTACAACTAAGTAGCCTTAGTTATAAATATTTTGTTAGACTGGGTGATTCATTGAGAAGTGCGCATACATTAAAGGTAAATGGGACACGCTGAGGTCTAAATAACCTATATTTTATGGGTCTATCGTTCTTTATAACAAAGATACAGGGTGATTTAATAATTTTTCGTTTTTTTAATTGATCATAACTTATGAACCACCTTTTACATTTTTATAATATTTGGTACGTATGTGCTTTGTCTACAGTGGTATCAATAAAAAAAAATCTTATTGCAGACCCGGCCGAGTTTTGACTCGAAACAACACCCTGTATATCAATATGTTGAAATTCCATTACATATTTGAAAAGAGCAGAAAAAATAAGTGAGACTAAATATATTTGGTGTTTCCGCATTCAACTTTTTTTTTCACTTAATATCTTGAGGCAAATCCCGATATTCGATAATAAGGTGGCACTAAATTTTGAAAAATAAATAAATTTTCTTTCCCAAATGGTACTTTTCCAGTTTTAATCCTTAACATTATCAACCAATTCTTATTTTCTCACTTTTTGGATCCCAAGCTTATTGAAAAACGAGAGGACAGGTCCGTATTTAGGACAATTTATTATCATCAATAAGTACGTTTACACCGGGCGTACCAAATTTTTAGTCCGAGGTCCAAATGACGTCACGTGTACTTTACTTACGGTGTAAACACCCAAGGAGTAAAATTTGGTACTCGAATTTGATCCATCTCATCTAGGGTAGTTCAAATTCAATTTTTAACGGTGTAAACACGGCACATTAGTATTCGTGGACCAAAGTGACGGTTTGCTAAAAGCACAGAGTAAAAATACGTCAGCTATCACGTAAGATCGGGTCAAAATAACCTAAAAAAAACTGACTGTGATAAATACTAAAAAAATAATACCAAATAATACTAACAAATGGATCAAAAAAATTATTTGATTGTTTAACAATCCCATAAAATTACTACTACTTAAAAGCAAATAAGCTAAATTGCTTCTTAAATATGGAGACTTCGATAACTCTAATTTAAATCTTTTAAGTATTTGAATATATTTTTTTTGTTTTTCAGAAACTCTATTACCCCTGCAATTATTTTTGTATCCATTTTCAAATAAAATCAAAATCTACAATAAAATTACCTAAAGATTTAAGGTTATGTCATTTTAATATGAAAATGTCAATTTTGGTCCCAGGCTTTAAACCTGGACTATTTTAATCCAGCAAAACAGTCAGTATAAACACTTATGGTCTAAGCTAAATAAGTCCACGATTTGGTCCACGGACCAAATTGATCCACACGGTGTAAACTAACCTAATGACTAAGTTTCAAACACTCTGTGAAAAGATAATCATAACGCTGGTACCTTTTGCTAGGTTTAAAAAAAATTATAAAATTAGTGTTGGTTGATGATTTCATGAAAACACCAAATAAATTTTTTTTCTGTTCTTTCCAAATATGTAATTAAAATTTTAACATGGTGTTGTTCCGAGACAAAACATATTCATTCTTGTTAATACTCACCTCTGTAAACAAAAAAAAAACATACGTACCAAATAGTACACCAAAGTGTTACAGGGGGTTCAAAAGTTATGATTTATTGAGAAAGTCGGGAAAATTAATACATCAACCTGTATCTTGATTAGAAAGAACGATAGTCCCAAAAGAATAATTTAGAATCTCCTCGGTCTACCCAATCTAACTTTATTGTATGCGTATTTCCCAATGAATCACCCTGTGTATTCATCTAATAATCCTAAAAAATATTGATTGAAGAAGCCAACCTCATTTACATTATATCTTCAATGCAGTTAGTCTTTTGTCTGCATGTATATGACATGATTGCTCCTGGTAAATAAGCACTTAGTTCAACTCTGTTAATCAAACTGATGAAGCAATCTTACATCTAATCAATTGTACACGTTTTTAATATCTGTAATAAATTGTGTAAAAAATGCCCTGCTGTTTAGATGATATGTAAATGTTCCTTTATTATATACAGGCATGTTTTAGAATAATGATGACACACATAGAGATATTTTCGAAATTTTTCGATGTAAATAAATTCGCACGAAGTTGATTTACAACATTCCACTCAAAAATTACTGACACATTGTATGAATAAATATTAAGATGTTTATATACATTATTCTTGCAAGGTTTCATAGCCAAACTGATAGTTTTAAGTTGGGATACCTACTTAATGAATATTTCTTTATATAATTTTCTTATTTGAGTGGAATATTGTAAGACCACTTACTTTTATCGTTATTATTAACAACAAAGAAGCACTTTATATTGTTTTGATCAAATAAATATATTACTTTTTATGCACAGCTATGTTTTAATATTGGATTTTATATGACTTTTAATTGAATGATTTCTTGAATTCAAATATTTAAGCTTCACATTAACAAATTTCACACATTAAAATTGATTTTGACAGGGTTGATGTATATTTAGAAAAATCCCTATTTCTATTTTCATCCACACTTAAGCTCACTTTAGTTGACAATATTAAAAAAGAAATTTTGTGAAAACCAAGATTTTTATAAACATTCTTGTTCTATCGATTGATTCGTCGTCGTTGTGGGCACCCGATAAATTTACAAAAGTAGTAATTGTATAATTTTTAATATGATGGGATGATTTTTTTATAGTTAATAATAAACTTAATGAAATAGTGACATCTATTTTTATATAAAATGTTATTTAACCTATTCTTCTATAATTATGTATTATAATCTTTACTTTCAAGAAGTCACTCAATTTAAATTAGTTACAACTATTCACAAAATGAAATATCTGTTCGAATATATTTTTCCATAGTTCACCCGAAATAACTAGAACCTCATTTCAAAAAATAAATTATCAAGATATACAATAAACTTGTTACAATTAAGAGGTGAAGATGATTGCAATATTTCTACATAACCTACTCCATTTTTTTCATTATTATTACTGTTGATGACCGCGTGACAGTTGCTTCAATATGAGATGCTTAAGATATCCATGAGTCATGTAATTTTTGCGATCGTATCATGTGAAATTTGAAATTGCAGAGGAGAAGTAGCCATTACTCAGCTTTTTCCTCTGACTGGCATATACTTCAACCCATCGGAAAAACCTCCTATATCAATAGAATCTCAGAATAACTCATTGAACAATTCAATCGATGTTTGTTGACTGGAGGAAGAAGTTTCAAAAAAATTCACTGCCTCCTGGAAATCCAGACATTTAAATTGCCACTCTTGAATGCCAAATAGTGGTTTTGAAGTATATATATAATCTTAAAGCTTTTTTACCAGTTAGTGGCGTAGGGCGTGTTGTAGTTACTCTTCCTTTCCATTCTTTCCTATTTTGAGCAAAGTCCTTTGCTTCTTCCTCTTTTATCCAGAAATCCAGCTATTACCTCATCCCAAGTTTTTCTTGATCTACTCTTTTTTAATTTTTTCCAATTTTTGCTCTCCAGACTCTCTTATCCGGTCTTCCTTCATCCATACGTTGTGAATGTCCCCACCATTGTAGTTGTCTTCCTTCCATAATGTCTTAGTTTGATTGTATTCCTAGGCCTTTTCTTATATCTATGTTTTTCATTCTATCCCCTTTCGTATAACATCTCTCTCTCTTCTTAAATATTTCATATCTGTCGTCTGTATTTTACTTTTTTTTGTTGTCCTGTTAACACCCATGTTTTGCATCCATATGTAAGCATTACTTTTAATTCCGTATCTTTTTATTTATAAATTTGGTATTCATGGCGCATTATAATTTGTTAGTTTTAACTGTTCTATTATTAATATCTGCTTCCTGTGTTCCGTTTTCGTCTATTATTGTTCCAACGTACTGGAAATGTTTAACTTCCTAGAAGTGTCATTTCAATTTCGGTTAGAGTATATGGAAAGATATTTTAAAACATGAAATATGCGAAAAAAATGATTTCAATGTTGTTTGTAATTTAACTTCTTCCTATCTATCTATACATTTCGGTGGTTGATAATAAAAGAGTTGAGTACTAAAAATAAATTCGGAATATAGTTTGGGGTAAATGTTACATATACAACATTATCTATACAATGAGCAATAATTTCTGGTTCCCAAACGTATTTATACTAACGGCAAAAATCAGATATATAGATATATATTTTTGCACATATATTTTATACTGGGGAATTGACACTAGAGTCATGACTGCTAAGTCTAATAAAATCCAATGTACAAAATTAATAAACAAACAGACGGGGTAAGTGATGCGGGCTACTCTGTGACTTAATTCTACAGCTATTATCTAGACATTTCTTCAGTTGAAATACATTCAAACCACATTCTTATTCATCGTTTCTGTTTGCTAGCTTGCACTGGATAATACAATTTAATGTAAATTTTGTGAATAAAACCAAGTTGTGAAGAAACGTTTTTCGCTTCTGAAGTTTTAAAAAATTCAAAGAATTGAAAAACTTTGAAGCGAAGATAGTAACGAAGATGGAGATGAATTTGTTAAAGAAATCTAAAATAATATTTGGTTATAAGCAGAAAACTTAAATTCCCTTATACTTTTACGTTAACTAAGAAACTTGACTATTTTTTGTTGGTCTATCTCTAAATTCGTTCTTTAGCTTCCTCTTTTTGCCCTTCAGTTCTATCAACATCATAAATTTTTATTGGATGAGTCAAACTTAAATTATTCCAAATATCATTCCAGCATCATTCATTTCTATAAGAACAACATATTTTCAGTTTTGTAAGCACTTTAGTATAAATTATTATAGAAATTGGCAATTGATACTTGAATTTATGTTATTGCTTTTCATGAAACCAGAATCTATCATGATGAAGTGAATAAATATAATTATTTAACTTTCTAAATACCATACAGTGCAACACAAGTTTTTACTTTATCTTTGAATGTATTTCCAATTCATATAAATATGTTAATACCTAGAATATCTTTGAAAATCAATTTTCTCAATACCAGTATTCCAAAATAAACAGTACCGAAATTTAGAGTGTTGTAAAATTGCTTATGCAAAGCGCCTTTGTCATATTTGATGTATTCATTTTTTGATAATTCATTATCATAGCTTTAGAGTTCAAATTTCCTTGAAATGGTCACAACTGAGGAAAAAGTATTCATAGTTGAATTTGTACATATGGAACCGGACGTGAAAAAGGCCCTAGTTTCGAGCAAGTCCTAAAGTTTGGGCTTGAATGCACACAATGTTCGAGATAATAAAAGATATATTGTGCCCCCTTACTTCTACTTAGTTCCCGAAGAAAGTCTCAGAGACAAGTAGCTCCTTTAGTCCTATTTCCCGGAGGAATTTCAGGATATCTGCAGGCTTTAACTTAGGTAAATATCCCTCTTCCATCCAGTAATCTCCAAGGTGTTGTGCCCTAGGATTCTGAATTGCTGTGCAATTCACAAGTATGTGGATGGAGGTTTCTTTTTCCATGCCACAGAATCTACATTCTTCTTTCTCCACTATTTTGAGCTTTTTCAGGTGCCCATTCAGGCGACAATTAGGATCCCCGTTAAAACTCTTACTGCAGTTTTACTTTGACGTTTGCATTCATTTGATCTCAACAGGTTGTAATCACCTAGAAGAATCTTTGATTGTCTAAGTCCTACTAGGTCTTTCCAATGGCCAGATCTTATCTTTTTTTCGGCTTTGCCTATTTCTTCCAATATTACATTGGAGCGGATACCGCAAAAGGGTTCCGGCCCCCAAAAGGATGTTTCAGTCCCCCTCTTTGCTAGTTCATCTGCTATTTCATTTCCTTCTATTCCAGTGTGTCCTGGAATCCACAGTAAAGTGACTATATTGTTCTCGCCTAGTTCATTGAGTTTGCCTATGCCTTCCCACACCATTTTGGAACTGATAACAGAAGAGCTCAGTGCTTTAGTGGCTGCTTGACTATCCGACATTATGATACTCCTTTGCCTTCTATATCCTTTATCAATATTGAACTGGGCACACTTTCTTATGGTGTAAATCTCCGCTTGAAAGATACTCGTGGTTTTTCCCATGGTTTCAGAGTGTTTGGTTCTTGGCCCGTATACTCCTATCCCAGATCCTTCTATTGCTTTTGAGCCGTCTGTGTACCATTGAATGGCGTTCTTTCTGAAGGTGGTAATGGTATTTGGATCCCATTCCTTCTTGTTGCTTAATTTTCTTTGAAAAGTTATACTTTTTCATCATACCATCTTGTGGGAATGGGATAGTTAGTCCTTATTTTGTTGAAGACAAGGATTACCCATCCTACTCACTGTTAACCAAGAGCGGTACAAAGACGAAATTATTACACCTTTCGTGAAAGACCTGGAAGATTTCAGGGACTTTTGCGGCACATTTAATCTTAAGATGCACAAGCAATTATTATTGTTTCAACAGAATAGTGCAGCGAGCCATACTTCTAGACGCTCCTTATCCTCACTTCAGAGTAATTATTTGTGGCACGAACTTCGAATATCTTCACTTCACATTCTCTGTTCTAAATTTGAATGTTTCAACACTACAGGTGTTTTATTAGTTACAAAATATAAAAATCTTGGGTGATGCACCCAGGTAATTCTGGAGAAATCATCTGGTTCACCGATGGCTCCAAAACAAACCATGGCACTGGAGCTAGTATAAAAGGACCTAGGAAGAGAATGTTTTTTAGCCTTCGTCGATATACGACTATGATTCAAGCAGAGACGATTGCCACTATAGCCTGTATTGATGAAAACATCAGAAGAGGATATACCGGACAAAAAATTGAAATATTCACTGTCAGCCAAGCTTTGCTTAAAGCTATCAGTAATCCAACAACTAGGTCTAGACTGGTGAAAAAACTACAAAGAATTCCTTAACAGGCTGGCAAGAGACAACAAGAGGGGAATTCGGGAACTGGCTAGATAAGGAACACCAATTCAAATGGAGGTTGACACAAGAGCACCTTCATACAAAGAGTTTACTGAACAAGATAGACAAGGAACCCTCAACCAGGCTACTGAAACTGTGTAACAGACATTTGAAGACAGTTACCGGCCTGGTGACTGGACACCTTGAGGCAACATCTGTACAATATGAACAAAGTTAGTGAAAATGTGAACTTGATGATGAAACACCTACTCAACTCACATACTCTGCTTCTGCGAGAACTTAGACGGAAGCACTTTGGAGCGGAATTAATACAACCATCACAACTACTGAAAATCCCTCCAGTCAAACTAGTGACCTTTATAGAAGACACAAAGCTTCTGGAATGGAAGTAGATAACATGGGAAAGGGTACAAAGATTCGGTTCAAGTGCCTGGGCTGATGAGCACAACCCATATATATGAATGAATGAAATGGAAATTACTTAAACTTTGGTACCTTCATTATTAGTAGAACTAGTAAAATCATTTTAAAATCTTGAAGCTTTCCATGATTTTTTGCACGATTTCTCTGAACATTGGTGCTTTATGATAACCTAGAAAATGTTCTACCACCAATACGAAACTCCTCCAAGCTTCAGTTTTAGAATCAGTAATAACTTCTATCAAATTTGCATCTTTTAGCAATGTCCGAATTGGAGGGCCATCAAATATTCCTCTTACATACTAAGATTGGGAAATGTTTGGCAAATGTATTCTCCTTACTTGTCCAACACTTCGACGAACTATTTTATTATAACTGAATATGTAAAGGCAGAAGTATGATTTTTTCCAATTAATCACATTGGCTGTACCAACAATTGAAGATTCCTTCGAGGGCTACACATCTTGTTCCTAGTGAACCTGCTTTGCTCTACTATCCCACAGACAAATAAAGCAAGGGTATTTTGTGTATTCACTTTGCTGACCAAGTAAAAAGTAAACCATTCTCAAACCAACACAAACCGGCCATTGATGTTCATTGTAATTACTTTTTTGGAAAGCCAATGTAATATTCTGGTATTCTTCACCCAATTATAAGCCTGCTTAAAATATTAATACGCCAGAATCATAAAAACCACAACCAATTCAATGGTGAATATTTTGACTATAGCACAGCACCAAAAAAATATTTATAAAATTTTTTTCAAAGATATTCATGTCTTAAAATCTAATTAATATCTAAGCGGTCGAATAATCGACCTATCACGACTTAACACGTTGAATCATTCGATTCTGATATGTATGCGATCTTAGTTGATATATTATTAGAATATATTGAAAATTGTCAAAACAAATTCATAAAGGAAAAACGTAAAAATATATTGATATCTATATCTTTTGGATAGTTGAAAATCAACAATTCATATTCATTTAATTAGTTCAATCTGGGTACTCATACTCATTTAACAAACAATTTTTTATCTAAAATTTGGAATTCCTTTTTAGACGCTATAAAACCTCACCAAACCATAGACTACGACTTTTTACTGTAAAATGGTAGTGGGCATTATAATAATTAACAGCACCAGTCAAAAAGAAAAAAATAATTAAAAATATAAATTATCTAGATTCACAAAACAGAAGCATTGGCCCCGTAACTAATGTTTTGTTTTCAAATGTACACCAACGCAGTAATAATAACAAAAGCTCTGTAGGATAAAAATATGCAAAGCTAACGTATCCAGATTGAACACAGGTCAATTCTTTAACTACTTGAAGTGATATTACTTACAGTGAATTTCAATAATATTGTGTGGTGAGACAACACTGTGCCATACTATAGTTCAAACTATAAGTAAATATAACTCTCACTAGACTTGATTCAGACAGCCAACAAAAACTCCTAGTTTAAATGTAGGCTTTATAAAAATACCATTTTACATATTTGCTAGTAATCAAAATAATATGAGGTCTTGGATTACAACATAAAATTTTTCGAGTTTTGTCATGATCTTTCACCTGCCTAGGCATTATTTTCATTTAATTTAAATTCAAGTCGCTTATTTCATGTTTTTGAAAAATAGTAGAGTTCTTGTGCTAAACAACAATCTACTTTTCAGTTAAAGATTTGACCAAAAAATTTGAGTGATACCAATTCAGTATTGCACAATGTCCCTACCTGACAAATATCTCTTGATATATAAAGAACCGTGTACCTTGATATTTAAGCTACCAAAACTTTTATAAAAATATAAATAGACATTTAAAACATTTAGCTAAATCTTTTGCGACAACTAACAAAATTTGAGTTTATGCCTTTATCAAAATAAATATCTTAATTGTGCTCTGGATGACTTAAATGGTAAGCTCCGTCTTTATTTATCTAACGGATTGGTTCCACTCAAAAGTAACCTAATCTACAGTAAAAATGACCTATCTAATATCAGCAGATATATACAACAAGAGGAACAATCTGGTATGATATATACAAAATATATTAAATAAAACAACACTTAGAAACCGAATATACACATATACACACCTATTTTCAAAATCCTTGCTTAAAAGGATTACCACCGGTAGATTGAACTTGAGGTCTAAATGGATTCGCCACTTCAGGTTGTTGAGGCAACACACGACCCTGAGGACGAGGAGGTGGCTGTTGCTGAAACGCAGTTTCTTGATAAGGCTGTTCTTGATATGTATTTTGGTAATTTTGCGAGTAGTTTTGCTGTTGGTACCCCTGTTGATAGCTGTCGCTCAAATCCGTTTCCTGTTGCTGGTATTCCAAGTGATTCTGGATTTCACTTGTTATGGGTTTTTGGTCATGCATTGTATAAGTTTGGTATTCCTTATTTGGAGGGTCCTGCATCAGTACGTTCGCTTCATTTTCAAAAGGCTTAAAGTCGTAGATATGTTTGAGGTACACCAGCACTGGTGCGTAAAGTAAATTACTGAAAGCTATTAGTATATTAAGGGCGGTAAAACCTATTGCCTCCACGACGCCACCGGCTATGATAGGCCCTACCGCGTAAGCTAACGAATAAGAAATGTCTGCAATGGCGTAAACACTGCCATATACTGAAACGTAACGGACATCCACCAGGTATCCGAGAGTAGGAAGAAGGGCTGTATCTATTAGAGCGATACCGAAGCATATCATGCAAATGGGAACCATGAGAAAAATGTAGGAATCTGCGAAGGGAATGATGAAACAAGATACACCTTCTAGTGCTAAGCCTCCCGCTGCCATAATCCATTGGTATTGTGGGTATTTTTTTGCCATTTTTACTGTGATGATGACCCCAATAACATGTGGAAAGAACGCTGGCAACCAGATAATGCCGGTTTTCCAGCTTTCCGTAGTCAAATTGTCTTCCATCCACAGAGTTATAGTTGGTTCCAAGAAAGCCAACGCCACATTGGACATCATAAGCGCTCCTGCGCAAACCGCGATGTACTTGTCCATAAACAGTCTCCAAATAGGCACTCCTGGAGGTTTCGTCATTCGACATTCTTTTATTTGTTCTTTGATAGGTTTCATGACTAATAGAAGCATAAATCCGTCTATTAATGAAACGAAGGCTAATATAAGGAAAGGCACCTCTTTGCCTGCGAACTGATAAAGGGCTCCACCGAATGGAGGGGCTACGAGACAACCAAAGCTGATGAATGCTAGGGCGATACCGAGAGCTTGTGAACGCTCGTTTTCTTCCGTGAACCGATCCGCGATCATGGCGAGCCCGGAAGTGTCTGCGAATGCCGACCCCACTCCCTGAAGGCTTCGGGCGAAGAAGAGGACTCCGTAACTGCGGCCACAAGCGAACACTGCTGTCGAGAGGAACATTATGGTCAGTCCGATCATCATGGGAATGTCGTAGCCGATTCGGTCGATAATCGCTCCGGAGAATGGGTTTACCATAAGCTGGACTATTGCTTTGGATGCGAATAGGATGCCGGTAGCCTGATCCTGGCCATGGTGGTCGTGTTTCATGGGTGTACCTGGTGGAAGCGACACGTTTCCCGGAGCCGTGTTATCTTCGTAGGCTCCGATGTACCGCAGATAATCTGGGATAATAGGGACTATTACCATGTATAACATGTTGTCTAGTAGCAAAGCTATGGACACTATAACCAATATTAACTTTCTTTGGGTTCTAGGTTCTTGAAGTTTTGCCCAAACGACTTCTTTTAGTTCGGAGAACTCCATATTGATGATTGGGATTCTTCTCGCCATATTGATGAGCTGGTGGTATTATTTGGGGTAGATGGAAGCTACTTGTCTGGTGTCCGTGAGGGAAAGCGCAGTGCCATCCGGGTTAACCTGGACAGAAGAAGTTTATTAATATTTTTGTCCGTTTGGGTGGGGAGGCACTGCGCTTAACCCCCCACACCCCAAAAATTCATAAATATAGCCAACATGCAACCATGTTAATTATACCTCAATCAATCACTATTTTGTTTTACATATTTGTTGTTTAGAAACACTAAATAATATAACAGCGAATATGTTAATTTTTGCCATGTTCGATGGCCAATTAGTAAATTTCCCAGGTAAATACAAAAAACTAGATAGAAAAGAAATTATGGTCATGTATCCCTTTTACAATCCTATATTTCAATTCAAAATGAAAAGACAATTTTAGTTCAATGATGAACATAATAGGCTTGCATTCAAGTTCTTAATTTAGAATGTGGAAGGTCACGGAAATATTTGAAGAGCTTGCTAAAGAGCTAGTTTTATTACAACAAGTAAGAGTTTATACTAAAATGAGGATCGTTATTTTTGGCAAACTGTGTACCTAGTTCATACTGATATTGTGGAAACAGCCCTTAGGTCCTCAATGACTTGATGCCTAAATACTTCTTAGGTGCGGTCGTCGACATAGACATTGTAGCAGAAAAAAAATGAAACTTCTTGGTTGAGTAGACAGATAATTAGAATATTAGATAAGAAAGAGAATTGAAACTTTTTGAAATATTATTTTCAATATATCTGAAATGTAGTTCATTTTTTGAAATTTTTGAGAAAAAATAATTTATCTTTGTCATTTAGCAAAACTGAACCAACTCTTAGTTAATAAGGTAAAATCCGTTCCGCCATGCAAGACCACACCAATTGGGCTAAAATACGACTACAATAAATGCAGGATAATTCGCTTTGTTGAAATATTGTATAAAATCGGAGACACAGAATAAGAGATAAAAGAACATAATTCATTGTAAGGAAAGCAGCTTTCCAAATGTGTCTAAATAAAATATTTGTATAGATTATTCCAACTTTCTTAACAATAATGCTTCATAATATTTAAGAGTACCCCAGGATAAGTATCCAGGTTGGAAAACCAGAAGAAATGGGAACTGGGCTAAAAAAAGTACTTAGTAGATTGCGTAATTATTGAACTACTTCTTCTATATCGGCTAGACGATAAAACTTATCGGAATAAAGTACTTAAAGTTCTTGTTGAAACATTTGTGTTGAGTTCATTTATATTGAAGCCAAAGAAAGTATCGTAATAAATTTAAATGAACAAACTGAAAAATAACCAAATATTCGTTTTCAATCAAATTGGAATTAAATACAAATCCCAAGGGATTTCTTATACAAAAATTTATTATATAACTGAATTCCCTTAATAGTTAAGGTCAGTCATGCGCAGAACTTTTTGCCATCGATTGATTATTTCATCCGAATTGTTTTAAAGAGTCATTTTTTTTTAAATATTATGTTGTATCTATTGATATTTATTATTCAAATTAAAGGTGAATAAAAAAATCAGGCGATCCGAATGAAAAATTGTACTGACCTGTATCTGGAAGGGCGCTGCCGATTCTGGTAGCAAAAAATCCGCGAATATTGGAGGCGACTCGCGATTCACCGAGTAGGCCTCCCGGGCCCGTTGAACCTCCACCGCGGGCCTCCACGGTGACGTTCTCCAGGTGCACACAAAAGTTGGTCACTGACAGCAGCGGTGTCAGACGCGTCACGAAGGGTAGCCTACGCGAGGATGACGACGCTACCGTCTCGACGTCGACTGCGAGGGGCGGCGCCGAATTACAGCGCCGGTAGACAGGCGTCGGAGCACCCGTTTCGATTGGAGCGTCGATTTGGTGTCACCTCCTTTGGGACCAATTGCAGGTTCTTGAAAGTTGGGATAATTTATGAGTTTTTCATAAATTTTTGCACTAGGTTTTATGGTGGGCTACTAATGGATGAAGGTCACTTCGAAACGTAATGAAATTATATAATAAGAATTTGTTTTTATTTTAAACTAGACAAATACCTTCATACTCGAAAATTGTCTTTTAAACTTAAAAAATCAATGGGTGATACAAAAAATATCAATGATCCTCATTTTTCAGTCTAGGGCCCAACGGATAATTTTCATAACAAGAAGCAATAGGTGAGCTACTTTAATCTATTTCCTTACGAAACAATACAATGTTTTATGGCGGTTTTTATTAATACATACAGGGTGCTTCTAAATTCATGCAACAAAATTCAGGAGGTGTCGTGCACTCACAAAGGACTAACCACGGGTATTTTTTCAATATTCCTGTTACATTATACGGGGGTGAAAATAGCAACCCTTACTTTATTTCATATCAAAACTTTTTTTCGAGATGAAGTTTTATGAAATAAAATTTAACTTGAAATCATTGTTTTATTTAAAAACTTTTTTTATTCTTAAATTTTTCCCAAAACCAATAGCTGCAGAGAAAAAAAAATAAACACCATAATTTATAATTTTTTTAATAAATTGAGTGGAAAACAGTAAATATGTAAAATGTAATACGGCTCATAATAAATGCTGGAAATGACAGAATTTCAAGTTTCTAGCTTTACTGAAATTTTAGAAAAAAAATAAAAACTCAATTTTAGTCACCACCTTTTAAGGGTGATATCTCGGAAAGGGGTGAGCTGAGGAAATTTTGTTATAGGAAAGACCCATCTTAATTTCATACGAGCAATCACCTCCTGAATTTTGTCGCATGAATTTAAAAACACCCTATATATCAAGTTAAATAATGATTTATACAAGCCTTAAGTTTTGTGAGAAAAACCTACACAAAAACAAGATGAACCAAAAAATGTTGAATAAAATAAAGGAAAAATTTATTTTAATACCTACCAATACAAATAATGAATGAAAAACACCATTGATTTAGGTATGTGTGGAGAGATTTGAGAAAACAATAACATTTTCTCGGACTACCAAGCAATTCGAAAAGAACTTAGCTCTTACCGTGTAACGTCAAAATTGGTATCAAACGAAATAGTAGGAAAGGGAGGGTTCCCTGGTGATTTTATTGAACCAGAACCTGCGACTGGTCTCTGGACCGCAACAATAGTTTTGAACTTCACCCGGGATTGGTTCATTCAAAGGCTTTTATCCGTCCTTCGAAAAATGTCTCTAAACACGTGCTGGACACTACTTACATTGTCTAACCGACCTGAAATATCATTCATCAAATAAACTAATGAGCTTTGATACTTAGGTGGACTTGTTTGGTGAAATATGAAATATGTATAGACTCTTGCGAGTCGCAGTGGAGGGCGTAATAGACCCACTCACCACAAACCTAACCTAACATAATACAAATAAGGATAGAGCGATATCTAGAAACATGGCTGGGATACATAAAATGTGGAGAATGAGAAAATTACGAGGAAATGAAAGGATGAAGGTAGGAAATTATACATGTTTCGAAATTGGAAAATATAGATTGGTACAAGATTTTGAAAAAATTTTACTTAACTCTATTGAGATTTCACAATATTATTAAGGGAGATGTGGAGTTAAGTATAATTTTCTCGCGAACAATGAAGACATTTGATATGTATCTGGAGTTTATTCTGCGATCAGATTGATTCGGGGAAGTAGTAACTAATCTTTTTGAATGATTGTCAATCTTAATTTTTTTGGCACAAATATAAATTGTCTGATGTCACGTGTTTCCAAGTTATTAAGAAGTAATGAATCCTAATATATTTTTTGTTTATTATTGATTAAATCTGATTACGAGATTACATTTGGAAGACAATTGTTGATATTTCATTACACTTGTAGTATTTTACTTCACAAATTTCGAGCACCTTCCAATTACCTTGTGAAAATGGAGCATTGAAATTTTCCTTATCGCCTTATAATGTAAGGAATTTGAATTTTTTTCTGAAAACACCTAAATCTCTGGGTTCCATTATATGACTCGCTTTCACGCTTTCACTTATTATTCCGGCGAAGTTTCATTTGTTATCTCATTATGGAAAGTTAAAAGCGTATTCTTTTCACGAAAAACAATGTCACAGCATGCTGGGAAATTTAAGTATAAAGATTTTAACTAAATTGTAATAAATTTGGCCAAACGGCCTATTAAATTAACATACCAGTTTTTTAAGATATTTATTAAAAATTACAAACATTTGTTTCCCAACAAAATATCAAATAAAAGAAACCTACTATAAATAGTAAACCGTTATTCATATTTCAACAATGAGACCAATATTAATATAGGTATCGACAATTATTGCTTTATTGCTTCTCAAAATATTTTAAATGAAATTCTCTTCCTATTTTAGATCCAAGACAGGACTGGATGACAATTTACATACACATCAATTCAACATTTTCCTCGATTAATTTAGTGGCTGTTGTATGTATGTATATTGGGGTGACATTCACTGAGACCTAAAAGATTTATTGTGCCCCCATGCTTCTACTTAGTTTCTGAAAAAATTCTCAGAGAATAGTAGCTCCTTCAGTCCTATTTTCTGGAGAAATTTTAGGATGTCTGCAGGCTTTAACTTAGGTAAATGTCCCTCTTCTATCCAGTAATCTCCTAGGTATTGTGCCCTAGGACTCTGAATTCGCAAGTATGTCGATAGAGGTTTCTTCTTCCATGTCACAGAATCTACATTCTCCTTCCTCCACTATTTTGAGCTTTTTCAGTTGCCCATTCAGGCGACAATGTCCCGTTAGGATCCCTGTTAAAGCTCTTGGTGCAGTTTTACTTTGACTTATGCATTCATTTGATTTCAACAGGTTAGTGGCTGTTAAGCTGTGTAAGAGCTCTCAATGAGTTGATCTGTCGGATGGAGGGACAATTTAGAGATGAGAAGAAGGTATTCGAGCTGACGAGTCGGCTGTTTGGGGAAGTGGGGAGCGGGGACAGCATTGGACTCCACAGGCTTGAGCAGGTAGAGGTGGAGGTGCTGAAGAAGATGGTGGCGTGGGTGAGAGGTGGCGGAGGTAACAATCTATACAGATGGAAAAAAGGAAGAGGAGGGTAGGAATGGGTCGATAATCCTGAAGGATATCGGGGAAGTCGATTTGGAGGGGATCGAGAGGATTGAGAAGGGGTTGGGGGAGATGAAAGGAGAGTGGTGGATAGACTCAGAGTCTCAAGAAATAGGGAGGTGGTTATAGAGGCAAAGAAGGGCGTTGAGGCGAGGGGAATTCTGGAGGAGGTGGAAAAGGTGACAGGAGCTAGGGCAGTGGAAGCGGGGAGGGGGACAAAAACCATAAATATGGTAGGGATAGACCCGTGGATGGAAGATAAAGGGGTGAGGGTGAAAATAGAGAGAAGTGGTAAGAGAGAGGAACGGGATGAAAATGGCGGTGGTGAAGGCGGTATGGGAAAAAGCGGAAGCCTTACTGGGAAAAAGGGAGATTAGATTGGGGTGGAACAGGTAGCTATTGTAGAGGGTAGAGAGTAGGGCAGATGCTTTGGATGTGGGGTGAAGGGACACAAAGTAGCAGGGTGTAAGGTGAAGGGAGTCAAGGAGAGGATTAAGTGCTCGCTATGTAAGAGCGAGGATCAGATGGCCAGAGACTGTCGGCAGGCCTTCCTTTGTAGGGTATGTGGGGAAAGGGAACATAAGCCAGGGGAGATAGAATGTAGTAGGGGAAGGAAAGAAGTAGATGAAGACGATGGAAAAGAGGAAGGGAAAATGGGAAGGACCCTCTGGACCCCTTTGAGGGGTCGAGTCTGGTCAAATAGGAGAAAGGGGAGAGCAGTGCGCGGGAAGAAGGAATCTAGGGGATGGATGGAGGTTGTTACAGATGAGTTTTGGGAAATGCAGGATAGCGCATGATATATTGTATGAAGTGATTTTTAGGAGGGAAGTGGATGAGGTGTGTGGATCTGAGGTAAATGCTAGATCTGTGGGAAAGCAGGGATGGATTATGGACGATACAGGAGAGGCAGGAATAGGAGTGTTGGGGGATGGACTGAGGGCGGATGAAGTGAGGAAGGTAAACGGATGGGTAGTAGTGCGAATGGGAGACATGGTGGTGTACAGTGTGTATATAAGCCCAAATATCAGCCTGGAAGAAAATGAGAGGAGCATGACAGGATTGGAGGACGATCTGAGGGTGTCAAAAGGAAAAAGGAGGATCATAAGGAAAATGGTGACAGGGGACTTCAATTCTAAGAATACTGTATGGAGGGGGGGGAAGAAAACGGACAGGAGAGATGAGATCCTGGAGGGTTGACGGGGGTTCGTCATTCATTGATATAACAGCATATGTGATGAAAGGCTGGGGGAAAGAGTGAGTAGTTGGAGGGTGCTGAAGGATGAGGAAAGCTTGAGCTTGCATAGGTATGTGGAGACGGATATAAGGAAAGGAAACATGATAAAGGCGGCAGTGAAGGGGAAAGTGAGGGCAGCATGGCTGGGGAGATTGATGAGTAATGTGAAAGGGCTGTGAGAGTGGGGGTAATTTGTAGGACGTTAGAGCAGAGTATGCTGTACGGTGCGAAGGTGTGAGGTGGAAGAGCGGGGGTGAAAGCGAGGGTTAGACCACTCCTGCGGGTGCAGGGAGGGATACTGCTGAGGGTGGTGCAGGGGTACAGGACAGTGGGTGGTCCGGCAGCAGCGGTGCTGGTAAGGTCCTACCCATTGAACGTGATGGCTAGAGCTAGGAACAAACGTTGGAGGGGTGCGACCAGAGAGGAAGTACAGGCATGGATGGAAGAGGAAATGGAGGGCGATTGGGAATAGAAGAGATTGGATGAACCGGAAATTCGGGGAGGTGAACTACTTCTTGACACAGTTGTTCACTGGACATGTGTCGAGAGTAGGGTACCTCCACAAGATTGAGAAAAGAGTGACTGGAGTGAGCGAGTGGTGTGTGTGAAGTGGAGGATGATGTGGGACATGTGTTTAGATGCTGGAGGAACGAGGAAGTGCTAAAGAAGTTCGAGAGGAAACTAGAGGAGGCGGTGTACTGGGAGAACATGGTGGAAATAATGTTGAGGAGGGAGGAGGAATGGATGGAGGTTTTGCTGGAGTAGTAAAGAGCATGGTTAGGGGGAGAGAAGGACACGATGTGGCATGAGAGGTAGGAGTTATAGTAGGGAGAAGACGACGGTGTGAGCGGAGAGTGTGCGAGGGACCGCCGCCCGTCTCGAATTATGCTAGGGTAGTGATTCCGAGGCGAGGGTAACGGCAAGTTTGAGGTGCGTTTGGTTGGTAGGCATTCCCTTGGAAATTATCCAACACTGTTTGGGTCCTGGACCCATTCGAACATGAGTTTCCCATCTCAACCCGAAAAAAAAAACAGCTCTCATTGTCATGATGGAAAATGTTGTAAGTGTAATAGAGTGTGCTGTAATAACTGTTACTACCCCCCTCTTCAGTTCTCTATTTTCATATTATTATAAGAAAAAAGCTCGGACAACCTTACTTGCATGATCTCTCTTCACGGGACAATCATCCTTTCCTTCCTAATGAAAAAGTACATCCAGCGACACCGCGTTTGAAAGCTCTTGAAATACTGATTCAAAAATATATGACACTTTGGTTTCAAAACTTATGAGTTATGCGAGAAACAGGTTTAGTTGGCTAGCAAATTAATTTGTTTTTATCAGATGCCCCACTTGAAAAATATTCAAATACTGTCAATTTTCTTACTTCTTCGAAGTAAATTTGATTATTGTGAAATTTAGAGATGGTAAAATCTCGCAGTTTGGAAGAAAGATGCAGAATTTGTAATTTATGGAAAAGCTGGCCGCAACTATCATAGGGCGTTAGAGATTTTTTTTGTTCAAGCATGATTTGAATAGAAATTGAATTTATCCTTCATTGGATTGCAAAATTTTGTTCCTAGCCAGTTACAGGATTAAGTCCTCTTCAGGGTGAGTGAAGGATGTTCAATAAACGCTGTCCTGACAATTGAAGACCATTGGAGATCTGTTGTCGGTAAATTATGTGACACAGGCGTCGTCAAAAATAAGAAACGCACTGACCGAAAACCCCTATCCAAGGATTAGCTCATTTCTGTATTAAGTAAGTTCGTCGTTTATTCATCTACTTAAGCTAGAATTGTAGCTCAAGATTGTGGAGTAGATCAAAAGATCGAAAGTTCCATCTCTACAAAATAAAAATGGTACAAGAACTAACAGGAGACGATCCAGATAGACGGATGGAATGTTGCGAAACAACAAATAATCCTGATTATCTCCTGCACATTTTTTGTTTTAGTGACAAAGCGACATTTTTGTAAAATGATCATGTACATCGTCAAAATATCAGATACTGGTTTGATGAAAATGCCAGATTACTTTAGCAAGTCCACGCACAATTCCCCCAAAAAGTAAATGTTTGGTCAGGCATACCAGGTAACCGCATTGTAAGCCCAATATTAATTGATGGTGAAACGTATTCAAATATTCTAGTTAGTCAGGCAGCACTGACACTATCAGACGGGGCTTCGACTCATTATACTGTCAGAATGTGAAATTATCTAAATACTGTTTTTAAAATCAATAGTACTACCTTAAACAGCGACTATAAAAATGGTGTAAACATTTCGCCGTGACATAATTACGGAATTTGTTAAAAATAGTGCCGGCTGTAGACGTGTTAAGCATAAAAAGAGCACAAGAAAACAGATGATGAATATTCTATTTTGAATCTACTTAGAGCGAGCCCCCTCTAGTATGTAAAGGTTTTTTGTGATTTTTTCATGGTTATATTCAGTACACTCAGTATTAGAAGAAAAGTGGAAAAGTTTCTGATGATATAAATAATTTTAACTCAACAAAAGATTACTAGCCTAAAGTGGATCAAGCGATTAGTTAGCAAATTGCTAATTTTTCACGTTTTTATTTCTTAAATAATTGAATATTAATATACCAACTGAAGACAATAAACAATAAAGAGTATTTTCAGAATATAAAATTACCCGTATAAATAACATTTACGTAATTCAAACAATGCATTAACATGATAATTACTACTAGACAGTAGGTACTTTACCATTTTAGAATAAGTAGGTAGTACCAACTAATATGTGTAATGAGAAACAATGATAGGGTGTGTCGTAAGACTGAAACAAAACTATATTGTTACTGCGTTAAAATAAACGGCAAGCACTAACAGTGTTACATCATTAAAAAAATAGAGTAATATTGTTGGGGTGATCTATGTAATTAACAAAACCCTTCAAATTATGAATTTTGAAGTTGTTCTGAGATATATACAATAGAAGATGGAATAACAGATGAATGACGTACATGAATTACCATAAATATATTTTTCTTCAAGCGTATAATAATAACTATCTTACTTTCGGCAACAAACCTTAGCAGTAGTCTATTATTCAACTAGTACAATAGTCTGTTCTATTATTGTACTAGAATGTATATTGTAGTGAGACCTTGAAGATCTATTGTGCCCAATTTTTCTTCTACTAATTTCCTTAGTCTCAGTCTAGTAGCTGCTTAGACCTATTTCTCGAAAGAGTTTTAGAATATCCGCAGGCTTTAGTTAAGGTAAGTGTCTCTCTTCTATCCAGTATTCTCCTAGGTGTTGTGCCCTAGGATTCTGTATTGCTATGGAACCTGCAAGTATGTGGTTGAAGCCTTCTTCTTTCATTACACAGAATCTACATTCTTCTTGTTACACTATTTTGAGCTTTTTAAGGTGCCAGTGTTCCGTCAGGACATCTGACAATACTCTTAGTGCAGTTTTGCTTGGCTTAGGCATTCATTTATTCTCATCAGGTTGTAGTCACCCAGAGGCATCTTTGATTACCTCAGCCGTACTAGATCTTTGCAATGGTCAGATCTTCTCCTCTTTTCTTACCCATTTCTATTTAATTGGAGCTGATACCGCCCCAAAAGGGTGTTTACGTAAGAACTCAGTGCTTTAATGACTGCTTGACTATCCGACATGATAATAATCCTTTACCTTTTATATATTTTACCAGTATTGAACAGGGCACACTTTCCTATGACGTGAATTTCTGATTGAAATATACTTTGGATTTTTCCCAAATTTTTGACCGTTTGTCCCTGGACCGTACACTCCCATTCCAGTCCCTTCTTATCTTCTATTGCTTTTGAGCCATCTGTATGCCATTGAGTGGTATTCTCTCCAAGTTTAGTAATGATGCTGGGATCCCATTCCTTCTTGTTACTTAATTCCATATCGAATTTTTCTAAAAAGGTTATAGTTTCTCTTCACACCATCATGCAGCATGTCCTAGGGTTAATAGTTTCTAATTATACCAGTACAATTATAATAAAAATCGCTAGCAGCACGTTATTATGGAAGTTTGTAATCGAGTAGGTAGGAGCTGTCATTTCATCAACCAATGTATGAATTGTATGAATTGTATGAATTGTATGAATTGTATGAATTGTATGAATTGTATGAATTGTATGAATTGTATGAATTGTATGAATTGTATGAATTGTATGAATTGTATGAATTGTATGAATTGTATGAATTGTATGAATTGTATGAATTGTATGAATTGTATGAATTGTATGAATTGTATGAATTGTATGAATTGTATGAATTGTATGAATTGTATGAATTGTATGAATTGTATGAATTGTATGAATTGTATGAATTGTATGAATTGTATGAATTGTATGAATTGTATGAATTGTATGAATTGTATGAATTGTATGAATTGTATGAATTGTATGAATTGTATGAATTGTATGAATTGTATGAATTGTATGAATTGTATGAATTGTATGAATTGTATGAATTGTATGAATTGTATGAATTGTATGAATTGTATGAATTGTATGAATTGTATGAATTGTATGAATTGTATGAATTGTATGAATTGTATGAATTGTATGAATTGTATGAATTGTATGAATTGTATGAATTGTATGAATTGTATGAATTGTATGAATTGTATGAATTGTATGAATTGTATGAATTGTATGAATTGTATGAATTGTATGAATTGTATGAATTGTATGAATTGTATGAATTGTATGAATTGTATGAATTGTATGAATTGTATGAATTGTATGAATTGTATGAATTGTATGAATTGTATGAATTGTATGAATTGTATGAATTGTATGAATTGTATGAATTGTATGAATTGTATGAATTGTATGAATTGTATGAATTGTATGAATTGTATGAATTGTATGAATTGTATGAATTGTATGAATTGTATGAATTGTATGAATTATATGAATTGTATGAATTGTATGAATTGTATGAATTGTATGAATTGTATGAATTGTATGAATTGTATGAATTGTATGAATTGTATGAATTGTATGAATTGTATGAATTGTATGAATTGTATGAATTGTATGAATTGTATGAATTGTATGAATTGTATGAATTGTATGAATTGTATAAATAGTATGAATTGTAGAGGTTCAAACAGATTATGTCTGGGTATACTTCTGAAACGAGTTCTGCTTTTGAAGTGGTGCCGAGATATATAAGCAGAGTAGACATAGAAGAACAAAAAAACATATCAAAAACAGTAATTCCTGTTAATTATTATTTACGTTGTTTTGTCACATGTTATGAAACGTGCCAATGTTTTCAAATAATTGTTCCTCTACGTATTACAGAACGTAAATTTTTCTTATTTTTGTATAAACTTGCAGAAACTTTTCTTTGAATTCTTGAAAATGTATGTTTTATTGTCCGAATAATCTGTCAACCCTATTTGTTGAACCACTAGGTAGGTTTCGTTTCCTACTTTTTATACTCGACTTTCATGGGCGATTTTGGAAGAATAGACATGTAAATTTATTTTTTTTATTATGGAAAGTAGTATTACACCTGGTCGAGAACAATGACCAACCAGCAATTTTGTCTTATCCTCATATATATATACAATCCTTAAAACTAAGTTATAATCCATTGATGTCACTCAGTTCTTTACTGTGAGCTTTCACTTATCACTGTGCTCTGCTTTCAACACTTTTACTTGTCACTTACACCAGGTCTGAAGGTTTCGTCCTTTTCAATCTTCTCTTTAGGTTGTGTTGATCGAGTAGCTGGAGCATCTCGATGTTAACATAATTATGTAACCTGTCTTCGGGGTTTTGGGCATATCTCATAATTTCTTCCTTAACTGTTGGTACATTCAGGTCTCGTTGCAGATTTGCATTTCGAATATAGTATGGAACTTTCACAATAGTACGGAGTACTTTGTTTTGAAATCTTTGTAGGGGTGCTATGTTGGTTGAACTGGCACAGCTCCAAAGCTGTAGTCCGTATGTCCAAATGGGTTTCAGAATCTGCTTTTAAATGAGCAATTTATGTGTTGATATTTGGGATTTTCTACCTATAAGCCAATACATTTTTTTTATATTTTTTATCTAGTTCTCTCCTTTTCTTCTTTACATGCTCCTTCCATCTTAGCTTAACACTTAGAGTTATTCCGAGATATTTTGTTGTGTTTCCATATGGTACCTCCATTCCGTTAACTGCGATTGGTATGTTTTGATTATTCGTTTTGTTTGTAAAATTTATGTTTACCGATTTTATTTCATTAAGTTTTATTCTCCACTTTTTGGTCAATTCGTTGAATTGATTAGTCCCTCTTTGTAACTTTTGAGTAGCTTCTTCCACATTTGTTCCTGTTGCAAGAAGTCATCAGCAAATGTGGCATTTTTATATCACTCATATCTGGTATGTCATATGTTTATAGTAGATATAGAACTGGGCCAAGCACGCACCCTTGTGGCACACCTGCTTTTATTTGTTTTAGTTCAGAGGATTCAGTTTCTTGTTTAACTCTGAAAAATCGGTCTGTTATGTAAGATTCTAATAACTTTGCATATTGTTTTGGGAGAATGTTTTCCATTTTCTTTATGAGCCCCTCGTGGCAGACCTTATCGAACGCCTGGGCTATGTCTGTGAACAAAGCAGCGCTTACTTCTTTTTCTTCATAGACTTTTTCTATTATGTCTGTGATCCTGTGCACTTGATCTATTGTCGAATGTTTTTTACGAAATCCAAACTGGTAGTCTTTTATGAGCATATTTTCTTCTACAATATTTTTAAGTCTATTCAGAAAAAGCTTTTCAAAGAGTTTTGATATCACAGGCATCTTTAGCACTGCGGAATAATTTTCGATTTTCTCAGAGCCTCTACTGTAAATTTCATGTTTTGTATTTCAGTTATCTCAAAAAATATTTTCTTCTTGTCTTCCTTGCTTTCAAATGTAATCATGAAAAGTGGAAGTGGAGTTTTATCTCTTCTTTTCAATATGTTTACTGCACTTACCGCAGCAAATCCTCTGTCTTGTAGTTCTTTAACTATTTCGTCTGGTTGGTACGTTGGATGCAATCTTCTGACCATTACTTTTAACGATCTATTTCACTTATCTTCATATGAGTGCCATTCGTAGTTTTCTAATTTTGCAACTGCCTTTTTATAGTCCTCTTCATTTGGGCGTTAATTTTTATTTTTTGTCGTTATTCATCATTGTAACTTGAAGTTTGACACTTTCTTCATTGAGCTGTCTTTGAAGTTCATTGTAATTTTCTATTTTGCTTACTATTATTGGCGGGGGTGCTGGAGGCATTTTAGGTACCACCTTTTGGATATTGCAAGTGTTTTTGATGCTGGAAGGAGCCTGTTCGATGGGTGATTTCATTGAAGAGGTATCCATTTTCTTCCTCTTTTTCCTACTCTCTTTCAGCACCCATTCTGTTTCCCTGGCTAATTCTACTTCGTCTGTTTCATATCCTATTTCTTTTTGTCTGCTTGTTTCGGCGTAGTTTTTAACTTGTAATTGCAACCCATTCATTTGCTGTTGTAGTTCAGCAATTACTTTTTCAAGATTTTCTCGAGCGGCCTTTTCATTTATCAAAAGGTAATGATAATTTATACCTTCGTTTGACTTAGTTTGATTCCCTTGTATCAGGACCTCGTTTTGTTGAGCTAATAGCACTTCACCAGGAGTCGACGGTATTACCGGCTGATACATTATAGTTTATTGACTGGGCTATTTAGTTAAATTAATATAAAAATGTATCACTTATCCAAATGATACGAATATCGATATTCATGATTACTTTTATTTTTAATAAATGTCTCCGTAGCAGTATGGTTTAAAGGTCTGAGTTCGTGAAATGAAGAATTGTAGACTTGTAAATGATGATTTATAGTTATTCCAAAAAAAACTCACCAATTGATTTCTAGAAAAGTAGCTCTGAGGAATCATTGTAGTGATTATATTAATATCGCTTAGTACCGTGAAATGTCGAGACGAGCTTTAGATATAGATACATTAATATATAATGTAGACTAGACTGATCCAAAAAAAATTTTTTTCTTAATTAAATCGAAAATATTGTTGGAAATCCAAAAAAAAATACTGTGAAAGTTTAAGCTCTTAATATTAATATTAAGAGGTGCCGCATCGCAAATTTCGATTTTCCATTTAAATAACGTGGAAACAATATTCTCTTGCACTTTGGAATTTTATAACTCAACGTTGGTGACAATACTTCGGAATGACCAAGGTATATTCTTGTAGAAAATTGAACGTTATACAAAAAGGTCTGTTACAATTTTTTGATATATTTAATCCTTCAAAAGTTATTCGAGGTCAAAGTTGAACTAAGGACAAATTTTAATATTTTTCCAATCTTTTAACGCAACCATAAACTTTATGAGAAAATTTTATGGGACATTTTTTGGAGAGCATTCTATTTTCTATAACTTATCTCTATAAAAGTTTTTGATATTTTTTACAGGTCATAAGTTATTTGCATTAAACTGAAAATATTTTAACCTAAAAATTATAACTTGAACTTTTGAAGGAATTGGTGAAACAAAACTTAAGTCAGTATTGAAAAGTGCGGAAAATGAAAACAATGAAAAATAGAAACGCTGTCAAAATCCGAAGGAAATATCTCTTGAAATTCAATAATAGAAAAGTTGGAAGAAAAAAATCTATTTTAAAATTACAGATTCAGTCTTTGGGGAGTTTTGAGACATATAAGGCTTAAATTGAAAAAGAGTTTTGTGTAGAAAAATTGGTGACGTTCACAAAAGAATCTTTGAGAAATTATACCAACTTGAAGCAAGAGTATTCTTTATTTCTATATTTGGACGAGACCTGGATTTTTGCTAAGGATAGCACAAAAAGAATTTAGCAGGACGCAGGAAGTATGAAATCCATAAAACACACCACTTACGAAGGAAAAGGACAGCCATACTATTGTGCATGAAGGTGGAAAGTATGGTTTTGTTGATGGAGTGGATCTCTTAAAACACTCCGATGGTCGCGCCGTATCTGAGAGATACAGTCGTTGTATTAGGTGGCCTACGTGATGATATCGACTTTCCGCCCCACCTATCTTCCTAAATTGGGTAAAAGTAGCTGTTAGTACTATTGTGTCTTTCGTGGAGTCAAACACGGCGAGCTGAAGTGCCAAGTGCATATATCAGATGCCACGTGACTAAGCCATAAACCTCCAGAAAATGTCATCAAAACCAAAAGCAAAATGATTCATTTTGAATCCAATACCGATCTCTGTTTTCATGATAGGGACTCAATAACGATTCAATTACAATTCAAATAGTTTTGAGATTTGACAAAAGGACATTCCGAAAATAATGCAACTGGCATTTTTGAATGAAATTATTAATTATTGATTTGGTAGCAAATAGATCTGATAATCTTGGTGGTTACTAAAAATCATAGAATATATTGAAACATTTGAAAATTTAATACAGGATATCCCGAAACTTTCCTGTCAAACGCCAACTACAGATACTAGAAGTGATTTTATGGCCTAACCTAATTTACCTTTATCCAAAAGTTACTCCAAAGAGAGCGCAGTTGAATGGAAGTAAGCCGAAAAAAATTTGCGCGCAATAATTTTTTACAATTTTGGAAGACAGTTGCCTCAACAATAATGACTTGTCGAGTTGGTTTCTGTTTTCGACAATAAAGCACCAACCACATCAGTCGACAATTTCTCGTTGATATGGGGAATTTAGAGGTGGACAGATCAATTTCCCTTAGGGCCCGTTCCCACTTAGACGGACCGTCTGTTTAAACGGAAGACGGCGACCGGACGTGTGTTTTCACACTTGCACCAGCAGGCTCCGATCAATTTGCGTTCAGTCTTCGTACACGATGGATGACATCCCAGTGTTGTGGTGGCATTTAAGAAGAAGTGAACGAAAACCTTGGGTGCATCCTATTCTACGAGAAAGATTTTCAGTTGGAACAGAAATATTATTTCCACAGTTCAAGATGGCAGCTACTAGGGAGCATGACTGTCTCCAAGGGGGTACTTTAAGGGACAATCTTCGAAATTTCATGTTGAAAATTTCCCATAAGAAGATCAAATTAACTTTAACTAGTTATGTATTTTGTTAAAAA
Organism: Lochmaea crataegi; assembly: GCA_947563755.1. Lineage (NCBI taxonomy): Eukaryota > Metazoa > Arthropoda > Insecta > Coleoptera > Chrysomelidae > Lochmaea > Lochmaea crataegi. The sequence goes on along the minus strand of OX387424.1, from coordinate 53,936,986 downwards.
ATAATATGTTTATTTTAGTTTATTTTTTAATTTTGAAATAAAACAATAACTATTTCAAACAGCGTCTTTTATTTTTAAACATTTTAAGTCTTAATTGAGTACATGTAAAAAACATATCGTACCTCAAAAATCAGTTTTTTGTTTTTTTGACAATTATTTTTTCATATTCTTCATCAGAGCTACTAGAAGAACCTCGTGGTCTTGTGTGAGATGAAGAACGAACAGATTGAACCATGTAAGGGTTCATCGCTATAGTAGGGAAGGGGGTTCTGAGAATATTTTCCACTGTACTTGAAAATGTTGTTTAAATCATCAGATCTAGCTTTTGCTGCATTTTCCTGGGATTTTTCTTGCATTTTGAAAAACTATGTCATTAGGGATATTTGTTTCTCAAAAAAATCATCTTCTTTACCCTTGCTTCTGCTAGAGTTGTAATTTTTCAATTGGGGCTCTTGATCTGCTTGTATGTGGTGTTTCTTCAATCTGTATTTCAGAATTAGATAAAAAATCGCTCATTTCATGATTAGAAATGTCTTCTTCCACTTGTACAATTGTATCTGCATCCATACCTTCAAGAGCCGATGCAGGACGACCTCCTAATATTTCCTTAAGTAGCCCAAAATAGTCGCATTCATTTCTATCTATAGCACTTTTAGCGTTGTTTTTAATACAATTATTGTATTGAGTTCTTAAAGCCTTCCATTTATTTTTTATTTGCTCAGTAGATTTAGATATATAGCATTTTTCTATCATTTTTTGTTCGACCATTTTGTAAATTTCAGCGTTTTTGTATCGCTTTCCATCGAACAACTTCAAAACATTTTCTTCCTGGAATATTTCCAGCAAGCACTTCACTTCTGCATCTTTCCGCACATTTCTAGAATATGACGAGCACGACATATTAAAGGAAATTTCCATAACAAAATATCAAAAAACCTTTATTTCCACAAAATGTTACAAGAAAGCTGGAGTAAACTTTTATGTTTTGAGTGGTTTTATGGCTTACAGTTGGCATAAATTTGAGAGTGAAAGTCACAGAATGCGCATGTTTCAAAACGATCTCGGTTTTCATATCGTATATCGATTTTTCGATCTGGATACGATCCCAAAAAAGCAGTATCGACCTTGAAACTCCATTCGATTTCAATACCTGTTTTCATGAGGTTTTTAATACGGAAAGTGTATTCAATTCGAATTGAATTCTGCATGAAAACGTAGTAAATGATGAACTTGATTTGTTTCCACACAAGAGCTTAAATTAGTCTTTTCGCGACTCGGGATAATTTTCAATAGATTCGTGCCCTCAAGAAAATTTACAGGAATAATTTAAGCTTGCGTGGTATTCGGTAAGAAAATTTCACACCATGATTTGGAAAAAAATTTGGAAAAAATCAAGTGTATGGAAACAGTTTGTTGAATTTTGTGACGAGACGTTGTGAAATTCTTATAGAAATTTTGCATTATTCACAGGTATATCTACATTATTCGATGGTTGTAGATCATATGTTTACCTTTTCAACTGTCAAAAAATTTCCACTTAAATATCGTGTCGCCTCGAAAAAATTACCGAAAATTTTTTTAGTTGCCATGGTAACTAGTTAAAATTGGCATCTTATTAGTTAAAAAGTAGAGGTGTGAAATTTTCAATATTAATATTTTTATTGATGAATTATAATTTTATTAACCAATTAGGATATTTCCTTGACCCAAAACAAAGAATCTGGTAATGCATCTCTCAGATGCAGGAGACTATATTTGTTAAATTATCGGGCGCGACTATCGGAGTGTTAATTCCGTCAAAATCAAAATTGGCGATTATCACGTTACTATGAATACGGAGATGTTAGTAAAATGATTAAAAGAGAAACTTTTACCAGTTTTACATGACCCAACAAGGATTGTGTTGAATAATGCTCAGTACCATTTTAAATAAGCAACCAACAAACGCGTGGTCCGTTGATTGAATAAAAAAAGGTTAACGAACGAAAAGATAACATTTCCACAGTAATACTCAAAACATGTACGTAGTATATGAAATTATACTCAGTTATGGGCATCGTGAGCCAAGATTTCCTTCTTATTATTTCCAATTTAATCCTATAGAATATATTTAGGAAATATGCAAAACATATTATGATAACCTCATTTTGGAAACCTGGCAACGAGCACTGATTACTGCTACTCCAGAAATTTGGGCAGAAACTGTAAGTATTACAACATTAGTTAGACATATTTATTAAATTACCATCGAAAATTTATTTCAATGGCATACCATCATTAAATACGAACAAAAAATCGATTTTTGTTGAAAAAAGACCAATTAATAAAAGCATAATATAACAGATTCTCGGGTTTAATATTAGGGGGAATTCATGTACCACTCAGTACAGTTGTACTATTCAGTTGATGTCATCGTACTTAATCCAAAACAGGCGGATTAAAAATAGCCGTAGATGAAAAATAATTTTTTTCTGTTGATATAAAAATGTTTCGGATCGATTATTTCGTTTAACCCGTCTCATTTTCCCAGCCAACTCCACGACTGAACGGATATACATTCACAAAACGTACTTGAAGTTCTCACCTGGTGGAAGTTTGTTGAATTTGTAAGGCGCAGAGGTAAAGGGAGGGCGGTCGATACTGCTACCGTCGTTCTTCCATGAATATTTGATATCCCTCGATGGTGCTGCCACCAGTGTGCCCCTTGTACATGTCGACCTTTGCTCTCGAATGTCAGAAGGGTGGCCGAAAAATGACTCAGGGTGTCAGAAACTCCCGACCGATTGACGGGTATAACTTTGTTGCCATTTATATTTGAAATAATATGCAGCATACGCGGATGTTAGATGTAATGATAAATGAAGTTTTGACGTTTTGGAGCTTTCTACGATTGGCATTTTTTTTGTTTCTTGGCTCCGCTAATAAAAATATCATAAATGTATAACTGATATCTGGGAAATGGTTTTCTTTCATTCCTTTATAATCAGCGCTTCACCGTGTTTTTTAATGTAATAAATGTTTCTCAATGGAATAGTTCAATACCATGTTCAACACCTTACATAAGTATACCTACATCTTGTAAATCGTATCATCCTGATTTTCTTTGTAAGTGTAAATCAAAGTTCGACAAGGTATATAGTTATTTCTTAATTCATCGGTCATTATTTTGGAAAAAAACAACTATGTGAACTGTTCTATTGAAATTGAATGAAGAGAACAAAAATAATCAAGGCAGGCTGAACATACGAATTAACGAAAGTATAACTGAACAAGTAACCTAGATTAGATTAAAAGGGGGTTGATTGGCCTGGTTGGCCTCACTACCCCGCGACCTATACGATCTTTTGTGTATACCCCATATTTATATTTTAGTCCAAGAGTTCTAGGTTTTTAAGAAAGCCTATTATCAGTTAAGGAGCTAGATCTGTAATCTGATCAAGCTCTAAGTAGATCTGTTCCAGGTAATTAAGGCGTTGGTGGACAATTACCCTGAAACAGCAGGTGTTCGCTCGCCGTCTCAGCTACATCATCGCAGAATCTGTATGTTCCACTGTCCACTTTGCCAATCTTACAGAGATGGTATCTAAATAAGAATTCCTGTGATTACTCATTACATCATTTCTGAAGGTCCATGAGCGTAGTAAGCAGAAGGTCGTACCTAATAACCTTTTTGCTTCTCTTTTGCCTGGGGTATTTCTCCAGTATGATCCCATTTTTGCACTCCTCCCACGACATCGACAAATACTTAGAAACAACAATTGAGAACAATGGTAAGTAGCAAAGAGATATTTTGTGAGAACAGAGAAACCCCTAAAAAATTACCTAATGCTGAAACCAGGATATATTAATAAAAAAGAAATATCAAAAAGAACCAAATTGACAGTATTCCAAACAGTTTTTAGACTTACCTATGGCAGCGAAATGTGAGAACTTCACCAAAAAAATGAAGAGTAAAATACAAACTATAGAGATGAAATACCTGAGAGTCGCGAAAGGCATAACAAGACGAGACACAATAAAGAATGAAAAAAATGAGAGAAACTAGAAATAAAATCCATGCTGGATTATATGGACGAAAGACAACTGAGCTGATATGGACATCTACAGCGAAGGGATGATACTAGATTAGTTAAAAATGTAAAGAATACAAAGTTACACTCGCACACTTCAGTCCCTCTTTTCCCAATCTTGTGGAGGTACCCTACTCTCGACCCATGTCCAGTGAACACCTGTATCAAGAAGTAGTTCACCTCTTTCTCCTATTCCCAATCGCTCCTTTTAGCGCACCATCATACTCCTCCCACCTTCTCTCCATTTCCTCCTCCATCCATTTCTGTACTTCCTCTCTGGTCGCACCACTCCAGCGTTTGTTCCTAGCTCTAGTCATCACGTCCAATGGTAGGACCTTGCCAGCACCGCTGCTGCCAGTCCACCCACTGTCCTGTACCCCTGCACCACCCTCAGCAGTATCCCTCTCTGCACCCGCAGGAGTGGCCTAACCCTCGCATTCACCCCCGCTCTTTCACCCCACATCTCCGCACCGTACAGCATACTCTGTTCTACTGTCCTACCAATTAACCTCCTCTTCAACTCTCCAGGACCTTTAACATTACACATCAACCTCCCCAGCCCTCCTGCCCTCACTTTCCCCTTCTCTTCCGCCTTTAACATGTGAGTTTTGAAGGATAATTAACTATCCAACCACACCTCTAGGTATTTCACTCTCCTCCATACGAATTTCCTTCCCTTCACCATCACCCCCACTTCCCTCATCTTGCTCCGTCCCTTCACTAGCAACCCCACCGTCTTATCTTCAGCCACTTTCAGTCCACGCCGTTCTATCTCCTCCACAATCTTCCTACACATTCTCTCCACCTTTTCTTTCTATCTCCGCCTCTCACTTTGCCGTACATACCAGACACACATCGTCCGCATACACCGTAATCTCACATCCCTCTTAACATACTATCCCACAAACCTCACCAAACACACACTTCCAGAGCGTCGGTCCAAGAACCGAGCCCTGGGGCACTCCAGCCTGCGTCTCATACCTCCTCCCTCTGGAGTCTACAATCACACGCCCCGTCAGGTAGACCTCCACCAGGTTAACCAAACCCTGCTCCACTCCTAGCCTTAGCAACGAGCTCAACACTGCCCGTTTGCTGACACTGTTGTACGCGTTCCCGATGTCGAAGAACACAAGTAGGGACAATTTCTTAGTCCTCCAGCTGCCCTCCCTAGCTCTTTCCACCAAGCCCAACACCCTGCTCAGTGCCGAGATGCAAGATTTCCCCTTCGTAAACCCGTGCTGGTTTACCCTAAAACCCCCATTCCTACCAACTTTCTCCTCAATCCTATCCTTTATTATCTCCTGATAGGCCTGTAGGCTTAGGTGGACCTGAGGAATCAAGGATTAACAGCTTAGTCAAAATATTGAAGGAAAGGGGGAAAGCGATGATGGAAGCCTGACGCTTAGAAATGAATAGGAAGGAATGGAAAACTTTTGTTGAAAAAATCTCCATATACCGAAAGGTAGAAGGGAATTTGATTATACAGAGTGGGCCACTCAAAACAATCCACCCTGTTAAGCAGTAATTGAATTTTAAGAATAACCTAATATTCAGGGTGAACTAAGTGTCCTTATCCCAATTCTTCTTCCATTGTATAATCACAATAAGCAAAAATTATTACAGGGGGGTCAAAAAATGAGTTTTGACCACCCTGGATAAATTTTTTCCTTATAACGATTGAACAGGAAAAGAAAAGAACACGCAAGCCGTTTTTCCAAACATTCAGGTATATTGCAATCAAAACAGCCTTAAATTGAAAATATGTTCCAGTATATTCTTGAAATTCAATTTGTATGTGAATTTGAAGTGAAGCCGGCTTGCAGTGTACTAGTTTAGTTCTTGCGGACGTTACGTTATATACACTGCAAAAATAATTTCTTCATTCAGGCTTAGTACCTATCACTGATGATCGTACAACTACGCCAAAACCGTTCAGCAAGTGATCTGATTAATTTTTATAGGAATATGTTTCCAACAGACAATTTGATTATAAGATTTGACCCTATTTTGCTTCGGAAAGTTAACATCGAGGTAATGAAAGATTCACAAGGTCGATTACTTCACGATCTTATTTACGTATGAAAAATCAAGGCCTCAAAAGTTGCTTGAGCCAAACCAATCAATTTACTGATGATTTTGATGATGCTTCTTATCAGTATTTACAAAATGATGAAATTATGTTTTTTTGCTTGAATAAGGGTCCTATCACTAGGTAGGTACACCTCAGCCCTTTGAGTTCTTTGCATCTTCCGGATAACATCCACTAGTTACTCTGTACCAGTATGGACAAGTTCTTCATCTATTGGCTGTTGTATTCTTCAGGAATAAGTTTGGGCGGTCCGAATATTGCCTATAATCAGTGATCTGATGCCTCGAATTTTGACAGTATTTGTTTGGCCATTTCTTTATCTTTACCACATTGTCTATAGGAAAATTCTCCGTTGTACAGCCCTATTTTAGGCAGGCGACCTTTCATTAGACTGTGGCCATTAAGAAGACCCGGTATTGTTTGCTCATCTTGAGGAGTCCTTCAGTTTTGTGTTCATACAGTTCTTTAACGTATATTTTCCCATGGTGCATTAAAAGTGTTTCATTCCACCGCTATCTTTGCTTTCATTAGACTTAGTCCCGTTTACAACCTAGGATGGCAGATTAAGTAGCCCCGGGTGCAAGCTATGTGCCAATATACGGAGTAAATGAGCCTTCTCTGGCCAGTTCATCAGATATTCCATTATTCCCGATGCCACATTGTCCTGGGACTCATATCAAAGTTCTGAGAGGATACTGAGTTCCTTTTCGCATTATCAAACCAGTTTTGTTGTCACTTTTGCATTGTGCAGTTGCTTCATATCTATCTATTTCTCTTACGCAGTGCAAGAGAGCATTTGTAAAATAATATAGTCCTAATGGAATATCCCAGTTCTGTGTTGAAATTATTGATATTTGAAAATGGTTGAGTACTGAAATAAATGGAGAAGCTATATTATTGATAAATCTTGTGGGAATGGTCGTCAAATATGACAATGTCGAATTCAATTTCATATTATGATGGATTTTAATTATCCAATAAAAGGTTTTTACCGCTTGCGGTAGGTCAATAATTCAAATTAATGTTTTGTGATATCTTGTTGTAAAAATGAAAGTGATTATAAGCCGCTTATGATTTAATTATTGTCCTACACATAGTTTTGCATATACCCGGAAAGAGCTGACCAGTTGTAAATTTAAAACAATATTTTATCTTATACATACCCAACTTATGTAACGTTTCACACTTTTTCTTTATAGTGAGTTAGAACAGAAATTCTAGCTTACATAATAATAGGATAGTAGGCAATAAAAAATTAAACAAATAATTTTTAAAGGAAAGTTTTTCATAATTGGAAAATATTTTTTAATCTGTTATTTAGAATCTTTATATACAAAGCGTAATCAAATAAGTAGGATCTACACGGTAATTAAAGATGAAAACATCGGATAGAAGAGAGATTCGGAGATTCCAATGATGATGGATGTTAAATATTTCGAGACCAAACTATTGTGAAAAGTAGCAACAAGATCAGAGGCTACATTAATGATGGCGAGGTAAGCTTGTGTCAAAACGTAAAGGCGAAGACCTTGCATGATAGACTGGATAATAGTGTAGTGGTTAAGCCCATAATAACATGGTATGGTGGAAAAAGACAACACAAAAGAATGCAATAATAAGACTAAGCAGGGTGCAGACACTTGCCTGTTCCAGTTTTACAGAGTGCATGAGAAGCACACCAATAGTAGCACTAGACTATTTGACCCTCGACAATCACACTTAGCGATAATGGGAGAAGTCAAAAATTGCCCTCTATACCATATACCGATGCTGCCGTGCCGAACTGAAAGGTTTTGACTGTGCCGATCCGAATCAATGCGCCTGCTCCAATCTACTTGTGTAGGAACCAAAAAAAAATTATTGAGCCGTGTCGTACCGACCCGATCCGAGTCGATTTAGTGTGTGTCTTGCTTAAGCAGAAATGTCTGTGACCGGATGAAATTTTTTTTCCAATAAATCACTAAGCGAATCCAAGTATCAAGCATTATAGTGAAAGCTTGAGATTGAAAATTTTTATTAACTTTAGATATGAAAAAGGATCTTTTATGGACAATAAAAAAGTTTATTATATTGCAAAATCGTATCTCCAATCCAAATATTGTTATAGAAATAATCTGGCGTGTAATTCATTAAATCACGGAGATAAACTATGTAAAGCGTTATCAAAACGTTTAATATTCTTCTAGAGCAACGAAAAAGTAGGGTCGGCTGGGATTCACAGGGGTGGCTCGGTTATTCTGACCAGATTTTATAAAATAAAAAATTTGCTAACAGAATCTTTAGTTTTATCACACGACATAATATACACTGTGTTCATTTGAACCCACCCTTAATATTTCGAAAATGGTATGCCCCGTATTATTTTATGACAGAAAGACTCTTTAAAGAATAAAAAGTTCACAAATAGTAAAAAGAGAACTGTTAACAAGAAAAAAATGCTATTTAATCTTGTGTCAAAGTGACCACCGTTAACAGTAAGGCAATAAAAGTTGAAAGATGGCTTTCTTTTGAACAACGATTAGGAGGCCAATAGGAGGCCGGTATCAAAGGCAAAACAAAATGATTGAATAGAAATTTACCAGACCTTTTAAATGATGTATGACTTGATACCTCATACCATTTGAAAAAATTTAAGGGGTATCTCCAGTAGGGAGGGGGTGAATCTGACGTTTATGAAACTATCGCTAAAAAGTGTACCCCTCAAGTTAAAAGTTGACGTGTTTCGACATTTCTTTCTAATATGTCGAATTTCTGAAATATTAAGGGCTGGTCCTTTTCAAATGAACACAGAGTATATAATTATAGTTGTGTATTGAGGATTGGATGATTTTTATGACATCTTTAGCTTAATAGGTAGGTATTTGGGAGCTTAAATCATACTAGGTATGTCAGAGAGTTATATTCAGAGTATAAGAAGGTTTTGGACGCCACTACCTTTTAGACATCAAGGAACAATTTTAAAAAAACAATATGTAAATAAAAAACAACTAAGGTGAGAAACGTGTAAACTCCAGCTCCGTGGGAGCATTGCAACTGTCCTGGGCTCGAAACTATAGCTGTGATTCTCTGGGTGTGCTGAAACTCTGCTAAAGCAGACAATAAGCTGTTGGCGCTTTAACCATAGAGAAGGTCAATTGAATCCACAATACACACTTACAGCAAAGCTAGACCTAAAAGCTGCGAGACTAATTCTAAGAGTTGTACTTATTCTGAATTGACTTGAGAGTGTTTGAATCAGTTTGCTTTCTGAAATGTGAATAAGATTTGACATAGTCTAGTTTGGTACGTCTAAGTAGACTTTTTAGATAGGGAAGATTCTGGTAAGATGATTACAATTATTGCTCCAGTAGATGTTGAAATGTAGGATTAGTATGCCAATTTTTCCCTTTTTTAATGACACTAAAAACTGAATGGAATACATGAACTCTTGAATTTACTATATCAATAGGAGGATTCTTTGGTAATTTCACCACCAGAATATGAATCTACTTGATAAGAATGCTCGTAACATGTGATGCTCTAGGGATTCACTTTATTTAAATCTTTGATCACGGAATCGTTTCAACGCTGTCGTATGCAAACCACGGAAAAAAACATGTAAATGAAAGTTAAATGAAGAGTTATGTTGTTTTTTGCCACAGAACACAGAACAAATATTAGATGAAATAAATAAGGCTAGAGGGATAAAGAAATGTTTTATTATACGTGAAATATAAGCGATACAGTAGCAGAGAAAATGGGGTAGGCGGAGTATTGCTGTCATGCTTTACTTTGTTTTTTTAAAGATTCGTGGAAGGACGGTTTTGTATTAACCGGTATATTTGTATGTAAGCTTACCTGTTCCCTCATACCATCGAAACTACTTATCATAATTTGACAAATGAGATATCGTTCAAAGCTTCTTGATCATCCCCTGGTGACAGGCTATGTGACGTCACATTAGATCGAATATGGCGCCTTCAAGAGGCCATATAGTCTTCAACCAAAAAAACATTTTTTATAAATGATATCGTGTTGGGTATCAAAGAAAAATTAATTGGTGCGTTTCAAAGGTTGATAAATTGTCAACTAGAAGCAGAGGATAACTGTAGTCGTATGCCAACTACCCTAAGAAAACAATTAGTTCTAAGAATTATCAAAAGCTTCAGGGCAAACTTCTCAAATGGTTGAATTTCATTTTTATTGTTATTCTTACATGTATAATTTTATTCAATGGAGTAATGATTTGTTTGTTCCACTACCGTTCGGTAAATATTATTTCTTTCGTTATCTTTCTCTACAGTCTTTATACTTATTATTATTCTCTTCTAAACTATTAATGAATTAAATTTCCAAAGAGCAGGCCGTCCACTAAGAAGCAACAACTACTTCTCGGGCTATATGCCCCGACAGACGTTGAATTACACTTCTTAAATAAACGGGGTTGGTATATCTGTTAACAGAAGTGTAATTCAATGTCTGTCGGGGCATATAGCCCGAGAAGTAGTTGTTGCTTCTTAGTGGACAGTCTGCTCTTTGGAAATTTATTTTTCTAATTCTGTAAAGCGTTTAATAGAATTGAACTATTATTTTTTGATGTCTATAGATCACGCTTTACTAATATGACAATTATTCACAGGTAACTGTAATTAAGTAAATATTAATGAATTTGTCAATGCCACTGATATAAAATTGCTTAACGTTGAACTTCAAATTAAAAGTGTTGAAATGAAATTGCAGTAATTCTATATTTACAAGTATATAACCATAAAGGAGAGGAATATATATTACCCTTCGCCCAATAAAAATTCATGATAAAAACAAGCTATAACTTGAATATCCCCACGTATAATTTTAAATCCTTATTAAGTTTAATAAGATAAAAGACAATATCGTTTGAAAATTGTTCAGAACATTGATTGCTTTAACAATAACACGGGATTTTCAAAAGTCGATTGGCTCTTGACCTTTCCTTTGACGTCGACATTGTAGATTGTGCTTTAGTTACAAAGGGTCCTCGACGTTCCACCCTTCCAAAGGATTAGGTTGTGATGGTAAATATTCATAAGTTTAAATCAGTTTGGTAATATTTTTATAATATATGCATAAGGTATTTGCATTTAGTATTCACTAATGATGGTTTTTATGGAATCAGTCAGGATTAACATAAAAGTATTTTTCGGCAGTCGAATGTTATTTAGGTAGGCAACCAAAAATACGTAGGATTTTTATTCGTCAAGCGTACATTTTTAAAATGCCTTAGCATACCTGTGAAAAGTTCTTTGGAAGGTTAAATTGCGAAATTGAAATAAGAGAAGCACAAAAACATGGAGTAGAGGATAATGAAGGAGTTGAAAAAAAACTGGGAATAGAATTCACAGTCTTACGAACATAAGCTGGATCACTTAATCAGTAAATGACAAATTCTAACAGAAATATAATAATATGGATTATGATTGTATTCAATACGCAACAACGAAAAGAGGAGAAGATCTGACCAATGGAAAAGTCTAGTGGTGCTTAGACAATACAGTATACTCCTGGAAGAATACAACTCAAGTGAGAACAAATGTCGAAGCCAGAGTAATACTGCACTAAAAGTCCTGACAGGACACTGTCGCCTGAATGGGCCTCCTGAAAATCTCAAAGTAGTGGAGTAGAAATATTGTAGATTCTGTGGAATGGAAAAAGAAACTTGCAGATTGCATAGCAATACAGAATCCTAGGACACAACGCCTCAGAAGACTACTGGATAGAAAAGGGACACTTACCTAAACTAAAGCCTGCGGGTATCCAAAAGTAGAAGGAAGGGGGCAAAATAGATCTTCTAGGTCTCAGTGAATGTAACCCCAATATACATACAGACATGAAGATAAATGACAAAAATTTGCCTCTTACAAATGGTAGATGGATGTAACAAATGTAATTAGGTGTAATTTTTTTCTTAATCCAATCTTCTTTAGATCCTGTCTAATCATTAACTGACGTTGGTTGGATAGATCCAAATTTGTAATAAGTTCTGGTTATAGGATAAGCTGCTTCCAAAACCATTATAATATAAATAACTTTATTGTTTACTGGGATTATCTACATACATATAATTTGAGTAGTATCCCAAAACATATTGACTGGCCACAATTAGGGCAGAGGTTGACTCTCAAGTTTATGTTTAAAAGGAACCTCGTGTATTCTAACAAACATCTATTTATAGTCTCCCTCGGCACGTCTACTCAATTTGTTGTAATAGCTCAAGGTGATGTTTACTAATCAATTAATATTTGAGCAAACTATTATACTGAGTGTTAAATATATTATGTTAGAATTCACTTACAAATTTCGTATGAAATTTCTTTCAGCGATAACTTAACTTGACATCATCTTCAAGTTTCACAACTTTTTCTAGCTCGGACTACCGTTTGATATCAGCTTAGTTCTGTGGGAACTGTTTGGCTATTATAGTCCTTCTGTGGCAATATAGATATTTTGACAGTGGCGGCTCGTGGTTAATTTGATAGGGGGGTCATAGGTGATGTGACCAAAATATTAAAATACGGAACGACACTGACCAGCCCTCCGGAGGCCTATCCGCCGTAGCCGGAAATTTTTCGAAAATCCACTCCCAATTACTGCCCTGAAGTCGTTAAAATCGTTAAAAAAGCAAAATTTGTGGAGTTCCTTTCCAAAGCCCCAGAAGCAAAAAGCTGTCAGTAGTTTCATCCACCTGAACTGCGATATATTCGGCTGACTGAATGTCCAATTTAAGTTGTTCTTGAGCCACCGATAACATTGAATCAAGTAATTCATTTTATACAGTTTTAGAAGTACCCTTAAAAACCGTAGCCTTATCCAAGTATTCCTTGAATATTGGATCCAGCTCTGAAACAAAATCTATAAGTCCACGAAATATTCCCGGGTTTACAGAAGATTCTGACTCGTCATGCCCTCGCAAAGCAAGTTCAAACGCCCCACAAAATTTCACACAGTCAATTATTTTATTTATAATATATCTGTTTTTCGACACATTTTCATTAAAAACTCTTACGAATTGTCTATAAGCATTGTCTAATTGAGAACGAATATCCACAGTACCACATTTCATGTGGTCTGCCGATAAACTATGTTTTTTTATTTTCTCTTTTAAATGTTTTAAGTCTTGGACACCGTTTTTACACCATAAAGAATTATTAGAAAAAAGCAAATCCAATCAGACAAATCATACATAGACCTGCGAAAATTGCGATGAACTTCTTTGTTCTTGTCCTTGCTAGTCTGTTTAATTTTTAATTCTGGAAGAGGACGACCACTTTCTTTTTTTCAAAATTTAGTTCACTTTTAGTTCTCAAATTTTGAACCATTTGCACCACAGACATGATAAAAGGCGTAGAATAAAATAACACCAAATAATCAAAACACAAGTGTAAAAACACCCTTAAAAAACTAATCAAAAATCAAAATAAAATTAACAACTTATTACGTCAAAACTCTCGCTTCAAATGCTCTCCCACTGCTCTCCTTTAAATCAAAATACAGCTCGGCCTGCCAACCCCTCTACTCATCTCTTTTCTAAGCGTGTAATTATCAGCCGACGTAAGTCGATTCATAGTCAATATCAAACCGGGCTTTTGACCCAACACATGTAACCTTCGGGCGTGTTTCTCTCACGCCGCGAAGATCGTCAGCGCTCGGAATATTCCGTTCCCATATAACGCTTTGAGGTCATCCGTGGGCCCCAGCCCGCTTTTCAATTTTGGTTTTCGCCGAGTACTTCGCGGAATACGTTTACACGGGGGGTCTTGAAAAACGTTTACACGGGGGTCTTATAACGTTTTAGGTAAATTTTTATGTATAGTAGGTAGGTATATTTTATATTTTTTTAAATGCTTATTTAATTATTTTTTTAAATTATTTTTTATTGGGAGGTCATTGACCCAATGACCTAATGGAGGAGCGGCCACTGTATTTTGATATGGTTTTTTGAATTGAATTGTAGTCTATATCAATTCCATACCTTTTATAAATTAATTTTTATTTATTTTATTATTTTAGTTTAATACTTATCTCTATTTATATCAATCTAACTCAGTCGGCATTATCAAAATATTTATTTTATAATTTTATTATATTTTTTATTATGATTGTTATGAGACTTTTTATTATATTATTTTAATATTATTCCGTAAATGTATTTAAACTATCTCAGGGAATTATATTTTTATTTGTGAGTTCAAATTTTTGTGAGGCCAACTACGTCCTTTGACCTTCAAAAGGTTCCAATGTTGATAGCCTACAAAAACAAACACATTCAATTTTAAATAAATGTTCAACAAATGAAACGTTTGATTTATTGTTTAATTCTGCTTAACGGCTTAATTAACTTCAAAAATATTCAAAAATCATAAACACTATTTTTATTCCTTATCTAATATTCATTCACAACAAAATTAAGATTTTACTTATCAGAGTCTATGGTTTTAAACTTACAGAAAAGATGATTGATTTTACACCGTTGAAGTGACATTTGACAACGTTCTAGAATAAAATGGAGTCAAAGTCAATAATAGTCAATGCCTTTTGATTCTTTTGAAAATTTTTATCAGTAAGTATAATCTTATGTAATACTTTTTAAATTTGAACAATTTAAATTTTATACATTAATAAATTCAACATTAAATTATAAAGATAAATGATACCTGATTGTCTTTCGTAATTAAAGTATTCATTTCTTTTCTTCTCTTGAAGGTCACACTGAAGTTCAATGTTTTTGTTCATGGATCAAAATTCTGGATCACTTGGAAAGTTTTTTTTCTGTGCTGGATAAACGATTTCAATATTTTTCTGCTTTTCACTTTTGATTTATTGATAATATGACTTGGATATAGGTATATTATATGACTTTACCAGTGTTCACTTAGCAACAAATATTTTATGGTAAGTATTCCCTTTAACTTACTTATTTATTGTTATAATCACTTTATATAAGTTTAGTTAACTTTATATTTACAACTTTTTATTTGTCTTTGAATATTTCTGCATAAATTTCAATTTTAGTTTCTTACTTCGAAACACCTCCTCCTTCCACTCTTATATTTTATTTTAAACTAATTTCTACCAATGACTGTCTTTGAAAGATTTAGTTACTAAATTATTATTTCTATTTTTGATTATATTGATAGTTTATTTATGTTGAGTTATATGATTATTCCTATTTTATCTATAGTTCAATTTTATGTTATAATTTTCTATATTGTGGTGTTCAATTTATTTGTATTTCAATTTTACAATCATCACTTTTTAAGTTGGTAATCTGTTAATTTTTTATTTTAAAGTTTGTGTTCCTGTTTTCCTGTTAGTCATTGTATGACTTTAATTATTCAGTATACAGGGTGTATCAAAACTAATTTTACATATTATTCTTTTTCTTTCTAAATATTTCTAATTTTTGTATGTTTATTTAAGGCTTGTGACCTTGTGAAGGACTTATTCAATTTATTTTATATTCTTCCACCATGGAAAATAAATGATTCTGAATATTAAATGATAGAGTTGGTTGTACAAATATCAATTAAATTATATGATTATTAAATATTTAAATTTATTATTGAGTAACTATTCATACCATAACAATATATATTTGATTGGGTGACAAATTCCTTTTCAGATCTTTTGTGGTCAACTTTATTTAGATTACCTACATTATCTCTTTATGTAGTTGATGGCTACTCTCATACGAGTATTACAAGAAACCACACATATGCCTGGCACTCGTACTTTTGCATAGAATGTGTTCAGCAGTTTCCTCCTCTTGGTGACAGAATCTGCATATGGCTTCGTATGTCGACCCCCTTAAATACGCTATTGCTTTGACAGTTTTCCTATTTTTGCTTGTTTTGCTTATTTAAGAAATACTACATAGTATAGCCATAGTATTGCCATCACTCAACCTATTCGATAGACATTAGTGACTTTAGAGTGTTTTCAAGATTAACGCTATTGAGAGAGTAGTATAGGATTGATAAAGGTGAAACAGGAATTATTAAGTTCCAGTTTATTAGGAGATGATTATATGCAAAGTATGATATATGTGGGTTGGCAATTAAAAATTGACACATTTGCGTATTCTTACGTTAGAGAAATTATTTATTATTTGTTTTCATCTAAAAGTACCACGATATATCTCAAAGCAAAGACGATTATTGTGTTATTTACACCATTTCAAATTACAAAACCTTCCAGAACCAATATAACAATAATAAATTTTATCCTCAAGAATATAAAAAAACATTTATGTTTCCACCCAATTTTCCAAATCAGTTATAGTCTAAATATATCCCGACAATTTTGCTACCAGCATGTATTGATCACGACTAACATAACCGCCTCCGATCTACCGCCTACACCTCAAGCCCCGCCTTCCGAAAACCGCCCCCAAATCGAACTTGGATGTTCACTCAAAGGTCACTAGTGCTAAACTTAACAAATATCAGTTACCGCTTTAACTCTTGAGTATAACTTCTATTAAAAATAAAGATAAAAGATATCTGGAGATTTGAAAAATCGGTTAAACGGCTTTAACTAGATCAAGACAGTTGGCGTTTAGCAAAAGATGTTGCTGGATTTTATAGTATTACAGGTTTAAAGTTTCTTTCAAGCTGCTGAAAAATTTTGTTCATGTCTGCTTTGAGATGTGCGCTAACAAATCTTTTCAGCCTATAATTTTGAGATTATTGAGAAAGAAATGTCTTTTTCCAATTCTGATAATAATATGCAACTTTCCTTTTCTTTGCTTCCATATTTTAATATCACAATTTTTCCCATCCACAATAAGTAATATTTCTGAGTTCCTACGTATTGAATATTTTTTCGGCTTCACAATTTAACAACTGTAGTAATCTTAAAAGTTTTTTCTATTCCAAATGCATCGAGACGTGGCAAAACTTTGAAGAATGTCCTTTTTTTAACTCCAGAAGGAAATGAAACTTTTAAACGGACAAGCAAGAGCGACAATTCAAGATTGTATTAATGGGCGCTTAAAAATGTACAAATTATAAGCAAAACAACAAATAACTTGAGTGGCCCTCTTCGTCCAATCCATCGATTTCCATATTAAGTGATATTGACGAATTACTCGATTTAAATGAGCAGGACAAATGCATTAACAATAAATTTTGCCGTGTCACTAGCGGTACGTCGTCCCTTAAATCAGGTACAATATTTTGCAAAAAGTTAAGGTAATCCTTTCCCGATAAACGACCAGATAACTCTACTATTCCCAGAAGTTGATTACTGTTACACACATCCAGACATTTATGTTAAAACTTTGCTGGCGCTTCGCCTTTTTTATGGCGTGCATCATCAGCATTGCAAAATATCATTTTTGAGAAAAAATTGGGACCTAGGTCCTTTTTGTCCAGTAAACAGTTTGCAAAAACTACTAAAGCCGGGAAATTACCAGCTAGCATCGCATGAACTTTTTGAAAGTGAAACGAATGGAGATTTTATTTATGGAAAATATTCCATATGGAGGATTTAGTAATTGCAGGACACATAGCCACCAGTCTTCTAGTACTTGTTCACCTCTGTAACATCCAGGATCCTACCAGTTCCATTACTCTTAGGTACTACTGAGTCGGTCTCTCTTGGGTGTTGGGTGTTGTTGATCAATTGGGATGTCGTCAGTGAGGAAATTCTTCTGCGTTTCTTCGTTTGGCTGCACGAGCGTTCAGTAATCGCTACAAATTGTTGAATACAATCTAAGTGTATTTTTTATTATGAGATCCTCATATTAACTATTTATTATTTTATTTTTCGATTTTATAGCCTGATGATGATAATTGTTTATCATCCCTTTGTAACATGTCTATCGACCTGTTTCGATTTTACAGAATAAATCCTTTTAATTACCGCTCGCCGTCTCATTAGCCACTTCCAATTAAAGTACTGTGATCCGAAATTCTTCAACCCTGACCATAAAACAATTGACGTCTGCCAACGGACGCTTCCATTTGTTCCAACGCCATGAGGGACACCCCTTTTCGTTACCGACTGCCTACGGGGAAAGACCATCTTTCGTTATCTTTCATATTTTAAGTATCTTATGAATTTTGCTGTGGCAAGTTCAAAATCATAATTTATAATTGATAAGTACTGTCTGATATAATTTTTGTATGCATTCTTTATTTTTTTACAGAGATAGACGAAATTAAATTCAACACGTGGTCATAAACTGTTCATTTACACTAATATGGTAGTTTTAAACCAGGTATTCTTTTATAATTCACTGTTTTACTTTTATACAAACATTTTCAAGCTTTTTCAGTTGCGAAATAACTCTTTTAATTATAAAATAACATTTTTATAATCTGTTAACCTATAAAATATTCTTTCGTAACGCCAGTGCCGGTTTCATATATTTCCTAAGCACGATATTTTTTCATATAACCAAATAACTTTTTGCTATGATTAGTTTCTTTCGGATCATTAGTATATTTTTTTAAATTAGCCGATAATTGCTATTTTTACTGTTTTAACATGGGACATATAATGTTGGAAAGCTTTCAGTAAGTTGAACATTTTTTACTTTCAAACAACTACCTTCCTTTTTTTTTAACCTGAAGAGCTGACCAACATAATGTGCCATTACATTCAAGTTCCTATAAATCCCTGATCCACCTGTACTTTTAGGTAAGCACAGCCCCGAGGATATAACCCCAAGCCCTAGGCAAGGATAGTACCCCAGGATACAGCCCTAGATCAAAATACCGCCCTAGACCAGGACACATCAGTTCAGATAAAGACCTGACTATCTTCTTCAGGAAACCACTTCATATAAGCTAAGTACCTATAAAAGTACAAATTCCTCTGTTCATTTCTTGTGGCAGAATAAATTATAAATTCGTTTTTAATTCTTTTTTTTTTCATCTCATTATAAATCCTCAACTATAAAAGTTGAGGGAGACATCGCCCGGGGTAATTTTTAGTAACTTTTTTTATCATTAACTTTTATTTAAATTTTACAAGGCGTTTCTACCTTTTCCGCCTTAGTTTTTTTAGTACTTTTCATCGTCAAAAAGGTAGTGGCGCCCTCAACTTTTACAACTTTCCTGTAACACTTGTGCAGCATAAACTTGGGGTCGAATCACCCTTGAGAGGAGTCTCTAGCCGGAGCCCTTCGAGCTGGTGTCCTTTAAGGTTACAGCCATTTACCGTTACACCTTGTTCAGGTAAATTATACTTTGGTCTGACTTCACGTTTCAATAACTTTTTTTGTGTGTGCGGCTTAAGTCTTATTTTTTTATTACCTTCATTGGTTTATCATAAATCCATCACATTTAGTTTGTATAATTTCTATTGTTTATTTCAATTCAATAAATTTTTTTCTTTTCCTAATTTTTTGTATTTTGATTGTAAATAAATATTAATAACCATAATAATGAATACCCTTTAAAATTTATGGCCGTTAACTTTCTAAATAAGGTAAAAACCTTATATCTGTAAATGGATACAGATTGAACTCTTTACGAGTATATCTATTATTAAACAAGATGTGCAATTACTTTTTGCTTGTGTTTTATTAGTTGATTATCGAGATAACTCATAGGTTACACAAACATCTTGAACTACTTTTTAGGCCAGATACTGAACTTTGTTTGGAATTAAAAGCTACCACATATTTAACAATAGATATAATATAGACAAAAGCGCGTGTATGAGTAGAAACGTTTTGTCTTTCTCTAATGACGAATGTTGAATCCGGTGTTCTTTTTCTGGTTCACTCACATTTATCAAAAGCATGCCCGATAGTAAATTTTCACACATTTTCAATTATCTTCTTCGTTTCACTCCTAGAACGTTTCAGACTCGATGTATTTGAGCTGATATTTTCCATAAAATACACTCAATATACCTGTATATGAGCGAAACAAACCACGTTCGTTATTTTCAATGGTTACTGTGAAACCGATGGGTTAAGTGAAAACAAGAAAATATTATAAGCATTTATATTGTAATGTGTGTATGTGGTAATGTTGTTTATTATTTTCATTTATTAAATTGATTATTGAATTTTTGATTTTATTGTATTGTATAGTTGGGCGCCAATATTTATTTAAAAATAAGATAAATAAGAAGTATTGAATACAGTTAATGATCTTTTTATTTTTTTATATAATTCCACTTATTAAAATTTTATTAAATTTACCTGTCCTTTCTTTCTCACTACAATCCTGTAACTTACCCTGATAGAGCACGAAACTACCTATCTCAGTCGGATTCGTTAGTTGTGTTTGGAGTCGACGCTTTACTCACTCTTATTAATTATCTCCAAAATGGCTGTTCAATAATAGACAAGTTGTTGAATTAAACGAAGAAATATCATATTTTTATTGAGAAACAAAATCTAACACAGTTGCAAATTATGTATGATGTATTACCATCCCTTCCACACTTAAAGAATAGTAAAAATAATTGCTAAATTCAAGAAATCAGTTTGCAAGTGAGAAGTGTTTACAAAAACAATGGTTATCATATAAGTACAAAATCAATGATGAAAATTGCTTATCGACCAACAAGGTAAGTGGAAATTAATTTTAGTGAAGTATTTATTCATAAAGGAAAACTAGAGACTTGTTTAGTCTATAAGCAAAAGAAAAAAATAGATAGATGTTTACAATCTAATAGTAATACATAAAAATATAAATACTACAGTAAATAATGATATGTGAAATCTTCTTTAATTGCTTTTTTTAGTTTAAATGCATTTATTGTTTTTGTTTGTCTTTTTTTATTATTATTATGGCCTTTAAGTCTCTATCTAGAGTTATTTCTTTTTTAGCTATAGCAAATCTGTTTAGAATATTATTCTTCTTATTTAATAATTAACTTTCTTTTTCTTTTATATTGTAGGAAGAAAGAATCAGGTACCTTATTTTTTTTGTTAGTCCTTCCTTCCTTCTCACTTCAGGAAGAAAAATTTGTCGTCCATAAACAAATTGGTGAGATTTTTAAAAGAAATCTTGTTGATTTCTCAGCACGTGAAGAATTTTAAATATACCACACTTTTAAACTTCAAAATGTCCTTCTGTCAAAAGTCAAGGTAAGTTGACTCCCTACTTTATCGATACTGGAACTACTTTTTCTTAGACTTTATTGTGCAAGTGAAAAAACTGGAATGAGCCATCCTCTTGGAGTTTTTACTTTTATTAAACACACAAGTCACAGGTCACTATGTTAAATTTTTTAATAAAATTTATGTCAAAACTGATATACGAGAATGGTCAAAAGTTATTTTGGTATTTTTGATTTTCTTACACACACCTTTATTACACATATAATTATGATCTACATAAAACATAATATTAAATGTACAAATCTTACATCTTAAAACCTCTTCTAGACATAGAAATCACACTTTAAAATTTTCTCATTGTCAAAATGATTTCTTTTAAATTTTCGAAAATTAACCATTTTGGTTATTCAAAACCTTTTATAACATGTCCTTGCACCCTTCAGTTGCAGTTTATGTGTGTCTTTTTTATCAACAAGTGTTACTATAGTTTATTTTTTTAGGTTCACAACTGAAGTCTTGGTGGATAAGAATTTTCGATTCTAGTGTTGGAGTTAGGACTTCTTAGACTTTCAATTGTTTCAGTAATTTATGGGAAGACTCCAAATAATGTATTTCCACCCTTTTTTCTTACTATTCTCATCAATTAATATTTTTTTAAAAATATTAAAAGATAGTTTTGACAATTGTACCTAGTATAAACTGTAAGTATTATCAGTTACTTTACAATAAATCATACATAGGTATTTCACTGTTATATTATTTCATGATAACAATCCTTAATGCTTATAATCATCAATACTTTCTATCAAATTCAGTTGCTGCTAAGTGGATGAGCTTGTAAATTTAATATACAGTGTGTAAAAGCCAAACGGAATAAATTCATTTTTCCGGTTACTGTAGGTACGTATTTATGAAAAATCCCGAAACACGTCAAATTTAAATTATAAATTGACATTCTTCAACGTAAAAATGCGATCCCTTCCTTCAACCATCTTCGAATGACAAGGTACAACTCCCAATTTTTTAAATGGGAAGTATAGGCTTATGATCTATCGTTTGAAAGGTCTCTTCATTCTCTATTCGAAAATGTTACACTTTTCAAGTTTATTGCAACAATTAAGATAAAATAAAATAAAATCATGTGGTTACCGAAATTCGCTACAATACAATCAAAAACTAAAATGTGATGCAAAACGTAATAAAATGTAAAACTAGAACTATGAATGTCAATGAAGTAAATGTTTAAAATGTTCACCGCGAACGTCTTGGCAACATACTAATCTTAAAAAAAACTGTCTTCTAACATTATTTAACATATCAGGCGTGATCGACCTAATCGCAAGCGTTATTCGTTCTTTTAAGTTATTTAAATCAATAGGTTCAGTTTTGTACAGAATGCTCTTTACATATCCCCATAAAAGGAAATCTAATGACGTAAGATCAGGTAGTCGCGCAGGCCATTCTATCGATCCTCGCCTCCCTATCCACCGATTGGGAAATATTGCATCGAGTTACTGCCGGACATTGCGTTGGTAATGTGGTGGTACTCCATATTGCTGAAACTATATCGTATTCACTGGAACTTGAGGGTTTCCTGGATCAGTATATAGATTTGCCAAACTGACAAATGACATCATTTTGAAGTAGTGCCAAATAATGATCGCCATTCAAATTGCTCTCAATGAAAAAGGGACCAATGATATGGTTTCCAAGCATCAACCTTTTGAGGGTATTGCTTGTGTTCTTCTCTCATCCAGTGAAGATTTTGCGTTGACCAGTAGCGGCAATCTTGCCGATAAGCATGAGCGTTTAGTGAAAAAGTGCACTCATCAGGAAACATAACGTCTTCTAATTGGACAATATTGTTATCCAACATGTCCATTATTCACTCACAAAAATAAGTTCCCCTATTAAAATCTTCTTCCATCAGCTCCTGAGTATAGGTATCATTTTATAGGGCTTCATTTTATTTTATTTTTATATGTTTACTATCGATGCATGGCTAACATTTAATGTAGTGGATGCCTGTCTGCTCGATGTATGTGGGTTTTCCTCAAACTCAAGCATCACATCTAATTTGATTTTATCACTCATTGCTTTTTGCTTACTTTATTATTATCAAGACCTAAACGGAAAATAAGTTTTGGGTACATTGTAATAAGTTTTGAGTGTATTATAGCGAATTTTCGGTAACCACACTTTATTTTATTCTATCTTAATTGTTGCAATAAACTTGAAAACGATAACATTTTTGAATAGAGAATGAAGAGACTATTAAAACGATATATCACAAGCCTGTATTCCCTGTTTAAAAAATAGAGGGTTGTACCTGTCATTCGTAGGGGGTTGAAGGTAGGGATGGCATTTTCACGTTGAAAATGTGAATTTATAATTTAAAATTGACATGTTTCGGGATTTTTTATAAATATGTATACAGTAACCAAAATAATGAATTTATTTCGTTTGGCTTTTACGCACTGTATATAAAAAAATTGGGTTGAAGTGAAAGTTCAAAATTTCCGGGCTCCATGTATCCTTCGAATCCGTACACGACAAAGAATGAAGCAAATTCTATTAAAACATATGTAAAGTTATTCGTGAATTAAGCGCTAATCATCCCTGCAAAAATTCGTCATCAATTCAAAGAATTTTTCATTGTTTTTTGGAAGTTTTTGTCCATCAGCATCCGGATCATTCATTATTTGTATGCATTCCATACACGAGTTTCAAACAGACATACAAAACATAAATAATTTGACAGCGCAAGGATCACCAACGCTTTATTTATGTTGTTGTCAAATTTTTAATTTCATTTAAAGGAACCCTCTAACGAATCACCTTAACAATTCCATAGAAGTAGAGTCTTCGCTAACTGGTGTTCGTCATGATGATAAATCTCTCGATATCGAGTGCTGTCAAGAATTGGGTTCTAGACTTTATCTGTTTCAGACGTTACTTAGACTCCAAAAAAAGTCGACAAATGCCGAGGACTATTACTTTACGCTCTAGCGCGAAAAAGGAATCTTTTTCGCTCGCTTATTTAATCAAACCACGTCCTCCAGGTTAACTCAATTGGTGAATATTTAACAATTTATCAGATTAAAAATAAAATAAAATTATATGAAAATTGCCAAAAATTTTGAAATATGGTCAAAAATATGGTAAAAAATTGTCAATTACTGTCAAAAACTGTTCAAAATGGACAATTTTTGTCAAAATGGTCAATAATTGTAAAAAATTGTCAAAATTGGTCAATTGTCAATTTTTTTTTAATATTTTGAAAAATGGCCAAACATTTTCAAAAATTGTCAAAAATGGTCAGCTGTCATGAATTTTAAAAATTTTTTGCAAAATGGTCAAAAATTTTCAAAAATTGTTAAAAATGATCAATAATTGTCAAAAATGGTCAAAAACTGTCAAAATTGTTCAATAATTGTCAAAAATTGTTAAAATTTTGAAAAATGGCCGATAATTGTCAAAAACTAATAAAAATGGTCAATAATTTTGGAAAATAGTCAAAAATTTTGGAAAATTGTCAAAAATGGACAACTATTGTTAAAAATTGTCAAAATTTTGAAAAATAGTTGATAATTGTCAAAAAATGTTAAAGTTTTTGAAATATGGTCAAAAATGGTCAAAAATTTGGAACAATGCTCTAAAATTTTGAAAAATGGTCAAAAATGGTTAAAAATTGTCAATTATTTTTGAAAACTGTCAAAAATGGTTAAAAATTGTCAATTATTTTCAAGAACTGTCAAAAATAGACAATTATTGTCAAAATTGGTCCATAATTGTTAAAATTTCGAAAATGGTCGATAATTGTCAAAAACTATCAAAAATAGTCAATAATTTTGAAAAATGGTCGAAAATTTTGAAAAATTGTCAAAAATGGACAATAAATGTTAAAAACTATCAAAAATGGACAATTATTGTTAAAAATGGTCAAAATTTTGAAAAATAAATGATAATTGTCAAAAATGGTCAAAAATTTGGAAAAATGTTCAATAATTGTTAAAATTTTGAACAATGGTCAATTATTGTTAAAATTTTGAAAAATTGTCAATAATTGTCAAAATTTTGAGAAATGGTCAATAATCGTCAAAAGTTGTAAAATTTTTGAAAAATAGTCAATAAATAATATGAGCCGTTTCCGAAAATCGATTTAAACACGTAATTTATCAAATCGATTTACTAAAAATCGAATGATATTACTAAAAATTTTTTTTTGGTATTTTTACTATTCTTATTGTAAAATTACACAATGTATTGTAAAATCACTAAAAAATTCTATTTCTCTTTAGCCTTGGGTAATTTTACTAAACACGTTGTCGACTTTCGTTTCCAAGCTTCGTAAATTTACAAACATTGTACATATTTTAATTTAATCTCTAATCTCGTAAAATTATGAAAAACTGTTTAAATTCGAATTCTAATGAATTCATTGGAAATTCAATAGTCTTCTCAATAATTTTAATAAATTGACAGTAAAATTATAGTGTTTTGTATAATTAACAGTATAACAGGGTAACTACTTTTTTAGGTGAACCAAAATTATTTGTATTTCGCTTTACCACAGTTTCTTGAAAGATTACAAAAAAAATGTTTATTTACATATCATTGAAATCATTAAGAATTTATCAATATTTTTGTATCATATTTATATGTAAAATTTTGATTCGAAAATTATATATATTAAACTTATGATTAATGAAGCATTTTTTTTTAAAAAGCCATAAAGTTAGAAAATGTTGGTGAAATAGCTGGTTAGAAAATGAATTATCGAATACTCAATATTATTTAATTTTTTTCTTGCAGTTAAAAGTAATGATTTTTTTCTCATTTTGGTGTGAATTGTTTATGATACTTTATGAAGTATTAATATATTATTTTATGCTGTCACTCGTATGACTATTCTATTTTAATCACTAAATAGATTTATTAACGTAAACAACATGTAATAATATTTATTTATATTTTAATTTTAAATTAATCAATTTGTTAACGCTTCAAATGTTATTTTTATTTTGTAGGAATTATTATTATTTTGTAAACCAAGTGGCAACGTCGCTTTGGTCATTGTTTTTGAGTACCCGCTATGCATCGCCGAAGGCGGTGATTACTGTTGGATATATGTTTGTAGAAAACACATCGTTTTATTTTTTAGCTCTTCGAACTCAAGTTTTGGAAGAATATTTTTAACGTTGTGAAAGTAAAATTCAACTAGTCATTAGTGCAAATATTATATACAATTAAGTCCTATTTTTAACGTTTAAATTATTTAAATTAATGACTGACAGGTTATCTGGAACTATCTAAAATGATTAATTATGTTGATTAAGGGTATTCGTTGCAGATATTTGGCAAAAAATTGGTGCATCAGCTTAGTTTTAATTGAAAATTATCAGATCGACGTAAATTAAGAATTTTTAAACTGCAAAATACTTTTAGAGTAGAAATTTTCAGTAAGATTTATCTACAAAATTCATTCAGTAAAATTATACTGAATAGGTTTTTGGAAAATCCTCGGTGAAATAACATCAGATGTCTCTAATTTTGAAAATCTCAATTGATATCAATTGTACAGTATAGTACGAAAACTGCATAGTAGATTTACTAAACATTTTTATGATCAATTATTGATTAAAATTGCAAAACTGTATAGTAAAATTTCTAATCAAAATTTTTGTACCCACTTGGTAAATTTTCAAAAATATTTTGTAAATTTATCAAACTCAATGCAAGTGAATTAAGTGGTATAGTTACAAATCTGCGTAGTAAATTTACTAAGCATTTATATGATACATTATTGAGTTAAATTACAAAACTGTATAATAAAATTACTATTCAAACTTTCTGGAACTGCTTGGTAAATTACCAAAAATTTTCTCAAATTGAGTTTGGTAAATTTACTAAATTGTTTTGCGTTTAAAACTTCCAACACATTTTTAGTAAAATTACCAAAGAAATTTTTAACAGTGTAGTACTGGTTGTAATTCGTGGTTGTGCATCTCCCAATCATTTTGTAAAGGTTCCAAAGTGGCAGGTTTAGATTCTAAGCTACGTAACCAAATGTGTGTCTGGTAGT
The DNA here is from genome assembly GCA_947563755.1 of Lochmaea crataegi. Classification (NCBI taxonomy): domain Eukaryota; kingdom Metazoa; phylum Arthropoda; class Insecta; order Coleoptera; family Chrysomelidae; genus Lochmaea; species Lochmaea crataegi. Next base: position 53,909,699 of record OX387424.1, on the reverse strand, counting down.
TTACCCTCTGACAATGCAATAGTAAGCTATCTCTAGTTGGAGGTAATTTACGGATATTTATAGAAGAAGCTAAAATACCTCTTAGAGTATCTATGCAGTCAACGTCATCACTGTCTGTATAGAGTTTAAGAACAAATTTGTGCATTTGATTAAAGAGGGTGTCCCCCATTTCCGAAGTTCCTACGACTTTTAGAAATGCCGTGATGGGATAAAAATATTTTCCAACATGATTTTTTTCCCAGTCCAGCAAATTGACTAGTGCTGTCACATCCTGTTAGAGCATGGAAAAATGGTAAACTTTTCAATAAGTTCGACCCAAGATTGATTTTGTGAACAGGAATAAATCGCTTAGCTTCTTTAATACCTGTCTTTATCCATACTTCTTTAGTTAAAAAGTTCTTAAAATATGCTAAAAGAATTAGAACATCATTATCTACAATACATCTAGTGAAGCCTTCTGATTTAGCTGAAATTATATGCAACAATATTCGTGTGTCTGCCTTTTCATGAGTTGAACAGAGTTTTTCAGAATTGTCCAGAGAATAGTTTGCTTTGTGGTCAATAATATTTTCGAACCCTCCACTTGTTACAAATTTTATGTTACATTTTAAAGAATGCTTGTATAGATTTTCGGACGAAAAAAATTGGTTAGTTGATCTTTATTTGAGGTTGAATGGATAAATAAATGCCATTGTTGTTGACGCACTGTCAATAACTTTATCTATATTGCTCTGCGATCCTCTTTTAATCCGTGTACAGTTTTTGATGGAATTTTTTTGGTTATGGTCCATTACGACGTCAACTCTATGAGCATTATGAGTATTTTTGAATATTATTGACTTCAATATTTCAAAATAATCACCTAAAGTCTTTGCGTTAGCTGCTTTTCCCAATTTTTGCACAAAAGACATTCCATCAAATAAATAGCATGTTTTCTGTGTATCCGCAGGTAATACTTTAGAAGTAGCTGTATAAGTTTCGATAATCTTTCCTAATGCGCTTTTATTAAATGGTGTGTTCAACACTCCATTAAGAGCAAGTGCCATTGGAGAGGAAGTAAGTTCGTGTTTAAAAATTTCCTTATAATTAATTACACGACCCATTTCTTTTGCTGGAAATATTTTCTGAAGAAACTCCTGACCTTGGTGGAATTTTCTTTTTGACTTTTTATCTGATTCCATAGATTTAGGTTTTGTATTTTTTAGTGTTAATAATTTTAATTTTTTCAAAGGGTTATGAAAGTCTAATTTGCCCATTACTTTCATGAACTCTAGCAATGCATTTTCACCAATGTTTTCTGCATTTAATAAGGCTTCTTCTGATGCCTTTGATGCAACTACATTACTAGAAATACACACTAAATTGGAAGTCATTTTAGTAAATATACGGTATCTATTAAACTCGTTCATTAAGGTTATAACTGACTGTTCATAAATGTTTTTTCCTACAGTCGCGCGTATTATGACTAATTACTTTAATCAAATGAAATCGTAAAGTCGACAAATGCCGAGGATTGTCACTTTACGCTCTAGCGCAAAAAAGGAATCTTTTTCGCTCGCTTATTTAATCAAACCACGCCCTCCGAATTAACTCATTTGGTGAATATTTATGGAACCGCCCTTCTGACTTCTGACCTGACTGGACAATGGACAAAGGACAATTTTGGTCAAAAACTGTCAAAAATGGTCAATAATTGTCCAAAATTGTAAAAAAATTTCAAAAACTGTCAAAAATTGTCAATAATTGTTAAAATTTGAAAAATGGTCGATAATTGTCAAATTTCTTTTTAAAAATTTTAAAAATGGTCAAAATTTTCAAAAATGGTCAATTGTCAAAAGTTTTTGAAAAAAATTTAAAAATGGTCAAAAACAATTATTGTTAAAAAGTGTCAACATTTCGAAAAATAGTTGATAATTGTTGAAGTTTTTGGAAAATCGTCCAAAATTTTGAAATATGGTCAAAAATTAGGGAAAATGTTCAACAATTGTCAATAATTATCAAAAATGGTCAATAATTTTGAAAAATGGTCTAAAATTTTGAAAAATTATTAAAACTTTTGTCACGAAAAAATTTGTCAAGAATGGCCCATAACTGTCAAAAACTATCAAAAATGGTCAACAATTGTCAAAAACTGTCAAAAATGAACAATTATTAAATTAAAATTTTGAAAAATAGTTGATAGTCGTCAACAATTGTTGAAGTTTTTGAAAAGTTGTCAAAAATTATGAAAAATGGTCAATAATTGTCAAAAATGGTCAATAATTTTGAAAAATGGTCTAAAATTTTGAAAAATAATCAATAAATAATACGAGCCGTTTCCGAAAATCGATTCAAACTCGTAAGTTATCAAATCGATTTACTAAAAATCGATTAATATAACAATAAATATCGATAACTAAAAATCGATTATAAGAAAATAATAATCGATTTATATAAAAATCGATTATTTTTTAACATCCTTAGTCAGTAGATCGTTTTAAGGTTAATCATGATGAATAGCGAAAATGACGATTATTCTAACACTCCTATTATAACCTAAGATAATATAAAAAACTGTTTTAATTATTAAAAGGGCGACTGTAGAAAAAATTATGTGTCTTTTTCGAGCGTAAAGTAAAATTGCCGCTTGAGAAAGAATATTGCCGCTCGACGCGGAGCGGAGCGCGGCGATTTTTCGAATTTTGGCTCACAGAAACATACTTCATATTGATAGAGGATGTAAATGTATCAATCATAACTTAAGTGTCACACTTAAAAGATAAAATAACACTCTCTTTATAAAAAAAACAAACAGTAAAGAACTAAAAATCACGATTAGAATATCTAAAAAGAGTATTAGTTCCATACATTTGGGAAATAACGGGCAGCGTGGGGTGCGTTTGAAGATAACGATCAAAATTAAGTTTCTGGCTTATTATCCAGCCAATTTTAGCAAACAAAAAACCTTTAGAAGCTGAAAAGTAAGGGCTATTTTCTTTGTTTTGGGGTATTTTTTTATTGGAGTTCTTGTTTGGCCGCAATGGCGATGAATAACAATTGAAAAGTGTCTTTTAATCGCTACTGTTACCGTTTAGCCACAAATCACAGAAATAAAATTCATTGTCCTTTTAAACTAATTTAATTTTTGAAAAGAAACTTTTTTTTGTTAGTTTCCGTTAATACTAGAGGATCCGCTTCTATCCAGTTGAAAGAACTCGTCTTGGGGAATAAATTGTTTTTTTAAATTTTTTTAACAAAAATGCTCCCCACACCCTTCCCCCCCTCACGATTTTTATACTGCCGGGTACATTCGACTCAGGAAGGGATATGTCAAATCATTTTAAAAAAAAGTTCCACACGGAATTAGTTTCTAGACGACTTTTCAATCATTGAGCACTATACTATAATGTTCACCCTACTGACTACGAACTGTTTTGAATTTTGACTAAGAAACAGGCCTGATTTCAGTACCTTATAAAAAAATTCGCATGCTTGAAATACATAATCTACTTTATAATAAATAGTTCTCATGCTTTTCAGAGAATTACGTTTTAAACTCATTTCTCAACTGCTGTTTAATTGTTATAAGAAAAATTGCATACTTCATTCACAAATTGCCTCCAGGGAGTATAAATAAATGGTAATAATTATCATTATTATTCTACAAGACATAATAGCCTTATTTTCATAAGTAAATTGTGTTATCCATTAAGTAGATTATTATCTAATCGAAGTGATCTACAGTCTACGTTATTTAATATGTGGGTAAAAGTGATTAATAGGAACACAAAAGCTGTCGGAAGTATATATTTTAGCAAAAAACTTCACTATACGTTTTAGGTTACCCTACAATATTTCAGATGTATGAAATACAGTAAATTACATACGAAGGTAGAAAGAGTTACTTTTTTGTAAGGTAGGAAGGCGCGAAGCTGTGAAGATATTCCATCTTTTTTTGTACGAACATTATTTCTATATTAGCCTATCCGCTAAAAATTGTGTCCAATCTAGCTCTACAATCTCTACCTTCCCCCGATACAGGAAAGGAAGCTAAAAAAATTCCCGTAAATCTGGTGATCGGTCTCAAATTAATAACTATAGTCAAATTTCTCCAGATTCTTCGAGATGGTCCTTTTTAATCGTATCTATCCTTCTGTTTGTAATCTTATATCTCCCGCGCAACATGATTTCATGAGAAAAAGATCAAATGAAACGATTGATGAACTGAATCAACAATTGCTAATGTTTTGTCAATCTTACTTAGAATGAAGGAAGCAATTTGTTTTTGATAGTGGACAGCTAAATCAGGTGTTCCACAGGGATAAAATCTCGGTCCTTTGTTATTTCTTTTATTTATAAATGACATCTTTATATTCAGGTAGGTTGATTTATGCAGATGGCATGAAAATATTTCTTCCCATATCAACTGTAGTTGATTGTTTAATATTGCAATCAAAGAAAAAATATCTGACTGGTGTTCCATAAACAGACTCGCATTGAATGTTCCAAAATGTAAAAAGGTATCATACTCTGAGAAAAAATTATAGTTAATTTTGACTACAATATAGATGGAAATGTTCTATCTCAGCATTCATCTATTAAGGAACTATTAATTAATATTGCTGTATTAAAAACATTCTAGTTCTCTTTTATTCGTTCCAAAATGGAATATTGTTCAATTATTTGGTATCCATTCTTCGCTCATAAACAAGAAAAGTGTCACAACCCAAAATTTTAAGAAAATCGTTTTATTGCACTAAAATACCGACTCCTAAATTGCAAATATTTACTGTGCAAAATCGTCACAAGTATAGTTCCAAAAATATCCTCCTAGATAGCAGATGTGTCTCTTTTCCGCCAGCTGCTTTCCCAGTTGGTGCATAAGCAAGAACGTCACTACTCAAAATGATTGATTGTGCAGGGAAGAGGATAATGTTGTTCATGAAAATTGTCACATTTGTAGTTATAACGTTAGCTAAGTAAATTTCTATCACCAAAACAGTCATATTTAGAGTTGTGTCAGTTTTGCTGTTTAGTTCATTTAAAAACCAGGAGGAGTAATTTCAGAAGCCTTACCAACACCACTAAAAGTTACTAGACTAGTTACTAAAGAGCGTGTTCCGAAATAGTCGTGTTCAAAATCTATGAAATATGCCTTAATTGACTTGACGCAGAAACTAACCAATCATAGATAGCCCTTATGTACTGAAAATGATTCTTAAGATGTCGGGTTAAGATAAGATGTAAACAATCGCAGAAATTTAACAACAGGAGTTCTGAAAAGAACTGTTTTACCGAAATAGAGTGGAAAACTATTAAGTAAAAATGATAAAATAACAAGGGAACGAAGGCGATGGTAAAAACAAATATATTATATATGTCAGGTCAGAACTGTCAATTATCACGAGATGTCAATGCCTTAAAGTGCTGTTAGAAACTGGGTGCAATCTGACCAATCAGAGATCTATAGAATTGGCAACTTAAATTCAAATTACTCCTCTTGGTTTTTAAATGAACTTATAATAATAGACAAACGTTGAAGATTATTGTTTTAAAAGTCACATTTTGACATATGCCAGTTTTTCTGAGCAGGTTAGTATATTTTCATATTATTTAGTAGTATTAACTGGACTTAGTACTCTTTTGATTATAAACTGTGCGAAGTATTGTTCTAGAGCATTCATAGTTTTGACTTGTGCACTTTTTCTCCAAAAATAATTCTTGCTTTGTCAATTTTATTTTGAGCTGTGACAGTTATTAGAGAATAAAACTGCTCTATTATTCATTTTAATTCAAGTTATAACTCAGTAAGACACGGACTATGCGACTGCGAGTAACCTATAAATTACCCCTTAACGCCAAGTTAAGGTTCAATCTCTAAATTAGCTCATATAAGAATGTATATTCTGCTACTTTCACTATGAAATTAAAACGTACGCTGAATTGACAACAGTCGTAGCAGGATCCTCAAACAATATTCATTTGGAGATGAAGTAGTGGTTTATCCTCAAGAAAAGCAAAGTAATGATGTTCGAAACATAACACAATATTCTCCTGAATCTGATTCTGATTATGTGTTTGATGAATCATCATTGGAAGGTGAATCCCAAAATGTTTCGGAGCACGATGAAGAAACGGCTAGTGATGAAAATCAAGGTCAAGATAACGTGCTTGATGAAGCATTGATAAACCAAGATGACTTATTGGAGCATGAGAAAGGAACAGCAGTCGAGGAAGATGCGGTAAAGGAGACAACAGCACGTAAAGTAAAGAAAAGAAAAGCGAATAAAGACAGAGAGACAAAGGAACCTTGGGCAAGCTTACACTTCTTCATCTAAGACTAAAAAGATAGTTGAGAAAAAGTCTGAGAACCCACCTTGTGGTGAAAAATGTAGGCTGAAATGTAGTACAAATTATTCAGAAGCTGAGCGTCAACAAATCTTTGATGAATATTGGGCTGCCTGTGATGTTGAGAAACATCGTAGTTTTATCTTGTCTTGTATGCAGACCGTGGTTTCACGCCCACTGATATAATTTTTGACAATAACGTGTAATTTAAAATAATAAAGAGGTTTCAGTTTGATATAAAAAAAAAATATTTTTAATATAACATGGTTCAAATAACAGTATTTGAAAAAATAGATATAGATATGGAAATTTAAGACCAATCAAAATAGACTCTCTTATATATGCAGATGATATAGTTCTAATAGCAGACAAGAACAGTAAAATGCAAAGCTTAGCAAATATATGGCATAAGGAAATAATAAAACTAAAAATGAAAATCAATACGGAGAAAACAAAATATATGATTACTAACCAGAAAGAAGAAGATAAAGGAAAGGCAACTATAAGACTCGATGGAAAACAAATCGAAAAGTTACATGTTTTGAATACTTAGGAAACATCATAACAGATGACGGAAAGATAGATGCAGATATAAATAATAAATTAAGAAAGGCCACAAGGATATATTATAGTATTAATAAAACCGTAATGGGGGAGAAGGAAATCGACGACAAAACAAAATTAAGAGTTTACAACTGCATAACCCAACCAGTAACTACTTTTGGAAGTGAGACGTGGTGCATCTTTATCTTACAAAAGGACGAATCTTCGATAAATGCAGTGGAAATGAAATATTTGCGAAAAATCGCAGAAGTTAGTTACCAAATATGACCGACGTAGAAATGAAGAAATCAGAGACCATCTGAAACAGGAACCAATTTTAACAAAGATTGAAAACAAGTAATTGAATTGGTATGGGCACATTGTAAGAATGAACGAAACCAGGTTAGTCAAAGCAGTTACAGAGGCAGGAAGGGATAGACAAATAAAGAAAGGAAGACCAAGGAAAACATGGATACAGGAAATCGGAGAGAAAAGAGGGAAATCAATGGAAGAGATGAGAGGACTGGCCAGAAACAGAAGCGATTGGAAGAAATGGGTAAAGAAGGGGCTAACCCGACGCTGAACGGCATAAGGGTTTTACAGAAAGAAGAAGAAGAACAAATAGATATTTATATTGAAAATTGTCACAACTCAAATTTCATTGAATATGTAACATATATATACAACTTATTTTACTATAAATGTTTTTATCACCTATTATACTGCTTAAAAAAGTTTAATTTTTTTTTTATTTTCAATAAAAAGGCAGTGGGCGGGTTTCATAGCGTACTCAAGTGATGACCACTTTAAAACGCTCTCCTGTGAAGTTTTGGATTATTGAGATGTGACACTTTCCTTGTTTATGAGCGCTATGATAATCATATAACTAGAGTACAATCTGTACAAAGGAAATTTCTAAAATATTTAGATTTTAAAGTGAGCGAGGAGTTGATTATCAATCTCTCTTGGACAAATTTAATTTTGAAAGTCTAGGTTTTCGTAGAGTGATGTCATCCTTATCTCTTTTATATAAGATTTTTCATGGTGTACCTAATTATGTAACCAGAGATTCTGAGTAAGATCTGTCTTAAGATCTTTTTTATTGTGAAGGATCTAGAACTAATATTCTTTAACTCGCCACTGAATATTATGTGTAGTAATTTTAATCATGTATGTAGTTCGTGTGGCTTGTTTGTTAATAGTCTCAATTTTATTAAGGAGAGGGCTCATTTGGACTTTATGATGTAATATATTCTATTTTATTGTTGTAATTCTATTTTATTATTTTTGTGTTTTCAGCTTCTGTAATTATTCTATATACACTTGTATTTGTTTAATTGCAAATTTCAATTGTATTTTATCGTATGCTCTGTAAAGGGATTCATACAGTATGTCTAAAAAATTTGGCAAATATGAGAAACTTTTTTATTTGTAATGTTACGAAAAAGGTTATTCCTTATAAAAAATTCTGCATGGCCCATAAAGTAAAATGCAAATGTCAGTTGTCAATTTTTTGAATCGTATACAATGTCGAAAACTTTAATTATGAAAAGTTGTTCGGAATAGAAAAGTATGTTTTAATATGAAATTAGATCATACTACTTAAAATAATTAGGTATGTTATTTTTACAAATTTTTCTCAAAATATTAATTGTAATTTCAAGGGGTCGATAGGAATTAAAAATGACGTTCAAGTGCAATTACTGATTACTTCACTCATTATCTCATTGCAAAATTGATAAACTTTGTCTTTATCTGTTAAGAATGATCTCAAAGAGACAAATACGTAATTAGAATTATTTATTTCTAAAACGTAACATCAAACTTTATGTGCATGAAAAAGGAAAATCCGTTTTAACTTTTTCATCACTAAATATGCACCGTTTCTTTCTAAGCATTCAAATATTGTTCTTTTAGAAAATGCTTTTCTAATAACAGCCGGAGTAATATCGTCACATGCTTCCTGAATTGTGCTTTCCAAATGATCAATATTGTCGAATGGTCTTTTAAGGTGCACTTTTTGCTTTAGGTATTCCCACAAAAAGAAGTCTAGTGGGTTCAGGTCTGGAGATCTTGCAGGCCAAGTAAATTCCACAAATCTTCCTAATATTCGTCCATTAAAAGTTTGCAGTAGATATCCTCGAACATTTCTGGTACTATGACATGGTGCCCCATCATGTTGGTACCATATGTGTTGTCTTTCTATTATTGGTAGGTTATCAATAAAATCGGAAATTTCATCATTCTAAGTAACGTTCAGAATTCATGGTATTCCTGAAAAAAAAGGGTCCAGCTATTCTATCCTTAAATATAACACACCATACATTTGTTTCAAATTGTCTCTCTAATATTGGTAGGTTATCAATAAAATCGGAAATTTTATCATTATAAGTAACGTTCACAATTCATGGTATTCCTGAAAAAAAAAGGATCCAAATATTACATCCTTAAATATTCCACACCATACATTTGTTTTAAAACAATATTGGTCGCGATATTCGACAGTAAAATGCGGATTAGTGTCCTTTCACCAGCGGCAATGTTGTGAGCTAACTGTCCCATTAGAAGTAAACTTGTTTCGTCAAAAAAAAAGGATGCACCGTTCCATATAATTATCTTCTAACTCCCCTTGGAACCAAGCAAAAAATTGAAACCTTTTATTAAAATCTTCGGGTTTCAGGGTTTGAATGAACTGGGGTTTGTAGAGATTAAATTTGTTAGATTTTAATATCTTCGCATCTACATCTTTACTTAGGTACACCAAATGTGGCCGACCTTTTCCTTATCGAATCTTTAGGATTTTCTACTGCTAAGAGCATTATTTGGTTTCGAGTATCTTCAGTCGCGATCCTTGACCGATGTTTTTTTCTGAATTTATTATCGGCATTTCCATCTCTTCTGAATTTTTTCATTATCTTACTAATTGTTGCAAAATGTACATTTTTATCGTTTTTGCTACTTCTTGAAGTACAATTAATACACACTGACGTTTTCAATTTTGTTTACATTAGTTACAATTACATTTCAATTTCAATGCACACTAACTAGATGGAATGTATTATTTATTTCTCGAAAACTTTTACTAAACTGACTTTCGGTAAGAGACATGTCATTGTCAGAGCCACCTCCAAATTATTTCGTTTATTTTTGTGTATTGCAGTAGAAAATACATTATTCTGTTGGGTATTTCTTATTTATTACTGATTTAAATATTTCAAATCAAGAAATGAACATTTGAGGTTAATTGACTTGTTAAATAAGGTAAAAGTTGACTTGTTAAATAAGATAAAAGTTGACGTGTTTCACAACTAAAATTTGCAAAATTTAAGTTGAAATTGAAGTGGTCAAAATATTCATATTATTTTTTTGCAGTTTGTGGACACCCTGTAAATCTAATGTCAAATGTAAATACCTGAATATTATTATTTTCAAAAGCAGAGATTTTCATGAAGAATAACTATTTTTCGTAAAACTTGCAATAAAAAAGTTTCCCATATGTTTCCAACTTTTTCAGACATACTATTATTATTATTATTATTATTCATTTGTACAACACAGTTTGGGGCACACTATATAAATAGAGGGTTGACATTTGAATTTTTGTAGGTAGGGTAGGAAATGCATAGGGCTAATAATACCTAAGCTTAAATATTTGTAATGTCATATCTACTTGTTTCTCGCAATTTCTAACCCTAGAAACGGTTTTTTTGACATCTCTTTCAAGTTACGAGCTATAGCGAGCTAAGTATCAAAATTGACATTGTAGATGGATATCATACCCACCCTTGTACAAATGTTATAAAGTTAATTTATTATTAGAACCTATTGTATTTATAATTGATATAATAGAAAGATGCTAAGCAAAAATTAAATTTCTTTCAAATTATCCATTTGCGGAGAGTGTTCAGCTTGCTTAGAATTTAAAAAATCATTGTTACGTAATTATGGTTTTGGGGCAATTATTATTCGAGATGCTTTCTTCCGATCAAACTTTCACGTTAGTTCAAGGTTAAACGTGTAGTAAAACAATTACCTTTACCTTCTACTTTTCACTACGACGTACTACTGAAATATTACCGAGATCTTACTATCGCTAATAGAATATTATTAAGCATAATATAACCATAAAAAATTACTATTTAACACAAGATGAAACGAAAAGTTCTATGAAAAGAGAAGATTTATATGAGATGTTGATAATGTATTGGGAATGGAATGGAAGTTGGTTGTTTATAGGTATTTCTTTTACTGCGAAACTTTTATGCCAATCGCACGAAAACACATATAAATCGTTGCTTTTCCTTCAATAAAAATATTTCCGATCTATGATTTTAGGGTGCGTTTATACTGGAGCTCTTTTCGTTTGTTGAAGCACCAGCATAAACGCATCCTTAACCATTCTCGACGATGTTACACTTTCTAGATATTGGAAACTACTTAGACGATTTTTATGAAAATTGGAATATATCGAATAAAAGTTATGGTGAAATAATGAAAAATATTTTGACAGCTGACAGCGTATTTGTTATTTTCAATATTTTTTCGAATTTTGATGTCTCTTTGTGCAGAATACTCTGTACCTAAAATTTATACTCATTTTCCAATGAACTATTTGACAGGTTATGTTGAAAATTTCATCCAAACCAATACCAATTAAAAAATATCTTAACGGCTTAATTGGTAAGAAGGTCAGGATCATGGAGACTATATAAGCAGATCGGATGTATTCCAATTTCTGGTCATGGCAGAGGGCGCCAGTTTAAATCCAATACCAAAAACATCTGACTGCAGAACAATAACAGCCAATCATAAGCCTTGCATAAACTTTGAGTTCATAGTGTTTTACTGGTTGCTAGCTCATTTGACAGTATTTTAGGTGAGTAAGGTGCGGTGGGCATACTTCTTGACATTGAAGGAGCATTCGACAATGCACTACCGACCTCCATTGGTTCAGCTTTGGCTGAAAAGGGCATTAAACCAACCATTACCGGCTGCATGTATGCCACGCTCACTAATAGAATATCCACTACTTCTCTTCAGGATGAGGCCATTAGCTTCAAGGTTTCCAGGGGCAGTACTATCTCCCCTACTGTGGTGACTCTTGATGGATGACGTAAGAACTGCTCAGGCTACAAGTTTATCACGAGCAACAAGTTTTAATCGAACCAACATCGATGCGTTCTACGACAACTTACAAACAGTGATGGATCGCCACCACTTCGAGCCTCAAGACATATATAACGTGGATGAAACTGGGATCACCACCGTCCAAAAGCCCAACAGGGTTATAGCGAGAAGAGGCACCAGACAAGTCGGTTCAATCACGTCAGCTGAGCGTGGAACTTTGGTGACTGTAGCTTTTGCAGTTAATGCTATTGGAAATGTCTTACCGCCTATGTTCGTTTTTCCAAGAATCCGGTTCCAAGATCACTTTATCAGGGACGGTCCAGTGGGTTCAGTGGGCACGGGAAACCCTTCGGGATGGATGCAAGACGAAGGATTTTTGATATTTTTAAAGCACTTCCAAAAACATAGCAAGTCTTCGATGGACCTCAAAGTGCTGCTAGTGTTAGATAATCATTCATCACATATTCACATTAATTGTCTTGATTTTTGCAAAGAAAATGGAATAGTGTTGCTTTCATTTCCCCCCACTGTTCCCATAAGCTTCAGCCGTTGGACCGATCTTGTTATGGACCATTCAAGAAAGCTGTCAACTCTTGTTGCGATGCCTGGATGCGAAACAATCCCGGAAAAACAATGAGCATCTATGCAATTCCTGGCATTGTGGCTTCTGCTGATCCACGAGCCCTTACTCAAGAAAATATCAAGGCTGGCTTCAAATCAACTGGCATCTATCCATTCAATTGACACCTTTTTACGAATGTGGATTTCGCTCCATCCTACGTCACCGATAGGACTGTCACTTCTGGAACTGCTTTGCAAGCGAGAGATGACATTAGAGACGACAATAAGACCACTGAAGCTGCTGAAGCAGGCTGCAGTTTTGATACATCTCAACCATCTACGAGCCATCAAATAGAAATTTCTCCAGAGACAGTGACACCTTTTCCCAAAGCCCCACCCAGGAAGGACAATAAAGCTAGAAGAGGAAAGCGGAAATCGGCCATCTGTACAGATACACCGAAAAAAGAGGCTATTAGAAAAGAGCACGAAAAAAAACAGCTCAAAAAACGGGCCAAGCAGGTCAAAAGAAGGGTGGGAGGAGCAGGCAGGCCCAAAATGAAAAATATCGCCAAGACGATTTCTGATTCCGATGAAAATGAATATTTTTGCCTGGTGTGTATGGAGACTTTTGGTACAAGTAGGCCTGGAGAAGAATGGGTCCAGTATAGGGAGTGTAAGCATTGGGGTCACGATGCCTGCACAGGCAGCGACAGTTTATATGTGTGTCACAATTGCCAATCTGAATAGTTCTCTGACATGTTAGTATTTTTTTAAGGAGTTACTTGACCATGGTTTACGTTTCTAGAGCATATAATTTAATTCGTTTATTTGCATTTTTTTACTGGAAAATAGTTTTTGATAGAAATATATTGAATTCAATCAGCGATTTCTTTGAAGTTAGAAGTGTTTCAACTGACCCTGTATGTGTTTCAATTGATGCAGGGGATGGGGTCAATTGAAACAATTTTATATTAATTAGAAAATGCCTGTGGCCAAATAATATTTTAACATGATGATCGTGTGACATCACATTTCCATACCGAGGCAATTTGCCTTGATTTCTGACACTTCACCAGGATTGACCTGTAGGTGTTTTTACAATGATCAGTTCACTAAAAATCGTTTCAATTGACCCCAGTCTACCCTACTCGGGACTGGATATGTTCTAACATACAATTTACAATGGCGTGCCTAACCTTCATTGTCACTACATAATTTCCAAGTTTAAAAGGATTATTAATCTTTGTACGTTTGTTGCAAGTACGAAAACGTCAACCTGGTTGACACATGTCATATATTTTGGACCTAGTAGAATCCAGATGAAATAGTAGATATTTTGTTTAATGATCATTAAATGATAGTAATTTATACTAGTATCTTAATAGCAATTAACGCGAGCTGTATACACTATTTTTTCTATTCCCATTCCTTAACTTGATCATAAGATGTAGAAATTTCGAGAACTGGTTAACTTCAAAGAAGTGTCAAATTTAATAAATATATATTTGTCAGATGGGTAGTCGTATCCATATCGGATAATAATCGAATATTGGGATGTCGCGTTTCTATTGGATGTAACTTGTATTTTAATGGATATCATTGGAGTACCTGCCTATCTTATGATAGAATCAAAGCATGGGAGTAGAAAATATGTTATTATAGTATAATTAACATAAGTATAACTTATGACAATGAAATGAAAATTTTTGTGAGTTAAGAAAAAGCCAAATCCCCTAACATTTAGTATTATATTATATCAAATATTGTCTCAGCTCTTACTATATGGAATCTTTCCATAATTATTAAATAAAATCAATAAATAACAAATTCCACAAGAGATGATTTGATTCAATTGATTGCTTTGCATAATGTAACCGTTCTGTATGTTTATTTCTAAATCGACTTAGATGTTCACTATGACTTATTTCAAGATTTTTTGTGCTTCACCGATATAAACTGCATAACAATGATGACTATTTATCTTTTAGCAAGGAGACTCAATATTTTTATAAGTACGAAATTTTTTGGGGACTGTCTAAGAATTTTCAAAATTTAAACATGTATGAGGCATAACAAATAAAAATGCTTATATTTAGATTATTGATTTGTCACGTTATTCAGCAACAACAATATAAAGGTATTATAAAATATTTATGTGTTCGGATGTATTTTTAATATTGGTTATACCTCGTTGCTGTCCATCTAATTACTTTCACTTTCATATTGGTTAATACATTTGGAATCTGCATAGAATATTCGAATAATAATTATAATCTCGTTGCGTCAAATGACATTCGTAATTTTTCATTTTTGTTTATTATTTAAATGTGACACTGAGAATTGTTTGGTGTTTTCGTAACATCAGTAATAAATCAAGCACTTCATAATATTTGAATAAACGTACGCATTTGAAGTTTTATAATATAGATTGCAAAACGAACACAACTGAGGTACTATACAAAATTTTTGGACGCAATTTCGATACTTACAATCACAATTATATTCACCGGTAGATCCACCAATCCACCAACTGCGTTTATATTCATTTGTAGATTTCTATATCATCAAAGCGTAAATGTTGTAGTAGGAAACTAAACCGAAATTGTGACATTGTGAGTCGGAATTGTTCAACACCAGTTCCATTGTTGTTCCACAACTCTTTGACATTTACACGAATTGACTTGCTTCAATGCCTGAATTTCAGCCGCATCAGTTTCTTTCGCATTCCTTTCACGAGCATAATTTTCTTGATTTCTCTCGATATGTCGGTTTGTACATTCAACAATTTTCCCTAGCATCGTATCATCAAAAAATTATTTCCAAATGTCAACAGCGGTCTTCAAAGCCCTTACAGGTGATTTAGGGCCCGGTAAACGTGTAATCAGATTCTCTGAACAAGTTTTGGTGGAAGAAGGAACTTGTTTCAACCATTTGGTTCCATCTTTTCCAGTAAAAAAGGGTATCTGTGTATGATATTCTTCCTCATTTATTTCCATTGTTTCCACTTCATCATCTGAAATTTCTTGTTCAGTTTCGGAGCTCTCAATTTGTTCTTCTACATTATCTTCCTCATTATCGTCATCATGCAAATCATAGTTTATTTCTTCTGCATCATCTTCGCTCAAACACTAGCATTAATGTGTTTAGTCTTTCCTGTTCTTGTTCGTACAACATTATAGGATACTTCTAAAACATGAAAACTTATTTATTATGATGATTCAAAATGTCTTACCTTTTATGAAGTTTAATAATATGTATTTGTTACTGGCGGCGGACTCTCACTCCGCATTTATTTTTAGAATTAACACTATACTGGAACGGTGTCGAGGCATACCAGAACGGAAATGACCAGGTAGTAGGGATGTTCGGAGAAAATACGTATAAGAGATATCTGCGGAGTGAGAGTCCGCTCGCCAGTGCCGGAAGGTTTTAAAGGAACGTAAACAATCGTCATTTAGTATAACAGCAGATTTTGGACAGAATCGATGCATGTCAAACATCACTACAATTTAATTCTATCCAGGCTGTTTCGCGACGAGCTTACACTATCTATATATTGGGGACTACTCACACGATTTCTATAATATTTGGCATAGATGGAGAACATGTTATGGCGAATTTATGGAGAATCTTCTGACATACCGAAAGTGAACGACAGATTTGTTATTTTGCATGTAACACCCTATATATCATCAACTTTTCGGATTCTACATTAAATTCAAATGTCACTTTGTGTAGAATACCCTATATCTAAAATTTATACTTCGAGATATTAATTTAATAGTGTCCAATATATAGATACTGTAAGCTCGTCGTGAAACAGCCTGTATAGAATTAAATTGTAGTGGTCATTGACATGCATCGATTTTGTCCAAAATCTGCTGTTATACTAAACGACGATGGTTTACGTTCTTTTAATATGAACCATTCATAAATTTGAGATTCATGTTTTAAAGTACAGTATACGCCAAAATAAATACCACCTAATAAGAAAGACGAAGTACATTTTTAATTTATAATATAATTGATGGAGTGGTGGCTGCATTTTCGTTAAATGGGTTACTACCTTTTATGAAGTTCCTCAATAATTGCTGGTATATTATTATTGCTCCAAACAAAAAAAACACCTAAAATGAGGAAGAAAGGGTTCGACTCTTACTAGAACCTCATTATCCCGGAAGTATTGTAACGCCTTTCTTCCTACTACGAACACGTCACTATGGACACCCTTGATGCAAAATTTTCGGTTCAAATCTCGGGCGCCAGATTTCTAACCTGGTTTGCTCCACGGCCCCTTGACCCTTAGCGTCAAGAGTTCTAGATAGCCTCCGATGGAGTTTACGGAAAATTCCAGGGGTCTTGTTAAATTCACTTCATTTATCTTTTTAAATAAAGCTTCTACGCCGGAATACAAAAATTTTAAATCACTAATTTCTCACAATTGCGGGTTTCTAACGGCAGAAAGTCGAGAACAGATTGACGAACCCCTGTCCTATCAAATGTTCACCAATTTATATCCAAATTCCTACCTACACTTTTCGACCTTAGTCGTGGTAAGGGAATTGAACGCAAAATTTATTTACTTACAACAAAAAATTTTACATATACCGGACGGCTTCGGTTTTAATTAAAATAGTATATATACCGGGCGTCCTTTCAGTTGGAAAATTTAAATATCGGAAATGAATAAAACTTATATGGTAGAATTCGGATTTGCGTACCTCGGACTTATACTAAAATATATTATAACGGTAATAACGGAAAAAAAATCAATGCGGTAATTTTCTATAAGTAACCAGTTATATAGAACCTAGTGGTAAAATAAAATACATTACGGAGAAAAATAAAAATGAACTTGCCTAAAAAAATAACTCGTTACAGCATCCCAAATAGGAGAATGAATACTCTTGAAGGTTAACAGGTGAAGATAAAATTCTACCACATCTGGCTAGAATAAGTCGAACCAGCTATGAACCGAGCTACATACAAGAAGCACGGAGAAGGGGTATAGTGACCTTTATTCAAAAAGCTGTAAAAAGAGGCACAACAAACCCTAAATCCTTCAGATCAATTAGTCCAATATGGTTTGTGCTTAAGATGATAAAGAAAGTTATTAACAATTATATTGGAACGAAAATCCTAGAGATACTACCTCTCCACCCACATCAGCAAGCTTATTTGGCAGACAGCGAAGACTGCACTGGTACAGCTGATTGAGGTGCTTTATACAATCAATAAACTATAGTATCTGCGTTCTTCGAAATAGAAGAACCTTTTGACAATACTTCACATGGAGCTGTCAAAAGAGCACTGAATAAAAAAGGTGTAGACAGCATTCAAATGGATGTCGAAACGGCTCATCGCTAAAATATCAGACAAGTGAAGATATCGCCTTCATCTGCACTACCAGAAGATATTCACAAGGAGGAGTAGCATCGCCGTTAATGTGGAGGAGTCTGACCCTAGAAAGTGAGCTCCTGTGAAACAAACTCGAAAAGGAGATAACACACAGAGCAAACATAGATCTAATAGTGGGGAGAAACATGACGAGAAAATTGGATTTATAACACAATAATCCTAAAGCCTATAGACGACAAGCGACAATCTCTTCAGAACTCAAAAGCTTGCCTGTATATGCATTAAAGGAGCAATGATAACAATCCTAACGGCGGCTATGGGAATGGCTCTCAATTTCACGCCAGTACCATTTGCTAAACAGAAGAAAATAAAAAATATGCTACAAGACATGATAGATGCAAAAATTATTGAAGTAGCTTCTGGTCCCTGGTGTTCACCCGTGGTCCTGGTATGTATGTATGTATGTGTATGTATATTGGGGTGATATTCACAGAGACGTGAAATATATATTGTCCATCTCTTCTTCTTCTTAGCTCCTGAGGAAAGTATCAGAGACTAGTAGCTTCTTCAGATATATTTCCCAGAGGAATTTTGTGGTCCTGGTAACTAAGAAAGATGGATCCACTCGCTTTTGGGTAGACTATCGAAGATTAAATTAGGCTACACAACAATCCATGCTGCTAGAAATTCCTCTGTTATCAAAATGTTCCTGAAATACCGCTCGGAAGCGTGTGGCAGTATGATTCCTGTGCCATCCTTTTTAAACCATTGCTTGTTCATATTTTGTAAGCGCTACAATTTTCTAAGTTTCACACGATAGGGTAATAATTTGGATTCTGAACCAATTTTGGTACAGTGACTGGATGTTCAAAAACATAAAGACCAGTGAATTCGACAAATGAGTATTGCGTAAAGAATTTCACAGCACTCCGAATTTTGGTACTGTTTATTTTGGCGCGTGACGTACTCCTTGATATGAGTTGAATTAATTCTATTTTAAGTTATTTTCTCACGTTATTTCTGTAATGTCACAAAACTATTGTAGCCTACATCATCTTGACAAATATAGCAACATTCCATTTTACTTTTAATTATATATACTGAGAAATAATTTGAAGAACATATTGCCGATTGCCTAGAGACAAAATAAGTCATATTTTCGACATTAAATCATCACGCATCTGCAAAGTTCGTGATGAGGGAGAAAATGAGAGAGCCTCCGTGAAAAATTTATGCAAGAGTTGCTTTTTAGTGCGCTACAAGCGATAATGTGCAGTTGTGTAAGAAATTTCGTTGGTACGAGGAGAGGAAAAAGAATATGTGAAACAACGACTGCAAATTGGAAAGATGTGCAAAATTGTGGACTGCTGTAAATTGTTATTTTCATAATAAAACATCTATGGCTTATAAAATTAGTTTGACTATACAGTATGGTGGAAATGGAAGGAATAAATTCATTATTTCGAAAGCCGGCGACTTTAGGGAAAATCCTGAAACCCGTCGATTTCTATTTTTAAACAGGCTATTCGCGAGGATACCTTTTTTTTTTTGTGGGTGTTGTAATTCATTATTTGAAAGGTCTTTTAAAAACCGATTCAACTATATCCATATGTCTGAGTAATTGATGTTTGTATTTGTTGAAAAAATTCATAAATTTTTTATTATTACCATAAATATTTATTATGTATCATTCATTAAATACAACGAAACCTAAATTAAGTGCTCAAATACAGCTAAAATACAATGAGAAAGTCGTGCCGCAAACTCTTCTTGAACCTTCTCTAAGACTTCCGGAGTTATTTGAGCAACCTCAATACGTATACTTTCTTTGAGTTCATTGATATTTTGTGGTCTATTTTGGTACACTTTACTTTTCAAGTATTCCCATAAAAAGAAATGAGGGGGAGTCAAATCAGGTGACCTAGGCGGCCATTCTATTGTTCCTCTTCGACCTATCCACCGATTTGGAAAGACGTTGCTCAAGTAGTTGCGCACCAAGACAGCATAGTGTGGAGGTGCACCATCTTACTTCAGCCATAAATAATTTCTGTTTGGAAACAACCGGTTCAATTCGGGGAGCAAGAAGTTTTGGAGAAATTCTAAATATCGAGGTTTCTTCGAAAAAGTATGGTCCAATAATCCTATTATCTATTATTTCCGCCCAAACATTAACTTTCTCTGGGTATTGAGTACGGTACTCTTGCATCCAGTGTGGATTGTCCGTAGCCCAGTACCGATAAGTTTGACGATTGACGTCACCGTTTAGTAGAAACGTAGCTTCATCAGAGAAAAGGACCTTTTTTAAAAACATCGGATCTCTATTATTTTGTTCCATTATTATAAGTTCTTGTACTAAAATTACTTTGATGGGATGCCACTTTTCCTTCTTTAGCTTTCTACGAACTGTTGAATGGTCCATGTCATTATCTAATGCTACTTGCCTTGAAAGGATTACCTTGAAAGGCTAACAGAACATCTAGTTGTTTGTTTTCAGATATTGGTTTTCTACTACCTTTAGGGTCTTTGACATGACCCGTTTCTCTGAATTTCTTCCCAATTTTGCTTACAGTGGATTGTGAAATTGGTTCTCGGTTGGGGTATTTATTATAAAAGAACGTACATACTTCTTTCTGCGTACGTGTTTTATCTCCACAACCAATCATTATTAGAATTTCAATTATTTGCGTTTCAGTCAGCTTCATGTTGATAGTTACAAAGACTTTTTGAATACGTCTACTACAATTATCATTTGTCAGAAAGTTAATTAAGTTTGGATGTCCAAGTATCAATGTTGATGTTGATTAGGTAGCTAGATTTTTAA
The DNA here is from genome assembly GCA_947563755.1 of Lochmaea crataegi. NCBI lineage: Eukaryota > Metazoa > Arthropoda > Insecta > Coleoptera > Chrysomelidae > Lochmaea > Lochmaea crataegi. Next base: position 53,888,962 of record OX387424.1, on the reverse strand, counting down.
AAAAGGTAAAATGTAGGTGGATAAGACTTTTCATTACCAGTGAGGGCCTTTACAAAATTAACTTTTGGGTGTCAATAAATACATCATACCAATACTTAATACATTTTATTAGGAAATCTGTTGAAATTTCTGTACTGTACATATTGATATGGCTGAATAGGTATTGGAAAGACCTTTCAAATAATGTATTACAACACCCAGATACCCATTTAAAAATTTTAGCGATGACGTCATCACGCTCACATAGATGACGTCGAAAATAAAAAGGTAGATATCCTTACGAATAGCCTGTTTGAAAATAAAAATCGACGGGTTTCAGGATTTTTCCTTAATTCCTTAAAGTCGCAGAATTACGAAATAACGAATTTATTCCTTACATTTGCACCAAACTGTATATCTAGTAGCCCATATTATACATTTTGACCTTATCCTTTCAAATAAATTTCCATACAGTAAGGAAATCCCTTCAAATAGATCACGTTTTATCAACGAAATCCTTGAATATTACTATTTTTCATCCCCTGATCCTAAATGTGAAAATACGGAGTTTTAGCTAAATTAACATTATGTTCGTCCAAGTTAAGATAATACAATAAAATGGCGAGTAATGTCGCATGACCAGTAACTACAATTATGACGATTAACGTTTCCGTTAATAACAAAAGTGTCATCGCAAAATAACTCTGGATAACCATCGGGAACTGGCGAAGAACGCGGAATGTTTTCGACCAAAAGCTTCAATTCTTTCTGTTTTTCTCCCTTTTGGATCCGCGCGCGCTGCCGATTTTCACACCATTTTTTCCGTTTGTATTTTTGCTCTCGATCTTCAATCTTCTTCTGCTTCTTATCTGCAACTCTGCATTTTCTCAATTATTCGGCTCTTTTTTCGGGATCTTAAATTTTTGTCTGTATCTTTGTACCTTTTCAGCCTTTGAATATTTCTGAAAAACAAATCCATGATGATTCTTTCATTAATAAATAAAAATAATTTTTGGGATTTGTGAGGTCCAGTCTATGAACACTCATCATTCGAATCAATCGTAAAAATTCCTTATTGTGAGGATAGTTTATTGTGCAGCTAGTGCAAAAAATAGGATAATGTTGGAATATCCAGTTTCCGTACGAGTTAAACAATATACTTTTCCGACGACGTACCTAAAAAACAGAATATGGTGTATTTAAAAAACATGTTTAATCATATGAACTGATAATACAAGTTCCATCCATAGAGGAAAGGGTCCTAATATGAGACACCTTATTATTTTTCTGAATAATTTTGAAAAAATTTAACTTTTAGAAGTGGCTTTATTTCTAAAGGATATATCGTTGTGTAAACACACCCTAACAAATTTATTAAAAATGTTAACTATTTTTGTAAAGTGGTAATAACTAAAAAAAAATCACTTTTGGTCATTTTCAAGATTGGTCTCCTAATATGAGATAGTTAGGGTTCCCAATAAAAGACTGTCTCATAATAGGATACCAAAAAATAAAAACAAGGACTGAAAGAATATAACATATTGTTTTATTTCAGAAGAAATCAAAATGAGAATCAAAAGTAACAACACTAAAATTTAATCGAACAAAAGTTTTTTTTTCGGAAAATCTTCCATGGCAAAAACGACACTCTGCATCATTGTAATCCTCTTCATCAGTCGAGTCACCATAATGCATCTGAGCTTCTCGATGTAATTTCAGCCTTTTTGGTACTTTAAGTCTTGGATTTTTTTATCTGTTGTTCCCAAAGAATTCACATATTTCTTTTTTTTAGTGGATTCTTCCAAGTTTTTTTTATATGGAGGAGATGTTATTAAACTTGCTTTGCCTTTTCTTTTATTAGAATTTTCACCATGATTTGAAGAGGTTGATGGCACTGGACAAACTTCTTTTGGAGAAACTAGCAAAAGTTTATCACTTTTGTTAGAGCAATTGTTGTGGGCAGAGCCTGATGATATTGATGGATTTGCCATAGTTTTTCTGGACTCTGCAGGAACATCCACAACTAAATCTGATGACAAATTTGAAATATTGTTGTCATTGAATGAAATATCTGCACCTTCAATTTATATATCAGTTCTTTCTTGTGTAGGTAGATGTTGCTCTTCTTCCAAAAAGTCAGTTTCTCTAAAAACATTTCTGTTACAAGGAAAGAGACCTGTTTTTCCAAATGAAATAATCGATGCCTCCATTGTTTCAGCCCGATTATAAGCTTTCCCAAATAGTTAGCAGATCACCACTTTTCCTGGGTTGTTTTTGACAAATGTCTCTCTTTCTTATAGCATAATATGTTTTTAGTGGTGCTATGAAACCCGCATCAAGTAGCTGCATTTTATGAGTCGCATGTGGTGGTAAGCACACAATTGAAATATAATTATCTCTAGCTATGTCTATGATTTCTATGTTTCTCGTGTGTGAATAGTGACCGTCTAAAACTAACAAGATCGGATCTACTTTTGTTGGTTTAGTAAACTTAACATAAATGTGAAAACCACTGCGTAAAAATATTTGTCTGAATCCATCCAGATGGATGGCAGGCCCATATTAATCCAGGTGGTGCGCGCTTCATTAGATGTTCCGACATATTTCTACGAGGAAACACTATCAAGGGCGGAACAAAAGTACCAGAAGCGTTCATGGCTGTCATAACGATGACGAATTTTCCCCTCTCTTGTGATGTTATGGCACAAACCTGTTTTTTTCCTTTTAAGCCGATGATTTTGCTTTGTTTACGCTGCACAACCGTAATGCCTGTTTCGTCAACATTAAATAATCTATGTGGAGAAAAATTAATTATTTCCATCTCCTTTTCAAATATGTCAAAAAACTGCGCAACGTTTTCGGCGTTGAACCCTTTAACTCTCGCAGCAGATATTGCCTGTGGTGTACGCACAGACAACTGCGGGTAAAAACCCCCTGAGCCATTTTTTACCTACAAATTCCTTTCCTGTGCTAAAAGGATGCTTTAAGACATTTCTGATTGCTAACTGAAACGCCATATATTTGACATCTCTTCTCCGAAGACCGTAATACTTTTTTTCCATTTCAATGCAGTAATCTGCTAACTGCTTCTTCAAAACCTCAGGTAGAGCTTGTTTCCTACCCAAAGATATTTTTACGAGGTCCTCTGCACTTCTGTTGTCTTTTACATATCGTTCAATGGTTCCTGAAAATTAAAAATTTTGTTAAAAAAATTAAACAATAACTAAAAAAGCTAGGCTTACCTTTCGGAACATTGAACGTTTTAGAGGCCATCAGGTACCCCATCTCATTGTTCCTTACCGCTTCAACAGCCCTTATCATTTTTATCCCACTGCTTCCTTTTTTTATTGTCTCTAGGCATCTGCAACTAGCTTTCATTGAAATTATTTTAAAAAAAGTTCTCCTAATATGAGGTATCTCATATTAGGAGTCTTTTGTGAAAATTCTTTACATATTTTTTTCTCAAAAATTAATTGAGTTGCCATGCGTTTTATATGTTTAAACAATATAGCAAATATAAAAAACTTAATTGTTTGTTCAACTTTTCAACAAAAAAATCACGTCAAACTGAACACTATTAAAATTTCGGTATTGCACTAATGAGTAAAAAAGTAAGTAAGAGCAACTGAAAATAAATCTAGATTGATGTTCCGATGAGTTAGTTTTAGCGGTTGTCGCTAGATGGAGACTCTTACTTGGGGGGAAAATACGGTATCTCATAATAGGCTGCTATCACATATTAGGTCCCTTACCTCTAGTAGGTGGTCTATTTAAAGTTTGTCCAAAATCAATTGCAGAAGAGAGGTTCACCTGCTCCGCGTAATGGAATATGATCTGCTCTATTATAACAGCATTGCTAGTTTGTAATTTCATAGGAAAGGGGTAGGATTTCATTTCATCGTTAAATGGAAATTCCACATTGTTTTGATAGTAAAAAGAATTTTTCACAACATATAAGTATTTACTTAAAAATTGATATGTAAATGTATAAACTCAAATTCAGAGCGCTTTGAAAATACTGTCATGAATTTATAAGAAGATTTGCTATTTTCACAACTACCTATATAATTCAATGAAAATTGAGAGTAAACGTGATTCAAACAAGACATTTCATTTCGCACTAGTGCGAAATACGTTCCATTACGTACGAAATAATATGTTTTTCAAGTCGGAAAAGTAAATATACAACTGGTATTCGCTTTTATATCAAACAAAACTGACGTTTAGCCTGTACATCAAATTAATGTACACATCAACCCATTATTATCCATAATTTCCACCTATTTTGAAGATTGAGCAACTTTATAGTTAATAGCCGACAGCCTTCTTACCTTTAAAGCTCATTAGCATCATCATTAATTATTCACAGACGAACAAAGCAAAAAACTAACAGCCATTACGGTGGATTCGTGTCAGGATCGGATAATTTTAGGTTCTTTATTTCTCTTAGTTGGAATTTCATGAATAGATTCATTATTGATTGATAGTTACGCGTTGCGTGTTTGATCAAAACGTGAAATAGATTTGGAAATTACGTTCAAAACAATAAAGATGATTCCTGATAATATACAAAGGTGAATTTTTAAACTTACAATGAACTGTGTCTCGTGAACGAAAAGAGATGGACTAGGTAAGAAGGGGAACTAGAATGTCGTGAGACATTCCCATCAACGCTTTATGTACCTAGAAGTATTTGAAAGGTACTTCCCTAGTTGTGATATGTCGTAGAAAAGCTCGTGATAAATGCCTTCCAACGATATAAGTAACAATTCTACAGGGTGTGACAAAAGGTGCAAATACGGTCCCTATTCGAATACTAGCATGATATACACTGCCGAGCATAAAATTGGGGTCACCTAGTAATTTGAAGATATTGTAAAAATTTTAATTTTTTTCGGATTTTTCTTGGTTGTAACATAGTTTACTAACGGTTTTTGTAGTTCAAAGTTTATTGAAAGTAATAAAAATGAACAATTTTACTTTGATATGCTTTTCGTTAAAAAAAAAAGAAATTTTAAGTACTTCAGAAGCTAGTATTCCCTCCTCTGGCAATGATAACAGCCTGCAAATGACGAGGCATGCTTTGGATCAGATTTTAGATCACATTCTGTGGAAGATCGTCCGATTCCTGCACTAGAGTATATCGCGAAGCTCTCTAGAATCTCTGGGGGCCGGCACATGTCTACGTAAATGTCTCCCTATTTCATCCCATGTTCTATTGGATTTAAATCTGGACTGAGGGCAGGCCAAACAAATCGCGTGATTTGAACCTTGTCAAGATACGCAGTAACTATCCGAGCAGTGTGAGACCGTACATTATCATGCATAAAGGCTGCGTCGTTTACAAAAATAGCCATGAACGGTAAAACATGGTCTTCTAGAACCTCTGTCAGGTATCTGTGCGCAGTCAACGTCCAATTCTCGATAAAGACTAACTCCGTGCGAGCGTCAAAATATATGCCTCCCCATGCCATAACTGATCCTCTACCAAATGGAAGTCGCTCAGCAATACACGCTTGAGCATATCTCTCGCATGATCGTCGCCACATTCTTACACGTCTATCTGAGCCAGTGAGACAGAATCGCGATTCATCAGAAAACAATACGCGACTCCAATCCACTATTGTCCAAGCCAAGTGTTCTCGTGCAAAATTCAACCTAGTGCACGAGAAAGCGGCGGTCCAGTAGCTCTAGTTCGAGAAGATAAACCAGCATCATGAAGTGCGCCTCCTAACTGTCCACTCCTCACTTATGTTAACATTTGTCACTTCTTGCAGATGATTTCGAATGACAACTGCCGTAACCGGTCGGTTTCTCACAGCACTAGAAACCGGAAAGCGGTCATCTCTAGCTGTTGTAGTCCTGCCTCCCCCTAAACCAGGTCTTCGAGTGAGCATACCAGTCTCTTCGTACCGTTGCCATACTCGTTGCACACTCGAGAGACTTACACCAACGTTTCTGGCAGTTTCGCGCTGAACTCGACCATCTTCTCAAGCCGCCATAATTCGTGCCAAAACAACAGTATTTGAGCTAATTACAATACACTGACAATGACAACACTAAACAAACAATTTGAAATAGACATATAAAACCATGGGAACAAAAAATATGCTGATAATGGTTTTTAGGAATTTGGGCGGGGGGCCGTTTTTTGATCAACCGCTTTTCGAAATAACAAAACAACTTTTTTCATTCAAGCAATCCTGTTACAACCGAGAAAAATCCGAAAATAATAAAAATTTCTACAATATCTTCAAATTACTGCTCGGCAGTGTATATTTGGTAGAGAAGGAATCATCTACCAAAAAGCCCTTCTCAGACTTTAGAAATCCAGGATGGAATGATGAAAAGAGATAACTTCTCGTAGAAAGTCATTACAGAAAAGGAATGGGATTACAATATAATAACCAGACTTGGAAATAATTCTATTAGACGGTTCTGAAAGAATAGAAGGGATGAGTACAAGAAACACTTGTTTGAGAAAAACCTTAAGCATATTTCAAGCGAAAACTCATGCCATAGGAAAGTTCAATATTGAATAATGTTAAAAGAATCGAAACCCTTCTGCGGTATCAGCACCAAAATAATATTGAAACAAGTAGATAAAGTCAAAAACATCAAAAAGCTCAAATTAGAGGAGAAGGAAGAGCGTATATTTAGTGGAATAAAAGACACATAGGTACTTGGGGAATATAAAGCACTATAGAATTCCAGGACACAACACCTGGACGACTACTGGTTTGATGAGGTAGACTTACCTTAATTGGAGACTATTTCCTCCAAGAAATAGGATTAAAGGAACTACTATTATAGTTTGGCTTGGCAAACATAACTGAAGCTGAGAAAGGAATGCGGTCGAAAACGTTCGATATTGCTACGTTTAACTATGAAAAAGCTAAAGTGCTAAGGATGTAGAAAATGAATTTTTTATTATTAACAATATGTCAATAATGATTAAACGTCAGTTCTTTAATGTGCTTGTTTCATTGGATTTTGTCTATTAACATTATTTTTTCAATTTCTGAATATTAAAAGATGAACATTTTTCAAATATGTTATGGGTTTCCTTCAAGCCGGCAACGTGGTGCGAAAATCATAATTACCACGCCCTCCGGACTAACTCAATTGGTGAATATTTCTATCGAACCCCCGTTGCTAAGTAACCATCTGTCTTCCTATTGGCAAGCGCGTGCGTGTGTTCTTCCCTATCACTTCGACAATTGACTGATATTGATTATCCTCGCCAGTGTTCACCTTTGTATTTTCAGTTTTACTTGGTATCGTATTCTTTCGTATCCATATTGAATTCATGTACGATTTTTAACATTTAACATTTAACATTTAACAAATGCCGTTTTTGAAAAATACCTTACCTTGAAGCAAGGCATAAGTCAGTTTCTATATATAATTATTATATATTAATAATTATTATTTTCAAAACTTTTATAAAATAGGTACCGTACGCCATTGGTACGTTTATGACAGATATCGCCATATTTCCTCGCCCCTTACCGGTTCCGCGTAGTTTCAGATAGACTTGCAGAACTATACTTTACTCAGGAACTGACTAGACTTACTGCGTAGTAGCTACTATCATTTTCAGTTACCACTTCACTGGAAATAGTAATTTGTGTATTTAGAGCGTGAAGTAACTGATTGCCGCTTGAGAAAGAATGTTGCCGCGCAACGCGGAGCGGAAATTTTACTTTACGCTCGAAAAACACACATAATTTTTTCTACAGTCGCACTTTTAAAAATTAAAACAGTTTTTTATACTATCTTAGGTTATAATAGTAGTGGATTAGGCTTTAAGACATTTTAGTTGACATGTTATTTATTAATTAACATTGAATAAATAGACCAAAGTGTAGGTGGCTTCATTACCTTTTCCATTACCAAATTTGATGGAATACCTGAGCGAGCGAAAAAGATTCGTTTTTTCGCTCGCAGAGCGTAAAGTAACAATCCTCGGTATTTGTCGACTTTACGATTTCATTTGAATATAGTAATTAGTCATTTTACGCGCGACTGTAGAAAAAATTATTTTTGTTGCAGTGTTCTTTGACCTATATATCCTTTCTATATATTATATGATCTTAAAGTTCCCGAAACGAATTTGAAATTATAATATTCTTCTTCATTGAATAAAGTAGCTTTACCTGTAAACATTTGAATACTGTCAAATTAATTAGCTTTTATTTCCCATTTAGCAATATCCTGTAACTGCTAATGCATGTTTTTATGACTCAATTAACAGGCTGGTAAGTGAACCTTTATTTATTTAAATATCCATTGCTGCAATTTGTAAAAGTATCTGAATGTTTTAAAAAGTATTTTAAAATAATATATCTCATAGGAATAAATGTTTGATTACTATTCTTCCATTTATGGATCTTCCAAATGTTTAATCACTTCAATTTTTCAATTTATTTGTAATATATTCAGTAATAAGGAACCTTCTGATCTTTGGACGCTGGTAATAAAAAAAATTCAATTTTCGATTACTTAATTTGTTCAATAATTAATAATGCCATAAAAAGGAAGAAGAAAGAAAGTTTAAATCAACGATATTTACAAAAATTATAGTCTTATACCATTCATTTCTTGAACAAAAAATAGATGGTGATGAAATTACTCGACAACAATTTAATTGAGATAAGCTCGTACTGCTACTGTAAATTTTGTCTTAATTCAGGTATTAAAACATTTTGTAAAAAAATCCCAACTCGTTCCAGTTAATGTCCCCTCAAAAAACTATAGTCCAATTATTCAGTTTAATTCAGAAGGATACTGATGGAGATTCCTCACTCAGTGTGGATTTTACTTTCTCCAATACTGACAATTCTGCTTGTTGACCGTTCCATGGGAGAAAATAACATTTATGGGAAACATCGGATTTCCTTGTCATCTATTCGTAACCATTTCAGAAAATTCTAATCATCAGAATCATCGTCATTTAGTTCCTATAATATGGATGGAATTTTTTTTCGAAATTTTTTATACATATGTTTACTAACAATATTATCACCAGCTACTTCTCTTGTAGGCTTCTGTGGGTTTTCCACAACATTTAATAGTACATCTAATTTCTTTATGTCATTCAATTTTCATCTCCCAGGTTTGGGAAAATATTTGACAGTTGACAGTTTCAAATTTACTGAATTTTTCATCTACTCTACTCTACTTACCGTAGACTGGGACATATGACGGCCAGGATACTTCTCTTTAAAAGAATCATTTTAAAAAAATTTGCGAACTAAACTAAATGTAACAAAAATATGATTTTAAATACCTAGTAAATGACACAAACAGATCCGATTTCACTTTTAAGATAACTGATACACTCGCAACCTTAATTGTTTGAAAATGAACAACGAAAGGGGGTATAGAGAGGCCAGAAGACCCTCAATTAGTCAGGCAGCACTGAATTCTTTAGCATGTTCCCAGATAAGATCTAGACTGGTATGTGACTGCCTACAAAAACTCTTGAACCTCAACCTAATGAAATGACTGTTGAGCCCGATAAGGGCCACTGGTCCAAATAAACGGTACAACCAAGAGCACAAAAAGCCTAAAGGCTGAGGTGCCGAGGTCTCTAACCCTCTGGCTGGAGGTGCCGAACAAATCAATCAATGGACTAGTAGATCATATCATATTTCATAACAGGTATTTTACTCGAGGGCGACTTGTTTGTATAGAATAAAATTACTTTCTTCTTGAGTATCCACGTGTAATAATGAAGAAGTCCTGTACTGCTGAATATAGAATTGAAAACCCTTTTAACTCCTTCCATTTTAAATTTTCTTAGTGGTGGTTATTACCCCTAAGATGTTGGATGGGAAGGTGAATTATTTTATTCGGAAAGTATAGTTTCATATTATATAAAAATTAACCTGTTCCAGATTTTTCCATTTGAATCCGTGGTTACGTAGAAAGTGAATTTATCCGTTTCTTTAGAACCTCTCTGTATTCAGTATTTTAATAGTAACTTATTAACTGTACAATATGTACATACAGAATATACTGGGTTCTTAGTCTATTCGTTTTCTCAGATTTTTTCTTATTGTGCTCTGTTTAATACATCAACTCTACGTTTCCCAAATTGCGAAACGGAACATAAATAATAATAATTATTTTTTTGTTTAGGCGATGATATCAGATCTTCTTACGTGCATTCTTTGAAGGTTGCTAATACGTAGGTAACTAGATGTAGGTAACTCAAGTAGATCAAAGATGTGTACATATGGTGCTATTTTCATAACAAACGGTACAATAAACATTACATAATTCTATTTTTTCATTTTACTTGGGAATAAAAATCAGTGGCGGACCATTAATGTTATTATTAAAAATTTTTAAATCTATTTTAAATAATTGATGAAAAATATTTAACTTCTTGTAAGTACTTTCAGCAAAATACTGTCATAGCTTTCTCTCCACCGCTCAGATCGAGTCTTCTTTCAGAGGTTTCCACGTATGTCGTTCTCCTCATTCCCTTTTTGACAGGAGCAATACTTTTTTAGATTATTTGCAGCAAGCAATAGAAATCGTGCAAACAACAGTTAGTAATAAACGCAGTGTATCGCACCGTGATTTCTTGATGCCACCGTATTCAACATAGCGCTGCTGCTTCATATTAAAATGTAAAGGCTGGGACACACTTAACCGCACCGTGCCGGAACCGTTTCATCGTCGGTGAAAGAACAGAACAATTTTTTGTAATAACAATGGTTCAGACATTCCCGTATCACGACCAGGCACTATCATTATAATATGGCATTGCGTTATTCTTCCAGGGCGTCTGCCTCGTACGGATTCACAGTAATAGCACGTGAGCTAGAAAATCTGACTTTCCGGAGGCCTGGTTAGGAATGGCACTCGTGCTACCAGCATTCATAGTACCTAATAGCACAGCACACGGGCTATAAAATCTGACTTCCTATGAAGTGTTAGCTAGTGTTTGTGTAAATAATTATTAGAGAGGACAGATCATTAAACTTTTAACTTTATTGAGTAAAACACCTATCTTGGAGTGACAGGTGATATGACCTGTAAAGGTACGTTCTAAAATATTATGTTCTATTATATATTCAACACGTTCCCCTTAAAGATTGAGCTTTGTAGGGGGTTTAATATATCGACCAAATCGAGATCGTAACTTTGACGAAGTCGGGGTATTTGGTTTAGGATCTGTTCTATTCTTGGCTCGAATTTATCGGTTCAAATAAGATGATTATGTCACTAATATTGGCATTATTAGCAATTGACTTTTTATTATTTACATTTTCTGTTTGATTAGATAGACATTGGTCCGGAAACAATTAAGGTTCTAAAATGGGATATTCTGATTTTGTTATAGATGGTTTTAATTGACTGGTGTTGCGCCTGACTATTTTATTATTATTTTCTTTGAGTACCTAGACTGATCTTGGTTCACTAGCCTTTTCTAATATAGTTGCCTTATGCCATATTTTGTCTTGTTTACTTTTAACTACTACTCTTTGCCCGTTTTCGTAGTTAATTAATGGTTTGGGACTAGTCTTATCATAATAACTCTTCAATTTCTTTTTTTTGTTCGTTTAAAAATTTAAATATGTGGTTTTGTATTTCGGGTTCCAACTTATTTCCAGTCATGGGTAGTTGCGTTCGAAGGGTTCTACTCTGTAAAATTTGGGTAGGGGAGGCTTTGAGATTAACTAGAGGTGTATTGTTCTATTCAAGTCTCTAAAATCGGTTTTTTCAAATAAACTTTTCCTTAATATTTGTTTGTCTATGTTGACAGCTTTTTCGGATAACCCATTACTTTGATGAAGGTGTGGAGTACACGTTGAAATTGTAATGTATTTGTTTTTATAATATTCTCTACACTTTAGCGAAATAAATGGTAAGTTATCTGCTATCAAATGCTGAGGGTATCCAAATTTTGTAAATACATTCTGCATGGTATCTAGGACGGATTCTAACGTTTTATTTTTCATAGGGCATATCTCAATCCAATGAGAGAAATGATAGATCAAAATTAAATATGCCTTCGATCCAAATTCTAATATGTCTGCTCCTTCTTTGTTGTACCGAAGCTTAGGCTCAGAATAAGTCTTTATTTCTTATGTGATCTACAGTATCGATTGATATGATCAGCACCCAAATTATTTGTGAGGCCCCAGACTAACGTCACGAATATTGGTTTGTTTGTGTTATCGCCCCTAAAGGCCCATATTTCAGATTCCTTCGACTAATTCTTCGTTATAGCAGAGATTTTATAATATAAGTTTAAATTCAACCTTAAAGAATATTATGTTCGTATTTTAAAATACTTACCCTGACAGTTGTAATTGGGTGATCCCAAAACCTTCTTCGTCTTCAACGTAAACATCGTATTAGATGTGTGTAGTTCCTCGTTTAAGTATATTATGACACTGGCGAATTCCATTTACCTTCCAGCATGACCCTATCACTGCAGCTAGCACGACCAGACACAGTGGTGGATTTGCACATTTGCCGCAACTAGGCTATTCAAATTTTGCCGCCCCTACCAACCCCTACAATGCTTACGCAATATATTGATTATCTAGTAAGAATCCGGCAGATAATGTCGATCAGATTCCATCACAGGTATAAAAGTTTCACAATACCATTTTGTACAACAAAGCCAAGACGTTTTGGTTTTCTTGGCTTAGATAATTTTTCACTCGTTTTCAGCAAGGAAAGCTTTTCTCATCAGCTGTTGCTGGTGAACATAGAGCTATGCGAACTGCTAATCACAAGTTAGCATAAACGTTTTGCAGATTCTGTTTCCGCAGGAACGAAGATCTTTTCAATGACTCAGATTCCGGTTTATCAAAATTGGTAAATGTATACTGATGGAATTAAAGCATGGGAGTATAGCAAAGAGATATTTATGAAGTCATGAAGCAAAGTGATGAGCAAAGCAAGAACCAAGACAGTCTTGGTAACGGTCTCGGTCTTGGTCTTGCTAAAATACTTGTAGTCTTGGTCTTGGTCTTGCATATTCAGTCTTGGTCTCGGGCTTGGACTTGCTCAAATAGTTTGTTACTTACTACTTATGTTGTTTTGGAAAATTTTCGGGTCTTTTGATAGGTATAAATTATAAATGATCAACAATTAATATCTAGAAATCCCAAACATACAAAATATTTTGTTTCGGCGAAAACATATATTCTCATATATCCTATTTAAATCCAAAGTTGTAATTTTTAGTTCAGTCTTGCACTTTGGTCTTGGTCTTGCATTCTCTGTCTTGGTTTTGGTCTTGTTCTTGTTCATTCGGTCTTGGTCTTGCTACTGTATGTATAATCTTGGTCTTCGTATTGCAAAATCGTAAGACCAAGACGGATTTTGCTTATCACTAGTCCGTGCCCACGCTTCGCTACATATTGAGTTGTTTGTGTGGACCTAACAACATTTAGGAATATAAATATGATTTTTCATTTATTTTTGTGAGACATAAAAATGTTGGTTCCAAATTTGCCGCCCTAGGCTCCAGCCTTCTCAGGCTGGTGGTAAATCCGCCACTGACCACACAAAGTACAAGTGGTCGCCACTCTGCGGCGACACTCATTGGCCAATATTATATGCCACCCAGTCGTTCATTTGGACAGGCCCTAACAGACAATGAGTTTGCTCTGCTTTTATGTTTCTTTGGTCTTACATACAAAATATTATCTCTTCACTTCAGATCTCATAAAAATAGTTTTTGTCGGATGCGCTTATTTCGTTTGTATCAGTATTACAATATTTGACCTCAAAACTATTTAAATCGTTATTTGAATATCTATGATAGAATTAACTGTATTAGGAGTTACTTATTTCTATTGCATGATGGTCTTCTTATAAATTTTTTATGGCTTAAGAAATTGCAGTTATTTATCGATATTTGTTGCATATTGGTGCCGACCTAAAAATTAACATTTTACATAATATAATGATAAACTATCAATTGTTTTAAATTTAATATTTGTGTCGAAACACTGACTACACAGAAAAGTTAAATATATTTTCCACTTATTCTGATTGTTATTTATGGGAAATTGGAACCATAATGTTATTTATGTTCTTATGTCAACTTTTCGATAGCGTTTCAAATGCCATTATTTTTTCAATTTGTGTTTATTTAACATGGAAAATTCAACAACTAAACAATCAATGGAAATGTACATTTCCACGACCATGCGGAAAAGTATACTTCTCCAGATTCATTGCAGTTCAGAAAGTTCTACTTTTCCGCATGCGAGGTAATAACTATTGCATATTCTGATTATGTTTCCCATATTTTCGAAATTTTATAAATATTGCTTTAATTACTCAATCATCACGTCATCAATAACCAGAAGGTAACCTAAAAAACTTGGTAGTTTGTATCTTACATGTCTAATCAAATGATATTTTTTTCATATTATGCTCGCTCGAAAAAATGCTGTTCCTAAGTCGTGCGAAAATAAATATTTTTTGTAAAAATATTCTTCATTATCATAGTCTACCAGGAATGGGTATCGTTTCAGGGATGGTTTTTTGCTTATTTTATTAATGTTGATAAAATTTGTTTAGTTATATTATTATTATATTTATCACAATTATTATTGGGTATTTAAAATTATTTACTTCTGTATTCTCAATTTATTTGTTTATAAACGCTGTGGGGATAATTAATATCATTCAAAACTATCTTCAGAGAGGTGTTTTCCTTTGTAAATTCATTTTCAGTAGTAATAACCCAAGGACATTGATAATTGTTCGAAAAAATTTTAGAACAGATTTCGAAAGCTTGTTGAAAGTTGTTATAAAATTTTTGAGCATTTATCAATGGTCGAGGGTTATTCGAATAGAAAATTTTTTGCTAATTATACAAAAAAACCAGAGTATATTTGCTTCTATAATTTCAGTAATATTCTCGTCAGTATTATGACCGAATCGCGACATATTGAAATATTAAATATTTTGAAACGTCAAAATCGAAATAAATCAAAATGTATCCATGGCAACTGAGATTCTAGTAGGTATCCAATGAAATCAGTTAATTTGAGGTCATTTGATTGAACACAACCAATCAGAACAGCATTACACTGATAACAGACCATGGCCTTGCAAGGGTCACGGAGATTTATTATTCAGCCGCATTTATAAATAAACTATAACTATTTGACTCTAAAAATGGCAGCTGGAACGCTACCGAAACAGTAAATTGAAAATATGAAAAAAAATCATTGATAGTTTGATTTTTCATCAATAACCAACATAATGACGAATAAATATCTATAAATTGACGTCACTTCATACTTTCATAGACTCTATTCTTTTCTCTTGGGGTAATTTTATCCCCACAACTTTATAACATTTCTTGACTTTTGTCTTTTTTTTCTACTTTTATTCACTCATTTCATGACCGTCTAAATTGGAAAATATGTTTTTAGAACAGTTGAATTGGAAAAAAAATTAAAAAAACTAATGCAAATACTGAAATATAGCCCAAAAGGAAAACAAGATAATCCAAATAAATCCAAATGATATATAAGTATAATTTCTAGTTACAGTACACTTGTCAAAATTTTAATGTTGCCACAAGATGGAAGAAATTGTGCACATTCAGTGGTTGCCTAATTTTGTTTATGGATATTTCATGAGTACCAGCATATTTTAAATTTAATTTAATTTTGTTAGTTGATGTTTCGTGAACATGCCCAAATAATGTGACAGTCACGATTTTTTTTCTATTCGATTAAAGCCTGCATGTATTTTTATATAGTTAGAATGTGTTGCTTAGACTTGTTGGCAATCAAAAAAAAATATAAGAAATTTTAGATTCTCTTTCCTAACCAAGTAAGTCACGAAACGACGGAAGAGATTAAAAAGAAGAAGAAACCTCATGAATCACTCGACGGAGCATAAACTCAACACGAGTTGCTAATAATAATTGTCGCTTTGTTCGTTTTTCTCGTATTTAAATTCATACTTTTAACTCTTACTTTCAATACTCCATTCACGAACTACTTAGTAGCTTATTTAGATTCAAATTAAGTAGGACACAATAATTTGAACACTAAAAAGATTTAATTTATTTTTCGTATGGTTTAATTTTTGTATACCAGCTGGCCGGTTTATAATACCAAAACTGTTCCTTCTGGAAGGGGTGATAAAGTTGATGTGTTAGTTCAAGAACCATCCCCAATTCCAGTTTGTGCACTAAACAGTACTCGAAACGATTCCAGAACGATTCATGAATGCCAGTTGGAACAAACCTTACGAGAAGACGTCTTTGGGCGAACTTCAAATTTGACCTAGACTTTTTTGCTGGGTAATTGGTTTTATGAACAAAAAAAAACTGAGCTCCTCACAGAGCCAAATAAGGAAAGAGTGAAGGTATTACCTACTGATCATATAAGAGCAAAATATTCAAGTTTATTATTTGAAAAACAGTGTAGTTGAAAAATTTACGAAACACAATATACGTCACGTATATTTTTATTTAGATATATAAGTATTGTCACAATTCATAGTTCTTTTGGCAATAAATAATCCTAATAAAAATTGTACGTGAATAGAGTTTTAGTCAACAAATTCAGCTATTTCATAGAAAAGAATTTGGCAATGTTACTTATTATTTAATAACACTAGTCGACATGTTTTCTCGTTTTGAATATTTAAATTTGCAATTGCAATTTTTGTCAATGACTGCATATATACTGCACTATATTATACAGGGTGTTTCCAAAGTAATCCGAAATATTCTTGTAGGCGAATCTCTCATTGATTTTATATAAAACACATAACTTGAATGACAGAAGAATGAATGAGCGTACATTATTTTACTTGTATATAAAGTTTTTGCCACTTTCATTATTTCACCATTTTAATTTAGAATAGTTAAACCTTTGAATGTGACTCTGTTTTTCGCTGGTTTTTCAGAGATATTTTTCAACCACAATCTCTGTGGGAATGTAAACGGATCGATTGTAGGTCATATACTGCCAAAACAAATGGATAATTCTACCTTGCAAGGAGCCATTATTGAGAGGATGAGGAAGATGTAAGGAAAATTTAACGGAGCCATAACACCAGGGTTTCGGCATTTGCCGCAGTCTATTGATTTATTTTTTTATAAGTGTAATTAGTCATTGTTAATGTTTTACCACCAAATGTAGTAAACAACTTAGATTATATTCTTTCATAACTTAAATATTTTTCAGCATATTTGTCCTCTTACGACGTAAGAATAGTTCGATCTTAATGTTGTTAAGGTTACATCCCTTTCAAATAATAGTATTTCCAGCTATATTAAGTTCATAGTTCGAAGATTATGTAAATTAAGTTTGAAACACAAGTTAACTTTTGGCGTTGGGCGTTGGGCGTTGAGCGTTAATGAAACCAAAAGTGTTTGATAGGTACTTCAAAAAAGATGTAAAAAAATACTAAGTGTTACGTCAAAAAATAGCAAACGGGGTTGGTATATCTGTTAAGATAGAACCAACCAACCAGAATGGTTGGTTCTATCTTAACAGATATACCAACCCCGTTTACTTTAGAAGTGTAATTCAATGTCTGTCGGGGCATGTAGCCCGAGAAGTAGTTGTTGCTTCTTAGAGGACGGACTGCTCTGTGGAAATTAATTTTTCTAATTTTGTAAAGCGTTTAATAGTATTGAACTATTATTTTTTGACGTCTATAGATCACGCTTTACTAATATGACAATTATTTACAGGTAACTGTAATTAAGTAAATACTAAGTGTTACATTTGATTTTTGAATAGCGAAGGTTCTTGCCTAACTGATTTTAAATCTGGAGATAACAAAGCCAGTTCTCAGGACTCTGTTACCTGTTAAATGTAGATATAGAGCGCCACTTATTTTATTTCTTGAAAACATTCAACTATTTTCGTCTGCCTAGGGATTTCAAAAATATACTAAAAGGTACACTGAAGCAAAGGTAAATTTTATTTTCTGTGTGATAAATAAAACTATAAAAAAAAATATATATATATATATATATATATATATATGTATATAATGATGAAAAATATGAATTTACAAGTTTATACGGAATTAAAATTGAAAAAGTCACAACTAGTGGTGAAGCCACACAAAATTTATACGGTTACTTTCCTTCCTTGAGATTTCTCGAACTTAAAATTGTACTGTGACTCGGAGAGAATCAGGTACGTCGATTCCAGTATACTGTCAATTGTAGGAAGGGACTTAATATTCCAGAAACTTATCTTTAGGAAACTTGTCTACAGGGAAATTGTCTCTTCCACCAGGAACTTAGTTCATCCTCTGGGAACTTTCTATACCAGGAACTAGTCTACAGGAAACTTTAGATCCCAGGAAACTGTCTACAGGGAACTGTCTTGCTCAGGAAACTTTTATACCAGAAAACTTTCTATCCCTGGAAACCATCTATCCCAGAAAACTTTCTATCCCAGGAAGTAGTCTACAGAGAAGTTCATATCCCAGAAACGTTATGTTCCAGGAACTTATCTTTAGAGAACTGCCGGAAACTTTCTATCCCAGGAAAATGTCTACAGGATACTTCCAATCCCAGAAACGTTATGTTGTAGGAACTCATCTTTAAAGAACTGCAGGAAACCTTCTATCCCTGAAAACTGTCTACCGGGAACTGTTTTGCCTAGGAAACTTTCTATCCCAGGAACTAGTCTACAGGGAACTTCCGATCACAGAAATGTTCTGTTCCAGGACTTTAGAGAACTGCAGGAAACTTTCTATCCCAGGAACTAGTCTACAGGGAACTTTCTATCCCAGCAACGTTCTGTTCCAAGAACTTTCCTTTCAAGAACTGCAGGAAACTTTCTATCGCAGGAAGTAGTCTACAGGGAAGTTCCTATCCCAGTAACGTTCTGTTTCAGGAACATATCTTTAGAGAACCTCAGGAACCTTTCTATCCCAGAAAACTTTCTACAGGGAACTTTCTATCCCAGAAACGTTGTGTTCCAGAAATTTATCTTTAGAGAACTGCCGTAAACTTTCAATGCCAGTAAAATGTCTACAGGGAACTGTCTTGCTCAGAAAACTTTCTATTCTAGTAACTAGTCTACAGGGATCTTCCGATCTCAGAAATGTTCTATTCCAGGACTTTAGAGAACTGCAGGAACCTTTCTATCTCATGAAACTGTCGACCGGAAACTGTTTTGTCTAGGAAACTTTCTACAGAGAAGTTCCTATCCCAGAAACGTTCTGTTCCAGAAACAAATCTTTAGAGAACCTCAGGAAACTTTTTATCCCAGGAAACTGTCTACAGGGAACTTCCTATTCCAAAAACGTTATGTTCCAGAAACGTATCTTTAGAGAACTGCCGGAAACTTTCTATCCCAGGAAGATGTCTACAGGGAACTGTCTTGCTCGGGAAACTTTTCATACCAAAAAACTTTTCATTCCAGGAAACTTTCTATCCCAGGAACTAGTCTACAGGATACTTCCAATCCCAGAAACGTTCTGTTGCAGGAACTTATTTTTAAAGAACTGCAGGAAACCTTCTATCCCTGGAAACTGTCTACCGGGAACTGTTTTGACTAGGAAACTTTCTATCCCAGGAACTAGTCTACAGAGAACTTTCTATCCCAGAAATGTTCTGTTCCAGGACCTTAGAGAACTGCAGGAAACTTTCTATCCCATGAAATTGTCTACCGGGAACTGTTTTCCCTAGGAAACTTTCTATCTCAGGAACTAGTCTACAGGGAACTTTCTATCCCAGAAATGTTCTGTTCCAGGAACTTTCCTTTGGAAAACTGCAGGAAACTTTCTATGCCAGGGAGTAGTTTACAGGGAAGTTCCCATCCCAGAAACATTCTGTTCCAGGAACATATCTTTAGAGAACTGCAGGAAACTTTTTATCCCAGGAAACTGTCTACAGGGAACTTTCTATCCCAAAAACGTTCTGTTCCGGAAACTTATCTTTAGAGAACTGCCGGAAGCTTTCTATCACAGGAAAATGTCTACAGGGAACTCTCTTGCTCAGGAAACTTTCCATAACAAAAAACCTTCCATCCCAGGAAACTTTCTATCCCAGGAACTATTCTACAGGGAGCTTCCGATCCCAGAAACGTTCTGTTCCAGGACTTTAGAGAACTTCAGGAAACTTTCTATCCCATGAAATTGTCTACCGGGAACTGTTTTTCCTAGGAAACTTTCTATCTCAGGAACTAGTCTACAGGGAACTTCCTATCAGAGAAATGTTCTGTTCCAGGAACTTTCCTTTAAAGAACTGCAGGAAACTTTCTATGCCAGGGAGTAGTTTACAGGGAAGTTCCCATCCCAGAAACATTCTGTTCCAGGAACATATCTTTAGAGAACTGCAGGAAACTTTTTATTCCAGAAAACTGTATACAGGGAACTTTCTATCCCAAAAACGTTCTGTTCCAGAAACTTATCTTTAGAGAACTGCCGGAAGCTTTCTATCCCAGGAAAATGTCTACAGGGAACTCTCTTGCTCAGGAAACTTTCCATACCAAAAAACCTTCCATCCCAGGAAACTTTCTATCCCAGGAACTATTCTACAGGGAATTTCCGCCCCCAGAAACGTTCTGTTGCAGGAACTTACCTTCAAAGAACTGTAAGAAACTTTCTATTCCAGGAACTAGTCTACAGGGAACTGTTTTGCTCAGGAAACTTTTCATACCAAAAAACTTTCCATCCCAGGAACTAGTCTACAGGGAACCTCCGATACCAGAAACGTTCTGTTGCAGGAACTTATCTTTAAATAACTGCAGGAAACCTTCTATCCCTGGAAACTGTCTACCGGGAACTGTTTTGCATGGGAAACTTTCTATCCCAGGAACTAGTCTACATGGAAATTTCTATCCCAGAAATGTTCTGTTCCAGGACTTCAGAGAACAGCAGGAAACTTTCTATCTCATGAAACTGTCTACCGGGAACTGTTTTGCCTAGGCAACTCTCTATCCCAAGAACCAGTCTACAGGGAACTTTCTATCCCAGCAACGTTCCGTTCCAGGAACCTTCCTTCAAGTAACTGCAGGAAACTTTTCATCTCAGGAAACTGTCTACAGGGAACTGTCTTGCCCAACTGTCTTGCACAGGAACTGTGCAGTAATCCTATTAAAATTTAAATAATTCGCCAAACCAATTTTAAAGAAAAATTTTACTAATATGATAAACTACTTCACAGTTCCTTCTTACTTTTTAACTTAGAAGGAAAGGATGAACCAGGAAGCCGGAAACCCCTCTGTCCATATTTATATCAAATTTAAATGTTTTAAATTTCGACGTAAGGTTAAAACATTATTGTTCTTAGTCCGAATACAATAATTATTGTCTATTCCACTGAAAAATGAATTATGAGAAATTTTTTAATATTTTTATATTTGAGATGTTATCGGCAAAGATAACGTTTCAACGTTTCATATATCTTGAAGCAATTTATATACTTTGAAAAAAAAATTCCATGGAAGTATACCATTGCAAATACAGTCCTAAATCCTTATATAAAAAGTCCTTGCAAACTACTTTATTTCTCTCAATGAAACAACAAACTTTTAATTAATATTGGGTACATTCGAAATTTTAAGTGGCAAAAAAGTAAGTACTAATTAAAAAATACAGATTGATGCTAGCCGTGGTCTAGTTAATATGAAATTTGAATGTTATTTTTCATAATAGGAAAGTTAAAAAACTCATATATCACATAGATACGCATTTTAAATGAAATATGAATTCTTAATTACATATAGAAAGTTAGCTTGGAAAGTAGAGTTATTAAACAAAAAATTTGCTATTTTAACTTCTTACTATAACATATTCATCCGCAATACCTCTTTCAAATAATGAGCAGCCCTCACAGATTGTCTCTAGTGGAAAAACCATCAAGGACGTAGAAGATATAGAGCATAAAGATTTTCCTCTGAGCTTATCAGTTCTGGCTTTGTCTTACTTGAAAACTCTACTTACCCTTTGATAAAAAATTATTCAATTATTTGAAGACGTTCGTAAGTTTCTTATCAATTATTTTGAAGCACATTCTTGAGTTTACAGATGAATTCAGCCAGAATAATCCCGGCCGTCATATTTTTGACAAGAAACTAGAAAACTAGTTTCAATTGAAAATCTAGGAATACCTATCAAGAAATAACTAACAAATAGAGATAATACAAAGTTCTCAAATAAGTAAAATTCAGAAAACTCTTATTTCCTACGCTCGTCGGATAAAAAAAATGATAATAAGAAAAATGTCAAGATTTACCATGGGCGTACGATTAAACTTTAAAAGGGATTCGTTTATTTTCAAAAATGTCCATCTACCATGGGCGTACGATAAAATGTTTATAATTTATATTTGATTGTAAAAATATCTATATCATGGGCGTACGATGGAATGTTTGTAAAGGGTTAGTTTATTTAATTTCCTTTTACCATAGGTGTGCGATAACATTTTTATAGGGGATTAATTTAGTTGGAAACATGTCAATATTATGGGCGCACTACAAAATTTTTATAAGGGTTTAATTTTTCATCATGGGCAGACGATGAAATGTTTATAGGGGGTTAATTTATCGACACTAATATTATAAAGCGGGTAACATATTATGCTGAATTAAAAAAAGAGAATTAGGTAATCAGAAGGACAGCCGATTGAACCTGATCCTCTGCAGAGCCGCCGGTGGAAATTGTCGTTACAAAAAATTTTAGTTTCAGGAATTGCTGTTGAGCTCTATTTGTCCAAATAAAATATTAAATTATCTTTATGAAAATAATATACTAATTTATATTCCCATCTATACATATATCTATCTATGTGAAGCAGGGGCGGGTAACTATTAATACTATATTTCTGTTAAGGAATCTGCTATTTATTAATTTCATTCGCTTTCTGGAAATCACATAACCCATTCGACTTGATTTGTTTCAAATGTCTAATTCCCACTTCAGGATTGAATCAGTTTGATTTCAATTATCCAATTCCTCTAATAAACTAAAATATGTAATTTAAAGTAATATTTTCTGAAAAACATCTATAATTTGATCATTATCAACCGCAGAAGCTCAGACATTCGTCTTATAACAAAAATATTATTAGGTACAAATTTTTGTTAACATCTATGTTCCAATTAAACCCCCAAGGTCGCATATTTCTATACCGCGATCTGTATCATCCCCAGTGTCATCATCTACAGCATCTCCCACATCACATTAATCACTTTCACTTAACTCATCAGGGGAAGTGTATATATACCTGACGAAGATGATAAGCAGACATTGACTTCGTACAAGCAGAAGTCTTTTGCTTTTTCTTTCAGTTGATGAGTGCAAGTGTTTTGGAATATGCACAGGGTACTACTAGTGGTAAGTGTCAGTACCATCTTTATTCACGGTTTCGGTCAGTCGCGAAAGGATAGTGGATTTTTCTTGTGTAAATTTGTGCGCGTTAATAGAAGATTTTGTTGTTTTTTATTTTAAAAATGGTAGCAATCAATTTTTGTCTATTTTTGCGGTTATAAATTCGGTAAACTCCGTGTTTTTAATTCAATTCAATATTGCTCGATGAAAAATAAATGTCTATTTTTTTTATCACGATGAATATTAACCAGTCAACATCTAATGATATAAACAATCTTGATTTATTATATCGGAATAAAACGGTAATGATAAAATGGATATAATTGAAGTGAATAATAAAGAAAGCTCATTTAATAATTCCTGAATTTAATTAGAAACAAGAAATATATTAAGTTTAATAATTAAAATTTAATTTTTGGTCACGACAATCCATAAAGTAGTTTTTTTAATACTCAGGCCATAAAAACAAAATTATCGAAATGTTTTTATTTATTGGTTGTTAGCATTAAATTGAACACTTTTGGTATATACTGGCTGATCATTTTAAATGGTACCAGCATTTCAATTTCAAAATTTTAAAAAGTTGCCTTTTTAAGGGACCAATGTAATGGTTCCAAAACATGTCTAAAATGTGTGATATTTTCAGAGTTATACGAGGGAAACAAAAAGGGTTTATTGGCCGCAACACGTTTATTTTCGAAAAATTACCTATGTTACATCGTTGTGTTCGACTTTTAAAATGCTTAAAAAACATCAGGTGAATAGTGCAGGACCGTTTTCTATGAAAAACCCAAATTAAAATAAGAAAAATTTATTGAAGATGGGAGTCATAAACGGTCAACTATGTTACATCGTTGTGTTTGGCATTTGAAATACTGCACAAAATTTGGATAAAAGGTCCGTATTTGAGAAAAAATAGTTCCCTTGAAGACACAAAACGGCGTAGAAAAAAGGAAGCTACTCGATAGGCTAGCCAATGTCAAGCCAAATAAAATTTTTCCTTGTTACATCCAATGGTAATAAAAATACATTTTTCGTTTTCCCGTTATAACTCTGAAAATAAAACACATTTCAGAAATGTTGTGGTACCAATACTTTGGTCCCCTAAAAAACTCTTACGGTTTTCAAAATTGCATTGCTGGTACCATTCAAAATGATCTGCCTGTATAAAGCAATTGGTGAAATTTTTCTATAGGAAAGTAAATATAGAATGAAAATACAATCTAATTTGGGCAACATACTATGAAATATTGCTGAGTCATTTCCATTGATTACTTGCCATACTTACTTTTTTATTCAAATCACCTCCATTCATTCTCAAATTATAGTCATAAAACATTCGAGTATTTGAAAAAAAAACGTGGAAAACAGCTCAATATGAAATAATAATAAAAAACACCGAATATATTGTCGAATAAAATCAATAAATTATTTCGTAATAATTATGGAAAGATTTCAGATAGTAGGGGTTGAAACAATTCATTTAATCAAATAGATTATAGTTTAATACAAATTTAAAGCCACCATTAATAAATATTTAAAAATCCTATTAAATATGTGAACAATAACTGTGGAAAAAGATACGGCGCGCTAAATTTGAAACTTTTTTCATTTTTTAATAATAATTTCACTTTACATTGATGAATTGTTATCAAAATCGGCACGGAGGCATAACTTTGTACAAGGAATACGATTTTATCTACTATTTTACATTTTGTTACAGGAGGACGCCACGTGAATAATTCCTGATGATGAAATCAACTTTATTTGACGAATCTTTTTAGTGATTTTTATTGAAACATAAGACTTGAATATTAATATTAGTATACCATTTTATGTAGGATGAAGTCATCCATTTTCGAGAAAACCGAAATTGAGCGAAATTAAAAACACTTCATAATAAAAAAGCTTTTATGTCTTTTTTAAATATGTCAATGAAGACATATTATTCTGTCTCCTTGTAAAATAAGCCGACTTTTAAATTTTTTTCCAGAGTTATAGAGAATACCAATATTACGTAAAAATTATTTTGCTTTATATTTTCGGGGAATATAACTGGTGTTACGATTATTATCGACTATAGGCCGAGTTAGAGCCAATGAAGATTGAACGAGTGCGCAGCATGAGTTCAATCTTTTGATGGCTCTAACGAGTAGTATCTTCGATAATTAATCGTTGCACTAGTTATATCTGAGGAGACAACATAATGAATTCCTGGTTCTTGATGCATTCTCGGTGAATTTTACGCAGCAATATTTTGAATGTCAAAACTGACAGTTCTAATTTTTTTCATTATTATAGTGGGCCATAATAATGAACAATGATGAAGTAGCATGCGGCGATAGAACTATAATCGGTTTGATAGCCTCTTACTACTCTATTTCAGCCAATTAATCGTAGAAAAAGGGTCAGATGACACATGAATTGTATTCTCTAATCAAAATCACTAAAAAGTTTGGTCAAAAAAGTAGCCAGTTGATTCCATCATCAAGAATCATTCACGTGGCGCCCCCTATAACAAAATGTGAAATAATACATAAAATAGTACTCCTTGTCAAAAGTTATACCTCTCTGCCGATTTAGATAACAATTGATTATAGTGAAATCATTGGTAAGAATGAAAAAATTTTCAAATTCAACGCCCTGTATTTTTTTACACAGCAATGCAATATAATGTATATCCTGTCGCCATATTTTGGTCCAAATAATCTACCTTCAGCCTATGTCTCTATAGTATAAATCACCCCGTATATATTACTATTTGAGTGATCTCAATGTCCTACACTGAAACTAATTACGTTGAGTTTACTTTTAAACCTATTTCAAATATAAGAGATTCGTGTACTGGAGAAATATCTTCCCAGATTTTCTTCTCTGCCTCATTTTGACTCCGTTTTCCAGTACATTCATTTTTATTTGTTTATGAATTTTATATATTTGTTGATGAGACAAATATTTTTACATATCTTTGTTGAACAAAAGATCGTTATATACCCTGTAAACGTTTTATCTGCAAAATCATAATTTAAAGATACCATTCTGACTTTCTATTTAGGCTTGGTAATAGTTAAAAAGTAAAACCGAATAGGTATCTTCCAATGAATCAATGAGTTAGTTTGAAGGGAATCGGCGTGGTCGATCTAATTAAAACGATAGTCATCTTAATGAATGTCTGATTGAAGATTTATATAAAATGGATAATCGAAAGTTTATTATCTGTTAACGACAAAGAAATATGGTTTAAAACATCAGTATAATTACTCACTCTCTTTTCCATTGTCTTGAGTAACAATACAGTATTTCGTGGAAAGTATATTGAAGATGATTATGGTTAATTGCGGAAGGCATTAATACTTTTCAAACAATTATTTACTTTACGTAAGAGCTTTTATTTTTATAGACATTTTTGGTACACTTCGTTAACCAACTTTGCATTGTATAAAATGTTTGTTGTCCTTTTGTTTTTATACACTTTTCTGGAACGATTTAAATTCTTCTCTGCATTTCAACGCCTGTTGAGCCAACCGAAACTAGTCAATTTCAGACCAACGCGACTGTTGCCGGGCAGGAATCGATCATTTTCTTCCCCAGGGCAGAAATCGATCATTTCCTTACCCAGGGCAGGAATCGATCATTTTCAGCCCACACAATGAAGTTGCAGGTTTACTTTCAATCCTGTCATAGTATTTTTGTTTATTTCAAACCAGTATAATTGTCATTCTAACCCGATATCTGTCATTTTAACTATATATATAATCTAAACCTATTTACCCGAATGTAAGGTGTAAAAGTTTGGCCTAATTATTGTATATAAAAGCTCTCCATGTGTTTTTGTTTCTTGCTTTGGTTCGTACTTCCCCTAAAGTTATACCTTTGCTTTTCAAAACTTTTTCTATGTTATCGACCCATGTTTCCTTGGTCTTCCCCTGGTTCTGCTCTCATGTCTTTTCGCCTCCCATATCTGTTTTTCAGGCATGTCATTGCTTAATCTAGATAAGTGTCCATTTTAATTGTCGCTCTTGTATTATCTGGATTACTGGTAGTGCATTAAGGATTTCTGTTATTGTTTAATTTCGTATTCTGTCTCTCCTTGTAATTCCTGCGACCTTCCGTAAGTATCCATACTCTGTAATTTGCTTTCCATCCCCTCCGACTGTATTCAGCTTTCGCATCCAAAAGTTAATATAGGGAGAGATTTCTCTCTTTCCAATGAACGAATTTTTAAGACTATGGTACACCTTTGATGCATTTTCTATTCTTGTATTTATTTCTATGTCATAGTTTCTTTTATTATTGATGTTTACTCCTAGGCATTCAAAATTTTCTACTTGTTCTAGATGTTTTCCGTTAAGATTTACATTTATTTGGGAATTTTCTTTTCCTCTCACCATTACTTTTGTCTTCTCCCCGTTTATTTTTAGGTTTTTATTTTCCACCCTCTCATTCCAAATGTCCAAGTTCCTTTATAGATCCTGTTAGTTTTTTGCGAATATTCTAATGTCGTATGCAAAAGCGCATTCACGTAGATAAACGGGCTGTAGATGTCTGTGTCCAATATACAATTTTTTAGTATGTTCTCTTGTATCTTTCATCATATCATCCAATATTGTCGTCATGTAGGCTCATTATTGCATTCACTAATTGTTTATCTACGTTTCTTTTATTTATTGCTCCTTTAATCATATTTCTTGGCACTCTGTCTGTTCTAAATCAACAAATCCCTGGTATATTTCCAAATTTCTTTCCATTGCTTACTGTGTCACTCGTTTAATCGTAAAAATATGGTCGTTGATGCTATTCCCTTTCCTAAATCTACTTTGATTGTCCTAAAAAAATTTCGGTTTGCGAATATTGCAATGTTATCTGCAAAAGCGCATTCACGTAGATAAACGGGCTGTAGATGTCTGTGTCCAATATACAATTTTTTAGTATGTTCTCTTGTGTCTTTCATCACATCATCCAATATTAAGTTGAATCACAATGGGTATTACCTCTGTAGTTTGAACAATCTCTTTTGTCGCCCTTTTTGTGTATAGGAACTATTATATCGGTCTTACAGTCTTGTGGCACAACTCCTTCTTTCTATACTTTGTTATAAATTTGTGTTAAAACCTCCAATCCTTTCTCCCCCATGTTCTTCATCATTTCAGTTGTGATTTGATCGTGACCTGCTAATTTTCCTTTTTTCAACCCCTTTATGACTTCCAGGAATTCCTTATTTGATATATCTCCTTCTTCTCGTTCATATTGACCTTGTTTTTCTAAGTCTTCTTCATTTTGAATCTGCAGGTTTAACAATTCGTGGAAATCTTGCCTCCATCTTTCCTCCTTCAGGATATTGCTTTCTTTATCCATTAATTGCTTAATACTAGTCTGTTTGCCTCCCGTTCTGGCGTTTTTTAAAACTGTAAAACAACTTTTGGTTTGGGTGATAGTCATCTTCCATTTTTGTTCCAAATTCCTCCCATGAGTGCCTCTTCGCCTTCGTTATTATATCTTTAACTTTTTTCCTTCGTTCTTTGTAGATATTATATGAGCCTTGTGTACGTTTCTTTGAATATTGCTTCTTTTTTAATTTTTTCTCTCCAACTTCTCCTATAACATCTTCTGTCCACCATGAAGTCCGTTTCGTGTGTCTATTCCTGCAAATTTTTGTCACTCCACATATATCCTTTGCAGCTTGAATTAGTACGTTTTTATACCAAATCCAAACCTGTTCTATATTATTTCTCTGATAGTTTTCTGTTTCATGGAGTATTTTGTTCACTTCTTCTTTGTATTTATTGGCTGCCCTATATGTTTTTATCTCTTTCTGAGGATGCTGGGAATTGTCCTCTGTTGTTGTTTGTGTTCTTTTGGACTAACATCTTCGCTTTTATTTCTACAAGGTAGGTAGTGGTCGCTGCCTATTTCTGGTCCCTTTTTAGTCCTAACATCTATTATTTCTCTTCCGTATCTCCTGTCAATCACCGCATAGTCTATAATCGATTTTCCTTTTCTGCTTTTTACCTCTCCAGTGAACTTATGGTTATCTTTGTGTTTGAAAAATCCATTCATAACTAGCATGTTATTCTGAATACAGAAATCAATTATCCTGTTGCCGTTGTTATTTCTCACATTTTCGCCGAATTTTCCTATAACATCTCTCGAGTTTTCATCCTGTACCCCGACTCTTCCATTGAGACCTCCTAGTATCTTCAACTACATGTGTTACTTCTCTCCAGAATTCATCCTTCTTGTACGCTACTTCGTCTTCATTTGGGCAATATAATATTTTAACTAAACTGACAGATATTATATTCCTGCATCTAAAATGAATGAGCATACAATCAATATGGATACAGTAATTGTAAGTACACCACAAAATTATTGATAAAGCAAAAGCTGCAACTTTGGTACTAACGACAAATTTGTTAATTGGAAAGAATCCGAAGAAGCTACATCATGGTCGGAAAAGGTGTTATTTCTGTCATTATCTAGTTCTGGTTGGCTCTAGACATTGAAACTAGCATTTTTAATACAGACTAATATGAAAAATATAGTGTGTGACGCGGGATGAAACATGATTTCAGACTTCACCCTAGTCTGAAATCTTCTTGTTTCACCCCTAGTCACACAATATACTATTATATTCCCATGCAATCCATGTATCTTTCTATTGTGGTAAATGAAGTTACAGGATGGACAAGAAGATCTGGATCTATACCCACGGAAATTCATTAGTTGCTTGGAACCCGTAGATTGGCATTTTTGCCTTACTAGTTGAATTAAACTGAAAACCATAATGGTTAAACTTTCTAGACCGAAACTGAAATCTTTAATTTGTCTACAAATGCGAAGGAAGTACATGTCATGTTGTAATATTTGTTCCTGGCTTACAAGAAGCTTTCTCTTTCTTCTAACTTATTTCAACGATGTGTTTCGTGAGCAAAATTTTTCAAAACAGCTTGCAGCACTTTTACTTCTACACAATTACTTAGTTGTTGGATTTCTGATTTTTTCTGAGCTTTAAGCAGAGTCCAGCTGTCGGTAAAGACGAGAAGTCTCTTGGAGAATATTTAGTATGAAAAATATGAATGAAAAGTTTGTGTGGATTTGTAACCCTTTTAGAATTACAGCAAAATGATAGCTAACACTAAAACTTTTCATTAGGTTAGGTTTGTGTTGAGTGGGTCTTTTAGGGCCTCCACTTCGACTCGTACGGATCTATGAGGGCCTCCACTTGGACTCGTACGGATCTAGGAGGGCCTCCACTAAGACTATCAAGAGTCTATTGTGGCTCCACCATTTTACGCGTATTTGGATAACCAAGAAGTAACTTGGTTGTCGAAGCGCAGGAAAGATAGTGAAAAGTGTTAGTGTTGGTGTAGTGGTAATGTATTATCGTGTCATCCGTTCCAGAATTCTCAACTTACTTTTTGATGTACCTCATATTAATACATTGATAAGTTGTTATATTCACACCTTGTAGATACCCAACTAAACAAATATGGTCTATGGAGGATTATTGGGTAATTTTTTTTAAAACAAAACATTACAAAGAGTACCATCAGTTTCTTTTGCTTTTGTCAGAAATTTCACAGATCTTGATTAGCAATTCAAATGAAGGTATGCCATCTCTGTTTTTTTCACTGGCTTTTTATAATTGGCGGGTATATATTAACATAACATTTACCCAACAGCGTATATTTACATTTTGTCAAGTAGCTCACGTAAAATTGCGGTAAGAAATTGATGTAATAAATAATTGTTGTTTAGAAAACCATTTTAGAAGTTTGTGACTGAAATCTAAAATTGTCCTTAAAAACTACCTCTTAAAAATGTATGTGGTACGGTAGCATCATATTTAATTGTTTTATCATAATATTGACCTGCTTGGACCACATATTTCTTTCTGCAAATTATTATACTTTTACTTTTTAATTATTTTTTGTAACTAGAAATTAATTTTGTTGTTACTGCAATAATTATAAAATGACTTTTCTTAATTTCAGAGCTATACACTTGCACTATGTCTAATATCCATGCCGGAAATAACAGCACGACAGCTCATTAAGCGTGAAGGTGAGTACCATTGTTATTATTTTCCTTCAATTATAATTTTTACAGTGAAATTTGGCTTTCCTCACTGCTTCCAGTCAAAACAAAGTTTCGTTTTGAATTAATTGTAATTATTGTATTCTCTAGAGCAAGTACTTGCTTCATTGTCATTTCTAATAATTAAAAAGGAAGATCGTGGTGTGTTGTGTGCCAACGAGCAGTGTTTTTTGAAGCGAAAATTGAATGAAAATAAAAATGAAAACGTATCTATGCACTGATAAATTCATTAAATTTTTATTTTTATCTCAGAAATTCATAATAAATTTTCTACATTTTCAATATTTGTATTATATGAATTATTGACGATTCCAAATATTTATAAGGCTTGTTATACAGGATGTTTCCAAAGTAATCTGAAATGTAGTTGAGTGCGATTCGTCTTCCGATTTTAAGACGAAAAGTTCCTATGATCATGTGTGATAAGTTTTTCTTGTTTTTCTTCCTTTTTTGTGATAAACGAACTCTGATTATAAGTGAAATTAATTTCGCTCATAATTTTTACTTAGTGACGCTTCTGGTTTCCAAAACTAATGAGAAAAAACATGTTTATTCTCAGTGGCCTTTGTAACTTTGACAATTAATGTGCAAAATCCGAAATTCAACGCACAAACAAAAAAATTAATTTTTATCATTCCAATTTTGATGTAGCGCCATTTCTGCTTTCGTTTGTGATGAGTTAATAACGATGCCTGCGTTTACTAATGTTTAAATGACTGATATGCATTTTTGATATGGATAAGCCGATGGTAATGCCTTAGAGGCACAGAGACGTATGTCAAATAACCGCTTACAATGTTTACTAAATTGCATCTTCGTTTACAAGAAACTGGAGTTTTTGTAGAAACAAAATCAAGGAATATTTTTGGACGACCTAGAACTGCCCTAGATCAGGTTATTAAAATTATTGACGAACATGCAGAAACGAGTAACAGAGGAATAGCTCTACAAGTAAATGCTAGTGACAAAACTGTTCGGAATTTCCTAAAAGAAAATTTATTGTATCCATATCATGTCTAACGTATTCAGCATTTTTGCTACCTCAAGCTCAAGCTCTCTTTCTGGAAGAGGTCTTTTAAATCGATTTCTATTCATTTTGCACGTAGAAGTGTGTAGGAATAATAATTATAGCTGAAAATTAAAGAAAATAAGTCAACATACACCTGTCATAATTACTCCACTCCATATAAAGTGTTGCCAATGGATTTTAACCCTAGAGAGCTAACCCTGTTTTTCAAAACGTTAAGAATAACCTCTCGTGAATATTACGATTCTAGGTTTCCAATCGGGCTCCTGAACCCATTCGGACATGAGTTCCCCATCTCGGCCCGAAAAAAAAAAAAAAAAAAAAAAAGGTTTCCAATCAGGTATTTTATTATTTGGAAAGAAAATTATACATATTTATTCAAAATAGGCTTTAATGTGGTAAACTAAATACAAACTAAGAATAGAGGAAATTATTTAAGTTACTACATGGTACAAATAGAACAAATTTTGACTCGATGTTCCGAACAAAAAGGCCATTGACAGACCTTGCAATAATTGGCTGTCATCCGCCTTTTGCTGGTAGGACAAAATTGACATACTGTTCTTAATGAAGGACCATCATCCCCCTCCACAACAACAGGTTTTTCATTCAAAATATCCTCATTTGCAGAGCGATGGTACGTTGCAAATTTGGGTTAGAAAGTGGATATCTCATCCAAGCAAATATTAATTGTCGACTTAGTTCGATCATAAATTGTTTTCTATTCAATGGTACTTATTTTAATCTATGCATATTATGTCTGTAAATTACATAAGCATTAATAGATGCTATATTCAGCATACCATAAAAAATACATAAAGGCCATCTTTTTGTTTTGCGGGATGTACACATCTGATCGAAAGTGTCGACCCCGCCTTTTGTACAATTGTAGAAGTCGATTATGTCTAGTTTTCCTGAAGTTTCAGATATAAGAGAACTGCCTGAATGCATAGTACTCAATAGTACGAAATTCCTATTTTTTTTGGTATAAAAGATACCAAAGTTTTTCGCTTGTCAAAACAAAATCTGGCATTTCCACTGCTTCGATTTTTTAAAGCTAACATTTCTGGAGGTATCTCACGTTTATTCTTGCGGAGTGTTCCGACTATGGTAAACTTGTATGGCTCTTCCAGGAGGTCATCCGCAAGTTTTACATTCAACAACCAATTGTACATGGTGATGTTTCTGTTTGCGCCTCTCATTGATATGAGAGATTTTACATAAAATTCTGCTAATGGCATATTATCTGATTTGGTTTGTTTACCTAAATAAGGTGATGCGTCTACCATATTAGTATAATCTGTAACAAGGTTAGAATGAAAATTCGATGCGAGTGGAAATTTCCGAGCACGAGCCGAAGGCGAGCGTGAGGAACCACGAGCATTACGAATTTTCATTCTAACCGAGTAGCAGACCATACTTTCTCCATGATCAAAGATTTTCAATGGAAATGAACAAAAGATAATTTATATTACAGAACTCAATCACAATTATATTAGGTAAACACTCAATGTGACAGCAATAATTTTGACAGTTACTCGAGTTTTGACAATCAACTGCGTCAAGGCTAATGATATTATTGCTAACCAGTATGAGAATATTATTCTATCACTAGAGAGAAAATGTAAATACATTTAAATTGCATAGGGGCAGAGGTGTTGCAGAATATTTTTTCAATCTCAAGAGAGAGAATTCCAGCATTCTGTAATCAAATTTGATTTTAGAATTAGCAAATTCTGTGATGATCGTGGAGAAATTTTGTTCCGTTATCGCAAACCATGACAATTTTCAATCCGCACTTGGCCGGTTTATTTGGTATGTACAACGACCTCGGAAAGCTAGCAACTTTTCGTCAATGGTTACGTAAGAGTCAGGTTTGTATGATTTTCTACAGGTGTGAATTAGGTCATCCCAAATTTTTCTGATAGGTGCGAAGGGATCTTTTTGTTTTTTTATAAGTCGGGTATCTCTATCGTCAAAACGTAAGCAATCTATAAGAAATTTAAATCTTTCACGACTCATTGTAGCTTTATAGGTCGTTCCAGAAATGCTACTTTCAAATAATTCTTGAGTGTTCACATGATTGTCTTTCATTGCTGCTGAAAATATTAGTGATCCAGTAAGTGCTTTTGTTTCCATAGCAGATGTCAAGAAAATAGTTGCCTTTTCTTTTGAATAGTTACTTGACCTGGCACGTATTTCAGTATTAGTATGAATATTGATCTCTCCAATCATTGCATCGACAGCTATTCTTTTTGGGCCTTGAATTATGTGTGTTTTATTTTTCATTGGTATTCTTGTCGTTCTCATCGCTACATGTCCATTTTTGCCCTTCAGTGAGACCTGAGATCTTCTGGATTGTTCCTTTGGTACTGGAGATTCTCTTTCTTGGTCATTGACGATTTCTAACATATTAGACTCATTTTCATCTGAATACTCACCAGCCAAGGTACTGTTAGGAGAAACAACTTGACTTGCCTTTTTGATTCTCTTGCTTGGGCCAGGTTCCACATCATCTAAAGTGCTATTATCATCAGATGGGATGTACTCGCTCCCAGAATCTTCAAAAGGTTCATATTCCATGTGATCTTCTTCGTCAGCAATGTCGGCCTCACTATAATCACTAGATGAATCATAGAAATCGGGAGCATTCATTATGTCCTCAAGCTCTCGATCTGGAAGAGGTTTTTTAAAACGATTTCTATTCATTTTGCACGTAGAAGTGTGTAGGAATAATAATAATATCTGAAAAATAAAAAAAATAAGTCAACATACACCTGACATAATGACCAACCTCTCGTAATGATCTCGAGGGTATCCCTGATTTACAGCTTACCAAATACGTGACCACGTAGGCACGATACTGACCATAAATGAGGAAACTACTTAGACGCCCGGGACTCAGGCATGCGCGCTTTAAAAATACGAGGACAATTTACAATTCGTTTCGTGAAATTTTCGAGAGGTTATCTTTCTAAGGTTAAGAAAAATTGCAAACAATCCCAATTTTGCTAAAGATGAAGCCGACTTCTCTAGACTTGGCACAGTTGTAGCCCGGTTCCAACACTCCTTTTCAGTCAATGTTTGGATTATTATTTTCTACGATTATTTATTAGGAGCATTTTTTCTTCCCCGTCGTTTGAACGGTGATTCATATCTTCATATCCTAGAAAATGAACTTCCAGTTATTTGGAAGATCTACCTCTTATAATTAGAAGACTTATTTGCAATAATCATTCGAGATTTTTTAAATAACCGTTTTCCTAACCGTTGGATAGGACAAGGATTTCCAAACCCATGGCCCTCAAGGTCACTTGAACACAATCGTCTAAATTTTTGTGTGTGGCATTTTGAACATTTGCTCTAAAATGTACTATTATCATATTTGTGTTATTGATTCTATGGAAATAATAAAAACATTGAACTCCCTGTTGCTCACTACGATCAAACTTATCACACATGCTTATAGGAAGTTTTCGTCTAAAAGGATTTTTTTGGAAAAAATTAGAACAAAATTTATTAATGTACTTCCACTCACTGAATCACTATTAACTATCATTGATATTTAGCATTATTTTTAATAAGATTTCTTGTTCAAATATTTTCATTGCAAGATAATTTGAATATTTCACCTAATTTTGTCACTTTTTCTCACGTTTCACACAAATTGAATGACAAAATAATCACAAAGCCCAACTTATCTTAATTACCTTTATTTAGCACCTCTTTCTGGTGGAGGTTATTCGAGCGGACCCCCCTCACCACCCTCGTCTAGCTATGGAGCTCCACTATCCGGAGATAGTTTTGGAGGCGGTGGTGGATTCGGAGGTGGTGGTGGATTCGGAGGCGGAGGTGGATTCGGAGGCGGAGGCGGAGGTGGATTCGGTGGCGGCGGTGGATTTGGAGGAGGAGGCGGATTCGGAGGAGGCAGTAGTAACGGTAAACTACAGCTTTAATAAAAAGGATTATTTCATATAATTTTAATAGAATTAAATTCATTTAATATTGAAGAAAATGATAAATACCTATTACAGATTCGTTTTTTGAAAAATTATAAATTAAAATCAAAAATCGACCTGTTTTGGGATTTTCCCATATTACTGTTTATTTAAGTAATAATGATTTTACGCGTTATTTTATGGACGCTCTGTATACGTTACTATAACACGTAGAAAGCAACGCTCTCGATTTTAAATAATATTTTTTCAAACTCGACTGAAGTTAATTTATATTTATTTCAACTTTTTCCAAATAATTAATGTATTCTGATTTTTATTTATGAGCTTATTTAAGTAAAAAAGTGTGATTAATTACGAAATTGATTCCGCTCAAATTATTGAATGCTGAAGGAACAAACTACACATTTTATTGAATGATTTCAAAAAATATCAAAATCAATTTCATTTCATCTTTCAAAATAGTGTAAATTATATTTCAGTTGGAAAACCTTAGTTAGCACTTTATGGTCGGTAACAAATTGATT
Organism: Lochmaea crataegi; assembly: GCA_947563755.1. Taxonomy (NCBI): domain Eukaryota; kingdom Metazoa; phylum Arthropoda; class Insecta; order Coleoptera; family Chrysomelidae; genus Lochmaea; species Lochmaea crataegi. Next base: position 53,852,060 of record OX387424.1, on the reverse strand, counting down.
ATTCAATTTCTATAAATATGTGTAGTTCGTTTATAAATGCAATTGACCCAACTTATGCACATTTTGCAAGTACACTGCGCTGTTGTTAGCTTCATTTAACACGCAATACACTGCAAACCAAATTTCTATTACACTGCACAGGTTTCGGAGATCTAAGTTCAAGTTATGGTGCACCACCGTCTTCTTCCTACGGTGCGCCACCATCTTCTTCCTATGGAGCACCACCATCTTCATCCTACGGCGCACCGCCATCTTCTTCCTATGGTGCACCTAGACCTTCATCATCGTATGGACCACCAAAACCGTCAAACTCTTATGGAGCACCGCGACCATCGTCATCTTACGGAGCACCCAAGCCTTCTTCCTCCTATGGCACACCACGAAGACCTTCATCTTCCTATGGAGCACCCAAACCTTCTTCTTCCTATGGCCCACCACCAAAACCTTCACCTTCCTACGGAGCACCCAAACCTTCCTCTTCTTATGGTGCACCGCCCAGGCCTTCATCTTCTTATGGAGCACCAAAACCATCATCCTCTTATGGACCACCACAAAGGCCTTCACCTTCCTATGGAGCACCTAAGCCACCGTCACCTTCTTACGGAGCACCTAGCGGTGGTGGAAGCAGTGGATTCGGAGCTGGATTTGGAGGCGGATTTGGAGGAGGAGATGGAGGCGGATTTGGAGGTGGTTTCGGAGGTGGATTCGGAGGTGGATTTGGAGGTGGAGATGGATTCGGTAATTGAGTTATTATTCAATATTATAAATTAATCTTTCAGTGAAATGTGCTCCAATATTAAGTCACACATATAAAAATTCCAGGTATATTAGTGAATGCTAAGTATAAATTTTATAACAAAATTATCTTTCCCTTCATTTACCATCCACATGCCTTGCACTCAGTTACAGCATTTATATATATATGGTTACACACACAAAAAGGTTTGGATTAGCTTTTCAGGAGGCTCTGCTGCACCTTTGGAAATACATTTGGTAGAACGATGGTATCAATTATTTTGATTTTGTGATAGGCAAAAGTAATGGGAATGGGGGTGTAGCATCTTCGTATGGAGCACCTCCAGCGGAACCTCCATCATCTTATGGAGTTCTTGAAGTATTACCTGCTCCATCAATTGATATTCCACCATCAGAGCCTGCACCATCATACGGTGCTCCTCCATCTGCACCTTCACCACCAGCAGCAGCAGCACCAGCTCCACCGGCATCATCATACGGTGCTCCCAAAAATGGAAATGGTAATGGAAATGGCAAAAAGAATGGAAACGGAAACGGTAATGAGAACTGAGTGGGTTACGTAAAGAAATTGACGCTTATCATCAGTAGATACTGGACATGTATCAATAAACTAGGAGATCTGCATGATTATAGAGATTGGAAGATATGTTTTCTACAGAAAAAATGTTATGTTTCTCTAAAGTTTGTTGAGAAGGGATAAGTATATTTGTGGTACTATGTTATCAATTTCGTTCACTAGAACTAATTTGAGCATCATTTTTTCAAACAATTTTCTTGTATCTACTATTTTTTTTCTCAAGCTTCCTTGATGCTTCTAGATGGAATAGTGGGCTTCCAATGAATAATAAATTGAAAACTAACTGGTAACTTCTTCTAAGTGACTGGAACTTTGTTAAAATTTTAGTTTCCTCAAAATGATGCATTATAATTCAATTTAATAAATAAGGAGACATCTGGAATCAATTTTTACACTGCTGCTGTTGATTACTAAATGTAAACTTCTTGAATAAGTACAAGTATTGAATAATTATCATATTTCAACGTTTTTTCATTTCCTTAGGTCAAAATGGTGGGTCCTCGGGTGGTTACTTACCGCCATCCACAAGTTATGGCACACCAGTTGGACCATCTCGTCCAATCCCAAGCTCTTCATACGGTTCCCCACCTGCTCCAAGCTCATCATACGGAGCCCCTCCTGCTTCACCACCAAGCTCATCTTACGGAGCCCCTCCTGCATCAGCACCAAGCTCTTCTTATGGAGCTCCTCCAGCATCACCACCAAGCTCATCATACGGAGCCCCTCCTGCGTCACCACCAAGCTCATCTTACGGAGCCCCTCCTGCATCAGCACCAAGCTCATCCTACGGAGCTCCCCCAGCATCCGCGCCAAGCTCATCTTACGGAGCTCCCCCGGCATCAGCTCCAAGCTCTTCATATGGAGCCCCTCCAGCACCGGTATCATCTTACGGAGTTCCTCCTACGGGACCTCTACCTAGTTCTTCATACGGAGCTCCCCCTGCGCCGAGCTCTTCATACGGAGCACCTAACGGTGGAGGCGGTGGATTCGGAGGTGGATTTGGAGGAGGAAATGGAGGTGGTTTCGGAGGTGGGGGTGGATTTGGGGGCGGTGGCGGAGGTGGATCAGGAGGAGGACAAGGCTATGACAGTAATGGAGGATACGTTTACTAGAAAGAGTTCGAGTACCAATTTGTATATACATAGCTTAATTTATTTATTAGGTGTGAACAGTATTAGAAGTGTAAATTTTTTTACTTGAAATAAATATTTTAAATTTTATATCCCTTTTTTTATTAGCGCGTGTTAATTCTGATTCCATATTAATTCCATGATCTATTAGGAGGACGTTGAAAATAGAATATAACAGAAGTACCAAAAAGCTATTCTTATGAAAGATGGTAACATCACTATATTCTAGAACCTAATAGATACGAAGACGAATAAATGGACAAAAAAGTGACAATTTCTGAAGTTTGAAGTATTTATAGGTTAACTGACACTCGATACAAACGCAAGACCTAAAAATCACTAATAAGTTACTAGATTTGCGCAGTGGTGCCATGTGAGCAATGTTGCAGTGGTGCTTCTTAAAGTTAAGCGCAACTCTCGAGAGAGGTGCAAACGGGCAGAATGATCTTAATTCCGTCAATATTTCGAGAGCTCAATTGGTCAACCGTTTTTTCTATTATAGGACAATTTCACCAGGCACAAACTTGTTTTAAAAAAGTAGGTAGTTATCGATAACGTGTTGCTCCAGTCCGTTTATTAATTTTGGGGTTCAAGAATAATATAATGGATTCTTTACACAGTTCATTTATTAACTACAACAAGATTCTAAAGATATTCTAACACTTTTTACATATAACATAATTACTATATAGCATTTATTAATCTAATTTTTAACAGTCTATATTATTTTCTTTTGTATACAGAGCATACCAAATATAGTTTTCTTATAAATATATACTAAATTCCAATTCAGAAATACAGTTGACTTTTCCAAATCAAAAATCGTATAGCATTGAAGAAATAAAATGGATAATTGGAGGGAAAACTTTTATCAAACTAAATGTATTCAATTATTAGTGAAAAGTCAACTATTTTTAGAAGTAGTGGTCAACATTTTTTATAATACAATTTTAGTGATATATACTTGGAGAACCAGTAAATTAACAGAATGCTCCACACCGAAAATACATGTATAGGAGGTTCGTTTTCAAGTGATATAAAATCGTAACTTTCTATGTAAGTTTTATATCGTAGCATTTTTATTCAGTCTGATTATCGTGGCTTGTACTCGAGTTGTGACTGCAGACACGGGTGTTGTTCATAATAAATCGAAAAGCGAATTCACAAAGCATAACCACAAATAACCTGCCAAACGCATGTCAGTCGTCTCTGCAGGTCCCGAAATGTCTCAGCAACCCACGAGAATAAACGAAAAATGAAGCTTCTTGTGATTTCATGATGTCGCGACTTTTAACGTCATGAAATAAAAAGTCACAATTTCATGTTACATGGGAACGAAACTACAAGGAAACTTCTACAAGTGCAAAACATATCGTCAATGCTGTAAATGTATTTTTTGGGTAATTCTGATGTTTCCAAATTATTTATAGAAATAAAGAACAGAAATGGGACCGAGAAAGGATTATTTCAACCAATTTTTGTTGGATAAGTAGTTTATCAATTCAAAATTATCTATGCTTGTTAATATACGAAAAAATTCAAGACGTGATTTCGAAGATATGAAAAATGAGTTTAATGAATCATGTTTTCTCAACTCTCTTAACAAACCCTTTTCATAACATTCCATTCTCTCTTTTCTCCGTTTTTTTTTTGTTCGACAATTACAGATTATTCCGAGTTCTATTAAGGGCCGTGATCTTCGGAATACTCTGTAACTCACAAACAAATCATTAGAGAACAACTGTCAATAGGAACAGTTGAACTCTTTTTATCTTCCCACATAAAAACAACATATTTTAATACAAAATAGACAGTAGGAACTTTTCACTTAATTTCCTCATGTTTCTCATCTTTTTTAATATAAGATAACAAAACTCATTAACTTCTCTAATATCCCCAAGTGCACCATGAAAATTTTCAAGAAATAATCCTTTCTAAATACAACAAATATCTCTGTCATTATAAAATCATTGATATACTTAGTTGAAAAAATTGCTTAGAATATGTTTTTATTGAACTAAAAAATCAATATTTTTTTACCATAAACCATAATATTGTTCATTAATTTATTTTGGAAACTCTGTATTTATTTTCAAACCGCTTGTTTAAACATTTGGAGAAGACCACATTTTTGGAAATAACACACAATAAAAAAAAGGTGTTCAATTGGATCTACTAGTATATACCACAAAAATGCCTAGGATTGAAAATTCACGGCAAAATAATGTTTACTGTTGAAGAGGAAATAAAGTACGAAGAAAATTACTGAAAGCTACGCTATAGAGGTAGGTACTTTCAGAACCATTCAGTTGAAGGCCAGAACAAGAAGACTGGCTCGAACTTTATTTATAATTGATATTTAAATTATAATAGTTTTTCATTAATTCTCACTTCAATAAATAACACATTCTACAAAAAAAAATTTGGAAATATTGATATGTTTTTATTCGGAAATAATGATAATGATACCTCTATAAGAGTTTTCATTTATTAATAAGTTCATGGTGGATAAATAAATAACAGATTTCGAATACACTAATTATTGTTTCACCACATTCAACATCAAGATAAATTGTTTCTTATAATTATTAATACACCCAACGTACACTGACTGGGACCAAAATTTTTAGTTTAGTTAAATTGAAGAAATGATATCGATATACTTTTTTTCAAGCTGAAATTTTTAAGTAATAAATTGACCAATTAAGAACGGAATCGGAAAATATTAAAAAAAAACGAATGTTACTTTTTATCACCATATAAATATAGTCTGTCATTTTCCAATCGAAAAAAAAGTATTAAGTTCTTAAGTTTACAATATTCGTTTTAAAGTGTTAGATAGTCTAAAGTGTAGCTCTAAAACTAGGTCCCAAGGATCATTAAGTAAGTTTCAAATTGTTTTCAAAGTGATTCAAACACAGTATATGAAAACTCACAGTCTAAAAGATATTTCAAAATATATTTTGAATGAAAATATTAATCACTTTTTATTTTTTTTATTTTATTCATTACTCACATATTTAGATTTAAAAGAAGAAAGCCGCATAAATTTTTGTTTTTAATAATAATCAAAAGTTAAAGCGACATTTTTTTTATATATAATCAGATCCTTAATGCACCCTAAGGTATTAAGGTGTTTTCAATTATGTACAAATTTAGCCCATTCCCGTTTATTTCCAGCCTTTAACTTCGCCTCCTGCCAATTCAGTCCACGTTCTTTCAGGATTTCCGCTACTGCATTATCTCAGGTTTTTCGTGTCTCCCCCTTGGTCGCCCTCCACATGTTTTTGTTTGCCATATCATTTTTGCTTGTTGATTATTTTTCATGCGTACTAAGTGGCCATACCACCTTAACTCATTCCTTTCCATGCTTCTTCCTGAGGGCTCTACTTCTAGCTGTTCTCTTATATAATCATTTCGAATTTTGTCCCTTCTTGTAATTCCCAATACTGCTCTCGTAAGAACCCAGCCTTCGCTCCCATAAGTTGAAATAGGTTTAAAAACGGTTTCATAGACTGTCAATTTTGTTCTCTTTGACACTTCTTTCTTGCGAGTGAAAGTATTACTTATTGCATATGGATTGAGGGCACATTTAATGCGTCCATTAATCTCAGCGTTATTTTTCCCTTCTCTATGTATTTTCACTCCCAAATATTTAAATGTATCCACTTGCTGTACTTGTTCTTCGTTTAGCCTTATTTCGAGATTCTTGTTTTCTTGCCCTATTTTCGTTTTCTCTACATTTATTTTTAGATTTCTACATGGAAGAGCTCTTTTCAAGATGTCTAGATTTTTTTGAAGATCTTTTTCGTGTTTAGAGAGATCTGTATAAGTTCCATATTTCTATAACCCACCGTGAATTTGATTACTTGATCTTTCACCTCTTTTATTATATCGTCCATTATCACATTGAACAGTGTAGGACTTAAGACTCCCCCCTGCCTTGAACCCTCTTGTGTAGTAAACTCTTGTAGGTTTCCGGCTCTTACATAATTCTTCGTATTTTTGTATATACTTTTTTTCCCCTCTGGTTTTCTCCTCTCTTCTTCAGACTAGCCCATATTTGCAGTCTGGGGACACTGTCAAACGCTTTCTCTATATCTAAAAAAGCGACATATATATTATTTCTACCTTTTTTTTTTTCAATTAACTGTCCCACTGTAAAGATGGGATCCTGAACACCTCTGCCCTTACGAAAAGCACTCTGCGATTCTTCTAGTTGATGTTCTATTGTTTTATCTCGTATTCTTTCAAGAATCCTTTCATAAACTTTTAACACTGTACTTAATATCGTAATAGTTTGAACAGTCTCTATTATCTCCTTTCTTATATAGAGGTAATAATATTCACAATTCCCATTTATTCGGTATTATTCTTTAAGTATAGATTTTATTCAGTAAAAGAGTTAATTTTTCTATTCCTTTTCTTCCTAGGTTTTCAAGCATTTCCGATGTAATTCAATCGTGACCTGCAGCTTTTCCTCGTTGTAGTAAGTTTATTGCTGCTTCAACTTCTAGGTTAGTAATTTCTTCAATTTCATCTATTTCATATTGAACGTCTTCATCATATATTTCCTCCGGCTGTTAGGTCGTTATTTCTGGGTTCAGAATCTCCCCAAAATGTTATTTCCATCTTGTCATAATATTTTCTTCTTCAGCTATTATTATTCCATCTTTTGTTTTCATATGTTCAACGCTACGTTGTTTTCCTTTTCTGAGTGTTTTGAGAACTGTATAAAACAATTTTTGATTTCCTAAACTGTCTTCTTCCAATTTTTCTCCGAATTCTGTCCAAGATTTTTCTTTTGCTTGTTTTACCATATTATACCATCTTTTATATTCTTATATAATTTGCTGTAGTTTTATTTCCTATATAGTTTTTCCATTTTTGTTTTTTAAATTTTACCTCATTTTTAATTTCTTGCCTATTTTTTGTTACTCATATTTCTTTTGCAGCATTAATTATTGTCTCCTCAAATGCTTTTCATAGGACATCAATATTATTGTTGTTTATGTCTTTAGAAAAAGTATCCATCTCTGTTTCAACTGCCTTTTTATATAATTTTGCAGTGTTACTTTCTTTTAGTTTATATGATCTAATTTCATCTATCGTGCTATATTTTTTATTTCCTTTTTTATTTTCTATTTCATTTTCTTAATTTTGAAACTACCAAATAATGGTCAGAATAAATATCTGCTCCTCTTTCTACTCTTGTGTCTTTTATCTCCTTTCGGGATTTTTTATTTATTATTACATAGTCTATTATGGATTTTTCGCTTGTACTATTTACCTCTCTGGTGTATTTGTGGATATATTTATGTTCAAAAAAGGTGTTTGTGATTATTAGATTGTTTGTTATACATAATTCTATTAACCTTTTTCCGTTGTTATTTCTAGTGACTTCTCCATGCATTCCTATTGTTTCTTCGGTTTCATCATCTTTCTTTCCTACTCTACTATTTAGATCTCCTATTATTATTATTCTCCCCTCAGTATCATCTATTTCCTCAGCCATCTGATCCCAGAATTTATCTTTATTTTTTGCTGACTCGTCTTCATTTGGCGCATATACTGCTAATAATGTTGTTTTTACTCTTTCTTCCATTTCTATTTCAATTTTTAATATTTTTTCATTTACAGCTGTACATTGTCTAATATATTTTATATTCTTGTGATGTACGATACAACTTATTCCTTCTCTGACTCTATCTTTCTGTTCCACTCCACTTTATAACATAATGTGCCCATTGTCCAATTCTACTTCACCCTTTCCTTTCTTTTTTGTTTCAGTTACAGTTAAAAATCATATTTTTAATGATGGTAAGAAAAATTTTAAGAGTTATACAATAAGGCCGTACTATACACCCACATTTCAAATCATATTGTTAATATGTGTGAGTTATTTTATATCTGAAATCAAAATATTAATAGATTTTAGTTAAAATTGAACTTCCGTATAAAAGTATTGAATGGAATTGGTATTTTTATAATTTTTTTTCCGAATATTGATTCATATTTTTTGTTAAACACGTGGAAGATGCTTTTAGATGGTTATTTATTCACACTGATATATTTAACAAAAAATATAGAAACCAGAAATGTCAAATCAATAATAAAATTTGAGTAAGGCACTTTATTTATAATAAATTTATACTGAAATATTTGTTGGGAAATTCAATAGAAACTAAATATACAATATACTTACAATAACTTTTTCAGTATACTGTATTAATATTGAGTATTGTTTGGTAAAAAAATATAATACCTTGCCTCAGCTCTTATTCGACAAAAAGGAAATTCCTTTGGGCGCAATTTAAAAAGAATGGATCCGAGGAACCGACGAAAGTCTATTTTCTAGTACAAATTGCATTATTTAAGAAATATACGATATTAAAAATATTTTCTCATTTCCTGTTTAACGACTGTGAGTTTCCAAAAATTTTGCGCAATCTGAGAGAAGTTCGATGTAGAATACTGTTCGTTGGAACAATCTTAGATTCAAAAATTAAGATTGAATTGATTAAAAATTATTTAAATAATGTGCCTCTTATATCCGACTTACTTTAATGATATGTATAAAGAGATATGTTGTGCTTTATTCAGACTAATAAGATTAAATAAATGTTTCGAACTAATTCTATCTAAACAACTATAACTAAATATGTAGAGTCACAAAAAAATTTATTTTATTAGAATTTATTACACTTTCAAAATTTCGGTAATTAGCTTATTCAATCAATTCAGTTGTTATTTTATGGGATAGATTAGATGTTGTGAGGTATATACTGACCTGTTCCATAACGACCTTTCCAGATCTATTGTGGTCCTCTTCATTTTGATCACTTTCTCCAGCCCGGCTCCCTCGGCTTTGAGAATGAGTACTTGATATAGTACCTTCGCTGCGTAGTGCAAAGAACTGCACATTTGCTAGACATTGATTGATAATGTGCTGATCTGTTTTTTCCTCTAATTGACAGAATCTGCACATGGCATCGTCTGTCAATCTTATCAGCTGCAAGTTTCTATTGGGCTCAAAGTGCCCAGTTTCAACAGTACCTCTCTCCACTCATTAACTCTGCTGTGAACGATATAATAACCCTTGTATATAACCATAGTGACATTTTGTGGTGAAGACCTGAGTTGTCACAACACAATCGTCTGCAACGATATATCTGCTCTCTGGCAGTGTTGTCTGTAAAGTAGATTATTTTTGTTTACTGAGAATTGACTGTCAGTCTCTTTTGTTGACTCCAGTTATCAACTATATGTAGGACCATCTACATTATCCCCTGACAACAATAACTATGTCATCTGTATATTCTAGACATAAAAGTTTGTTCTTGGGGAGGCCATCCACTTATTTAATGGCGATTGTACTCCTCCTTTTGGGCATTCTTCACCTGCTTCTGCTTTGATAGTAGCTTGTTCCAGAAAATATATCACCATCGTTATCTTCAGGACTGCCCATATCTATCTGTATATCTGTATTTCCGCAGGTCTACTCAAAGCACTCATGGGGTATTACCAAATATTTTTTGGCCTTTAATAATTTTGTTATCAGTCCTATTTTAAATAGTTCGTCGACTCTACATATTTATAATAAACTCGTTACAATGCCAACAATGTTTACATTAGAAAAAGATATAAATTTGAAGAGTTTTATAATACAGGATATTTTTCCATAAGGGTGAAAGTAACTTTATCCTGTATTTTTATCCTGCATTATAATACCTTTGATACGTAAATAATCACAGATACTTTGACTGTCTAATTAAAATACAAATCTCATTAATCTGAAAGATGATATGTTAACAGTTTGTTTAAATATACACCTAAATATCTACAGAAAATGTCACATATTTTGTTACAATCAAAAATTGGTTTTAATATGAATATTTAGCAGATGAATATTGTTTTATAAGAATGTTATAAATGAAACTAACTGTTTCTAATTAATTCCACTATTTAATTGAAAAATTTATGAAAATTATTAAAGGATATTGATAATTATTTCGATATTGACATATCATCGTCAGAATGACAGAAGTTACATTTTATGTGATACCTACTTGATGTTTAATATTTTGGCTAGACCAAATAGTAAGTGACCTATCTTGTGATTGACTTAATATATATATATGAATAGAAAAAAGAAGAAGATATGATTTTACAAATATTAAAGCTTAGGTATTATTAGCCCTATGGGGATATCCTGGATATCTTTTTCCCATTTAAGATCAGTATAACTGTGCAATGATATAGGAAACCAAGGAAAACTATATCTGCTGATCTTTACAATAGTTACTTGAGAAGACAATTTATTAGTGGAGAGCTCCCTAGATTTATCTGTTCATTGACAACTTCATATTGTGGGTCTCTTAAGTGTCTTCTTATTTCTAGTTCTTCAAGGAAATCTAGTTCTTGTTTCTTATCACAAATATGCAGTACTTCTAGTTCTGTGTTAGGTGTTGATGAATGTTTTGTGTCAAGAAGGTGTTTTGCGTAATGTGATTTATCTGGCTGTTTTAATCTGTATGCTCGTGAGTGTTCATTGTATCTAATTTCAAAATTTCGAATTGTTTGACCAATATAGACAGCATTACATTCTGGACATTTAAGTTTATATATTCCAGACTTTTTTAAAGGGGGTATTTTTGTTTTTACATTTAACAATTTTTTACTCACATTGTTTTCTGTTTTAAAAGAAATTGCTGTATTTGTCGAAGAAGATATTATCTTTGAAATATTATTAGAAATATTACCAGCATATGTGATGGTTTTGTAATTTTACTAGAGGATAAAAATATCAATCCAGGAATAATATCAGATATACTTAATTTGTTTGATGTATGTATTAATCAGAATTATTTTACTTTTGATAATAAGGTATATATTCAAAATGAAGGTTTACCAATCGGAAGCCCCATATCACCAATTTTAGCAAACATTTTTATGGACAGTTTAGAAGGAAAAATCTTTGAATGTAACATTTCAAAAAATATATTATTTTGGTATAGGTATGTAGATGACATATTAGCTTGTTTTGTAGGTAGTGAACGACAATTAGATAAATTGTTCAATCATATTAATAATTTACATCCAAAAATTAAATTTACATTAGAAGTTGAAGTAAATAACTCAATCAATTTTCTTGATATTAAAATTCAAAGAGTCAATAATATACTTGATTTTTCAATTTACAGAAAACCAACACATACTGATGTGACTATACCATATAGTTCCAATCATCCCATGTCACATAAATTAGCAGCATATAATTCAATGATACATAGAGCATTTTCAGTTCCTATGAACAAATATAATTTTGATAGAGAAATTAATATAATTAAACAAATAGCCACATCCAACGGTTATTCATTACATATAATAAATAAATTAATTAATAAAAAAGAGGAAAAAGTGGCATTACAATTAATATTTCCTGAAAAAACTAGGGAAATACAAAATTACAAAACCATCACATATGCTGGTAATATTTCTAATAATATTTCAAAGATAATATCTTGTTCAACAAATACAGCAATTTCTTTTAAAACAGAAAACAATGTGAGTAAAAAATTGTTAAATGTAAAAACAAAAATACCCCCATTAAAAAAGTCTGGAATATATAAACTTAAATGTCCAGAATGTAATGCTGTCTATATTGGTCCAACAATTCGAAATTTTGAAATTAGATACAATGAACACTCACGAGCATACAGATTAAAACAGCCAGATAAATCACATTACGCAAAACACCTTCTTGACACAAAACATTCATCAACACCTAACACAGAACTAGAAGTACTGCATATTTGTGATAAGAAACAAGAACTAGATTTCCTTGAAGAACTAGAAATAAGAAGACACTTAGGAGACCCACAATATGAAGTTGTCAATGAACAGATAAATCTAGGGAGCTCTCCACTAATAAATTGTCTTCTTAAGTAACTATTGTAAAGATCAGCAGATATAGTTTTCCTTGGTTTCCTATATCATTGCACAGTTATACTGATCTTAAATGGGAAAAAGATATCCAGGATATCCCCATAGGGCTAATAATACCTAAGCTTTAATATTTCTAAAATCATATCTTCTTCTTTTTTCTATTCATATATTATATTAAGTCAATCACAAGATAGGTCACTTACTATTTGGTCTAGCCAAAATATTAAACATCAAGTAGGTATCACATAAAATGTAACTTCTGTCATTCTGACGATGATATGTCAATATCGAAATAATTATCAATATCCTTTAATAATTTTCATAAATTTTTCAATTAAATAGTGGAATTAATTAGAAACAGTTAGTTTCATTTATAACATTAATATGAGTAGATTCCACAAAGTAAGGGTCCAAACAGTAAATTCAATTGTTTTATAAGACGTTATCGGTCCGTAATTAACAAAATATGTGACAACTTTACCAACGGAACATTCATAATCAAACTTTTTCAACAAATATATAAATTTCCCAGTCCAAAAAACAAGCTATCACTGCCCAACAGTATTATATCTATCTAATAATAGCACCTACACATTACAATAATATTGGAGAGTTGGCAGGGATCTAATACATAATGCAAAAAATAGAGATAGATTACTTTCTTTATCTCATCTGTATACAGTAGTGTGTTTTTAAAAAATAATCTGTCTAAATGAGATGTGGCAGTGTTTTATACTGGATTGGGATGAAGTATGGAACCAAGTAAATATATTCATAACGAAAAAGATGATATTTATAAAACTTCTTAGTTAAGTGTAAAGAAGCAAAACGCATCTGATGTGAATTTTTTTGTTAATAATACTCTCAACTTTATTTGAAATGGGCCGCCATCAAATTAACTACAAACGTTCACTGAACATTTATTGTCTCAACTCTCTTCCACAATAAATGGGCTAGGGGTTTTTTGGATGCGATTTTTCCAAATAGAAGGATTGGACGTAGTGGATTTATAGAGTGTCCTGATGGTTCTCCAGACCTTAGTCCGTGATATTTCGCCTTAGGCCAGTATTTTTCCAAGAATTGACACAAGGTATTCGATCTAAATCTATCAAAATGTTTCCCTTTTCTGGAAAAAGTTGGAGGTATTTCCAAAAATCACATCAGATTAATTTTGCCCAATTACATTTATCTGCAAAGCTTCATGATTATTTTACTTCTCGTAATTAGGATATTTAGATGGTTCCATACTTAACTCAGCACCGTATACTTTTGTGCTTGAAGTATACATATTAACGCTGTGCGGGTTTGTGCAGAATTTGATTTATTGTGAAATTTGGAAAAAATTCATCTCCGAGATTGGTATAAAAAGCACGTTTGTACATTAAATGTTAAGTTTGCAAGCTATACTGTGAATAAAAGGGTGATATGATAAAAAATATATTCATAATTGACTTGTGAGCTGGATCTATTATATTTAAAAGGCATGTGTTTGTGAATGTTTGTCCTTTATTTGCTTTGTTCTATATATCAGCTAGTTTTTACTATTTTATAAATGGAAAATCAAAATTCAATTTGAACAAAAGAATTTCGTTAGTATTGATTTTCTAATATTTTGGTAGTGTCTTTCGTATTGGAATTTTATTATTATTAATTTAAAAGCAGTTGGGTAACTGTTTATATGAAATATGCTTGTATAGAATTGATGGAAAAGAAGGTATCTTTATCGAAGATATTGTGATATAAACGAGATCAAATCCTTAATGCTACTATATACATATTTACATTATCAAAAGTTTATATGTAAACTTCAAAATAAGCTACCAAGTCTGGAATAAGCAGCTTTTTGCGAAGTTTTTGATATAAAATTTAAATTATCTCGGTCGTAATAAAAATCGTTTGAAATAAATATTGACATGAATTAGGCATAGACTTGTAAATATTCATTCAGACGAAAAATTTGAAAAAAGATTATGCCCGACTGACAGAGATACCACTTTTTCTCTAATTTTTGTACGGTCTAGTTCTATTAAATTCATATAAAACTGAAATCAGCTAATATTATGTGTCAGAAATCATTCACTTTTCAATGAACAATTTTTTCAGAAATTGTGTTCAGTATTCATTTTCGTTATCCCACTTTTGACAGAAACGTTTATTTTTCTTAAAATCCATTTAAACATTTCAAAAAACAGAAATTCTCTCACTTCTGGACATAATACGTCTCTATTTTAGTTAGAAGCGAATTCATACAGGGTGATTGAAGAAAAAGTGACCCCGCTGTTAGGATAAGAACACTTGAAAAAAAGGTGAGCGGTCTTCGGACCGCCGACAGAAGCTTGCTTCTTATGCACAATAGAATGACCATTTTTGTGAATTTTTCACCATTTTTCATAAATTTTGACAATTTTTCAGCATTTTTGACAGTTTTTGACGAATTTTGACAATTATTGACCGTCTTTGACAATTATTGACCATATTTGACAATTTTTCAAAAATTTTAACATATTTGGCAATTATTGACCATTTTTTCAAAATTTTGACAATTTTTTCAAATTATAATAATTATTGACCATTTTTGACAATTATTGACCAATTTTGACAGTTTTGACAATTATTTTTGACAATTTTTCAAAAATTTTGACCATTTTAGATCATTTTTCCAAATTTTAACAATTATTGACCATTTTTGACAATTTTTGACAGGTTCTGACAATAGTTGACCGTTTTTGACAATTTTTCAAAAATTTTGACAATTTTTAATAATTATTGACCATTTTTGACAGTTTTTTATAATTATTGACCATTTTTTCAAAATTTTGACAATTTTTGACCATTTTTGACAATTATTGACCATTTTTCCAAATTTTTGACAATTTTCGAAAATAATTGGCAATTATTAACCATTTTTTCAAAATTTTGACAGTTTTTGACAATTTTTGACGATTTTTCCAGATTCTTGACAATTTTTGACCATATTTAAAATTTTTTGACAGTTTTTCAAAAATGTTAACAATTGTTGGCCATTTCTGACAGTTTTTGACGGATTTTGACAATTATTGACCGTCTTTGACAATTATTGACCATATTTGACAATTTTTCAAAAATTTTAACATATTTGGCCATTATTGACCATTTTTTCAAAATTTTGACAATTTTTGACCATTTTTCAAAATTTTTACAATTATTGATCCTTTTGGACCATTTTTGACAATTTTTGACGAATTTTGATTGGTTTTGACAATTATTGACCATTTTTAAAAATATTTCAAAATTTTGACAGTTTTTGATCATTTTTCCAAATTTTTGACAATTTTTGAGGTTTGTCAGGAGCTCTACACTTTTTTTAACTGAATATATTTTGAACACTCTCCCTCAATAAGAGTCAAAACAAATTCATCGGATGCGTCAGCTTCCAAAACATTCATAAAATATTTCATGATAATGCTGCCAGTAGTTTTGACATACATATTTAACGATCTGTATCTTGCGTACGGATGCCGTTAGGAAAGTTTTACTGAGCAGACTTATCCTAGAACCGGGCCACCTTTCTTTGAAACACCGTATATAGGAGCGGTTAGCGTCCATCGAATCAGCTCTCTTTGCTTGCTTAATAATATTCTACAAATCAAATTCTTGATATATGTTTATAGGATGTTTACAGAATATTTTCTAAAAACAGCTTTAATATAATATAGATCTGCATCTTAATTATAATCATTTTAACTAGATGTACATGTGTAAAATGTGTAATATTCTATATAATGTTTGACCCCTTCTCAATCATTAGCGTGCACTACACTGATGTTTAATATAACTACTGTCTGTAACAAACATATTCAGCACTCGAATAATAAATACTGTAAATTTTCGTTTAAAAATATTTGATAATGTTCAATCGATATCAATTCCTTAAAACATCAACAGATCCAAAGCATGATTTTCTGATAAATATGAACCCAAATATCTGAAAGGGGCGTTACAAAATGATCTCGTATCTCGAAAATAAACAAAAGTTGGAAAAGTAGTCAAGATGTTGATGTTGGTGAAAACTTGAGGTGGGTTTGGTTGGAAGGCAGCCTCTTGGGGATGAGTCCAACACTCCTAGATAGGATCCATTTGAACATGAGTTTCCCATCTTCACCCGAAGAAAAAAAAACTTAATATGCAATGGGTTGTTTTTTAAATAAGAATTAAGTTTTCAAGTATTTAAAAACATGAATCTATATCGAATTGTTTCCGATATGACAAATATATTAGATGTTATCTTTCTTTGTTTAGGAATTAGTTTTGGTCGTTTTGTTAGTAATTGTTCGGATTAGTATTCCAGGCGTAAATCCAGGTTACTGAGACGGGTCTGAAAATGAACACTGAAAGAATTCTTATACTCTCCGACAGTCAAGCAGATCTGAAACCCTTAGCATGCCACAAGAACAGATTTAGACTGATCAGGGACTGCAAACATCAACTCCCATCCCTGGCCAACCACAATAAGATAAGGTTTAAGTGAGTTCCGGGGCAGAAAGGTATAATAAACAATGAAATGGTAGACACACTAGCAAAGAAAGAGAATTGACTGGTCTAGAACCAGTATTCAGTAAATAAAAAACTGCACGTGCCTAAGCAGGAGCTCAGCAAACTCCTCCCATTACATTAGATTACAAGGGTGTTGATTGGTCTGTGATTACTCTGAGATCAGATTTCTGAAGCCCCAAGAGCAATTTAACGTAGTAAACAGTAGGTCGTGATAACTTTTTGCCTGTCTTTGGCCTGGAGTATTTCTTCTGATGAAAGGAGTACAAGCTTCTTCCACGATACCATCAGCAATCTCATTTTCAATTTCTTTATGCCCTGGCACCAAAACTCCCATAGTCGCTGACCAACGAAATATTGAGTATTGGTAAAATAAAGAAAGTTGCAGGAGTGATCACTGCACCTCTAGGAAGCACATGCATACCTTGGGCATATATAGGGATGAACCTATTTGTCGGTAGTTCATGGAAGAGAAAGCCTCATACATTATCTAAATGGGAGGCAAAGACTTACTGGAGACACTCTGAATGGGATTTTGCCGAAAAGAATCTTATGAAAAGACTGTTAGGGACAACTTGCCTTTTTACATAAACTGTGCAACCAAAAGCACAAAAAAGTTCAAAAAGCTGAGATGCCGGGGACTCGAAATGTTGACAGGGTGTACTGTTCAAATCAATCAAATCAATAACTTGAAAATAATAGTAGGTAACTTTGTTTGGAGGAGGAGTTTACTGATAATTAGACATATTGTCTATTATACCCAAATAATATAGGAGCAAAGTACATAATTTGCTGGACTTTTAATTTAATCACTGTTTGCTTAACAAAATAGTTATTTGTGTATTTAGAGCGTAAAGTAACAGATTGCAGCTTGAGAAAGAATGTTGCCGCGATCTTTCGAAAGCGGCAATTTTACTTTGAGCTCGAAAAACACACATAATTTTTTCTACAGTCGCCCTTTTAATAATTAAAACATTTTTTATATTATCTCAGGTTATAATAGGAGTACTAGAATAATCGTCATTTTCGCTATTCATCATTATTAACCTTAAAAAGATCTACTGACTAGGGATGTTAAAAAATAATCGATTTTTTAATAAATCGATTATTATTTTCTTATAATCGTTTTTTAGTTGTAGATTTTTATAGTAATATTAATCGATTTTTAGTAAATCGATTTTATAAATTACGTGTTAAAATCGATTTTCGGAAACGGCTCGTAATATTTATTGACTATTTTTCAAAATTTTTACAACTTTTGACGATTATTGACCATTTCTCAAAATTTTGACAATTATTGACCATTTTTCAAAATTTTTAACAATTATTGACCATTTTTGACTGCTTTTCAAAAGAAGTGACCATTTTTAACCATTTTTGACAATAATTGTCCATTTTTAACAGTTTTTAACAATAATTGACAATTTTAATCATTTTTGATAGTTTCTGACCATTTTTGACAATTTTTCGAAATTTTAGACCATTTTTCAAAATTATTGACCATTTTTGATAATTATTGACAATTATGGACCATTTTTCATAATTTTTGACGATTTTTGACAATTATTGACCATTTTTGACCATATTTCTTAATTTTGGTCAATTTTTCGAAAACCTTAAAAATTTTGGACAATTATCAACTATTTTTCAAAATTTTGACAATTTTTAACAATAATTGTCCATTTTTGACAGTTTTGGTCAATTTTTGACCATTTTTGCTAGTTTTTGACAATTATTGGCCATTTTTGACTATTTTTCCAAATTTTTGACCATTTTTCAAAATTATTGACCATTTTTGATAGTTTTTGACAATTATCGACCATTTTCAAAATTTTTACAATTTTTGACAATTATTGACGAATTTTGACAATAATTATCCATTTTTGACAGTTTTCAAAAATAGTTGACAATTTTTAACCATTTTGGATAGTTTTAGACCATTTCTCCCAATTTTTGACCATTTTTGAATATTATTGACCATTTTTGACCATATTTCAAAAACTTTAACAATTTTTGACAATTATCAACTATTTTTCAAAATTTTGACAATTTTTAACAATAATTGTCCATTTTTAACAATTTTTCAAAATTTTTGACCATTTTTCAAAATGATTGACCATTTTTAATAGTTTTTGACAATTATGGACCATTTTTCAAAATTTCAACAATTTTTGACAGGTATTGACCAATTTTGACAATAATTGTCCATTTTTGATAGTTTCTGACAATTATTGACCATTTTTAACAATTTTTGAAATTTTTTGACCATTTTTCAAAAAAAAATTGACAATTGACCATTTTTGACAATTTTTGAAAATTTATACAATTTTTGACAGTTTGTGACATTAATTGACAATTATTGACCATTTTTGACCATATTTCTAAATTTTTGACAATTTTCATATTATTTTATTTTATTTTTAATCTGATAAATTGTTAAATATTCAGCAATTGAGTTAATTCGGAAGGCGTGGTTTGTTTAAATAAGCGAGCGAAAAAGATTCCTTATTTGCGCTAGAGCGTAAAGTAACAATCCTCGGCACTTGTCGACTTTACGATTTCATTTGAATATAGTAATTAGTCATTTTACGCGCGACTGTAGAAAAAATATTGAAAAGTATTTTTTCTACAGTCGCGCGTAAAATGACTAATTACTATATTCAAATGAAATCGTAAAGTCGACACGTGCCGAGGATTGTTACTTTACTAGTTTTCCAGTTTATCATAAAAAATGGATGGGGTAAAAACATTAAAAAACTTTATTTCGTCAATTATCTCCCTAGCTTTATTCACTTTATTTTTCGAATGCTTCAAGTTTCGCTTTTTTTTCTCACAGACCTATATTTTAAAAATTGACATGTCATATTTTGTTTCCGCTTATATACATCAATAAAAAATTATCTATCTCTATTTAATGACTAATTACACTGAATATATCTTACTAATTACCTGCGTTATTTCATAGCGTCGTCTGTGAATTATCTATGGGGTTGGTAGATATAGCCCTTGCGCCCCCTCCACTAGTTACTGAGCCTTTGAGCTTACTCAATTCAGATGGTGGGATATCGTCGTCATCTGTTTCGAGCGCGGGGTTAATCCTGCCATTTCTTTCGTCTTTACCAACCATCGTAGCTGCTCCATAGAGTTTCCCCATTGCACCTTCAACAGTAAAACGAATAGACAATATTTTGCTTTTGACTAAAGAGGAAATACAAAGAATTTGGGGATTCTCATGGAAAAATATTTATTAATATTAACGATATAAATAAACGCGAAAAAACAGCAAGATTCAACTTTAGGAAACAAATTTTTAGTAAATGTAGACAGGACAAATATCTGGAAATAATTTTTAAGCTTCTAGCATAATCGCTAGAGGGTGTATTTTATGAATAAAAATTTTAAAACCAGTTTTCAATAAAATATACCTAATTATACCAGATACCATATAGACCATTCCAGAACACCTGACTTTGATAGGTCAGCCATATTGTTCTGGATCAGTTGGAGTTTGTGTGTTTTGACATGTGCTGTAAGTCATTTGGTTGTCAGACACTTTGTAGAACATTGTCAATGTAATATATATTCTATTCAAGTAATAAAAACTCTACAAATAACACATGGCGCAGTCAGTAGACTGTCTCTAAAATGAATTGAATAATAATTAAAATGTCGGACGACGGAAAAAGCAATCAACATAGGCGTTGTGTGATTCCAACGAAATTCGATGGCAACAGATTCAGGTGCAAACCCTTATTTTTTAATATAATACCTACCTCTATTGCAACTTTTTTCCGTTTTCTTCGTTCAAATCTCTCACATCTTGAAGCTGCAGTCATCTGGTTTCCCACTAGTGGTCTAGCAGGAATCCAGTCAGGATTAACTAACCTTCGATAAAAGTCGGTAATTGAAAAATAGATACCTTATCTCGTGTTCCCTGCATTGCACACTTATTAACACTATAAAACGATGGCATTTTAGATAATTTTAGGAACTTATTACTAATTAAAGTCCAACTATTATCCATTGTTTACCAGTCAACAATGAAAACTAAATAAAATATGACATGGGTCCTCCAAAACAATATGGCCGACCTATCAGTGACGTCATTCTGGAATGGTCTATAAGTAATCTAGAAGGAGGCCTAAATTACGCACAAATTTCACTAGGTTCGTTTTTCTGTATTTTTTCAAATAAAGGATGGGGGAGAGTGGGAATGTTTGTATGGATAAACACTTATAACTTTGGTTTGGATCAACCGATTTTAACGAAATTAGTCTCATTCGAAAGAGCGTAGATCAACCAATTACATTTAATATGAAATATTTGCGATTAATGTCAATTGTCATAGATACAGGGTACTTTGGAATAAAAATTGTTTTTCTTTTATAGATTAAAATAACAAAATATATGAAGAGAAGATCCCACACTATCGGAATATTTTCTGAGACACTGTAACCTTTCAAATCGTAACGCAGGAAGCTCCATTAAAAATTTTCTATTATTATTTTGCTTAAACTTAAAACCAATTTTATATATCCAATACTTTTGCTACATTGTACGTCATACATTTCTTCTCGGAACAGCTCACGAATTGTTTTTGACGATACACACTTTTTTAGCCGTACATTTAATGCGCCACTTATCATAAACTAGGTACTACTCAGGATAAGAGGGGTACATTTGGTTTTTATTTCAGTAACTTTCACAAAGAGAGTTCTTTTGAATTCGGCATCATTCAAAGTCTTCATTTTTTGTTTTACATACAGGATATCCCCAACGCCTCTGCACTTAGTTCGGTCGCTGACTTATTTAAGATTGATGTATTCTTCGGGAAAAGCATTGGCTCTCCTTATAAACATCTTTCCTCCTCTTTTTTTGAATAATATGTTTTGTCTTCTTTGATTACTGCAAACGATACAAGTTTGCAAACTTTTTCCTTCATATAAAACGCCACCTACCGGACAAACCCCACCAACTCACAATAGCCACCAAACAAAACAGCAATTGAGTAAGAAACCACCCCCAATTATAATAGATAAAAGTGTGAAATATGACCAGATATATAGATTAATATCTACTAATGGCATAAATGCTTCATCAAAATTATTAGCCTCAAAAGAAATTAAACTTAACTTCGCAAATCCAGAAGACTACAAAGATGTGACCAAAATACTCAATGAAGCAGAAATAAAATGAAACTCTTATGAGAATAAACTAAAGCCCAACATTTGATAATGAAACGATACTTAATAATCTCAAGAATAGAAAATAGAGATTCTTAAATGTAGAAAACATTATAAAGAAAAAGTACAATGGAAACAGATACAAAAATGTCAAACTACCAGTACATATGCTAATATTCGATACTAAAGAAGATGTTAATAAAATATATGAAATACATGATATATATATTGGGAATGAGAGTAAAAATTGAGTCTATAAGTCGACCCAAACTTATATATCTGTGCAAAAGATGTCAAGAATATGGACAGACCCAAAGATATTGCTACAAAACACCAAGATGCGTAAAATGTGTTGAAGAACACTTCACAAAAGATTGCGCTGAACCAAAAAATATACTACCGACTTGCTTCAACTGAAAAGAGCAACATCCTGCTAATTACAGAGGATGCGAAGTAGCTAGAACACTGCAGAAGTATAGGGAAGAAGCTACAAAAAAGAAAAAACTGTTCATACGAATAACACTATACAACAATCACGAAGGAACGATGATAAACCATTAACATCACAACAGAACAGATAAGGAAATAAAACCCAACATACCTGGAATAGCATAGTCAAATGAAATGCTCCATCACAAAAGCGTAACAATAGCACTAACAGCATAGAAGACATGCTAGCGAATATAATGGCAAGACTTGGCAAGCAAGAAAAAAACCAAGAAGTATTCAAAAGGGATGTAATGGACAGATTATCCAATCTAGAGACCAGCAACAGAAATCCTGGACCACGGCCTAGAGATGGGCGCTCAAGACGTTAGAATAGTAACATGGAATGCCAATGGACTTCTGCATCATAGAGAAGAGCTGCAGATGAACTTGGACACACTATAGACATATGTTTAGTCTCAGAAACACATTTCACAAATGAAAGTTTCCTTAGATTAAAATAATACATACTACACAGAGGAGGAAGCGCAGTAATAATAAAACAAAATATCAAACATTTTGAGGATACTTCAATAAAAACCGAACAAATACAAGTCACCTCTGTGACGATACATTGCAAAAGACAGACTATAAAAGTAGCTGCGAGATACTGCCCACCGAGATATAAACTCAAAAAATAAAACTACTTAAACTTACTCCAAGATCTTGGAGAAAGATTTATACTAGGAGGAGACTTCAACGCGAAACCCACCTTTTGGGGATCAAGACTAATTACTACAAAAGGTAGAGAGTTACTCAGCGCAGCCAATTAGTATAACTGCGACATCCACTCTACTGGACGACCAACTTATTGGCCAACAGATAGCAATAAAATTCCTAATCTATTGGCCTTGTACATAACTAGAAAACTTGTACAAAATTATATATAAATAGAAAAAGGCTTGGATCTACTCACGGATCACAGCGCAGTAGTAATGACATTGAGTAATAACGTTATAATCAAAGAATCTAATCTCACACTGGCAAACAAGACCACAGACAGGGTAAATTTCAACAAAGAGCTAGCAGAATAAAAACAACAGAAGAACTTGATATGGAAGCCGAGAAACTAGTCAGCCATATACAACAGACGATCTGGAACAATACGAGACCAGTAAAAAGAAAAATTCCCGGAAATAATTACCCAGCTGAAATAAGAAATCTTGTAGCTGAAACAAGATCACTGAGAAGACAATGGCAGCAAAATAGAACGCCAATGAATGAAAATAGATTAAACAATATCACACAGTCTCTAAGAAGAGAAAATTAGGAATGAAACAATGACTACTTACCTTCAGAGGCTTACATATGAGAAAGACACCGACTACTCTCTGTGGAAGGCCACTAAAGGAATAAAAAGGCCAAAAGCACATAACCCGCCTTTGAGAAAAGAAAACGGAACATGGGCTAGGAGCAATCAAGAAAAAGCACTTCTATCTGCCAACCATCTGGAAAATAATCTTCAACCCAATGAACAGAAGTAGCAGAAATCCCACCTGCAATAAATGAAGTAACCACCAAATACATAGAACCAGTAACACCAAAAGAACTTATAGAAGAAATAAAGACAAACATCAACCCGAAAAAAGCACCTGGTTATGACCTAATAACAGGAAAAATTCTAAAGCATTTGCCAAGAAAAGCAGTAGTTAAATTAATTTACATATTTAACGCAACCTTTAGACTAAAACATGTACCTACCTGTTGCAAAATAGCAGAGGTCATCATGATTCCGAAACCTGGGAAAACTGTCAACGAGGTATCATCACATAGACCAATTTCATTACTACCCATTATATCAAAACTTTTTGAAAAAATACTTTTAAAAAGGCTCAAACCCATTATTGAAGAAAAATGCATAATTTCCATACATCAGTTTGGGTTTAGAGAAAAGCACACCACAATAGATCAAGTGCATAGACTTACTGAGCGTCTGAAAAAAACACTAGAAGGAAAGAAGATATGTTCAGTAGTGTTCTTGGACGTAGCCCAAGCATTCGATGAAGACTGGCACCAAGGACTCGAACACAAGCTGAAACAACTTCTCCCAAAACAATACAGCTTACTGTTAAAGTCATTTATTAGCGGAAGAATGTTGTGTGTACCAGAGGTCCTGGGTCCATTGCTGTATCTAATTTACACCTATCCTATGATATACCAGTAATAGAACAAACTACAGTAGCTACATATGCATATGACACATGTGTACTGGGAGTTGGCAAAATCGAACCAGAGGCTAATGAAATACTCGAAGTCGCATTAAATCAAGTCAATGCATGGAAAAAAGATGGCGCACTCGACACTCGACGAAAATAAATCAGTGCATGTAAACTTTACAAATAAACACACTGGTCCAATGCCAAGAATTATATACAATCATATTATTCCATATGCAAACACGACCAAGTACCTAGGAATGAACCTAGATGCAAAGCTACGATGGAAAGAGCACATTAATAAGAAAAGGGAAGAGCTGAATCCCAAATATAGAAAATTATATTGGCTATTAGGTAAATAATCCGAACTATCCATTAGAAACAAGCTTATGATATACAATCAGGTTCTAAAGCCTGTGTGGACATATGGCATACAGCTTTGGGGGTGTGCCTGCTCAAGCAATATTAACATAATACAAAGATTTCAGAACCAGGTATTAAGGAGCATTGTCAACGCTCCTTGGTATGTAAGAAATAGCGACCTACACAGAGACCTGGGAGTGGAAATGGAAGCAGACTAGGTGAAACATGAAGAACGGCTTCAGAATCACAAGAACGTCGAAGCAATTCAGCTGCTACTGCTACCGTTTGAGCTAGTGTAGTGGGTTAGAAGCAGAGCACAGTGCGTGTTATGTAGTTAAACCAAGAAAGAACAAAGCTGAGAAATCACCAGTGGGTTAAACTCGGTAAAACATTTCAGTTTTAAGATTTTAACAGAAAAGTATTACATACTCGTTAATCTTGTTTCTAGATTAGTTGTCATTAAAAAAATATATAATACGCACTCTAGCGGTAAAGCTAGAAACTTGAAATATACTTACAGAAATTTCTCCTGGCCAGTTTTACTAAGAAATTTGTTTTCCCAAAAGATGGATACTTTCTTACATACAGCCGAGAGATTGACTTGGTCCAAAATGATGAAAGAAGGAAAAATTAAGTCTTTTGGAAACTTAATTGGCGTTCTGGTAGTTTTGGTTGACTTTCCTCATACTACGGAAACCCACTTACCTGAAGCCATCATTGACATCTGTTCGCCTTCTTCGCTTGGTTCTCCGACTCTCTGGATATCCTCTGGTATGTTCACTACACAGTTGAAGAAATCATACCCAGGAGCTAGTCGACCAGATTCGAATACCCATTTGGTCCACCAAGATACTCCTACTAACGTTATTAAGGACATCAACATAGCCATCGTTCTGAAAGGAAATAGCTGTCTTCGGTTTTCTTCATCCCACCCTGTAAAAAATAGAGAAATGCGTGAATTATAGAAGTTAATTGTTATTTGTAGAGCCGGTAGAGTCATCCGGTAGTGGAATTTGTTAGTTATGGATTTTATTTGATAATTATGGAAATTTTACACGTTGTAAGGGTTAAAGCAATTGATTTGCTAGAAAAATGACATTCATTTATTTCGATTTATTGGATATTAGTACAGCTTGTTCAATTTTCCACTAGTAATAAAGTTAAAAAATCAAATACGAGTATTATTCTAATATATGAAAATAAAAATTCAACCAAATGTTTAACTAGAAGGAAACGTTGCTGAAATTTCATTTGTGTTCATTTTGGTAAATTAAAGCAACGTTATGAGTGAGTTAAAGTTTTTCTTCAATAAAATTTCATTGTTTCTTCATGAACTAAATAATATAGGGCGTCGGCCTAGCTTTGTAGTGGAACGCTTCTGATGCGATAATTATAACCAAGCAAGGTCGAGCGAGGTTAGTACTTGGATGGGTGACCACTGGGGAAACACCGTCGTGGAGCCCGTACAGCCTGCAGCGAAACACCTTAGATTACTAGGGTCAGTAGCATATCGCAGCTCGCAGGCATTATACCAATGAGCACGAGGTATAATGTAGATATGCCGTCTTTCGGAGGAGACGTAAAACCGAGGTCCCGAGTCCATGGATGTTGGGCTAGATAAAGATCCCTACCACTGGTTGGAACACTAGTGGATTCGGCAAAATTTCCGGTTAGGGGTAGAGTGCTCCCGGCGTCGGTGATTAGCCTGAGTTGCAGAAATAGACCGACGTTAAATAACCGAATAAAAAAAAAACTGAATAATAGGTACGTCACTCAGAGTTTAAAACTCGAAAAATGTCGACGGAACCAGTGAGCTTATTAATTTATATTTATATATTTATATTTGAAAAAATAGGTTCAGCCACTTATGGATGTAGTAGAATATGTTATCATAGCTTTGGATATGCTAAGCGTGTTATCAAATGTTTCATTCTAACAAGTAAAACTTGACTTTAATTCAAAATGTGATATCTCACCTGGATATTTAATAAGAGGATCTAAATGCATAAGCTCTTCTCCACCTGACACTCTCACCAAAAAAGCTACAATGTAGGCTGAAAGGCTGCCGTAGGTGTTGCAGTACTCCTTGAAATGCACAACCATGAGAAGCTGGGGAAACAGGATAACGTACACCAGATCTGAGCACATAGACCTGAAAAAAATAGAGTTGTCCAAAAAGAGCTAAATTAAATTTCGAACCAAAGATCGTAAAAATTTATAATGAGAAAGAGCATAAATGAGTTTATTGAAAAGGTTAAGAATTAAGTTGAAGAACATCATCTTAATTTTTAACTTCCTTCGATACTTTCTGGGTTTATACGAAAAACAACTCAATTTTTAATATTCTTATAAGATGTTAACAAACTAACATTCGGCGTTGATAATGTTACGTTGGTAAAATTTTCATTCGTCAAATGATCGAGTAAATTGATATAGAAGGTTGATTGTCTGATTAATATTCACTGTTCGTGTTTAATCACCTAAACATGCAAAACATTCCGCTATCAAATGGGAAATATTGATTTTCCGTTTCATAAACACCTATATGTATTCGCATAACTTACCACAGTCCATATATCGATGGTATCGTCAAAGCCATCACTGTCGCCAGAAACCCAACTATCAGTATAGAAACCCTCATTACCCATATTATCTCCATTTCTGAAGCTTTTTGTCTGAAGATGAGCTTGTAGACATTTCTAGCAAACATAGAACTGGCGGAGAGCACACTTGAATCCGCCGATGACATAACCGCTGCTGACACAGCACCCAAACCGAAGAAAGACACGAAACTTGGAGTAAGATATTGTAGTACCATTGGAAGAATCATGCTGGTTTCGTCTACCGTAAGTGGGTAAGGCCCTTTGTAACCGGTTTCGTTCCAAGCTGTAGGTTACATATAATAATCTTAGTATCCTAGTCACATGTAAAAATATTTTTAGTGGATTTAAGAATGTTGATGAGCTTTGAATTACATTTTTTCTAAAAACAACGATTTACGAAAGGACAAATCGAAAAACAGACTAAAAAACTGTTCAATGCAAAGCTATTAACCGAATGAAACTAAAAGTGGCCAAAAGAAGTGTGAATAGGAAGAATACTGGCGATTTAGATAATTTTATATTTTTTACTTTTATTCATTCAATACTACTATTAATCTGGTACTTATACTACTTGTTTTCAAAATACTGAATAACAGTGAGTCCTCACCTGTTGCCTTGGCAATGGCTCCAATTAAAACAGGTGGTATAGCCATCAACACACAGCCAACAGCAGCCACATACGATAACACCTGTGCTCTACCAGCCGATTTACTACTCAGTACCCTCTGGAAATATACCTGCCAAGGTATTCCTCCGAAGACCAACAGCAGCCCATAATCTATATAGAAAAAGATTTCCTCTCGTTTCACTTCTCCTATCCAGTCTACTTCCATCGAAGAAAGTGGAGCAACGTGGTCATTTCCCCAAGCAAACGGTATACACATCCACAAACCAATGAAGATGCAAAACAGTTGAATAACATCGGTGTAAGCTACTGCGTAAAGTCCTCCGAATAAAGTGTAGAATACAGCAACGCATGCGCTGAAAATAACACTCGTACGATGATCCATGTCTATAATAACACTAAGTGTTGCTCCTAGTGCTGCTAGAATTCCCGCTGCCCAAAATACCTAAGAATAGAAACGTTTTTATTATTCTTATTCCATGATTGCTCTTAGATTGGCAAATATTCATCAGGTCAAACATATTTTCCAATATACCTCTCCGCAAAGTGCTGGCAAGAAGAGAAGTCCTCCCATTCTCTCTCCGAACGAATCCTGTAAGGGATCCAACATGGTGATGTAGCCCTGTTGCCGCATTTTATTGGCGAAAAAAATTCCGCCGAATACTAAGCTGAGAGAATATCCAAACGGAGCTTGGCACCAAACTAACCCTGAGGTGTAAATGGCTTCTGCTGTTCCGTTAATGTAGCCACCACCAACCCATGTTGCTGAAAAATAATATCAAAATTGATAAGAATTCATGACTTTCAGGACTACAAGTCAACTGCTTCAATACTATCAGTTGTTAGTGGAAAATTAGAAGGCTATCGAAAACAGCATTTTGATCGTGAACATTTTTTTACTAACTATTAAAAATTACTATACCTGTCATTGTGAAAATTCCAACGAATAAGCCAATATTTCGACCAGCGAGCATAACTTCTTCTTCGGAATCATTTCCTTCTTCTTTTTTTCTGCCTGCCCATATTCCAACACCCAATATTAAAACATAAAAGATGATTATAGATATAACTCCAGCTACGTTAATCATGTTCTAGATCTGTAAAAAAAATCATTATAAACAGACTCATTTGCTGGCCAAGAATAAATTAATTTTCACAATAAAAGGAGCAAAATAGCTTTATGACTTCAATAGTATGGAAAATCTAGAAGCTGTGAGGAGCAGATGAGCACTCAAAGCAACTTTAATCCAGTAAGAGCGTCTAGACTAGTGCGTTGAAAAAATTAAAGACATAACGGAACGCAATAACGTCAAGATGACTATCAGGTCTCCAGGGTATCGATAAAAAATCTGACAAAGTTACAAAAAAGGGACAGAGGATACACAGTCTGAACATAGCTAAAAACGGCACTTACGAGACCAAGTAGCAAACTTAATGTTAATTCCACTTACTCCTTCCTGGATAAAACATATCCCACGGGATCCCAAATTACCTTATAAAAAAGGTCTTCCTAGGAATGATAAGCCAACACCTCAAGAGTCTAGTACTCTATGCTACTTCCAAAAGTGAGACCGGAGTGGGCTAGTAACTCCTACCCACTACCCCATAAGCTCCTTCCTTCTCCCTCCTCATTGTAATGCTTACACTGGAGATTTGTTTACTATTTTCCAAGCCTTCACGTCAATTTCTCCACCCAACAATCATGCAGCAATTTACCCTGATTCTCTCTCGCTCCGATTAAATCATTGGATGTCACCTTCACCGACCATCCTTTGGTTTAAAACGTACATGATTCCTACCAACATCTTCTTTCCCAAGATATAACAGTTAGCATCATCTGCTTGCCCTCACACCTTGAAGTGACCGGTAACGAACTAGTTCATCGCCTCACAAAGGAAGCTGCTTCAACCACTATCCCAACAAGGAGCATTCAAATTGGCAGATTAAAAGAAAATCATGTTAGACATTGCAAGGCCAAGTGGCAAGCGATCAGAACTATATAGCTAAAAACGGCACTCTCTAGAAAAACGTGAAAACAATGTCCAATTATGAGACCGAGTAGCAAACTTAATTTTTATTCCACCTACTCCTTCCTGGATAAAACATATCCCACGCGACTCCAAATAACCTCATACTAAAGGTCTTCCTAGAAATGATAAGCCATCAGCTCTAGAGTCTAGTACTCTATGCTACTTCCAAAAGTGAGTCTGGAGTAGGTTAGTAACAATTGCCCACTACCCCATGAGCTCCTTTCTTGTCCCTCCTCATTGTAGTGCTTACACTGTAGATTTTTTTACTATTTTCCAAGCTTTCTCCATTTCTCCACCCAACAAGCATGCAGAAATTTACCCTGATTCTCTCTCGCTTCGATTGAATCATTGGATGTCACCTTCACCGACCATCCTTTGGTTTAAAACGTTCATGATTTCTACCAACATCTCCTTCCCCAAGATACAATAGCTAGCATCATCTGCTTGATGCAACCGGTAACGAACTAGTTGATCGCCTCACAAAGGGAAGGTGCTTCAACCACTATCCCAAAACATGTCCTAAAACATTGCAAGGCCACTGGAGCTCTCTGAAAACGCTTCCTCTCCTGAACTCCACTTACAGTGAAGCATGTACTCATCGAATGTCAACTGTACACCGCCAGACGATTAAAGTTAAAGCTCAAATCCAAAATCAGTGACATATTGAACTGCCCTGATCAAATTCACTGTTCCAGTTAATTCCTCAGTTGATGCCATACGTGAGCAAAAAAAGTGATAACCCAACAAACAGCTTCAATGCAGGTGGTAGACATGATCTCCAGTATTGTATTTGTAATGAATTCTATCCATTATTTAAAAAACTGTAGGATCAATAACCTTCGTTAATTATAAAGGGTTCAGCAATGTAGAATTTATTTCAACTTCACGTTCACTAAAATAATTTCATTCGAATAAAAGCTTTTAACCCGCAGAAAAATACTGATCGTCAAAGATTAGGCTTAGCTGCTTCCTGTAAAACAAAAAATTAATAATAGCTATGACAACTGAAACATAACTAAAATTAGATTATCTGCCAAACGAGCATGTTTTAATTAGATAACTGATTCATGCGGGATTTTAAAAATATAATTGAATACACCTATTTCCCTACAGGAATGTAACGTGATTTGCGTGCAAAAGTTACCGACAAAATTTATTGATTAAAATGTGTGCGCAGGTGAAGGTACTGAGATTTCACGGTTGTTTTCTATTGAGAACTGACCTTTATTTGGGTACAAATAGATGAAGTGAAAACACAAAAGGTGCCGTGAGTATATGTAGATGGGAGAACTTGTTTTCCTATAACTAGAATAGGGATTTTGAGGAATTAAATCAACGGGATTTTGAGCAAAGTAGCGTCAAACATTTACGATATGGATGAATTCTTGGATTTAATTACCGTATTAAAAAAAAAGGAAGATGTTAATTGAGAATTGGTGAAATTGGACCAATCTATGATAGGGGCTTTTTTATAGAAAATTATACATATGCTGGTGGTGAATTTCGTGCAATTGAATGGAAAACAAATATGTATGATTCTAAAAATATCTTCATTTATTAGTATCTTATAAAAGCTGAAAACGTTTCTCCAAATTTTATTTCGGTCCTGAAATCAGATCCTGGATGAATCTCGGCGAAATATACGTTAATGGACACTATGAACCTTTCATTTATCGAAACTAATTTTCCCGCAGGGTTTGTTTCAGATTTCTGAAAAAATGGTGCAAAAACTAGTGAATACGGTGGATACTCAAGCAATTCGTAATTAAATTCTTTGATTGTAGCTACACTTTTGCATTATCTGGGATAAAATTTCTCTACCAAAATTGATATTACATCCCAAAAAGTTGATGGAAGAGCGTAATAATTAGGTGCCTAAAGCGGCACTCTGTAATTCACATTCTCAACGAAACCGAAAAGAGACTATATTTATGGCTATTTTCATCAGTATTCTTTAGACATATCTCTTCTTTGACGAAAATAGTTCGGCATCACTAATTCGTATAGAGATATTTGTATTCTAGAAGAAATTTTGAAAGAAAAATTATCCCTTTCCTTAGTTCTTACTAGAAGTGTTGTTTTTTCAATTTTTTGGAAAGCGGTGCAAATTCTGTAGAGTAATATGCGTTCTCTAAGTATGTGAATGCTGGTTTCTTTTTTCATTTCACAGAATATACATTATTTCTGCTCCATTATTTTGAGCTTGTCAAGGTGCTCATTCAAGCGGAAGTGTGTTGTTGGGCCATATCTCTTAGTGCAGCCTTTCTCTGGTCTCTGCATTATTGGTCATAATTTCCCTGGAGTATCCTGGACTGAATTATCCCTACTTGATCTAAGCAATGATTCGACCTTCTTGTTTTCCCAATTTGACCGATTCCTTCCATATTGGTGCTGATACCACAAAAGCATGCCGGTCCCCAAAAGAGTATTTCAGCCCCTGTATTTGCAAGCTCATTTGCTTCTTTGACTCCTATTCCAGTGTCTTCTGGAACCCACAGTGCGATGCTGTTCTTGTCTGGTTCACTCAGTTTTTTAGGCATTCCCATACCATTTTAGAACGGATTACACAGGAGCTTAGTGCTTTGATGGCTACTTGATCTTCTGTCTTCTTCTTCTTCATCAATATTGAACAGTGCAAACTTTTTTATTGAGTGAATTTTCCGAACTTTCGGAGTTTGGTTCCCGGCCCGTACATTCCTATCCTACTCCTTTCTTTTTTTTAGAATCATTCATATACCATTGCTTGGATATATATTTTTCTATTTGCAAATGTCTAGTTGACATATTTATAACTCTCTTCCTGAAAAATTTAGAGCTATTAGTACCAATAGCTTTAAAGTTAGATTCAAAAATATGCTCCAAGGACAACAGGATCAGAATAGAACATATTTATATAGAGTGGTTATTTCTTCTTGGTATGTAGGTATATTTTGGCATTTGTGTTTAAATTTATATTTAGATATTTGGACTTTGACTAATTTGTTTTTTTAGTTCAAGATATTCTTCAGTTTTAAGTTAAGGATAAGTGGCTGAGCATTTTCGTTGTGAACAATTCACAATGGAAAATGATCTTCGCCTTTTGTTTTCTTTTGTTTCTCCACTTATTTAAATCGTATTTTTTAAAAGAAATTTATTATTATTATTATTAATGCTGAAAAAATATGGCTTTCTTTCATGGGAACCAAAATCTACCATTATCAAATGAACAAGCAGAATCTGCATTTCCTTACAACCAAAATATACTTTCATGTGTCGCAGTGGAAGACCGAAATTCTAATTCCCCTGATTCATCTCATCCTACGGGCATATATATTTATAATTAACAATGTTGAAAAACTCACGTCTCTCTTTTCCAAAAATAATAACAGTTGAAGCTGAAATAGCATTTTTTTATGAAGGTCCCTGTAATACCTATTGCGTGTTTCCAAAGCAGATACAGTTGATAAAATAAATTTATAGGGTCAAACACATTGATGTCTATAAATAATCTAGCAATATAGAATAACTTTTAAGTATGGAACGCCTCAATTATCTCGGAAACGGATAGTACGATTTTTTAAGATGTTGGTGTGCAAGGATCTTGTGATATGGCCGATATTATGGTGGTATTTACATTGTTGTCAGATGACTGCTACAATAACAACTCTGACGTTTCAATAAATTAGTATAGACAGGTATAGAGCATTTCTAAGTGACGTCATCATCCTGTGCCATGTTGTCTTAAACAGCTGATCACGGACAACCTTCAGAAAGATGGATGGAAATAGCATTTTTCACTGAATTAAATATAAATCGAGAGGTTATATTGAGGTTTGAGGTTATATTAGAATTTAGTGTGAAGGTTGAAGGGTGACAGAAATTCGTCACGATGACGTACTTTTTTTTCAGTTCAGTACTTGGAAAAGGTCAATTGTTGGTGTTTATTTATCATATATCTAAAAAAGAACGAAAAAGTGAAGATCTGACAACAATGTACCACCATAATATCTATAGCCCGTTCAGTATTAAAACCGTTGTACGTCATCAAAGTGTCGAAAAAGAGACGTTCGTTTATATTATGTCATTCGTTTGCTGCTGTCAATCCACTGTCAATCACTATCTTTAGCCTCTCTAAACTCAATAAATATTGAAATTTGTAGGTCGCATGGTATTAAAAAATATAAATATATCCTTAAAGATTGGTTTCGTAATTAATTTCACATCAAATACAACTCGTAGGTTAATTAAATATTAAACTCAAACTAACGTCAGTTGTACTAAAAACTTTATATGTTGGCAAGAATGCGCGCTGTTGCCGCGATTAAAATGTTTTATTTGGTTCAGTTGACGTCTTGACAATTTGGGGTTATGTTGTGACAATTTCATATTGCTCATTTGATTTTTCGATTCTTTTATCTGCGTGTTATTAAAAAACTGCAGAGAACTGTGAGTAATTTTTCACAAGCAGTAATGAGTTCCCAAAAAACTTATAAATGAAACTTAATAACACTGCAATAGTTAAGTTAAGTATAAGTTTAATAGCCAAATAAAAAGAATATTTGATAACTTCATTTGACATATTCTAGATTCTCATACTATTTCAAGGGCTTGGCAACATAATCCAGTTATGACAGATGTGACGTGCAACGGTTTTAATACTGAACGGGCTATATAAAAATCGTGCCATCCGTTTCCGAGATAATTGAGCTCTCTGTATAAATACTTGTTAGAACATCCACTGTCATTAGGGGTTTGATCGATGGTGAGTTAGTAAATACAAATGACATACCTCATTTCGCTAAGTAAGTTTTTGTTTGATATCTATAAAAATTGATAACTTATACGTCATACGTAAATGAAGAATCGACATTATGAACGGTTTTTAAAACGTAGACACAAAGGCATTAAACGATTAGAGAGGAAAAAAATTCTATTTTATTGGTAGACTGATATTGAATGGGTCAATCGATTTTCCATGCTGGCAGTTCCATAAATTTCTTTTTCTTTCCCAAAACCCAAATTACACGTAAAAAGAATATGCAGATGTACATTTTATATATGAATAGGCAATGGAAGCCATTCTCAATCTTCCGCCTCTTGCTCTGCATGTTAAGGCGCACGAGAGAATGGCTGCATACAGGCTGGAATGCAATGGAGGAACCAACACCCTCAGTCATTCCAGAATCACAGATGTTATCCCAAACTCGCTTCTTGAAATGAGAAGTGATAAAATTTTGGCCACAATCAACGACAACCAACCATACCATATCCAGCTAAACTGGGATGGGTTGGAAGCATACAGTCAGGAAGGAACCTTGGTGTGGTACACAGACGGATCTGAAACTGACATAGGAGCAGGAGCTGGAGTCGATGGTGCCAGACCCAGGTGCAATGTCCACACATCGTTGGGAAACTTTGCATCTGTATTCCAGGCAGAAATCTACGTTATCGACACGTGTTTGCAGATGAACATCGAAAGTATAGAGGCCAAAAGACCCTCTTACTCTCAGATAGTCAGGCAGCACTGAAATCTTTAGCATGTCCCCAGATCAGATCCAGACTGATCTGGAACTGCCTTCAAATACTTGCAACCATGGCAAACCACAATAGGGTGACACTTAAGTGGTTCCCGGGGCACAAGGGTATTGAAGACGCCCTAGCGAAGCTAGGGTCTGAAACTTCATTCACTGGTCCTGATCCATACTGGAAACACGTGTGCCAAAACATAGCAAACTCCTGGTCAAAAAATCCTCGGAGTCGCTGACTAACGAAATATTAAACCTCGACAGAGGCCATTGTACCCTAAGGAAGCAAATGCATACAATTGGCATTCATAGGGAGGAACCTATTTGTCTGTTGTGCATGGAAGAGGAGGAAACAGCCTCTCACATCATCTTCGAATGTGAAGCACTGTCTGATTCGAGATATAGACTCCTAGGACAAGAGTAATCAAGGGAGGATTTATCTTCACATAAACGATATAACCAAGAGCACAAAAAGCCCAAAGGCTGATGTGCCGAGGTCTCTAAGCCTCTGACTAATGGTGCCGAACTAGTAAATGAATCAATCAATCAAAATATTAATATAAAATACTTCAAAAACAACTCCTCCATTCCTATATTGTCTAAAATGTGTGGAAGAAAAGTGTACTGCGCCTATTCATCTCAACGTGTTGATGACGCAAAGAACTGCTTAAGTAAAATATATATGATGGTTTTAGTCCAAATGTGACATGGATCATCCATTATATTTCAGAGAAGAAATTGGCAGCCAGTTTAACGGAAAGCAACCAAAGAAAAGAGTCCAAGAGCCACATTGAGCTTTGAAATCCTCTTGGGATTTTAATGGCATGATATTCATTTACTAAAGCTAAAGAAAAACTTCCATCTAGTGATTATCTTCAGGCATATTGAAAAAGTTAACTCCTGTAACACAACCAGTTGTTAACCTTGAAACTTTTTGATCAATATGTTAGGTTACATCCTGAGAAACTATTTTGTAATGCAAGAAAAAGTCGGAGAAAACGATTAGTGAGAGTAATTTTATGACATAAGGCGAATGATGTTGTGACCTACATTAATCAGTTTTATCTTAAACAGCTTCTTTTCGGATTAAAAGTAACCTAAATTTTATTTTGAATAGTTTTACCTGTACAAGTTTCTGGTAGAAGCACTAAATATTGTTACAACCGTTAGATTACCTTAAAAATTATTTAACAAACTAATCGTTTATACAAGTAGAGCTAAAGCGTTCAAAAAATAAACAACAATCACCCCAACGTAATGAAGTTTTTTGAGAGGGACTGTTCCTGGTTCTAAAAGCTAGCCCACACATGGGCGATGGCGAAATTCATCAACACGCCACGTATAGATCTCCTTCCGACATACAATTTTGACGACAGCAACGAAAGAACTGCTCCAGGTTTCGTCCAGATATTGATCCTGAGTGACGTCAACCGGTGGAATGGGCAGGGCCTATCGTGATTTAACGGAGGCGGCGCACATTTTGGCCCATTGGAGGATCGGAGATGGGCGAAATGTGTTCTCCTTGTTCCCCTTAACGCCCACGTTGGTTTTTGGTGGAGGTCGACTAAACAATTGATCAATATTTTTGTCTACAATAACGGCGGTCTTAGAAATATCGATGGATTTTTTGTGTAGTGGCATTTGGGAAGATTTTTAAAATGGGACATTCCAAAAAGACTACATTTGGTTTGAAGTATATATTTTATCAAAAAGGGTAAAAATAAACGATTATATTCAAAGCTTCACTCTTATCATAATACCTACGTTATACAATACAGGGTGTGTCATAATAAACTGTACATACTCCAATCTCGTGGTGAATTTTTACTGAAACTTCTTTTGTTTATAAAATTTGTCCGATTTGTCTCATTATCTGATAAAATGTTAAACTGCTACCACCTGGAACTAATGAATTGATTCACTCATCAAAACTAGCTAAAATATCAGGACTGGTTCAGTGAACTGCCAGCAGACACATCCCCTTTCAAAGATCGTACGCCTATGGTAAATGGAAATTGTTACAAATTAACCCTCTTTAAAAATGTTATCTTACGTCCATAATTTAGAAATTTTACAAATAAATTGATTCATTACAAAATTTCATCATAAGTTTTGCCCTACCAAATATATACTACGTACTACCAGAACGATTTTATTGGCGCAATGGTAACTTTTAACTGGAACATCGAGGAAGTTTCATTCAATCTGACTGGAATACGTTTCCATAATCTCCCTGTAGTGTCATTTTTGCAAATAGATTAACTCCTCTTAAAAATTTCATCGCACGCCCAAACTACATGGAAATTTTACAAATAAATACCTTTGAAAATGGTAACCCCAGAGATATCAACCAATGAAGGAAAAAAAAGGAAAAGAACCAAACTAACTCCACCTACTTGGCGATGACGGCACAGTTTCTAAAAATCCTTAGTTCTGTGGGTAACGGCGACAGGTGGGGGTTAAGCGATGACGTGAATCTTTGCCTTTACCAAAAACTCCTCAAATCGGCCAAAGAAATTTTTACTTCAAAAACATGCACAAAATGCCTGGTAATAGCTTTAAGTATAAAATTGCTGAATTATGTTTCATGATTTTTATTTCTTCAACATTTTAGTTCTTCACGCCCCAAAATGTATCTTTTCTGAATATCTACTCCTTTGCTAGACTGTTCGAACTGAATACATTCAAAAAATCTTATGTACCCCAGACACATGCTACTTTGTCAGCTTTTTAGCAGCTAGCGTCTAGCTACAAGCGTCTCAGACGCACAAAAAACGGATGTGTGTGTGCACACCCGACGCTACGCTGACGACCCGCTGGTGATACGAAAACGCCGGCGTCCAACAACTAAGCGAAACGCGTTGAAACCGCTTGTATGCGGCGGAAAGTCGGCGATTCGCACAGTCTGAAGAATTGGTTTCCGCTTTTATTGAATAATTTCAATTATTTGCGGATGATAAAAAAATCCATGCGACATACAGATTTCGTTGGAAAAAAGTATTCCAGATGCGCTTAGAATGTAGTATAAAGAGGTCCGATCTACGGAACAGTCGGGTGCAAGTACAAAGTAAGTACGAGTAGTCTTCCGAGACTTTCCACGGGAACTAAATAAACGGAAGAGGCACAAGAGATCTACTACAACTACAACTACAACTACAACTACAACTACAACTACAACTACAACTACAACTACAACTACAACTACAACTACAACTACAACTACAACTACAACTACAACTACAACTACAACTACAACTACAACTACAACTACAACTACAACTACAACTACAACTACAACTACAACTACAACTACAACTACAACTACAACTACAACTACAACTACAACTACAACTACAACTACAACTACAACTACAACTACAACTACAACTACAACTACAACTACAACTACAACTACAACTACAACTACAACTACAACTACAACTACAACTACAACTACAACTACAACTACAACTACAACTACAACTACAACTACAACTACAACTACAACTACAACTACAACTACAACTACAACTACAACTACAACTACAACTACAACTACAACTACAACTACAACTACAACTACAACTACAACTACAACTACAACTACAACTACAACTACAACTACAACTACAACTACAACTACAACTACAACTACAACTACAACTACAACTACAACTACAACTACAACTACAACTACAACTACAACTACAACTACAACTACAACTACAACTACAACTACAACTACAACTACAACTACAACTACAACTACAACTACAACTACAACTACAACTACAACTACAACTACAACTACAACTACAACTACAACTACAACTACAACTACAACTACAACTACAACTACAACTACAACTACAACTACAACTACAACTACAACTACAACTACAACTACAACTACAACTACAACTACAACTACAACTACAACTACAACTACAACTACAACTACAACTACAACTACAACTACAACTACAACTACAACTACAACTACAACTACAACTACAACTACAACTACAACTACAACTACAACTACAACTACAACTACAACTACAACTACAACTACAACTACAACTACAACTGCAACAACTACAACTACAACTACAACTATAATTATTACTACGAATGCCAAAAAGCTGAAAAAGTGACATTTGTGTGAGGCCCATTGAAAATAGATCTAGCTAGAGCTCAAAATTGCGCTCGTCTCAAACTACTTTGACAACTATAAGTTTATTTTTTTTATATTAATTCAAGTAATTTAATGCTTACAATAAAACCGCACCAAGCAATATTTGCTTTTTTGTGATAATAATCCCATAAATAAATTCGTTTCGTAGCTAATTAATTATTCATGACGTTTATAGCTTGTGTATGTGCCATACTTTTGAGTAATGAGAATTTGACCAAACAATAAAAAACGAATAATTCCAGTCCCGCTTTGTACCGTTATAAAAACTTTATTTATTCACACTTTTGGGTTAATTAACGAAAGAAATCGATATTCTACAGACGTTCTAAAAAATACAATTGAAACAAAAAATCTGAACACACATTTTTCATTTGAATCTCAATGTGTCCTAGAGAAAGTTCAATATTATTGTTTTTCTTCAAACGGTGGTCCCTGTAAAAATTCAACTATTGTCCAAAGCATATCAAACACTATTTTCAAAATACAGCTATAAGACAAAATCGGAGAATATCCAAAAAAAACCTTTTGTCGCCATCTACCTTAAAATAGGAAAACTCAGTATGTCGGTTAATATTAATAGATCTAGTGAACTGTTAGTAGGCATCCTTTACTTTGCTCCCATCTAGCGTGGAGTAGACGCACATCGATTTTACTGTTATCTACTACACATTGTTTTCTACATATAATCGGTAGAAAAGAAATTATTGAACCATGTGTTTGATCAACGAATACAGGCAAGTGCTGATTATATGTGAGACTAGTACTTCAACCCAGTGGTTAGATGGCGCTATAAAAAAATCATGTAAACGATGCAACCGTTGAATTTCTATACTGAGAAGACTCTTATTGATGATGATAATAATCATGTGATTAATAAAAGTTTATACCTCAACACACGCTTTTTCCCAATTATAAAGGTAGCGCCACTATGCGGATGAGAATGAAACGGAGGATAGACAGAGGAGACTTTTATTATTTAACCGCCATCTAGTTGAGAATGGTAAAAGCATGGACTGCAAGTAATATTACTGTATTCTGTATAAATATATGAATGACATGGAAAATATGTATATTGTATGAAAGAAAAATTTTAAAAATTTAAAATAACAAGGAATCCAAATAAAATTATTTCATGTAAGACTTCTATTTACTCTCTTTATATTAGACCACTTTTATGGTTAATATTATTTTTGTTGATATTTTCTTGTACGT
This sequence comes from Lochmaea crataegi, assembly GCA_947563755.1. Lineage (NCBI taxonomy): Eukaryota > Metazoa > Arthropoda > Insecta > Coleoptera > Chrysomelidae > Lochmaea > Lochmaea crataegi. The sequence continues at coordinate 53,810,759 of OX387424.1, read as the reverse complement.
AAAGAATGTTCGGGATAAGTTTTGTGTTTTGATTGGGTATTAACTAGAAAAGCCCTATTTAAAATTCACCAAAAAACTGAAAAATACCTAGAAGACATTAATTTTTATAATTTCAAAATAATAAGAAATAATTTGTATAATATACAATTGATGCTAAATTTGTTCAAATACAACAGCAAAAAATATGCGTATGTGTCTATTTAAAAAGGCATTTAATTGTGGGGTAAATAAGATTTACAGCAGTCCCTTTACGCTACGCTTTTTGTGAGTTTTGAACTGTGCAGTGCAACGATTCAGTTCAAAACTCAATATGAAGTGCTCAGCTCGATTACGATTTGTCCTTTCCGACAAAATATTGTTATCTTCTAGACAGTGAATTTTTTGAATGGTGCAGATCGTTAGTGTAAAGTGCGGGTATTGACTTTATGGACAAATATGGTATCTAATAACATTAAAATTCAAAACTGTATTGTAAAATATAGACAATATTACCAGTCGATCATGGTGCAATTTTGGGTACCACACAGAGCTGTTCTGGAATTTGGTAGTATATCTCCTTTGTTTGATTTTTAAATACGTATCACTTCAATAATAATACTCATGCTTAGGCAAATATGGATCTTTCATGGTCTACCAAATTTTTAACTTAATCTGCCTGTGGGAAGTGAAATCCAAGGAATATTCTACTACAAATTTGAGAGACGAAGCTTATGAAATATTGGTTATTTCTTATAAAATGGCTTTTCCGAAGGCAGATAAGAATCTTTATATAAAATGAATTAAAAATATGGGAGGCGATTTTCAGAAGAAATTTCAAAAAAATTAACCTTGATGAGCACTCTGGAAAAGGTACTTATGAAACATACCCTCTATAAAATTGTGGGTGTTTCAGTTAATCATTGTTTACTGCAAATCAAGAGATTAGAAAAACTTTTAGTTTCCCCTTTTTTTTAATTGAAACTAAAACTGTTGGCATCTTCCTTCTTTTCTCAGAGACGTCATACTTATGTCTCACTATTTAGTTAAAAATTTTCGGTTTCGTCCTAGCCTGAAGGCCGCAGCGGAGTGTAAAGGACCTGCTTTACCACAAAAAAGTATATCAATTACACCTATTTATAGTTGACGTAAAACACATTGTGCGAAAGTTAAAGTTGTCGGCTTTTTGTTTGACTCTAATATGAGTATAATAAACTCATAGTCAAGTCAATATTATAATTTCAAATGCTTAGTTGACGATACATTCATTTAATATTACACTTTCAACTAATAATCGTTAAAATGTATTTAATGATTTTTTAATTATTAAATAAATGTATCGACTGTCTAACGATTATTTCTAACCCGCAATTATGGAGCGCCAACCTACTTTTTAAGATAATTAGCGTTAATGAATAGAACAAAATACATTTTTTAATAAATCTCCACCTAAACGATGACTGCTATTTATAACCCGAATATCAAACATTGCTTTAAACAATATTAACCTATTTATATTTAAAAGCATCTTAAACACAATACCAGACAATTAATACTACCTTATATCTCGTTTTATTAAGAAGAAGTAGAAGTATAAATTTCAAATAATTTATTATTTTTTACATCTTTGACTGAACTATAACTAGTTATCTTTGACAGGGGTTGATTTTACGATGGCCGCACGTGTTGGTTGGTAGTATGACATCAAGGAAGAATGAAGTGTTTTTCTGAAGAAATTGTAAGTATACCTGCATATTTATTAGCAACAAAAAAAATCGAATGGGATGCAAAAAGGGCTCAGTTCACGTCTGGTATCCCGTATAATACGAACACCCTTTCAACAATTACGTAACATCAAATACAATATAGAATTATGTTTGGTAAGTAGACAAAAATAATATTAATACCTTTCAGAGTTTAGCTCCGCAATATAACTTAAAGGGGATATATACGATTAGATCTTTGCACTATAAGTTTTACGTCAACTATACCTGTTTTCTGGGATACACTGTATAGGCTTCAGGTTTTTACTAAAAATACACGTTGAGTTTTATGGATACATAAAAAATAACGGTTGGCTTGAAGTTTCGGTACTTATGAGTATGTTTTTGTTATTTGTATATAGGTGTGTCGAATTTATTAACATCCCACACACTGTGAAGTATTCATAAAAATCGAATATATATCGAGGTCATTGGAACGTGAGATGAGGTGAACATCAAGCCACGTAATGTAACGAATGACCTGTCGATTCAACAAAACATAATAACATGAAAAATTGGTATTTTACATTCAATAAGTAGTTAACATACGAAAATAATCAAATCTATTAATAAACTAGGACGCAAAGTGTATAAACATAAAATAAACAATTGTTTTTTGATCCACTGATTAATGTTCAAAAATAAGCAAAAATAGTAAAAATTTTCTATAAACCTTTATTATACAGAGCATTTCAATAAAAACTGTCCACCCCTCATAATTCTGAAGGCGTCACTTTTATGAAAAAATGAAAAAACACATCAAAAATCAGGGTGCTGAAATTGATTTCCATCGGTTTCCATACAATGATACAATAATTTGTTGACGTAAATCATCTATAGATGCTGGCTGAAGGCATACATTTTGGTTTTCGGATATCCCCATGAAAAAAGACAAGGGGGTTAAATTGGGTGACCTAGATGGCCATTCCAGCATTGGGCCTCGTCTACCTATCCACCGAGCAGTAAAAGATTCGTTTAAAAACCGTCTTACATCGAGAGTGTGATGTAGAAGTGCCCCATCTTGTTGAAACGCTAGCAAAACTTCTGACATGGTATCATAATTTTCTAGTATTCGTGTTATCTCGGGATCAATAGCTTCTCTGAGTAATAAATTGTTGATGAGACTCACCATTTAAGTTTGTCTCAATCAAATATGATCCAACAATATGGTCACCAAAAATGCCACACCAGACGTTCAATTTTTGTGGTGTTTGACTATGAAACACCCTCATTACGTGTGGGTCATTTTCTGCCCAATATCTACAATTATGTTTGTTTACTCCACCATTTAACGCAAATGAACATTCGTCGGAAAAGCAGATATTGTGAACTAAAGATGGAAAGTCGTGCATTCGTCGTGCATACGGTAAATTATTATTTATGAAAAGTGAATATTAATCTTATTGTTAGCATGTTATTTCTACAAATGCAGGACTGTATTTACTAGTATTAAATTATTTTAATGTAAATTGAATTTGTTTTATTTTGCAATGTTTTGATATCCCAATTATTATTAATTTCATAGCCTTTTCGAATTTGGCTGAATACGATCCTGATGATTTTATTTATCAAATTAAAGGTTAGCTATAATATGTCAAAATAACAAATTAAATATCGACATACCCAAAACCCGGATATACGTCACAAACGATGACGCACACCAAGAAGGGTATTATATGAACTATAGTTGTTTTTTAAGTTCTAGAATAGGTTTTTGTTCATTATTATTTGCAGATTGGTGAAATCGGGAATCTTTTGTTATTTTCTTGAGTAAGATGATTATAAGTTCTGCGGGGTAATTAAATACACTTTTACAGCTACCAAACTATATTTTGTAAGCCATTTTTTTTCAAATAAAATGCTGTTGAAACCTTGTAGTGGAGTTTTATTAAGAATTTTCCATTAAGATATTCCTCTTTATTTATAAAAATTATATGTGGACAAAAAGTCAATAGTGGCACAAGTTTAAAAAAAATAATAATACGAGTGTTTTCCTAAAAAAAATTGCAATAATACAATCGGATACCTAATTTTACACACCTAGAGATAAAACATTAAATTAAATAATAGAGTTAATACAAAATCTTCAAATCTTTTAATTAATCATTACAAATTAGTGATTTTCTTAAAACTAATGTTTTTTTGATATGCCACTATTGCACCCAGTGAGCGTTATCAATATTATTTCGAACTTAGCTTATACTGCGTAAAAATTTTTCGATAGCTTCTTTTACTAGAGTGGGTTCAATTTCTCTTTGCTGCAATTGATTGGATAATATATCTACGTTGGGCATTACATGATGGAAAAAAATCATCCAAAAATTGAAGATTGGATCATTTAATGTACGGCGATTATAATATACCAATTATAACTGAAGCAGGATATCACAACGAGCAATTCGACAATCTGCTATATGTTTATTGCTGCAAATATTATCAAAAATAGTGAAACCATTTCTCTTGGTTAGGTTCGAGGTGTTAAAGGAAATAGATAAATAGGTACAAAAGATGCACTTTGGTTTTCCAAGAATATTTTCTATTTTAAATGTTCTGAATTTTGACCTATTTTAGCATTAAAAGAATTTTAAATTGAATTGGGAATAGATTTATGGAAATTGATATATGACATTTCGATGTTCTTGAGTTAATCTGAAAACACCAATAATGAATTACAGTGATCTAAAAGAGGCGGCCCCCGGGGTAATTGTTATCTATTCGAAATGATGTCTTTATTGAGTTTTATACCACGGAATTATAAAATATCTAACTTATAACTAACGACAACAAAACAAGAACACAGCAGAAGAGCAGAGCACACATTTCACCAAAATGAGCAATACAATACAGCTGGACGAAATCATACAAACTGCAATTCTCTATTGTCGAGAACTAACAACTACATTTTATTTTATTGAAATATTTTATATTTGATCACTTCGTTTAATTGCTTATAATTTTCTCGATATGTGCTGAGTATGTAGTACCTGATAATAATTTCAAATAAACTTTTGATTATCAACAATACATCAATAATAATTAAACGTTAGTGCTTTAACGTGCTGATTCATTGGATTTTGTATATTCACATTTTTGCTCAGTTATTGAATATTAAAGGACGAACATTATTCCAAAGGTGTTGTAGGTTTCCTTCAAACCGGCAACGTCTTGCGAAAATCACATTACCGCGTACTCCGAACGAACTCAATTGGTGAAGATCCATCGTACGGCTCGCTGCTATGCAATCACCTGACTTGCTATTGGAAAGCGCGTGCGTGTGTTTCTACTCTTCAGTGGCTTTGTCAGTATTTATCATCGTATTTTCAGTTTTATGTGGCATTCCAAATTTTTTTGGGATCTTGACGAGTGTAGTGTTTTGTTTTTGTTCATTTTTTTACTAATAAAATATTTTTATTGCTTTTATAAAATATCGTACGCCACTGGTACTTTTATAAATGGAATCGGCCCTATTTTCTCACCCCTTACCGATAGGTTTGCCACACTCTACTTATTTGTTGACAGAAAAATCGTATTGACTCAATGGTTTGGGTTACTGTGGCTATCGCTAGTTGATAGCTTTTTAAATATAATGCTGGCAAAGCTTAAATAGGTATTTTAGTAAAAAAATAGTGTCACATCAGTAGAGGCAAGATATTGCTGTGGGTTACCGTTGATATCACCTATTGATCTCTTTTTGAATAATATCCAGAGTTTTGTCAAGTAGGTATACCTAGGTATAATCAATCAGTACTACAATTTTGGTTGGTTAAAAGCACACCCAAAATACAGATTGTCCCACTTAAAAGAGGAAAAGTAAAAAAACTTTTTGCAACATTATTGGTATGATAGGGGCGTGTGATAGACCCTACTGCGAGGAGGTATGAGACGGAGGCTGAAGTGCCCCAGGGCTCGGTTCTTTGACCGACGCTCTGGAAGTGTGTGTTTGATATGAGGTTTGTGGGATAGTATGTGAAGAGGGATGTGAGATTACGGTGTATGCGGACGATGTGTGTCTGGTATGTACGGCGAAGGGAGACGCGGAGATAGAAAGAAAGGCGGAGAGGATGTGAAGGATGATTGTGGGAAAGTTAGAGCGGTGCGGACTGGAAGTGGCGGAAGATAAGATGGTGAGGTTGCTAGTGAAGGGACGGAGGAAGACGAGGGAATTCGTATGGAGGAGTCTGTGAAATACCTAGGGGTGTGGTTGGATAGTCAATTATCCTTCAGAACGCACATGCTAAAGGCGGCAGAGAAGGGAAAAGTGAGAGCAGTATGGCTGGGGAGATTGATGTGTAATGCTAAAGGGCCGGAAGAGTGGAAGAGGGTAGAGGACTGTAGAGCAAAGTATGCTGTACGGTGAGGAGGTGTGGAGTGAAAGAGCGGGGGTGAATGCGAAGGTTAGGCCACTCCTGAGGGTGCAGAGAGAGATACTGCTGAGGGAGGTGCAGGGGTACAGAACAGTCGGTGGACTGGCAGCAGCGGTGCTGGCAAGGTCCTACCCATTGGACGTAGAAAATGGAGAAAAGGTGGTAGGAGTATGAGGGCGCGTTAAAAGGAGCGATTGGGAGTAGGAGAGATTGGACGGACCGGAAATTCGGAGAGGTGAACTACTTCTTGACACAGATGCTCACTGGACATGGGTCGGGAATGGGGTACTTTCACAAGATTGGGAAAAGGGAGACTGGAGTGTGCGAGATGTGTGAAGTGAAGGATGATGTGGGACATGTGTTTAGATGCTGGAGGAACGAGGAAGTGCTGAAGAAGTTCTAGAGGAAACTATGGGAGGCGGAGTATTAGGAGAACATGGTGGAGATAAGGTTGAGAGGGGAGGAGGAATGGATGGTGGTGAGTGGCGTAATAGAGAGCATAGTTAGGGGGAAGGAAGGACTCGATAGGAGTGATAGTTAGGGAGAAGACGACGGAGTGAGCGGAGAGTGTGCGAGGGACCGCTGCCCGTCTCGAAGTCTGCAAGGGTAGTGATTCCGAGGAGGGGAATGGCGAGTTTGAGGTGGGTTTGGTTGGTAGGCGTTCTCTTGGGGATGAGTCCAACAATGTTTTCCAACATGAGTTTCCCATCTCGACCCGAAAAATAAAACATTATTGTTATCATGTATAGACAAACTTTTTTCACTGATTCAAAATTAGGTAGATACTATCCCAAAGTAGAGCAATATTATATAATTTTTTAACCGATATAAGTTTGGGTCGTTTATTTTGAATAATCGATGCGACTTGCAGTTTTTTTTGTGATGTTATTGTGCTGGGTATTTTTCATTGACATATTGTTTAATCATCGGCATACTTTTATAAGGAGATCGTGACAGGTATGAAGGCCCCATATGTTCTGTAGGCCCCATTTCATAGGTATACTAAATTGAGTTTTAAGGGACAAGCTGGATCCTCATGAAATGCCGAATTGCCAGTTTAAGCAATTTTATAGATTGTATTTCGTTTTATGGAATTCGTGTTTCTTACGTTGCTACTAAAATGTTCATTATTCATTGATTGTTCTATTGTATATAATATTTTATTACCTCATTCTTCCGTCAGTATCACTATTAAAAAATATTTCTCTATTTTATTTATTATCAATCAAAATCACAAATTATGTTAGGTTATGTTCTATCAGGGCCGGACTGCGACCTTTGGGGGCCCTGTGATAACGATATCCGGGGACCCACGAAATAATTAAAATATTTGCCAAATTCCCAAAAAAAAAAGAATTATGCCGGAAAATTGAACATATATTTTTGATTTATATTTTTTTACTCTCTCCTTCTTGTCCTCGCGTCTTTCCTTATCTTCTTCTTCTTCCTTTCAACGTCTCCTCCTCTTCTCTTCCTACTCCTTTCTACGTCTCTCCCTCTCCTCTTCTTCCTCCTTTCTACGTATTTCCTTCTCCTTCTCACATTTTTCCTTCTCTGCCTCCGTCAATAAAAACCACGCTGGGGGTCCGGAAGTATCCATGTCCAAATAATTAAAATATTTGCCAAAATCCAAAAAAAAAATTCTGCTGGAAAATTGAACATATATTTTTGATTTGTATTTTTGACTGGTTTATTATTTTATTATTCGGGGCCCCTGGAACCCGGCCCTGTGTTCTATCGTAACAAAAAAGGCGTGAAGTTTGCAGTGGTTTTTTCGCGTCACTGTGAATTACACGCTTACAGAAAGTAGGTACCTACCCCAGTATTGCTATTTTCACGACTCTATAATCAGGAATGTAAGAGATCATCATAAGCTATAGAGTTACAAATTTATAGAAATTATTTATAGAAATTTTACGACTGAACCCAGAATTGCTAAATAAAGCCCGGTTCTGACGGTGCAATTCATCAGGGCAATTTAGCCGCAATACGTCTCAAAGCTGCATGAGCGTTCACACCATGTTCATACTATTGTAGCAATTTCTTAGGGAAATACCATTTTGTTGCCAATATTCAAAATAGTCACCATATAGTCACTTCATAGATCATAAATTTAAATTTTCAAAACAGCGATTTAATGCTCAATTTTTCAACAATCCACAAGAGCAACAGTTTTTTTAGGAAAACAAAGAACTTAATAACATAATAACAGATAACCTCGTAACTGTCATTTCAGTTAGTCACACCAACAGAAGTTTTAGGTTTGCGTAAAAAAGTCACTAAAAAGTTACCAAGGTGCTGCAACTTGTTCTATTTTGGAGCAATTCGTTTCCATTGATCAGTTGCATGGTAGGAACACCTAAACTGCATGCAATTTTGTCGCTGCGATCGAGTTATAGAGACGAAATTGCATCTTTAGTCGCTTCAGTTGCTTGAAAACAGTTTGTCACGTGAAAACTAACCTTAAGACATAACCAATCAGTAAAATTCGATCTAATAATAACCACAATTTATACAAGTGGCCCTTAGGTATATATGGAATTATTTGGATGGAATAGAATTATTGTTATGGTTTTAAATTTTCATTTCACAGCTTTATAACTGAGGAATCACAGATAACTTAAAAAATATGTGTAGTCAAAAAACATTTTAATAAACGTTTCTCGTTCATCCTGTATAATAAATCCGTGCATATACCTACCTACATTCATTAATGTCGTGGGTCAGTTAGTTATGATTCTCTCTCCTTGATTATTCTACGTTAAATTCACCCTACTACGTCCCGATAAAGAGGAAATGTATTCCTTTACGTAGCAGGAAAGAAGTATCTACTAAACTATTATACATAATGTCCAAGTCCGACGTACTGTATTATTCAAATATCGGTAGGTAACAGAAATGGCGATTGAGAAAAGCGTTGTTGCCAGATAACATTGGGTTTAAATCTGAACTACTGACTAGGTACGTTGTTTTTATTAAATAGAGTTTTTTTTCCTTGTATATCATAACGTTTGATAGTATTGTTACGTCGGACCTATACTGAGGATATGTAGAAGTCTCTAAAGAAAAAGAAGAAGACCTACAACTAGAATCATCTAGAACTGTCATCGAAAAGTCCAGAAATGTCATCGAAAAGTCGAGAACTGTCTGAAACAGGTGAAAAGTATAAAAAGCGTGACAATTGACATTGGTTAGTTAGTTTTTGAAGTATTAGACAGTTGAGTTCTGTGTTCTGATAGTGAGACGTTATTTATGTTGAATTATGAAAGTAAAAGTCGTGGAAATAAAGAAAGTTTGAGATAGTAAAAGGAGAAACATTGCTGACAGCGGTGGGATCTAAGAAATATTGGTATCTGCTTATAGTAAATACTAGAACCACCTTATATGACAGAGACATGGATACTTCCGAACCCCCAGCGTGGTTTTTAATGACCGAGGCAGAGAAGGAAAAATGTGAGGAGGAGAAGGAAATACGTAGAAAGGAGGAATAAGAGAAGAGGGAGATACGTAGAAAGGAGTAGGAAGAGGAGAGGAGGAGACGTAGAAGGGAGGAAGGAGAAGACAAGGAAAGACGCGAGGAAAAGAAGGAGAGACGTAGAAAGGAGGAAGAAGAAGACAAGGAAAGACGCGAGGAAAAGAAGGAGAGACGTAGAAAGGAGGAAGAAGAAGAGAAGAATAGGCAGAATGAGGAGAGGTTTAAACAAGCAGATGTAGAAATTATGAATGGCCTAACACAAATTCAGGACACATTAAAGCTAGAGGTGGGACAGCTTAATAATAGAGTTGAACAATTAGAAAAACAACAAGAAAATTTAAAATCTAATTTGGAACAGCAACAAGAAAAATTAAGATTCAATTTAGAACAACAGAAAAATTCAAAATATAATTCAGAAAAGCAAATTAGAAATAAAATAGTTATAGTTTATTTCAGAAAGGTATAGAGTAATAAAACCTCATTAGGTATGCAAAGGGAGTACAGAGTGACCCAACGAATATTTAAGCCACTTTCATAGTTTGGCATTGATTTCATTGTAAATTTCTTTCTTTTTATCAAGTGCAGGTAGCACCACCCGGGTTGGGGTCAATATATGGGATTAGTCTATTGTTATCCATTCACAAACACTGAAAATAGTGTGCCAAAGGCGTGCCGGTAGGATACTCGTAAAAAGGAAAGAAATTTATTTTAACAGAATAAAAATTAAGCATTATGTACATAGTATTCGCCGTATTCGGTACACATATTTTTTATTGAAATTATACAAAAAATACATTATACAGAAATTAAATTATAAAAAATCATAATATTCTGCGTCATCTGAGGAACTCGCTTCCAATATGGACGATTATTAGTCTTTTCCCTTTACCTGAAGGCACCTTAATAACCGTTGACAGGCCTTCCATGAAAGCTTGGCGAGCACTGGTTATATTTTTGTCTTGCCACGTTTTTGGTACTGTATAACCTTCATTGATCCACGTCTCATCAAGATAAGAGATTTTCTTCTGCTCTGTTCTGTACTGCTTTAAACTTCTTAAGTATTTTCGTCGCCAGCAAACAATTTCATCGCTTTCCAGTAAAAGTGCTTTACGGTTATGCTTTTCCCAGGCAAAATCCATATTTCTCAAAGTGGTCCATAAAAGTTTTTTAGTTATCAACGGAATACTGTCATCCTGGCCAAGCTCCATTAAAATCTCATCTAGGGTGGGTATTTCTTTTTTAAAATTGAAAGAGTGAACTTTTCTTCGAATTACACTTTTGATGTCTTCATCAAGGACTTTTACTGGTCTGCCTGGACTTTTCTTGGGAGGCTCCACTTGGCCTGCTATCCTTCTCCCCCGCAATAATTTAAAAACGGTGGACTTTCCAATTCCAGTCATTCGGGAATATCGGTCGACAGTTTCTTGTACAGTATATTTCGGGTAATCGTATTTTATGCAATCGTGTACATTTAAAATAATAAGTTTTTCATTCACTGATAGTGGAAAATTATTGGAACATCTTTTCGTTGTTGCCATTTTATTACTAATCTTATAATACTGTGAACACTATTTACGGCTTAACATCAAATACTGATGCGTTAAACTAAACAAATATACTTATAAAGGTCTAAAAATTTTGGGTAAGGCACCTTGCGGCGCAGGGTTGAGCCGAATCTGAAACAAGGTTGGAATTAGGCAGATGCACTAATAGAAGGTTAAACGGTACCTGTTAAACGCAAAACGTAACTGTATAATCTACAACCTAAGTAATCCCTACACAATATTTCGATATTGACACTTCAGGCCAGGAAACATACTTTTCCTAATTCTCTTACGCAATTACTTGAAATTTTAATATTACAAACAATACTATTTCAAGACCTACGCCTATGGCCGACACCGAAATTGAGCCGAACTGGACCGAATTCCCCATTTTATTACTCTATACCTTTCTGAAATAGACTATAATTTAGAAGAAATAATTCGTATACCCAAACTTTTCGATGACATTTCTAGAATTTTCGATGACAGTTCTAGATGATTCCAGATATATGTCTTCTTCTTTTCCTTTAGGGACCTCTACATATCCTCAGTAAAGGTCTGTCGTAACATTATGTAATACAATTCTACAGATATTAATAATGAATTATTCTGCTCATTCTTATTCAATATTGTTATGCCTTTTTAGTTTAAAGACAGCGATAATTACGTGATAATATTATTCGGTTCGGTACTCCAAGAACAAAGGTACCAAATTAGCACGTGGGAGGTAAACAGGAGTCACGAAGTACTATCGACTCACTACGTTTAACAGCAGTAAAAGTAAATCACAAGCTAACTAAAATATAAATCTCAGGGATGGGTTGAAAATAGGCAAGTTCCCTTTCTAGGATATAGGTATATTTAACAATCTTAGATGCTGGCTCTAAAACGAAACAAATAAATATATGAGTAAATATATAAAAGCGCACGTGCAGGCGATATTTAAAATCAACTATATAAATAACGAATTACCTGAAAGGCTGATATTCTACAAACCACTAAAATGGTCTAATGAGAGATATAAATATGTATTTATTTACAGAGAGTTTAAACCAGTATATAACTACTGCATGCACTAATTCGTAAAAGGTAAGTACGATATTATTTAAAGTATTACATGAAAGAGATCATAATATTTAAGCCTCAGTAGGTTAACTATTCTACAGTTATCTGTTTCATTCCAGAAGACTATCAAAGGCTGGTGGTTTTCTAGCTTCCCAAAAGAACAGGTCCAGTTATTTTAAAAGCAGAAGGATCATCACCACAAAACACCAGTTATTCCATAATTATATGAGAAGTACTGCTAAATTTCCAACGTAAGTATCAAATCAACTTATACTCTCTCATGACAATAAAGTTTGCGTAAGACGCGAAACAAAATGAAGGAAAAGAAAATAGAAGGCCTGAAACAATAAAACCACGTTAGTATCAACTTAATAGTAGGGCACAACTAGAACTTACCATAGATAGTAGGGTGCCTAAAAGTGCCTTCGACCTAAGTAAATTTTGAATGCCAAATGTATTGGTTTTAGTTAAATCCAATATCCACCGAGGTGCTAATTGTCGATGGTTCCACAATTAGATAGGATTTTTATAAAATTTAACAATAATTTGGTACTAAATCCACAAAATGCGTCTTTCAGCAAGCTTAGAAAAAGAAACGTAGTTCAAAGGTCATTTTTTGTGCCCAAAAATACCGCGTTTTGCAGGGTAAATCTAGTGCCCATTTAATATTTGCAAATGGTAATACTGAAGAGGTCAAGGTCGTCTGTCACTTTGTCATACATTTGCTGGCAGAAGATCAAACTATTCCAAGGTTATATTTATTATCATGGTTTTTTTCCTGTTATAATACGTGATACTAATATCGTTTTATTTTTCAGAAAATGGATCAAATAAAGAAATGTGAATACCGAGGGTACTTTTGAAAATTAATAGAGCTGAATACCTACCTAATAAAATAAATAAAATATTTATCAACAAACCTGACGACTTTCATTCTATTCAATTGAAACCAATATCCTTTTTACTTACTTCTTTAAATAAAAAGTAGGGCTAATTTAAAACTGTAACAATATTACGTATGTTTACGTCATATACCTATCTATACTAATCAAGATCACTAAAAAATATGTCAAAAAAGTCACCAGTGGATTTCATCATCAAGAATCATTCACGTGGGCCCCCTGAATGAATGTAAGAGTATATCTACGTAAAATAATATTCCTTGTCCAAAGTTATGCTTCCGTACCGATTTTGATATTATTTGATAAATAAACAGTGATATTATTAGCAAAAAAATATTCAAATTCAGTAGCACCCTGTATCTTTTTCCACGGTAAGATCGTTGATTGATAAGTTATCAATCAACAGTAATATTTTATAGGCTCTGTAGCAAAATAGCGTCAGTCAAAATAGCGCTGAACAAAATAGCGCTGGACAAAATAGCGCTAGGTTAAAATAACGTTAGTCAACATAGAGCCGCACAAAAATAACGCAGAACAAAAATAGAGGCGGACAAAATAACGCAGAACAAGAACAGCTGCAGACAAAATAGCTTATTCCCTTCCCCTTCTCGAAAATATATCAAAGAATTTGTATTCCACATGAAGTTTTCCAAAAAGGGGAAGGGAATAAGCTATTTTGTCTGCCGTTGTTTTTGTTCTGTGTTATTTTTGTGTTGCGCTATTTTGACTGACGCTATTTTGACTGACGCTATTTTAACCTAACGCTATTTTGTCCAGCGCTATTTTGACTGACGCTATTCTGCTACAGAGCCATTATATTCAGTCATAATGCAACATATTGGTCCAACTAATCACCCTGTATAATACAATATTTTGATTGAGAACAATAATACTATTATTCTAAACCTGTAATGAGTTTAGTAGAACATGGTATTCATAAATTTAAAATGATTTATATTTAAATAGCCACAGACAAATAATGTAAAAACTAAAATATAATAGGTATTATGTTGAAAAGTCCGCTTCGGGATTCTTGACTTCCTTACCGGAACACTCCGGTGATCCGGCACCTCCGCAACGAAGAACTAGCTGCGCAAGGACAAACAATCGCTAAACTTCGTGTAGCATCGCCCGCTTGGCACGCTACCCGTCTAACGCCGAAGTGAAACGTGAAAACTGTGAATAGTATGTGTCGATGTACGTGGATAGTAGGAGAGGAAAATTTTTACTAAGTGACTCGGACCGCGCGTGTTACTCGCAATATCAAAAATATCCGACAATAAAATGATACAATTATCTGCCAAAGAAATCAGCTGTGATTTGTGTTTTTGTGATAGAGAGTTACAATGTTTATAAAAGTATTATGTAGTGTTATCGTGATCAGTTTCTTTGGAAGTTTGTTATATGCATCACCAGTAGATCCTGTTCGTCATCCCAAAGGTAATTTTTAAACAAACTTTTATTCATAATATTATCAATTTGAAAATTCGGCTCGAAACGAATGTTTATTTATCCAACGTTTTGGCGAGATAAGAATTGTTGTTCGGAATTTTATTACGAAACATGTTGAAAAAGTGGTCTTCAGTTACCTACAGTTTTTTAGTTAGTAAACAGTAAGGAGTGTTGCTGTTTGTAGGTGTTGCCAGTTTTATTTTACTTTGCCGATTTTATTATGTTAAACAAAGAGTGTTTCAAGTGAGATGTTATTTTTTTTATAAAAACACATGGTTGTAAATGAAGGACAAACAAAATCGACTAAATTTGCATTTACATTTATATATTTTTAATTATTATGCTCAAAATGTGTTACAATATTTTTTAGATGCAGACTAAGAATGGAACTTGAATATTTCCGTGGCTGACCGTAACGTTAAATACATGATGTCACGAACTTAGATCCGGTCATTTTGATAGCCATTCGGTAGCTGCTGCCTCTTGAATCTCACTTAATAGTTCTTCAGAACTGAAACCACTCATTTTATTGGAATAAAACTAAAAACCGTCCGTTTAATGTCATGAAGTGACAGCAGCAAAAATAATATATAAATTAATACTTAACAAGTTTATTATTTACCTTGAATATTGAAATTTATTAAATATTTAACAATGCATTTTTCCTACGACCACCACCCAAAACACTTAGTCCGGTCAAATTAGACCAAAAAATAAGAGTGAAGCGAGGAGTGAAGGTACATAAATTCACATCAAGCTGAAAGTGAGTTATTGTTCAAAACAACATTCCAAAATTCCCCATCGTTCCGGTACATGGAAAAAAATTGACTGAAGGTCCAAAGATAATTCGCGATTTGCTTCAAAACGGTAAGTTTTATCGCAAAACTACTCCATACAAAATTGTAGACAATAAAATTATCTATAAAAAAGGTATGAATATTTTTTTTCCTAAATGCCATCGTTTCTGAGATATAACGATTCAAAAAATTGTAAGCGTCATTGTATGCATAAGCACGTCACGTACCTACAGGGTGTTACTATATTCGACGGACAACGCTTAACCCCAGAAAGCTACCGTTAATTGATTAATTTTGATATAGGAACATTAAATCCTAGAAATACAGGGTGTTAAAAGTTTGAAATCAAAATCCAAAACTTGCCATAAATCAAAAACCCCTTTGAATTTTTTTTTTCAAATTTGTTGACCAATATGCTCTTTAAGAATGTAATATTTTGACATAAAGTAACTTTTGAGAAATTTAACCAGTGGCGCGCTATCGGGGTTAGTGGCATCTTTCATCCCGTTATTTTTTACACCACTGGAACAAATATTTTTTTTCTTTGTTCATTTTAAGTTAAAAAAGGAATAACCTTTTATGGAGCTGAAATGAACGGTTTTGTAGAAATTTGCTTCTGAACAAAAGTCTGCAAGTAGGTACTTAGAGATAATAATTTACAAATTATGATTTTTAATGTAATTTGCCCGTCGGCGTTTTGCTAAACAAGTAAGTATTTGCTTTAAACCATACTATTGATTTGATTCCGAATAATAACTGAGCGTAAATAGTTAAAAGAAGAATACAAGCTATTTATGGGCTTAATATCTGAGCCCAGTTGCTGCAATTTAATATAAATAAAAATCAAATAACGCAAAAACTGTCTAAATTAAATTTAAACAAATGTATTACAACAATTACAAAACTATAATAGTTGTTCAAACTGTCGGCCGTTTACTTGGAATCACGTTCTACACCGTTTTCTCATTGAAAAACGTGTATTTGAGAATAACTCCCGATTGGACTGAATGAGTTCTGCCGCAGCTTGAATTCTAACTATCAGATATCTTCTTCAGTTTCGACGATGGTTTCGTACACTAAGGACTTCATGTAGCCCCAGATAAGAAAAATCGATTGGGTTTCAGTCGGGTGATCTTGGAGGCCAAATTTGGGGTCCGTCTCGGCCAATCCATTTTTCCCTGAAACGCCTGTTTAAGAAATTTCTAGCACTTGCAGCAAAATGAACAGATGCCTCATCGTGCTGAAACCACATGTGTTGTCTAATATTTAACGGTACATTTTCCAATAATTAATCCAACACTTCCCCAACCATACCCACCCACACATTCACTGAAAATTTATGTTGAAATCTTCGTTCACGAACAGAGTGCGGATTTTCTTCATCCCAAACGTGACTGTTTCTGGAATTAAAAATTCCTTCCCTGGTAAATTTGGCCTCGTCTGTATACAACACATATTTTGGGAAATTTCGATTTTCATAACACTTTTGGACATACCAATTTGAAAATTCTTTACGTACCGGAAAATCTCTAGGTTCTATTGCTTGAACCCTTGTGAATTTGTAAGGGTGCAACATTTGTTCTTTTAAAACTTTCCATACAATACAATTGTCCACTCTTAATGCACGGCCTAGAGTTCGAGTACTTAAAGATGGCCTTTCAGAAATATTATTTAATATTGCCTCTTCCAGATGCACAGTCGTTGTTGTTCGTGACCTTCCGGCATTACTTCTCTTAATGATCAAGTTTCTTTCAGTCTTATTTCCATACTTCCAAATGTAGAATGATGTGGAATTCGACGATTGCGGAATCTTTCTTGGTATAAACGAGTTGCCATCTTACCATTTATTTGAGCTTCCCCGTAGACTATTAACATATCGGTCAATTCTTCAAATGAAAAATTCATTTTGCAACAACAAAATTAATTTAAAAACTAGTTTGAAACTGTATTGTTTAATCTACCATAATCTGGCCAAACTATTATAAATTTGACACATGCCTGCTAGATTAGAATTTAGAAATATTGAGTAGTTACAAATTAACTAAGTACTTGCAGACTTTTGTTTAGAAGCAAATTTCTCCACGATCATCATAGAATTTGCCAATTCTGAAATCAAATTTGAATACAGAATGCTAGAATTCTCTCTCTTGAGATTAAAGAAATATTCTGCAATACCTGCGCCCCCATGCAAATTGAATGTATTTACATTCTCTCTCTTGTGATAGAATAATATTCTCACACTAGTTAGCAATAATAACATTAGCCTTGACGCAGTTGATTGTCATCGTAGTGTCAAAACTTGAGTAAGCTCCAAAATTATAGCTGTCACATTGAGTGTTTACCTAATATAATTGTGATTGAGTTCTGTAATATAAATTATATTCATTTTCATTGCACAGCGATCACTAGAACTGCACGCTCCAGCAATTCCCATTATCATTAAGTACAACCTTCATCAATAAATAAATATCCTCCTGGGCTTCAGACAGGAATATATTTATATGTTCCCTGTCAAACAAATTAGATTTTTTGGGTTTATATCCGTCATTTCTTCTTTTTAAAAACGCTCGAAGTTTAGGATACTTGGAAATATATATGTTTTCCTCTACTTGAGTATGGAATATTCACACCATAACCTTGATGAAGACTTCAATAAAGCAGATTTTTCGTGAAAGTACGTCAAAAGCACGGTTTCTGAAACTGCAGTACCAGTCTTTGTTTGGCACCATTACTTGAAGTATTGATACGTTGCTTCATACCTCTTCCTTCATTTTTCTGGCAGCAGCGACAGGCAAGCGATATTTGCTGCTTCTTCAAAATCCATTTGGCTGTTATACAATTCAAAAATTTCAATTTCTGACAATTTTTCATAATAAACTGTCAGCTTGACGTTGTTACAAATGCTTATGACGCTATAAGAACCAGTCAAAGCTGCTCATAATTAAGTATCAAATTCAATTAAGAAAGATCCAATAATAAATTCTACAGGGAGAAGAAAAAATCTTATGTACTTCACGGGATGTAAGTATATTTACTAGTCTCAAACTTCGTTGCAAAATCGTTCTCGACTAGTAAATCTCACTTATATCCCTTATAGTATAAATAACTATTATCCCCGTTATCCCATTTTATAAATCACTAGTTTTTTAAATACATAGAAATCCTAATGTTTATGAACGCTGCTTTTTTTGTCTTTGTCTTTGTCTTTTTAAGACTATAAGCAGTCCAAAAACAAAAAGCTTCTTTTGCTTTTCTACTAATTGCATGCGAATGTATTCGAATCCAATTTACATTGAGAATATGGTAGAAAGGATTTGCTTTCAAATTAGATTACACGCTTTCAGAACTTAACTCAATCCTTATCAGTCTCAATTTGTTAATATTAATATTGTTAATGTTTTAATCAAATTGTGGTATTGATCGAGGAAATTTCAGTAGTAGATTTTATCCTGTTCCATTAAAATTCTGTTTTCTTTTTTGTAGTCGATATGATGAAAAAAATTGGATGCATAAGTACTCAAGCGAAAGTGTGTATTTCCTTTAACCTTACATTTTAAATAAAACTTTCTGCGTTTGTTCAAATGTCAACAATTTCACAAAAACTTTGTATGTATTAAGTCATACAACCTTGATTATAAAATTAATTACAAAGTAAAAAACAGACGATAATTAATAGTGTGTTTTTACACTATTGCTTGGTTAGTTCATGTAAGGTTAGGTTTGTTTGTTATTGTAGCACTTTTCCTATAAATCAGTAGGTATAATAAAGAAATAGTTGCGAAATGGATAGTGAATTATATTTATGTGTCGCTCAAAAGACAAATCGTTGACAGCTCAAAATTAATAACTAGGAGAACGAATATTAGACTAAACAAAACAATCTTAACGCGCGTATTCATTAGAGCTAATTTGCGCGCACGAACGATTTATAACATAGTTGGCGCCTGTTAACAAATATCAAATGTCAAAATTAACTGTCATGTTTAGTTAACTTAACATCAAAGTTTCAGACCAATGCATTCAAAGCTGTACCTAAACTGAATTTTTAAAGTTGATGAGTCAGTCAAAAAATGGAAATGAAGTCGAGAAAATTTTCGCGCAATAAGACAGTTGTCTCAACAAGATTGCCTTGCTGTGTTTGTTCATGAATTCGGCAATGAAGCACCACATCAGTGGATAATTTCTCGTTGGTATGGAGAATTTAAACGTGGACGGATTAATCTTAGCGACAGTCCTAGAACAGGTCCACCAACAATGGCAGCCACCCAGGAAAACGTAGATGCTGTACGTAAACTGATCATTGAAGATCGATCGTGAAATTGGAGCATCTTGGACATTTCAAAGACCACAATTCAAAAAATTTTGCATAAAGAATTATCTGTAAAAAAATAAGTTTCTCATTGGATACCACATCTGTTGACAAAAGAACAGCAATTAGTTAATGGGTGTCAAAAAACTTTGAACCGATTTATCGCAGGGAAAAAATATATACAGTATTGTGAGTGGTGATGAATCCTGGATTTACTCTTATGAACCCGAAAATAACCGTCAGTCGGCTGTTTGGGTGTTCCAAGATGAACCAAAACCGACGAAAGTTATCCGTTCTCGAAGTGTTTCCAAAAATATGGTGGCGGCATTTGTCTCAAAAGCGGATCATGTATTTAGCAACAATTCCTCTCCAAGGTCAAAGAACTGTTACTGCTGATTGGATTGCCGAAAGTAATTGCTGACGAATGCTGATGAATGATTCTCCATTCCATTCCCACACAGGTCGAAGAACAATTGATTTTTTAAAGCAAGACAACATCGAATTGTTGGACTATCCTCAATACAGTCCCGATCTAAGTCCTAGCGACTTTTTTACTTTTCCAAAAATCGAGATTGAACCGGATTGAACTGCATGGTCAAAGGTTGCAGTCCCCAGAAGATGCAGTCAATGCCCAAAAACTCTATTTTGAATGTACCAATAAGCGAGTGGAGTAACTGCTTGTAATAGTTTAGGTTGAGTCTTAGTAAAACACTTATTTAATAGTCACTTCTATTTTATATTTTAACTAAATACTCATTGAACTCTAGTCAGTCCCAAACAACCTCGTTGAAGTTCACTTTATTAATAGTAGTTTGTGCAACTAGTGTGGATATGATGGCCATATCGCACGGGGACGCCGTAGGCGGAGTGCTCAATCGTGCGAGAGCGATATGGACAATCCACACGAGTCGAACAGTATATTTTTTCTACGACCCACTTTAGAAAAAATCTAGAAAATAAACATTTTATTAAACTATAATATAACTTCAAATTAAAAATTTTTAATAATTTTACTATTATTATTTTATTATTATTTAGAAATAAAATTAAAATTTAAAAAAAATTTCCCAACGGGTAATCGAACTCTGATATATCGCGTGAGAGGCTGGGATACTTACCACTGGACTACCGATGAATATACTAATCATCTATCTATAACGTCAAATGTATTACATAAAAACTGACGTCTGTCAGGAGTACCCTTAAATATTCAATTTATTCTGTTTCTATACGTTATACGTCTCCTTTGCGGCTAAGCGAATATCTGGTGGAAAATTATTTATTGATTAATCACTGGAATCACTCATTTTTACTAATATTTTTCTTAAAAACTATAGAAATATTTTGACAAGTTATTTTGACGTTTCTATGAAATTGAAAAAAAATTAGTTGGCGGGTACTAAACGTAAATGCTGATTGGTGGATTTCATATACGTTCTAGGATGTATATGAAATCATATCCGTTCAGTTAACCGGAATGGCCTACATTTACATTCTGTAAATTGTGCAGAAAATGGATAATATACATGTGGGTGTAGAAAAAATATTTATTCAAATTGTAAATGTAAATGTACTATGTCATCAAATGCAAAACTATATATATTTATGCTCACTAATACTTTTATATCATTGTATTATTGCTGACGATATTTTGTAAATGACCTACATTTGAGTAATTGAATTATACGAGAGGCACTACACTGCTTTCAGAATTGATTACGAAGGATGCAAAAATTAATTTCTCTTCGTGAAGAATATATTGTTTAAAAATTATCTACTGTTTTTTTAGCTCTACATGCAAAATATAAAAGTCAACACTCGTACACGTATCGTAGTTAAATTGTTTTATCCAAAACGAGTTGTGGACAAGAAATTCTAAATTTAGGCGACTTCGACTACTGCGAATAACATAAATCATGTTTTAATCAAATTGTGGTGTTGACAGATGTGATTTCAGTAGTTTTTAAAGTGCTTCACTCAAAAACTTGTTGTTTGTCAAATTTTTTGTTGTCGATTTAAAAAAAATTGGATGCATCAGTAGTTCCGAGATTTTTGCAGTTAAAATGGGTCAGAAACTTCTGGGACACCCAGTATTTCATATATTTCATATATTTCATATAACCTTGATTTTAAAATGTTTTAGTACAAAGTAAGACACAAACGATATTTATAGTGTTTTTTACTTCAGAACCATTAGTTTAAATCGTAAGCTCTTCAAGGTTGATATTTCAATAGTACTTGAGCACTTCCCTGTAATTACAATAGTAAACAAATAGTTCCAAAATATATGTTAGATATTCTAAAAAGTCCAATCGTTAATTTATTAAAAAATATTGATTGCTGAGATTAAAAAAATTATTAAGTAATTTATTGTATTAGGGTATTAAGGTTTTATACAGTGTAAAGTCAAAAGAAATTTTTTCAAAAACAACTAACGATATGAGTGTGTAATTTCGCCAAAAAAGGTTATAAAACTCATTGTCTTATATGTAATTCCGTCAAGAAACCTTTTCAAGTATAAAATTTAACATGTAATCTGGCCAAAACTCACTATATTCACTATATTCACTAGTCAGTCCTAAATTTTGAATTTGGTTTGGTTTGGTTTGGTTTGGTTTGGTTTGGTCCATTTTTATACTTAATTGATTTTAAACTTTACCACCTTACTCAAACGCAAACGTAAAACTGAAAATAAAATTGATATAATTTGCTACCCTTCCTCCTGTTAGAAGACAATTAGGAGTTATCATAATATTTTCAGAAATGTTTACTTTTAAATAAGATTTGTTAATTCCTAATAAAACGATAATCCCTATAACCGGCGCAATTCAGGCAAGAGATTAAGACCTTCCATAACTGCAATTCTACCTGAGGATTACTTTGGCGCTATTCGTGTGCGTCCATATAGAGTTATAAAATTCTACCTGAAAAGTGTTTTGGCGAAATTACATCTAGGATTATGATAATAAAAATCGACAAGTGATTAAATAATTTATTTTTGGCGAAAATACATGTCCCCAACGATATAATCATTAAATATGACGTCGTCGTATCATTATCAACAACCAATTTAAAATTTGCTTTAGGTAATTAGTGGTTATTGTAATTTTTAATGACGGCGATTCAACAAACTAGGAAATAATTTTTAATTTAAAATTACACCACCGCAACTTAATATTTTTAATATTTTACTTGCTTACAGTACAAAATTCTATTATGAAACTCTTGTCTCATTCCTTAAGTGTTTCTACGGAAATTAACCTACATTCTTCATCAGTATCTAAATTTCAACTAGTTACGTAACAGAGATTTTAAGTAGCTCCTTAAAACTATGAGTGTATTAGAGTGAAGACTTAGAAGGTCACGTAACGACCCTGGCGTCTTATCCATTCATTTGGATGGAGTTCAAATTGTAAAGTTTGAAATACACCATTCCAAACGTGTTGTAGACTGCTCAATGTAGAATGGGAAATAATAGTACTGGGGAATTCAATAATATTATGAACATCACTGCTTAAAATATGGTAAATTTTGGATAAGTGATAATTGCGGATCTATTGCAGTCGAAAACCAAAGGTATATTTTGAACATAACTATACAGACACGAGAAAAGACATTCTCAATAATAATAAAAATGTTTTATGACTATATTTAAATATAACTGCACTTGTCACACCTCATTACGCAATCCAGATCACGTGACCTAATATGGCCGTCAAGGGCAAACAATTTGGACAGCTAGTCAGTTTTTTATTGTCTATTCAATGGTAAACAATCTAGCATGTATACACCAAAGCCAAGCTGATCTATGTTGATACCAAAGCCAAGCTAGCACATATATACCAGAGCCAAACTGAATTATGAAGATACCAAAGCCAATCTAGCACATATATGCCAAAGCCAAGCTGATCTATGTAGACACCAAAGCCAAGCAAGCAAGCAAATACATACCAAAACCAAACTGACCTATGAAGATACTAAAGCCATTCTAGCACATATATGCCAAAGCCAAGCTGATCTATGTAGGTACCAAAACCAAACTAGCACATATATATACCAGAGCCAAACTGAACTATGTAGATATCAAAGTCAAACTAACACATATGTACCAAAGCCAAGCTGAGCTATGTAGACACCAAAGCCAATCTAGCACATATATGCCAAAGCCAAGCTGATCTATGTGTACCAGAACCAAAGTAGCACATATATACCACGCTGTAGTTTGACGTGTTTCTCTAAAAACCTTCATTGGATTTAACCTCCTAGATATAGATATTTTACAGTCAATTTGTGAAAAGACGCCGTATGTATACCGCGCAGACCGTTTATATACAGATACATCCAAACACGAACGGAACATTGGGATTTTAAGCATTTTATCAGAACTGCTTTTGAACTAGTCGACCAACATCCAGCTTTAACAGATTAAAAACACGATTATTACAATCGTTTATTTGGACACCTATAACATATCGTACAATTCCCACCACTCCGTATTCTCAACGGTGGGCGGTCCTTAATTAGCGTCAGAGAATTTAACAATTAATTTTCGATTTTAACAACATAAAACGTAAGCATATTGTTTCAATATGTAGCGACGTTTACTACACCCATCAAATAATTATTCAATACTAAATCGCAGTTCGCACACCTCGCACATAACTAACAAATTTTGGAAGGAGAAGGGGCGGGGTTTCTGACATTGGTTCTGAGTCCAGATCAATACTTGATATTCATTGAAGTGAACTTATAGAAATGTTTTGTTGGTGGACTATTTAGATCGGACAATACATTAAATCCCTATGTTCCGCTTGTGTTTGAATGTATCTGTATATCAGAACGTTTATAGAAAAAATATTTATTTCATAAATCGACTATAAACAAGGTCGGCCGTATTATACTTCGTTCTTATTTTTAGGTAGTACAATTCAATATTCACATCTACAAACAGGACCGTAATAGAATTTTGAACTATACCCAAATATTATTAATCTATGGCAAATAAAATAATTATTTCTATGAATTGAATTTACTGTTTGGACCCTTACTTTGTGGAATCTACTCATATTACTTTTTAAATGTCCCCCACTATTTAGAATTTCTGTCTTGGTTGAAACAGATCATTGATTAATTTAACAAGAATTGCAAGGAAAAATAACCATTCCATTCACCCTTCCCCTTCTGTATAGCTTCTTCAATGATTTTCCTTGCCCTTTTCGATAAAAACTACAACCTCGACTACAACTATAAAATCTCCTGGCGGTTAAATACAATGAACAAAATATACTGAGTAACTTTTAACGCGCGTTTTATATAATGCCTAGTCAGTTTATATTTTGTGCCTTTTTTCATATATATTGGAGCAGTTTAGGCAGTATATATAGCGACTAGACAGTATGTTATATAATGCCCAATTTCATATATTGACTGTAACAGAAATAAATAGTTATTGGGTATATTCACACAGTTTTTGCACCAAAGAGCAGATGCTTTCAAAAGTTAACATGACTATAAATATTTTGAATTTGGCTTTGTGCTGAAAGAGGGAGTTTCCGTATATGAATAAGAATAGCTAGGTCAAACTTGTTTGTAAATAACATTTGATACAATGATTCCATTTTGACTGCGTAAATTTGAAAACTGTTTCCTACGACTCATGGTATTGCAGTGTGTTTGGAAGAAGTTGAAGTTTTTTTGGAATGTTATTCAAATGAATGAAATAATAGGAAAGATAAAACGTTCTAGTCTTCACCAATCGATAGGAGGGACAATTTTACATATCTTAGTGGATTTTGAGTCGATATTTCCAATGATTGAGGGAGTTGGAAAAAAGCAGTTTTTATCGCAAAATATTTCCATACCTACCCCTTTGTTCTAAATTTTCGACCCAAAATAATAAAAAATGCTTAAAATTCGTTAAGAGGGGTTTTTTGGGCCGAAAAATCGACTGGCACAATCAGTTTTTTGATAAAATCATTATTTCGCCGTCAAATAGAGTCATGAAATTTTCGAAAATCCACTTTTCAAAACAAAAAATACTCATAACTCGACTAATAGGAAAGATAAAACGTTCTAGTCTTCACCAATCGATAGAGGGGACAATTTTACATATCTTAGTAAATTTTGAATCGATATTTCCAATGATTGAGGTAGTTAGAAAAAAACAATTTTTATCGCAAAATATTTCCATACCTACCCCCTTTGTTATAAATTTTCGACAAAAAAAAATTTTAAATGCTTAAAATTCGTAAAGAGGGGTTTTTTGGGCCGAAAAATCGACTGGCACTGTCAGTTTTTTGATAAAATCATTATTTCGCCTTCAAATAGAGTCATGAAATTTTCTAAAATCCACTTTTCAAAACAAACAATACTCATAACTCGACTAATAGGAAAGATAAAACGTTCTAGTCTCCACCAATCGATAGAGGGGACAATTTTACATATCTTAGTGGATTTTGAGTCGATATTTCCAATGATTAAGGGAGTTAGAAAAAAGCAGTTTTTATCGCAAAATATTTCCATACCTACCCCTTCGTTCTAAATTTTCGACCCAAAATAATAAAAAATGCTTAAAATTCGTTGAGAGGCTTTTTTTGGGCCGAAAAATCGACTGGCACTATCAGTTTTTTGATAAAATCATAATTTCGCCTTCAAATAGAGTCATGAAATTTTCGAAAATCCACTTTTCAAAACAAAAAATACTCATAACTCGACTAATAGGAAAGATAAAACGTTCTAATATTCACCAATCGATAGAGGGGACAATTTTACATATCTTAGTTAATTTTGAATCGATATTTCCAATGATTGAGGTAGTTAGAAAAAAACAATTTTTATCGCAAAATATTTCCATACCTACCCCCTTTGTTATAAATTTTCGACAAAAAAAAATTTTAAATGCTTAAAATTCGTAAAGAGGGGTTTTTTGGGCCGAAAAATCGACTGGCACAATCAGTTTTGTGATAAAATCATTATTTCGCCTTCAAATAGAGTCATGAAATTTTCGAAAATCCACTTTTCAAAACAAAAAATACTCATAACTCGACTAATAGGAAAGATAGGAAGATAGGAAAGATTTTAATTTGTGTGATCTAAAAGATGCTAATACTTACAGAGTGAATTTTGAGAATGTAACGCCTCAATTATCCCGGAAACGGATCGCACGATTTTCACAGATATTGGTGTGCAAGGATCTTGTGATATGGCCGATACTATGGTGGTATTCACATTGTTGTTAGATCTTCCCTTTTTCCGGAATGATAATGAACTTTGTCATTTCAAATGGATCACCCTGTATATTTTTTGCCTTTTGAAATCCTTAAGAAATACTTAATATTTTTCATGTAACGTCCCCTATACGTGAATGCCAAAATTTCGAAGTTAAAATAATATATTTAGTCAAAAATTTATTTCAACTTCTAACATTATTTTTACCTCATTTTCCCGCTCCCGAATTTTTGACATTAAGTTCCTGAACACCCTGTATAGTAGTCCGTATTGAATGGGACCCATTATTATTTTTTATGAAACTAATTTGTCTTGCCTATTACTGTTAAAAAAAAACGAAATATTTTCAACAGTACAATATAATTTGTAGATATTTATTGTATTGAATAAAATGATGGGCCTCTAATAAACGATTGTTGCTGGTATCATTTTGTCTGGTGTGTGGGATGAAAGGTAGGTGGAAAAAATTCAGAGCAATGTCCGATTCACCGAAGTAAACTTCGGTTCTTCCTGGAACTCTGACAAAAAATTTCTTTTGTTCTTGGGTATGGTAATAAATTGGAATTTTACCGAAATTTTTATTACAAACTACTTATAGTCTATTCATTAATCCGGCGGAGTAATAAAACTATCAATTGGCCAAATTCCATAAGCGTACCTATCTACTTGACATGAGTTTAAGAATGTGTGACTCAATATAAGTTTAACTTAACTAATAATCCGAAAGAGAAACAATCAATTACTTTCAAATTATATAATTCATTTTTTTTCAAAACGTTCAAGACATTTATTTTCATTCTTAGCCCACGTTACTGACTCTCGTAATTAAAAACTCAATTTTCAATATTTTGACAATTGAAATTAGGGTCGTCCTGATACGGGGTGAAGCTTCCTGCCCGACACATAAATGTATGCATAAACTATAACATTTCCGTTAACTTTGAGGCCTTAAACTACTCGTATAACCGTTCAAGTTAAGTTCTATTTTATTAGCTTCACCTGTATGTAAAAGAATCTTCAAACTTAATTTTCAAATTGACACACTTATTTACTCATTATACAAAGTTTGTTCCAGTATTTTGACCAGGATAATCGGGAGTAACGATTATATTCTATACACTCGTCATATACCACATACTTTAGAACATAATATAATGAGAAATTGGAGCAAAGGTGAGGAGAACTAGGACTTTTACCAGGATTTTAAGAATTTAGATTCTTCTAAAGACCGAAAATACAATAATAGATAATATTTTTTAAAACTAAAAAACACGCCTGTACACTGTTAATTCAAAATCGACCTATTTCTGAATTTGTTCGTATTATTTTATTCAGCAAATAATGATAGATAGATAGATTTATCTGTCTACATTACATGTTTTTGTTCTACAATGTTTGTAGCAAGTCAAAGGTAAAAAATGTATAACATTTAACAGATAGAAACACATAATAATAGGTACTTAAACCCTCAACTACATCACTAATGATATGTAGAACAGCTTGAGTAGTTGATCGTTCTTTTCTAAAACCATATTGCGAATTACAGAAAAAATCTTAATGATGAATAAAACAATTTAATTTGTTTAAATCTTCATTATTTATTTTGAACTAACGTTCAAATTAAAATTAGTGACGCGTCTCGCTACACAGTAGCTTTTTCACTCATTTTAATTTGAACGTTAGTTCAAAATAAATAATGAAGATTTAAACAAATTAAATTGTTTTATTTCATCATTAGTGTGGATCTTCATCAAGTAAAAGCCTCATCTATTCAATTTTAGAAAAAAATCTTGTTTGTCAAATTAATCATATAACCTCTACCTTAACAGTACCCCAATGATTTTACTAAAAATAAAAATAATTGAAATTGGACGATAATTGACAGGTTTCTTTTATGATTGAACTATTCAGATTATTTGTATCTAGAGAGCTGGAATTTTTGCGTTACTTCACGGACTGATTTGGAAAAAATTCTTTCAATATTCAACTTTCGCTTTGCAGTGTTTCTTTTTTCCAGTTTTTTACGTCCTTTAATAATAATAAATGTACGGATCTCTGAGAGATTTCCATTATATATGTAACATAATGATAAATCCTCGTTGACACAAAGGCCTATTCTTCTCCGTATCAGTTACATTCAACAAATCCTTTATTCTATTTTTACTGTTTTATTAAAATTTTTATTCTGTCAGTAAAAAATTCACTTGAATTTTAATAACATTTCATTCTTTCGCATTGTTTGGTATTCGGAAGAGCGGATTTATACGTATATTTACAAAATATTTTCTGCCAATTGTACTATTTTTATACAGTTTCATTTTATTTCCTAAATTTGTTTGATAATCATTAACATTGTTCCATACAACATTAACAAAAACGGATTTAAAAATAATGGAATAGAACAAATAAAAATTATTATTATTATTTATTGATTTTATTTAATAATTATGAAAATAAAGGTTGAAATAATTAATTTGAAAAATATAAATATATGTGTGAAATTTCGCAATTGTAAAATCAGTTTTAGATTTGAACATTTCAATAGAACCGCCACTTGTCAAAAACTCCGATCTCGAACTTTACGTCTGATCAACTGACATACGTCTCTTGACTAAAGTTTTCGAAAAAAAAATCCAATTTCAAACCCAACATTCTCTCCACATTACAAAGATCCAATAAAAGCATGTCTTGTCAGGATTGTCTATTGTGTTACGCGCCCTTCCAAGTTATTTGAAGGAATAAAGGCGTAACTTGAACCTGGAATATATAATATATTTTGTGCTTCCATTTTTGGAGGATACGCAAACAATCATTCAGTTTATAACATTTATTTGTTTAATACTTCACTGGAATCGAGAAGAGAATAGAATTGGACGATTCGCATACTTTTCAGTGTTTTTCATAAACAGTGTCACCCACTCAGATCGCAACACCCAGTTACAGCATTTAATTGACATTTGATGAACTTCTAATTTTGGTGGTTTAAAGGTCGGCAAAGATTTTTACCTATTAACATTTGATATAAGTCAGTAGCGTACATTTTTAGGAGGATTTTTCATAAAAAGCTATTAGCGATTCTTCCATTGGATTTTTGGTTACCACACTGTAAAGAGTACTTATCCCTTGAAACACCGTAAGGTAAGTTTTGTGTAATGTAACTTCACCGGAGTCTGAGATGTACGTAGTCCAAAATTGTTTTTTTAATTTTTTAACGACCCTGTATACACGCTAATTGACGTTTCATAAACTCCAAATTTTGGTGGTCAGTAAATGACAATTAGTTGAGTGGTTGCCCTTATGAATATTGGGTTTGCGTCAGTAGCGTACGTCTTTAGGGGATCAGTGTTTAAAATAGTAATTGCGATACTTGCATGTTATATTAGTAGGAGAGCCGGCACCAATTTTTGGGTAGGTATTTGAGGCAAGCTGAAAATTTGTCATATACCTCTCCTGTTATACCCCAACACGGAATTGCAGACTTGGCTGATGAGTAGCGGGACTCAACCCCCAAATTTTTAAAAATAATATTTTTTTTCCCAAAAATATGTTTCAGGCAATTTGAAATTTTTATATGTTGTAGTTTAATGTTTAAAGTGTGAAGAAAAAATAAGCCATACGATTTAGTCGGGTTTTTAGCAATGCCAGACACGTACAAAAATAAAATGTATTTGGAGCAAATTTTAATATGCTATTATTTATAATTAAAAAAGAAGATTATAAAAAAGACATCATTTTGGTGGGAAAAAAATTATGTTTAGGTTAGAGTGACTTTATCTATATAGGCAAGATGTGGTGTGAGAGAAAGAGAGAGAGTGATTTTGGGGGTAGGTGTTAATTTTTTTCCCCTAATAGATTTCAATATTTTTTAACTACGTATACTTCAAATTTATGTCAAAACGAACTCGTATTCAAAAACGCAGGCTTTCGTTTTGAATGGTAGTTTAAATCTCCACTGTCACATAAAAAAAGGAATTTTCCAAATTTTCGATACAGCGGCGTCAAAAATATTAGTCCTATGAAAAATTTTTAAAACAAAAGTTTTTGAAAATTTTATTATAATAAAAAAAACAATATTTTCGCAGTGATGTCAAAGATTTGAAAGATAATATTAAAATTGACTGAATAACGAATCTTTTATGATAAAAAAAATAATACAAAAAATATGTCACTTCAACACAAACATTTTGATACAAACCGTTTTCAGCATAATTTCACTAAATTTTATTTTATTTATTCCGAAACTCCGACTCAGAACCGCACGGCTATCGTAATAGTCCAGTAAAATGAAGATTTAAACTACCACTCAAAACGAAAGCCTGCATTTTTGAATATAAGTTTGTTTTGACCAAAATTTGAAGTTTACATAGTTGAAAAATATTGAATTCTATTTAGGGGGTAAAAAAATTAAAAACTACCCCCAAAATCACTTTTTTGAAAATATCCCGAAAACATACGAGCCAGGGAAGCCGATAAACGCTCTCTCTCACACTTTAGTTTGCCAGCGATACTCATTCGCACCTGGCAGATAAAAAATCCCACCAAAATGATCTGTCTTATTTATAATCTTATTTTTCTACCCTATTAAGTGGCTTCAAATACATTTTTTATATTTTGTTGCAAAATATTTTTGCACGCGTCTGAATAAATCGCCTGGCTTATTTTTTTCTTAACCCTTTAAACATTAAACTACAACATATAAAAATTTCAAATTGCCTCAAACATTTTTGGCAAGAAAAAATTAATATTTTTAAAAATTTAGGCTTCTCACCAGCCAGGTCTGAAATTCCGTATTGACGTATAATAGAAGAGCTATAGGACCAGTTTTCAGCTTGCCTCAAATACCTACCCAAAAATTGGTGCCAGCTCTTGCACTATATTGCTTGGCCTATGAATACACAACGAACAAACCACATTTGTATATTTGAATGGTTCACTTTCATATGTTCAGTGGAACTGAAAATGTAAAAACATTTAAAAAAACAATGTATAATATTATTTTACTCTACGATATAATAGAAAAGATTGGATTTGATTACATACAAAACCATAAATGGTTCAACCAAAAAGCCATAGTTAACGTTATTAACTTTTTTATCGATTATATTACATTGTTGAAAAATTAGAACCGGTTTTGAAGACTGAAATTTAAATTGTTTCAATTATATTGTGATCATTCGGTCATTAAAACCTTGTCATGATATTCTGCGGTTTACCGTTCTTTTCAATCGTTGTTCTTACATAATAATTCCTATCCTTTTAACGGAGAATTCAGAAAATATACTCGTATCATGATGATACAACGGTGACGATAATACGTTGTGGAGTTGGTTTTTTTTTGAATTAACATAATCCTTAAACTATTTATTCACATAGCAAAAACTCACCTCAAACTCGCCGTTACCACCGCCTCGGAATCACTACCCTAGATACGGGCGGCGGTCCCTCGCACACTCTCTGCTACTATCACTCCTACCTCTCATGCCATAGCGAGTCCTTCTCTCCCCCTAACCATTCTCTCTACTACGCCTCTCACCTCCATCCAATCCTTTTCCCCCTCAACATTATCTCCACCATGTTCTCCCAGTACACCGCCTCCCCTAGTTTCCTCTCCAACTTCTTCAGCACATCCTCGTTCCTCCAGCATCTAAACACATGCCCCACATCATCCTCCACTTCACTCCTCTTGCACACTCCTGTCTCTCTTTTTCCAATCTTGTGGAGGTACCCTACTCTCGACCCATGTCCAGTGAACACCTGTGTCAAGAAGTAGTTCACCTCCCCGAATTTCCGATCCATCCAATCATTCCTATTCCTAATCGCTCCTTTTAGCGCGCCCTCATACTCCTCCCACCTTCCCTCCATTTCCTCCTCCATCCATTCCTGTACTTCCTCTCTGGTCGCACCCCTCCAGCGTGTATTTCTGGCTCTAGCCATCACGTCCAATGGGTAGGATCGCCGCTGCCAGTCCACCCACTGTCCTGTACTCCTGCACCACCCTCAGCAGTATCCCTCTCTGCACCCGCAGGAGTGGCCTAACCCTCGCATTCACCCCCACACCTCCGCACCGTTCAGCATACTCTGCTCCACCGTCCTACCAATTACCCTCTTCATCCACTCTCCCGGCCCTTTCACAATACACATCAATCTCTCCAGTCATGCTGCCCTCACTTTCCCCTTCACTGCTGCCTTCAACATATGAGTTTTGAAGGATAATTGGCTATCCAACCACACCCCTAGGTATTTCACAGACTCCTCCGTACGAATTCTCCTTCCCTTCACCATCACCTCTACCTGGGTTTAGCTTTCATTGTCCAGCGACTACCAGGGTTTTTTGACCAGGGGTTGGTTGTGTTCCTGATAAGGCACGTGGCTCCATTAGATTTTAATCCACCGAGATACACTCCGCCGTACTGTATACCGATAACGGGTTTGCTACCATTACGTTCCATTTACCTCCCCTTTCCGCACAAACCTCTCTGTCATTTCATTACCTACTAAACCCCTGTGTTCCGGAACCTCTGACCTCTATTCCCCCTTTAAATGTTTATTTGCTGACTAGTGTCGATAGCATAGATTCGCGTCTGGAATAAAGATGCAAGGCTTCCTCAAGGATCCGTAAGAGTTGTACCTTGGCTTAGCACCTTGAACTCCAGTTCCTGATCCCATGGTTATTTGTTTTGGCCAGCATCTTCTCACTAATTTCAAGCAAATCTGGTATTTTGGAATGACTATGGGTGCTGCATCCTTCGTGTCAGCTCCCATTGTACTCCAGCCTATAATACAGCCATTCTCACAAAGTCTTGATTGGCGAGAGGTTCAGACTAGAGGAAACCCGTTTAAGGAGTCGTATTCCATGAGCTAAAAGCTATTTCATTCATGGATTTTGTGAGACATGCAGCACCGTCTTCTTGGAATATTAACATCCAGAAATACTTCTCTCTTCCAAAATTGGAAATAAAGAGTCACCTAGGATGTTTAAATATTTGTCTGTGTTAACGAAGTTTAATTTTTCAATCCCTCTAGCCAACATCGAACCCCAGACCATTATCGAAAATGGAAGTTTAACTTTGCGCTTAAGACTATTATAGAATGGTAGAATGGAAGAATGCAGATAGCTCTAAATTTGGTAGACAACTGGTGTAAACAAGACAGACTGACGGTCAACGCTCAGAAAACACAGATTGTCAACTTTACAAGGCGAGGCCTAAAACCACCAGTGCTAGGAGAAACAGAGATTCCCTTTGCCAAAGAAACAAAATACCTAAGGGTATTTTTTAATCATAGGCTCACTTGGAATACTCACATAGTGAAAACTACACAGAAAGCTATCATGTCTTTGGGCAGATGTAGAAGACTGTGCGGTAAGAACTGGGGACTTAACCCAAAAATGACCCTGTGGTTATACACAAAGGTTGTCAGACCAATGATAACTTATGGGTCCGTGGTGTGGTGGACAAAGACGCAGCAAATAGGAGCAATAAGGCTGTTGAATAACACACAAAGGCTGGCCTGCCTGTGTGTCACAGGGGCCATAAAAACTACTCCTACAGCTGCAATGGAAGTCTTAATGAATCTGCCACCTCTACACATATTCATACAAGGTGAAGCGAGATCTGTAATGCACAGGTTAATACATAGTCAGCAACACATAAGCCAAACGCATAGTACTGACAACTGGGAGCTAATCGAGAAGCTAAAAGCGGACTATATAATGGGACAGCCCATCGATGCAATAGCTACGAGATATAGCTTCGATAATAAGTTCAAAGTAACTATACCAAGCAGGGAAGACTGGAAAAAAGGTGTACCCTTACATGCGGATGTTTTTTGGTATACAGACGGGTCAAAGACGATAGACGGCTTAGGAGCCGGTATAGTAGGGCTAAAGCAAGGGATAGCCTTCCCAGTAAGCCTATAAAGGAATGTCACAATTTTCCAGGCGGAAATGACGGCGATTCACCTCTGTGTGGAAGAAATTAAATGGCAGAAGAGAACATATCGTTCAATTGCCATCTTCACAGACAGCCAAGCAGCGCTAAAGGCACTCAACTCCGTAGAGGTCAATTCTAAGCTAGTATGGGATTGTGTGCGGGCCCTGAACACACTGGGTGAGCGTAGCAATGTTACGGTAGCCTGGGTGCCGGGGCACGAGGGTCATAAGGGCAACGAAAAAGCGGATGAAATGGCCAAACAAGGCTCATCAATGCCATTCGTTGGGCCGGAACCCTTCTCCGGCGTTGCAAAAACCATAACAAGAAGGGAAACAAAGAAGTGGGTCGCCCACAA
The DNA here is from genome assembly GCA_947563755.1 of Lochmaea crataegi. Lineage (NCBI taxonomy): Eukaryota > Metazoa > Arthropoda > Insecta > Coleoptera > Chrysomelidae > Lochmaea > Lochmaea crataegi. The sequence goes on along the minus strand of OX387424.1, from coordinate 53,775,599 downwards.
GTCTCTGAAATGGTGGAGGAACTCACCAGGATAGAGGCAAGCGAAACAGTTCATATTAGAACACTCGCCAAAATTTACGGCAGATCTAATGGCCGAAGATAGGAAAACTGTCAAAGCTGTAGTGGGTCTGTTAACGGGGCATTGTAAGCTCAATAGGCATTTACAGCTGATGGGATTGACAAACGAAGATTTGTGCAGGTTTTGTCACCTAGAAGAAGAAACGGCAGAACACATTCTATGTCAGTGCGATAGTCTGGCAAATGTGCGGTTTTTTGCACTAGGCGAAGAAAAGCCATCGGCAGAGAGCTATATGAAAGGTTCAGTCTCCACGCTAATAGACTTTTTAAAAAGAGTCAGGCTGGAGAATGTAATCTAGAGTTTAGAGGACTACAATAGATCTGGAAAGGTCGCAGTGGAATAGGCCAAAAGCCACCTTATAAAATCTATCTATCTATCTATCTATGGTAAGTATCATGTTTCTAGTGGATAACTCTGATCCGGCTATCATCGACACAAACTTGAAATCGTGATTCCGCACTCCAATGTATTTTATTCCACCTTTCCCTATCCTAATTTCGATGGTTTTCAGCCCATTTGAATCTGTATCGCTACTGTTTTAGAGTAAATAACGGTTTTTCTTTAGCCTTCGCAAAAAATTATTATCTTTTGCTACCAAATACTAGTTTTCTGACATCTGTATGACATGGAGAACTGCAAACACGTTTTCCAACAGCCTTACTTCAGAGTACTCTCAACTCTCCAACTTGATCATTCTGGCTAAAGCTCGTCTATATCATTGTCTGTTAATTTAGACTTTTCCACATATCGTGACTTTTGGGTACCCGAACCGTTTGATTTGTACAATTGGACAATATTTCTAATACTGTATCTGGATAAACTAAGTAATATTCCAATTTTACACAAATTAATGCCTTTTCTTTGCCCATTATTAACAACAAATAGCACTATTAAAAATTTTTGTCGAAAAAGCACTGTTTTCATCGCCACCTTAGTTCTCGTCGTTAGCAGTACTTGGATAATGAAATGCAACGAAAGTACCTACTTTTTTGACTAACCTCTATTTTTTATGAGACATTACCATAAACTATTGAATCTTTTCTATATCTCTCCAAATATCATCATGAAATATCAAATAATGTCAAAATATGTGGCCAACTGAAGCTGGGCGGGGGCGGGGTACAATTACAAAAAAGAAAAAAAATCATTTGGAACTGGCTAAGGATATTTGATATTCAGTTGAGTCTATGTATACTTTTTTTAAACGTGGCAACGCAGCTCTCTAGCCGAGGTGAACGGCAATGTAAAATGAATAGCAAAGTCATCCAACTGATGACTAATAAGAAGTAGGTATACATAAAAATTTCAATTAAGTAATGCATTTTATGGAAGTCAGAAGAGGAAATCGATAACCTGTTTTAATTCTGGTATCTGGTTTTACTTAAAAAAGGTTTTGTCTATAAACAGGAGTTGAAATTTTTAAACGTGCTTTTCAATCGCACGTCATCTAAACTACTACAGCGGTAGAATTAAAGTTATAGTTCGAATCAAGTTCAATTAGCCCATTTCCTCTGAAGAAAATAATCCACCAGAGGTCGCACTAGTGGGGGGGGGGTTTGATTTTCCATTTTTATTAGGTACGTTTAACGTTACTGTCAAATGGAAAATCAAATGTCAAATGAAAAACACCCCCCACTAGTGTGGCCTCTGGTGGATTATTTTCGAATCTTTAAAATGTTGAAACTTAGTTTTATCATTTTTATTTAATTTCCAGTGAACTTTTCTTATTGTGTCTTTCAAATATACTCGAAGAAAAAGTGATGATTTATAATTCATTAATTTATATTTTACGCGTTGGGTAATTGCAGTATAATTATAGCTGATTAAATTAACAATAGTAACAGTTAGAGAATTGTTCTAAATCTCAATGTTATTATCATGTGTTTTTGTAGCTATTGCAGTAATTTGATAACGGACGATCGTTAATTGATGGACATTAAACTTGATTGGAATGGATCATTAACCCAGGACTGCTCTAGTTCGAAAAAACCGTAATTTTCCATTTATTTTCCAATCGAATTTTTTTACATGAAACAGGAAATTTTCTCTTGTAAACGAAGTTTTAGTACCTACATTGAAAAATGAATTTCCATTACGTGACGAACCAAGATTTTTTGAAACACTCTGCCGCCTAACATTGTGATACGATGATTGTCTTTAAGTGTTGCATATAACAGCATAGTTGGCGCCTGTCAACAAATATCAAATGTCAAAATTAACTGTCATGTTCACTTAACTAAACGCTTCGTTTAAAGCTGTATCTAATCTGAATTTTTAAAGTTGCCGAGTCAGTCGAAAAAAGAAATTAAGTCGAGATAATTCTCTCAATAAGAATGCCTTGCCGAGCTGGTTCCATGGAACACTCACTTGGAAAAAGTTATCCATAAGGCTAGACTATCCTCGTGGATACGTCGCAGGATCTGTGGAAAATCTTGAGGCTTGGGACTCAAATCCATTGGATATATGTGATGATTGTTAGACCAAATCTCCCTGGTGTACAGAGACAGGCAATTACTGGTGCCACCAATACCACACCGTCTGCAGCCATGGAAATCCTTCCAGACCTACCTCCTCTCCGTTTATTTCTGGAAAGGGAGGCTAGATGGACAACATTAAACTGCGCAAATTTCTAAATGCACTAAACCGGCTTATACAGAGCAAAGCAGAATGCTAGTGGACACTGAAAATCACAGTATTCTGGGAATGACCTCTGATAATGCCTCCAGCAGTAAACTACGACCTGCCTTATACTATCCTAATTCCAAATAGAGACGAATGGGTCCTCCGTACGGATGAAATATTAAGAGCAGATAGCTGTTGGTGCACAGATTGATCAAAAACACCTTCAGGCTCCGTTGCAGGTGTATACGGGCGCAGAACTAGGACAGAAATTTCAACCTCTAGGATCCTATGCAATCGTATTTCAGGCGGAAATTTACGCCATTGCTTCATGTGTGGAGAGATCGGAACAAACCAATCTCAGACATAAATCAATAAAAATTTTATCGGACAGCCAAGCGACTTTGAAAGCACTTAGCTCTTACCGTATAACGTCGACATTGGTATTAGACTGCCAAAAAAAGACTCCTATCAATAGATTATCGCTGGTCTGGTTCCCTGGCCATTTTGACATGCATGGCAATGAGAAGGCGGACTCTCATTCAAAGGAGGGTTTTTATCGGATCAGAACCTACAATTGGCATCGCAATAAGCTTTGCCATCAAACACTAAATACTTGGGCAGCAAGAAGAGTTTTAGACTTCTGGCATAATATACCAAGATTGGTTCATTCAAAGGCTCCAAACAAATGTTAGACTATAGCAGGCATGACCTACGTTGTCTGATAGGCATTTTAACAGGCTACTGTCATCTAAATCATCATAAGCTAAGACTTGGACAGCAGAGCCATATAATTTGTGCCCCGCCGTGGCTCGAATTAGGTATCTGATGTTTGGCAGATACCTAATCGGTTTTGTTAATAAGCTGAATTTGTTTGGTGGAATCTGAATAGGTATGAACCACAATAGACTATTGCGAGTCGCATTGGAGAGCCTTATAGACCCACTCACCACAAACCTAACCTAACCTGGTTTCTGTTTCCGGCAATAAAGCACCACATCAGTCGACAGTTTCTCGTTGGTATGAGGAATTTAAACGTGGACGGATAAATCATAGCAAATATCCAAGAACAGGTCCACCAACAACGGCAGTCACCCAGGAAAATGACGATGTTGTACGTAAGCTGATCCAAGAAGATCGACATGTCACTCATCGTGAAATTGGAGCCTTATTGGGCATATCAAAGACTACAATTCAAAAAATTTTATATGAATAATTATCTGTAAAAAAACGAGTTTGTCTTTGGATACCGTATCTGTTGACGGATGAAAAAAAAAACCATTTAGAGTCAATTGGTGTGAAAAAACTCTACAGGATTAACGCAGGAAACTAAAATAGTTATTTATCTACGACCACTATTAAAATTATGCATTTACAAACTCATATAAATACGTGAAATTACATTTTATACATACGTCTAAAGCGTGCGAAAAAGAACAATGCTTTTTAAATGGAAGTTTCATTATAACACCCAAAAGAGTGCGAAAAAGTACAATGCTTTTTATATGGGATAATCATTATAACACTCTTTTTTATTTGTATATTTATTGAGTTAGATAATTTTGTGTTTTGTTTTCTGTCAAAGGTTCTGTAATTGTAATGATTTTGTACTGTCTTTAAGAAGTGTGAAACGTGAATGGTCAATAATTGTCAGAATCGGTCCAAAATTGTCAAAAACTGTCAAAAACTGTCAAAAACTGTCAAAAACTGTCAAAAACTGTCAAAAACTGTCAAAAACTGTCAAAAACTGTCAAAAACTGTCAAAAACTGTCAAAAATGGTCAAAAATGGTCAAAAATGGTCAAAAATAGTCAAAAATTGTTAAAAATTGTCAAAAATTGTCAAAATTGTCAAAAATTGTTAAATATCTTGAAAAATGGTCAAAATTAGTCCATAATTGTCAAAATTTTTGAAAGTTGTCAAAAATGGTCAATAATTATCAGAAACTGTCAAAAATGGTCAATAATTGTTAAAATTTTGAAAAATGGTCAAAAATTGTTTAAATTTTGAAAAAATGGTCAATAATTGTTAAAATTTTGAAAAATGGTCAATAATTGTAAGAAACTGTCAAAAATGGTCAATAATTGTTAAAATTTGGAGAAATGGTCTAAAATGGTCAAAATTTTTGGAATTTCTTTTAAAAAATGATCAATAATTGTCAAAACTGTCAAAATTGGTCAATATTTGTCAAAAATGGTCAATAACTGTTAAAATTTGAAAAAATTGTCAAAAATTTTGGAAAAATGGTCAATAATTGTCAAAATTTTTGAAAAATGGTCAAAAATTTCGAAAAATTGGCAAAACTTTGCAAAAATTGTCAATTATAAAAAACTGTCAAAAATGGTCAATTATTATAGAAAACTGTCAAAGATGGTCAATCATTGTTAAAAATTGTCAAATTTGTCCAAAAAGGATCAAATATTTTGAAAAATGTTCAATAATTGTAAGAACCTGTCAAAAATGGTCAATAATTGTTAAAATTTGGAGAAATGGTCTAAAATGGTCAAAATTTTTGGAATTTTTTTAAAAAATGATCAATAATTGTCCAAACTGTCAAAATTGGTCAATATTTGTCAAAAATGGTCAATAACTGTTAAAATTTGAAAAAATTGTCAAAAATTTTGGAAAAATGGTCAATAATTGTCAAAAATTGTCAAAATTTTCGAAAAATTGTCAAAAATTGGCAAAACTTTGCAAAAATTGTCAATTATTATAAAAAAATGTCAAAAATGGTCAATTATTATAGAAAACTGTCAAAGATGGTCAATCATTGTTAAAAATTGTCAAATTTGTCGAAAAATGATCAAAATTTTTGAAAAATTGTCAAAAATGGTCAATAATTGTCAGAAACTGTCAAAAATGGTCATTAATTGTTAAAATTTGGAAAAATGGTCATTAATTGTTAAAATTTGGAAAAATGTTCTAAATTGGTCAAAATTTTTGAAAAATTGTCAAAAATGATCAATAATTGTCAAAATTGGACAATAATTGTCAAAAAAATGGTCAATAATTGTCAAAAATGGTCAATAATTGTTAAAATTTGAAAAAATAGTCAAAAATGGTAAAAAATTTTGAAAAAATGGTCAATAATTGTCAAAATTTTTGAAAAATTGTCAAAAATGGTGATTTTATTGTGCATAAGAAGCAAGCTTCTGTCGGCGGTCCGACGACCGCTCACCTTTATTTTTGGATTGGTGTAACACTAAAAAAATTTAAAATTAGACGGAAAATGTTCTTATTGCATCTTCTCGGAATGCTCATTGGAAATCATCAACGTTAGGGTCCCATTATTCAATGTTGAAAACTACCATAAATTTAAAATCAAACATTGATATAAGTAAGTTTCATAAAACGACAATCAGAGAGCCATAAACCAAAAATATCACAAAATTTTCACAAGGGAACAGATTTTGGATTTTATAAATGGAGCACCAGATAATAAATTTTTATGATGAAGGTAGACAATAATTCAAACACAATTATTAAAACGTTTTAAAACACACTGGCGATTATTGTGGAAATTCTCTATATTTAATTATTTTATATAGGTGTTGAAAAAGGACGCGTCAAATATAAAAAGAGTTTACTGTATGTCTGTTTAGTGAGGTAGAAAATTTCGAGCCAAAGAAACCCCTTCAATAGTACACATTTATGACTCTTTTGCTCGTAGATACACATACACAACCGAAATTAAGTTAACCCGTCGATCTTTTGAAAGGAATCATTCGATATATTAAATCTAAAATATAATAATCTGCAAGGACAGGTATTTATGATAAGTGATAAGCAAGCAACTAGAAAAAGGGTTAACAAATTAAAGTAAAAATATGGAAAAATTAAGGATTAAGGATGCCATGAAGTTTTGTATTGATAAGCTACGATATATTGATATGTATTCTCCAAAAATTAGAGTTTTAACCTTGAGTTCTTTTTTTAATTCACAATAAAATATTCCACAGATGGTCGCCAGATTTGATATATTGTAAATTGTGTTATTCTTTATGTAGACCTTTTCTAATTTTTCTATAATAAAAATCTTTAATAAAAACCAAAAACGAGACGAAAACGAGACGAGACGAGACGAGAAAAATCTCGCTCTCGTGTGAAGCCCTACACAAAAAACAAAATTATCGAAGGTAACTTAATAAATTTACAAATAAAAAAGAGTGTTACAATGAATTTTCCATTCATACATGTTGCATCAATGAAACGAATGCTAAATTTTTAAATGGAAATTCAGCGGAAATCCCACGTTGCCATGACAACCGTTGCCAAACAACGTTAAAATAATAAACGTGAAACGTCAAAGAAGAGTTTCTTAGAGGTCATGAATCCGTTATATAGAACCACTGGTTTTGGTATACCAAATAATATGTCATGGCACAGACTCCAGCACTGTTGTGCCCTGCACCAGTTTGTACAAGTTCTTGCTGGGTGCTGCTAAATAGTTTTGTGTCTTTTTACGGTTGGCCAAATAGTGACTGGCTTTTACGATCAACTCGCATGTTATAATTCTCAGTGTGAGCAGTTCCGCTTATCTTAAGATATTTACCCATTTATATTTACGGGTTTTGGTTTGTTCTGGTTCAGGCAGCTTCGTCAGCTTTTCCATTGCCCTCGATAACCTGATAACCTGGTACCCAAGTCAGCTTGATGTTATAAGGTGAGATCTTCAGTTGCTTTTCCCCGTTCATTGCAAGAATGTGTTTACCTCCTTGAAAATACAGAAACGTATTTTCCCAGTGAGTAGTTAAAGTTGTCACATTTAATGTACTTAATATAATTGACTTATTTTTCTGTATGAAAAAAATTGTGAAGCTAACAAATGAATATTCTCTACGCCCATGAATAAAAAAACATTTAAATTGATAATTTTATGCAGTGCTTAATCAGTTGGAGAGTTTAACTTACAAATTATTCGGATTTTACATAACAGCCATATTTTAACTTTGTATTGAGTTCGTTCTAACAGATCAACTTTCTCTTGTTGTTTTTAACCTTCGACATCTTCATTTGAGGACAAATCTGAATTTGACGTTAATGCCAGGGTATTGTTATGTAAATTACATAGAATGTACAATTGTACAATGCTCTTAATCGAGATATGAATGCCTATTTTCAATCACCTAATATTTTGTATTAAATATGAAGGGGAGGGAATATTTAAGAATGATTTGAATACAACAATTTTTGTCGTTTTTATTATTATCATAATTAGTGTAATTCCAAGTTTTTAATTCAAGCAAAACTAATTAAATTGTATATTATTAAGTAAATTCATTTTGTAATGTCATAACCTTAGAATCTACGCACGCCTAACTCGAATGTAGTAATACCTAGTTATTTATTTCATCATGGTAACTAATTATTCAGATCTTATTAAAAACTACAATTTATTTGAAAAAAATAAAACTTTCCCTTGAACAATCTACTTTTTTCTATAACATTAATAACAGGTAGCAGACTGACGTCATTTGGACGTTTTTTTGTCACTCTTCTGACCAACATGACGTTATAATGACGTTTTTAAAACGTAAATTTTCGAGCATTAGGTGTAGGTAAAACAGGACATTTATTCATTATCAATTTATAATACATATTTAAATTGTGAAGTAGTGGGAAGCATACAAATTTATTGATAGTGATATTTTATTGGGAGTTCTGTATTAATTTTAAAAATTACCGTAGATAAAAAAATATAATAAGTACATTCTCAAATACATTTTAATCAAACAATACAACCCTGTAAACTTTAGAAATAAGGTTGTCTAAATCAGAGTTGATCAAATTGACTATAAAATATTGATTGACAATATTTAATTTATTTAAAGAAATAACTTGATTGTGAGATAAAACAAATGCTAATGGATAAAACTTAATTACTCAGTGAGAAAACTCCCTAATTTTCAAAACACCATATTTTATCATAACAAATGTTTATATTGGACCCATATCTAAGCTAAGAGCACTTGAAGCCATAAACCTTTATATTTTATTTTTTTATGGTGACAAGTATTCTTAAGATATTCATGTTCACTTAAATTGATAGATAATTTTTATAGGCAATCCATAAAAAGATATAAGTAAAATCAAATAAGATATATATTATACAAACAACACAAAAAATAACAAAATTTTGGCACTTAACTCGACTAAAATATGAAAAACATGATGGCGATGAATTAAAAAACTAAAACACCACGGCACAAACATTATGTTTGACTTTTGACAGGTGAGCACTGAGCAAGAGCACCGAAGCTAGGACCTTTGAACCGCGAAATTGAAATGTCAGAAATTCGAATACACAACACCAACACCGAATTTATCTTCGATCATTAAACGTTCAAAGATATTAATGAAGTATTTAGTTGATTTGAAGGATCCTCTAAGATCATGAAATAGCGTCTACCGCATGATTATGTAACGGCTACTTAGTTTAGAGAGCACCTCAGGTGTAGATTCTGAGACCAAACTAGTACAAATTCAGAGAGTAGTCCTACCGGTTCCCGGGTAATCCTACTTGAAATTTATTTTAATTAAGGTACTGAAGGAAGTTAATAATTAATAAAAATTTTGAAAGTTAAGAAAGGTAAGTGGGCGCCACTCTGAATAATACTAGTTTATTTTACTCACATCAGCATTATAGCGACAAATCCTGTAAGATTGGAAGGGAAAAAAACTATATGAACAACGTTATTAAATTTACAAGTTGTATATTGACGTTGTTACAAAAAAAAATTAAATAGGAAAAAAAATTGACTATGTTTATTAGGTTGTTGTTTTATGTTGATGAGCTGAATATATGTAGAGGGTACTTTCTTGGAGTGATGGTGAGGAGATGGGGTCCTTTTGAAGTCCCAGGTTAAGCTCTGGTTTCAGTTAACGTTCTTGTTCCAGGTAAGATTCCCAGGTAGAGTGTTCCAGGTAAAAATTCCTGACCCAGGTAGTGTCTCAGGTAAAGTGCTACGGAACAAATATAGTATCAGGAACAAATTTACCCCATTCTACAAAATCCAGGATGTCTGAAGTATGAATTTGATCGATTTGATATTACATTGTTGAAGAAAATTATTTAACAACGTGGTTCATACATCCTGTATTTTTAGATAAAAGAAATACTCGAAGAAAGCAAATAAAAACAATAAAATCGAATAACCGATTCTACACCGGTAAATACATACATATTTTAAATATGTATATATTTTTAAAAAGGTTTGAAATATATTCAAAGATAATATGAAAGAAATATGAAAGGAAAAAAAAACAAAATCATATCGATATATATTCCTGGCACTGGAACGACATTGCTACATAATAAAAATAGGAAAGTAGAAAACTGTCAAGAAAGAATAGTTAACATACATTTAGCGAAATAACTTACCATTCACATGAATGCACTTTTCAAAGATAAGATAAAAATAAAATTCTGCTTCAATGGCACATGTTCACAGGAAAGAAGAGTGAAAACCTCTTTGCCACTATTTAAATACACGAAATCATGTGAAAGATAACAGACTTACGTCTCATGTTCATGTCAAGCTCAGACGCTTTGACCAGGAAAGGAATTTACATTTCAATAGTAAATTATTAATTCATATTTAATTAATAAGTGGTAGAAGAAGAGATGAGAACGAGGTCGAAATGGGAATAGCACATAGCAGTGGCTATTTTCACGACAGACGGAACTCGATCGGCCTGTATAGAAACGTTGATTTCGACTCTCGTCGACAGTAAATATATTCTGCCTTGAAACATTTCTCGGTGTTGGGTATGAGAAACGACTGGCTATTCGCCGCCCATACGATAATTTATTATTAATCAACTGGAGGAAAGTAAAGTGAACGAAATTAACGTTACAAATATTAAATGACCAAAGGTCAAGAGAAAAATTTATAAATTTTGAGAAATATCGTTAGGAAGACATTTTAACCGTTATTGTTTTCGAAGAATATAACGTCATTATACAATTTGCATATTATAAGGTTAATTTTGGTCAAAACGATTAAATACGGATTGGTCATTTTTATACACCATTAAATGACATCTGCACAACGTCATTTATTGTACGGTAAGAAAACTTTTCTATAGTCACCTTTCTAGAACGTCATTTTATGGTACAATGACTTATAATGACCTCCATCACCTATATTCTGCTACCTAGGAAGTGACATTTTTTTAATCGATTTTCGTACATAAAATATGTATTTGAACAGTTTAAAAAAGTGACATTCGAGTGAGATAAAGTAGTTTTTTTAACGCTAATTTTAAATATTTCCGCTAATGGCTCTGCAGGTTGCATTCATCTGACATTTTACTTAGCGTTTTGTCATCATGATAAACATAAACATTCAAATCGACGCCATTTTTAGTCCATTTAGAGCAACCTAAATAACACATTTGTTGGTTTTTGCATGCACGTGGAAAATAGTATATTCTGTAACAAGGTTAGAATGAAAATTCGATGCGAGTAGAAAGCCACCTAAAACCACCCTTACATGTCAAACTCACCCTCGCGCAGTATTAAGTTACGGTGGCCAACTGCGATATCTCCGGAGCCAGACCAGCTAGCGACACGAACCAGGCGGCATATTTTGTTGCTTTGAGGTGGCTTTACCCAAAAATTCCAAATTTCTGAATTGGCACATGTTGAAGCAACAAATCAGCAACAAAATCGCCGCCTGATTCATGTCGCTAGCTTTTTTCTTTCCCCAAATATCACAAATGGCTGCTGTACCTTAATATCGTAGTGGCGAAGGCGAGTTTGACACTAAGGGGTTGTTTTTAAAATCTCTCGATAAAGCTGTTTTATAGCAACTATATAGCAACAAAACATACCGTGGAGCTCGTTGGACCAAGTAATTGTAGGCTTAAGATAAAGCTGCCACAACTTAACATCACAGTAGCGGGGTTAGCTTTTACTGGCAGGAGTTATTTCAGGAATTTTCACATTGAGGCATCTTGAAGCAACAAATTGGCAACAAAATATGCCGCGAAGCTTGTTTGAGCAACAAAATATGCCGCGAAGCTTGTTTGAGCAACAAAATATGCCGCGAAGCTTGTTTGAGCAACAAAATATGCCGCGAAGCTTGTTTGAGCAACTAATTCTAGTCGCGAAACAAAGCAAATGGCTGCCGCAGCTCAATATCGCAGTAGGATAGGACATTTTTTGGAGATTTTTTAATTATACCATCGTAAAGCAACAAATTCGCAAGAAAATATGCCGGCTGGTTCGTGTCGCTAGCTCGTCATGCTCCCGAGATACTGCAAGTAGTCGCGAAGGTGAGTTTGACATGTAGGGGTGGTTTTTGGAATATTTCGGTAAAGCCACCTTAAAGCAACAAATTAGCAACAAAATATGCCACCAGGCTCTTATCGCTAGCTTCCTCCGTTACCGAGATATTGCACTTGGCTATCCTAAGTTAATATTACGGTAGGGGACCACGAGTTTCTCGGCAACGGCTGGAGCAACAAAATCAATTATTTAGTAACAAATTAGCAACAAATTATGAGCCGGGCCCGGAACGTGCCCTCCAAAATTGCCCCCGCAGCTTAACATTAATATATTTTGTAAGTAATTGACGAAAATTGTTCTTTTAAAATGTATTTATCGATACTCTTATGAAAGGCGAGTGTTTAGGTATCTTAATTGTCACGTACCCCGGACGTTTTCATATTTCTCACCAAGGAAACGAGTTGATTTACGATTACTATCTACTTATGAATTTTGGGCTTTTATAAAAGGTCTCAAGCTGAGTAAAAATTATTCGAGGCATTCTGTTATTGACTGTGTTTCAAAATTGTGGTTCTGTTTAGTGTTCCGAGAAATTATTGTTAGTGCTAGAGATTTTGAATGTAGGGTGATTAAACTGCAAGATATTCAGGTGAGCTTTTTCACTGAGTGTTCTTTCTTTATTGTTTTATGTCTCTATATTAATTCCGTGATTATTGATTGTTATTTACCTGTTAAATTTATTGAATATAAAATATCTGAGCTTTGATAGTGGTTGAATAATAATTCGTTCTCACATGATAAATGTATCTGGAGCGGGCAAATGCGTGTTTAATCCCTTTTGTCCATTGCATCACTCAGATTCGACCATAGATCACTCTAGTACAGTATTCGCCAGCTAACTTAATGTCCCAGAAACTACCAACTAAGGGAGACAGAGTAATAGTGCCCTGCCTACTCGGCTGCTATTGGTGGTAAAATTTTGACAAACGCCAATTGCATCGAACCTTATCAGATGTTAAGATTTTCAGTAGCGTAGCGTCACACAGTTATTGTTTCTGCTTTGTACAATAAAGTGTTTGTGAAAATGTCAGCCGTTAATGAAGAAAATTGTAAATGTACTGAAGGACAAACTCGTCAAGTGATATATAGAGTGTTTAATTATTTTAAGACATTAAAAAGTGATGAAGATACCTTAATAAACGTGAGAATTATAACATACCAGGCAACAGGTAAGCCAGCTAGCTAGCAAGCCATCACAAGCAAGTTAGCACAGCTTATTTTATTTCTGCGAATTTAATGATCCTACGATTAAAATGTTACGTGCCAAATTAAACCTTACTTTTTTGGAACAGGTAGTTGGTTTTTTAGTTGAACATTAGCTTTCAACCTAACCTAGAAAATTTTTTTCAAACACGTCAGAAATGGTAAAAACCAAACATTAAATATATTGAATATTTTGCACACTTAGAAAAATTGAAAACTAATAATTATTTCAATCAATTTGGCTCAAAAAGCTGATTGAGTTAGAAAATTACTAAAGTTATTTCCCATTATCTTGTGTTTCTTTTATTCTCATTACTACCTGGAAGAAATTATTTAGATTCTAACACATTTTAATTATAGTCCGTCCGGAAATATAAGATGCTAACTTTATAATCTTCAATTAGATAAATAACATGTTATTGTAATGGGTACCTTATTGTTAAAATATTATTTATGTACTCAGAATTCAGGTATAAAGCAGATCCGTTTCTATTAAAATCAATATACCAATAATTATAACAAAGAATTAAATATTATTTATTAAGTTAGGATCATATATTTCCGGACGGACTTTACTTTATGAATTGTACAAGTTGTGTTAATTTGTAACAGAAATCGTATCCTCAGAACTTGCACGGCACTGTTTACAGTTAACGGACGGGCGGCGTCAATAGCTCCCTAGAAAGTATTTACGACATCAAGTTAGCTGGCGAATGCTGTAGCTGGAGCAAGCATGTCGCGAGTCAGCCCTTCACGTTCATTGCACCACTCAGTTCTAGTGGAATGTGTAATGCAAGTTTAATCCCTTTACGCTAGAGGGTAGTCCTAGAAGGGGCCATGGTGGCGCGTTTAATCCCCCCATGTACCATAAAGTAAAATTCCTAGGTACTAGGCCTCGTTGCTATATAAATTAGTGATAGAACACAATGCGAGTTAAATCCCCTTGTGCTCGGTGATTGATCGAATAATTATTTAACTAATCAGTAGAGTTAATGAAGACGGACACTCACGCATATTTTCTTTGTTATAGGTAAGCACGACTATGCGCACATGGTAGAGCCTCGACCAATCCACTATGACCTTTCCAATTAGGTAAAAGTTTGAAGTTATTTTGAATAAAGACCAATACCAAACACTTATACTTAAGTATTACTTTTAATTCTGACTAGCCTTTTGGAGTGATCACTACTCTATTGATAAATTGAAACGTTTTCAACATGGACACAGAAATAGACAACTTAATGGCAGGTTTTGGTACAATCATTTTTAACCCGGGATCGGTCGCAGTTTTAGAAAAAATCTAACATTTTTAGTTTTTTGTTTATAAAACTAAAAATAGTGGTTTTAAATTCTTCCCGCTCCCGAAGTGCCTGGAGGGGGTACTATGTTAGCGCATGAGTGTTTGGCACAGTGTGGCAAGATGTTCAACCGTCTTAAGCGCCAAAAATCGCAACATGTTCCAACGTTGCCATGTCGCCCAAAAAACCGCCAAAATACATGAACATAACATGTGGTTTATACAAAAATAACTTTATTAAACTACTCAAATATATCAACACAAAGTTCTATGACGTAACTTCCCACGAAATATGACTTCCTGTTCCCATTATTTTTTAAAACACTTTCCCATTTTTTTGTTAATTAGGAATGCTACAATATTTTATCTTCATAAACAATGTAAACTGTTTATTTTCTTCGATATTTCTGTTAGTATTTCAATAATTTGTCAAAACTTTCACGTCATTTGTCATTGCTCTGTGCACGTCATCGTTAACTGTCCGACAAAATTTTTCATGAACTGAATTGTTTGCCACTTTTCTCGAATTAAATATAGCCAAAAAAGAAGCTCAAAAAAAAATTTCGCCCAAGAATCGCTTCGCGATTTTCGTTAAAATGTCGCAAAAATTGTTCAAAGTAGCCCAAATGACGACAAATCGCCCAATCTGGCCACACTGGTTCGGCACTTAGCTGACTCAAAGTGCTTAGCCATATCGGGTAGATGTTAGTTTTATTCTAACACGCGACCTATAGTGTACACCAACCTGTTAGAAGAAATCTAACGACGCGACCAATTACGTTTGAAAATTTTTGTGTTCTGTAAATTTTTCCATGGTTTACTTTATATTTTTGGTAAGTTTGGCTCAACGTTTGTTCATGTGTTACTGTTATTTTATTTTTAGAGCTAATAGAACAGTTAATGGAATGGTTTGAAAAAATTTCGTCTGATACAGAAAAACCGCTGGATTCTGACGAGGATCTTAGTGACACTCCGTCTGAACACAGTTTGCAAAACACTGTTACTGAACAATAAGACGAGAGTGGTACTGAAGATGGTCCTATTGCTCAAGTTTCTTTACAACCGAAAAAAAAGGGAAGCTATTTTCTTGGGGAATAATTTAACAGTGTGGTTCAAACACAAACCATACTCGCCCAAAAGGAAAACACGTGCTCATAACTTTATAACGCAACTACCGGGTGTACAACCCCCATTAACCTAGCAGAACCATTTCGGAAATTTGAATTTTTGATTATGCCATAATTTGTCGCTAATTTATCGCTTATTTATTACCATAATTAAAAATTTGTCGCTCATCGTCGTTTTTAAAAAAAAAACCATGGGTCTGCTAGGTTGATATTAAGCTAGCAGAACCACTATTTATCTATCAACTCTTAGAAAAAACTGATATTACCATAATTTGTCGCTAATTTATCGCTCTTTCATTACCATAATTAAAAATTTTTCGCTCGTCGCTTATTCAAAAAAATCCAAGAATTTGCTAAGCTTAAACGAGTTCACAACTGACGATGCACTTCATATTAATCTTTTGGGCAAAAATACTAATACTACCATAACTTGTAGCTAATTTATCATCATAATTAAAAATTGGTCGCTCGTTGTTTTTTTTTAATCCATAAGTTTATTCATAAATCTGGCGAATCACTTTGTACTAACAAATACTACTATAAATAATTCATAGCTAATTTAATTTGTTAGATTTTAGGTTAGAATAATTAGGAACTAATACTTGTTTTTGTTTCTAATTTTTAATAATTTCTCTTTGTTAAAACAGATCATTGTTTAATTTATCGAGAAGGGCAAGTGAAATCATTGAAGAAGCCATTTTTTCAACACTGTATAGCTTTTTCAATGATTTTCCTTGCCCTTCTCGATAAATTAGAAGGCAAACTGATCTTGAAATGCGCATGCGTTCCTGCGGGCTAGAAAATTTAACAAGTTTTCATTGTTTTCGTTATGTTTATGTCAGAAATTTTATGTTATTTAAAATTTTCATTGAATATATTTTATTTATATTTGCTTTTATTATAATAAACCATTTTGACAATTTATATACTTTGGTGAGAAGCATGTTCAAGAAAATATATTGAATTTACATATTTTGGTGAATTTACAAACCTTATAAACTGGTATCCTTTATAATGACTTAATAAGTCATGAATATTTGACGTGATCGACGAGCGGGATATCGTCAGGTCAAATTAATTCATAGTATGTGTTAAAAAATCCACTTTGTACCCTTTATTACTCTAAATCTAACAAATTAAATTAGCTATGAATTATAGTAGTATTTGTTGTTAGAACAAAGTGATATGGATTAAAAAAAACAACGAGCGACCAATTCTCAATTATGATGATTATTTTTTTCACTTGTCAAAATCTGACATTTTGGTGGTTTTAACCAATAGCAATACATTATTCTAGCCAATCATTCGGTATTATACTGATAAAACTGCTTCCTCATCGATAATACCTTGTTTACATTGAAACGTCAAAATTTTACTTTGAATTTGTCATTATTGACAACTAAAAGTGCTTCGAAGTTCATTGAAAAATGAACACAGTTAGCTTATGTATTCTTTGAATTCAATAAAATAATAAAATGAAAAAATAAAGCAAAATCCGTCTAAATTGTTGAAAAAAATAATCTTCCCAAATACAACTCGTTCTTCAAATTTTATCACATAATTTTTTATTTTCATCACTCAAACTTGTTTTTTTGAGGCAAAAACATTCAAACAAACCGAATTTAGATAAAATCACTCGTCCTGACGGACTCGTGATTTTATCAATCGGTTTGTTTTCATATTTTTGCCAAATAAACAAGTTTTCGTGGAAAAGAAAAAATTATCGATAAAATTTGAAGCACTCGTGGTATTACCTTTGATAAATTAGCAACAAGTTATGGTAGTATTAGTATTTTTGCCCAAAAGATTAATATGAAGTGCATCGGCAGATGTGAACTCGTATAAGCTTAGCAAATTCTTGGATTTTTTTGAAAAAGCGACGATCGGAACATTTTTAATTATGGTAATAAAAGAGCGATAAATTAGCGACAAATTATGGTAATCTCAGTTTTTTCTAAGAGTTGATAGATAAAAAGTGGTTCTGCTAGCTTAATATCAACTTAGCAGAACCATGTTTTTTTTTTAAACGATGAGCGACAAATTTTTAATTATGGTAATAAATTAGCGATAAATTAGCGACAAATTATGGCATAATCAAAAATTCAAATTTCCGAAATGGTTCTGCTAGGTTAATGGGGGTGGGAGTATAAGCCGTTGCCAAGGGGGCTAAAACCGCGTTAGATTGCTGGTAATTATTTTTTCCTAATTAGATTATTACTTTCACAAACCAGCAATTGGAGCAGTTTAGGGAATCATCTTCGTGTCCTAGAGATTGTCCACCGACTGATTTAGACGAAATGTGCGCGTTCTTGTGGCTTTTATATATGACAGGAGTCAAGAAGGGACAGCACTTGAATATCAGAATTGCGGAGTACCGACGGTACGGCATCAGAATCATTTTTTTGTTAAATAAACATAAATAATGAAGCCTGATGGTGTTATTTTATATCAAAAATACGAATAGATAAATTTCATTTATTAAATTAAACACTGATTCGGATTTATTTTTTAATGTTAGATAAAATCTAACACGCGACCGATCGCATTATAGGAAGGGTAGGGACAGATCCCGGGTTAAAACGCAATCAATTCAAATATACATGGTGGTCAGTGAGTAATGACTCACACACTCAAACTGAAATGGAAGATACTCGTCCTCAAACTTTTACGATCTGACGATAAATGATGTAATTATTGATTGATTATTACGGAGTTAGCAGTTTTTGAAGGCAGTCCCAGAGCAGTCTAGATCTGAATTGGAGACATTCTTGACATTTCAGTGCTGTCTGACTATCTGAGAGTATTATGATGTTTTGGCCTCTATACCCCCTCTCGATGTTTATTTGCAAACACGTGTCGATAGCGTGAATTTCTGCCTGGAAAACGGATGCAAATTTCCCCAGCAATGTGTGAACATTGCACTTGGGTCTAGCACCGTGGACTCCAGTTCCTGTTTCTATGTCAGTTTTAGATCCGTCTATGTACAACACCAACGTTCCTTCCTGACTACATGCTTCCAACCCATCCCAGTTTAGCTGAATAAGGCAAGGTTCGTTGACGTTAACTGTGAATGAGATTATAATATTTCTCAATTGAAATCACGATAGCATTAACGATAAAAAAGTTGAGCGCACAGTTACAACAACATAGCACATGATGCACATCGAAGCGGATGTCATATTATGATTTTCCTTACCTCAGAACTGCTATCTTCAATTTTTTATGTTCGTATATCCAGATTCTTTCAATTTACTTTGAAAAAACATTTCTTATATTTCATCTTTGTTACCTCTGTATCTTTTTTATTATCAATATTTCATTATAGCAAGTTGCATCAATGTAATATTTTAGTGCCAAGCATCTTTTATTCCAGTTTGGACCACCTTGTATATTTCTGCTCAGAAACACTTCGAGAAGAGTGTGAAGGAAGTAAACAAATTTCTGACAGCAAGCGATAAGGTGCAATTGAACAGCTAATAAAAAAAGTACTTATGACTGAAGGTAACACAACCTCGGAAGTGTGCAAATAGGTACTGAATTGAGGTTAGTCACTGTCCTTTGAAGCATCACCTTAAAAAGAATAAATTGTCCGTCTGTCTGCAGAACAATTTGTTAATAATTTTTTTTCTGGTACCTCTTCATATCTACATCATTTATTTAATGACAAACAAACGTATTATTAACTACTGCTTGTTTATTTATGTATGCAATGAAGAAATAACCGGTTTTGTTATGTTTATAGGGTGATTCTTGACGACGTTTGTAGTTGTTGCCTAGTACAATCCTGACATATTATGTCCGAATATTATACATTAAAAATGACAGTCCTCTATAGATTTCAGAAAAAAAAACGTCGAAAAAAACTGACTATTAAAAGTGTGGTTGTTGAAATAATTTTGTGTTTTTTCGAGCGAAAAGTAAGTTTGTCGCTTTCAAAATATCGCTGCCAATTGTGCCAGTTAGAATGTGCAACAGCTCATTGTGAAGATTACGACGGCTCAAGGCTTTAACGTCTGGTATATAAGAACTACTCGCTCCTAGCTAATCTCACCAATAGGAACTACTATGAGAACTTGAATTACTCCCTCCACTACTCGTGCGTAAAATCAAACAATCAGAACGCAGGATTGCTGGCCTGGAATATCTTGAAGTATTTTTGTCGTTGAGCCAAAAATCATGGAGACTATATAGGGAGATCGGACTCCATGTATTCCAAGTACTAGTAACGGCAGAGGGCGCCAGTTTAAACCAATAACAAAAACATCTGACTGCAGAACAATAACATCCAATAATGAGCCTTGCATACACTTTGAGTTCATAGTGTTTTATTGATTGATCATTCATTTGATAGTATGTTAGGTAGGTGAGGTTAGGAAACAAAAATGGAAAATTTTGTGAGTAAGGAATCCGTTTTTGTCCTCGTTTTCAAAAATATCGAAAATTGTGATCATTTGGTGGTAAAATCTTATATTATGTCTTGCCAAAAACATTTCTCCCCCACTCCATTTATCTTTGAATATTTTTAATCATCTTTCGTAACTGGTTTTCTTAAATTCTTCGTTTTAAATCAACTGCACTACCAACCACTGTAGCAATAATTTTTACTAACAATTTTAATCTTTCTAGTTCTTACTTGAGTTTTTATCATTCATTAAAGTAATGTTTACCATTTGACTTTTGTCATTTATGAAAACTAAGGTTAAATGGTATATGTTATAGTTATGTGTCAGCTGTCAATGTTTCAAGTCACACCAGTACTATCTAGTAGGCGTTTTTCGAAATACTGGTTCCATAGCGATATAGTTTACTAGACATTAATGCTTTGAGCCGTTTTCCGTCGTAACTCTTGACAACGAGCCTTCGCACGCTCTGATTGGCTCCATCGACTTGGTCCACATATAATATCTTTTAACATGGAATCTTTTTTTATTGGGACTGATGTACACCTAGGAAAAATAACATGTGCAACACATCTACGCTTCGCTTTACGTAGCACCTTCATTGTGTTTTTGTTAGACGTCTTATGCTATCGCGTGACCTTGAAGGGAACAGTTTTTCCAATTTTTGCTCCCTTATTTGTGTTCCATTTTTCTTAAAGCTATTGACAACTTACGTTTCAAAAATTCATAATATCACCCTGTAGTAACTATTGCGTTTGAATATTATTCATGTATATTTATGTAAACTTCATTATGTTAATGTTTCTTGTTGCAAAAGCTGGAGAATATTTTATTACAAATGTATACGTTATACTCGATGATTTCGATGCAAAGGGCGGTTCACTAAGTGGTTTTTAGTTGTCTAGACAGATGCAGTCTGTTTTTATTTACAACATATTTATTTATGTTTCATATTGAAAATAAGTGTTTTCTTGATGTAGGATAATATTTATGATATACAGGGTGTCAATTTTAAAACTTATAATGTGAACGAAAAGAGATTTCAAAAAAATTCCAAAACCGTTTCTAGAGGGGGAACTAAAATTACATAAGAGAGAACGCACCCCCATCAACCCCCTATGCCCCACCTACCCCAACTACAAAAATTTAAATGGCAACCCCCTACTTGTGATACGTCGTTAGAAAATGCTTTCCAACGGACTAAGTCATAATTAAACAGGGTGTAACAATAAAGCAGAAACGTTTATTTGACAACAAAATGAAAAAGTGTTAAATGTCGTTCAGTTTTGTGAAATTATCACTGAAAGAATTAAGAATCAACCTAGACTTTTTAAAAATATTTGTTTTAGTGATTAGTGCACATTTTATCCTAATTGTAATGTAAATAAACAAAACTATCCTTATTGGAATGATGAAAATCCTCATGTTTTTAGAGAAAACCACACTCAGTATCCTGAGAAACTAAATGTTTGGGCAGGGGTATTAGGAGATTCTGTGATTGGTCCCTTGTTTATACCGGGAAATTTAAACGGTGAAGTGTACCTCGATATGCTGAAGAACACTATTGAGCGCTTAATTGTTCCTGAATTAGAGAACGGGAACAGCACGGCGATGGCAATCCAGCTCAAGATGAAAACTTGTTGCACTTCCAGCAAGACGGAGCACCTCCCCATTAGGCAGTAGCAGTTAGGGACTGGTTAGACAATAATTATCCAAATAGATGATTTACGACGAAGAATTGTCGTGATATTACTGAAGCAACATTTGCCAACGTTCGTATGGAGTTTGAAAATAGGTTGTACTATTGTTTACAATACAATGGAAACCATTTTGAACATTTACTAAATTAATTAATATTTTTAACACTTTTCCATTTTGTTGTCAAATAAATTTTTCTGCTTTATTGTTACACCCTGCATAGTTATGACTTAGACCGTTGGAAATAATTTTCTACGGCCTTTCTAACGACGAATCACAAGTAGGGGGTTGCCATTTAAATTTTTGTAGGTGGGGCATAGGGGGTTGATGGAGGTGCGTTATATCTCATGTCATTCTAGTTCTCCCTCTCTACCCTAGAAACGGTTTTGAAATTTTTTTGAAATCTCTTTTCGTTCACGAGGTACAGCCCATTGTTAGTTTTAAAATTGACACCCTAGATAAAGTTTTGTTTTTGCTCAAGAAATAATATTTTTTTTGTGATACGGATTACTGGTCCTGGAGCAATAAGCCCAAAGGTATTTAATTACATTTCAAATAAAGTAAAAATAAATTTGAGAAAATTACCTCAATTTTTGTTTGCGCTGTAATGTTTTTCCTTTAGTGCTAAGGGTTGGTTGGGTGGTAGTAAATAAACATCATACTATCCACAAGTATATTGGTAGTGTCAGGCTATACCTGCACATTGGATAACACTATAACTATAAGGGGTGGCCGGACGAAAACGAAACAGATCCATTATCAGCAACAATATTCTTAAGATGATGAAATAAAACAATTTAATTTGTTTATATAGTGCCTTAAATTAAAAGTTTTTCATTGTATCTTCACTAGTTTGAAAAAGCTACTGTGTAGCGAAACGCGTCACTAATTTCAATTCGAACGCTAGTTCAAAATAAAAATGAAGATGTAAACAAATTAAATTGTTTTATTTCATCATTAGTATGGATCTTCATCAAGTAAAAGCCTCATCTATTCAATATTCTTGAGACCCAGGGGGCTGAAAGAAAAACTGGAACTGGTAGAAAAGCAGTCATTGTGGTGCTACGTAGCCTTACTTCAAACTAAGTGGTCTTGTAAACAATCACCAAGTGTATTAAATTGACTGCTTGACCAAAATTTTGATTTATTCCATTGAAAAATACCATATTGTTGATGATTATGTTCTTGCGCTGGACAAATCCTCAATGTGTCCCAAATTTTTGGATAATTGAGCTTGTTTGATTACATGAAATGCTGGAAATCCGAAAACGTGAAGCAGCTGAAGACTATATCAATGGAACTCGGAATCACTCAAAACTCCTCAATTCTACTATAAAGATCTCAAGATAACTAAATAATTGGCAAAATCACTCAAATATACCTAAAAACAAGAACTAGCTTGCAATTAGACCATTTTTCATGCTCTACCTCTCAAATACAGACAAAAACACTTGAGAAGACTAAATAGAGTCTAAAACAACGCAAAACACACAATTCGACGTTATTCCATCCAAATACGCGGAATATCGCGTTACAACTCTCCCAAAGGGTCAATGGAACTCGGAATCACTCAAAACTCCTTAATTCTACTATAAAGATCTCAAGATAACTAAATAATTGGCAAAATCACTCAAATATACCTAAAAACAAGAACTAGCTTGCAATTAGACCATTTTCCATGCTCTACCTTTCAAATACAGACAAAAACACTTAATAAGCCTAAATAGAGTCTAAAACAACGCAAAACACATAATTCGACGTTATTCCATCCAAATACGCGGAATCTCACGTTACAACTCTCCCAAAGGGTCAATGGAACTCGGAATCACTCAAAACTCCTCAATTCTACTATAAAGATCTCAAGATAACTAAATAATTGGCAAAATCACTCAAATATACCTAAAAACAAGAACTAGCTTGCAATTAGACCATTTTTCATGCTCTACCTCTCAAATACAGACAAAAACACTTGAGAAGACTAAATAGAGTCTAAAACAACGCAAAACACACAATTCGACGTTATTCCATCCAAATACGCGGAATATCGCGTTACAACTCTCCCAAAGGGTCAATGGAACTCGGAATCACTCAAAACTCCTTAATTCTACTATAAAGATCTCAAGATAACTAAATAATTGGCAAAATCACTCAAATATACCTAAAAACAAGAACTAGCTTGCAATTAGACCATTTTCCATGCTCTACCTTTCAAATACAGACAAAAACACTTGAGAAGACTAAATAGAGTCTAAAACAACGCAAAATACACAATTCGACGTTATTCCATCCAAATACGCGGAATATCGCGTTACAACTCTCCCAAAGGGTCAATGGTACTCGGAATCACTCAAAACTCCCCAATTCTACTATAAAGATCACAAGATAACTTGATAGAATTTATACCAAATTTTACATTGTGGCTGATATCGGACCAAATACTATAATTTTCAGCCGTTTATTTCTCAGAGTGGAGCTGCTTCGCTGCACGTTTCAGGTATGGATTTTTTATTGCATGGATGTTCACCCAGTAATTTTAATGCTGGTCCCTGGTCCAGGTATTGGATCAAACTATGTGTCTTCTGACGTTCTTTGGCTTCTGCAATTGATTTTGGACAAACTTTACCCAGTTCAGCTTGACGTTATTTCGTTTGACTATCTACGATGCAGTCTTATACTAGTCTAGACGTCTTTTTCTGGCCAGAGATTACCTTGTACTGCTTAACATGTTATAGATCTGCTTGACCTCGACAAGATAAAACTTCACTTTTATTGATATTTATTTGTTCTTATTTAAATAATATCCTTAGATTACGTTGTACTTCAAACGTTCGTAGGCATTATGGTGGTACTTTGGTATTTTTTACAGATACATAATCTTCAACATCTTCATCTTCTATATTAAATGAAACACCTAGAGTAAAATTCTTATTAAACAGTTTACTAATTTATTTATTGGTTTTTGCTGTTATTTGATTTGATGCTAATTCCTCCTCGATGTTGTCAATGTTAATTTCGACATTCACACTTAATGAAACCTGGAATTTGTCTGGAATGTTTCATGGTATTTCAAACATTCGAACATGCGGCGGTCAATAATTACTAATGAAGAGCAATATAAACCGGTTTAACAGGTTAACTTGGAAATGAATTTCAGTAATTTCATAAGCAGAATTGAAATATATAACACTTATACCTGGGACGGAGTATTTATTTATTTATTTGTAACCAAACAGACCTAAAGGCCTAATTACATGGTCAATAATTTGTCAATTAAAATATAGTAACAAATTAATAATAATAACAATAATCAATTGTATGAATTGTAGGGGTTCAACAATATGTAGAAAGAGATTTTATTTGAAATATGACTTAGTATAAGATTGTGAAATGCCTTTACAGCCAAACTCCAATCAATATCCACTAATAAGTTCTAATTATTTATTATTTTCATAATAGTCACAAAATGATCACTAACTGTTAAAAACACATTTTGTACTTATATGAAACATTAGCATTGAACGAGTGCGACGTCCAGGAACATTAAATTAAATAGATGAAAAAATTTTCGGGCAGTTACTTTTACCATTGAGAACTTTGTAGAAGAACATAATATCAGATAAAGTTCTTCTTCTGTATTCAAAAATAAAGGTAATGCTGTTGTACTTAATGCCAGGATGTTTGGGAATTTTCTGACATTTCATGAATGTTTCCTAAATCATGGGACGAGAAATTATTTTCAAAATACAACTCTTA
Source organism: Lochmaea crataegi (assembly GCA_947563755.1). Taxonomy (NCBI): domain Eukaryota; kingdom Metazoa; phylum Arthropoda; class Insecta; order Coleoptera; family Chrysomelidae; genus Lochmaea; species Lochmaea crataegi. Next base: position 53,750,133 of record OX387424.1, on the reverse strand, counting down.
AAAAACATTCAAAGTTATCTTTAATGATATCCTAGGAAAAAATTTAATGACTAGTGTGCCCAATATACCTCAGATTGTTCTCTAACAAAAGATGATAGGTTGATATAGAGTTGCTTAACATATGCTATTGAATTATCACCTCATCTCCACTCATATAAACTAAAAATATTGAATTGAAGTTCGTATTACTCGCCCAGTGTAAGTTGGCACGTGAACAAAAAGTAACAGACACTGCTTGAATAAAGATAGATATATTGAGCGGACTACTCTCGTCCGATCCTCGCACTTTGCTTCAACATAGTCGTAGGTACGGCTGCTGGGGTCTAAAAAAATACTTTTGATAATGTCGTGTAGCTTTTTCCTTCATAAACTTTAATAAATTGGACACTAGTTCACGGCATTGACCACTTAAAGCTTTATTTTTTAATTTACTTTTAAACTGCATTCTAATAATTATAACTAAACTATAAGCTAAAACCAGTTTACCTTCTATAAACTATCTACTGATAATAATTACCGTAACTAAAAACTACCATGATACTACTACGCCACTGGAATTACTGCGATATTAACCGATTGCGGTCTAAACAGAGACTGGGGACCTCCATTTCAGGGGTTCTCGAGCGATCGGATGTTCTACCGCGAAACTCAGAAGTCCAAAGTCCAAGTGCCAATTTACACTGGGCGAGTTATAATACAACTCAAAAATTTCTGAAGGATCGATGCTGTTACCTATATTGTGGATAAATAAAGAAGATACTTATATTTTTTCGACATAGTGATCCAACGCACGTTCTGAAATTTCTGTGCATCACACGTCCAAAATAAACGTGAGGAGTGGGTCAAGAAACTACAGAAAATAGACGTTGACCATGGAACTTGAGGATTACTTAGTTTGTACAAGAAACGGGTACAAATACTACCTACCCACTACCGTACCATAATTACAACTAATAGTTGGACATTCGTAACCCCTTCTCGAGAACTACAATAACCGGAAAACCAGTACAATACGTTTAACTGATATTGAAAGGATTAGATTTGATTAGGTTGCTGATTGGCATTTTCCACTGCGACCCTCCCTGGTCTATCATGGTCCTGTGAATCTGGATTACATTGTTCAGTCCGTCTCGTTTTATATAGCCAATAAGCGAAACCTTTCATGTAGTTTCTTGTCGGAGGCCTCTTTTCACCCAGTACAAGAAACCGCACATTCGCCATACAGTATATGCCTCTAGGTGATAGAATCTGCACAACATGGTGTTGTCTGTCAACTCCATTAGCTTTAATTTTTACGTAAGTTAATTTCGAAATTTCAAAAAACTGGTTCGGTAAAAGACGCTCCAAGGTCTGGGCGGTCAAAAATTGGAGAATATATAAAAGTCCAGGTTTCAGCGGAAATGGTTGTTAATCCCCAACAGCCATCGAAGCCCGTGGCCGAGGTATGAAATATTTCGCGTACTTCTGTCAAAAACATTTTAAAATGTCATAAATTTCATCCATACAAAATCAAAATTATGCATGAATTAACAGAAGATGAGATCCTGATAGACTCGAATTTTCCGGGATTATGTCAGGAAAAATCAAAACTATTTGCGGAATATCTGTGTAAGTGACGAAAGTACCTTTTTTAAACGGAAAACTGTAGGTACTAGAGTGATGAAACCCCCCATGTTTTCCGGGAGAGACACACACAGTTCCCGAAAAACTTAATGTCTAGGCGGGCATTTTGGAAAATTATATCATAGGTCCCATTTTTCTGGAAGGAAATCTTAATGGACCCATGTACCTGAATATGTTGCAAAATACAATTGCTCCCCTTATTGATGCTGTTGTTGCCCAAAATCTACATGAGTTTCAAGAGGTGATATTCCAAAAAGACGGAGCCCCGCCTCACTATTTTAGACCAGTCAGAAATTACCTTGATGAGAATAATCAAGATAGGTGGATTGGTCGTCGAGGTCCTACAGTATGGCCAGCTCGATCGCCAGACCTCACACCCCTAGATTTTTTCCATTGGGGATATGTTAAATCCGAAGTGTATAAAACGGATCCCGGATCACTGATTGAACTCAGACAACGAATTACGGATGTTTGTGTAAGAATAACGCCACAGATGTTTCACAATGCCAGCGAAGAATTTACTCGTAGAATATATATAAGAAAGTTCTTGGTGGTCATTTTCAACATCTTCTGAAATGAAATGAAAATTGTAAGTAATAATGGACTTAGTGCCCCTCCTTGCCTCAATACTTCTTGTGTTGAAAATGGTTCTGGCGTTGTATTTTTGTATATTACCCAATTTCTGTTATTTTTGAAGATGTTTTTAATTATGTCTATTATTTTGTAGTTGACTCCTTTTCCTTCTAGTATTTTCCATAACTTCTCCCTTGGAACTTTAACGAAAGCTTTTTCCATATCTACAGATCCTACATATACTTCTTTTTCTTGTTGTGAGAACTTATTGATTATCCGTTTCACCGTAAATATGTGGTCTTGGATGCTTCGACCTCTTCAAAATCCACTTTGACATTTTTATATATGTAGTCAAATAACTAATTCTTCCACCACATTGTGGTGTAGAGTGATATTTTTACTCTTTTATATATTTTTCCCACTTCGTTCTGTCAGTGGCCAGCTTTTTAGCTTCCATCCAAGTTTTTCCTTTCCGCTGTAATATTTTCCTTATTGTCTCATCCCAAGTCTTCCTGAGCCTACCTCTCATTTCATTCTCTAGAAATTTCGCTCTCCATATTCTTTTACGTAATCTCCTCCATACGCTTCAAATGTCCCCACCAGCCCAGTTGTCTTTCCTCAATACACTCCAAAGTTGACTGTATTTCCAGTTCTTCTCTTATTATTGTGTTTCTTATCTTATCTTTTTTGTTTCTACTCTTATTAGACCATAGGTACTTCATTTCAGCCGCTTGTATTTTACTCTTTTGTGTTCTATTAAGTATATGTAATGCCTAAATAATTAATTAGGTTAGAATTCATGTTTATTGTTAAACTACAGGTTATTTAGTATGTATGTGTTTAGCTATAATAATTATTGTAATCATAAAATATATCAAGTTTGATCATAATTTAATTATCGATATAAGTAACAATTGCAAAATAAGCAGACACGCGCTAGATTGAAAGAATGTGTAGGCTGGCAATTGTTGCTTTGGGGTTTTGGTTAGGGAGTTATCTGCTAACAGATTTAAATACCTTTAATTCAGTTGTACTATAAAATGAAAGTTTCCAAATAAGAATGTTCTAAAAGGCTTACATGATAGTTTCGAATTAAACGAATTCCAAATTAATGGATAAGTAACAGATCCAGTTACGATCTGCAAATCGCCTGAAATAGGAGCAGATTGGCAATAGAAGATCAAATAGGAATAAATGTAATTATTCTGCGTTCCAATTACCATCAATTGACACGTAACAGAAGTTTCCGAAGGCGCTACTTGTACCCGTCAATCTAACTAATAGAGATGGCTGCCATTAGTACGATTTTAATAATCGATCTTTGAATAAAGATGATATTATATGACAATTAATTACACTGCTCAACAATTGGCGTGGATAATTATAACTATTTTATATAACTATTTTATTTAAAAACGTTTTTAAGTATGCTGTGTATGACCATTTATCTATAGTCAATATTTTTTATCATTTTTTTTCTATGCCTTGGCTCTTATCTTTTTAACTGAAAAATATGGGTATAGATACTGTTTATATTTTAGTCGATGAGAAAAGTTGATAACGGCTGTATTACTGTTGGTTTTGCCGATAAGTCTTCTTATTACGTTAAAGTTATGCCTCTACGACGATTACAGGCAGTGCAACTGGAGCAATTAGTGCGTTGGATACTTGAAGGAGTATTCAAGGTAGAAGTCGCTACGCGTTTAAACGTGTCTCAAAGCGTTGTCAGTCGAGCATGGAATCGACAGGCTGCAACTGGAAATGCAGAGGATGAGAACGAGCCACAACACAAGCTCAAGACCGTTTAATAGTCCTGACTGCTAGAAGGGCTACAAGAATCAAAAGCTTCTTTAGACAAGCTACTAGACTAGTTATTTCTGGCCAGACTACCAGAAAAAGGTTGATATTCGTTATTTGAGGGCAAAAAGACGCCCTTCATACCCACGGTTAACGGCGGCGCAGCGTGCATGCAGACATCGATGGGCACAGCAATTGGAATCTTGAATATTGGAGGCATCGTCTTTTCTCCGACGAATCACGATTTCGGATGTATAAGTCTGATGGTCGAATTTTAGTCTAGAGAGAAAGAGGACAGCAGTATAATGCAAATTTAATGGCGCCAACCACTCCTTTTGGTGGAGGATCAGTTTGTGTGTGAGCCGCATTGAGTTGCTGGTCTTGGTTCAGCAAACAAAGACTGCTATAAGATATCGCGACATGGTTATTGAGCCTATAGTCGTACCATTTGCTAGCTCCATAGGCACAAGATTTGTATTTATTGATGATAATGCTCGTCCTCGCCAAGCAAGACTTCTGAACGACCGGCTAGAACATCATGGGTTTACTAAGATGGAGTGACCACCCTGCTCACCAGATATGAATTGCATCGAGCATGTTTGGGCTGAAATCATCTGGGCAGGCATTCCACAGCAGTTCATCAATAATTTAATAGATAGTCTCCCAAATCGAGTAACAGCATTAAGGCGAGCCCGAGGTGGTCCTACACGGTATTAATTTTCACAAACAGCCATTGTAAATAGCATAATGAAGGAACTTCGTATGATTTTTTTTACTCAGTATGGCATTTTTTCTTAAACACCCATTTTTCTTTATTGAATGTTTGTTTTTTGATGTTTTATTGTTATTCTCTGAATAAACTTTCACTCCACGTGAATACCGTTTCTCTTTCAAATATGTTGAGCAGTGTAGTAATAAGGTAATAATAATAAAACTCGATGAAGGCCAGCTTGTACTGATCAGAGTTCATTGTAACATTGAGTTGAAATATAATATAAAAATGACTTTTAATAAGAGTATCTATTCACGACCAAAACTTCTACCGCTCTGACAGGATCACCTTGTAACGGGACATTACAAGGCAAAACTAACAAAATATTTGCTACGAATTACTCAGAAATATGAGTCGAATCCATTAAAATGACGTATTACCAGTTCAAAATCTATAAGAATTTTTGAATGGAATTTCAGCTAACATATAACTAGTAATGTGTCTACATTATTCACATCTCTAACCTAAAGACGTCGGTAGGAATCCAATAAGGCGTTTCAACCCTCTGGGTACGTTGTCATGGTGACGATGCGTGTTCACATTTTCGGCAGTATAGTAGTGGGAAATCAGAAGCAATCAACAGTTCGATAGATATAAAGAAATGACAAAATTTTCATGTTGAAAAAGGAACAATGAAAAGGGGGAGGCCAATTTGAGAAACGAAGTTTTTATCTAATTCTCCTTTTCGATGTGTGCGCGAAAAATGTGCAAATGTTTATAAAAGGCTATGTTAGTGGAGATATTTATAGGCAGAGTCGAACTGTACAATTGTACCTTCGCAAAATAATTATCCAATTATATAAATGTATTTTGTCTTTTTTTGCCAGATTACACCGTAGATATACTACAGATAGAGGCAACAATCCAGCTTGGAATCCAACGGCGTATAAGAGAGAAATAGAAAGTCAGAGGTTGAGGCTGTCTTTCTCTAATGGCACGCATGTTATAGACGAGAGACAATGACACAGAAACCTCTGACGTCTGTCTTTTTCTCTCTCTCACCGGAGTTCAGACGGACATTTCCACTTACAGAGCGGCCTAAGGCTTGTTGCCTCTATCTGTAGTATCTCTATGGATTATACTCAAGTGAGTCTATAATCCCATGATAGTAAATTTTAAATCTTCCCATTCAGGTTCTTTTTGTGAGAGTTTTAGATAATTCCACTTTGAAATAGTAAAATTTACAATATTTTTCTTTTTATACGAGGGTTGCATATAACAACATCGTTGGTAGGTACCTGTCAACAAATATCAAATGTCAAAATGAACTGTCATGTTTAGTTAACTTAACGTCAAAGTTTCAGACCGCTTCGCTTAAAGCTGTACCTGAACTGAATTTTTGAAGTTGAAGCTTGGAAAATTATCGCGCAGTATGTTTTTTCAATTTTCGAAGACAATTGTCCCAACAAGATTGCCTTGCCGAGTTGGTCAGCTGTACAGGCCCTTCGCTTAGATTTTTTCCACTTTTTCTCTCCATTTTTTTCTATTTAATGTTTCGCTTTGCCAGTTCTGTACTCCTACTTTTTTCAGATCACCTTTTACTGCATCCAGCCTTTTTGTGCTAAGTCTGCCCCTTCTCTTTTTGCTACCAATCCCACCCATTAGAACTCTCTTAACCCATCTGTCTTCTGACATTCTGCTAATATGACCCAACCATTTGGCCCTCTGTGCTCTTATTATGTTTGTTATCATTGGTTTTTTGTATAACGCTAGCAATTCGTTATTAGTTCATTTTCGCCATTCGATCTCCTCTGTTTTTACTCCAAATACTTTTCTCAACATTTTTCTTTCCCATATTTCTAGTCTGTCCTCTTCGTTTTTATTAATAACCCATGTTTCACAGGAATATGTTACTGATGGTCTTAAGATCGATATATTTTGATCTTAGCCCCTCTGGATACATCTTTGCTTTTAATATGTTTGAAAATATTCCTGCTGCCTTACTACCTTTAGATATTATTTTCTCTATTTCTTTTTCTTCACTTCCTTCTGCTGTTGAGTTTACTCCTAAGTATTCCAGTTGTTCCACTTGTCCATAGGTGCATAGGTGCAACCATCGCATTTTATATTTTCCGTATTTTTATTTCTCATAACCATGCACTTACTTTTCTTTTCATTAATTACCATGCCATATTTCTTTGCTTTTTTCTCCAGTAATTTAAATATTCTCTCTAGTTTGTTTTGTGTTCTCGTCATTAGAACTAAATCATCAGCATATGCCAGATTTTGGTGTTTATTATTGTAAATTAGTCAATTTGTCCTTATCGAGCTTTCTCTTAAGATGATTTCCAATACTATGTTAAATAATGTCGTGGAAAATTGATCACCTTGTATTAGACCTTTTTCTACTTCAAATCGCTTTGATGTTTCCCCTTCCAATGAGATTTTGCTACAGGTGTTTTGTAGAGTCATCCTCACCAACCTGCAGAGCTTTTTGGGTGTACGCAGTTTCTTCATAGGTTCATAAAACTTAATTCTTACAATTGAATCATAGGCTTGTTTATAGTCTTATGACAACATATGCAATCTCAAGTTTTGTTCATAACTATTATGCTGTAACTGTCTCATTATGAATATTTGATCTATTGTGGATCTTCTTGACTTGATTCCTCCTTGGTATTCACCGACTGTTTTCTGCTCAAGCACCATATTAAAATTTTTGAAAAATTGTCAAAAATGGTCAATAATTGTCAAAGACGGTCAATAATTGTCAAAACCAATCAAAAATCGTCAAAAATGGTCAAAAATTGTTAAATATTTTAAAAAATGGTCATTGATTGTAAAATTTTTGAAAAATTGTCAAAAATGGTCAATAATTGTTAAAATTTTGAAAAATGGTCAAAAATTGTCAGAATTTTGAAAAAATTGTCAATAATTATAAAAAACTGTCAATAATTGTTAAAAATGGTCAATTATTGTCAAAACCTGTCAAAAATGCTCAAATATTGTCAAAAATTGTTAAATATTTTAAAAAATGGTCAAAAATAGTCAATTATTGTCAAAATTTTGAAAAATGGTCAAAAATTATTAAATGTAAAATGAATGTCAAAATTTTTGAAAAATTTTCAAAAATGGTCAAAAATTGTTAAATATTTAAAAATATGGTCGATGATTGTCAAAATTTTTGTAAAATTGTCAAAAATGGTCAATAATTGTTAAAATTTTGAAAAATGGTCTAAAATTGTCAGAATTTTGAAAAAATTGCCAATAATTATAAAAAACTGTCAATAATTGTTAAAAATGGTCAAAATTTTTGAAAAATGGTCAATAATTGTCAGAACCTGTCAAAAATGCTCAAAAATTGTTAAATATTTAAAAAAATGGTCAAAAATAGTAAATAATTGTTAAAATTTTGAAAAATGGTCAAAAATTATTAAATATATTGAAAAATGTGAAATAATTGTCAAAATTTTCGAAAAATTGTCAAAAATTGTCAAAATTTTGAAAAAATGGTCAATTATTATTAAAAACTGTCAAAAATGGTCATTAATTGTTCAAAATTGTCAAAAATGGTCAATAACGGTCAATAATTGTTAAAATTTGGAAAAAAGGTCTAAAATGGTCAAAATTTTTGAAAAATTGTCAAAAACGATCAATAATTGTCAAAACTGCTAAAATTGGTCAATAATTGTCAAAAATGGTCAATAATTGTTAAAATTTGGAAAGTGGTCAAAAATTGTCAAGAATTTCGAAAAAATGGTCAATAATTGTCAAAATTTTGGAAAAGCTGTCAAAGTTTTTGAAAAAATGTTCAATTATTGTCAAAAATTGTCAAAATTTTGGAAAAATGGTCAATAATTGTAAAAATTTCGAACCTATCAAGAATGGTCGAAAATTGTCAAAAACGGTCAATAATTGTCAGAACCTGTCAAAAATGGTCAATAATGGTCAATAATGGTCAATAATGGTCAATAATGGTCAATAATGGTCAATAATGGTCAATAATGGTCAATAATGGTCAATAATGGTCAATAATGGTCAATAATGGTCAATAATTGTTGAAATTTGGAAAAATGGTCTAAAATGGTCAAAATTTTTGAAAAATTGTCAAAAATGATCAATAATTGTCAAAACTGCTAAAATTGGTCATTAATTGTCAAAAATGGTCAATAATTGGTAAAATTTGAAAAATGGTCAAAAATTTTCAAAAATTTCGAAAAAATGGTCAATAATTGTCAAATCTTTTGGAAAAATGTTCAATAATTGTCAAAAATTTTGAAAAATGGTCAAAAATTGTCAAAAATGGTCAATAATCGTCAGAACCTGTCAAGAATGGTCAAAGATTGTCAAAAACTGTCAAAAATTGTTAACTATTTTAAAAAATTGGCTATGTTGAGCTCCCGCTCCGGAGTGGAAAGAGCGGGTTCTTTGCACTTACTCATGACCGGGCGAACAAATTATTCAATATTTCTGGTAAAAATGCATATTTTTTTACGATTCAAAATTCAGATGGAAGGGGAAATCCACAGCTATCATATCCGATGATTCAAGATCCATTTTTATATTCCCACCATTTAGAAAATGGGTCAAAGATTTTGTAATAACTTTTTTTTTGAGTGTCGGGAAATTACTCATATTTTTCTTAATAATAGACATTTACTCTCGATTTTTTATTACGGGTCCTGTAAAGGTCTTTATTGATCTCAGAAATTTTTATTGACCATCTTTCTTGCCCCTTGATTTTTCAGTTGGTGTTTTCATTTCCAAATATTTGCTGTTTTTCGAGGTTGGGAATATTTTACGAACAATCACTGTCCAGAAGTTTGTATATTATCGGATTGTCTTCCAAGATACGTCATTTCAAAGCTCGGAATTTCTTCTTTTTCGTTGTGTCCTCATTTTTTTCTCGAGTTTAGTGGTTTTTCAAAAATCCATGAAACCTCAAAATTATGGATTTTTCAGCATCGGTTTTTGCGAACAATATTAATGTTGCGAAAAAAATTATGGCGACCATTATTGTAGATAATGAACTACTCTTTATTTTTTCCCTATATGGGAATTCTCTAAATGCCATATTTTAGGAGATACTGGTGGAAAACCAATTTTTGGAACTTTGGGGCCGGGAATACCGATGAGGTGTGTGAAATTTCTGGATGTTCAATTACTAGTCAAACCCCACCATTCACGGAAAATTCATGGACCGGTAGGATTTTTGTACACTTTGCCTACTTTTCATCCTTCATTTACTGGACTAATATGCAAAATATAAAAGACAAAGTAACGACTATAAAAACAAACTAATAAAACTTCAATCAAATGTAGTTGATTTAAAATTTGTACATCATTCCAATACCCGACGAGTATTAATTTTGGAATATGGTTTTTTCTTTTTTTGATTCATCTCATTTCGAAACTCTAAAAACAAATATTTGTGGGATACGTCAATTAACAAGAGTTTCATCAATAAATTCCAATTATAGGAGCGCCGTACTTTTTAAAAACGAACAACATGAACAATGGCTAACTCAATTTCAACTGATAACAAAGTTTTTTGAAACTTTTTACCACTCGTTTTTATACAAGGAAACGATCGAAGCAGGAAAATATATTGCAAAAAAATGAGGAGGAAGACAATTCCTCATCCGAAAACAAATTTAGTAATAATTTTATTGGATATGAAAATTTTCGGAGCATTCCAAAATTTTAAGAAATTAGTTCCAGGATAAACAACATTCCTTACTTTTGATAAAAAAATCAATTATACTCTGTCGTGAAAAATAGGATGTCTTCGATTTAGTGGACTGGAATTCTAGGTTCAGCAATACTTCTAATGCGTCTTTTGGAACTGTTCTCATATCTTTCGAGGCTGTCATGCTCTAGCCTGCTGAGTCTATGGCCAAGATACCACCGAACCATAGGCTATACTTGGCTGTGCTTTTGGTTGTAGCCACTAGTTTTTTTCGCACAGGTTTAGTATTATCATACTTTATTTGATGATTACATGTCAACTTGTTGGCAAATATTACTCCAATTATTTCGCCTCTTAACAATATGTTTCCAGCTTTCCACCTTCAACTTTCTTCTCTGAATTAATACCGAATTCCACTACTTGAGGTGGAACTCTTTATCTAGGACATTACATAGTTAGAAACTTACAAAAATGGAGAAAATGATGAGATAAATCCTTTATATATTGCAGCAGCTGATGAATCCTTATGAGTAACTATTATTTATAAGAGTTGAATTATCCATCACTTAAATTAATTTGTCTAATCTAATCTAATGAGGAAGCGATTCAATAAACTCCCTAAGCATGGAGAAAAATATAATTATAGAGAAACATAATAATTTCATTCTGTTATTAAACAGCTGTTCAATACTTATCCTTTCATAATTTTTTCATTAAATTGTGGAATTAATTAGAAACAGTTAGTTCCATTTATAAAATTAATATGAGTAGATTCCACAAAGTGAGGGTCCAAACAGTAAATTCAAATACAAAAAAACTGCTTCGAAGATCCCAAAGTAAAACTTTCAGAAAGGAAAGTTCTGAAAAAGAAGTCAAAGTGATTTTCAATTGTAAATCCAAATGTTTCGGATGAAAGAAAACTCCTTAACAAGTTTCTGGCAAAATCGAAAGTTTGGATAAACAGAAATTTGGAATTTGAATATGTAGTAACTTTTTGTTTTTGTTTTATCGTTTTTAACGGTTGGTTTAAAATTGATTGTGGGCGTGAGAGTCAATACTTTATTTTTTGGTAAAGTTCTACAGCACAATCGAGTATCCCTAGTGAGATCTGGAACAGAAGTGATTTAACTAATATGGTACTGTGAGCAATTTAAATAAACACTTTTCAAATAAACGATTCATCTGCGTGTATAAGTTCCCCATACTTTTCTCAGTGTGCTTTTTATATCAAAATTGAATAATGGGCAATGAAAATTCTCGTTATGAATGATAAGAAAACACCAGAAGTTTTGAATATGATCTAATTTTTTAGTTAAAAACGGCTATTTGTCTTCAGATGCTTCACTTTGCTTTTTCTTAATTATACGAAAGAAAAAATTGGAACACATTTTAATATCAAAGATAAAAACTCATTCCAATGATTTATTATTACATTGTTAAAGTATAATTGTAAAGAATTTGCAGGATTGTACAGTGGTGTAGGGGAAAGTTGGGTAAAACGGGATACTTAGTATTCTAGGTCTCATAACTTTTTGAATAAAGCAGTGCTGGGGACTATTTTTTGGCTCTAGTTTCAGTTATTCATTGACTTTTGATTGATACCATTTTTTATGCAAAAAACAGAAGCCACATGAGAAAAAAATATGTATAATAAAAGAGTAGCAAGTATCCCGTTTTATTCATCTAGTCGGATAAAACGAGATACTTAAGCTTGTATAGTTTCCATAACGTTTAGTCCTCAGCAAGTAAGACAGAACATGGTAAATAAGGAAAAATTATTATTATTATTATTATTGTTATTCTTAACAATATAAAAGGAAAGGTTAATAAGACACTGGTAAAAACTTCGTCTTCGTCTTCCCCCATTCCCGCGCAAGCTTCATGGTCCCAGCCTTCGCAATGTTGGCACCTTATCCAACCTTCTTCTGCTTTAGAGTTGGAATAAAGTTCGCTGCAAAATATACAGGCTGCTTCTTCGCTTTCATCTTCTGAACTTGAATCCTTACTTTCTCTCGATTTCCTTCTTTTTATATTTTTTCGACCCTTGGTATAATTTTGCTTTTTGTCTCTCACGCTCGTTTCTTCTGCACTGCTACTGTTTTTCTTCGTTGGGTTCTTTGCTTTTACGTCTTCAGCATCTCCTAAGTTTTAATTTGGCTTCTTTGTAGGAAGTCTTTTAGAAATTGATTCCTCTAGTTCCTCTTTATATGGTGCCGATGTTTACACTGCAGTTTTACCCCTTCTTCTGTCGTTTAGATTTAATTTTCGTTCAGAATGAGGAGCTGGAACAACCTGCTGTGGCGCTATAACGAAATTCTGGGTGGTATGGGAACATAAAGGAGTCGAATTTGCATAAAACTGCTCTGTAGGAATCGTTAAGCTTGGTGGCTTTCTCAGTGGTGATCTCGGTAAACTTCTTGGGGGTGTCCTCGGTGGTGTTCTCAGTGGTGTTCTCGGTGGTGTTCCTAGTGGTGTTCTCGGTGGTGTTCCCAGTGGTGTCCTCGGTGGTGTTCCCAGTCGTGTTCTCGGTGGTGTTCTCAGTGGTGTCCTTGGTAGTGTTCTAGGTGGAGAGTTTCTAAATGGTTATCATTTCTTTTACCTTGAGTGGCCCTATTTGTAGTCTCGGCCGGTTCACACATCCAGTTTGGGAAGATCTCTGGATTTAGTGGTCTATTTGAGAAATAGTAATAGGCCTGCCTAGATGTTGTTGCATCCATCTTTGGACCTCTGAACTGTAATACGTGTTGAGTGGTGACATAAAACTTACGTTTAGGGGTTGTAGACGGTGTGTTGTATGCGGTGGAAAGCACAGTAACACAACACCGTTATACCTAGCTCTATGAATTAGCTCTATATTCTTGGTATGAGTGGCATGGCCATCTAGAAGCAAAGGAACAGGGTTTTCTTTAGAACGGTTGGAAAAAGCAATGAATTTATTGAAAAAACTCAAAAATATTTCCGTTTGCATCCACCCTAATGGATGGTAATGAGCTGTACTACCAGGAGGACCATCATCCAACAGTTCTGGCTTTGCCCTAGCTCTTGGGAAAACGAACAATGGTGGCATGAATGCACCACTGGAACTCATGCAGATCTCCACTGTAACCAGAACTCCACGTTCAGCCGAAGACAAGCAGCCAACTTGTCGCTTTCCACGCAATCATAGATAGATAGATACATTTAGACCTTTTTTTTGGTACTGTCATAATCCCTGTCTCATCGATGTTGTAAATACGCTCAGGGGGTATTTAGTGTTTCTCCATCGTTTCAGTAATCAGCGAGAAAAATTTTTTTATGGAAGGCCTATTGAAACCCATTACCCTAGCAAGTGAGGTTGGCTCAGGAGATCGAAGTTTAATATTCGGATGCCGATTGTGAAAAGCATACAGCCTTGCTTTACCAGCCGTATTAGGCAAGCCGTTGCTGAAAATTCAAATGCCAAACTTCTTAATGCTTCGAGAGTTAAACCAAACAAGCGTGGTTTCATACACAAAATGTATTCAACTAATTCCTTTTCCTGAGCAGGCCTAAAAACAGGTTTTTGACGTCCAAGTCGTTTTTTTGCTGAATCCTCTCTGTTATAAGACCACCCTGTTCAATTTTCTTCACCCTTGCTTCAATGGTTGTACGAGGAACCCCATATTCTTTAAAAGCTTTGAGATACCCCATTCTTCCCTCCAGTAACTTCTCAACAGCCTGACGCATACTGTTCTCGTCCCAAGACTGCCTTTGCGTTTTTCTTCTCTACTCTCTCATTGCAATTCTAGCCTGAAAAAGACATTGACGATGTAGTTGGGATACCTCCCGTTTTACCGAACCACACAGTATCCGGTTTTACTTAACTGTGGATATTTTAATAAAAAACAAAGCAAATTCCCAAAACCCATTGTGCATAACCATAGTAAACAAACACAGTATCCGCTAAATCTACTCACCTTCAATGAATTTTGCCTGTAAACTAGAAAATCACCGTTTGAAAGCACGCTAAATATTTTAGTTTAACCTCAAAATTCAACACATCCACCTCTTACGCCGTCTAGAGTTGGTAAATGACTTGCTGGACATCGGTAGGTTCTGAGAGTTATCAGTCACGGTCATATCAGATAGATGTTTTGAAATAAATCAGGGTATCCAGTTTTACCAGACCATCCTGTTTCACCCAACCTACAACCTACAAGTAAAAGTGCATTTCCATCATTTTCGTAGAGCAATGAAGCCTTTAATTCCTTCAGTTTTTTCTTTTCTTCCACTCTGTCAAATGGTGATAGTTTCCATAATCTTAGTTCTAAGAAGTTTCCAAATACCTTTAGATACTACCTTCTAGTGTTCCGGGACTCTCCAATTTACCTTTGTATCACTGTTTAGTTGAAATTTAGTTCCTTCTTCAGACCTCCTTAACCATGCTGAGAATCTCTTACAGTTGAATAATCGAAGTTTAAACTTATAACCAGTACAGGCCAACAGAAGTCTGAGGCTTTAAAATAGCCTTTGTTGATAAAAGTCCCACCTATGAATCTCTCATCTTTTGTCTGAGCATAGTTCCACTATTACTTGTTCGTCACTGTAATGGGTGGTGGTGTAATTTACTACAATAACTTTCTGAATATTTTTCATCTTTACATGTATCAGACAAGAAATGCGAAGCGTAACACCAACTATGCTACAAAATGCTTTCTTAAGTCAATTTCCTCCGTAATATGATCTACGTCTCTGGTTTTCTTATTAGTCTCTTAAATGACGTAATTTTGTAGAAAGCCGAGGGCTGGATTGTAAATTTGAATGCGTCTAGTTACCTACTAAAAACTACCCTGAAATATTAGTGTTTTGTAGGAGTGAAGGCAATTTTGTCGCGGTAAATGAAATGTCATAATAGTACAAGAAGTTATTATTTGGACAAAATAAAAAAATATTCTGCAGATTTCGCCTTGAATTTGGAATTGACTATTTTGTTAAGGATTAAAATCGCTAAATTTCAATATTATACTTTCCTGATTTGGTATAAGATTCTCCCAAAATGATTTCGTATGTAGAGAAGTGGCCTAAAAGAAAGAGGTTTCTCTTTGTACATACAGTAACGTTCAAAAGTAAATTCATTTTCTACGTAATTATGATTTATCTTTGTGTTCATCATTCTGATAATCTTTTGTTATACCAGACGATTCCTTTAATTTTTGCTTGCCTGGGCACTTCTTGTACATTTCACATTTGGAAAACATGTTATTTTTCGATTAATCTCAATATACTGAAAAAACTTTTTGGAAATTTTATGTGTAAATCAATTTCATTATTTTAGCTAGAGTCAAGTTGTCCTTGAACTCTTTAACACTTCTCAGTAAATGCAGCTCCCGGAAATTTAACAATTATAATGTTGATTTTATCCTTTATAATAACTATTTGAAAAATTATTGACCTGAAGTGTTTAATTTTCAAACAGAGTAAACAAACGTTTTACATGAGAAAATTTCAATAGCGAAGGTGTGACAATGTCCATCAAAGCATGCATCGCTTCAATTAATTGAATATTTTGACCTGAAAATTTAGGCCAGTCAATATATTTCGCAGTCAAATGTAATAGAAATGTCCCCGTCCAATGGCAATATAATGATCCATGCTAGATAAATCTTATCACATCCCCTTACTGCTCGCTCTGCTACTGCTTAGAAAAAATAAGGAGAATTACACCAATTTATTCACCGATACTTTATATGCTTATATTGTATTTTGGAAATGTGTTCCGAATCGTTGATCATTAATACTGTATTATTATCCGAGCAGGGGGCCATTCGGACCACGTTACCAGTTTCGATGGTTTGGATTTCCTTTGTGCCCACACTTGTTTCATCCCTTCCAAATGAGCTCCCTTTTACGGCAGACCAAGTTGTTCCTGTCTTTTACCTGACTGTTCCTGGCTTAAACTTCTGCATTTAAATCTTTTTCCATCACTGCGATCCATTTCCTTGTTTCCGTTTTTGCTTTACTACGATTTTTATAAAATTCCACAATCTAATTCCTCAACCTGGTCTTATTTTCTTGTGTCCGTGAAGCTTCAACCTTCTTTTTTTATATGCAATGACTTAGTTGTATATGCATTTTCAAGTGTAGATCTCCTTCGCCGCATTTTTTTTCACGAATATATTGACACTGGGGCACTCGAACACAATCTTTGTACCATTTCCCATATTATCTACTTCCAACATCTTTAAAGGTTACTAGTTTGCCTGAGGGGCTTTTGAGTAGCTGTAATGGTTGTATTATTTGCTCTTTAAACTCCTTCCGTCTCTTAATATGAACGGTACAACCAATAGCGAAAAAAACCTAAAGGCTGAAGTGGCGAGGATTCGTGTTAGTGCAATAAAAAGTCAAGAAAGAAAGTGAAAGTCAGAATTTAAAAAAGTAAAAAAGGCACATACCTGTAAGAAGTCGTGGAGTTGGTTCTGCGTTCCAGGAGAATTTGAATTCTCAATATTCCAGTCTACATTGCAATCCTGAAAATTGAAAAACCTTTATCGATTCAGTACTCCGAATATAGTGTAAGGTTAGTGATATTTATTGGTACCAATAAGAGTAATAGAGTCAGAATTTAATCAGATGTACATCTATAAAAAAATTTAAATCATTTACAAGTTTTATTTTGATTGAATTCTAAATTATAGCTTACCTCGAAATCGAAAGAACTATTTTATTTTAGGTTAAGTTTTTTCTGTTTTCTCATTGTTTTTCTTTGTCACGTTATTAGTTGAAGTGGAATTGATATGCATGTAATTTTTCATATAAATGCACTCATAGTATGATTATTAAAATATTTAATTGAGATCCATTGCATTTTATTTTATCTAAATAGTGAAACTTTCATTTTGTTCAGACAGACCATTGAATCACTTCAAAATAAACTGTATGCAACTCACAACACAGATTAAAGATATTAAAATTTTAAAACACGTGGTCAGGTCAAAGTTAATAAGGAATGCTTTCCATCGGCGTAACAAAATTTTCTAATAACATTTAATATATTAGTTATCTGGTACTGTTCCACAACTTAATGTATTAATGACAGTTAGGAACCGATCACCAATTATTTCAACCATTAATGGGTACATGCAATTTGGTTCCCATATTAAGAAGGGTCAGAAAAAATGTGTAATTTGGTTCCACATATTTTGGGGTTTTCGGATAGGTTCTCTACATCTTTTCGTTTGCAGGAAGAGTTAACGATTCGGCGTTTTAAGTCCTGCAAAACTGCAACTGTTAAATTTCCATCACATTCGCCCAAAGTGAGAACAAAGGATTTGCACTTTCTGTTTGTACAATTGTTTCTCTCTACTTTTCAGGACCTTTTAAGAACCATATTTATGTTATCCTCGTCCATTCAAAATGGCGAGAATTCAACATAACACAGGTAGCGCCTCTTATACAGTAATGCCCGGAAACCAAATTACCAATGATCCTTTTGGGACTGAGAACCAAATCAAATATTGTTAACAGGCATCTTAAATTAAATTCTAATCTACTACCTGCCAGGAACCAAATTGCCAACACCCAAATTAATACCATTGTGGTCAGCAGTATTTTTTTAAGATTTAGTAATTTGTTTCAACTGACACATATCTAGTGCTCCAAAAAAATATCTGGCTGCTGTATAAAATTCAATACGTACTCATAATCGTTAATTGGCTTCATTTAACTAATTATTCGTTTCAAACTTTTTATGAATTAACATTGAGCTAAGAAGCTATTTCTGATTCAACGACTGGCCTATACATGTAAAATATACATCGTGTGTAGGATGTAATATGTTATGCATTGGCAGTTACTCACTGAGTTGAGTTGACCTTCAAACAAGTCACTGACCAATAGAGAACCCAAGTATATAAATATATTTTCATTACTCACAAGTGCAGAACTGGGGTTGTTTTGATAACTCTTTAAATAAACTCCAAACAACTAAGAACAAAGTGGGTCATTTCGTTCGATAAAGTCTTTTGTTTTGAGCTGTTTGTTTTGGTATAATAGAAGTAACAGGTTGTGTGATTTCGGCATGATGAGGAACGAGGAACGTTAGATTAAAAATCATTGAAGTTAGTTTTATTGGGATAATAGAGAAACGACAATTAAAAATATTTAGGACAAGCTTTAAATTTTTAAGAGGAATTTTCAAATACGAAAAGCAGCTGCAAATTAGATTAGATTGGGTTAATTGGTTCATTCTACTCCGACCTTTCCAGATCTATTGTGGTCCTCTTTATCTAGATTACATTCTCTAGCCTGATATTATTTACATAGCCAATCAGCCTCGGGACATTCATGTAGTTTCTTGTCGGTGGCTTCTCATCGACTAGTACAAAAGACCGCACTCGCCAGGCAGTCGCACTGGCATAGGATGTACTCTGTAGTTTCCTTCTTTATATGACAGGATCTCCACATGGCTTCGTATGTCAACCCCATTGGCTTTGCGTGCCTTTTGAACTCGCAGTGCCTTTTCAACATACCTACTACAGCTTTGACTGTTTTCTCATCTTTGCTCATTAGGTTTGCTGTTAATTAGGCTAGTTTTACTACTCCATGCAATGGGTCTATGAGTGATAATTGTTCTCACTATGGTGTACACCTAGCTCAGGATTTTTGGGTTACAACCCCAATTTCTTCCTGGCAGATTCCTGCTCACCATCAGAGCCATTTCTGCTTTGTATATAATATCCTTTTCTTGTTTGTTCAACAGGAGTTTACTGTCTAGCGTCATACCTAGATACTTGACTTCTTGTCTCCATTCAACCTCGCTCCCATCAAGTGTAATGTTTTTGAGGTTGAGCCTTCTTTTCTCAGTGAAGGCTATTAAGATGGTTTTGGTGGGGTTGATGTTAGGTCCCACTTACCTACACCAGCTATTTGTATAGTTCAGACCCTTTTGTACGATGTCACAAAGGGCATTTTCGAATTTTCTCCTTGCTGTTATGACAATATCAACGGCATATCCTTGGCAGGATATTCCGAGGTCAGTCAAACCACACAGGAGTTCGTCAACCGTAAGGTTCCACATTAATGGGGATGCTACTCCTCCCTGTGGGCATCCTCTGGTTGTACAGATGCTGACAATGTCTTTGCTCGTCCTCGTCTCTGCTTCACTAGTGGTGAGCAGTTCCGACATCCATTTGGATGTTGTGCTGTCTACACCTCTTCTATTTAATTCTCTTTTGACAGCCGCATGAGGAGTATTGTCAAAAGCTTTTTGTATATCCAAAAAGGTGCATACTACGGCTTCTTGGATGTCTAGAGCACCTCGGTTATCCTCCGTCAGTTGTACCAGTGCAGTCTCCGTAGATCTGCCTGCTCGGTAAGCATTCTGATGCGGGTGGAGAGGTAATATCTCTAGGATTTCCGCTCTAATATAACGATGTTAGGTTAGGCTAATTGGTCTGAAGGATTTGGGGTTTGTTTTGTCCCTTTTTCCAGCTTTTGGAATGAAGGTTACTATTGTCCTCCTCCATGCTTCTGGTATATAACCCAGGTCTAAGCTGCTTCGACTGATCCTAACCTAATGCGGTAGAATTTCATATTGTCCTTGCTGGAGCAATGCTGGGAAAATTCCATCAGCTCCCGGTGCCTTGAAGGGTGAAAATGTGTTCATGGTCCATTTTAATATTTCGTTACTACAAATGTGCTTAGCCATTGTAGTATTTTCTCTCGAAGGTCTGTTATGACCTTCGAGAGGACTATCTCCCCTATTTGGGCTACCCCCAGGGAAATGAGCTGTCCGTATACCAGGTATGGGTAGTTTCAGAGAAGTGTCACTGGATACTAAATATTCATGATTTTGTTTGTGTAGAACTTTCGAGATCGTATGACTTTATTGTTTCAATAGACTAATAAAGGATCCACAGCAGGAGATATTTAGTTGTATTTATAAATAGTATATTGTGTCACAAGGGCAAACAATGAGCATAAGCAGCACGAGAATTTTAGCTACACGAGCAAGCGTAGCGAAGCGAAGGGTTTCCTGCATGTGTGACACATCAATGTTTTTCGCCTACCAAATAAACTATAAAATAGGAAAATATAACAAAGGGCGATAAACATTACTTTCGATCATATTTTTAGGGTTGATATTGATTCATGGTGGGCGAAAAATTTTATGTCAAGGCATAAATAGCTATTGGTTTGTGAGATTTATTATCATTTTTATGGAAATCGTGAAACGTTTAATAATTAATTTTTATGAAAAAAACTCCATTGCAAAATGTCAGAAACCGATTTTATCATGTGAATATTATTAACGATTTTCTGTCCCTTTGTTTGATGGAATACTTATTTGTCTCGTGTCATCAATTGAAGTTCGCTATAGATGAACACGCAAAAGCTCAAAAAGTTCAAATGGCTCAAACTCCCTATATGCGACGTCCCATTGTGCTATAAAGTGTTTTCCGTTTTTTTTTCGTTTCATAAACAGATATCTCTCTTCTGAGGGAAAAGATTTATGTATTACCTGTCTTGAGAGTTTTTTTTTTCATAAATACGTTGCCGCAATGCAGTAAAAGGGAAATTTTGAGTCGAAACTAAGTAATTTTAATTACGATAAAGGAAAAAATGTGTAATTTATAGTAGTACCTTCAGTAGTTGAAATATAAAAACTACACGAAAAATGTGTGTGTCAGCACAACTGGAGTTTACTTTAAAGACAAAAATCGTGGCCCCAATAATAATAGTAATTATTATTGCCAAGATTTTTGCCGCAATTAAAAAATGAATGGTTTACATTTTTGAAATAAATTTGAAAATATTGGTCCTATAAAAAAGTTATATATTATTTATATACAATATAACAAATACAAATTATAACCGTGTCCAGGATTCGAACCCTACGCCTAATTTTCTCAGCCAAACCTCTATACCTCTCGGCTACGAAGACATAATAACTTTTCAACCAAGCTGTTATACTCGTATATGTACAGGTGCCAGTAGTGGACATGTTAAGAGTATAATTGTGTGTTTCTGATCTTTAACAGACAAAAAACAATAATAATGCCGATGCCATATAAAAGAGCATATCATTAGGCTTCCTCATTTGCATTACTTAGTATTAAATAATAATATATTAAGTCGTTCTTATGTAAAAAAACAAAACAGGAATTTATATTTATGCTCCAGTAGTGAACACACAAAATTGAAACTTATCTAATAGTGGACACTGTTTGTCTTCCAATAGTGGACACCCAGATTTTTGTTTGTTGTAAACGCTATAAGTAATCATTCTGGCATAAATAAAAGTCCTGGAATAAAAAACATTCAATTATTATTACCTGTTTATTTATTTTTAATCTAATATGTAACATTTAACGATTTTTCAAATTTAAAGATGATCCTTTCACCACGTACCAGAAGTTCAGGCGGGGGAAGTCGACATACAATTTGATTCAAGTTGACTTCTGATATATCTTTATCATTCGCCAGAAATTATTCTTTTGAGCAGTCAATGGTTTTATATCCCATTATAATTATCGACCGTGGTGAAGTTAATGTCTGGATAACACACACATATCTAAATGTTGTCGTGTTTGTTTTGCCACCCTTAAACTCTGCGAGTATCTAGTCACCCTCCTTCAAGTCATTGAAATTTGAAGTAGGGGCAGCATTTTCCTCATAATTGCTTTTATCCTCTTCTTTCCATTCCGACCGGCTTGACCCTTGAACGGAGTGTTCGCTTTGGGAAGAAGATGAAGAAGTAGATTTTTGTCGTTTTCTAGCATCCAGCTTTTGTGCTCTCTGTTTCTTGGCCTCTATTGCTTTCCTCTAAGCATTGTTTTCCTTTTCCTCTCTAGCCAATGTGCGTTTTTCTTTTTAGGGGTACTATGCCTTTATGCTTTCGCATTAATGTCACTCTGGGAACACCGTACATTTTTGCTGCAGCTTTATAGGACATCCCCCCTGTTCACAGCCTCAACAGCATCTAGCATACTTTGTTCTGGATATTTAAAAAGAAATTATTCACCATATTCACCTTTAAATACATAAAAACGTCAGAGACCTAAACAATTGCTAAAATATAAAAATACTTCTTTATACGTCTATACTTATGAACTAGTACCATTAAAAAATTGCTGAATCATTAATATTAAAATATTGTAAAACAGAATGTTAATAAAAATATTATCTAGATTTTCTCCAATGTCAAAGTTAAATATATTTTTTTATTATTTCAAGTGAATAACATTATCATAAATATGTATGGAAATTTGATCCAATAGTGAACACCCATGTACACTATTGGATCCCAATGGAATACAGTTCTTATAAGAACTGATTTTAACAATAAATGCAGTTTTAATCAAAAAATTCGCTAAAAACAAGACAGTAAACTAAGCATGCATAACCTCAAATACGGTAATGTCAAATTCAACTTTTAGTACGATCAGTTATTCACGTTACGTCAATTATATCGTTGTCTCTTTTTACGATTACTACGGCAAATTTAAAGAAACTATTACGTATGTCTTGTATTTGGTCTTGTGAAGAAGACAATCGATCGTAGGTTGTTATGTTTGATTTCTATTGATAGAAGAAGATATTACATAGAAAATATGTGTTGCATAAATCGTAGATTGGATAACGTGATGGAAAAGCTTCACCGTTTCTACTGTATTGATTTTTATAAACTGCTATCGTTGATGTTAAATATTGTTAATTTTTATATATTAGTCTTTTATAATTGTTTATTTGTTTCAAATTCATTAACTGAGGGTTGGGTTCTGTATTAAATTATTTTAAATCGAATTTAGTTTCAAATATTCATTGAACAATTTTATTTAGACATTACAAGCTTTAATACATTTATAAATTAATTATTATTTTTGCTTTGAAGAATTTACTTTATGTTGCGAAATATTTAATTAAAAAAATGTTATTACCATCAAAAAATATAAAAATTTCTGATTTATACTAGTCTAAACTATATGATGAATTTGCTTCTCCGGACTTCAAATACTATCTATTATTATTATTTCCAAATGTCTATTATTCTATTATTAATTTATTAATATTTATTTGTTATTTCAAATAATTGGAATTTTAGTCTCCTGTTCTGGATTTGTCAAATCGTCAAATTTTATAGCACCGCCAAATATGTCCTTTGTAGTATAATTTTTGTCTCCGATTTTATAGGCTTTACTTATACTTCTTATATTTTCAAATTCAATGGGTTATTTTTATTTTCAATTTTCTGTCTAATAAAAAAAATCTCTCTCCCCAATTTGAATCTAATAATCGTCACCATCACCACCCATATTCAATTTATATCCTTTTTCCCTGATAGCTCTGTTTCTCAAAATTGCTTTCAAAGTCATTCATTTATCTTTAGATTTGACATTAACCATACTTACAAATGACGTATTTTTACACATATCAAATTGCCATTTTACAATATCCATACAATAGACCAATTTGTGAAAACGGTGTCTCTGAAAATCATATGGGATTGTTTTTACATTTTTATCACTGCTATGCTTAAATTTCCATTAAAAATGCATTCTGGCTTACCCGATTAACTTCGCTCACCTTATTTATGAACAGTCAAACAAAACAACAGCTTTTATTTAAAGCCAGAAAAATTCTTTTTAATCCGGTTTTTTTTAAGTCCGCTACACCATTCTGTTCAAACTAAATTTCCCGTGTATCTCTCTACATCCTCGGCGTTGTAACGATTTTCTGTCACACTAATTTGAATAAATACTTTTTTATCTCTTCCATACAACCAGCCACTCATCAATTTTAGTTGAGTTTCGGAAAGACATACAAACACGCGAGAAAAAGCTCCCTTTGAATATAGAACGCAGCAGTTATCTTTAAAAATTAGGACTAAATGGATATAAATCGAATGAGAAATAAATTACCCACCAAAAATCTTCAAGGATTTGTCCGTTTCTCAAATTTCTCTATTTCGTGATTTCTTCCAGAACAACTAACATCACATACATTCAAACACAAACGGAACATAGGGATTTTAAGCATTGTATCAGAACTACTTTTGAACTAGTCGACCAACATCCAGCTTCAACAGATTAAAAACACGATTATTACAATCGTTTATTTGGACACCTATAACATATCGTACAATTCCCACCACTCCGTATTCTCAACTCTGGGCGGTCCTTAATTAGCGTCAGACAGTCAGTCGATCGGTGAGAGTATTCAAGCCCATAACTTGGTTTCAATTTAAAGAATCCTATTTTGTTTTATTTACGAATTTATTTTTATTTTGAAAGCCGTTATGGCCAAAAGAAATCAAAACATATTATCTTAACTCGAAATATTAATTGTTAAAGAGAATTTAACAATTAATTTTCGATTTTAACAACATAAAACCTAAGCATACGGTTTCAATATGTAGAGACGTTTACTACCCCCATCAAATAATTATTCAGTACTAAATCGCAGTTCGCACTTCGTACACACCTCGCACATAACTAACAAATTTTGGAAGGAGAAGGGGCGGGCTTTTTTACAGTGATTCTGAATCCAGCTGATATTCATTGAAGTGAACTTATAGAAATGTTTTGTTGGTGGACTATTTAGATCGGCGAATACCCTAAATCCCTATGTTCCGTTTGTATTTGAATGTATCTGAATAATTGAATTTTAATGTTTATTTTTTTGACCAAGTATTGTGTGTTATTAGCGCTTTGTGTTCGATTATTTTGAGACTAGTTTCTAGAACCATTATAGTACTCCCTTTCAGTTAATTTTTATTTGTTACCACTGTAATTAACATGAAAGGATCTAGGCTTATAAGGCTCCAAGTAGACAACAATTACCCTGGAATTGCAGATAATCTGATTGTGCCTTCGTTAATTTTTCTATCCCCGCACAATTGTTCAACTCCCATGCTGTCTTCCTGGCCTGCTCATCAGCTATATTTCATTTCCTCCCTCACCAGCAGGTCCTGGTTTCTGCAGCAAGGAGACTATATTATGCTTGGCTATTTTTTAAAGCTCAGTCAATGCTAGAGGTTTTTTAGGGAACTTAATCCGATGTTTCTATAGGTTGTCAATGGAAATTATATTGATTTGCCGACGAGTTACATTTTCGTCAAAACAAACACAAAGCGAAATGGTTTGCTTTATACAATTTTTTTTTAATGGAAATACTGTATTATGTAGACCTTATGAATATTATAATTTTCTTTGGGTCACTTTTTGTCGTAAAAAACCAGCTTGTTCGGAAAAATTGCACATAAAAAACAGCACCGTACTAACACTCGGTTAAACTTTATTATCAAGGGCATGAAGGCGCAAAATTTAAATTCACGGGAAATGACAGACTGTCGACATGAAAATCTCCAATATACGATGAAATCTCTCCCTTTATTTCCCCTTAAGTTTGCAACTTTGCCTTTTCGTTGATAATTTTCCAGTTAAATCTTGGATAATAAACAGTCTGGCTTGTTTTAGGGTTTGTGATGCTGCGACATAAACCAAGAAAATGAGCCTTTGTTTTTAATATTACCTAATAATTATTCCAGTTTATTCAGTTATAATATCACAAGAGATTCGAAAATAATCGATTATTTTACGAGTAACGAGACGAAATATGCGAAAAATCACGAGAGCGTAGCGGTGGTAATGTGGTGGAGCTGCAACCTGCTGATAGAATATCGCCATTCAAATTGCCTTCAATGAAAAACGGACCAATGATATGGTTTCCAACAATCCCTGCCCAAATATTAACCTTTTGAGGGTATTGCGTGGGTCCTTCTCTCATCCACTGAGGATACTCCATTAACCAGTAGCGATAATTTTGCCGATTAGCATGACCGTTTAGTGAAAAAGTGCACTCATCAGAAAACATAGCGTCTTCTAATTGGTTACAAAAACTAATTGCATCACTGTCGATTATCAAATCACAAATGATAAAACGTCAGTTACCAAAATCAGCTGGATTGGAAACAGTTAATTGGTTGGTAACACAAAAGAAACTAGAAACTAGAATTAGAAACCGATAAAATTGCAATTGCAGAAATTGATCAGCTGGGTCTCGATTGCGCATGGTTCGAACAAGAAATCTTGTGTCTCGCATTGCATTGCAAGTTGTGTTGCACTTTGTCAAGCGGCCTTTAGAGATTCTAAGTTTATTGACACTTGCAATTATAAAAAAGTTGTCAATTGCTCAAATATTTTTTTAGGCTCCAGTTACCCCCTATCTACTCGTTATAATTGACGGAATGTGGCCATTTTGATTATTCCCAGTCTCGCTCAACTCCCAGTTACACTAGAACCGACAGTAAAACTCCTGTTACAAACTTTGAAAGTGTTGTCGATTTTAATTAATTCTCAACATATTTTTGTCATTTGATTTATGCTTGGAAATGCTTTTAGATGAGCTGATTCTAATTATCACTCCCCTAACAGAGTTTATAATGAAATATTTAATTTCTCGCGTCGATCGATTCAGTCCTAGAGGGACGGACTTGTCAAAATTTTAGATCAAATTTCCCTATATTTACCTAAAATATCGTATAAGTTTCATAAAAACTTATTATTGTAAATAAATATTTTGTATTTAACACAAAGAAACGGAAAATCTGGAAATCTTCAATGGAATTTCTCCATTCACCATCTGCTTGGTATAGTTTAGATTCATCATATTTCGATCGGTTGAAGTAAGCCACCAATCAATAGTTATTTCACTATTTCTATTATTTATGTGTGAACTCCATTATTTCAAATCCGTCCCTGTATATTTGTTAGCTGGTTAATTGTCAGCCGGTGGTGGTTGTCACGTTCCCTGAAAACTTCATTACTTTGTAATGCCGTACAAATTGAACCACAAATGAATAAAATAGTGTCAAATGCAATTAAATTATGCCTTTTTGTTATCAAACCTATTTTTTGCATTCAATTTTCATTTCTTCCAATACTGTGTTCCATACATTTATGTTTATTTGCAAGTCTTTTTCACTTCTAGCCAGTAATACGACATCATCCGCGAATGCTCCTTCAGATATATTTACATATTTACTTTTTGTAATTGGGAATGTCCTATACACAATAATTTTTTTTAGAGTCTTACATTTCTTTATTTCGTCCATGAATGTTATGAACAGTAGCGGGCTTAAGCTGCCTCCTTGTCGTAGCCCTCTATTTGTAGTGCATTTTTGTGATATCATTTTGTTTTCTTATAATTGCGTTTTCATTGTTCTTATAAATTTTCTGTGATAATCTTATAATTTTACCATTTTTTCCTCTATCCAAGTATTTTCCATAATTTATGTCTTGGAACAGCAAAAGCTTTCTCTAGGTCCAAAAATGCCATAAAAATTTTCCTTTTTTCTCTAATTGCTTTTTCAGTTATCTGTTTTGTTGTGAATACATGGTCCTGTGTACTTCTGCCGTTTCTGAATCCGGTTCTGTCTCTTCCAGTTCTCTCACGATATTCAGTCTGAATCTTTTTTTCTCCATGCCAACGAGAAATTGTCGACTGATGTGCTGCTCCATTGCCGAAAACAGAAACCAACTCGGCAATGCATTCTTGTTTAGACAACGGGAAAAAGAATCCTGGTAAATCCTAAAAAACCGAAAAAATCCTAAAAAATCGGAAAACCCTGAAAAACCTAAAATAATTGGGGAAAAATCCCTATAAGATTCTAATTTTTTTTTTGATTTTTTAGGAATTTCAAAGTTTTTTTCCAAATTTTCTAGGATTTTTTCGATTTTTCATGATTTTTTGGTATTTTCTAAGGTGGTTTTTTCCAATTTTTTTTTATTTTCAAGGATTTTTTCAGATTTTACCAATTTTTCTGGATGTTTTTCATTTTATTAGGTTTTTTTAATTTTTAAGGATTTTCTAAGGCTTTTAGGTTTTTTTCCATTTTTTAGGATTCTAGGTTTCCTCCAAACTTTCTAGAATACTCTCAATTTCTCATGATTTTCTAGGATTTCCAAAGGTATTTTCCAATGTTTCATTTTTAAGGATTTTCTAGGATTTTTTCAGGTTTTTAGGATTTCCCGCAATTTAGGTTTTTTCGTTTCTAAGGATTTTCCCAGGGTTTTTGGATTTACCAAAAATTTTTCTTTTTGAGGATTTTCTAAGGTTATTTTTTGGTTTTTTCCAAATATTTTAATTTTCAATCTTTCCCAATTTTTTAGGATTATTTTCCAATTTCTTAGGTTTTTAGGATTCTGTAGGATTGTAAAGGTTTTTTTCCAATTATTTCTCAATTTTTTAGGATTATCTAAGATTGTAAAAAAATAGTTCGCGAATATTTTCTCGGCTTAGTTCCATTTTTCGACTGAATCATCAACTTTGAAAATTCAGATTAGTTACAGCTTTAAACGAAAAAGAGGCTATGAGGCTATCGGAAAAATCGGAAAAACCCTAAAAAATTGGGGAAAATCCATATAAGATCCTAAATTTTTTTTCCAAATTTTCTAGGATTTTTTTCGATTTTTTAGTATTTTCTGAGGTAGTTTTTTCCAATTTTTTTTATTTTCAAGGATTTTCTAGGATTTTTTCAGATTTTACCAATCCATATAATAATAAAATCTATATAAGATCCTAATGTTTTTTTTTCAATTTTTAAGAATTTTAGGTTTTTCCATTTTTAGGATTCTAGGTTTCCTCCAAATTTTCTAGGATTTCCCAAGGTATTTTCCAATGTTTCATTTTTAAGGATTTTTTCAGGTTTTTAGGATTTCCCCCAATTAAGGTTTTTTCGATTTTAAGGATTTTCTCAGGGTTTTTGGATTTATCAAAAATTTTTCTTTTTGAGGATTTTCTAAGGTTATTTTTTGGTTTTTTCCAAATATTTTAATTTTCAATCTTTTCCAATTTTTTAGGATTATTTTCCAATTTCTTAGGTTTTTAGGATTCTGTAGGATTGTAAAGGTTTTTTTCCAATTATTTCTCAATTTTTTAGGATTATCTAAGATTGTAAAAAAATACTTCGCGAATATTTTCTCGGCTTAGTTCCATTTTTCGACTGAATCATCAACTTTGAAAATTCAGATTAGTTACAGCTTTAAACGAAGAAGAGGCTATGAGGCTATCGGAAAAATCGGAAAAACCCTTAAAAACCTAAAAAATTGGGGAAAATCCATATAAGATCCTAAATTTTTTTTCCAAATTTTCTAGGATTTTTTTCGATTTTTTAGTATTTTCTAAGGTAGTTTTTTCCAATTTTTTTTATTTTCAAGGATTTTCTAGGATTTTTTCAGATTTTACCAATCCATATAATAATAAAATCCATATAAGATCCTAATGTTTTTTTTTCAATTTTTAAGAATTTTAGGTTTTTCCATTTTTAGGATTCTAGGTTTCCTCCAAATTTTCTAGGATTTCCCAAGGTATTTTCCAATGTTTCATTTTTAAGGATTTTTTCAGGTTTTTAGGATTTCCCCCAATTAAGGTTTTTTCGATTTTAAGGATTTTCTCAGGGTTTTTGGATTTATCAAAAATTTTTCTTTTTGAGGATTTTCTAAGGTTATTTTTTGGTTTTTTCCAAATATTTTAATTTTCAATCTTTTCCAATTTTTTAGGATTATTTTCCAATTTCTTAGGTTTTTAGGATTCTGTAGGATTGTAAAGGTTTTTTTCCAATTATTTCTCAATTTTTAAGGATTATCTAAGATTGTAAAAAAATAGTTCGCGAATATTTTCTCGGCTTAGTTCCATTTTTCGACTGAATCATCAACTTTGAAAATTCAGATTAGTTACAGCTTTAAACGAAGAAGAGGCTATGAGACTATCGGAAAAAATCGGAAAAACCCTTAAAAACCTAAAAAAATTGGGGAAAAATCCATATAAGATCCTAAATGTTTTTTCCAAATTTTCTAGGATTTTTTAGATTTTTTAGTATTTTCTAAGGTAGTTTTTTCCAATTTTTTTTATTTTCAAGGATTTTCTAGGATTTTTTCAGATTTTACCAATCCATATAATAATAAAATCCATATAAGATCCTAATTTTTTTTTTCAATTTTTAAGAATTTTAGGTTTTTCCATTTTTTAGGATTCTAGGTTTCCTCCAAATTTTCTAGGTTACTCTCAATTTCTCATGATTTTCTAGGATTTCCCAAGGTATTTTCCAATGTTTAATTTTTAAGGATTTTTTCAGGTTTTTAGGATTTCCCCCAACTAAGGTTTTTTCGATTTTAAGGATTTTCTCAGGGTTTTTGGATTTATTAAAAATTTTTCTTTTTGAGGATTTTCTAAGGTTATTTTTTGGTTTTTTCCAAATATTTTAATTTTCAATCTTTTCCAATTTTTTAGGATTATTTTCCAATTTCTTAGGCTTTTAGGATTCTGTAGGATTGTAAAGGTTTTTTTCCAATTATTTCTCAATTTTTAAGGATTATCTAAGATTGTAGAAAAATAGTTCGCGAATATTTTCTCGGCTTAGTTCCATTTTTCGACTGAATCATCAACTTTGAAAATTCAGATTAGTTACAGCTTTAAACGAAGAAGAGGCTATGAGGCTATCGGAAAAAATCGGAAAAACCCTTAAAAACCTAAAAAAATTGGGGAAAAATCCATATAAGATCCTAAATTTTTTTTCCAAATTTTCTAGGATTTTTTTTGATTTTTTAGAATTTTCTAAGGTAGTTTTTTCCAATTTTTTTTTTAATTTCAAGGATTTTTTCAGATTTTACCAATCCATATAATAATAAAATCCATATAAGATCCTAATTTTTTTTTTCGATTTTTAAGAATTTTAGGTTTTTCCATTTTTTAGGATTCTAGGTTTCCTCCAAATTTTCTAGGTTACTCTCAATTTCTCATGATTTTCTAGGATTTCCCAAGGTATTTTCCAATGTTTCATTCTTAAGGATTTTTTCAGGTTTTTAGGATTTCCCCCAATTAAGGTTTTTTCGATTTTAAGGATTTTCTCAGGGTTTTTGGATTTATCAAAAATTTTTCTTTTTAAGGATTTTCTAAGGTTATTTTTTGGTTTTTTCCAAATATTTTCATTTTTAATCTTTTCCAATTTTTTTGGATTATTTTTCAATTCCTTAGGTTTTTGGGATTCTGTAGGAGTTTGAAGGGTTTTTTTCCAATTATTTTTCAATTTTTATGGATTATGTAGGATTGTAAAAAAATATTTCGGGAACATTTTCTCGGACTAGTTTCATTTTTCGACTGAATCATCAACTTTGATAATTCAGTTCAGTTACAGCTTCAAACGAAGAAGAGGCTATGAGGCTATCGGAAAAAATCGGAAAACCCTTAAAAACCTAAAAAGCTTGGGGAAAAATCCATATAAAACCCTAAATTTTTTTTAGTATTTTCTAAGGTGGTTTTTTCCAATTTTTTTTATTTTCAAGGATTTTTTAGGATTTTTCAGATTTTACCAATTTTTCTGGATGTTTCTCATTTTCTTAGGTTTTTTTCAATTTTTAAGGATTTTCTAAGGCTTTTAGGTTTTTTCCATTTTAGGATTCTAGGTTTCCTCCAAATTTTCTAGGATATTCTCAATTTCTCATGATTTTCTAGGATTTCTCAAGGTTTTTTCCAATGTTCCATTTTTGAGGATTTTCTGGGATTTTTTCAGGTTTCTAGGATTTCCCCAATTCAGGCTACTTCGATTATAAGAATTTTCTCAGGGTTTTTGGATTTATCAAATATTTTTCATTTGAAGGATTTTCTAAGGTTATTTTTTGGTTTTTTCCAAATATTTTCATTTTTAACCTTTTCCAATTTTTTAGGATTATTTTCCAATTTCTTAGGTTTTTAAGATTCTGTATAAAGGTTTTTTTCCAATTTTTTTTTCAATTTTTAAGGATTATCTTGGATTGTAACAAAATATTTCGCGAAAATTTTTTCGGCTAGTTCCATTTTTCGACTGACTCATCAACTTTGAAAATTCAGTTCAGGTACAGCTTTAAACGAAGAAGAGGCTATGAGGTACCGTTTTTTTTGAGGTATGCTTCAAAAAACTGACTTAACAGCGTTATCTTCAAAGAGCACCAGAGTATGTTCCCTCGTTATATACTGCAAAGAGTTTGCCATCACAACTTTGAAATTGGAAAACATCAATTCAATATTGATTATCCTAAAATATAAGACTGAGACATAAAATGAAACAAAGCGACCGTACATTTGCATATAGAAGACATTAGGGGAATATCAAACATGAATGAGCATTGGTCGTATAGGAAAATCCCATCGAAAAGTTTTGAAAACATATTTCACATTCAAACAAATTTTATAATACTTACTTCTATCCATAAACTAACAAATATTTTCCACATCAACCTGTCGTAACTCGCATAATGCAAATGCATATTCCCCGGTCTATCCTTGAATGTATTTTTGGCAAGTTAAAGAATATAAAAAGGAAAACTTTATACTTCACAATGTACCAACTTTTCTCCATAACAAAAGAAAGGAAAATAGGAAATTGTTAGTTTTCTTCCACGTCGGTTCGTATTGATCTATTTCCTTTCATTCCCTTCATAATTTAGTGCGAGACGGAACAAAACCGACGAGAACTATTGCGTTAAACAGGAAGGAAGGGGACAAGGGCGTACAAAAAGGGCCAAAACTGCTATTGATAACATCTCCCTAAAATAGTCACCAAAGATATTTATGGTATTTAGAATTTATGGTTTGTTTAATGAAATGGCCTTTTACTCTCTTTGTTCGTTACTTAAATTGTTTTAGAATTTCTAAGATGGAAATTAATCAAAAACCCTGATGCCTACGTTATTTGATGCCTTTTGGCCTGATATAATAATATAACAATAAATATTTAAATAAGAATTAAGTTTCCTTGAAACTAATTTCAATACATCATTAGAACGCTATATAAATATTACATAAATAAGTAAGAAAGTCGATAGGTACGAAGTCGAGTTTAGAGCGTGAGATAAACATAAACAGTATTATTTATATTTACTTATGGTGAACCTGACTGGTCGTATACATATACAAGCGACAACGCACTATCAGGCAATTCGAGAAGATTTAGTATGAATTATTCAATTCTATATAATAAGTAATCCTTAATTATAAGTAGGGTATACGGCTAGATTCTTATACATATAGTTAGTAATCTTAAGTAGTGTAATGTATCGTAATACAAAAGTTTAATAAATAGAACGTATCCCAGTGCTAGAAGTAGTAGTTTTATTCCCTTAAGATGACTCTCCGAGTGACCAGAAGCACCACCGATTAAGAGGCCTTTCCACACCTTTAAACCCCAACGTTTCCATTGGAGACTAAACCTTTACAGTTAGGTTAGGTAAGGTTTGTGGTGAGTGGGTCTATAAGGCCCTCCACTGTGACTCGTAAGAGTCTATTGTCTGATGCCTACGTACTGTATTACTAATAATAGTAAATAGGAGAAGCTGTTGGTGTTTTTTTCAATAAAACATTATCCAGTATTTCATATTACTAAAAATGATCCATTAGTTTTCATCTGATAAATCTCACAATTAAAACCATTCATAAACATCCTAAGTTTCCCTGGTCAATGAAATATTCAATTATTCACTATTCACTGCCGTTTCCAGCAAAAACCTACACAAGCTCATGAGGGGTGGCTCTCTCCAATGTTGTTAATCCAGCATCAGGAGATGTCCTGTGTCCTGTAAGGACACCTGTCAAAACTCTTAGTGCAGTTTTGCTCTGTCTTAGGCATTCATTTGTTCTCAACTGGTTGTAGTCTTCCAGTGGTATCTTTGAACTTTTCCTCTTTTCAGCGTTACCTATATCTTCCAATAATACATTGGAAATGATACCTCAAATACTGTTTTTCGGCCTCTCTCTTTGCTAGTTCGTTTTTTG
The DNA here is from genome assembly GCA_947563755.1 of Lochmaea crataegi. Classification (NCBI taxonomy): domain Eukaryota; kingdom Metazoa; phylum Arthropoda; class Insecta; order Coleoptera; family Chrysomelidae; genus Lochmaea; species Lochmaea crataegi. The sequence goes on along the minus strand of OX387424.1, from coordinate 53,715,976 downwards.
CATTTCCTTATATTTCAGTATGTATGTCCTGAAATCCACATTACGGTGACGATGCTGCTCTCGCCCAGTTAATTGAGTTTCTCCATGCATTCCCTTGCCATTCTGGAACTAATTACGGTTGATTATTTTCCATTTCTGGTTCCATTTGTGTATCGCGTAATATTGGTTTATGACAAAAGATGTCTTCTTCACAGTGTCTAAAAAAATGGATTCAAATCGTAAACATGTTTGTGAAATTTTTCATCTGAATTCTGTCAACGTAGCAACTGCCTTGAGGACAATGTAAACCGGTCAATTTTTAAGTCACCTTTTTCCTGGTATATTAATGTGTCAAAAACTGTTTGCTTTTTGATTAAAAATATTCAAATTCTGTTCAGAAAAAATTTTAAATGTGTTTTAAATAACGTACCGGAAATGTTTTCCATCAAAAGAAAAACTCTGTTTGCTTCATCAACTTCATAAGAATCAATCAAAGACCTAATTGAAAATCCAGATGGAAAGAAAAATTCTTGCGACTCTTGAGCGTAAGCTAAAATTAAAGTGCCTTGTCGATATTTTAAAAAATTAAACAGAAAAAATGAGATGAAAAAAAAATAGTGTACCATCACAGTATATCTATCTATCTCAATTTCCTCTATATAAAGATCTATATTATCGCGGACATACACAACAAAGTAACATCTGCTCCTATTAGTTATATTCAATTGCCCCTAGATCTAAAAACACATATTTATGGTATTCTTTTCACCTTATAGGCAATATAAAACTAGGAACTAGATAGCACAACCTAAAAAAGCAGCTTGGAGCAATCGCCATATCAAAACAATGAAATGAATTGGACTGGTCAGACTCCACCCAATGTTCTTATCAGGGTATGGGCACATGTGGTTCTTATCTGCTACCCCTACCCAATCGAATTTGTTCGTTTTTTGCACAATCAAAAAACGTAAATGTTTAGAATTTACATTGTTGCCACAACTATAAAAATATTGTTTAGTTTACTTACCTAGTTATTGTAACGAGAAAATAATAATGAAAAACCTACAATTATTTGAAATGAAACAATAACAAAATATAAGCACATACTCACTTTATATATTTCTATTTTGGAAACCCAAAAATCAATCACTATTTGCCTTATAACTAATACACAAATACATTCTACGAAGTCGAATATCGAATTTTTAAAACATAAGATAACTAACATACAGGTAAAATGGTCACTATATAGACATTGCAAGTACCTAAATATACCTAATAATCTTATGACATGCATAGTTTTTCTTGTTAAAAAAATTTTTTTGTTTTTTTTTCTCCTTGTTTGAGGATTTTCGTATAACAGGCAACATCGGCTGTAAATGCAGTATTCTGTATTTTACTTGGCGCTTTTGGATTCTAAAGCTTCGATGCCAAATGTAAAAATTATCCATGGAAATCCTTACAATTTATATAATCCTCTCATTATGACGATAAAAAGAGATGAGGATTGTTATCTACTTTTTAGCTTGCCATAGGTAATGATAATTGTTGAATAAAATCAATGAATGAGGTAGGTAACATTACATTTTAAAAAATTTCGAAGCATGAATGTTTAGTAGGTAACTTTGTCTTGTCAATATAGTCGAAATTACCTTGCAAATTGATTGATTAATGAAAGAAAATAAGAACCCAAATAATTATTATTAACAGATGACTTTGTAATGCTGTTAGTTGTTGATATTAAAAAATATTGTAAAACAAAGGAAGACTAAAAAATTAATTTCGTCTACCTACTCTAGAAATGGCAATAGCGCTTCTCATTAAAATAGCTTTGGTCATAGACTTGGTTGAGTTGAAATATCTGAGCTTTATTTATTTTTTCCTTCAATCTGTTTTTTTTATCTTATCAGTAGGTACTAGTTAGGATTGTGGCTTCAATTATTTTTGGAATGAGGGTAGGTCCGTAGAATGGGTTATTTTTAATTCTAAACATCTTTTCTTTATAATAATCTTTGAAATAACTGTACCTCCCTACCTACTTGAGACTCTTGAGCAAAAATTACATCTAATTTAAATTTTGATATCTAATGTATATATTATACCTAGTTTATTTCGTATTCAATAAATTATTAAAAATAAAAATGAAAAATGTTGAGTAATAATTAATAATGGGTTGTAAGTTGTGCTGTGAATATTATATCTATGGGTTAGGTATGTCACGTGAAAATATTCACAAGATTATCTTTTTGCAGTATTTTTCCATTCAGGTAATCTCAATGGATTTTTGTTAGATTGTCGGATTGGTTTGCTTTGGATTTTATCATTATTATGTATTTTATCATTATCTCAATAAATGGAAATTATAAATCTCGATATATAAAACTTGAAAATATAGAGAAACGACGATAATGATTGAAATATTATTTTAATTTCAAAATTAACCTATAAGTACAAGTAGAAAAGAGAATACCTAGGTAAAATAAACATACTAGCTGTTAAGTAAAAATAGCAAATAGGTACCTAAATGAAATCATAATTTACCTATTGTGATTGAAAATAAAAATATTTGCTGGCAGAAATTGAGTTTGTTTGAAACCAAAACATGGAAACAGCTGATCCGGAGAGAAGTTTGTCTAAATCGTCAAGAGCATAGATAAATACTTTATACCTATACGGTCAAGAGTGGAAAGACAGAAAGAGAGAGAGAAAATAAGTTGCATAAATAAAAGCCGATTCAGTACAACTAGCGACGTCTATCGTAAATATTTTGAACCAAATAATTACTAGACAAGTAACGAGTTTTGTGTAAGTTTTAAGGTTTATACACCTGCGTTGAGGGTCCTCTTAACTTTGAAAGATATTTTCGCGAACGCGAAGTGGTAAAAGAAAACGTGGTTTGTGGTTTGAAAATTGAGTGCGAGCCGCAAGCGCGGTAACCCTTCTTAGGGATGTTCCGATACTACCGATACAATACCAGTATCCATATTTCTATTCCGATACCGAATACTTTCATATCGACACCAGTTTTTCGATACTTCAGTTATATTAGTACTCTAGTAGTGGTATCGTATCGAATCAAAATGGCTCCATTCCATTCCATATGGTCAATGGGGAAGGTTTTAAATGCATGTTGGAAAAATTGTCACCAGGCTATAAAATACCCTCTACAAAAAGTTTTAAAAAGCTATTAGATGAAAAATATGAAGTGCTTGAAAACATTTATAAAAAACAGATTACTGGGAAACAGCCTGTTTCAAACAGGGTCTCCAAACTTATTTTCTTAGGAAGCTGCTCCAAATTAGAGTGGAACATTTAAAAAAAAGTTTTATTTGACGTTGACGAGTAATATTTTTAAAAGAATATATTTTTTTTCGTTTTTCAATTATTACTCCTTCTTCCATATCAGTTTCGATTTGATACCAGTAGGTATCGATAATTTCTTATCGATACGATACTGGTATCGATAGCAATTCTACTCGACTGATCTCATGCTTGGGGTGCAGTCGCGCCAGCAGTAAACAAGCTTGCTGGAGCCTGCAGAAACATCGTTCAAGGTTAAATTAAAATACAAATATCTAAAATAGCACCTTGCTTGTGCTTGCTACAGGTTGTCCGATCGACAGTACAAAAATAGCGCGTTAGAAATTAAGTAAGTAAGTAAGTACAAAAATAGGACATTAGAAATTAAACAGACGGATTAGAAGGCGTGGTTTTATCGAATGGCCCACACGTTCACCGGACATGAATCCTCTAGACTATTTTCTGTGGGGTCACTTAAAAAACATCGTTTATAAAACAAAACCTGCCAATATTAAGGAATTAAAATATAGGATTACCACAGAGATAAGAAGAATTGCGCAGTCAGGGATGTTGCAAAATGTATTGCAAAGTTTTAAAAATCGCATGGCTTGTATTCAAGTGAACGGACAACATTTTGAGCATCTGCTGTAATGGCCTTCACTGCACGTTTTCTAAAATTCCTAATTTTTCTACTACTCAAATGTGGAGATACCTCTAACATGAAACAAACATCTAAAGATTTGTCTTCTTTTATTGCACCAGTTCCGTTGAACTTTTTACTAATTTCTTGAGGATTTCAAAAGGCAAAAAATATACTGATTGATCCGGTGAATCTTTTCCCATGCGTCATCATTCATATACAAACGCAATAAATCAATACATTAAGAAACACGTAGGTCGTAGATTGATGGTTTAATTAGGATGTGGCTGAAATGACGGTGAACGTTATTTATTATTGTATTGAAGCTGGTGTAATAGATATTTGTAAATATTTTACAGCCATTTAGCAATATGCTACCTAATCATTTAGTTTGAAAAAAACTGTTAGTATTCCAGAGTTTTATGGGGCTATTGTGCAAACTTGCCATTAAGCAAATTTACTTGCATAAAAGTTAGTATTAATAACAACTTCCTCAGTAGAAACTTTGCAAATCAGTATTGCCCTGATAGGGTTATGGCTGGCAACCATTACTATTGGGCCGTCCCACCCATACAGTTCAACAATGAAAAATAAAAATCTTTTGGGTTTTAAACATAAATAATTAATATTTCAAATATGTATATTTAAGACTCGTATATATACAATAGATTTTATTTAATTTTCCTCATAGTCAGAATCAGAGCTATCACCAGTATTTATATCTATTGTAATTGGTTGAATGCTAATATCAACTATATTCTGCTCTCGGGCATACCACTTTTGAATAATTTCATGGGTATGCCTAACACATTTTTCCCAAATTTGTTGATTACATTGTCCCAGTGCCTCTTTCCACATATTTATAACAGAACTATCTGAACACCCATCTTTACCAATATATTTATTATAATATGACTTGCAATTTGCCCAAATTAATTCAATAGCGTTGAATTCACATTGATATGGCGGTAATCTCAGCACTTCATGACCATGTTCTCGTAGTAACTCATAAATTATATACACGTTTTCTTTTCTATTCATTTTTGCAATTTGTAGCAATTCAGGTTTTGTAAGTTGATGTTGTTTGTTATCAACCATGTAACAATCTCATTTTTTATTGAATTAGTAGAAGGTTGCTTTTCTAAAAGAACACTATGATATGGAGCATTATCCATAACAATAAGAGATGGCTCTTCTAAGTTGGGAATTAATTGAGTACTTATCCATTTCATAAATATTTCATTGTTAATTTCTCCATGGTAATCAGCTACTTTAGATTTTGAACAGAATAATAAACTTGCTTCAGAGACAAATCCTTTGGTAGAACCAGCATGGACAATTATAAAACGTTTACCATCATAACCATCTGGTTTACGTACACTTTTAGTGCTGTTGTCTTGCCAAGATTTTGTTTTATTTCCCTTCGAATAGATCCATGTTTCATCCAAAAATACAAGTTCTCTTGGGTGAGTACTTGAAAGGTTTTCCATATATTTACGCATAAAATTGGCTCTCAAGGCTGCAATACTGGTCCGCTCCATTAAAGCTCTCCGATTGTCATCTTTGTTATATTTGAATCCCAATGTTTTTAACAAAGTGCTCAGAGATGTTTTGCCAATAGATACAATTTCGCTTTCCCTCAATTTACAATTTAAGGTAGTCAAAGTAACATGCTTCTCTAAAAAAAAACAAAAATTATAGTACAGATTCAATTTGAACAAATACTATATTTTTAATGATATTATGTTTGTTCATTTCATTTTTGTTTTAACCTTGACTGTTCAAAAATAAGGTAAATTCAATAGTTGAATTAAATTGTAATGTAGTCACAAAACTACTAAAATCTATATGAATACCTTCCTAAATTTTTCTTGAATATACCATGATTTGAATACTCATTACATAATACCTACTCCTACATTTTACCAAAAAATTCTAATTAAATAGTTTGATATTTACTCTGTTGGTACATATCATATAATATGTTCCGTACTGCCATCTTAGCTCCCTCGGGTAGATCAGCTGTTTTAGTTTTAGAACGAGTTCTGCTTTTGCCTGGGCTTGAAAGAATTGGATTATTTTCTTTTCTTTTTTTTTTTAGAGCATTGTTCGTCGAGATATTTTCAAAGCAGCAGCTACCCTCTAACATAAAAAAAATTGATTAATAATAAGTATATTGCTAAACAAGCATGCACTTAAATTTACTTAATTACAGTTAACTGTAAATAATTGTCATATTAGTAAAGCGTGATATATAGACGTCAAAAAATAATAGTTCAATACCAACCCCGTTTACTTTAGAAGTGTAATTCAATGTCTGTTGGAGCTCGAGAAGTAGTTGTTGCTTCTTAGTAGACGGTCTGCTCTTTGGAAAATAATTTTTCTAATTTTGTAAAGCGTTTAATAGTATTGAACTATTATTTTTTGACGTCTATGCACTTAAATATTTATGTTACCTCTTGAACACATGAAAGTGGTTCCAAAGGTCCTCCATTTCTTTTTTCCAACTCAAAATACTCCAACACATTCAGGACCACCTCCTGTGCTTGCGAATTCAACGTTTTTCCAGGCATATCCTAAAAATAAAAACCATTCATAAATAGTTCTGGTCTTTCGGAAAATGAGGTCAATATTTTCTACATTGGTGGCAGCAAAATATGTTTCATATATTTCAGTTTGATGGCGTTCTATCCAGAATCATAATGAAATGTCAATTTAAGGTAAGTTTTCATTACGAAGTAAATAAATAAAAAGTAGATAAATAATATTTACTTACCACAATAATTCGAACACTCACGTATAAGTTAGTCGTTATAACAACTGTTTTTGAAATTAATGTATATGCAAGGGGCAAAAAAATGGATAAAAATGTAAAATAAAAATGTGAACAAAGTCTTTGGTCTGTCAATATACAAATTCGCGGTTAAACCAAAGAAATTCTGTTGTGTGGGTTACACCTAATGACCCACATTCATCATATGGCTATCTCTGTCTGTTGTATTATGTTGTAATGGAACAAACGGTTTCATTTCGGGGGTTTAGATTCTGTGAGTAGAAAAGAGACGTACTACAAAAAGTAGTATGTGAGTAATTTCATACATGGGAAAAGATTCAGCGGACCAACTGTACTGATTGATCCATTCGAAATAACAAAGTTCATTATTATTCCGAAAAAAAAGAAATATCTGACAACAATATACCACCATTATATCGGCCGCATCAAAAGACCCTCGAATACTAAAATCTAAAAAAATCGTGCCATCCGTTTCCGAGATAATTGAGGCGCCCATACTTAAAACTCACTCTGTATACATTCATATTGAAAATATGAAAGGTCTCAGGAGGTTGGAAAAGGTTATAACGATAAATTGTAAGCTATTGTCAGTCAAGTAGTTCCTTCTCACCTCTATTATTATTTGAATTTGACCTACTTGGATGATCTCAATAATCTAAAAATTCCAACGGATGCTAATTCTAAAGTCATAAAACCAAAGCTTAGAAAAGTATAGTTGAAGTAGCGTGCTGGAATAGATATCTGTTCAAAATTCTCTTCAGAGATACTTCGGTGAACAACACATCGGCGTCACGAAGTGTCTGTGCGCTGTGTGTAATGTCGAAGAATATACCTTCTATGCTTTGAAAAGAGCATATCAACAAATTCTGGCGAAAATAGTCCAGGGAGATAACGCAAGGAAAAACATATACCATTTTTTTTCAAAGTTTGATATTAATTATAGTTTACTCAGTCTATTTTTGACACTTCTTTCATGAAAAATGTGCCAAAAACTAATGCTCAGCCTTGAGTCTTGTCTATGTAGGGTTTTGTGGATCTGTTTCTACCTTTAAAACGAATAATAATCAATTTTTTCCACCATTTTGAGGTGCTTGCTTTGTAGGCTTATTTTATGAAACTTTCACTGTAACGTGTCTGCCTTCATTGGGTTCATAACATGAATTGAGTAAATATAAAGAAAATTTTCTGTATAGATTTGAAATTTCCCATCTTTTCCAGACTAACATCAACATATTCTATTGGGAAATATACAGGACCATTTATGATAGTTCATAAAAGTGCCGTATACATTTTTATAGGTAAAGGTTATCTCTGACATATGATGTCAAGCATTGTCTTCCTATCGATTTTATTAAAAAATAACGTTATTTTTTGTAGAAAAGTTTCTACAATCCGGTGATGCCAGAAGTTTTATGATTGAAAAGATAGTGATATAAATGTTTTAGAAGTCGAGTATATGGTTATTGGGGTATTCCGTAATTTAATTCGTTATGCAACTTCAGTACAATGCGGCAATGGTAGCCGTTCTCAATATTCCGCCTCTTGCTCTGCATGTTGAGGCGGAAGCGAGAATGGCTGCATATAGGTTGGAATGCAATGGAAATTGGCACGAACGAACCAACACCCAACACAGATGTTATGAAAAATTCGCTTCTTTAAACGAGAAGTGAGAACATGTTGGCCACAATTAACGACAACCAACCATACCCAACCATATCCAGATGAACTGGGATGGCTTGGAAGCATGCTGTCACGAAGGAACGTTGGTGTGGTACACAGACGGATCTAAAACTGACATGTGAACTGGAGCTGGAGTGTACGGTGCTAGACCCAGGTATTCCAGGCGGAAATCTACGCCAAAAGATCCCTATACTCACAGATATTCAGACAGCACTGAAATCTTTAGCACATCCACAGATCAGATTTAGATTGGCCTACAAAAACTCTTAATCCTGGCAAACCATAATAGAGTAACTCTTAAAAGTGGGTCCCAGGGCACATAGGTATTGTTGCGAGGGCACCAACTCAAAGCCGGCCCTGTCTCTCGATTATGAATTTTGGTGAATGCGCTTTCTAGAACTTTCTGGTCACTGCAGTATTTACGCATATGAGGAGCGTCATAAAATACTAGAACTTTCCAGAACCGATAAGGACTATATACAGATACATTCAAATACAAACGGAACATAGGGATTTAGTGTATTCGCCGATCTAAATAATCCACCAACAAAACATTTCTATAAGTTCACTTCAATGAATATCAAGTATTGATCTGGACAGCTGGATTCAGAATCACTGGAAAAAAGCCCGCCCCTTCTCCTTCCAAAACTTGTTAGTTATGTGCGATGTGTGCGAACTGCGATTTAGTATTAAATAATTATTTGATGGGGGAAGTAAACGTCGCTACATATTGAAACAATATGCTTACGTTTTATGTTTTTTAAAATCGAAAATTAATTGTTAAATTCTGTTTAACAATTAATGTTTCGAGTTAATATAATATGTTTTGATATCTTTTGGCCATAACGGCTTTCAAAATAAAAATAAATTCGTAAATAAAACAAAATAGGATTCTTTAAATTGAAACAAGGGCTTGGACACTCTCACCGATCGACTGACTGTCTGACGCTGATTAAGGATCGCCCACAGTTGAGAATACGGAGTGGTGGGAATTGTACGATATGTTATAGGTGTCCAAATAAACGATTGTAATAATCGTGTTTTTAATCTGTTGAAGCTGGATGTTGGTCGACTAGTTCAAAAGCAGTTCTGATACAATGCTTAAAATCCCTATGTTCCGTTTGTGTTTGAATGTATCTGTTTTTGAGTGCGTGAACAATAATTATTGAAACAGTTTGTTCGGAATTAGTGAAACATACAGTAAATAGTTAGTTCACAGACAGTTTACAGAAGTTAGTTGTAATCGGACAGAGCATTAAATAGTGCAGATAAATAGTGTAATATTCAAGAGGTAAAAATAAATTAGAACTAATATACCGAGTGTAAATAAATTAGTAGACATTAAGTGTGTATATAAATTAAGTTTAATACAGTGTGTGTTTCTTTGAATAAATAGATAGTAATTGGCCATAGTGTTTATAATTTTATCCCACCGTTAAAAACTATTTAAATAAATAACAAAAACATTACAGTATTGAAGGCAATGAAACGGCAGACACCCTTCTTAATCTGAAACTGAAATATGAAAATGCAAATGATAGCAAAATATTCTTATTTTTATTGATTTATAGGTAGATCTATTCGAGAAAACTTTTTTATCGACTGTGATATTCAAATATTGATATCTGTCTATAAATCGAATGTTAGTGAAGGGTTATTAAAATGTAAACATAAGAAATTGAAGATTTTTACAAAATAAAATATTTCGAAATCGAGGAATATTAATATTATTTTAAAAATAAAAAAAAATTCCCATAAAAAAAATAAATTGTTCTCGAAATTTAATAATTTTTCCCATCAAGTTTGGGAAAAAGCTTAAAGAGCAATTTTTTGTAGACAATTTAATTTCCTGCAAGAACATTCAAACGAAAATTCAAAAAACTTTTTACTCATATGTATAATGAAAAAAAAAATTTCAATGGTTTTTAAATGGGACCCCCCCATGCGCCAGCTCAATTTTTGGGATATCGAGCTGAAATTTTGGGGGAATTTTTTTTGTGGGTCAACAAACTTTTTGGATGAATATATAAAAAAAAAGAGTTTTTTTCCGACACAGTCTAATGAATATAAGGTATAAATGAATTATGGTTCTATCTTGACACATAAAATAAACAATAATTCGTCGGCAAAAATTTTTTACATTTTTCAATTGATTATGCTGTTGTTAATTAATTAATTTTTCTCCTGTCGAAAGTAGACATGAAAACACTATTTATTTGTAAATTAAAAACCTATTTATTATAAGTACCTTAGGATGTGTCATTTTTAGGCCATTATTTTTTCACTGCTATACCAGAAAATCTGGTAGTATATAGAAAATAAAACATTATGCCGCTGGGCTAGAAGGCTCGAGTCTAATAGCGGCTTAGCTCATCAAAAAATTCGATTTCCCATTTAAATAACACAGGAAATATTTTTTTTTGCTTTAAGTGGATTTTTCGTTATTAATAAGTTTTTTTTTCAGAAAACCTCCTCATGGCTTTTGTAGAAAATTAAATTTTCTACAAAAACATCATTTTGGGCGAAGACTGTAGCACCACTAGTTTCGAAGTTATTGCCCGTCAAACTGTAACATTTAAAAAAATACACATTAAATTCCATTTAATTTTCAATTGTACATTTTTGAGCATTAAAATTTTAAATTAAAGTATTGATCCGTTTTAATATAATGATCTCACCCAAATTATTATTAATTAATCGTTATAATTACAAAAAATTTAATTTTTTTGTTTTTGTAATATTGGTAACATTAACGTCCGTTTGACGGGCTATAACTTCGAAACCAGTGGTTCTACAGTCTTCGTTCAAAGAGATATTTTTGTAGAGAATTTAATTTTCTACAAAAGCCATGAGAAAGAAAAAAAAATTTTTAATAACGAAAAGTCCATTTAAAAAAAATATTTCCTGTGTTATTTAAACGGGAAATCGAATTTTTTGATGGGCTAAGCCGCTATTGGGCTCAAGCCTTTTAGCCCAGCGGCATAATGTTTTATTTTATATATACTACCAGATTTTCTGGTATAGCAGTAAAAAAAAATAACGGCCTAAAAATGACACACCCTAATGTACCTAGATCCTTATTTAGTTCAACAATTTACCAACCGTATGCTTATCTTACTCCATATATCTAATTCCAAACCAGATGTTATTTCAGCAAGCTAAAAATTAACTTGGAAAAAGTAGAACAACTACAGTAATTACGTGAATAAATATTCCAGCATAAGACTTATAGAAATAGTGTTAGCCAGTCCGTGTTTTAAACAGAACAAACGGCTATGAAAACAAAACAGTGTTAAAAGAGTCCCATGTTGCAAATTACATACTTGGTGGTTATTTTTATGGTAATTACAAAGTTAAGATTCAAACGATAAACTCATAAATATATAAAAAAAAATTTTTCTACAAAACATCTACTTTTACAGGGTTACTACAAAAGAATCATCTGATTTGACAAAGCTATAATTCTGAAAATATGACAGATAAAACAATAAATGACATGTTTCTAGACAGTGACAGCCTCTGCAAAAATAGCTCGCGCCTGCGGAGGCAGTTTGTCATGCGCAGGCCGACGTCACTTCCGCACTAATAAAAATGGCGACTATGCTACTATGCAGCAACTTGTTGACTAACCCATAACAAAAATCCTTCTCTGTCCACCTCAAGTGAACGACGACAATTTCTGTGTTCCGAACAGAAATTAAACAACCTCCTTGTTAAGAATGCTGAATGATATCATGCACAGTTGATAATGTGGAAAATAATGAATTTATTTTTTTTAGTAAAGGCAAAATGGAGTTCTAGTGACACTTCTTGCTTGTCTATGTATGGTGAAGTTGATTTATTAGAAGTGGGGAACGGGAGCATTATCAATTGGGTCTGTTCTTAAGGCTCGCGTTCGTACTAGACTAGCTTTGTCTGAATATGTGTTTGTTTTCAGTGTTTACAAATTTGCTTTCAAACATTGCAAGTAAAAACTCATCTCTCTATAGCTGTGAGCAAAGTACAAACAATCATTTATTGAAAATTGGTGAATGCTTCGTTTTAAAAATCTTTTATTTGTGTGTAGTATTTGACTTTCCCTTCATGTTTACATTTCCCTTTTCAATGCGTGGAAGGATGAAGCTAAATTAAATGTTAATATTTAGACAAGAGTATTTTCAAATTAGCTTCGAACTGGAAAATGTTAACCATGCTCGTTCGGTCCGGTCTTGACCTCCGAATTTATTTGATCAAATACCGTTTATGGAAAAAAATCAACGTGGACATCCTCTAGTTGGGTGGTTTGAAATAAATAGATTAATTAAATAACAAGTGGATGGATTACCTTTGATACTACAACTACTTAATAAAATTATGAATCAATAATGAAATTTGGCAAATGTAAACAGTTTCGGGTCCTCAACATAATTTTTTTAAATGGGACAACGGGTATAATATTACAATTTTGGATGTATACCCTGTATACGAAGATATTTGTATTTAACAATTATTGTGGACTTTTTGGAAGAGCTTGAAAGATTTTGTATGAGCTCTCAATAGAAGTCGGGTATGAAGAATAGCTATTTGTGTATCAAGAGCAGAAAGTAGTACAGCGGAGCGCGGCAATCTGTCGAGACTACCAAAGGACTTTCTGCTCGAAATACACACAAGATTTTTTCTACGATCACACCAAAATAAAATTAATTTTTTATTAAAAACGTGTAACTTTCATTACAATATTGGAAGTTTATTTGACATATTAAGCCTACTGTTTGAAGACAAAAGATTAAGTGTATATGTTGTGTTGGTTGTATGAATATTATAGATCATTAAATAAATTACAACTTTTTAAAATTTTATTTGAACGGAATACAGAACGAGAAATAAACAAACATACCTTTTACTTATTAACTAAATTAAAATTAAAGGTACAATCAAAAGGGATTCTTCGTCTTGAATATCATCTTATTTCATTTTTCCCAATTCATCTCTCCTACTCGCACCAGCTATACCCATAATTAAGACAACCTATGAAAAAATTAAAAAAATTAAATTTAATATTTTTTGGAGACATAGAAATAATTATTTATTACCTTTTTCAATAAATAGTCTTCATCGGGTGCAATGCGAATAAATTCCTCCACCTGCTCCTTGGATAAAGTTAAAGATTTTTTTTTAATAATGCAATTAATTTTGCATATTGACTAATGTCAATGTCGTTTTTTATTTTCAATGTTTGCCTTAGCATTGAATACTTGGACCACAGGGTTGATGACTTTAATGTTGCTGCTTTTTCCCCAAAATATGTTAATAACACATTTTCTAAATATCTTTTAATTTTTTTGGATCTGCACCAACTTATAAATAGACTATATTCATTTTCGTAATTTAATTTGGATTTCTCCGGAAGTAGATTTAAAGTGACTTTTTTGGCCGCCTCGACAATATCTGGCGGTGTATTTGAAAAATCAGTATCACTGTATCAATTTTTCTTGTTTTTTTAAGTACTTAGTGAAATATTAATACAATTACACAGCACAGAACTACCTCAAAAAATATTTCAGCGACAATGCACTAGGTTCTTTCTTTGACATAGACATACTTGATTCTTATAATCCGTAAGTTATTTGCAAGTATGTTGTGTTGCCTACCTATTGCCATTGTTTGTACTTAGCAGTTTCCAGATTGCAGTTTCGTGTACCTATGTACGTAGGCAACACTTATTACATTAATGTCAGATATTTATTACATTAATGTCAGATATTTATTACATTAATGTCAGATATTTTTTAGATTTCCCTATTTCTCATTAAATTATTACGGAAAATACTGTTGGATGCTTTAACATATTAGAAAATCAACTAATTTATTTATTTATTCTACAGTTTATATTAAAATAACTACTAGCTCTCTTTTATCTATAAATAAAATTAGGCGTGCGCCAAAGTTACTTTCTGCTTAAGAGCGCCAATAATGTCAAATTATAACAGCTCGCGGAAAACATCAACTTTGCGGTTAGATTTGAGTGTGCAAAAGCCTACTTTGGGTAGTGATCGTAGGAAAATAAATTTGGGCCAACTATTTTAATTATTCTGAATTTGAAAAAAGATCCTCAGAGAGCAGGGAAATTTAAAAAAAATGTCCCACTTCCTGGAACTACCGACAATATATTTATTATATATTCTTGCACCATATCTCGAAAAAATTTATTTTCTCAGATGTGTGCTCTATGACATATTTTAACTTAAGATTGGAGCTATAATTAATGAAATATTCAAGAAAATTCTTGCCTGAATTTTGTGGAGATTCCAAAAAAGTATACTTGAATTCGTAATTTTTTGAGTATTGATATGGCCGTTGATCAGTTGAAATGACATCAAATTTTATGCTGTCGTAAAAAATATGATACCTTCGATTTAGTGGAATGGAATTCTATAGGATGGTCTTCTCGCGTAAATAATAACTGTATTTCGTTAACAATTCAATAAACTTTAACGTCGAAAATACATACAGATGGAACGATGAATATAGTCAAGCCTTTCAGTATGAAATAGTAATTATTAGAACGATCTTACTCTTTCCTTTGTGGTTTTCAAAGCACTATACACTTGACATATAAGTTTGCTTTGGGTTGAATCTCTATGCAAACTTTAACTTTATAAAAAATGCACTTATCGTGCTGGAAATAAATGAATTAAATTAATTACTACGAAACTTGACCCATTTGGTCTGAAAATATCGGTTTTATACCGGTAAAGGAGTGGTAGGTCTTGGCTGGAAGACCGATCGGGTTGGAAACCCAGCATCGACTGTCACTAGCTGAGCTAGCCTCGTAAAAACCATTTAGGCGCGAAGTGTGCGTCA
Organism: Lochmaea crataegi; assembly: GCA_947563755.1. Taxonomy (NCBI): domain Eukaryota; kingdom Metazoa; phylum Arthropoda; class Insecta; order Coleoptera; family Chrysomelidae; genus Lochmaea; species Lochmaea crataegi. The sequence continues at coordinate 53,700,740 of OX387424.1, read as the reverse complement.
GGTCACTTCAACTGCCGAAGGATAATAGTAAATATTGCAGGGCGCCGGTTAGCCGCCAGGGAACGAAAACAAAACGCGATTTTGAACTAAGGTAGAAGTATTTTGGAGGCAGTGGCGCGCCGGTAGGAATTTCGAATGAAAATAAAAGGACTAAAATATAACTACTTGAATATACAAAGGCACTAAAATATAAATATACAAATTGTTGAACGTGTTGTTTCGACAAGTATCATTTTTTCTTTCTAGCGACATATCTTGGAAAATTGGATTTCCTCAGATGTGTACTCTCCACTACTCTACCCCATATTTTAATTTAGGCTTGAAGCTATAATTGTTGAAATTTTCAGGAAAGTTCTTTCAGCCAATTTTAAGGAAATTTCAAAAAAGTGTTTACTTGAATTCGTTTGAGTATCATTTTCTTTTTCTATCGACATATCTCGAAAAATATGTCGCAGATATTCTCTTCTCTCATCTTCCCTTCCCTCACATCCTGACGTCAGTCAGTATCTGAAATTTTCATACAAAACTAGCTTTTGCCCGCGACTTCATCCGCGTAGAAGTCCAAAATGGTTCTAATAGGATTTTTAATCAGTTTTTTCCGTTATTAATTTTGTTATAATCTATAAATTATTATGTTAGAATGTTAGAATGTTAAGGTAAGTTTTTCATTCAAATATCCAAAAACAAATAAAATTGAAATATCCAATTCTAATCCGATTTAAATATTCTTTTATATTTGGCATTCCAATTTTAAAGAGTATTACATTGCACTAAGTGAGTTCAACGATCAACGTGTCAAAATAAAATGTAATTTCAATCAAATGCCTTAAGGAATATTGATATCAACTTCGATGCAAATCACCCCCAAAATAACTTTCTACCCCTTTCTAACCCTGTTAGACGATGCGTTTCAATAACATACGAAACACGATTGTTGAAGAATATTTATGCAAAATGTGAAGTAGATTGGACCAAGGAAACACGTTGTCCCATACAAACTTTGCCCCTGTTTTTGCCTACGTCATACAAAGAATACACCCTCCAAGTTTCAGATCTCTACAATCAGCTGTTTAGGCTGTTCGTTGATCCGTCAATCAGTCATTCAGGATAAAGGATTTTATATGTATAGATAGATGTTACGTAAAGAACATGTCAACATTTTATAAGGTGAGAGAGTAGGGATTTTACTCTCAGATGTTTGGTTTGCCCTGAAACTTATACATTTTGTAAATTCTTAGGTTTATAGTGATATGCGTGTGACTCGTTCTGTTTCCAATATTTATGTAAATTCATAGCCTGTATGACAAGCCATTTTTTTTATTAAAGCTATATTTTTAATGAAATCCCTAAATAATTGTGGATACGTGATATTCAGACATAAGTTTAAAAACTGTATATGTACATCTTGTATATCTTCCCCATTTTGATAGTAATTTAAAATAGAACGAGATGTAATAAATAACAACGGAATTGAATTATAACATAGTTAATATTAACCATGCAAGCTTTTACACGCAACCAAGTTTTTCCGTGCCTATTTCGAAGAGTCAGTTTATAATTAGATCGTATTTCTTATTAGGTTATCGTTTGAAATTGAATTTTCGTGAGACTTTCAAAGAAAATACATTAAATCCAAATTTCATTCAGTTACCATTCAACCAAAATAGCGAGAAAGTGTATGAAAGAAAAATAATGTTAAAAAATGGTTTCTTAGTTTGGTAATATGAAGCTGAAATATCGAAAAATTAGAAAAGGGATCAAGGGTCAAATTTGCAATTAGTGAACATGAATCAATTTCAGGGCTCTTTATATGAGTTTTTTGTACTTCTCGGGAACTTTCCATTTTTTTAAATCAATGATATCATTAAATTACGTCTGAATACTTTCCTGACCATTAAAAAAAAATATTCTTTTCCGGTAATCTCGAAAAACAATCTGCTATATTTTTTGAAGGTACAACTTTAATTTCATAATCAAAAGCAGACAGTATGTGGGCCCATCTTTGCAAACGGTTCGCGGCAAAAATTGGTAAACCTCTTTTATTTCCAAAAATAGCTAAAAGAGGTTTGTGATCCGAAAATAACAAAAATTTTCTTCCATATATATATTGGAAAAACTTTTCAACTCCAAATATAATTGTGGCTGCTTCCTTTGCAATCTGTGAATAATTTTGTTTCGCAAGATTTAAACGCGAGATGCGAAAGCAATAGGTCGCTTAGACCCATCATCGAAAATATGACTAAGAGTTGACCTTTTTACTGGGTCAAAATGTGACTATACAGATGAGGACGATAATAACTTTTTGATAGTCTCGAAACTATTTCTGCAATCATTTCCTCAGTGCCAGTCGACGCCCTTTTTTTGTAAGTTATATAAAGGTTTTAAAATGTGCGAGAAATTCGGTATAAACCGGCAATAAAAATTTACAATCCCTAAAAATGATTTGAGTTCCGTCGTTGAGCTTGGAGTTCCAACATTTTTGATAGCAGAAATTCTTTCATCTGATATATGTAGCCCTTGCTTATCAATCACATGCCCTAAATATTTTACCGAATCTTGAAACAAAAAACATTTTTTTTATTTCAAGACCACATTCCCACAATATTTGGAAAAATTTGTCCAATCTATCCTAGTGCTCTTGATAATGTAATACTAATATCATCTAGAAAACATGCGACCCCTGGAATCAAAAACAATTGTTTCATGATATTCTGAAAAATGGATTAGGCCGTTTTTATACCATAGGGTAAGCGCCTTTATGAGAACATACATTTATGTGTTGTTATCGTAACAAGCTTTTGAGATTTCTCTGTCAATAGAACTTGTTGATATGCTTCAGATAAGTCAATTTTTGAAAACTTTTGACCGTTTTGAAGTTGAGAAAAAAGATATTCAATACGAGGTAGAGAAAAGTGTTGTATTTCTAAGTATGAGTTCGAAGTAATTTTAAAATCTCCACACAACCTAAGGGAACCATTTGGTTTTAGAATGGGAACAACAGGCGTAGCCCATTCTGAAAATTGAGTAAGCCATAAAACTCCATTGGCTACTAATCTATCTCGGTTTCTATTTTTGGTTTTAATGCGAAAGGAACTGGTCTGGGTTTGCAAAATTTGGGAATAGTACCTTCTATTCTGCAATATTATTTAACAAATTTGAATTTGGTAATTTACAAATACCTAAACCTAACATTTTCAATCCATTTCTGCCTATGAGGGGTGGTCCCCCATTCCTAATAACATAAGTTTTTGATATATAAGATCTATTTTCAAATTTTAAAAATCCTAAGGGCTCAATAGTCACACCTTTATAATCTCTAAGCGATAAATCATTTTTCTCTGAATTTAAACCCTTGGCATGTTTACGATACATTGTTTCAGAAATGGCTGAATCTGCGAAACCAGAGTCCGCTTCAAAATGCGTAGGGATGCTTTCAACAGTTAGTTTTATAAAAGTCGGCTTAATACTTTGTGTAGAATCTTATCTATATCCCTTACATTAAAAATGGACTCAGTTTCATCAAAATCATCCAAATCGCTTGAACAATGTTTATTATTTTCAATATTATTTTCCGTCAAAAAATTGGGATCATTTTTTTTACATTGAGGTGCTGAATGAACCTTAACGCCACATCGATAACAATTGCAACCTTTGAAAGCACAATCACTAGCAACACATTTTCTTAGATTCTGATTAAAAGATTCACTTACCGAGAAATTTCTTATTTTGCCTTTATTTCCCATTCCAGATGTAGAAGATCGATTAATACCACCCGACCTATCTGTATGTTGCACTCTTTTTTCTTGATGAAAATTCAACTCATCTTCTTGTTTAAGGTGAACGCCCGCTGATGACTGTCTGTTAGAATGTTCCTTTAAAGCTGACTCCTTTGATAACGCGAATTTCATCATCCTGTTCAATGTTATAGTACTTTTCGAGGCATCTTCTTCAAAAAGACGGTCCATAATTATATCATCGTTCATACCAATGGTGAAAATATCTCGCATAACTACTTCCAGTTCCTTTCCGAATTCACAATTTGATGCCAACTTCTTAACCCGAGCTGACCAATCGGAGACATTTTCATTATTATCTCTCCGTGCTGAATAAAACTTCAACCTTTCCGCAAACTATTATTTTACCGGTACACAATGATCACTTAATAACGTTACTAGGTCATCAATTAACTTACAAATAAAGTCCTTACTAGTACATAACAACTCTCCGATAATGTGTTTAATAATATAGATTTATTCTTTTCTGCTTCCTCAATACCATTTGCTATAAAAAATTGGTTTAGTCTTTCATTAAACACCGAAAATTTGGAATCTTTTTGATCAAATCTAAACAATTTTTACTTGTTCATTCGACACCAAAATCCTCGACGCCACTGTTAATTTGCGAGTATTAATTAATGTGAAATAACACTTCAACCTTAATCCTTACAATTTATTTCAAGACTGCCTGATTTGCTACTGGTAAAATATGTACAAACACAAAAGATAAGGGAACCACTTTTTGGGATGTCGAGACCCAAATGCTTAATTACTATACAGATACATTCAAACGCAAACATAGGGATTTTAAGCATTGTATCAGAACTGCTTTTGAACTAGTCGACCAACATCCAGCTTCAACAGATTAAAAACACGATTATTACAATCGTTTATTTGGACACCTATAACATATCGTACAATTCCCACCACTCCGTATTCTCAACTGTGGGCGGTCCTTAATTAGCGTCATACAGTCAGTAAAGAGCGTCTATAGGTGAGAGTGTTCAAGCCCATAATTCTGTTTCAATTTATAGAATGCTATTTTGTTTTATTTACGAACTTATTTTTATTTTGAAGGCCGTTATGGCCAAAAGAAATCAAAACATATTATCTTAGCTCGAAACATTAATTGTTGAAGAGAATTTAACAATTAATTTTCTATTTTAACAACATAAAACGTAAGCATATTGTTTCAATATGTAGCGACGTTTACTACCCCCATCAAATAATTATTCAATACTAAATCGCAGTTGCAGTTCGCACACCTCGCACATAACTAACAAATTTTGGAAGGAGAAAGCCAAAACGAACTGGCTTCCCTTTTATAAATTGCTTAGATGTATGCCTTCCAAAAAAATATACCATAGACTCATTGGCACATAGGTCTCCATGGAATATTCCCCATTGTTGAGAGTTTTGGTTTGAACGATCTACAAGCGGTCTAAGCTTTGCCATTTTATCAATTCTGTCTAGCGTTCTGTTAACTGCAAGGTGGATATATTTTTTTATTTCTAAAAATCGATTTCTTGACATAGCACCTGATACAAATGGTATTCTTAAGTCTTCGTCGAGACTCCAGTATGACCTTTCACTTGGAAATTGGTGATATCCAGTTAACAATAAAATTCCAATAAAATTTTTTATATCTGCTTTAGAAACGAAAAAGCTGTGGTTATTTTGTTGGGATGAGTACAAGTTAGTCTGAGTGACTATGTAATCAAAGACATCGTCGGTAAACCTCTTATGAAAAACCTCAATTTCATTCAAATCTTCTAAATCATGCCTTAAGATTTCAACTCTTTCATTATATCCATTTGTGCTAGACATACGTATGTCGGTAAAAGCTTTGGTCCATTTAGGTTTGTCAGTCTTTTTTATCTTTTGCAAATTTTGCAGTCTTATCGACAGCATCTTCATCTTCGTCAGAGGTATAATGTAGTTCTACTTCTCCTGTAACATCTGTCGGTAGTGCAAAAGTTCCTGACACAAGATCTTCTTCTTGAATATCCTCCTCGTCAGTAACAACATCAGGATCTGGTGGAATTACAACTATATCAACTGCATGTTGTGTAGTAGAAGCTTCAATATCCTCGAGAGCCGATGGTAAGCCTGCATATCTCCTTCCATTAAAGAGTTTCACACTAATAGGACGAAAATCCTCATTTCTATCCATATCTGTTATCAAATTTCAAATCTTCTAAATTTTCTTTCATATGCCCAGTGTACTCCGTTGAGTACATCATAATTTTTTTCAAAAAAAAACTTGATAAACATTTCATTTTAACACAATTATGTACATATTTATTTTAACAAGCTTAATAAACCTATATTCATTATAAAAAGAATTGAATAAACAACACTTACCATAAATAATTGTCTACGCAGGAAATAGTTATTTGTGTATTTAGAGCGTAAAGTAAGAGATTGCCGCTTGAGAGAGAATGTTGCGGCGATCTTTCGAAAGCGGCAATTTTACTTTACGCTCGAAAACCACACATAATTTTTTCTACAGTCGCCCTTTTAATAATTAAAACAGTTTTCTATATTATCTAATAGGAGTGCTAGAATAATCGTCATTTTCGCTATTCATCATAATTAACCTTAAAAAGATCTACTGACTAGGGATGTTAAGAAATAATCGATTTCTATATAAATCGAATATTATTTTCTTATTCTCGATTTTTATAGCAATATTAATTGATTTTTAGTAAATCGATTTTATAAATTACGTGTTTAAATCGATTTTCGGAAACGGCTCGTATTATTTATTGACTATTTTTTAAAATTTTGACAACTTTAGACGATTATCGACCATTTCTCAAAATTTTGACAATTATTGACCATTTTTCAAAATTTTAACAATTATTGACCCTTTTTCAAAATTTTAACAATTTTCGACCATTTTTGACAATTATTGACCATTTTGACTGTTTTTCAAAATTAGTTACCGTTTTTCCCAGTTTTTGACCATTTTTCAAAATGATGACAATTTTTGAACATTTTTGACAGTTTTTGACAATAATTGTCCATTTTTAATAGTTTTTAACAATAATCGACAATTTTTAACCATTTTTGATAGTTTTTGACCACTTTTGACAATTTTTCAAAATTTTAGACCATTTTTCAAAATTATTGCTCATTTTTCCAAATTTTTGATAATTTTTGACAATTATTGACCATTTTTGACCATATTTCAAAATTTTTGACACATTTTCAAAAACCTTAACAATTTTTGACAATTATCAACTATTTTTCAAAATTTTGACAATTTTTAACAATAATTGTCCATTTTTGACAGTTTTTGACAATTATTGGCCATTTTTGACAATTTTTCAAAAATTTCAAAATTTTTGACCATTTTCCAAAATTATTGTCCATTTTTGATAGTTTTTAACAATTATCGACCATTTTCAAAAGTTTAACAATTATTGAACAATTTTGACAATAATTGTCCATTTTTGACAGTTTTTAAAAATAATTGACCATTTTTAACCATTTTTGATAGTTTTTGACCATTTTTGACAATTTTTCAAAATTTTAGACCATTTTTCCAAATTTTTGACCATATTTCAAAAACTTTAACAATTTTTGACAATTATAAACTATTTTTCAAAAGTTTGACAATTTTTGATAGTTTTTGACAATTATTGACCGTTTTTGGCAGTTTTTCAAAATTCTTGATAATTGGCCATTTTTGACAATTTTTGAAAATTTTTGACCATAATTGACTATTTTAGACAATTTTTGACAATTATTGACCATTTTTGACATTTTTGACATTTTAGACAATTTTTGACAATTATTGACATTTTTGACATTTTTTGACAAAAATTGTCCATTTTTAACAGTTTTTCACAATAATTGACAATTTTTGACAATTATTGACCATTTTTGACCATATTTCAAAATGTTTGACAATTTTCATATAATTTCATTTGATTTTTAATCTGATAAATTTTTAAATATTCACCAATTGAGTTAATTCGGAGGGCGTGGTTTGATTAAATAAGCGAGCGAAAAAGATTCCTTTTTTGCGCTAGAGCGTAAAGTAACAATCCTCGGCATTTGTCGACTTTACGATTTCATTAGAATATAGTAATTAGTCATTTTACGCGCGACTGTAGAAAAAAATATTTTGAAATGTGCTCGCCTTACAAATAAAAACAAAAAGATACATCACATTTCTGAACAAAATGTGTAGTTATCGGAAAGAAAACTGTTTTAATTTCTCTATAATGAAGAATAAAACACTAAACTTTGAGTTATTTTCTGATAGATAGCAATAGCAGGTCACTAAATAAATTGTACTTACATGGGTACAGTGGGCGTTAATGGGTTAAAATAAAGTAATCTTAAAAAGATTAGTTTGCGTTGTATCGCTCTCTAAGTATTCCTTAACTAGTTACGGATGGTCCATTGGGTCGACTGAGTTTGAAATCGTTGTTGACAGCTAATTTTACCTGGAATTTTTCTTATTAATGACGTTTTCGAAGTTGATTTTGATATCCTCGAGATTATAGACTTCCCCTTTGAAGATTCCCAAAAAAGTTGAAAACAAAACAATAATTGTTCAATCACCGCCACCTAGCGACCGTTGAAACCACTGGAATAAAACGATATTTTATTAGGCATTGAATTCCCTTTCAAAATTCATTTACCGGAACAAAAGTTATAACAGTTTTATTGAGTCAGCTTTCTCACTCACCTCTACCAGTTATTTTACAAGATAGAGGAAAAAGTACTGGAGCAAACTTACAAAAAATGATCTAATGATTACGAATATACAAATTTTGTGGTACTATTAATTATAGAAAAATGATTGTGTTATTATTGTGAACTATGCCCTCTAGCAGTGAAGCAGGAAACTTGAAAATAATTTCCAGCAGATTCTCGAATGCGAGTTTGTACTATATATTTTTTTCTCTAAGCTTTACGATAAATAGTTTCTGAGATACAGCGGGTTACCTCTCTTAATCAGACACCCGGTACGAACGTTTAAATCGAAACCTCACTAACTCATCCAAGAAAAAATTCTCGCTATTGTTGCAGATTGTCGCAATGTATTTGTTCAGTCATAGTCAAAATTTCACAAGGTCTAATAAATCACAATTAACCACCAATGCAAGAAACACGTAGACCAAGACAATAAGATACTTTCTTTGTCGCATGGGCACTGCACTGAGATCATACTGTCTGACGTCGCAAGTAATAGCAGCGCGTTCAAATAATTTGAATGTTTCCACATCTGAAATAAGTTATACCGGCTAATTGTGATGAGAGAAAGTACTTACTTACTTAAGATATTTTTTTATTTTGTATTTCAAAAGTTTTTCCAGACATTTCACATCGAGCTACATGGAAATTAATTAACGATACATGCTTATTGGCTTTTGTAACGTTATAAAAGCGGAGGTTGAAGGGTGCAAATATCCTGAGGGAAATCATTCAATGTTTTTATCTGACAATCGGAACAACTGCCTGTAAACACCTTTGAAAATGAATAAAAAAAATCTGATACCATTTCTGAATTCAAAACGTTATTCAAATGCACACATGGCGAATTCTAATGTAATTGCATTTCAACAGAAAAATAGGATATGATGTCTGATGGAGTGAAAATCGGAAAACTATAGAGTTGAAAGGATTGAAACTTGGATTTGTTTGATTATACGATATATTCGAACACTTTTCACAATTTTTAGTTCTACTCTATACGTATTGTTTTTGATAGTTTTGTTGACTCAAACAGTTGTTAAATGAATATAGAGGATGTCCAGAAACTCTCTTTCCGAACGCAAACAACACAAACAAGATGTGATTTTGAAAAAATTCTGCGATAATTTATTGAACTTTATTACATGCACTTCTTATTCTCTCCCACAGCTGGATATTATTTTGTATTGAAATAGCTGGAACTAAAACAGACACACCTTAATATTAGGTCTCTCAATAATGCGATAATTACTTAATACGTTTATTAGAAGTTCAACATACAGATACATTCAAATAAAAACGGAACATAGGGATTTAGTGTATTCGCCGACCTAAATAGTCCACCAACAAAACATTTCTATAAGTTTACTTCAATGAATATCAAGTGTTGATCTGGACAGCTGGATTTAGAATCACTGTGAAAAGGCCTGCCCCTTCTCCTTCCAAAATTTGTTAGTTATGTGCGAGGTGTGTGCGAACTGCGATTTAGTATTGAATGATTATTTTATGGAGGTCGTCGCTACATATTGAAACAATATGCTCACGTTTTATGTTGTTAAAATCGAAAATTAATTTTTAAATTCTCTTTAACAATGGATGCTTCGAGTTAAGATAATATGTTTTGATTTCTTTCGGCCATAACGGCTTTCAAAATAAAAATAAATTCGTAAATGAAACAAAATAGGATTCTTTAAATTGAAACAAAGTTATGGGCTTGAACACTCTCAACGATCCACTGACTGACTGACTGTCTGGCGCTAATTAAGGACCGCTCACCGTTGAGAATACGGAGTATTGTAATAATGGTGTTTTTAATCTGTTGAAGCTGGATGTTGGTCGACTAGTTCAAAAGCAGTTCTGATACAATGCTTAAAATCCCTATGTTCCGTTTGTGTTTGAATGTATCTGTATATCATATATCAAAGAAAGTATTGACACTGTTGACAGATGCCAACCATTGACAATTTCTTGAGCCTAGTATTTATTTAGCATACACCACATTTTTCCCCCCTTTATTTGCATCAACACCTGTTATAGGTTAAGCCTATCTGGAGGTTTAATAGTTCTCGAAGATTTACGACTAATAGGTGCAACTGAGCAACTGCCAGAGTTCTGCCGAATATTATCAGACATGGAGTGTCGTGGTTGTATATTTTCCGATAAAGGTAGGCTGAATTCAATTCTCTAATATTTGCGTCTTCTTGTGTATAGTTCTTTTGTTGTTCTGTTTTCCTATCTAGAGCGTTTGGAAATTGTTCTTCTAATCTCTTTTCTTCCTCCTTATTTTGTAAGTTTGATACTTTCAGACATTCTGCATGTATAAACTTAATATTTCCATTTGCCCAGACCAAATATGTAACTCTACTAATGACTTTAACTACTTTCCCAGTCACCCATTTCTTTCCCTTGTTCAAGTATACTAGTACATTTTCGCCTTCTACATAGCATCTTAAAGGTCCTCTCTTCCCTTTTTCTGATTCCACTTTTAATCTATTCCTTTCTACTTCTCGGTTTCTTATATTTGCCTGGGGTTTTGATAGAGTTAGCTTGTTTCGGGGTGGTTGACGAAACAACTCCTCACTTGGAGTCCTTAGGGTTACTGTTGTAGGTGAATTCCTGTAACTAAACGAGAAATTTGGTAACCTATGTTCCATGCTAATTTCATTCCCTGTTTGCTGTTCCTCCTACACTATTTTCTTTAAGGCTGCTTTTACAGTTCCTACTTCTCTTTCTGCTTTACCATTACCATGGTGGAGAGTGCATCAATCTGATACCATTAGAACTACAAAATAGCTGAAACATATTGCTATTAAACGGCGGTCCATTATCTGTCACTATGACTTCTGGTAACCCAAATGTTTAAAATACCTGTCTGAGTTTCTCTACCATTTTGTTTGTATTTGTCCCACTGGGACATCCATCTGCACGAAGTGTCTATTAAAATTAAGAAATAAATTTGGTTTATTTGATAGAAATCTAAATGTAACATTTGCCAATGTCTAGTGGTAGGTACCCAAGGTGTTAACTCAACTTCTTGAGGTTTTCGGGCACTTAGTTGACATGCCTCACATTTACCAATCATTTCTTCTATATGTGCATCTATGGCTGGCCACCAGACTGTACTACGGGCCAACAGCTTAGTTTTCACTATCCCAGCGTGTTGATCATGTAAAATCTACAGTACTTCACTTCTTGATGCCCTAGGAATAACGACACGATTTCCCCAAGTTAAACAACCTTCTTCGATACTTAATTCGAATGAAGTAGGGGATTAAGGTTTCATCTTTCATCTGTGATGGCCACCCAAATTTTGTTAGTTCCTTAATCTTTACTAAATTCCTATCTCTTTTGGTCCCTCTCTCAATATCCTCTGCGGTTATGGGTAACTCTGAGCACAAGGTGAAGGCATGAATCTCCTCTTCAAACGTTTTATTAGTTACAGGTAGTCTAGATAATCCATCCGCGTTTACTATATCTCTACCTTTTTTAAACTTTATTGTATATTGATAAGCTGCTAGAATCAAGGCATATCTTTGTAACCTGGAATGTGCTAGAGTTGGTATACCTGATTTTGGGCCTAAAATTGTTCTCAATGCTTCATGATCTGTGTGGAGTGTAAACTGTCTACCATAAATGTATTTGTGAAACCTCTTGACTGCAAAAATAATGGCTAACGCCTCTTTTTGGACTTGGACATAATTCTGTTGATGTTTATTGAGAGTGCATGAGGCAAATAACACTAGCCTTCCTTCACCATTAATGACCATTCTCCCAACCCTTATTGTGATGAATCACATGTAACAACTAGCTCCTTAGTTGTGTCATATATAGCTAAGGCTTTACTTGATAACAAAAGCTCTTTGCTTTTTTCAAACCCCTTTTGTTGCTCATCTGTCCACTGAAACTTTTGATTTTTACTTAGAAGCTTGTACAGACTGTGTAGTTCCGTGGAAAGCATGGGTATGGACTTTGAATAAGAATTTAACATCCCTAGATATGCCATTAATTCTGATATGTTTTTAGGTTGAGGGGCATTCAGGATAGTTTCCAGCTTTCTATTCATCGGTTTAATTCCCTCCTGATCAAGAACATGCCCTAGATACTCCACTGAAGTACGGAAAAAACAACACTTACTTTGGTTTATTCTAATATTGAATTTGTTTAGCCTTTCAAACACTCAGCATATTATCTTTACATTCCTTAATATATTTACCTGTGATTATTACATCAACAAGTTAAATACCTACCTGATTGATTCCTTCCAAGGCTTGTTCCATCACCATTTGAAATAATGCTGGGGCGCTAGAGACACCAAATGGTAATCTCGTAAACTTGTACAACCCATTATGAGTATTAATTGTTAATAAACTCTGCGACTTTTCATTTACCTTTAATTGCCAGTAGGCATTAGATAGGTCTATAATAGTAAAAACCTTTCCGTTAACTAATTTTTGAAAAATCTCTTGAATATCAGAAAGAGGGCAGTGATCTGTCTTTAAGATAGGGTTGAGGGGTTTTTTGAAATCCCCACAAATTCGAATTCCTCCGTTATTTTTCCGGACTACTACCATAGAACTTGCAATATCTGCCTGAGTTGTACGAATTAATATGCCAGACTTTTCCATTCGACTGAGCTCAGTATTTACCTGGTCCATATGCTTCATGAAAATGAACCATCTTCCTTAATAGCCAATATAGCTGTAAACCCTTCAATTGCCTGACCGTTATCTAAGTTAAAAGCTTTTGGAAACTTTTCCTTTAACCTTTCTACCTCCTCAAACTCTACCAATTTCACAGTTTCACCCAACTCCATGTCTACAAGATTTTTAGTATTTAGTAACTCCCTCCAGCTGGGCTTAATTACATCTAACCATGATCTGCCTAATAAGGGAGTAAACTTATTACTAGTATTTATAATGATTAGCGCTAATTTATATGAAGGATGAAATAAAACAATTTAATTTGGTTAAATCTTCATTTTATCTTCATAAAAAATGAAGATTTAAACAAATTAAATTGTTTTATTTCATCATTTAGTATGGATCTTCATCAAGTAAACGCCTCATCTATTTAATTTACTAGTTTATATACATTATTATCCAATTCTACTTTTACATTTATTTCACCTAAGAGAGACAATTTATCCCCTGATACTGTTTTTAATTTACTGTTTCCCAGCAGTGTCTTCAATTGTATTAGTCCTAATATTGTTTGAAAAACTCGAAGAGTTATCACTTCTTGATAATCTCATCATTGCTGGAGATTTTAACTTCCCAGAAATATCCTGGCCGATAACTTCACTATCAGATGTTGTAAATTCACACAACTTATTTAAAAACTTTGTTGCAAATTCGAACCTCACTCAACTTATTACAGAACCCACAAGATTCAGAATTAATAACCTACCTTCCATTCTTGATCTCATTCTCACTAATGATGAACAGCTAATCTCATCTCTTGAAATAAGCTCTCCTGTTGGAAAATCAGACCATGCAGTCATAACTGCTCACGTTCAGTTTATCCAGACATTACCGGGCAAAAATAAAATCACAAAATTTACCCGATCCCTCGTTAATGTGGAACGCATTTCATGATACTACTCTCAGGATAATCTCTGCACATACTACTGTCCGCCAGATTTATAAAAACAATCTCAAACCCTGGATAAACCACGTAGCACTACAACGTATTAAGCACAAACGGCGCCTCTGGCGTAAATATCAGCGCACACTGCTTCCGAGTGACTTCCTGAACCACCGCAGATTTTCTAATACTCTACAACTATCTCTCAAAACTTTAAGACAAAATTTTGAAAAAAACATCATTGCCAGTGGTAACAGAAAAAAGGTTTTCAAATATATACGATCTTCCCTATCATCAAAAGTTTCCATTCCTCTACTTCAAAAACCAGACCATACCGTATGCTCTTCTGATGAAGAGTCTTCTGAGACGCTCTCTTTAGCTTTCTCACAAGTTTTCACTCAAGAACCCAATAATGACAACCTCCCATTAATTAACTGTCCCCGTCTCAAGGCATCTTTAGAACATGTAGTATTTACACCAGACCGTATAAAACAGCACTCACTGAAACTTCGCACTAACGCATCACCTGGTTTAGATGGTCCAAGTCCAAAACTCTTAAAAAGCTGCGCAAACTCGCTTGCAACACCCTGTCGTTAATTATGCAGACGTCCTTTACCCAAAGTTCCATACCCCCCAGTTGGAAATTAGCATCTATCACACCCATATTCAAAAAAGGTAACAAACTTGATTCCAACAACTACCGCCCGATTAGTCTGCTGCCAGTAGTCAGTAAAGTCATGGAAGCCATTATTTCAGAGGAGATGACCAAATTTCTTCTCCTAGAAAATGTGATTCCAACGCAACAACACGGATTTGTCTCTGGCCGTTCCACCCTAACCAACTTGCTACACTGTGTTAACGACTGGACATCACCTCTTAACAATCGGCAGCCAGTTGATGTTGTCTATCTGGACTTCTCCAAAGCCTTTGATCGTGTTCCCAAGCGCAGACTTCTACACAAGCTGGAACACTTCGGCATTCGCGGCGCTTTACTTAGCTGGATTGACGACTTCCTAACAGACAGACATTTCAGAGTAAGAGCTGGCGAATATTTCTCAAGGGATAGACTGGTGGAAAGTGGAGTACCACAGGGTTCTGTTCTTGGTCCTCTGCTTTTCACGGTTTACACCAGCGATCTCCTATCTATCACGTAACTAACAAAATATCTTTCTAAGCTGACGACACAAAGATATATACAAAACCAATCACCAACCAACAAACCCTCCAGTTGGACTTAAACTCCATCTTCATCTGGTGTTCCCAGTGGCTACTTCCGTTGAACACTGAAAAATGTGTAGTGCTCTGATTCGGTAAAAATAACCCACTACTACCGTACTTCGTATAGACGGCCGACCATTAAATTCTGTGTTTTCCTATAACGACCTCGGAGTTATCGTAAATAGCAACCTAACTTGGTCTGATCATATAACTTCAGTTTGTAAGCGCGCGAACACCAGACTGTATCTCATTCGCAAGTGCTTTTCGAGTGTTTCGTTTCAGTCGTTTTGTAAACTGTATACTATTTATGTCCGACCAATTCTCGAGTACGCCGGTCCAACGTGGTACCCTGACCTAGTTCGTGATAAAAATCGTTTGGAAAATGTTCAAAGGAAAGCCACTTGACTGTTCCTGGGACCGCGAAGACCTTCCTACGAAGAAAGACTCTCCATGGCCAACCTAACTTCCTTTGAACTTCGCAGGCACCTCGGAGACCTCATTACCACTTTTAAAATATTAAAATTTAATTTTCGTAATCTTGATATGATGTTCACCTTAAATCCAGATGACCGCCATAGAGGACACCTTTTTAAACTAAAAAAAAAGAAAACTTTACCGTCAGATCAAGACAAAACTTCTTACCAAACAGGGTTTTCGACAACCTTGATGTATCCACAGTTTCTGCACCATCAACTAATTCGTTCAAAAACAGACTTGATCGAACGCTTCTAGAGCAGCAATAGTTTCTTTTTTTGGTACATTTGTATATATTGTAGTTATTTTTCTTTTCTTCACCTACTAGTAGGTTACATATGTACTTAATTATCTGTTTTTGGGCACAATAGGGACTTGTCCCTCTGCCCTTGTCTAAATATGATAATAATAATAATATTAACTATTACTTCCAATTTTACATTTTCTCTGATACCGCAAAAGAGTAACGGGAAGTTACAGTCTCTTTCTTAGCTAGTTCATCTTCTATTTCGTTCCCTTCTTTTTCAGTTTTTTAGGTGACGATGCTGCTCTTGCATAGTAAAATAATTTTTCAACAGGAAAAAGTTGTTCTAAACTGTCTTAAGATTGACGATAGACAATACGAAAGGCTTGGAAATGGTTTATTTATGTCTTCAAGCAAAGCGTAAAAAGATATTATTGTGTGGTCCCTCCGGTATATGTTTTATTTATTTCGTTCACGTACTCCATTTACTGCCAGAACAATTGTTCAACGTATTAGAGTGTTTCTCCTAAAACTTTTCTACCTGTACTTTTCACAGGAATATTAGAATTCGCCTTTAAAAAAACTTGGCTGCGGGAAAGTGGGTTGGTTACTGGAATTCTGTTTTATTGTTTTTATTTCTTCCTGATTGTTTCCAGGGTACTGGAAATGTGATTTAAGCTTACGATATTTGTAGAAATTAGTTGAATACCAAATTTCATCAATTAAGACTCGGTTATCGGAAATGGTGAATTAATGCTGAAATATTTTAGAGAATTCCTAATCAACGTTTATTTGTAAAGTAATTTTCTATCTATTTTCAACTACTACAGTTACATTTGAATTTGAATCTGCTTTGTCTCTGCCAGGTACTACTTCCTTAAACTTTCAGTCGTCTTCAACTTCGGTAAATATTATAAAATCCATAATAAATTAGGTTACGTTCTGAATAATACTAAACATGGGGTCTCGAATTCTGTTCTAAAAGATACCAGACACAGGAAAAGTTTTACAAAAGGAAGCGAGATGATAAAACGAGTGAAAAATAATAAGCTATTAAGAATGTGTGTGTTAGAATGGGGTATATTTTCTTTTGAGTTTCACAGCAAACGTTTAAATAATTTACCATGAAGGGATAACGTTTCATCCATTAACAGATTAGCTAAGGATTATACAGGGTGAATCATAACCGTCGGGACAAAGGCTAAAGGCGGATCAGCTTCTACACTCTTATTTACTATTGTATGATCACTAACGAATAGTTGATGGACTAAAAAGATTTTTTTCAAAAAACTCGTCAAACGACCTTTCTTGCCATTTAAAAAGTAAGGGGAGTTTAGAATAAAAAATTTAAATTCTTCTTTCTCCACTCTTCCAAAAAAATTTATCAATAGGGGTTGTTAGCAATGAGTGGTATCTACTATTAGACAACAAATAGTAATCGACCTTAACTGTCCACTCTAAGCTTACAAAAAAATCCCTTTGACATTAATGTGGACGTTACCTGACATGTAAGCCATTCTACGCCTATCCCAATTTAATACGACGTTGGTCTCTTTACCGGTGACTGATTTGTACTTCGAAAATTCGAAAGGATACTCTAAATTCTTAAGACATGTTTTAAAGTCGACAGAGCAGTAAATAAAATAAGATACGAAAATAAAAAACAAAATAACCAGCGGCGTAGTACAACACGAGTAAAAAGTATATTTATAACGACCATCAGAACTCACAGCTCTAAAATCTTATATATAAATATATATCATTATTTGGAGCTCTATGTCTTCTCAATGTTTTATGTAGAAATTTTTTTCTTCATTGTACGGTATCCGCCAAAATAAACAGTACCGAAACAGAAAGTGCTGTGGAGTTGTTTATGTAATATGGATTTGTCATATTTGACTTAATTGTCATTAGTTGATATATTAATAGTACGCTGCAGTTAAATTTGATTTAAAAATGGTTCTAACAACGGAAGAAAAAGTGTTTTTGGTAGAGCATTATTTTCGTTCATACGGAAAATAGAATAATTTCTCGGGGAACAGACTTCGAATATCCTTCTCATTCACCTGATCTGACGCCACCTGACGCATACATTTGGGGCATAATGAAGGACAAAATATTTCACTCGGAAAATCCGCCGGCGAATATTGCCGAACTACGGGAAAGAATACAAAATATTTTTCGGCAGTTACATCAACCACTTTTTATAAATATGTTTATTGACTTACAAAATCGATATGAAGCTTGTTTGCGTCGAAATGGTGAACATTTTGAACACTTACATTACAGAAATTAAAAATTAATTTTTATTTTTATTTTCGGTACTGTTTATTTTGGCGGATACTGTATTTCTTAAAATAGATAGTGTGATATAGAACTGCTGAAGTTTGTATGGGAAAACAGAAATTAAAATGTATTTAGTAGAGAACTTGACACAACTGTAGACAGTCTTATTGATCACAGGCTTACATGGAACACGTGTACAAACAGCCACACATATGTATGTATATTGGGGTGACATTTACTGAGACCTGAAAGATCTATTGTGCCCCTTACTTCTACTTAGTTCCTGAGGAAAGTCTCAGAGACTAGTAGCTCCTTTAGACCTAAAAGTATTTCTCTTCTATCCAGTAGTCTCCTATGTCCAAAGATTCTGAATTGCTGTGCAATCCGCAAGTATACGAAGGTTCATTTCATCCTTTCTCCATGCCACAGAATCTACATTCTTCTTCCTCCATTATCTTGAGCTTTTTCAGGACAATGTCCCGTTAGGACCCCAGTTCAAACTCTTAGTGCAGTTCTACTCTTGAGCTACACATAAAGCAGCTATGTCTTTGGGCAGAAGCAGAGGAATGTGTTGTAAGTACTGGTACCTAAACTACGAAATAACTCTATGGTTATATACAAGGGTTACTAGACCAATGATAACCTGTGGGTGTGTGGTGTGGCTAACAAAGATGCAGCAGGTGGTGGCAATAAGGCTGTGGAGTAACACACGAAGGCTATCATGCCTGTGTGTCTCGGGGGTCATAGGAACCACTCCTACAGCGGCAATGGAGGTTTTATTGAACTTACCAGTACTGCACATTAGTATACAACAGCAACACATAAACCAAACGCAAAGTTCTGATCTTTGGAGGCTGATCGAGGAGCTGAATTTGGATACAATCCTGGAGCAACCCATTGACGCAACAGCAACGAGATATGTCTTATTTTTTGGAAGAATTTTGGTATATCCGTAAGCTTTATCTTTTATCCAGCATTTTCCCAGGTGTGAATGGAGGTTTCTTCTGCACTCCTCACATAATCTACATTCTTGCTGTTCTACTAGTTTGAGCTTCTTGAGGTCACCATTTAGGCGGCAGTATTCTGTTGGGACGCCTGTCAAAACTGTTGTGCTATTTGCTACTTTGTCTTTATTCCATAGCGGATGGTTATCAAAATGTGATTTTTTGTGAACGAGATCTGCTAAAAACAGGCTGCAAATTTCGATTTTTCACCCTGAGGCATGGTAAAAAGCAACATGTATTTTCGAATAATCGACTGGACTAGTCCGTTTGACATTGCTTTTACGCCAACTAATTTTTGAGAGCAGTCTTATAAAACGTTTTTCTGACTTTTGTATGAACTCAATTTATTTCCGCTACGTTGACCACCCATTGTATTCAAAATTACCCCACGGAAGCTGCTGCTTTTTTTTCTTCTTAGAATAGTAAATATTTGTTTGTTATCTTCAATAAATTTCTTTATACATTGAACTAGAAGTTTAACAAAAGTTTTTATCTACGCCTTTGATGAACATACAAAAAGAGGTCAGGCCCATATAAATTGTATTGGATTTTTTCGACAGATTTTATTTACAACGCTGAAAACGTCTCCATTACGCAAAAAACCGTGGCGTTGTCTAACAAGAAAGTTCCTTTCAGAAGGGTTTTATTTGTGTCTCTCCTTTGTGAGCTATTTTCTCATTAGGATATTAGTTTTTTACAGAAAAAAATCGTAAAGGTGTTGTTAATTTTTGTGTTACATTTTCAGTTGTTTTTTTGAGGGCTTAGATAAAAACCTTCCAAATACAACAACATGAGATATACTTCATTGAATAAATTAGGTATTCATTTATTAAATTGTTCAGCTGTACGCCATTATTTTGTGAATCTGAATAGATATAATAGCAGAGACAGTTAATATATATACAGATACATTCAAACACAAACGGAACATAGGAATTTTAAGCATTGTATCAGAACTGCTTTTGAACTAGTCGACCAACATCCAGCTTCAACAGATTGAAAACACGATAATTACAATCGTTTATTTGGACACCTATAACATATCGTACAATTCCCACCACTCCGTATTCTCAACTGTGGGCGGTCCTTAATTAGCGTCAGACAGTCAGTCAGTCAGTCGATCCGTGAGAGTGTTCAAGCCCATAACTTTGTTTCAATTTAAAGAATCCTATTTTGTTTTATTTACGAATTTATTTTTATTTTGAAAGCCGTTATGGCCAAAAGAAATTAAAACATATTATCTTATCTCGAAACATTAATTGTTAAAGAGAATTTAACAATTAATTTTCGATTTTAACAACATAAAACGTAAGCATATTGTTTCAATATGTAGCGACGTTTACTACCCCCATCAAATAATTATTCAATACTAAATCGCAGTTCGCACTTCGCACACACCTCGCACATAACTAACAAATTTAGGAAGGAGAAGGGGCGGGCTTTTTTACAGTGATTCTGAATCCAGCTGTCCAGATCAATACTTGATATTCATTGAAGTGAACTTATAGAAATGTTTTGTTGGTGGACTTTTTAGATCGGCGAATACACTAAATCCCTATGTTCCGTTTGTATTTGAATGTATCTGCATATTGGGATGACATTCACTGATTATATTGTGTCCCCTTTCTTCTACTCAGTTCCTGATGTAAGTCTCAGAGTATCTTTTGATTGTCCAAGCCCTATTAGATCTTCTCTTCTTTTCGGCATTGTCTATTTCGTCCAATATTAAATTAATATGATACCGCAAAAGGGTTCCGGCCCCCAAAAGGGTGTTTCAATCCCCCTCTTTGCTAGTTCATCTGGTATTTTATTTCCTTCTATTCCACTTTGTCCTAGAACACACAGTACACACAGGTGCTTTTATCTTTTTGTAGAATGGTTTTAGGTTGTTGTTACGCCTATCTTCCTCTATTTCATTCATTTTTCCATTTAGCCAGTCATTTTTTTTATTTTTGTATGTTGCATTTGCCCTATTTCTGATTATCTCGTTTGATCTTCTGTCCGATCCTTGGTTTGTATTTATCCACTTTAATCTTGCCGTGTTTTTTTGTTTCTTATTTCTTCACACTGTTGGTCATATCATACTTTTTTCTCCTTTTCTTTACTCTTCTTCCCTATTATTTGCTGTGCTGCTTCCAATACGACGTTTTTTATTTTTCCCCAACTATTTTCGATATCTGAGGTAATAAGTGTCTGATTTTCAATATTTTCTGTAATTTTATCTTCATATTGTTTCCTTATTTTTCCAGTTGTTGAACTCTCCACGTTAAGAGTGCTTGTGTTCGTTGGTGCGTTATATTTATTTGCATCTTTTAGTCCTCTCATTTTTGTCATTACTAGATAGTGATCCGTGTCTGCGTTTACGCCTCTGTACGTTCTTGTGTCTATTGTTTTTTTTTGCAGATACCTCTCGTAGCTAATACGTGGTCTATCTGGTTCTCAACTTGTCCTCCTGGGTGCCTCCAGATTACTTTGTGTTTTTTGGGGCGTATAAACTTAGTTGATAGTATTGACAAGTGCATCATTCCAGCTAACTGGCAGATTCTTTGACCGTTATCGTTAGTTTTGTCATGTATAATTCCTTTTTCGTTACCTATTATTTCTCTTGAGTATGTTTATTTACCCAGCTTTGCTAATATTATGATTTCGTCTTTCTTTGGTATCACTTCGCAAACTTTTAGAATTCGTCCTTGGCGTGCGGTTGTCCAGTTTCTGTTGGTTCATAAATATTTACTATGCTCATGGTGTTCTTCCTCATTTTTAATCTTAGTGTTGCGATTCTTCCATTTTCTGGTTTGAAGTTGATTATATTAATTCTAATGTTCTTTCTAACATAAAACCCCACTCCGTTATGTCCTTGTTTATTCTCTCCACTGTAAAAAAATATATATTCACCTTTCGTTATTTCTCCATTTTTCTCCCATCTAACCTCCCGAACTGCTGTGATATCTATATTATATTTTGCCGTTTCTCTGCCAATTTCTTCCAACTTGCCTGGTTTTAACATTGTTTTGATGATCCAAGTCGCTATGTTTATCTGTTTCTTTTTGTTTTCCTTCTTATTGTTTGGTTAAGCATTTTTGATTTCTTTATTATTCCATGTACATAATTTTTTTTCGCATTTTCTATTCCTTTTTCCCTTTTCCTTTTTCCCTTTTCCCTTTTCCCTTTTCCCTTTTCCCTTTTCCCTTTTCCCTTTTCCCTTTTCCCTTTTCCCTTTTCCCTTTTCCCTTTTCCCTTTTCCCTTTTCCCTTTTCCCTTTTCCCTTTTCCATATTTCTAAAGATTTTTCTTGTTATACAATAATCTTTTGTGTTCTCAACTTTATAAATTTTTTCTGATTCCGTCATATCAATGTTCGTTGCCTGCTCATTTTTTCCTTTTAGTATCTTGCTTTTATGACTTCTCAGTTTTTTGATAACGGATCTATGATTTTTTTTATTTTTATCCCATTTCCACACTTGGCCATTGACAATGATTTGATTAAATCCGATTTTAACAGTCTTCCCTTTTTTCCTTTCCTCCATACCTTTCTCCTTAATACATTTTTGTATTTCCCGTTCAGATTTTGTTAGGTCTTCCATTATATATATTTTTTCTTTCTTCACCTGTTTCAGCTTATGCTTGTTATTTAAGACGTCCTGCTTATTTTCCTCATCTGCCAGGGTTACCAAACATGTTTTTTCTGCAAGCATTGTCGCTGCCTTTACGTTGGCCCTCACGCTTAGGTAATTGTGAAACATGTTCTCAATCTCTAGTTTCAACGTGTTTGTAACATTTGTACCCATTGACACACCCTTTATTATTAAGTTATTTTTCTTTTCCTTTTTTTTCCTTCCATTGTATTGTTCGCTTAAGTCCGTTTAGGTCTTCTTTAATGTGTTTGTTTTCCTCTCTAATTTCATTGGTTTCTTGTTTCAAATCCATGTTTTCTTTTTGCATTTTTATTAGTTCTTCAGTGACCTTTTTTTGTTCTATACTTATTGATTGCACCTGGTTTTTTATTTCTGCTTGTTCCGTTTTCATGTCTCCTATCAGACTAATGATTTTATCTAATTTGTCTTCTTTATAATTGTTTTTTAAGGGGGTTCTATTTGTTTTTTTGCTCCTTTCAAAGGATCCGCTTGACTCTTCTGCTGCTCTTCTTTTCCTACTTGAATCTTCTAATGAACTTACCTTATTTTGTTATATTTCCAAAGTGGTTAACGTCCTGTACGGGTGAAAAAATTGAACTGATAAAATTTTGAAAACAAGTATATTCTTTGAAATACAGAAGGGGTACTTTTTCTTCACATTCCAAACTAAATTTTTTTTGGAGATCTTAATTTTTTTTAAATCCCTGTAGAGAGTGAAAAACGTTATTTATTGAAAAATTCGAACATAGGTATTTTCTTCGTATTACCAGAAGGAAACGTTTCCTCTTTATCACAAATCAAAATGTAAGAACTTTTTTTCCAAATTTTCAGAACTGTAAATGCCCTGTAGAGGGTGAAAAAAGTGATCTGATGAAAAAACGGAATATAGGTATTTTCTTTGTATTACTAAAAGGAAACTGTTTTTCGCTATTCCAAATCGAAATAAATTTTTTTTTCTAAATTCTAATAATTTTTAACGCCCTGTAGAGGGTGAAAAACGTACATTGATGGAACTCATATAATTTCTTTGTATATTCAAAAAGAAACTTTTCGTCGCTATTCCAAATCAAAATTTCGAAAATTTTAGAAATTCGGCCCACCCTACTAATAATTAATAATGTTTGTTGGGTAACGTAACTTTACTCAGGTTTTTCTGTAACGTTTGTAAGACGTTTGTAAGACGAAAAAAATAATAGAAACGAAGTTTTTGATTTAATCTCAACCAGTTAATAATGAAAAGCTGTAATAGGAAAATTTTACAAAATTGAGGGTTACATTTATTTTGCGAATTCGGTGGAAACTTCTATTCCGATGAATGTTTTTTGTCAATTTTCCCTAGCGACGAGGGTACCCTACAACTAATTAGTTCTTAAGCACCACGTGTTGTTGACACTTTTCAGCATTCAGAGGGTGACCAGAAAGAATCTCGACAAACCGTCGGTCGTTTAGTTCAGGAGTTGATCGATACGAAGTATTTTCAATTTAATCATTTTCTGTATGTAGTAAAAGAAGAATGATTCAAAACAAACTCAATAACATATATGGGCTTTTGCTCTTATTTCCAATTTCCAGCCACGCTACAATTATTACATCTTCCATGCTTTTTGAGTAACTTTGTTGCTCTAGAGCGCGAATAGTGTCAAATTATGACAGACAGCGGAAAACTTCTCAGTTAGATTTGGATGTGCAAAAGCCTACTTTGAATAGTGATCGTGGACATTTTTTTTTAATATAAACTGTTTATGAAATAATTATTGATTATTTTCAGCTTTTTTCAGTGAGGAACCAAAATTATATATTATAATTACTCGCCGGGTAATGTTTTTTAACGAAAATCTACAGGAAAATTGATTAAATCAAAACAATACATACTTTCGGTAAATAAAATACAGACTTTACTTCACATTGATTATATCCTGGCCCCTACACTAAACACAACGCTGATTGTAATCATTACGAGTCTGAATATTGCATTAGCAAACAAAATCCTCCAAGTACAGCAGATTATTGTTTAATTTAAAACATCGAGGATGGTGAACAAGATTAATAGAAGTATTCAACCTCCATTTGATTTTCTCAACATGGAGCAAAAATTTTTTAAAAATTTATTTTTGTTCGAATCCTCTACATTTAAAAGGAACATTAACTTATTCCACATCAGAAATATAACATTTATTATTCGACCAGTTTCACAAACAACATTTGCATCGACGGTAGTAAATTATAGAAATTTATATATACTCATTTTTGCATGGTTTGACTTATCTGGATGTTTATTTTTAAAGCAGCTAAGATGATCACTAGATCTCATTCCTACATTTCTTTGTGCTTCACCAATGTCAACTGCACTACAACAAGAATATTTGATCTTATAAACACCTGATTTTTGTAATAATGTAATTTTCTTTCTGACATTTGTTGGAGAAGGCCCAATAGAAATGCAATATTATCATCCTTTGATGATATTATAGCATGTTTTCTAGGTAGGTACCTACTTCTAGATCATTAGACTAATTTTTCTCAGACAGATACAGAATGCCCGAAGGCTTACCACAAGGAAGTGTACTTTTTCCCACACTATTCAACATATTCATCAACATAATAACCAGAAACTTAGAAGAATACATCACAGAAATAAACAACTACTGCGACAAATGGAAAATTCGAATAAATAACGAGAAGACAATGTCAATAATTTTTGCAAACGATTACTCCATGGAAAATTCAAAATTAAGAGAGAACAACACAATAACCGAGGAAGAACAAAATTTAAAATACCTGGAGATACATCTAGATAAAAGACTGACATTCAAGAAACACATAGAGGTATCAAGAAGAAAAGCACTATACGGGAAAAACTAATTCAACCTAACCTCTACAAAACTAGCCAACTGGGACAAAAACAAAAAGTGACGCTGTATAACACCTGCATAAAATCAATTCTACTATACGGTTGCTCTACAATAAGACAAAATATAGAAAAACTCCAAGCTGTCGAAAATGCCTGTTACAGGCTAATAGCAGGCAAAAACAGATTAGAAATAACCAACAAGGAACTACACAACAAATATCAAATAACAGACCTCCGAGAAACGATAAAAATGAGAACAGAAAACTTCTACGAAATAAAAGTAAAGAAAATCGAAGTCACAAGAAAGATAGGACAAAATCCAGCGAACAGAAGAAATTAATTTAGGAAAATTAACTACATCCCTGAATAAAAACCAGAAACGAAAAAAAGGGGAGCGGTCGTCGGTCCGCCGTCGGAAGCTTGCTTTTTATGCACAATAGAATTCGAGGTTGGGAAAACCATCAATAAAAATACGCGCAATAGAATGCGATGTTGGGAATTACATTATGCCCAGTTCGTTCTACTAAGTTTTATTTTGTAGCCGTCAGACGGCGGTAGTAGGTAATCCTATAGCAAACAGCAAGTGACTTTTCTATATGCATGACAATTTTTCAAAAAATTTGACCATTTTAGACCATTTTTCCAAATGTTATCAATTATTGACGATTTTTGACAATTTTTGAGCATTTTTAACAGGTTCTGACAATTATTGACCATTTTTGACAATTTTTCAAAATTTTTGACAATTTTTAACAATTATTGACCATTTTTGACAGTTTTTTATAGTTATTGACCATTTTTTCAAAATTTTGACAATTTTTGACCATTTTTCAAAATGTTAACAGTTAATGACCATTTTTGACTGTTTCTGACAATTATTGACCATTTTTGACAATTTGCCAAAAATTTTACCCATTTTTCAAAAATTTTGACAATTTTCAACAATTATTGACCATTTTTGACAGTTTTTTTATAATTATTGACCATTTTTGAAAAATTTTAACAATTTTTGATCATTTTCCAAAATTTTAACAATTATTGACTATTTTTGACCATTTTTTTAAATACTTAACAATTTTTGACAGATTCTGACCATTATTGACCATTTTTGACTGTTTCTGACAATTATTGACCATTTTTGACAATTTTTCAAAAATTTTACCCATTTTTCAAAAATTTTGACAATTTTCAACAATTATTGACCATTTTTGACAGTTTTTTTATAATTATTGACCATTTTTAAAAAATTTTAACAATTTTTGATCATTTTCCAAAATTTTAACAATTATTGACTATTTTTGACCATTTTTTTAAATACTTAACAATTTTTGACAGATTCTGACAATTATTGACCATTTTTGACTGTTTCTGACAATTATTGACCATTTTTGACAATTTTTCAAAAATTTTACCCATTTTTCAAAAATTTTGACAATTTTCAACAATGATTGACCATTTTTGAGTTTTTTTATAATTATTGACCATTTTTTCAAAATTTTGACCATTTTTCAAAATTTTAACAATTATTGACCATTTTTGACAATGTTTCAAAAATGTTGACAATCATTGACAATTTTTTTAAATATGTACCAATTTTTGACCATTTTTCAAAATTTTAACAATTTTTGACAGTTTTTGAAAATTTTTGACGATTTTTGATTGGTTTTGACAATTATTGACCATTTTTCCAAAAATTTCACAAATATTGACCATTTTTGACCGTTTTTGACAATTTTTGACAATTATTCACCATTTTTCCAAATTTTTGACAATTTTTGAAAATATTTGACAATTATTAACCATTTTTTCAAAATTTTGACAGTTTTTGACAATTATTGACCATTTTTCCAAGTTTTTGACAGTTTTTCAAAAATTTTAACATATTTGGCAATTATTAACCATTTTTCCAAAATTTTGACAGTTTTTTACCATTTTTGATAGTTTTTGTCAATTATTGACCATTTTTGACAATGTTTCACTCCCATAGGTGTGCGAGCTCTGTGCGGCAATAGAGATTGCGCATGGCATCGCGTTGCCCCATCTACGTATGGACTATATACAGATTGCGAAAAATCTTAGCTCGACATACAATTTACACAAGTACGACAAGGATAATATGAACAACACTACTTGAAAGAGAGAGAAGAATTGTTCGCACACGCCCATCACAGATGGGATCGTACTTGTGTAAATCGTATGTCGAGCTAAGATTTTTCCTTTCAAAATCGTCTTCCATCAGCTCCTGAGTAGGTATCATTTTATTTATTTTCTTCCAATATGTTTACTTTCGATGCATGGCTAACATTGAATATAGTGGATGCCCGTCTGCTCGTTTGTGGGTTTTCCTCAAACTCAAGCAATTTTATTTTATCACTCATTAAATTGGCAGCTGGTTTTTATATCGGCCTTACATGACCAAACTGCTTCTCTATTTTACTTATTGTTCTTTGGGATATAGGCGGTAGATTCGGAAATTTCCCACGAAATAGGCGGGTTACTTCCTGTTGTCTTCGGGTTTTATCTCCGTAACGAATCATTTGTAAAACTGTATTTTATGCATTTCCGTTAATCTATCCATTTTCCAGAATTGAAGTTAACGAATTTCAAACTAAAATTATAATACCTACTACTATGTATAATTACAAAACAATTTGCTAAGGCGTTTTAAACCAACTAACGTCGCCACGGAAACTATTTAAAGTATTTTTAATGGATACCATCTAAAAAGCACATTGCTATGGTTTTTGCTTACTTTCTTATTATCAAGTCCCAAACGGGAAATAAGTTTTGGGTATATTGTAATAAGTTTTGAGTATATTATAGCGAATTTCGGTAACCACATGATTTTATTTTACTCTATCTTAATTGTTGCAATAAACTTGAAAACGATAACATTTTTGAATAGAGAATGAAGAGACCTTTCAAACGATATATCACAATCCTATACTTCCCATTTGAAAAAATTGGGGGTTGTACCTGTCACTTGGAGGGGTTGCAGGTAGGGATCCCATTTTCACGTTAAAGAATGTCAATTTTTAATTTAAATTTGACATGTTTGGCTTTTACACAATGTATATTATATACCATTATTTAATCAACAACATTTTTGAGTTTCACATTACAAAAGAACAAATTCCAAAAATGAATACCTAAGTCTTGATAAAAACATCAAATAGAATGCAGTCCAGTGTTACTGATGTAGTCATAAAAATTATCAGAATTTGTCAAAATTACCAAAAGGACACCGTATTGTCTAAATAAAAGTCTTCGACCCTAGTCAATATTAAAAATCCCCCAATACAATAGCCGTTTTATATATCCTTTCTGCAAAATACTCGAAAAGTTATTCAATCCAAAAATCATCCTGTTAGCGAAATTGTATCAAAATAGCATAGGATAGAACTAAAATAGTATATTGATAAAATAATTCGGTCATATTATCTCGATTATGTTTACAATTACTAATGTACAAACGTCAACATTGGTTCCTGATTGACTCAAATATCATCAAACACAATTCAAAGGATAATCCATTTCCTAGGTTGAATAAAAAATAAGGTATCTTAGTTTATTTCTTTAAATTTCCATCATTTGTTTCCGACGATCTAAATGTAATTTGTGCAACCGATCGAACGATAAATCTTATAATTCTGTTCGAGAATTTGTTATTCATTGATTTTATTTGATAATAATTATGAAAATATTCCACGTTGTAAGGGTTGAAGTAATTAACTAATTTGAAAAAAAGTTTCCAAATAAACACGCCGTTCAAATCATCATGACCTTCAGCTACTTAATGCAACTCCAAAAAGTCTGAAATAATGGAAGGAGCTAATTTACCAGTTGTTCCTACTACGAGTGTTACTCAGTGGAAAATAATTCTGCTATAGGGATTGACTATGCGTATCACTTTTAAATATTCTCAAAAAATTGAGAAAGAAAAAGCTCAGCCTCACCAAAGGGCTATTATATGATGTACCCAATTCCCCTCCCGCATTGAACGCTTGTGAATTCATTAAAAAACGCGGGTTATACAATGTACTAAGTTTGAAAGTAGTTTTTGAGATATGCTCGAAAAATTGACAGCGTCATCATTATTCTTCATCCATTAGGAGGAACTTTTGGAGGTAAAGTAAATTAGGTTAAATGGACATCTAGTATGTGTAGTTTGCTCTCGGAAGGAGAGTTTCTAAGTATTACTGAAGAAACCTCAATTCAGAAAAACTTTTGAGAGACCTGCAATTGAAACTTTGAACGTTGTATTGAACCGTATTTCCAAATAGTTGGGGCTTTAGTACATTCGACTATTGCTACAATCTTAAATCATACTTTTTAAGAAGCCTGGATTGGTAGATGTGGCTCGTGGCCCATCAAGATGATGATTTTTTGTGGGGTTACTTGAAAAGTAAAATTTACACTCATGTGCGAATCATAATTCAGACGAAGTAAAATATTCGAGGAAGTAATCACATTTTTTTTTAGTTTCAGATTTCAATTTGAATTCTTGGATTCGATACTATGAGCCTGCACAGTACGATCCAAGTTCATTAGTATATCAGCATACTCGCGTTCGAAGAAGTTCGGGTAGTGATCGTCGTTATCCATTACGATTGGACGTACGAGCACACCACAGGTAAGATAATATTAATTGTAATGATCTGAAATATATTACATAATTATATCGAGGCCGATATTGAATATAGCATTAAGCAGTATATAATCATCGTGGTGGAAAATTTGAAAAATTATAATTTATAATCAGCTATTTTGAGTGTGATTTAGCACGTAGCACAAAATGTTTATATTATTAACTTCTTGAGAAAAAACCGCGAATTGAAAATTTTCTTATCAATACCAGCTTTTTTCGGTGACGCTGTAGTTCATAGACCAGAATGCTTCTACTTGGAACCATTTTCTTGTATAAGCTGCAATGAAATAATAAGCTGAACACTGGACGAACAGATATCCTATCGCATTACATATTCCTATGCGATCTACATCCTAGCAGGCTTTTGAAAATGCTCGATCCTATCAGTTAATGATCCATCCATCAAGTATTTCTGAAAAATTCTATCGAATTATTTGAAGCTTCATCTCCTCGAAATACCAACTTAAAACATGAAATAGTGTTTTCTGGAGACCCTCTGGGATGTTTTCATTATATAAATTCCTGGTAAGTAAAAGCTGCGGAACTGTTTTTGAAGTTAGTATTTTGGCCACGTTGAGCTATTTGTGGTAGACGCAAAATTATGAGTTGGTGGCGTAACCGGCACTCTTTGGTTCAAATAAGATGCTCAACATGTTAACCATTGACTTCTTGGCACAAAAAGATTCGATGAGAAATCTATTCCCGATCGTGTCCAAGAGTCTTCGCAGAAATCCATTGCTTCAGATATTGTAACGTGCCTCCCTTCTTACACGTGGCTCCTGCCACAAGAACACGTCACTA
The DNA here is from genome assembly GCA_947563755.1 of Lochmaea crataegi. Classification (NCBI taxonomy): domain Eukaryota; kingdom Metazoa; phylum Arthropoda; class Insecta; order Coleoptera; family Chrysomelidae; genus Lochmaea; species Lochmaea crataegi. Next base: position 53,669,508 of record OX387424.1, on the reverse strand, counting down.
TGGACACCCTTGATGCAAAATTCGGGTTTTTAAATCTCGGGCGCCAGATTATTAACGTGGTTTGCTCCACGGCCCCTTGACCCTTAGCGTCAAGAGTTCCAGATAGCCTCAGATGGAGGTTACGGAAAATTCCAGGGGTCTTGTTGAATTAAATTTAACTAACTAGTGAAAATCCGGAAAAGCCAAATCTTGGTTCTCCAATCAATAAATTGCGGTTAAAAATGAAAATAATAGGAATTCAAAACTTTGATCTATTAATACTCTGTGGTCTATTTTACGAATAATTCTTTTTAGTGACAAACAAATTAACCGGGAAAAGAAAATGAGGTATGTATTTCCTATATCTGGGATTTTAACGGACTTAACGGTCAGGTTATCAAATACGGTTCAAATCTACCGGGTTTAACGGGGTCCCTAATGCACGATTTAGATCTGCCGGGTAATCAGACAAATTGTGGCTAAGCCTCTTCCAAGTCTGATTAACCCTTGAATCCAAATGAAACCGGCAACTATTATTCCGACGGGGGGGAAAAAAAATATAAATAATGATTCTACGAAACGGGAAAAGAACGATTTAGATCTGCCGGGAAATCAAACAAATTGTGGCTAAGCCTCTTCCAAGTCTGATTAACCCTTGAATCTACTAAAGCCGGTAACTATTATTCCGAAAAAAAATAAAATTTAAGAACGAATTAGATCTGCCGGGAAATCAAACAAATTGTGGCTAAGCCTCTTCCAAGTCTGATTAACCCTTGAATCTAACTAAAGCCGGTAACAATTATTCCAAAAAAAGATATTTTCCCACGAGTTAAACGGTTCCCAACTATCGACACACAGAGTAAAAAATATTCGTACTAGCATAAAATTAAAATATTATACCTAATCCACTTGGATATCAATTTAATATAAAACTACTGACAACCAAAAGCATAAAATAATTCGAGAATCCACTAATAACTTATATCAGTTATTTAATATATAATAAACGCAGTAAATAAAATTCGAAATCAAATTACGGTTGACAAATCTTTATTTCCAGATAAGAGAAACAAAATAAAAGAAACAAATTTCAGTTCAACAACAAAAGAAAAAAAATAGCCGGTCGGAAAATTTTCAAAACCATACATTCAACAATTTAATACTATGCGGCGATACGGAAAGTTTAGATTACACAGTTTAATTGTAAAAATGATTTACCTTTTAAAATACAGCTGAACACACAATCGGAATACGGAATACACTCAATTTTCACACTACAGTTTTTCGGTTTTCGGAATAAAGTTGAACGGAGAATATTTAGAGCCGGAATCAATCAGAGCGCGAACGAATTGATTCTTCAGAGCCGAAAAATGAATTGATTCTTGAGAGCCTTGAATGATGCGCGACAGCCAATTTATATCCAAAATTTTAGTTACATTTTTCGGCCGTCGTGCCGGTGTCGGAATTAAAACGTGAAATTTATCTAGTTTCGACAAAAACTTGTAAGTATACTAGATGGCTTTCGTTTTAATTAAAATGTTGTATATACCGGGCGTCCTTTCAGTTGAAAAATTTAAATATCGGGAATGAATAAATTGTGTATGCTAGAATTTGGATTTGCGTAACTCGGACTTATACTAAAATATACAACGGTAATAACAAAAAAAAAAAAAATCAATGCGGTAGTCGAAAGGGTTGTAAAGTAACGAGTTATATACACCCTAGTGGCAAAATAAAATATATTACGGAACAAAATAAAATAAAAATTAAACTTGCAAAAAGCAAAAAAAATAACTCGTTACAATATTCTACGTTGTCAACTGGCGTACTGTAAATTTTTTATTTGAGATAACCCCATAGGTCATATCAGGAGAACGAGCGAGCTATTCTATTAAAACCTGTACCTAACAGGTTCAGGTATCGTCTTACTAGTGTAAAATAGTGACAAAGAGCACTATCCTGCTGGAAACTTATCTACAAGTCATGGAACTTTTCAGAATTATCCTCAAATATTTCAAAGATTAATGAGAATTTCCAGTTACACTTCTCCAGACAAATTCCTCTTCAAAAACACAGGTCCAACAATGTTTTTCAGGAAACTGGGTATGGTTTTTGCGAAAAATAGGATTTGTCTCAATCCAGGATCGCATGTACTGAGTGTTCACATCACCATTGGAGAAAAAGGTACACTTGTACACTAAAGCACACTGTTTTGAGATAATTAAACTTTTCCTACGATCTGGATAATCGTTGATCGACAGTTGTCTGTCTAGCTAAAAATAACGTTAGATTTACTAACGTCGAATAGTCATTGACCCAAAAGACTTCGAAGTTCCAACGACAAGTTATGAACTGACGTTGTCGGTGAACGTTGATGTAAACATTATGTCGGAAGTCAGAATAATGCTGCTTGGGTTCATAATTGAGTGAAACAGATCTTAAAATGCCGCTGTGATCAACGTGTAATCAGATAGATGTTCTATAAATAAAGTTGGCAATACTAGAAATAATAAATATTAGAAATATTATTAATAGATTGTCTAATATGACATTGTAATAGGCATGATAACAATACATGTTCCGGTTTTAACGCTTGAAATGAATTTATTCCATGCCTATGGACCGCACTGTATGCAAGACGAATCGATAACCTGCTCCTATTTTGGAAGTCCGTTAAAAATAGTTGCACTCCATATGAATAAAGTATTATTTAATAATAAATAATCATAACGTTTATTTATAAAAATACAATACAATTTGATAGCTAGAAACAATTATTACAGATATTTCAGAATAAACATTGATACCTCGCATAAGGCCTGAGCCATAATAATGCCTGTGCGCGAGTTATAAAAGATGTAATAATATATAAACAACATAAAAATAAAATAACAAAAAAAGTCTCAATAGGGAGTTGTGGTCGAGGTCTTGATATGGAGTTGTGGACGTATTCGGGAGTTAAGGTCTTAATCGGGTACTAAGCGTTTAAGCTTTGCGTTCAATATTTGAAATTGGGTTCAAAATTTTACAAGATTCCAAAAAGAATCATAATAAATAAATTATTTTAGATACCTCTAATTAATTAAATCATATCAAAAATATGTCTGTTTTTTATAGCTATCCAGTTTTGGGAAAAAACAATATTTTTGACGCTTATAAACCTATGTGAATAAGTCAGTCCTAGCACAAATTTAAAAAGCGCCTTTTCAAATGCTAAATTACAGGGCTATTATTAAACTTATCATTCCCATTAGTTAAATTAGGACTTTCCTTAAAAAACTGACTTTTTCAGAGAAAAAGGTTGAATTTACTCGAAGGAGCATTTAATTTTATCTGTGTTAACAATCTGTTACTCTCAATTTCTCTTTCTTTATTACTTTTGTTTTGTTAGCCGAGGTGCGGTATGAAATAAAACAGGTGATTCTTTTTAAATATTTCAGAAGAGAAAGGATTTCACCAGCACTTTAGAGGACGAATGAGAAACAGTTAAAAAAAAATTACGAGGAAGAAAACTAAATTTGCTATTCAGGTACAAAATATAAATAAATAAAATAAAGTCGGGTTAGTTACACACCAAACGGAATAGCAGAACAACTATTAAAATAGCGGGAAAATTAACGGCAATAAAATTATACAGAAAATTAATGTTGGACAAAACATCGAAATAGTACTCGTCAAGATAATTTCGTCAGATTAGCCAATTGTCAAAACGACATTTATAGAAGTGTGAAATAAGCAAAAGCTACTCTGACACTCCATTCATCGGGTAGAAAACGACGATGATTTCTCATGTGGCGCTGCAATCGGATTCACACTGAACTCCTAAATGGCTGGACAGATTGTAATAACACTTTTTCATATGGAGGAAGAATAGACCAAATTCGCATATTAGTCCAGTAAATAAAGGGCCCCGGAAGCGATTATACCTGCCGGTCCATGAATTTTCCGTGAAGGGTAGGGTTTGACAAGTAATTGAACATCCAAAAATTTCACACTCCTAATCGCCGTTTTGGGGGGTATTTCCGGCCCCAAAGTTCCAAAAATTGGTTTCCCGAGATAATGGCCCTCAAGCAGGATCCTTACGTTGAGCTCCCGTTCCGGAGTCGAAAGAGCGGGTTCTTTGCACTTATTCATGACTGGGCGAACAAATTATCCAAAATTCAGATGAAAGGGGAAATCCACAGCTATCATATCCAATAATTCAAGGCCCATTTTTATATTTCCGTCATATTTATAAAATGGGTCAAAGATTTTGTAATAAATTTTTTTTGGAGTGTCGGGAAATTACTTATATTTTGCTTAATAATAGACATTTACTCTCTATTTTTTTCATTACGGGTCCTTTAAAGGTCTTTATTGATCTAAGAAATTTTTATTGGCCATCTTTTTTGCCCCTTGATTTTTCAGTTGGTGTTTTCATTTCCAAATTTTTGCTGTTTTTCGAGGTTGGGAATATTTTGCGAACAATCACTGTCTACAAGTTTGTACATTATCGGATTGTCTTCCAAGACACGTCATTTTAAAGCTGGGAATTTCTCCTTTTCGGTTGTGCCCTCAATTTTTTTCTCGAGTTTAGTGGTTTTTCAGAAATCCATGATACGCGTTTTTGCGAAAAATATTATTGTTGCAAAAAAAATCATGACGACTATTTTTGTAGATAATGAACTACTCTTCATTTTTCATCTATATAAAAAATCTCTAAATGCCATATTTTAAGAGATATTGGCAGAAAACCAATTTTTGGAATTTTGGGGCCGGGAATACCCCCCCAAAATGGCGATGGGGTGTGTGAAATTTCTGGATGTTCATTTACTAGTCAAACCCACTTCACGGAAAATTCATGGACCGCAAGCATTTTTGTACACTTTGCCTACTTTTCATCCTTCATTTACTGGACTAAATGTTATTGGCAAAGTTGAGACAGGACAAAGTCTGTCGAGTTCTCTAGTTGAATATAAGACAAAAATACAAATATGAACTGACATAAAAAAAGGCGGATTATTTGCACTATTGTTTAAATATGTAAAAACTTTTTTCTACAACCACTACACAAACAACACTTTTCTGCACAATTTTTTATTCGTAAAGTAGAGAAATGTCTATACTTCAACAAAAAAGTGTGCAGAAAAGTGACATAAGTATACGCAAAGAACTTACTTTGCGCACACTTATGTCCAAATATTTGACAATAATATAATTTAACCGAGGTGACATTTCCCTTTCTGTCAAAATGTTTTATAAATTGACAGCTTGTGCTGCGCGGAATATTTAACTTCAAAATTTGAATTATAATAAATTTACATTTGTTTCATTCCCATAAGTATAATATATATACCTACTTTCCCGAGCTCTAATATCAAAATTTTCATTAAAGACAAAATACCAGCATCTAGCCAGAGATAATTTTCAAAGGGTATGTTAAATATCACAAGAAAGTTTAATTTTCTCAAGTGGATGGAACGCAAACGTTTTATCCACAATTACAGTCATTTATAATCAGATTTCATCAAAAAGTGATTTGACATCTCGTTCTGTCATCAGCTGTCAAAGTTATTGATTCAAGATTGTATTTTTCATCTATCCACTAGTGGATGAAGTGGTGGATAAAACTCTTATTATAATGTGATTGTGGATAAATTGTATTTAATAACAAAAAACTATGTGGTACTCATAGGAAAGCAATAAACATTGATTTGTACTTGTTAATTAACTCACCTCAATCCTTTGTCAGTAATAAATTCTGCTCTTTTAATAATTCCTTGTGTTTATTGTTGAGAAAAATATAGTAATAAAACATCCTGTTATAACTAGTAAAACCTCGGCTGCTTGATAGAAAAATAGAATAAGCGTAATGGACAGCTTGTGTCCGCCATAACCATTTGGTTGGATATTACAAATATACATCTTCAATTTTATAGCAAATGCCGCAAAATATTTTATTTCACAAAACATGACAGCAATAATGTTACTCTGTTCATCTGGAAATTCTGCTTATCGGAAATAGACCAGGAACTTCAATACTCTTCCCAAATATCTTGTCCTTCGTAATTCGTTTTGGTAGAATATGAATGCATTATCGGATATTGAATATTGATAATAATTATTGTTCCTGGATAAAAAAAAAGGTGAGCGGTCGTCGGACCGCCGACAAAAGCTTGCTTCTTATGCACAATAGAATGACCATTTTTCGTAAATTTTTACCATTTTTCAAAAATTTTGACAATTATTGACCATTTTTGACAATTTTTTGAAAATTTTACCATTTTTCAAAAATTTTGACAATTTTTAACAGGTTTTGACAATTATTGACCATTTTTGACAATTTTTAACAATTACTGACCATTTTTGACAGTTTTTTATGGTTATTGATCATTTTTCCAAAATTTTGACAATTTGTGACCATTTTTCAAAATTTTAATAATTTTTGAGCATTTTTGACAGGTTCTGACAATTATTGACCATTTTTGACAATTTTTCAAAAATTTTGACCATTTCTCAAAAATTTTTACAATTTTTAACAGTTATTGACCATTTTGGACCGTTTTTTATAATTATTGACCATTTCTCAAAAATTTTGACAATTATTGACCATTTTTGACAATTTTTCGAAAATTTTACCATTTTTCAAAAATTTTGACAATTTTTAACAGGTTTTGACAATTATTGACCATTTTTGACAATTTTTAACAATTATTGACCATTTTTGACAGTTTTTTATGGTTATTGATCATTTTTCCAAAATTTTGACAATTTTTGACCATTTTTCAAAATTTTAATAATTTTTGAGCATTTTTGACAGGTTCTGACAATTATTGACCATTTTTGACAATTTTCCAAAAATTTTGACCATTTCTCAAAAATTTTTACAATTTTTAACAATTATTGACCATTTTTGACAGTTTTTTATAATTATTGACCATTTTTTCAAAATTTTAACAATTATTGACCATTTTTGACAGTTTCTGACTATTATTGACCATTTTTGACAATTTTTTCAAAATTTTAACAATTATTGACTATTTTTGACAGCTTCTGACAATTATTGACCATTTTTGACAACTTTAAAAAATTTTAACAATTGTTGTAAATTTTTCAAAATGTTTAACAATTTTTGATCATTTTTCAAAATTTTAACACTTATGTTGCGTGACGAACGCTTTTTCGTAACCTTACACGTTTCACGAGTTCACTAGCCTTCCCAAAAGTCCTATGTCGTGCAATAAGAAGCAAGCTTCAAAAATATGTAGCTATCTTAAGACTCTTTTAATTCAAAAAATAGATGTCAAGCCATGTGCAGATTCTGTCTCCTGAAGGAGGAAACTGCAGAGCATATCCTATGCCAGTGCGACTGCTTGTATGTGTACTGGGCGATGAGAATCCACCGGAAAGAAATATGAAAGATTCAGTCTCGAGACTGATTGGCTACTTAAAAAGACTCTGGCTGGAGAATGTAATCTGGATTTAGAGGACCACAATAGATCTAAAAAGGTCGCAGTGGAATAGGAGGATTAACCATCTCATCTAATCTAATCTAATCTGGAACAGGAAATTACAGAGCATACTTTGAAATTCAAACATTTCACTCCACTAGTCGAATCCTTGAATGGTGTCTGAGTTTCAGTTGGAAAAAAGAAACATTTGTCACTTGATACCAAGAGCAGCCTTCGAGGTTATCCTGGCTAGACATAACTTTGCTATGAATGCCACGGTGGAAATGAGATTACAAAAGAAGCTTGTACCTTCATCGGAACCGACCATTTTTTGTTATCTCAAAATAGTCGAATAAACTAAGTGCAGTCTATTGAAAAAATACTGGCCAAAAGATTATTATGACCATCTACTCGCTACGCTAAATTGTTCTTGGATCTTCTAAACTTTGATTTTAGAGTACAGGAATTCTCACTGGAAACTGCTCTCTCAGATATCATTTTAGTAAGATAGACAAAGAAGACAGTGAAACATGCAGATTCTGCGATGATGCAGATGAATCGACAGAACACATTACAGGGTAATTTTCCTCCAACTCCTTTAATATCTAGAATAGGTCTACCTAAAGACTGATCAGGTGGCAGACCTAGCTTTAAAACAGACGATAGGCTTACTCGGAAGTCTATATCTGTTGGACCAAAACTTAGATATAGGGTATAGACAAAAGAAGAGAAGCAACGAACGAACTTCTGATGAAGAACAGTCTACAGTTTGTATCTTACCTTAGACTCCACTTATCGAATTTTATGATTACCGTCTTTTACAAACTTTACTTTTTATATGGATATTCAAACAAAAAACTAATATCCTTCAAATAGATAAATTGTTTCGTTTTCCGCTAATCCATATCTACGGCTAATCGTATTGTAAGTCACTAAGCTAATAAGGAATGGTTAGGGTCGAATTCCGCGAAACTACCTGGAACTACCCGAAAGAGGGATTATCGTATCATTAGCAAGTGGGACTAGAAGCTCTCGTAATTTATCGAGAAGGGCAAGGAAAATGATTGAAGGTATACAATGTTGAAAAACAACATACAGTTGTTTCGGGAAAATTTGAGTTATGGTCAAAAATTTTGAAGAACTCCTTATCATTAGATGATAAACCTGGAAGCAATTTGTAGAAAGGTTAAAGACCCAATGCTTTTCCTTTCGCATTTTAATGATGAACAAGGTTTGATACTATCGCGGCATGTATTTTCAGATAATATTTATCAACTGGACTAAAATTTCCGTTATCCATAAAATGTGGATTCGTCTGAAATCCTCATCGGAAAATGTGCTTATTCGCCTTTAGTTTCGATCCAGGAAATAAAATCTAATAAATTGACCGATTCTAAATAGCTTTAGTTCGGATGACCCTAAATCGATAGTTGATATAAGGAACACAGCCACTTAATTTTAAGTCTCGATCGAAATAAACCCCCGAGCAGAAGCGACAAACTCGAGAATAAAGAAGAACAATGTCCATCGTAACCTATAATATCCAATAGAAAATAAAACATGAACGGAGCTTTTGAAAAGTTATTAGTAATGTAATCATAGGAGAACGGGGAATTACGATTGGGGATTTAAAAAACTGAAAATTATAAATTGGAAACCTTAGGAGACTTTAAGTATTTGTTTAAAGTTCTTAACATATCCTAACTAAAAATACTCCACTATTCATTCGCAGAATCTCGAGTATCCTATTGTATTTTTGCATGGGGAGTAGTTGTAGATGTATTTGGATAAACTTCAAATTGCTTATGAACCACCTTGTATATATCTGCTAGAATTACCTTAGAACTTTAATGAGCGGTGAGTGAGCTATTGATTGTAACTTTTCCTTTAAATAAAGATATAAGCATATAGCCCGAGAAGTGGTTGTTTCTTCTTAGTTGAAGGGGCATTGTTTTGCGAAAAATATTTTTCTAAACTTTGTGAGGCGCTATTAATTATATTATTTTTATTTTCTATTTACACGCTTTACTAAAATACGACAATTTTTTACAGGAAACTGTAATCAAGTATATAAGTATTTTTTTTTTCGAACAGCAAAATGCCATACAGTTTCCAATCATAAGAAAGTGGACGCTATGTCCCTATAAATCACTTTCATTGGTGTGTTCGTACGAAAAAATTTCATCTGGACAATATAAGGTGTTTATTACCCCGGACCTTTGCGTTTACAAGCTGAATATGAGTTGTTGGAAATAATGATAATAGGCCGGTGCCAAAAAATTTCTAGTATATTTAACCTTCCATCACTCGCACAGTTAGAAAAAATCTAACATTTTGAAATATTTCGTCATAATTTTCGAAGTATTGCTTCTTTTGGGTTCTGCAACTAGGAATACTCCTATGAAGACTCGTGCAAGACTATGTTAAATAGTGGTTAGAAAAAATCTAACTACGCGAGTGTTGATTTTTTGAGAGATCACTTGAGAAAAGTTATAATATTATCATAAAAGGTAAGGTTTTTAGTGAAATATAAATTATTGAACATACGTTTCTATAAGCGCTGAGTATTTTTATACCTTTTTTGGTTTATTGCAGGTAAATATGGACAAGAGAATGGAGAACCAGTTACTAAAATGGTATGAAGAGATAGACAGCGATGTGGCACCACTAGATTCCGATCAGGACTTAAGTGATGTTCTGAACTCAGTATCCACAATACAGATTCTGAGCAGTCCACACCCAGTGATCCTGAAGATGTCATGGAAAAAAGCTGCCAAGATGATGGTTTTCCAAGATTTTATGACAAAGATAAAACACCATGGCTGATACATAAGCCACACACTCCCAAACGTAAGACCAAAGCCTCTAATATTGTTACGAAATTACCTTGGGTAAAAGCAAAGCAAAAGGCGCCAAAACCATATTTGAATGCTGGAAATTCTTTTTCTCGGATGCTATGATCAATAATATTGTAAGATACACAAATCCAAAACTGGATATGATAAGAGTGTTTCATACTCGCCCTAGGGATTGACCTGCTATTGACTACGAGGAAATGCAAGCGATTATCGGACTTTTGTTCCTTGCTGGGGTAAAGGGAGCGCAACATTCAAATACTGATGAACTCTGGAAATTAGATGGCACAGCTCCAAATATTTTTGCAGCTACTATGTCCAAGAGAAGATTTCACCAAATAATTCAAGCTGGATTTGACGACGCCACTAAGAGGCAAGAAAATTCGGCAGTCGATAATCTTGCACCCATTCCAAAAATATTTGAAATGTTTTTCAGTCCTGGATTCTATGTGACCATAGATCAAATTGTTGGAAGCTTTCCGTGGTCGATGCAAATTTAGGCAGTGTATAGCCAATAAGCCAGCGAAATACGGAATCAAGATTTATGCCTTGGTGGACGCTAGAACATTTTTCACACAGAATCTCGGAATTTACGCCGGCAAGCAGCCTGAAGGACCATATCAACCACACAACGATGCAGCTAGTGTAGTGAAAAGACTTATACGATCCATAAGTGGAACCGGGCAAAATGTAACAACGGATAATTACTTTTCCTCTTTACCCCTAGTCAACTCTTTAGTGAACGATCATCGCTTGACAACGTAAAAACAAACCACAAATTCCCTCTGAATTGACAAATGTAAAAGTAAGACCTTTATATAGTAGCATGTTTGCATATGGTGACGATGGAAACAAGTGTTTACTTGTATCATATGTGCCAAAAAAAAAGAATGTATTACTGCTATCATTGATGAAAACACCAAAGAACATACTATGAAGCCAGAGATTATTATTGATTAGAACCTCACAAAAGGCGGAGTGGATGTTGTTGATAAAATGAAGGCAGAATACTCGGTGACTGGATTGAGCAATCGCTGGGCGTTTACTGTTTTTTGCAGCCTACTAAATATTTCAACTATAAACAGCCAAATAATTTACACAAATAACACTAATATTTTAACATATCGAAGAAGCTACATTGCAGAGCTTGGCAAGCAACTTTTAATGTCCTATCTTCAGCGACGTTCCAATATCCCAAATCTGCCTTTTCAATTGAGACTCAGAATCCGAAATATAACCGGAGAAAAGCCATCAGTTATTAAAGAGGCAAGTCCAACTATAAAACCAAGATGTTCTTTTTGTCCTGTAAGGAAGAACAGGTTCATCCAACACTATTGCCCTAACTGTAAGTTGCCGATATGTAAAGAGCACACTGGTTTAACAAATTTTACTTGCCACCGCTGCCTAGAAGAGGAAGACATCTAATTTTGTGCGTAATGCGTACATTTTTTTTGCAATAAATCCCCATATTTGTTTTGTTCTAGGGTAATGTGTATATTTTTTTAGTTAAGTAGTTTTTTGCAGTTTTAAAAATGTAAGTTTAACGGTTTTTGTGAGTTGCCAATAAACTTAACCAATAAGTACTAATGACTCATTTATTTGACCTATACCCATATGTTAGATAAAATCTAACACGCGAGTGATGGAGTAACTTTTTGAGGTGCGAGTGATGGAAGGTTAATAATTATTATTACTGTTTACATACGAAAGTTTACTTCAAAGTCTCGTAATTACTTCAACCATTCTGTTTGGATAAATCTACCTTATTTTTATCAAAATAATGTAATGTTTTTTTGTTATTTATTTGAATAGTTTTTACTTGTGGGATAAATTATACACCCTATGGCTAACTACTATCTATTTATTTAAAGAAACACACACTGTATTACACTTTACTCAGTGTCTACTAATTTACTTACACTCGGTATAATAGTTCTCATTTATTTTCACCACTTGAATATTACATTATTTATCTTCACTATCTTATTCACTATCCAATTACTAAGAACTTCTGTGAACTAACTCTTTACTGTCCGTTTCTCGAACTAACTGTTTCAATAATTATTATTCACGCACTCAAACACTCGCGTATATAAATATAGTCCTAATTAATTTATTTGAAATTCTAATGCTGGCTACAACTGAGTAGGATCATGAAGTAGAATTTCAGAAAAATATATTCAAAATCAAAAACTTTCTATATTCATTTTAATTTCTGGTAAACGATTCAAGGAAATCGATATAGCAGCTTCAACTTCAATGGGTGAATGAATTCATGAATTGAGTGGGGGGTTGTATCACTTTGACCAAATTAAGTCTATATACCCCCTTACTCCTTTCAATAATTATTATTCACGCACTCAAACACTCGCGTATATAAATATAGTCCTAATTAATTTATTTGAAATTCTAATGCTGGCTACAACTGAGTAGGATCATGAAGTAGAATTTCAGAAAAATATATTCAAAATCAAAAACTTTCTATATTCATTTTAATTTCTGGTAAACGATTCAAGGAAATCGATATAGCAGCTTCAACTTCAATGGGTGAATGAATTCATGAATTGAGTGGGGGGTTGTATCACTTTGACCAAATTAAGTCTATATACCCCCTTACTCCTTTCAATAATTATTATTCACGCACTCAAACACTCGCGTATATAAATATAGTCCTAATTAATTTATTTGAAATTCTAATGCTGGCTACAACTGAGTAGGATCATGAAGTAGAATTTCAGAAAAATATATTCAAAATCAAAAACTTTCTATATTCATTTTAATTTCTGGTAAACGATTCAAGGAAATCGATATAGCAGCTTCAACTTCAATGGGTGAATGAATTCATGAATTGAGTGGGGGGTTGTATCACTTTGACCAAATTAAGTCTATATACCCCCTTACTCCTCAAAGCACACTCCCATTACTTCTATGGAGTGCAGGATCTGTTGGGGTTTCGAGAAGGGTATATCTCCTTCTTTCACTGAGAGTTTCCCAATGTGGATAAGTAGCTTCAGTTACAGATGGGTGCATTCTGTCAGTAAATGATGAGGTGTTTCCCGTTTTTCCTTCATTCGATGCCTCAAACTTCATGTTGTACAAGTGTCGATTGAGCTTACAATGCCCTGTAAGAAAACCACTGAGAGTTCTTAGTTGGTTTTAACTAAGGCTTGACTGTGCCTTCATCTCTTTCGGTTGAAGTTTACAAAGAATATTCAATCCCAGAGTTATAACCAGTCTTTTTCTTCCTGTTTTTTGGATATTCCCTGAAGAAAATTGGAGTCGCACAGGATAGTAGCCACGACCTTCCTGGCTAGCATGATCTGTTATCCACAACAAGGAGAATGTGTTGTTCACTCCTACTTCATTAAGTTTGCCTAAGCTGTTCCAAACCATTTTCGAGCTGATGTGTACTTACTGTTTGTCCCATGGCTTTTTCTTCCTATTTCTTTTCTGGTAATTTTGATATTTTGAGCTTTTTTAACTGCTCTCTTTATCACTAGGTGAAGAGGTGAGAGGTTCTTGGCAGCTGTAAGACAGTATCTTCTAGTCTGTGTTGCATAGCCAATCTTTGGATTTTATCTGTATTTTTCCTATCTAGTTCAATGGATGTACAGGCTGTTTCACGATGAGCTCACTCTATCTTCATATTGGTGACTACTAATACGATTTCTATAAAAATTGGCATAGATGGAGAACCAGTTATGACGAATTTATGGAAAATATTTTGACATAGTAGTATATCTAGATACTATTGAAAACTAATTTTTACCAGATTGGCTCCAGTTGTTCAAGATTTTTCACCTCTTTTATTCAGTTACAACGTGCTTTGTAGTTTTTTCCTATTGCCTTCTACCATCTTTTGATTGGTGGATTCTGCTATGGATTCGTATCATTAAATAATTCACAAAAATAGCGAGGAATCGATATTCTATTTTTAGATCCATTCCATTTCAAACTGAATTGGATATTAGTTATTAAAAAAATGATTCTCTCAAAAGAATTTTTATTTAAATTTGATGAAGTAAATATACAGGGTGTTTCTAATTTCATGCGGAAAAATATTCTATTTCACAAAACTCAATCTCAAAAAAATATTTTATATCGAATAAAGTAAGGGTTGATAATTTCACCCCCTTATAATGTAAGAGGAATGTTGACAGAATACCAATGGGTAGTCATTGCGAATGAACGGAAATTACAACATTTCAAGTTTCCATCTTCACTTAAATTTGTAAAAAAAATAAAAACTCAACCTTTTAGGGGCGATTTCTCGGAAGGGGATGGACTGAGGACTTTTTCATAGGAAATACCAATCATAATTTATACGGTGGCCTGAATTTTCCGTATGAATTTAGAAACAGAGTTTAGAAGAGATAATGACCTTTTACTATTTTAAATTTTGTACTGTTTTTAATTAATTCCACCATTTAATGAAGATTCTAAAAAATTCCATAAATTTGCCATAACTTGTTCTCCATCTTTGCCAATTGTTATAGAAATCATGTTAGTAGTCTCCAAAATATAGATAGGGTAAGCTCATCGTGGAACAGCCTGTATATCCATTGAACTAGATAGGAAAAATACAGCTGTTCCTGGGTAAAATCCAATGATTGGCTTGTCTATGCAACACAGACTAGAAGATACTGTCTTACAGCTGCCAAAAACCTCTCACCTCTTCACCTAGTGAGAGAGGCAGCAGTTAAAAAAGCTCAAAATCTCAAAATGACCAGAAAAGGAGTAGGAAGAAAATCCCTAGGACAAACACTGAGTACACATTAGCTCGAAAATGGTTTGGAACATTAATGAAGTAGGAGTGAACAACACATTCTCCTTGCAGTGGATAACAGATCATGCTAGTGAACAAGAGAATGAAATAGTTGATGAGCTAGCCAGGAAGGTCGTGGCTACTACCCTTGTAGGATTCGAGCCATTCTGTGGGACTCCAATTTCCTTCAGGTAAGATCGAAAAAGACGAAGAAAGAGACTGGGTATAACTCTGGGATTGAATATCCTTTGTAAACTTCAACCAAAAGAGATCGAAGGCACTGTCAAGCCTTAGTTAAAACCAGCTAAGAACTCTCAGTGGTTATCTTACAGGGCATTGTAAGCTCAATCGACACTTGTACAACATGAAGTTTGAGGCGTCGAATGAAGGAAAAACGGGGGGGAAAACGGGGTCATTTACTGACACAATGCACCCATCTGTAACTGAAGATACTTATCCACCTTGGGAAACTCGAAGTAAAAGAAGGAGATATACCCTTCTCGAAACCCCAACAGATCCTGCACTCCATAGAAGTAATGGGAGTGTGCTTTAAGCAGTAAGGGGGTATATAGAGTTAATTTGGTCAAAGAGATACAATCCCCCATTCAATTCATGAATTAATTCACCCATTGAAGTTGAAGCTGCTATATCGATTAATTAATGAAAATTCTAAGAAATTATTGATTATTATTCTAATTTCTATTCTAATAATTCTGAAAAATAGTTATCAATAATTTTTTATAATTTTCATTAATTTTTTTATTAAATAGTGGAATTAATTAGAAACAATAAGTTTCATTTATATAACATTAATATGAGTAGATTCCACAAAGTAGGGGTCCAAACAGTGAATTCAATGACTTTTTGTTTGTCAACAAACATTTGTGAGTTAAAATTATTAGTGACAAATGCTATGTATGAAAACAAACATAATAATATTTTGGTCAGAAAATAACCCTTCCGTCTCACATTTTGTAAAACAACTGATAATTCTCATTTTCCGTGCACTTCATACTAAAAATTCAGTATTTTTCACAGTTTTTATTTCCGGCTATCATCCGAACAAAATATTATGTTAAAATGGTTTTTTACTGATAAAAAACTGGCCTAACTGCCATCCAGTAACAATGGAAGTTTATATAAATGATATACGAAGATAATAAAAAAGTCAAAGCTCTTTCAGATCCTGCAAAAAAGCAAAGCGTGAAAAGGCTATATCCAATTGAACCCATTCGTTGAGTTTGTTACGACTAAAATACTACGGAGCTTCCCCTCGCGGACTTTTAAAAAATATGTGAGAGTTTTTTTTTATGATTTTATATCCAGAAAAATACGTGTCTGGTAAAAACCATGGCGATTAGCAGAAACCAATAAATTATTCTATAAAGGAGAAAGCCATCAATTTAATTGTATAATACTGAGTCCGATGAGATAATAGAATATTTTAAGTAGCAGCGATTTCCATACAATCATTTAAGTAGAGTTGGCTTATACCTTATATCAACATTTGGCTTACAGTAAAGCATATATTTATTATTAACTGAATTAACAGTTCTATAAAAAGATCCCCGAAAAGAGTGAATAATTTTTGAATGAGGACGTCACACCAGCTTTTTTAAAACTTTTTTTCCAATTTACGGATTTCCCTTGCTGAGTTTAGTCCAAAAATGTAACACAAGTTAATTGAAATTGGTACATGGTGGACCAAAATTATAATTTATTACTTACAACGTACAACTTGGCAAATTTCATTTCAATTCTGAGCAGCGCAGATAAAGAAATGACACTCCATAACGCCTGACTGAGACTGCAGAAACTAACATAATAATTACTCTACGTGTACATGCTTTTGTACACTCCGTATAGTAATTATTTTACTGCGGTAATATCTCGAGAATAAAATCCCGATGGTTCGAGGATGTCAACATATTTTTATCAAGAATAAATACAACATAGATTTAGATTTTCATCACCAATACAATTTGAAATATTTATGTACATTTTTAAATCTAGAATTTTATAATTTTTACCGTAATTGACAAAAAATGTATTACTGTTCCCAGACTAATACCAATCGCTCTCGCAACCCTAAAACAACACAATTTTTATTGGTGTACCAAATTTTATTCATATACCCAGTTGATTTTATGTTAATGTAAACTTCTATGCTACCAATATGTAGAAGGGCGTTACTCACAGTCCCGAAAGCGAGAAAATGCTTTCATGGAGGCGTTTATTGGTATTATTTTCAAACGAATTTGAATATTTAAATATTGAATTTTTCCTGGAAAGTTTTCCCAAAGCATACGATTTTTAAGTAGGTAATAGTATATTTTGAATATTGTCGATAATGGATTTTGAAAATTAACAGAAACAGGAGCCAAAAAATTGTTAAGTTTTATAATTTTATTAAAACGCGATGTACAAAAAATATCTTGTTCGTATCGTTAGGGAAGTTTGGATCCGTATTCCTGCAGGAAATCTACGCTATTGTCACATTTTTGCAAATGAACATCAAAAGGAGGTATAGAGGACAAAAGATCCTTATAGTGTCAGATAGTCAGTCAGGCATCACTAAAATGTTTAGCATGTCCCCAGATCAGATACAGATCAAAAAAATTCTGGATTAAATATGATTTGGGCGTTTTTTATAACAAAGTTCCCACTCTCCCCCACCTCTTATTTGAGTAGATACAATGTAACGGTAAGAGGCGCCAGCTTAAAGGGCTCCGGCTAGAGACTCCTCTCAAGGGTGATTCGACCCCAAGTTTATTTCGCATAAGTGCTACAGAAAGGTTGTAAAAATTGAGGGCGCCACTACCTTTTTGACGTCGATAAAAATACTAATGAAAAAACTAAGGCGGGAAAGGTAGAAACGCCTTGTAAAATTTAAATGAAAGTAATAATAAAGTTACTTAGAAAAAGAAAATTTTAATACTCTACCTCGGGCGACATCTCCCTCAACTTTTATAGTTGAGGATTTATAAAAAATAAAAAATAAGAATTCATATATTTATACTCCTGCCACAGGAAATGAACAGAGAGGAGAATTTGTATTTAGGTACTTAGCTTATGAATATGAAGTGGTTTCCTGAAGAAGGTAGCTAGGTCTTGCCTCTACGAAATCTTGAGAAGAATTCGAAGAAGATAGGTAGATAGTCTTGATTTGTACTGCTGTGTCCTGGTCTAGGGCGGTATCCTGGGGTTATATCCTTACCTAGGGCTTATATTCTTGCCTATATCCTAGGGCTGGGGTTATATCCGAGAGTTGGGGTTATATCCTCGGAGCTGTGCTTACCACAGCAAAATTGACTAGGTACGAAAAGTATAAAACGATAAAAAAATGAGGTCTTTCCTCGGTGAGAGTCGGTAATGGAAAGGGTTGTCGCTCGTGGCGTTGAAAAAAATGGAAACATCCGTTGGCAGACGTCAATTGTCTTATGGTCAGGGTTGAAATTTGAGATCACAGAACTATAATTGGAAGTGGCCAATGAGACGACGAGCGGTAATTGAAAGGATTCGTTCAATAAAATCGAAACAGGTCGATAGACAACACTGAACTTGTAATACCAAATATACGCAGAATTTTTCGAAGGATACGATGACTGTTATTGTCATGCTTCTCAATTAGGTAGATTTTACAAAATTCAACTTTTTAAATCTTTTAAATTCAATTACGCCCTCTAGAGGTGCAACTACAGAGATATGACCGACGGCCGTTCTTATTTGCCCACCCGGTATATTTGGAAAGAACGGAACAACTGTGACATTGTAATAAATATATCTCTTGCAATTCCATTCAGATTTCAAGTGGATCTCTATCGAAATAATATCCAATAAAATTTTAAGTACAGCTGCTTCAGAAATAATAATACAGGTCTATAACATCTCCATATTTCGAAACCAAACGACTATTAGAACGTTAGATATGCAAAGCATTATTTTTCTTCGTATCTATTTTGTCCAGCTGCATTTTAGTGATATATTCGAGGATATATTTTACAGTAACTGCAATCCGTATACCGCCTAAACCTCCAAATAGAGCGGAAAGCTTTAACTGTAGAAGCTTTTGATAGCTCATAACATGAAAACTAGAAAAAATATTAACTAAACTTCTTTAAATTATTCTAACAAAAAAAAGGTACTCCTTTCTTCACGTTATTTTTGCCTATTTTTTCCTTGATTCACTCAACAAAAGTACGTTCTTCTAAAACTGATTCATTTCAATTTTCCTATTGACAAGTGCAATAATTGATTGGTAGATAACCATCACCTCCTAATTTACGGTTTTTCCACAAAACAGTACACGGTGTCATGAGGTTGACTCCTCTTTAATCCTAGGATGTTTTGAAGAGATTTCGTATTTTCATTAAGGTGGAGTAGGTTTTTATTTTGTTTGCAAACCTTTCTTCTTTTATAGTTGGTTTTCTAAAAAACACCTGATTCTTTCACACCATAACAGGTGAATTTTTGTTTCGGGAGTTTAAAGCAGCTTCCATTGGTTGAGCTATACAATTTTCTCTTCCATTTTCTTCTTCACATGTTCTTTCCATTCCAATTTAGTATCCAGAGTCATGCTGACACATTTTGAATTGTGGCAAGGGAAAGAACTATCACTTATTCTCGGCAAGATCATTGACATATACTTCCCATAGCTGTATCTTCATGTTCATACCAATCTTAGTCTGCTGGTATTACCAGTATACTGAACTGAAACCTAAAATATTAGTTCCCGAGGAAAGTCTCTGCATGCTGCAACTAGGTCAACTCTCCCTCTTCTATTCAGCAGTCTTCCATGCGTTGAGCCCTGTGATTATGTGGTGCTGTCCACTCCGCAAGTTTGTAAGTAGAAGTTTCTTCCATCCCATAGAATCTACATTCTTCCCGTTCCACGAAATCGAGCATTTAAAGGTTCTTATTCAGGAAGCAGTGCTCTATCAGAACTATTGAAGCAGTCTTTCTCTTGCTTATACTTTGATTTCACTGTCTCAGCTCTACACTAGATCTCTCCAATGGTTTGACCTTTTTTTCCCGAGGGAGGGGAAGCTCTACCAGCCTGTCCCAGCAGCTGGGATGTGCAATGCTGCCGGGTGTTGTGTGGGGCTCGCACCCACTAAAGTCCATACCTTCAGGAGTAGCCGTGTAAATAATAATTTTCCGTCCTGTCTCTGCCTTCCATTTCTTTGTTTTCCATTGTATTACAAATGAAAATGCATACATTAGGTTCCACTTTTCAGGATGACTGAGCATGATTTCCACTAATTCATCCGTTCCTGGAAATACGACCTGCCACTTCCTCTCTCTCTTCTCTCCATTTATTGCATTCTGCATACATATGTTCCGGACTATCGCTGACTCCGCACATAAGGCATAGATCAGTCGTGGTTTTACCGATTCTATTTGTGTAAGTCCCAAACGATCCGTGTCCAGTTAGATACTGCGTAAAGTAATATTTCGTTTTCTTGTGCTAACACTCTATCTTGGGATATCCTTAATGAGCCTCCGGGTCCACTTCGCCGTTCCGCTGTTTTCTATCCATCGTCGCTGCCATCTCCCCAGCGTTTTCTTCCGCGCCATTCTTCTTTTTCCAGGAAGCCTCGTGCCTATTTTGTACAGGAGACCTGATATTACTTGGGCCGCATCCGCAGATACCGTTCTGTATGCTGATATCACCCTCAGTAATCCCTTTGTCTGTGTGCTGATAAGTTTGTCACGGTATTTCTGAGTCTTAAAGACAGCTCTGTCCACACTGGGGCCGGAAAAAGAAGAACGCTGTGCATGATCGTACATAGCTCCTGTCGCCTTGCATAATTGGGTTATCCAATGTTTGGAAGGAGTCCCCTCATGACTTCTGCTTTCCTGTTAGCTTTCTCTATGCAATGATCCACGTGCTTGGCGAACGATAATTTGGGGTCTAATACCACTCCCAGGTATTTCAGAGCGTTCGATGGCTTGACCATGTTGTCCTTCGATCTAATTTGGAAGTTTTCTCTGTTCCTTGGACCCCTGAGTATTAACAATTCGGTTTTCTGGGTATCAACCTCCAATCCCACTGATCTCATCCACTCTAGAATCCCTGCAAGTGCGCGTTCAGCCTTCCTTACTACTCTATCTTTGTCATCACATTCTATGGTGACCAATAAGTCATCCGCATAGGCAATCATGCCCACTTTTTCTTCAAGAGGCACTCTAAGAGCACCCTCGTAAAGTACATCCCATAGTTTAGGTCCCTTGACTGATCCTTGTGGGACTCCTATTGTGCACAGCCATTTGACAGAACCCGCTACCACCCATCTCTCTGAAATAGTCCTCCACCATCTCCACCAGGTATTCTGAGCACTCAGCTTTCCTTAGTTTATCTATGATGTGATGCCATCTCGCAGTATTGAATGCCTTTTTAACATCTATAGTTATCGCCAGTAGCCATTTGCTCTGAGATTTGTTGACCCAGTCAGTCAAACTCAGCACCGCCGTTATTCTGGACCTCCTCTTCACAAATCCATGTTGGTTCTTCGTCTAGTCGGTTTATAATCATTCTTCCAAATAATTTGCCAAACGTGTTCCATAGGCAAAACGGCCGGAATGATGAAGATACATTAATATCTTTCCCTTTTTTTGGAATAATGGTCATCTGACCTACTTTTTTGGTTTTAATATCTGGCAATATTATATTGGTGATGATACGCTAAAGAATTTCGGCCCGCGAAAAGACGTTTTAACCTCTTTCTTTCCTAGTTCATTTGCTTCCATTACATAATAAACGTACCGCCCCAAATTTGAATATCTTTTTCAGCTGATAGATTTTCGTTAAGTTTGATGTTGCGTTTAATTCCTTAACAGATTTTGATGTAATTTCCAATAATTTAATTAAAATTCTCAAATCCCCAAAACCAATTAATTTGAATGAAATGAATTATTAAAATCTTTTTGAGGTTCTCGAAAACAAATTTCTGGTGGAAAGCTAGTACGAATTATATATTTCAAGTCATTAAAAATAATGACAAGCTGAACAGGCTTAAATTTTATTAAGCTATTTAGATAATTTCAGATCTTTTAATTGGCATCTTATTTTTTAATATTCATAATTTTGTTCAGTCTCAAATTAAATAAGGGCCATGTAACATTTTTAATTGGTAAATTTTTTTGCAGCATCAGAGAGCAGCCTTTCGAATTACGAACAAAATAAAGATTTTGGTTGGCTAGATAAGAAAAGTTATGTTAGATATCGTTTTGAATCTTCTCTTCTGTGTTCTGGATATTGTCCAGACAATAAATACACTACTTTTCTTTATTTCCACTCAATGCATTTTGAGGGCATTATTGTGCTATTGATTGAAATTCGACATTCATACTGCCAAAAACCTCATAATACCTTCATTTGAATCTCCAAAAATGATCTTATAGGATTTATGTCAATTTTTAACAGTTTTTAACAATAATTGATAATTTTTAACCATTTTTGATAGTTTTTGACCATTTTTCAAAATTTTAGACCATTTTTAAAAATTATTGACCATATTTGATAATTATTGACAATTGTTGACAATTATGGACCATTTTTCCGAATTTTTGACCATTTTTGACAATTATTGACCATTTTTGACCATATTTCAAAATTTTTGACAATTTTTCAGAAATTTTAACAATTTTCCAAAAATTTTAACAATTTTTTCAAAATTTTTGACCATTTGTCAAAATTATTGACCATTTCTGATAGTTGTCGACAATTATCGACCATTTTTCAAAATCTTCGACCAATTTTGACAATTATTTACCATTTTTGACGATTATTGACTGTTTCTCAAATTAGTGACCATTTTTCCAAATTTTTGACCATTTTTCGAAATGATGACAATTTTTAACCATTTTTGACAATAATTGTCCATTTTTAACAATAAGTGACAATTTTTAACCATTTTTGATAGTTTTTGACCATTTTTGACAACTTTTCAAAACCATTTTTGATAATTATTGACAATTGTGGACCATTTCTCCAAATTTTTTAGCATTTTTGACAATTATTGACCATATTTCAAAGTTTTTGATAATTTTTCAAAAATTTTTTCAAAATGTTCGACCATTTTTCAAAATTATTCACCATTTTTGACAATTATCGACCATTTTTCAAAATTTTAACAATTTTTGACAATTATTGACCAATTTTGACAATAGTTGTTGTTGAAACAAGTGTGGTTTTGAAAAAATATTATCACGATTTTTCCTAAATTCTGTTTTCACTTCAGGACAAAAAGGCGTTAAATGAATATAAAAATCAAATTTCGCGAATACAAGATATTAGGAGAATTTTTTTACTCAAGTATTCTGGATAGTTCATTCATAAAAAGGGCATATCAGTTCTAATTTATTTGAAACATGTTTCATTTGCACCGAGTCCAAATGCACCGTTAAAGAAAAAATAATGTATAAGTTCGGTCCTGTGAATGTATTATTTATCTAATATTAGCGCCTTATTAAGGTTATGCTGGGTTATTTTTCCTGAAAAAAAAATTAATCACCCTGAAAACAAAAAAGCAAAAAAGTATTTGAATTAAAAAATGCACTTCCTTTTATCTACATCGTGTCTGCATAGATTCCATTTTATCATATATGAAAAAAATATATAAATTCTCATTCACCTTCCGACTCACTATGCTATTTACCCTTTTTTGAGAATAATGAACATAATTTCTTGGGAAAATCATTTTAGTTGATTTTCACAAAAAAGGCACGTAATTTATTTTCACAGATTATTTATTTTGTCATTTTTGTCCAACTAACAATTTCCAACTATAAGGCTTTGAAAAGGGCGTCGAACCAGCACTCTAGTAGAACGCTTCTGATGCGATAATTTCGGTGAAGCAGTATCGAGCGCGCTTAGTACTTGGATAGGTGACCACTAGGGAAACACCGTCGTAGAGCCCGTACAGCCTGCAGCGAAACACCTTAGATTACTAGGGTCACAGCTCGCAGGTATTATACCAATGAGCACCAGGTATAATGTAGATATGCCGTCTTTCGGAGAGGTCCCGAATCAATGGATAAAGATCCCTGCCACTGGTTGGAACACTAGTGGATTCGGCAAAATTTTCGGTCAGGGGTAGAGGGCTTCCGGCGTCGGTTGCAGAAATAGACCAACGTTAAATAACCGAATAAAAAAAAGGCTCTAAAAACTTGTATGAAAACTGCTATTAACTATTTTCATAATCAATACTTGTAATGAAACTGTGACACGAAAACTGAAAAGGAATAATAGGAATATAGAGACATGAAAATGTCTCCAATTTGCATTTATATTCAACTGTGCTTTTGGCTTAAATATTACAAAACAATAGATATTTATTATTAAACAAAATCAATAAATAAATTATTATTATAATATTATTTGACACGTTTCACTTATCATCAGAAGTAACTTATTGAAATAAATATAAACAAACAAGTTGCTGATACCTCATTATTACATTATATTCATTCACATCAGTCAATGACAAGAAGGGAAGGATTCAAAGGAAATAATGTAAAAATGTAAACATCAAACGAACAAGTGTGAAGACAAACGAAACTATAACTTCTCACAACTTAATTTTTAACCACTAACCACTCTAACTAAGATTAGGGTCATTTTTTTGGTAACTAAAAACCATATAAATATGTCATCAACTTGTCCTGGAGATCTACTCTACCCATGTGTTAGTTATACAAAAAACGATAAATAGAATCTGCAATGATTGAGGTAGTTGTCGTACTTAAAGTTACAACTTTTCTCAGGTTTTTATTCCTTGAACCCAAAAATTATAGTCGTAGGTAACTGATGTAGGTATACGTACTTGTGTATTTACGTGAGTAATTGTGAATTGTATTTGTAGGAAAAATTCTATACAAAACTCTTGCAGACAGTTTCACTTTTCGCACTACTATTTACAACCGTAATGTAAAGTTCTCATTTTTGAACCGCTTCTGATTTAAAAGATTTACAATAAAACTGTATTAATGTTATAAATGAAACTAACTGTTTCTAATTAATTCCACTATTTAATGAAAAAATTATGAAAATTCATAATTTTTTTTTTCATAATTTTTTCATTAAATAGTGGAATTAATTAGGAACAGTTAATTTCATTTATTACATTAATATGAGTAGATTCCACAAAGTAAGGGTCCAAACAGTAAATTCAAATAAAACTGTTGTAATTACTTTTCACCCAGGTGGAAAGGTTGTTCTCTGGACCTGGCAATGACAAAATAACAGGATTATCGTAGGAATGGTCAAATTATCGGAAGATTGATAACAAATAGGGCCTCTTTGAAGCAAAAATACTAGCTTTGACGAAGAAGAAGGATTTTGACAACTTTTGACGATTATTGACCATTTCTCAAAATTTTGACAGTTATTGACCATTTTTCAAAATTTTAACAATTATTGACCATTTTCCAAAATTTTACCAATTATTGACCATTTTTAATAATTATTGACCATTTTGACTGTTTTTCAAAATTAGTGACCATTTTTCCAAATATTTGATAATTTTTGACAATTTTTCAAAATGATGACAATTTTTAACCATTTTTGACAATTTTTGACAATAATTGTCCATTTTTAACAGTTTTTAACAATAATTGACAATTTTTAACCATTTTTGACCATTTTTCAAAATTTTAGACCATTTCTCAAAATTATTGACCATTTTTGACCATATTTTAAAATTTTTGACAAATCTTCAAAAACTAACAATTTTTGACAATTATCAACTATTTTTCAAAATTTTGACAATTTTTAACAATAATTGTCCATTTTTGACAGTTTTTGACAATTTTTGGCCATTTTTGATAGTTTTTGACAATTATTGGCTATTTTTGACAATTTTTCAAAATTATTGACCATTTTTGATAGTTTTTAACAATTATCGACCATTTTTCAAAAATTTAACAATTTTTAACAATTTACCAATATTGACAATAATTGTCCATTTCTGACATTGTTAAAAATAATTAACAATTTTCAACCATTTTTGATAGATTTGACAATTTTTCAAAATTTTAGACCATTTGTCAAAATTATTGACCATTTTTGACCATATTTCAAAAACTTTAACAATTTTTGAAAATTATCAACTATTTTTCAAAATTTTGTCAAATTTTAACAATAATTGTCCATTTTTGATATTTTTTGACAATTATTGGTCATTTTTGACAATTTTTCAGAAGTTTTAACTATTTTTCAAAATTTTTGACCATTTCTCAAAATTATGGACCATTTTTGATACTTTTTCAAAATTTTAACAATTTTTGACAATTATTGACAAATTTTAACAATAATTGTCCATTTTTGACAATTTTTGACCATTTTTGATAGTTTTTGACAATTATTGACCATTTTTGAAAATTTTTGACAATTGACCATTTTTGAAAATGTTTGACCATTTTCCAATTTTTTTAAAGTTTTTGTCAATTATCGACCATTTTTGACAATTTTTGAAAAATTTTGACCATTTTTCAAAATTTTTTGACCATTTTTCAAAAATTTTTGGCAATTATCGACCATTTTCAAAAATTTTTGACAATTTTTGACAGTTTTTGACAATATTTGACACTTTTTGACACTTTTTGACAATTATTGACCATATTTCAAAATTTTTGACAATTTTCATATAATTTTATTTGATTTTTAATCTGATAAATTGTTGAATATTCACCAATTGAGTTAATTCGGCGTGGTTTGATCAAATAGGCGAGCGAAAAAGATTCCTTTTTTTGTGCTAGAGCGTAAAGTAACAACGGCATTTGTCGACTTTACGATTTCATTTGAATATAGTAATTAGTCACTGTACGCGCGACTGTAGAAAAAACAATGACTAGAAGCTTCTCTCACGCGCTGTTTTCTTCGCTTCCCACCAAATAGAAGCCACCTGGCGCCTGATTCTCGAATATGTAGGAATTGGATCCCATGGGAAAAATGTGATGTTTCCTATAGAAATTTCAGATAATGTATTCTCGAACCATAGTATGGGAACATATTCCTTCACATTTCAGAAGAACTGCTTCCAATGCCATGATCCATGGGAATAAGCAATTTCCAATGGGAAACACAATAAATGTGAGGTTATAGGATCGTTTATGTTTACAATTTCGTTGTTTCGTGAATCAATATTTTTCGGAAGTTTAGAAAGTTAAAATATTACATTAGTGGAGATGGCAAACTTAGATGAATTGGCTCATCTAAAGGCTCTACGAAATTTGGAGGTGGCTGAAAGATTAGCCAGAAGGTTCATGTCTAGAAGAGTGTTTGTCAGAAAATCTCTTCATTAAAGTTTTTCGTTTGTCCAAAGACGTCACTAGAGAGTTGATTGATATGCTGGATCCATTTCTGGAAGCATCTTCGAGAAATTCAGCGCTGAGTGAAGAAATTAAGGTTTCGGTTGTTTTGTTTACAAAATTGAGTTAACAATATTTAATGTTTTATTTTTCAGGTCCTGGTTTCTCTCAATTTATGTGCAAGTGGAAGTTACCAGAATTCAGTTGGTCAGAATTCATATTTTGGCGTAAGTCAATCTTCTGCAAGTCGGTGTATAAGGGAAGTGACAAACGCTCTTAATAAAGGTCCAATTTTTAATCATTGGGTAAAATTTCCACGAACTCTTCTTGAATTGCAAAATATTGTATATTAATAATAATGTATATTATTATAGTAAAACAAAACTATTATACAAAATATAAATATATTAATAAATAAAAACAAGTAAATAATAAAAAACAACAAAAAATGACATCCCAAGTCAGTCAAAAGCTATAGAAACCCAAAAAAACCTTGCAATCCTAAATATAACAATAAAAATCATTGGAAGTACAAAAAGGTAATTTTCATCATTAAGAGATCTTAAGAAAAATGTTCAAATTATTATTTACAATCTTGAGGATTGAGCCACCATGTGCTCTAGTGCAAAGGCAATCCTATTGCCAATTGAAAGATTCTCTCTCAGTATTTCTATTTTTTTTTTATTTCTACTTCCTTTTCAGCAATTCTGCTCATTTCGTCACAGGCATTTTTGGAACGTACCAAGCGCTGTGTTGCTATATTCTTCCTTTTTATTCTTTTTTTTTTGGCTCGTTCCCTTTTTGGTTTCAGCTTGTTCCAAGGCTTGTTCAGATTCTTCGAACACCAACGAATCCTCTTCATTATATCTGATTTCTTCAGCATAATTGTGTTCTGGCTGTAACTGAAAACATATCATAATTAAGAAAACTAAAATATCAAAACTTGATATAATAATGACTGAATTCAAACTTACAAAAACTACTTCAGATTCTGCAACATTGTCATCACCCTCTAGGGCAGTCACATCTAGAATCTGAAGGAGATTTTCATCTTCTTCTGTTAAAAGTACATCTATGGGTGGTCCTCCTGTACATTTCATATGCTTTTTTGTATCAGTATTTTTTTTCTTGACATTTTTCTTGATATCTTGCCAAGTCTACATGGAATCAAGATATATGATGAGATGAGATCAATACCTTCCCTTCGCCAATGAATCCAATCCTTTTTGCTCCCGGAATTTCATTTAACCTCTCCTTAATATTTTTCCATTGTTGTTGGGAATCTTTGTAGGAGAAAAGTTGATGGAATTTTCCCTTTCTTAAGTCCTCAGAGACCTCCATTATCTCTATCAGCAGTTTTTGAAGCTTGCTTCTTATTGCACGACATAGGACTTTTGAGAAGGCTAGTGAACTCGTCAAACGTGTGATGTTACGAAAAAGCTTTCGTCACGCGATAACTCATTCAAGCGACTGTGCGCAATCTCTCTTGCCGCACTGAGCTCGCACACCTATAGGTGTGAAAAATTGTCAAAGATGGTCAAAAATTGTCAAAATTTTGAAAAAATGGTTAATAATTGCCAAATATGTTAAATTTTTTGAAAAATTGTCAAAATTTTTTAAATATGGCCAAGAATTGTCAAAAATTTGGAAAAATGATCAAAAATTGTCAAAAACTGTCAAAATTTTGGAAAAATGATTAATAATTGCCAAATATTTTCCAAAATTGTCAAAAACGGTCAAAAATGGTCAATAATTGTAAAAAATTTTGAAAAATGGTGAATAATTGTCAAAGACGGTCAATAATTGTAAAAATTCGTCGAAAACTGTCAAAAATGGTCAATAATTGTTAAAATTTTTGAAAAATTGTTAAAAATTTTTAAATATGGTCAAAAATTGTCAAGAATTTGGAAAAATCGTCAAAAATTGTCAAAAACTGTCAAAATTTTGAAAAAATGTTTAATAATTGCCAAATATTTTCAAAAATTGTTAAAAATTTGGAAAAATGGTTAATATTTGTCAAATTTTTGAAAAATGGTCAAATTTTTCGAAAAATTGTCAAAAATGGTCAAAAATTGTCAAAATTTTGAAAAAATGGTCAATAATTATAAAAAACTGTCAAAAATGGTCAATAATTATTAAAAATTGTCAAAATTTTTGAAAAATGGTCAAATTTTTTGAAAAATTGTCAAAAATGGTCAATAATTGTCAAAACCTGTCAAAAATACTCAAAAATTGTCAAAAATGGTCAATAATTGTTAAAATTTTGAAAAATGGTCAAAAATTTGAACAAATGATCAATTGTCAAAATTTTCATAAATGGTCAATTATTGCCAAATATGTTAAAATTTCTGAAAAATTGTCAAAAATGGTCAATAATTGTCTAAGACGGTCAATAATTGTCAAAATTCGTCAAAAATGGTCAAAAATTATAAAAATTTTTGAAAAATGGTGGAAAATTCACGAAAAATGGTCATTCTATTGTGCATAAGAAGCAAGCTTCTGTCGGCGGTCCGACGACCGCTCACCTTTTTTTTTCTCTCTTTGAATTTTTCTATCATTATTTCTGTCCATTTTTTTGTTCAAATTCTTGCACATAAATATTTATTTCCAAAAAATTGGGTACATAACGCCATTATTGGAAACTGATAGAGATAAATTTTATTTCTCTATGGTTATTACCAATATAACTTGCACCTTTTTCATTGGTGTATTCGTTAAAACACAAGAAACCATCAACGACAAACCCCATTCCATCAATAGTCTGGGAAAAACTATGCCATCGGATTCAAGAATAGGGGACATGCCAGAATACAGTTTCCTATGGGAAATAAAAGCATGGGATCATATTCCTATAGGATCTAAATCCTACAGATTCGAGAATCGGGCGCCTGTTTAGGAAGTCTACTATTTCAATATTCGTTGTTTTCCAACAACAATCAGAAACTGTCGACCATTGCAATCAGTAATATTAATTACGCGAAGGCAGAGACACTCTGGCGACAGTAAATTCGTTGTTTGCTATGACCAGCTCTTCTCTGATCGTTGCTGAAAGTTTTGATTGTTGTTGGAACAAACCTATATAGTATTTTACCTCATCTCTAATTTAGAATTTGCTTAATAATACAAAGTATATGTTCATTTTCGGAATTTAATATCTATCTTCTTGTTTAAACCAACACATAAACCCCAGTAAATATGTCACTGTGAAATGTATCGCAGTAATACAATTTAAATTGCGTCGGTGAAGCCTTAGTGGAAAGTTACATATTGCTCGCATATGGAGAACTGTTTACCCACATACAGAGTTAGATTTAAGTTGATAATGAGATCCTGAATTCTGTGCACCATCTATAATAATTGCGTGCGATGGAATACAATAATTATCTCCAGAATAACGTTGACATTGCATTTTATAATTAAACTTGGTAACGACATAGATATACACTGAAAAATGTGGTGAAAACATTCTAAAATATTTGAAAAGAGTTGCAATTCCACTTTTTTTTTTTCGATTATTATATTTATACTATAAGCTATAAGGGATGCAGTAACAATTACTAGTCGAGAACTATTTTGCGCCCGAGCGATAGCGAGGGATGGCAATAAGGTTCGAGACTAGTATTATATCCCGTGAAGTATAAAATTGTGAAAAATGGTCAATAATTGTCAAAGACGGTCAATAATTGTTAAAACCAATCAAAATTCGTCAAAAACTGTCAAAAATGGTCAATGTTTGTTAAAATTTCTGAAAAATTGTCAAAGACTGTCAAAATTTTCAAAAAATGGTTAATAATTGCCCAATATGTTAAAATTTTTGAAAATATGTCGAAAATTTTCAAATATGGACAAAAATTGTCAAAAATTTGGAAAAATGATCTAAAATTGTCAAAAACTAGAAAGACTAGTATTATATCCCGTGAAGTATATAAGATTTTTTCTCCTCTACGCAGAATTTATTCTTGGATTTTTATTAATTTAACCCTTAACTGGTGTGGTGAAAAATAAAAACGTTTAATGTATGGCGGGGTCAAAACTGACCTGCTCATTTTTTAAGTACAATAAACGTAAAAAAAAATTATCCAATGTTATAGAGAGAATCTACCAGTAATATAAAAACAATATTACCCGAAAAAAATTTATTTCATATAACGTAAAAATAAAGATACAAGTTGAAAATAATCTGTTAGAAAAATTAAAAATTCAAAAAAAAATAAAATGAAAAAGAAATATTTTTGGAAAAAATAGGAATTCGTAACATAAATGTCCAGATAATCGACACACAGAAAAATTTTGACAAAATGAAAAAAAATAACAAACATGTTTGTACAGGCAGAAAATCTAGTCAGAACATTTATTACATGTATTTGTGGATTTTACAAACATGTTTCTGACATTTTTCACATATAAGTGAATGTTTATTATCATTGCGTGGACAAAGGTAACATCTTGCACGTTAGGAGGTCTCCCAATGGGCCTTTCATCAATTTCTGGAATGTTGCCAACTTGACGAATAAGCGCTCCCAAGTGTCTAGGGATATTTAGCATTTAAGTCCGTCGGACCATATGATTGTGTATTAGTTCTCTTCCTAAGCTTATAAGATATTTTTGTCGTGTTAGCTGAGAATCTGGATTAGCAGCATTATAAAGAATAGTTCCATTCACACCAGCAATATCCATAATTCGTAACCAAATAGCCTGTGGCCACCTCCTAGTTCGCCATCCTACTTTATAACTGGCACAATTTTAATCTAATGCGTCTACGCCGACTTCAGTTAAATTGTAAAAGTCTATTATATCTGGTAGTTTTTTCTCTGTATCCAAAATTTGGAAAAAATGGTTAATAATTGCCAATTATTTTCAAAAATTGTCAAAAGTCAATAATTGTTAAAGATGGTCAATAATTTGTAACGGCTACTCAGTTTAGAGAGCACCTCAGGTGTAGATTCTGAGACCAAACTAGTAAAAATTCAGAGAGTAGTCTTACCGGTTCTCGGGTAATCCTACTTGAAATTTATTTTAATTAAGGTACTGAAGGAAGTTAATAATTAATAAAAATTATGAAAGTTAAGAAAGGTAAGTGGGCGCCACTCTGAATAATACTAGTTTATTTTACCCACATCAGCATTATAGCGACAAATCCTGTAAGATTGGAAGGGAAAAAAACTATATGAACAACGTTATTAAATTTACAAGTTGTATATTGACGTTGTTACAAAAAAAATTTAAATAGAATATTACATTGTTAAAGAAAATTATTTACTTTGATATTACATTGTTAAAGAAAATTATTTAACAACGTGGTTCATACATCCTGTATTTTTAGATAAAAGAAATACTTAAAGAAAGCAAATAAAAAACAATAAAATCGAATAACCGATTCTACACCGGTAAATACATACATATTTTAAATATGTATATATTTTTAAAAGGGTTTGAAATATATTCAAAGATAATATGGAAGAAATATGAAAGGAAAAAAAAACAAAATCATATCGATATATATTCCTGGCACTGGAACGACATTGCTACATAATAAAAATAGGAAAGTAGAAAACTGTTAAGAAAGAATAGTTAACATACATTTAGCGAAATAACTTACCATTCACATGAATGCACTTTTCAAAGATAAGATAAGATAAAAATAAAATTCTGCTTCAATGGCACATGTTCACAGGAAAGAAGAATGAAAATCTCTTTGTCACTATTTAAATACACGAAATCATGTGAAAGATAACAGACTTACGTCTCATGTTCATGTCAAGCTCGGACGCTTTGACCAGGAAAGAAATTTACATTTCAAAAGTGAATTCTTAATTCATATTTAATTAATAAGTGGTAGAAGAAGAGATAAGAACGAGGTCGAAGTGGGAATAGCACATAGCAGTGGATATTTTCCCGACAGACGGAACTCGATCGGCCCGTATAGAAACGTTGATTTCGACTCTCGTCGACAGTAAATATATTCAGCCTTGAAATATTTTTCGGTGTTGGGTATGAGAAAGGACTGGCTATTCGCCGCCCACACGATAATTTATGATTAAATAGAAAAAAGTAAAATGAACGAAATTGACTTTACAAATTGTCAAAACCAATCAAAATTTGTCATAAATTGTCAAAAATGGTCCAAAATGATCAATAATTGTTAAAATTTTGGAAAATGGTCAAAAATTGTCAAAATTTTGAAAAAATGGTCAAAAATTGTCAAAATTTTGAAAAAATGGTCAATAATTGTCAAAGACGGCCAGTAATTGTCAAAATTCGTCAAAAACTGTCAAAAATGGTCAATAATTGTTAAAATTTTTTAAAAATTGTCAAAAACTTTTAAATATGGTCAAATATTGTGAAGAATATTGAAAAATCGTCAAAAATTGTCAAAAACTGTCAAAATCTTGAAAAATGGTTAATAATTGCCAAATATTTTCAAAAATTGTCAACAATTTTGAAAAATGGTCAAAATTTTTGAAAAATTGTCAAAAATGGTCTATAATTGTCAGAACCTGCCAAAAATGCTCAAAAATTGACAAAAATGGTCAATATTATAATTGTCAAAAATGGTCAATGATTATTAAAATTTGAATAAATTGTCAAAAATTGTCAAAATTTCGAAAAAATGGTCAATAATTGCCAAATATGTTGAAATTTTTGGGAAATTGTCAAAGAGGGTCAGTAATTGTCAAAATTCGTCAAAAATGGTCAATAATTGTTAAAATTTTTGAAAAATTGTCAAAAATTTTTAAATATCGTTAAATATTGTCAAGAATTTGGAAAAATCGTCAAAAACTGTTAAAATATTGAAAAAATGGTTAATAATTGCCAAATATTTCCAAAAATTGTCAAAAATTGGGATAAATGGTCAATAATTGTCAGAACCTGCCAAAAATGCTTAAAAATTGTCAAAAATGGTCAATATTATAATTGTCAATAATGGTCAATGATTATTAAAATTTGAAAAAATTGTTAAAAATTGTCAAAAATTTGGAAAAATGATCAATAATTGTCAAAATGTTTGAAAAATAGTCAAATTTTTCGAAAAATTGTCGAAAATTGTCAAAATTTTGAAAAAATGGTCAATAATTATTAAAAATTATCAAAAATTTTGAAAAATGATCAAAATTTTTGAAAAATTGTCAAAAATGGTCAATAATTGTCAGAACCTGCCAAAAATGCTCAAAAATGGTCAATAATATTGAAATTTGAAAAAATTATCAAAATTTTGAAAAAATGGTCAATAATTGCCAAATATGTTTAAATTTTTGGAAAATTGTCGCAAATGGTCAATAATTGTCAAAATTCGTCAAAAATGGTCAAAAATTGTCGAAATTTTTAAAAAATGGTGAAAAATTCACAAAAAATGGTTATTCTATTGTCCATAAGAAGCAAGCTTCTATCGGCGGTCCGCCGACCGCTCACCTATTTTTGGCGTACTTTCACGAAAAATCTGATGTATTAAAGTCTCCATCAAGTTCTAGTGAACTCTGTGCAATGAAAATGGACAATGTTAAATTAAAGCATGAAATCATAATTGTTACTATTCCTGATTCCAAAAATGGAATGGCATGTAAATTTACAGTGACTAAAATTGAAGATGTTGTTTCAAAATAGTTCGAAATTACATTGTTATAAGATCCCACATGACGAATATTAATTCTCGCTTCTTTATGCGATATCAAAATGAAAAGTGCTTAAACCAGCCTGTCGGGAAAAAACTCGATTTCTTCAATTCCAAGTAAAATTGCTAAATTTCTGAACTTTAAGGAGTATACTGGACACTCCCTTAGAAGAACGTCGGTCACTTTATTAGCGAATACTGGAGTTGGTCTTAGCTCTCAAACGACATGGCGGATGGAAATCTGCAACTATAGCGGAAAGTTATTTAGCGGAGAGTGTCAATAATAAAAAGGAAGTTGCAAATAAAATTTTATACAATATAAGGAAGCCAGAAGTCTCCTGCAGTACTTCAAGAGTAACAGAAAACTTGGTTAGATATGGAGGAATTATGGAGTCAGAACATTTCATACAAATTGAGAAAAAACGGGAAAACATTTATTCAAATTTTGTAAATAATGTTCATAATTGTATAAATTAATATTCATATAAATAAATAAAATACACGTTTTCGGAATAAATTCTCAACCCCGTGTTTTGTTGTTTTCTCTTTAACGAGTGGAGCTATTAGAAGTAGTAATAACTGAAAAAGTGTAACAGTTTCAGTACGAGCAAGCCTAGTGCGAGAACATACTCATAATGAGATCAAAAAAGGTGGGATGAAACAAAATACTGCAATCTACCCAAGGAACTACTGTACTATCCTACTGTACTATATTATTGACGATGACCCGGCGGAAAATACGTTCTGAAACAGGAGCTTTGACCGGACATTGTCAACTAAGCAAATATCTTTATAGACTAATGCTTTCAGGCTTGTCGATGAAGTGAACAGGAAAATTAGACGGTATAGACGGTAGAATATCCAATTTTATTGCTCGGCTCTATCATCCATTCGTGAATCTGTGTTTGGTGAGTTTTGGTTAACACCTGTCATGAGAGGGACTTCCAGGAGGATGCACATAGGATCTGACGCCCCATGCCCCAACTTATCAGATTAAGACTCGGAAAGTAAGGGACATGAGTTGAAATCAAATTTTACCCCTCTGAACAACTAGATAAGTTAAATAAAATTTGACGGTTTTTTTATTAATTTTGTACTTAAAAATTGCAAAAAATAGTTGTAATATATAGTGTGTTTATCAAGTAACGCATTATGAACTGAATAAACAGTAATATGAAAAACATCAAAATGGCTTTTAGCAGTGTAAAGTAAAAATAAAGAAGAATTTGAAAGCACGATTCAATATTTATTCTCAAGCAGCAGCAGAATAACTAACAAGCAAAAAAATAATATTTTACAAATTTACACGCGATTTTTACGGTGTAATGGAAAAAGTAGGTTAATGGTATTAAACATGTATGGCTTCTAGATCTGTGTTTATTATAAAGGTTGCCGTGGCGGTGATATTCTAATTAACAATTTAATATATAGTTTCGGACCATATACTGGGAAATATTAAATATCTTTGCTTTCAGACTCTAGCGACAAATGGATCATATACATGCAGGGTGTTTCCTAAGTAATCTAAAATATTGTAGTGGACGCTTCGTCACTTCATTGTAAGACGAAAAGTTCTTATAAACATGTGTGATGAGTCTTGTCGTTAATGAGATACAGGGTGTTAAATTGTTTTATCATTTTATTAGAAGCAACAACATGTGTTAAACATAAAGGAAAAATACTACATTTTAGAGCATATATTCAAAATGTGCACCTCCAGCCAAAATTAAAGCACGTTCGAAGATACCAGGATTGTTACGAATAACATTACAGCCTTGTATGATACGATTTTGAAGATCTCATAAGTTTAATATCGGGGTTGTGTAAATGAGCGATTTTAGATATTCCCACACACAAAAATCCAGAGGATTGTATCCAGGTGACCTAGAGGGCCACGGGTGTGTAGATCCGCGTCCAATCCAGTGCTCTGGAAAAACGTTGTTTAAAAACTCGCGTACAATGACTGAAAAATGTGGAGGATCACCGCCATATATGAACCACATGCGCCTTCTAATAATAAGAGGTACATCTTTCATTTTCTAGAAAATGAAGATATCTTCATTTTCTAGACTGGTCAACCG
Organism: Lochmaea crataegi; assembly: GCA_947563755.1. Lineage (NCBI taxonomy): Eukaryota > Metazoa > Arthropoda > Insecta > Coleoptera > Chrysomelidae > Lochmaea > Lochmaea crataegi. Next base: position 53,632,477 of record OX387424.1, on the reverse strand, counting down.
TGCAGGAAGGAAAAATGGTCCTATTAAATAATCTTCGATGATGCTAAGCCAAACATTGACCGAAAATGTTTGTTGGAATGGTTTTACACGAATGGCATATGGATTTACATCTGCCCATATGTGGTCATTATGAAGATTCATAATGCCATGCCTTGAAAAGTTGGCTTCATCCGTAAACAGAATATTGGCGATTTTATTCAAAATCCATTGGCAATATTGTATACGGAGCGGATAGTCAGTAGGTAGCAAATGTTGAACACATTGAACATGATATGGATACAATAAATTATATTTTAGGATATTCCGAACAGTTCTGTTACTATAATTTACTTCATCAGTAATTTTTCTAGTACTCGTTCATGTTGGTCAATAATTTGAAGAATCTGGTTTTCCAATCGTGGGGTTCTCACATTTCTGGCTCGTCCAATAATATTCTTTGATTTAGCGAAAGTTCCAGTTTCTTGTAAACGAATATATGTAGTGAACGTATCAGAACATGGTGAACGATTATTTGGGCATACTTACTTCTAGCCTCTAAGGCATTACCATTCGCTAATCCATACAAAAAGTGCATATTAGCCATTAACACAAAAAATTCGTATGATAAAAATTTCTTATTCGTTTTTTGCGTTGGTTTTTAGGTTTGTCAACATTACTCCAAAGGCCACATAGAATAAGCATGTTCTTTCGTAATTCTTCTAAAAACCAGTAGGGTCACCAGGAAAAATAAATTTCACTTACAGTCAGAGCTCATTTATTACAAACAATTCAACACCCTGTATCTCATTAATGACAAGACTTATCACACATGTTTAAGAGAACTCTTCGTCTTAAAATGGAGCGTCGAAGCGCCCACTACAATATTTTAGATTTCTTAGGAAACACCCTGTATAATTTTATTTTATGAATGCAGTATCTAATTCAAGGTTTTTTATTGTACATAAGAAAACGACACATATATTTTATCCAGTGAATTGAAAAATGTTTAATATATTTTTCGTTTGTTTGTCTTTTCAAATATTGAGACGATCTGTTTGGTTTGATTTTTGTGTGTGGTCCTTTCTGAATCGTGCACTGCGACAATATTGTCTATTGTGCATCAATCCAAATTTAAGTACCTCTTTTAATTCGATATTTCCAAGGAGGTTGTTAATCTGTCAGCTCTTAGGGTCTCTAGTCTGACTCGTTCCGCCAATTTATCTTATTCTAGGCAAATTCGACACTAGGTGTTTTCCACCAGCCGTATTCTGAGCAGATAATAGTTTCGTCTGCAGTGTCATGCCCATGTTTCGCAAGGCTTGTGATTTGACTTTTGAAAGTTCATTGATGAAGACCTTGACTTGCCTTGAGCCTGGTATCTCATTCCAGTAGGACCTTGCTTTGCGATATATCTGAGATAGATAGATCTTTTATCCAAATTACTTGATCTTTTCCCTGCCCATTTTTCACAAGGCTTGTGATTTGACTTTTGAAAGTTGATTGATGAAGACCTTGGCTTGCTTTAAGCCTGGCATCTCATTCCAGTAGAACCTTGCTTTGAGATCTATCTGATATAGATACTTCTTTTGTCCATCAGATTCAAATGAATTCCCAACCGTGACTCTAGGTCTATGAACTGGGACTGCCCTCCTATCCTGGCAAGTTTATTCAGTACTTTGTTAGCCATGGATTATAGTGGGACGTGGAATCCATACCAGTACTACTTTATTGATTGCACCCTTGTTGATTTAGGATTCCAAGCAATTAGGTACTAAATTTATCTAGAATATTGACTATACAGTTTTCTGTATCATACTGTTCATTTTTTCTGTCCAAGAAACTTTCTGGTTTGTGTTGATGTTATTTTCAATGTATTTGCTCAAAAAGTACTCTATTTCCAATCCAGTTTATACGACGAGACCCCGTACAAAGGTTTTTTTCCCGCTCAACTTTATACTTTATCTATCTATTGAAAACGTATCAGTCTGTAGACAGACATTAACTCACGTACTTTCCATGAAAACGTAATACATTACGAATGGTAATTCACTTTTTCTATCGCGAGAAAGTTTTAAAAGTTGTAGTAAACACCGAAAGGTCATTTGGAGACAAAGACAAGGTCTGGATATGAATGATTTATGTCTCACGAAATGCATTTGTACAAGCATGTCCACTGTTTTAAAATAAACTGGACAGTTATGATTGATGAGATGGGGTTGGTGAGATAAAGTTGTACGAAATATGATATAGTAGCAGAAGGAACAAGTATTCAATATTTAATTTAAGGCTTTTCAAGCAGAAATGAAACAATACGATAACGATATCAAAAATTATAATGACAAGGTTAAAAAAAGCAAAAGAAATGCATTGAAAAGATCAAGTGGATGAGAAGAAAATAAGTGACTATACAATGTATATTATGATCAGCACATTGCATCTAATATTTCTGAAAAATGGTTTGTTGTCCTTCATTCCAAACCTGTAAATAGAGTCATGAGTGTATTGTATCACTGTGAGCAGATTCGTTCTATTGTGCTTTCCTCTGTGCTCATCTAAAGCACACCCCTGATCTTAATCCTTCTATAAAGTGCAGAATATCTCATTTTGGTTTGTCCAGGTGAAGAAGTATCTTCAATGAGACAAGTACTGAGATATTTCCCTTTTTTTTTTGGTAGAAGTATCATTCATTAGACACCTTATGCTCCATGCAGCACATGGGCTGGTTGAGTTCACAATGCCCTTTAAAAACTACTGAGCATTCTTAATTGGCACTGCCTTCGATTTATTTCGGTCTTAGTTTCCGAGAGAAATTTTGAAATAGTTTTGTCTCTTTATTCCTCCCTTTTCACTTCCGCCCTGAATCAGGACCAAATCCACAGAATGATCCTGGTCTTACAAAGGAAGTAACTGCTGCACTTTTAACTAGCTCATTAGCTATTTCCTTTCCTTGTTTACCAGCATGTCCTAGTATCCACAGCAAGAAGATTGACATGGACAATAGTTTAATTTACGAAAAAACAAAGAGATCAATTGCTGGAAGTAGGTACTTACGCCTGTTTTCTGGAGGCATGTGAAGAAAAATATGATAATATGATTTTTGTATTTTGGATCTAATTAAACGGGTACAAAGGAAAATGAAAAAGGGAATTATTTGGAAAATTCTTTGACAAAAAAAGAGTTTAATTGATCAGAGACGATGCCTCCAAAATCACTCAAGAAATACGAAGAGGTGATGAAAATCACAAATTAGTCGATGTTGTAATGATTGACGGTAATAAGTTGATTGAAGATTCTCAAGGGAATGATAATGAATATGAGTACATCGAAGAAAGACTAATGAAAGAAATTATTGCATAATAGTACCTACAACAAAGAGACATTTAGTGTGTATGAAAATATAATTTTTAGGCAATTTGGGCGAGTAGGTATGCAATTAGGGGTTCAACTCTGCGTAGAATCGACCGTCCGCTGATTGCTCGAGTGGTTGGTGATTTATGACCTTCTTGAATTTCTGGTCGTACTTTACTGTGTATGTTTATGGGGTTTTTTCTTCCATTCCACAGAATCTACATTTTTCCCGTCGTCTACGCGTATCGCAGGCGCACTTTTCCATTTTTAAAGGGTGTTTATTTGTAAAAAAATTCATCCTGCATGGGCGTTCAATTAAATTTCCATAAAGAATCAATTAATTTGTGAAATTTCTATATCATGGGCAAAATACAAAATTTTTAAAATTGATTCACTTATTAGCAAAAATTTCCATCTACCATGGTCGTACGAAAACGTTTTTGTACAGGGTGTTTATAGAACTCTTTTTATCATGGACGTACGTGAAATCCTCAAAATTGTATAAATTCCCAATTACCATAGGCGTACGATAAATTTTTTAGGGGGGTTCATTGCGTTCATTAGTTTATGTCCTCCTATTACTTTTTTTACATTGTAATTCGCTTAAAAAAATCACTGTATATATTTATCCAAATAACTAATATCTGAAACATCACTGTTATTATTTTAAAACAAAGTTCTATAATTTCCTATTAAATTTATACAATTGTGAGACGTCCATAATTATTATCTATCTGTAGTAGACGTCCGACGTCGATTAAACTTCCAAACCAATCTCCATTCTGAACAGTCCTATCTCAATTCGATGCAACTGAAATAAACTAGATTTCGCAAACAATTACATTAGTAATTTCACGGGCGCCCAGCCCCCAAAATTAACATGACCTAATAAAGATGAAGCCAATTCGGAGATCGGAAATTATAAAGAATCAAAAATTATGTCGTATCTTCCGCAAGAAAAATACTAAAACTGATTTAACTTCGAAAAAGTTTCGATAGCATCACGAATGTTTCTGAAATGGAGGGTTTGGGGGATGATGATATTGAGAAATATATATTTATTAGATGAAAAAGAGGACGAAACGTTATTCAAATTAACATTATTCTTATGATAATTAAATAAAATCATGCTAAAACTCTTAGTGCAGTTTTATTTTGACTTATGCATTCATTTGATCACAAAAGGTTGTAGTCACCCAGAAGAATCTATGATAGTCCTACTAGATTTTTCCAATGGTCAGATCTTCTCTCTTCTTCGTCTTTGCGTATTTCTTCCAATATTACATTGGATCTGATACCGCAAAAGGTTTCCGGTCCCCAAAAGGGTGTTCTAGTCCCCCTCTTTGCTAGTTCATCTGCTTTTTCATTTCCTTTTATCCCAGTGTGTCCTGAAATCCACAGTAAAGTATATTGTTCTCGCCTAGTTCATTTAGTTTGCCTAGGCATTCCCACGCCATTTTGGAACTGATAACACAAGAGCTCAGTGCTTTAATGGCTGCTTGACTATCCGACATTATGATAATACTTTGCTTTATTTATCCTCTATCAATATTGAACTGGGCACACTTTCTTATGGCGTGAATTTTCGCTTGAAAGATACTCGGGGTTTTTCCCAAGCTTTCAGAGTGTTTGGTTCCTGGTCCGTACACTCCTATCTCAGTTCCTTCTATTGCTTTTGAGCCGTCTGTGTACCATTGAATGACATTATTTCCAAGTCTGGTATTTGGATCCCATTCCTTCTTGTTGCTTAATTCCGTTAGATAATCTGTAATGATTCTTAGCTGATCTCCACTGATATTTAGTAGTTATTCGGTCCTTTTAACACATGTGTGACCTATAAATGTCTTTCTGTATACCTGCTTTGAAGTGTTCCTCCACTGTAGTCTATGTTGGCTTTGTATCCATTTTCGTATGTGTCCTCGGACCACTTTTTTTGTGGTTCCATGAACTGATTCTGGTCCAACAAATGTCTCTGCTAAACCTCTTCTTGCTAGTTCATCGGCTTGTCCATTTCCAGAAGTATTGTTATGTCCCGGCACCCAAACTAATCGTACTTTAATATGGTCTGTCAGTTCATTTACTTTTTTCTGGCATTCTTTTACCAGTTTGGGTGTTGCTTGGCTGTATACAGGGAGTCCTAGACTAATTTATCAAGGCTATATCTCTTAAACGAATAGAGATTTTCGAATGGGACAAAAACTGATCTAACCCATTTCTAATACACGTTAATACGGCGTAGAAAAAATCATCCCGTAAATACTCATCCCTTAGTTACAGCCACTAATTTTAAATTTTTTAATAGCACCTGTACACTTTTTTTTCATAATTTTGGATGTGGTCTTCCATCGTCTATTCAACAAATGTTTCAAAAATAAAATGGGTTCATGAGAAATCAAGAAAATATCAGTTTATTTTTTATTTTTGTTAAATTAATCAAGAAAGCCTTAAAGCTTAAGGGAACAATAAAAATGAATGTAATGAAGATTACATGGCTTGAATTATTACAGGAGTAATTTGGCGACATGCTTGTCTTATATTTTCGTTTAATTCGTCTACATATTTTGCGGTTTTGATTGATAAACAATATCTTTTATCACTGACTCTGGCCCCACAGGTGAACCACTTTCCAAAAAGGGTCCAGCACTCAAAATCTTCCTCTTACTGGATGGCAACCAACAAATAATAAACCAACATCAACAACATGTGGCACTTCTCCAATGCCAAAACTTCAACGTTGGCAGTTTCAATCGTTTGAGTGCAATATATCCCCGTTTGTGAAAACGGTTTCCAGAACAGGACGGAATTCTCCAACAATACGAACTAATACGAACTCCTGCAGAACAAAATACTAAACTGTATATTCCACAACTAATTCAGAACAAGAACCTATAAAACCCAGCAGGGGATGACTTCCCAGTCATTAACAAAATTCAGATTCTCGTTCGATGCACGTTTGAAAACCAAGCCATCTAGTAGAAAGCACACAGCGGAAAAAAAGTGACTGACACTTCCTCAACTTCAGTACAGAATACTACCATAGAGAATCCTACCCGAAACATACATCCGAACCACACTGCTCACTACACCGAGCGTGTTCCGCACAGATCAAGTCATAAAGTGCTACACTTCCCTCTATGTCCCCACGTCTGTCACAGCCAATTGTCAATGTCATCAAACAAATAATACCACTTTGTAAACAATGGACAGAAATAAGAAAGTCTGTATTAAGGATTATTCAAATAAATTTGAGCAATAGATAGTACCACAATACCCCCCTGCCAACGTGAACCCCCTGCCCAAAAGAAAGAGTCAAGAGGTGACAAATCAGGTGAACGTGCCGGCCACTTAATTTCTGGAGAGTTGTTTGCTATCCAATGGTTATCGCAACGGTTTTGTAGGTGGTCGCTAACGATTCTCGCATTGTGTGGGGGAGCTCCGTCTTGTTGCTTGTTTCTTGATTACTTACGAACCCATTGTATTTTTAGAAAATGTCTTGAATAGACGATGGAAGACCACATCCAAAATTATAAAAAAATGTACAGGGTGCTATTAAAAAATTCAATGTTAGGGGTTGTAACTAAGGGATGATTATTTAGGGGATGATTTTTTCTACGCCATATTAAAGTGTATTAGAAATGGAATAGATCAGTTTTTGTCCCATTCGAAAATCTCTATTCGTTCAAGAGATATAGCCTGGATAAATTAGTCTGGGACACCCTGTATAACATATATTTCTGTTGTGGAATCTTCACTGTTAGTACCATAATAATCATCATTACCATTCTTATATATCATAAACATTATTAAGTAACTGTCATATTGCTCGATTCAAATGAATAATTTCCATATTTTCATTCATAACTTCTCCATTTGCAAAGTTTTTGTAGATTTGTTTCAAATGTTGAAACATTTTAATACCGAATGGAGTTATTTTCATCCATATACAACAAAGCAAGGTCCTTGGTTAGAGAACGCCATTTAAATAGCAATAAACATGTTTTTCAAAGAAAGGGAAGGAAAAAAATTAAGACCGGTAGTTGCAGTGTAGAACTGGCATAAAATAAATAAAGACATGACAAAGTACTTAAAAAAACCATTTGAGAGAACAAAAAAACCTACAATAGGATAGTTTAGTTCACTAGGAAGTATTTACCGGAAAATAACTGCTTTGAATAACGTGTATTTATTACCCACAGAAACTAAGTGATTAAAATTGTTGTACAAATTCTCGTGGCATTTTTAGGACCCAACCGAATGGTTTTAAAAATACTAAATGAAAGGAATTTGTGTAATTCTCAAATACTTTAGGTAAGTGAGAGTGAATAAGAAAATACGCGGGTAGAGAAACTTTTGCGGAATTGTTCCGCTGGGGTTGCCATTTCGTCGTCCTAGTGGTGAATTGTCCTAATCCACAAAATTATCATTTGTGAGTTGTGACTGTTAACGTATATTAAAATGTTGGTGGATGAATCTAAGCCACTGATAAATATTAAACCTTGTTATAATACATTTGCTTATAGTTACAAGCCACAAATCTTCCGTGGTGAAAAGTCCTCAGCGGCCTAACACTCTTCACTATAATAACTCAATTCATTTGGCGAAAGTACTTCAGTAGTAGTGAATAGCTCTAATCCACATTTTTCAAGTCATGACAGGATTATAATGCGGTTTAATAATAGTTCACAGTGTCACTTTCAATTAAAAATGAGTGCAAGAAACAAATTAGCATTAGCATTAGTTAGCACTAAACCAGGAAATCAACGAACATAATTTCAGTGATGATGACTTGACTTTTGCTACGTTAACTCTAGTACCAATACCTGGTAAGGATATTAAACAAGTAATACATTATTAAAAAAATTTAATTTAAAACATTAATAAATTGAATTATAGTTGAATTGTAGTGAAGACTTTATCACGGCAGGGCTATACAATGTATCAAGTTTGAAGTTTGTATAGTTTGGCAAACATAACTGAAGCTTTGGAAGGAATGCGGTCGAAAACATTCGATATTGCCACGTTCAACTATGAAAAAGCTAAAGTGCTAAGTATGCAGTAATAGTAATTATAAAATGGACTTTTTATTATTAACAATATGTCAATAATGATTAAACGTTAGTTCTTTAATGTGCTTGTTTCATAGGATTTTGTCTATTAACAATAATTTTTCAATTTCTGAATATTAAAAGATGAATACTTTTCCAAATATGTTATGGGTTTCCTTCAAGCCGGCAACGTCGTGCGAAAATCATAATTACCACGCCCTCCGGACTAACTCAATTGGTAAATATTTATCTAACCGCCGTTGCTAAGTAACCACGTGACTTCCTATTGGCAAGAGCGTGCGTGTGTTCTTCCCTCTCACTTCAACAATTGACTGACATTGATTATCCAGTGGCGTTTATAATGTCAGTATTTCCCTTCGTATTTTCAGTTTTACTTGGTATCTTATTATTTCGTATTCATATTGAATTCAAGTACGATTTTTAACATTATTTGTTTTTAACAAATACCGTGTTTTGAAAAATACCTTACCTTTAAAGCAAAGCATAAATCAGTTTCTAAATAGATATAATTATTATATAATAATTATTAATATTTTTAATACTTTCACAAAATAGGTACCGTACGCCATTGGTACGTTTATGACAGATATCGGCCATGTTTCCTCGCCCCTTACCGATGACGCGAATGAGTTTTAGGTAACCTACACTTTTTGTATGGCTGCAAATAATAAGTTTGACATAAATGTTACTTTCACACCAACATATCAGCAAAATATCTTCAGTTTCTTCTGGATTTATAATTTCTTCTGTGCTGCTCCTTCGTTCGTCATCCTTAAAATTCAAACATTAATGTAGGTCTGTATACACTTTTTCAATTTTCATTTATATTTCAATAAATACCTACAACGGTTAAATCCATCAATATATTATCTTCATTTGAATCAAATGGTTTGTCTAATCCATTTACAGTTTTATCATTCATAATGGACAGAAGCAGTTCTCTGTCATAGCATTTATCGTCTATCTTCTTCGGCACTCCTCCTCCTAATACATCATGCATTTGATATATGTATATAGTTAATAATGGTGCTAAACAAACCTGTCAAATATCTTTGCTTTCTTTCCTCAGCCACAATTATTCGAACTTCCATCTTTCTATTACTTTAGAATTTTTTCAATGATTGCACATTTCCATGTCTGTTTTCAGGACAAGATGTATTAAACTCCTTCCCAACTGTTTCCCCAAGCTTTGTTTTTTTCATCAATACTAACACCATCTGTCTTATTATTTTCAATTATGTCTTTGTAACTACTAACAATATTTAGTAGCAGTTGCTTCTCTGTGCCGGTGAAGTTTGGCGTACGAAATTTTCTCTTGATCTACAATTGAAAACAAATTCGTATTTTCAGTATGAAAAGCTATGCAATTCAGACATTACCAAGTTGCTTTCCATTTCCTTTGGTTCGTAAATACCTACTGCAGTAGAAACAGTTAAGAGTTGATAATGCACCACGGTTGCACTGGAGTTCATTGTTTTTTTCGTATTCATAGATTAATTGTTCACATTTGACGCGGGCGAAAGCTGTCACTCAAAGTCAAAGTCAAATTATGAAAAGTCACTAATAAGTTACTAGATTTTCTCAGTGTTGCCATGTATGCAATACGCTAAGCGTTTCTTTACTAAGTAATGCTTAAGCTGGAGCGATGAAACGAGAGAGACAATTAAGTACTTCTTAAAGTTAAGCACAACTTACGAAAGGCGTTCTTAAATTTGAAACGGTGCAACCGGGTATAGCCACATAAAAGACCTTATTATAGAAAAAATATTAATTTCTTCTAATAAAATATTTCTTTATGCATTTAAGATTAATTGAGTTAAGTCAAAATGTTTCAATTAAAATAAATTTTTTGAAACTTGCTTCTTATTGCACGACATAGGACTTTTGGGAAGGCTAGTGAACTCGTGAAACGTGTGATGTTACGAAAGAGCGTTCGTCACGCGATAACTCATTCAAGCGACTGTGCGCAATCTCTCTTGCCGCACTGAGCTCGAACACCTATAGGTGTGAAAAATTCTCAAAAATGGTCAAAAAATGTCAAAATTTTGAAAAATGGTTAATAATTGCCAAACATGTTAAAATTTTTGAAAAATTGTCAAAAATTTTTAAATATGGTGAAAAATTGTCAAAAATATGGAAAAATGATCAAAATTTGTCAAAAACTGTCAAAATTAAAAAAAAATGGTTTATAATTTGCCAAATATTTTTTAAAAATTGTTAAAAATGGTCAATAATTGTCAAAAATTTTGAAAAATGCTCAATATTTTTGAAAACTTGTCAAAAATGGTCAATAATTGTCAAAGACGGTCAATAATTGTCCTAACCAATCAAAATTCGTCAAAAATGGTCCAAAAGGATCGATAACTGTTAAAATTTCGAAAAATGGTCAAAAATTGTCAAAATTTTGAAAAAATGATCAAAAATTGTCAAAAACTGTCAAAAATTGTCAGAAATGGTCATTAATTGTCAAATTTTTTGAAAAATTGTCAAAAATGGTCAATAATGGTCAAAGACGGTCAATAATTGTCCTAACCAATCAAAATTCGTCAAAAATTGTCTAAAATGGTCCAAAAGGATCAATAGTTGTTAAAATTTCGAAAAATGGTCAAAAATTGTCAAAATTTTGAAAAATTGTCAATAATTGTCAAAGACGGTCAATAATTGTCAAAATTCGTCAAAAACTGTCGAAAATGGTCAATAATTGTTAAAATTTTTGAAAAATTGTCAAAAAATTTCAAATATGGTCAAAAATTGTCAAGAATTTGGAAAAATCGTCAAAAATTGTCAAAAACTGTCAAAATTTTGGAAAAATGGTCAATAATTGTAAAAAATTGTCAAATTTTTTGAAAAATGGTCAAATTTTTTGAAAAATGGTCAAATTTTTCGAAAAATTGTCAAAAATGGTAAAAAATTGTCAAAGTTTTGAAAAAATGGTCACAAATTGTTAAAATTTGGAAAAATGGTCAAAATTTTTGAAAAATTGTCAAAAATGATCAATAATTGTCAAAACTGTCAAAATTGGTCAATAATTATTGAAATTGTAAGAATGAAATTGTAGGAAATTGTCAAAAATTGTCAAAATTTTGAAAAAATGGTCAATAATTGCCAAATATGTTAAAATTTTTGAAAAATTGTCAAAAATGGTCAATATTTGTCAAAGACGGTCAATAATTGTCAAAATTCGTCAAAAACTGTCAGAAATTATCAAAATTTGTGAAAAATTGTGAAAAATTCACGAAAAATGGTCATTCTATTGTGCATAAGAAGCAAGCTTCTGTCGGCGGTCTGACGACCGCTCACCTTTTTTTTTATAACAATTTGAAAAGCCTATTTTTATTAAAAACAAAAATTTCAAATGCAGTTTACTCAAAACTCAAAGTCAAAGTCAAATTATGAAAAGTCACTAATAAGTTACTAGATTTTCTCAGTGTTGCTATGTATGCAATACGTTAAGCGTTTCTTTACTAAGTAATGCTTAAGCTGGAGCGATGAAACGAGAGAGACAATTAAGTACTTCTTAAAGTTAAGCACGACTTACGAAAGGCGTTCTTAAATTTGAAACGGTGCAACCGGGCATAGCCACATAAAAGACCTTATTATAGCAAAAATATTAATTTCTTCTAATAAAATATTTCTTTATGCATTTAAGATTATTTGAGTTAAGTCAAAATGTTTCAATTAAAATAAATTTTTTGAAACTTGCTTTTTATTGCACGACATAGGACTTTTGGGAAGGCTAGTGAACTCGTGAAACGTGTGATGTTACGAAAAAGCGTTCGTCACGCGATAACTCATTCAAGCGACTGTGCGCAATCTCTCTTGTCGCACTGAGCTCACACACCTATAGGTGTGAAAAATTGTCAAAAATGGTCAAAAAATGTCAAAATTTTGAAAAAATGGTTAATAATTGCCAAATATGTTAAAATTTTTGAAAAATTGTCAAAAATTTTTAAATATGGTGAAAAATTGTCAAAAATATGGAAAAATGATCAAAATTTGTCAAAAACTGTCAGAAATTATCAAAATTTGTGAAAAATGGTGAAAAATTCACGAAAAATGGTCATTCTATTGTGCATGAGAAGCAAGCTTCTGTCGGCGGTCTGACGACCGCTCACCTTTTTTTTATAACAATTTGAAAAGCCTATTTTTATTAAGAACAAAAATTTCAAATGCAGTTTACTCAAAACTCAGCTTGAGTGGATTATAACTTATCACTTATCACTAGGCGACGATTTATAGCTTGGTTTTTTAGCTCTTCTATTACAAATTGTTTCTATTTGCTCTACTCTTTTAACTTACTAATTATTTTCCTGATTACCCCTCAAAATAAGCCCAAGACAACAAAAGTTTAACACAGTTATAAGTTTTTCTTGTTACACTGACGCTATTTTTTATATATATTTTTCAATCAAACTGTATATTATGAGGTTTATGTTCGTAACTCTGCAGATGTGTCCGGGAAACTCAAACTTCTCCACTATCTATCGGGCAGTCAAACAGCACCAAATTTTTTTATAAAATTAAGTATTGCTATTCTATCAATGTACTTCATCTTTCATGTCAAATACCAAAAAATGTATTCATAAATTTTGATTAAAATTGTTTATAACAATTTTCGATATTGTCAGCAATAATGAGACTGTTAGCAGTATCTTATCTTGCAGAAGCAGGTAACAATGAACAGGAAACCATAATTACGGACCATAATGAAACAACTTTATTAAAACCTTATCACCAGTTACGACAGTGTACACCATTCGAAATTCGAATGTAAGAAGAAATTCAGAAGGAATTATTATTAACGCAATAAGGAATATAAAACCCAAACATCAACGGAGGGAAAACATTTAATAATTGTAGGTATTATTCAGTAGTACCTAATTGACTGATAATTAATAGAAATATCAGCCTGATCCTGACTGGAAATGCCTGTCTTTCAATGGTCTCGATTTTGTCACTTTTTCTTGCCTGATTAGCTTGACACTGGAAGCATGTCCTTTTAAAAATCTCAAGTTGAGGATTTGTATGGGGGGATTTATATGGGGGGGGGGAGAAAACAGACAGGAAAGGGGAGATCCTGGAGGAAGTGTTAACATCCAACGGGTTGGTGGTGATGAATGATGGACTACTGCCCACATTCGTGAGGGGTGACGGGGGTTCATCATTCATTGATATAACAGCATGTGATGGATGGCTGGGGAAAAGAGTGAGTAGTTGGAGGGTGCTGGAGGATGAGGAAAGCTTGAGCTTACATAGGTATGTGGAGACGGATATAAGGAAGGAGAAAGGAATTATTGGAAGAGTGGGGATGGAAGTGGACGAGGGCCGAGGCAGAGAGTATGAGAAAGAAAGTAAGAGAAGAGATAGAAAGGGGACTTGGACTTATGCAGATGAATTGTACAATGTGATACAGGGCTGTAAAAGAGAGGGAAAGTGGGGCAATAGGCGTGAGCGGAGGGCCAATTACTGGTGGAATGAGGAAATAGAGGAGCTGCGGAGGGAGTGTAAGAAAGAACGAAGACGGATGCTGAGGTGTAAGGAAGGATAGAGGGAAGAGGGGGATACAAAGAGAAGAAGAAGGAACTGGAGCGTAGGGTGAAGAGGTAAAAAAGAGGGAAGTGGAAAGAGTTACTGGGGGAATTGGAAAACAATCCATGGGGAAAGGCGTATGAGATAGTGGTGAAGAGGATGGGTGGAAATAGAAACAAGGTGTTAGAGGAGGATTAAGAGAAGGACCATTTACATAGCGGTTTATAGTTGTAGACGTAGTTCACTACTAGGTATTTCTATTTTAGGCCTCTAATCTACATTACTCTTCTGTACTCTACTCTTCTCTTTCTGTTTCCTTGGACAACTGAGCTGGTGCTTTGACTTTGCTTGGCCTCTGCATGCTACTCAGTTATCTGGTTAGAGATATTTATTAAGTACCATTTACTTGCCTGGAAGGTTGGTCGACTACCCTGCACTGAGATACTATACATTTGGGTTGTTTTCCGGCTTTGGAGCCTCATTTGTTTGTCCCATTAACACCGTAAACAAGGTAGGATCCGCCTATTTAGCTATACTAGGGGCTCATCGTTACAAACAGACTCTAAATGACGGAGTTGAGGTTAACATATCAGAATTAAACCACAGAGAAGAGAGCGGAACATCAGTTAGAGTCAATTGGTGTCGAAAAACTCTAAACCGGTTCAAAGATCAAAAAACTGTTACTGCTGATTGGTAGCAACCAACCCCCAACGACGAATGATCCTCCATCAAGACAATGCAAGTTTCCACACAGCTCGAAAAACAATTAAGTTTTTAAAGCAAAAAACATCGATTTGCTGGTCCATCCTCCATACAGTCCTAACGACTTTCTTAATTTTCCTTCAATTAAGAATAAGCTGCGTGGTCAAACGTTCCAGTCCCCAGAAGATGCAGTCATCGCCTTCAAAAACTCTTGAAAGTACCAGCAAGCGAGTGAATTGGTTACAAAGGACGCAAACATGCATTTCTCTTCGTGGAGAATAGTTTGAGAAACAAATGTGTTTAAAAGTTATCTACTGTTTTTTCTTTCTATTTCTATATGCAAAATATAAAAGACGACTCTCGTATCATATGAGAATGACAGTATAAAGAAAATAATCCGCCAAACCTTTTACCAAATCTACTGCTATTTGGCAAGAGTTTCTGTCAAATTATTTTCACTCTTTTGTGATATCATCACTGAAAATTAACGAACAAAGTCAACTAAATTAGTATCTACCAATAATTTCCTTGCTGAAAGATATTTAGTTTCGATATTTTATATCACATCCTTGCCGGTGAATACCTGCAATTCCAAATACATTTAAACATGAAACATGATCTGATAAACGCATAAAGCCACTATAATAAATTAAACTTACCAACATCCTCGTTAAATTAATTACCGAAAATTGCATGGAATGGAGTGCTCCCGTTTCATGGAAGTAAATTCACCGAATTATTTCCGGCTTCACATTGAAATAGTTTAGTTTCGATAAAAAGTTTCACGAATAATTTCGATTCGGAATAGTAACCAGTTTCATCCATTTTATTTGATATTATTTATTTTCAGGTTTCTGCTTTTGTAGCGTCCATCCTTACATTTGAATATTTAGATTTTAATTTCGTGGATGTTTCTTGTTTGCGTGATGGGTGATTATCATCGCAATTCGGAAAGAAAATGTGGCATGCTACGATAAATAAAATGTATTAAGGGCTGTCCATTTCTTTCACCTGCATCTACTGATTAATGCTTGTTAAATTAGTGCTCAAGTATATCTTTATAATTATTAATCTTCGGTCCTATTTTCTTATGAAGATTCACTGAACGTCAAAAATTTGACACATCTTCACTATAGGTTATCTCAGAATTACCCATTTTATTTTAATGATACCTGACTTAAGAAGAAATGAAATTGGCGCATTTATTAAACAAAAATCTTAGAATTTTCACGAAACTAGAACAAGTGCAGTGAACTTGGATGCATTCCTTGGATACTACTTTATCATCAAAAACATCATGGCGTACCAATCCAAGTGATACTAGGGATTGATAAGCGAGGGTTGAAAATTTATAAAAAGCAGAAAAAGAGAAACAATGACCTTATTAGATTTGTATGCCATGTTGTTTTTGATGATAAAGTAGTACCCAAGGAATGCATCCAAGTACACGGTTAATTGTTCTGCAGCATCGATTATCCAGTTTGGGCCATGGGGAGTTTCCTTATTCTACTTGTTTGTCACATGAAACTCGATGGTGAAAATGGTTTCCATTCGAAATAATCAAGTCTACCGGCTACCGGTCTAGTAGCTTCACATAGATAATGCCGAAGCTCGTTTAAAATCGCCGACTCTAGATTTTATCCCAACTGAGTTATATACTTGGGCCATAGCTTCAGTAAATATATTATTATTTCCTAAATCAAACCTGAATAATGGACGAATTCAGCCTCCCTTGTTATCTGTCAAATTACGAATGAGTTGAGAGCGAAGCTGCGACAAAATATGAATGAATTCATCCTGGAGGGAAACCCGCTTCTCCTACCTAATTAAAATGAAATATAGCGAAGAAATGATTCATAACAGCGGACATTTTTGTCGTAGTACGGAATGATCAGGATGGATATTGGAGATTTCGATTATAAAAAGATAAATTCATTAATGAGATAAAAAATGTATGGCAAAACCATTATATTTCAGTTATTTGGACCCAACATTTTTGCGGGCGCATATAATTGAATTTTAAAAGGACTGCGACCCTAGAATCTGAGCTTTTAATTAATGAAAAATAAAATTATTTTTGTTATATAAAATGCTTTAGGTTCGTAAGGCAGTATACAGTTCAATATTGTTATCCACGTTGTATCCCTCCTTCATTTGAACATATAGATAATGCATTGAGTTGAAATATAAAATAAAATATAAATTGAAATAATACTACAACTTAATCCCTTACACCCCCCATTGGGGACAATTTTTTTGGAGTAGGTTACTATATAGTTACTACGTTACTAGTATCGTTCAGAAGCAAACAAATATTTAAACATCAATTCCACGATAGCTAAGCCAAAAATTATTTTCATAAACTTTTTATATAAATGTATGTATGTATATTGGGGTGACATTCACTGAGACCTAGAAGATCTATTGTGCCCACTTACTTCTACTTAGTTCCTTAAGAAAGTCTCAAAGACCAGTAGCTCTTTAGACCTAGGGAATTTTAGGATGTCTGCAGGTTTCAGTTTAAGTAAGTGTCTCTCTTCTATCCAGTAGTCTCCTACAGTCTGTTCGTTCTCAATAAAAACCGCGCGTAAATGAAATCACGTGCATATTGAATGACCTAGGCAAGTGGATAAGGTTGAACAGGGGCGTATTATATTCCCCTACTTCTAACATTTCAATGCGAGTCGTCCAATAGGCAGCCGACTTAGAATAGATCACGCGTGGTCTTTGTTCACATGCGGTTTTTCTTGGACTGTCGAGACTATAGGTGTTGTGCCCTAGAATTCTGAATTACTGTACAATCCGCAAGTATGAGGGCAGAGGTTTCTTTTTCCATACCATAGAAGCTATATTCTCCCTCCGCTATTTTTAGGTTTTTCAGGTTTCCAGTCAGGCGACAATGTCTCGTTAGGACCCCTGTTAAAATATTTTTAATGCAGTTTTACTCTGACCTAGGCATACATTTGTTCTCAACAGGTTATAGTCACCCAGAAGTATATTTGATTGTCTAAGCCCTACTAGATCTTTCCAATGGTCAGATCTTCTATTTGTTTTAGCTTTGTCTATTTCTTCCAATATTACATTGAAGCAAGAGGGGTCCGTCTCCCAAAAGGGTGTTTCAGTTCCCCTCTTTGCTAGATCATCTGCTATTTCATTTCCTTCTATTCCAATGTGTCCTGGAGTCCACACTAAGGTATTGTTCTCGCATAGTGCATTGGGTTTGCCTAGGCATTCCCATACCATTTTGGAACTGATTATACAAGAACTCAGTGCTTTAATGGCTGCTTGACTATCCGACATGATGATAATCCTTTGCCTTCTATATCCTTTATAAAAATGGAATTGGGCACACTTTTCTATGGCGTAAATTTCCGCTTGAAATATACTTGTGGTTTTTCCCAAGCTTTAGGAGTGTTTGGTTCCTGGCCCATATACTCCTATACCAGTTTCTTCAATTGCTTTGGAGCCGTCTGTGTACAATTGAATGGCATTATTTCCAAGTCTGGTAATAGTATTTGGATCCCTTTCCTTCTTGTTGCTTAATTCCGTATCGAATTTCTTTGAAAAGTTATACTTTTTCATCATACCAACTTGTGGCATGTCCCAGGATTTCTGATTTCCAAGAAGCGAGGAGTTGGTTTTTTTAATGATTTCCTCTTTTAGAACTTAGTCTGAATCTATCTGTCTACACCTCTTCTATTTAATGCTCTTTTGACAGCCTCATGTGCAGTATTGTCAAAAGCTCCTTCTATATAAATCAAATAACAAATAATTTTTTTTTTGTAAAGATTAAACCAAAAACAATCAACTTTGTTATCGGTATTAAATTTTATCAACAATATGTCAATTCTTCCTCATTAATTTTAAATTTTAAGCTCCATATCGTTCCATGCCGAAACCAGTAGTTATTGATTCATTTGAACGGTTAAACTTAATCTGATTTTTCGTTGTTTCGTTTGAAGTGGAAATTTGTTATACGGTTTATGAAAAACAATTCGTTAAGCGCAAAGCCCAAACAATGCAATGATTGATTATACAGTATTTTTTGCTTAAAACGAGAACTGAAGTCAGTACATAATTCATATTTTCCAACTTTTTTCCTTCATTTTAAATGAAAAAACATGTATAGACCTATTCAAAATATAATATATGATAACTTCAATTACTTTTTATTAATTAAAAACTCGTTTCACAAAAACATTTATTTGTCACTCCTGTATACAATAATAATAATGATATATTAACGACTTCGTTCCGTTCGAATTTGATGGGATTATTACAGAGAAATGGAAGAAATATCATATAATATACACAGATGTATCTAAATATAGACAAGAAAATTTAACAGGGTTTGGGATATGGAAAATAGGAGCTGTAAAATAAGTGCCAGAGTGGCTGATGAAGCTAGTATATGCACAGCAGAGTTAATAGCTATTTATGTGGCAGTTAAAAAAATTCGTGGAAGCTTGAATTCCTTGGTTTTAACTGATTCCAAGAGCGCATTACAGAGAATTGCCAGAAAAGGTTTGTATGGTAAAGCTGAATATCCAGAATTATGTATCAGAGAACTTTTATGGGAGGCGAAGTGTAATAATCAAAATATTGAATTGGGTTGGATTCCTAGTCATTCAGGCATCAATGGTAATGAAGAAGCTGATACATTGGCTAAGAATAGTTCAAAAAAGTCGAAGATTTTTAATAAGGTGGATTATAAAGATATTTTGGTATATGTTAAAGAAAAAATACGAAAAGATTGGGAAGAGGAATGGATTGACTTATGTAAGCCTAAAGGAAAGCATTATTATAGAATTCTTGGGAAGTTACCATATAAGCCCTAGTTTTATGATGTGAAGGTCAACAGACAGGTGGCTACTACAATGAATAGACTTAGGTTGGGACATTGTGCTTACCCAGAGCATCTCCACCGGATAGGAGTAGTTAACTCACCCAATTGTGAATGTGGGCAAGTAGGTAGTATCAGACATATTCTTCTGGAGTGCCCTATTAACAAAAACTAATGTGACAATTTATATGGTTTAATGCTTAAAAATTGCATGATGTGTGAAGCAGCTTTATGTGTAGAGGACATGCTTAAAGAACCTTCAGCTTGTAGTGCTCTTATATTGTTCAATTTTTTCCGGTCCTGTATATCTATTTTCCAATCTTTCATACCCAATTTTCTCATATCCTCTTTAACTTGATCTGCCCATCTTGTCTTCGGTCTTCCTTGTGGTCTTCCTACTTGTGGTGTCCAATTACTTATTCTTCTTATCATTGTTGCCGGCTCTCTTCTGAGTACGTGTCCGTTCGTACCATTTCTTAATACTTTCCTTTCGGCAATCCTTAAAGTTTCTTCGTTTTCACTTGTCAAACACATTGTCTCTGCAGCATATGTCATTGTTGGTCTAATAGCACCTTCATACAACTTCAATTTAGTATTTCTGGCTAGATGTTTATCTTTGAGAAATTTGCTATATTTCCAGTGCGCGTTGCTTCCCGATTTCACTCTTTCTGCTACCTCTATATTTCTGTCGTTCTTTTCGTTTATCGTAACACCTGAATATTTGAAGTTTGCAACTTTTTTAAACTTGTGGTTCTGCATTCTGTTTTCTTTTATGTTCTCTGTTGTTTCCCTGCTGACCAGCATGTATTTAGTTTTTTCTGGGTTTATCTCCAGACCTCTGCTTTTCGCTTCTTCGATCAGGTCACCTAGCATCTTATCCAAATTGCTTTTGTTCCTTGATACTAGTGCCAGATCGTCAGCATACCCTATTATTTGTGTCATGTCCTGGGCAATTATTGTGCCGGTTTCTATCGCTTTAATCGCTTCATCTAATGCTATATTGAATAATACCGTTGATAATGCATCCCCCTGCCTTACACCATTTTCAATATCGATTTCCTCTGTATATCCCTTACTAGTTATCTCTTTGGTTTTCGAGTTGTTCATTGTCATCTTTGTCAGTCGAATTAATTTGTTTGGAATGTCCATTTTTTTCATGTCCGCTATCAGTTTATGCCTGCTAATAATAAAATCTACAAACAATATATGTAAGTCCATTTCATATTCATAGCTTTTTTATATTGTCTGTGTCATTACGTGCACTGCATCTATGGTTGATTTTCCACTTCTGAAGCCATATTGGTACTCCCCTAGTTTCTATTCCGTGTGTTTATTTATTTTCCTTCTTATGAGCGATGTCATGACCTTGAATACTGTATTAAGCAGGGTTATTCCTCGGTAGTTATAGCCTTTTTTGAAGATTAGCATTATCAGACCTAAATTCCATTCTGCTGGCATCTGTTCTTCCTTCAATATGTTTATTAGTAATTCGTATATTTTTTCATTTAGTTCCTTTCCGCCTTTCTTTATCAGTTCATTAACTATTCCATCTGGTCCTGCTGCCTTTTTATGTTTGAGATTTGTTATTATTTCTTCGTATTCTGCATATGTTGGAAGATTCTCCTCTTCCTTTCCTTCGGTTACCTCATAATTTGCTTCTGTCACCTTATCATTCTTTAGTTGGTTTCTGTTATAGGCTTCCCATTCTCTTTTGTTGATTCTGGCCATTACTTTATTTGCTTTTATTTTGTTTTGTTAGGTTGTTATATAATCTTTTATTATCTCGGCTATCACTTTCTATTTCCATCATCATTTCCTTTATCCACTCTGCTTTTTTCTTCTGACAGCATTTATCTGCTTCTCCCTTTATTTTCGTGTATTCTGCCAATTCTGCTTGCCCCCTTCTACTTGCCATTGTTTTTCGCGCTTGATATTTTTGTTCCTTTTTATTTTCACATTGTTCATCGTACCATTCTTTACTTTGTTTTTGTTGTCCTAGTGTTTCGTCTGCTGTTCTTGTAATACTGTTTTTTATTTTCTCCCATTTTTGCTCTATATTTCCATGTGAATTTTTTATTAATATTTCTCTCATTACTTGCCTATACTTTTGTTGTGTGTGCTCTTCCTCCAAATTTTCTATGTTTCATTGTTTTTACGTTCTTCCGTCTTTATGTTTCTTAATATCCTCATTTTCATTTTTACCACTACTAAGAAATAGCCCGAATCCGCATTTGCAACTCTAAATGAACGAGTATCTTCGACTGCTCTTAGCCATTTTCTTGATATCAGTGCGTGGTCTATTTGATAGCCTTCATTTGAGCCCAGTTTGATCCATGTCACTTTATGCTCATTTTTATGTCTAAATTTGGTACTTATTATGAATGTGTCGGTAGTTATCAAAAAATTGCAGAGTCTTGAGCCATTGTCGTTTGTGTCGTGTATTGTTTCTTCACCTGCAACATTTTTGTTAAATTCCTCTTTTCCGATTTGTGCATTGAAGTCTCATATGACTAGTTTTATGTCATTTCTATTTATATTTTCCCAAACCCCATGTAGCTTGTCATAGAATTCTTCATTGTCCTCACTGTTTGTGTCCTCTGTTTACTACCAATCCTCATTGTTGAGACTCTTCCATTTACTGCTTGGAATTTTAATACTGTGTTTCTTATCTTTTTATTTACCATAAATGCCGTGCCATTTCTCCCTTGTTTCTTTTCTCCTGCGAAATAAAGTGTGTATCCTTCTTTATCTATTCTTCCTTCCATCTTATTTCTTATAGTGCTAATATATCAAGCTTGTATATTCCCATTTCTCCAGCTATCTCTTTCATTTTACCCACCTTCAGCATTGTCCTTATAATCCATGTGCCGAATTAACAATTCCTTAATGTCTCCTTTGTTTTAGTATTTTTAATGTACCTCTCCTGGTTATCTTTTCATTTCCCATTTGCGTCGCCATTTTCATTGCCTGGTCATTATATATCATCAAAATATAACTTTAACTTTTATTAAAGAAAATCTGGAGAATTTACAGAAACTCGGAAAAACCCCATTACAAAAACAACTTTTAACCACCTAAAAAGTTTCTCGAGACATTATGGTTAATTTAAAACCTTATTAATGTTCTCTTTAAAAAGCTGCAGCTCTGTTAATTTTTTTCAAAAGAGGTGTTCTTCTTTAGAATTTGATTTACTATTTTTGATTCATTCTGATGAAATTTTTTTTAAAGAATAAAAATAAAATATTCACAGTTCAATAGAGAATTAAAATACCCAAATAATCATAATTTGTTTCGATTTATCCGTTGGAAGCCATATTTTCATAAAAATTTAATCGCAATTTTTTTAACAACACTGTATTTTTAACCAAAAAGTAATTTTTAACTGCTTGAAAATAAATCTGTCTTGAGTGCGTCCTCGCGCACTATACCGAACACTAAACTTTTTTGTGGGCAGTAAACTGCGCATGTACCTACGCACAGGAATGCGCATGAACAAGCAGAAACAGCATGTTCCATCAAAGAAATGTGCTCGACGAACGTTGCTCAATTTGATGTCTACTGTTCAGGCGCGCTGCTTTACTTTCATGCGCGAACAACTTGTTTGTGTGAACGTTCGCGAATATCTTGCGCTGCGTGGCGCAGAACATTAGTCAGTACGCACCTTCATAGTGGTAACCTCCTCCTCGTTTTTCTCCTGTCCTATCAAAACAGCTATATTAATAAGATAGTTAAAGCTACTTAAAATTAATTGATCCTATTACAAAGGATTTTATTAGTTAATAATTTTTCCTTAATATGCGAAAGTACGAACCACTAAAAAACTTAGCGCTTCTATCTTTTCTCAATATAATGAGGGTATTTTTCGAATAACATGGCATCCTTCTTAATTAAAAATAAAAACGATGGCTTTCGGTTATTGAAAATTCAATTTTCCTGGAGGGATAATTTAATTTGCGATTAATCAAAATTCACCCCATATTCTTAATTGGGAATCAGAGAGGGTGAGTATACATCTACGGTAACAGCTTTTACTCCAGAAAAGCTCCGGAAATACGTAATGTAACTAACCACTGTTTGAACGTGAAATGCTCCTTTCGATCATTTAAGTTGGATTTTGCATTTTTTAACTGATAATATTGATTCTCAAATAATTTTCAGTGAATTTTTTCGTGAAAAGTTTAAGAAGGCAATTTTCTGATCGAAAACCAATTCTTTCAATTTGTATGTGTATGTCCACGAAAATCTTCGCTATTAGGCTGCAATAACGGCATTGAACAAAACTTATAATTCAATGCTGGAATATCAGGCTATTTTGTGCGCAAGATTATCCTGGTATTGATTCCAGGTAACACCGATGTCCTGAGCAGCGAAGTAGTAGACCAACTTACCAGGATGGAGGTCCACTCCATCGTATAAAGCGCGGAGCCACGACTGGAAACTCCTCTAATGTAGGCCATACACGATACGGTCTACCGGAGAGGTCTACCTTCACAGGTATGCCTGTGCTGGTTTACAGGACGTTGGACGTGTCTCCGGTGTACCGGAGCGGTCTTCAGTTTATTCGCGATGGCACCGAATGAGGACCCACTGGCTTTGTTGGGCATCGCGGGAATTTTGGAGAAAAAAGAAATAAAAACAGTAAAAGGAAGCGTGAAAAGTGGTGTAAACATTGGTTATTGCAAAGGGAAACTTATAGTCATGTCAACTTATTGAATGAATCAAATTTTTGACGCTTTCTGCGCAGGCAACCAGAGTAGGTACATGCACAAACGTAAAGGTACATCGTACCGGTCGCCTGTACAGGTTAAAAAAACTGCACAGGTCTATTCCGGTCTACCTGTACAGTGATACCTGCGCAGGTAGACATCTCCGGTAGACCGTAGCGTGTATGACTGGCATAAATCTGGCAAATAGTAATTCCTCAGATCAGATAGACTACAAAGTGAAATGAGATACCAGGCTTGAGGCAAGCAAGGACCTTTATCGAAGGGCATCCAAAACGGAAAGCAGAAGCCTCGCTGCACATGGACAAGGAGTAGATCAGGTCTATAAACGGAATCCTCACATCACAGGATACACTATCATCTGGGCAGAATAGGGTTGATCGAAAACAACGTTGTTTCTGTCTAGTAAAAGAAGAATGGGCAAAACATATTCTGTAGTGATGCAATAAAACCCGAAAAATTGGTAGTATCTAAAAAATAAAGTGATTTCTCATCAAAAAAACATCATTACGAAAATGCAAGTCTCGTAACGCAGCTTTTCTGCCGCAAAATGGTATGAGATCTATTGTGATACAAATTAATTTAGTATCTATCTATGGAAGCATCTAACCCACAACTTTGCCAAAAGTTGTTAACTTATTCAAGCTAGCTAACAACATTTCATTGGGACTGTATCAATATTAGACATATTCTTTTTTATAATGGATAAAATAACTTTGCAATCGCCCACGGCAATAGAATCTGCATCCAACAAAATCTACCTATTAGCGATCTAGGGCTTCATTCATGTTAGTTGGTGAATCTAATCAGGTAACAATTTTTACAAAGCTGTTGGATAGATGCTCCCGTAGATTGGTGATAAATAAATGGGACTGCATTTACAAAAGATCTATATATTTTCTTTATTTTTTGTGCAATTTAATCCTCTTTCGATCGAGTTTTTTGAATAAAAACAGGAGAATTCAAAAAGATAAAGATTTTTATATGATGTGTAACCCAGTTTCCAAATCACTTAAATATTCATTCTTGCAACCTACATCGTTTTAAAAAGTTTGCTTCATGTAGGCAAAATTTATTATATTTCTACATCTTTACTTTCGTCAATTCTCGAAAAAAGTTATGTAGTTAATATTGTAGTTAGTGATTTCTTTTGTCAAAAAGAAATGTATAATGTCATTGCTAATAAAAAATGTTAATATAATAAATTGTTAATATTGTTGCGAGGCAGTCTGTCGACTGCAAATTTTTGGTGGCTGCGCTCTTTTCGAGAACATTCTGGAATAAGGTTTTGTTTACGCATACGACGAGCGTAGAAAACTGTAGATTTTTCGAGAGTTGATAAAGACTATATATACGCGGGTTTTTTAGTGAGTTGAAAATTAGTGAACCGAAGACAAAGAGTTAGTTCACAGACAGTTTTCAGAAAATCTTAGTAATCGGACAGTGAATTAAATAGTGTAATATTCAAGTGGTAAAAATAAATTAGAACTATTATACCGAGTGTAAATAAAGTAGTAGACATTAAGTATATATATTAGTGGGAATATAAATTAAGTTTAATAAATAAATCAATAGATAGTAATTAGCCATAGTGTGTATAATTTCATCCCACAAGTAAAAATTATTTAAATAAATTACAAAAACAATACAATATTGATTGACAAAATTAAATGTGTAATGTCATGTTGAAAGGAAATTTTGTATGAATATTTTGAGTTCTTTCGACCGGGGAAATACAACGTGCTAATTATTTTTGCTCACTTTATTTACGAATGTGTAGGTAACGTTAATACTGGGAATAGCTGGAGGTTGTCGAAGAGAACAATTGTATAAAATGAACAATGATAACATTGAAAATAAGGGGGAATCTCTACTCATCACGATTCCAGATTCAAAAACTCACACAAGTCGGCGTTTTAAGGTTATTGGAGAATCCAGTACAAACATTGGTTTAATACATTTATATCAAAAGTATGTCAATAGGAGACCGAAAAACGCAACCAGCTACCATTTCTTTTTAACATATATAGAAATGGCAAATTTACAACAAACAAACAAACAAAACAAAATTCCATCGCTAATTGCGCAATTTTTGAGTTTACCGTATCCAGAACAAGATACAGGTCACACGTTTCGTCGTACTTCGGCATCGCTTCTGGTTGTTGCCTCCAACATTCTTCAATTAAAGCAACATAAAGGAAGGAAATCTACTGCTGTTGCCGAAGGGTAATGAATGAATTGTGTTTCACGAATTTTACAAGTGGCTACTGTCAGCAGTTTTTTTAACCTACCTTCAACATAATATGAGAATCAAGCAGAGACGAATTTGTCTGTTCCAAATATTCACAATTTAAATGAAGCATTATCCATGAATCAAACAGAAACAAATGTGACTGGATCAAAAATTCACATTAGTCAACCAAACAATTGCGTTTTCAATATTCACATTGCGAAATAAAACTAAAATACACAATATAGTTGTTAAATTTATTGTGTACATTTTCCAATTCAGTCATTATGCATTCATTAGTTGTAAAATACTGAAGGAGCTTAATTAAAATATTCCAAATTACTATTTTGATTTTATTATTTGAATAGGGCTGTAAAAAAAATATTGTAAGAAACATATGCATAAGTCTCTTTTTTTCACTCATGCAATTTCCATTCGTGGAAAAAGTACCACTTTATGCACTTGTTGCATAGATTACTATTAATTAAAACCTCGACATGTCACTCGAAGACAAATCGTTTTGTGAATATTTCTATAAAACAAGGTATACAAAAAAAAACATTGGCTTTCGATAGTTTTTGTTCAAAATAATATGAATGTTTCGGTAATGGCTTTTAGTTAATTATAAATTTCTGAATATCCAATTTTTTATTCTTGAACGCCATCTAAATTTTATGATAATAACTAACTATTTTATATTGCGTTTACTTTGTTAAGGAGGTTAAATTGAATTTTGTTTCCAGATTGTTTAAACTGATACTGTATCCTGACGACGAAGTGTTTGCTGACGATATTTCGTTCGAATCAACGAACGGTATTATCGATTTCGACCCAAAGATCGTTTACACTGGAAATTTAGAAGGTAAGCTTTAAGTAGGTTTACTTTATAAAATGACCAATCAAGATCTCTACTGCTAACGAACCTAGGGTTATTCCACATTGTTGCCAAGCATCCTACCTACTTTGGAATATCTCAAATAAAAATGGTTTGTTGGTGAAATTTGTATTTAGACGTTCGAAATTATTTTAAACAGTTTCTATTTTTTTTCACCTCACTTTGTTTTGAAGTTTTCTCTTATATTGTATATGATTTATACGTTCACGTTTCCAAATAGGTACTACATTATTTAATAAAGGAGCTAGCGCCCTTTGAAGGTGACGCTCCTTTAAGTCAGTTTTTCAAGCATATCTTTAAGAAAGCCGAATTTCTTGGGCTGGACCCATTTGCAGCAAAAAATTCGCAACAAAATACGCCGTCAGGTTTGTTGATTGATTGATTGGTTCGGCACCACCAGTCGGAGGCTTAGAGACGTCAGCCTTTAGGTTTTTTGTTCTCTTGATTGTACCGTTTATGAGAAGACACTAGTAGCCCTTAACAGGCTCAACAGTTAGGATATCTCTTATTCGTACCAAGTTACGGCAGAATGGCTGCTGTTTCGTTATACTGTACTGTAGTTTGACAAGTAGGGTTTGTTTTTGGGATCTTCCTATAAAGCCATCTTGTAGCAACAATATATATAGGCCAGAACTCCTGTTGTCGTAGTATAGGCCGCTCTTCGTGAGCTATTTTGATCCCTTTTGTACGGTGGATCAATCCGTGTGTTATCTTCTGCTTACTACAGCATGCGGTGTGAGTTCGCCATCTTTGTAATTTTTTTCCATTCTTTCCTATCCTCTATTCTTCTACCCCAGTCACGGATTCCTATTTTCTTTAGGTCATCAATCACTTGATCTTTTCATCTAAGTTTGGGACGTCCCCTGGGTCTGGGGTTAGCAGGCTTCCAATCAGATATTTTTCTCGTTGGATCGTCCTTATTCCTTCTTCGAATATTCCCGTACCATCTTAGTCGCTGCGCCTTTATATGTCTGACTATATCTTCATCATTCATGTATTGACTTATGTCGTAGTTATAGTCTGTACCCTTCATTCGGGATCTGTTTTGTCCCTAGTATGTTCCGTATGATTTTCCTCTCCGGGACTCTGAGATTTTCTTCGTTTTATCAGTTGAGTTTATAGTTTCACCGGCATACGTTATTCCTACTGTTCGTATCGCGGCTTTATAAATTTTAATTTTGTTTTTTTTAGTGATGCATTTGTCCCTTAGAAGTTTCTGATACTTCCAATACACTTTTTTTCCGGCTATTATTCGTGCGTTTATCTCCGCACTTCTCATCAATTACTATTCCCAGGTATCTGAAATGATTTACTCTTTGAAAAGTATAATATCCCGTATTTATAGTGGCTGTGTTGTCTGTCTTCCTTGAAATTTTCATATATTCTGTCTTCTCTTGGTTAACTACCAGTCCTCTCTTTTCTGCATCTTTTATTAAGTTATTGAATGTATTTTCTAGGCTTTTGTTGAAACCACACGTTCAACAATTTGTATATATTTTAGTTCCTTTGTATAGACATGTAGAGTTATATTAAATCCTTTTATTTTCATTCAAAATTACTACCGGCGCGCCACTGCCTCCAAAATACTGCTACCTTAGTTCAAAATAGCGTTTTGTTTTCTTTCCCTGGCAGCTGTCCGGCGCCTTGCAATATTTACTTTTATTCTTCGGCAGTTGAAGTAGGCGTGACCAAATGCACACTTGGCGCCTAAATCTCAGCTAGTAGAGTCGATGTTGAGTTTCCAACCGATCGGTCTTCCAGCTAAGACCTACCACCTTTACCGGTATAAAACCGATCTTTTCATACCAAATGGGTTAAGTTTCCTGGTAATTAATTTAATTCCTTTATTTCCTGCATAATTAGTGCATTTTTCTATAAAGTTAGTGATTCAACCCAAAGCAAAGTTATATTTCAAGTGAATAGTGCTTTGAAAACCACAAGGGAAAGAGTAAGATCGTTTTAATAATTACTATTTCATACTGAAAGGCTTGTCTATATTCATCGTTCCATCTGTATGTATTTTCGACGTTAGTTAAAGTTTATTGAATTGTTAAGGAAATACAGTTATTATTTATGCGAGAGAACCAGTCATCCTATAGAATTCCAGTCCACTAAATCGAAGACATCCTATTTGTTACGACAGCATAAAATTTGTTGTCATTTGTCTCTAGTAATTAAAACTAAATCATCGTCATATCCTATTATTTGTGTGGAGCTGTGGCTAATCATTCCTTTTATTTCTATTGCTTTAATCACCCCATCTAATTATGTTAAAAAGAGTAGCAGAGGTAGTTCTGGTTAGTAGGGTTGTTTCAGGAATTTTTGAATTGGGATATCTTGAAGCAACAAATTATGAGCCTCCAAAATGGCCGCCGCAGATTAATATACGTGTAAACTAGGTTAGATCACATCTGGTATATGTAGTTTGCGTTTGGCAGGAGTTTCTGGATACCCCGTATAATCACCTTTCTTCGAGAATATGAGCAGACTGTTCAATCCGTTCCTTCTAGCTGAACTACCGCATCTTTTAAGCACCCAATCAACCTTGTTAGGTAATTCGTATAATGTGCTTTACTCTCTTGAAAAATTAATTAACTCTTCAATAATTGAGCCCTGTAGTGCATCCGTGTTCCATCCTGTTCTGAAAAATTCAAATTCCTGTTTTATTTTTCCTTCAATTTCTCTCATGCTAATTGGCTTTTATGGTTTTATGTTCGAGTTGATGAGTTTTCATCGGCTGCGCGTATATTTCGTGAAAAAGGGTAGAAAAATTGAACGACTGCATTAAAGCAGCCGTGCATTATGATGAAGACAAATGGCATTGCATTACTGTGAATATCGCTACAATCAAAGCCACATTACGATGTTCTTTCTCATTTTTCTTTTTGAGGTTCAATAGTCTGGTTAATGTTGGGTTATGTTCAAGCCAATAATTTTTTTCTCAATACACAGATATATGTTGAGGATCGACTACAGTTTAATAATGTTAAATTATTTGGTTTAGGTTCCTTCTAATAATAATAAAACACATCTTTCTTCGACAAATGTTTAATTTGAACTCTCTGACCAAAAACACAAAGAAACAATTGCCAGCCTACACATTCTTTCAATCTAGCGCGTGTCTGCTTATTTTGCAATTGTTACTTATATCGTTAATTGAATTATAATCAAACTGCTTAGTCGATTTATTTTATGATTTTATTATAACTAAACACATACATCAAGTTGCAGTTTTTGAAATCATAAATGGAAGTCTATTTTGGCCCAATACGGTAGTCAATAATAAAATTTAATTAACAAACATTGGCGTACACATAATAATTATTGTTATAGATATATGTTTTCATATGAACGGTTTTTGAAGCATTCATTTTTCAAACTAATATTCTCTTCAGACTTAATTGCACCCATTTGATTAGGAATCTGTGTGCTTTAGTGACAAAAGTTTAGCTTCTGATAGTCGCTTCAATTTCAAGTTAGGATGGATTGAGTGTAGGTAATTGGCATACGTTGAAATTCCCCAGAGAACTAAAATTGCATTTGCATGGTCTCCCTTACTCTTATTGATTTTATTCAAATTTGTAGGATTCGAGTCGCTAGCTGAAGACTCAAAACATTGCTAGATAAATATAATGTGTGGTAAGAATAGCATAAGATTTTCAGATACTCATCTTTTGTTTTATCAAACTTTGATGTGAAGGTACGATAATTGACATTTAATCCTGATGAAAGGTAAATTAGGTATAGTGATCTTTATAGGCTGATTTGGCAAATTATACTTTGGGTATCGATACATTAACATTCGATATTCTACTGTATCGATACTTCACGTTCCGATCCGTATCGATATTATACTGAATCGATACTTTACTTTCCGATCCTTATCGATATTTAATATCGATCAAGTGTATCGAATTTATCACGGCAGGGCTATACAATATACCAAGTTTGAAGTTTGTATAGTTTGGCAAACATAACTGAAGCTGTGGAAGGAATGCGGTCGAAAATATTCGATATTGCCACGTTTAACTATGGAAAAGCTAAAGTGTTAAGTTTGTAGTGATAATAATTAGAAAATGGACTTTTTATTATTAACAATATGTCAATAATGATTAAACGTTAGTTGTGCTTGTTCCATTGGATTTTGTCCAATAACATTATTTTTTCAATTTCTGAATATTAAAAGACTTTTCCAAATATGTTATGGGTTTCCTTCAAGCCGGCAACTTCGGGCGAAAATCATAATTACCACGCCCTCCGACTAACTCAAATGGTGAATAATTATCAAACCGCCGTTGCTAAGTAACCAACTGACTTCCTATTGGCAAGCGCGTGTGTGTGTTCTTCCCTCTCACTTCGACAATTGACTGACATTGATTATCCGGTAGCGTTTATAATGTCAGTATTCACCTTCGTATTTTCAGTTTTACTTGGAATCTTATTATTTAGTATCCATATTGAATTCAAGTACGATTTTTAACATTATTTGTTTTTAACAAATAGGTACCGTGTATTGAAAAATACCTTACCTTTAAAGCAACGCATAAATCAGTTTCTATATAGATATACTTATTATATAATAATAATAATTATTTTTAATAATTTTATAAAATAGGTACCATGCGCCATTGGTACGTTTGTGACAGATATCGGCCATGTTTCCTTGCCTCTTACCGATGCCGCGTAGCTTCAGATAGACTTGCCAAACTATAGGCAGATAGCGGCTTTTTGAGATATGCTCAATAAACTGACAATAATGTCATCTTCAAAGGACGCTCGCTCCCCTAGGAGTTCAGTAGGAACTTTTGGATGAAGATAAATTTGATTAGATGGACTTAATATCACATCTATCATCTCTAGTTTGCGTTTGGCAGGACAGGAGAATTTCTGTATACCTAATGGAATAGTTATTGCCCTTTTTTCAGAATCTTTTTTTGAAGCTTGCTTCTTATTGTACGACATAGGATTTTTGGGAAGGCTGGTGAACTCGTGAAACGTGTGATGTTACGAAAAAGCGATCGTCACGCGATGACCCATTCTTCGTCTCTTTCTCGGCCGCCCGCTGCGCTAACTCTCTCCCCTCTCTTCCTGAGCCGCCTTCTTCTTCTCTTTCGTAGGCTACACAGCGGCACGCCTCTCTCTCGCTCTCTCTCTCTCTCATACACGCCGGCACGAGGGATTCCCAAACCGTCAGAAGAGAGACACACACACAGAGAGAGAGAGAGAGAGAGAGAGAGAGAGTATCGCGCGTCTCTCTCTCTAATTGCCAAATATTTTGAAATTTTTGAAAAATTGTCAAAAATTTCGAAATATGGTCAAAAATTGTCAAAAATTTGGAAAAATGGTCAATAATTGTCAAAAACTGCCAAATTTTGAAAAAATGGTTAATAATTGCCAAATATTTTCAAAAATTCTCAAAAATTTGGAAAAATGGTCAATAATTGTCTGAAATTGTCAAAAATAGTCAATATTTGTAAAAATTTTAAAAAAATGGTCAATAATTGTCAAAATTTCTGAAAAATGGTTAAAATTTTTGAAAAATGGTCAATAATTGTCAAAGACTGTCAATAATTGTCAAAACCAATCAAAAACCAATCAAAAATCGTCAAAAATTGTTAAAATTTTGAAATATGGTTAGAAATTGTTTAATATTTAAAAAAATGGTCAATGAGTGTCAAAATTTTCGAAAAATTGTCAAAAATGGTCAATAATTGTTAAAATTTTGATAAATGGTCAAAAATTGTCAAAATTTCAGAAAAATGGTCAAAATTTTGGAAAAATTGTCAATAATTGCCAAAAATGCTCAAAAATTGTCAAAAATGATCAATAATTGTTAAAATTTTGAAAAATGTTCTAAAATGGTCAAAATTTTTAAAAATTGTCAAAAATGATCAATAATTGTCAAAACTGTCAAAATTGGTCAATAATTGTCAAAAATGGTCAATAATTGTTAAAATTTGAAAAAATTGACAAAAATTGTCAAAAAATTTGAAAAAATGGTCAATAATTATCAAAAATTGTCAAAATTTTTGAAAAATTGTCAAAAATGGTCATTCTATTGTTCATAAGAAGCAAGCTTCTGTCGGCGGTCCTACTACCGCTCACCTTTTTGCTCATAGCTATATAGCCTTTGAAGAACATTCAGTAATTTTGTTGTTATAAAATATTTATTAAAAAATCAGTAAGAGTGAGTTGATGGAGAAACAAAAAATACGTCTTCCGATGTCATACTTCACAAAATCATCAGAAACACAAATAGTGAATGAATAATTTAGAAGTAAGTCTAGCTTTCAACTTTGTTCTTTTGTTTTTGAATTTTTTTCTCCATGTTTGGTTAGTTGAAGTCAAAACCACGATATTTATCCTAAAAATCGCCTCATTTTGAAGTTGTAAAATGGATCTCAACGAAAAAACATGATAGGTAGGTACTAGATACAAACATTTTTAAAATATCATATCCACCTTCGATCATTAAACAGAGTAGATGAATAATCCGCTATACTGACAACACACTTTGTTTGAAACCAACATCTAAATCGTTTCTCTCATTCCTGAGTAAGGATAGCAATGCAAATATCAAAGGTCACAGATACCAATAGCAGTGCCGTGCTGTGTGAAGATGAAAATGTATTGAAAATATTTATCTTATATTTATTTATTACTCGAGGAATGAATTTTAGTTGCCGTCGATATCGAATTATAAACATGTCTAGTTACACATTGTTTATTTTCTCTTAATAAGATCGCTTGGGGCTCGCGACATAAACGTGAATAATAACCATCATTATATATGTATTGATTAACATACTATAGTAAAATTTAAAAAAAAACAGCTGTCAAAAAATGTAATCATTCAATATAAGCGGTTTCGTCACATTTACTGAAAAATGCAGAATTACATAAACCTTAAATTGACACACTTTATATAAACGTTCACTCATGTATTAATGACATTTTGTATATTGTCCAAGATTAGTATTAAACATATATTGAGGTAACCACAAAAAAAATTAAGTCCTTGACTGATTATTACATGTAAATAATACGACATGGCAACATCTGTAGATCAGTAGATGAAGATCATATCGATCCCGTTTGACTTAGAAGTGTAATTCAATGTCTGTCGGGGCATAGAGTCCGAGAAGTAGTTGTTGCTTCTTAAGTTGAACGGTCACTGTTTTTGAAAAATATTTTTAAAAACTTTGATGTAAAGCGTTGAATAGTATATTTATTTTATTCTTCGATATATATCTATTGGATTGATTGTCACTTACCCAAAAATTACTTATGTTACATACGAGGTATTGCATTTTTTAGATTGTCAGTTACGAGGAAATGCACTGAGAACAAGAAACACAAAAATGATCTCGAGACATAATATTTTATTAAAAAAATAGCAAATTAATGGAAACAAACTTTTAAAACAATATAACTACAAAAACTAAAGAATATTTTAATATAAAATCATAAGTAAAACTCATTCTCTTTGGTCTTAGAAACTATAATCACAAAAAAAGAAAAATTTATTCTCCTTGGTCTTAGGAACTACAATCACAAAAAAAGAAACTTTCAAATCATTTTGCACTGGAAGGAAGATTATCATAAAATGTCCAGCAATCTTGAGGTATGCACTTTTTTATTGTCTGAAGGTGGTCATACTTTGTTTTTGTTATTTTGTTTCTCTGGTTGTATAAGGGGGGAAATTCAGTCAGCTGAAAATCTTTTATTTTATTTGGTCGATTCTGCAGTTCAACGAATCATTCAGTGTTGAAGTTGAGTTTATATTTAATAGTGCCTCGATAATACTCCAAGGCTCGAATCTCGTTCACTACTTGAGTTTTGGATGGTTTTATTGACCTGTATTTCATCAATTCCTTTTTACTGAAATATCTGAAAAAATCAAAGTCTTTCGTTTTTGCTATGTGCGTCGGACGTCTGGCTTCGGTGGTAATTCTTAAATAATCGCTAGGTAAGTATATTTCTTTATTTTTGAGTCGTCTCTATAGTGCAGTGAACGGAGTCACACTCCATTTGCGTATGACCCTTTTCAAGGAATTTTTGGGTGATTTTAACATAATGTTTTTCAGATAGATATAATAGAGCATTGGCCAAAATTGCATTCCTATTTTGTGCAGTACACCCATCGGAGTATATTATAATAGGTTTTTTTTTCAGCACTGATGAGAAATTTTTCTTCAAGAAAATCGAGCAGAAAAGAAGCATAG
The DNA here is from genome assembly GCA_947563755.1 of Lochmaea crataegi. Lineage (NCBI taxonomy): Eukaryota > Metazoa > Arthropoda > Insecta > Coleoptera > Chrysomelidae > Lochmaea > Lochmaea crataegi. The sequence goes on along the minus strand of OX387424.1, from coordinate 53,596,936 downwards.
GTTGAGGCCTGTCCATCCGCTTGAGTCTCGTTACACCAGTAGCAAACCACTTCTTTTGTTACAAAATTGTAAAGCGTGAAATTATGACAGCACAATTTAGTCTTATAATAGAGAGTACTCGCCGGAATCTGTGGAGATAGCTTGACAGCCTGCACATCCATCGTAACAACATGCCATTTTCCCTCCAGTGCTTGTTCTTTAACCTTCTCTTTCTCAGCCCTAGCTGCATTTTTTGCCTCTATGTGCTTCTTGTAGTCCTCTTCAGCTACATTACCATTCTTGAACATAAAGCAAACATCACACTGATCTTTTCAAGGTGGAAAAATAGCGATCTTCATTTTTTTTGCTGCTTGTCTCAGTAGCTTAGAAGAAAGGACCTTGCGATTTTCATCTATACACTGTTTCTGGTAAACTTAGAACAGATCGTTCCAAGACTGGAAAGTTTGTTCTAGATAAAGCTGATCTGTGTCTTTCCTACAGTAATGGGATGGCAATTTATTTAAATTGTTCAAAAATGCCTCTAAGAATTCTCTATATTCCTTAAAAATATCTGTGCGTTTGAATCTCGTAGAAACTTCAACTTGATTACTTTTTACTATACCATTACTTGATGATAAAGCCCAAGCTCTTGCAGACCATTCTCCTAAACTGAGTGTATTCAGATACATCAATTTGCAAACGGGAACGTGAGTATTGTTCAAAATCAAATGGTACCTCAATGTTATTGATCGCCTAGAATTTTCAATTTCGAGTCTTTTTCTGTCACATATTTTCACTGTGGTTGCCACAAAAACTTTGCGTTGTTCCCATGACATGTCTGATCAGAATCTTGAAAACATATTCTTTTTAGAACAAAATTAGGAACATTCTAATTGAATTTACTATTTGGACCCTTACTTTGTGGAATCTACTCATATTACTAACATTCTAATTCTTGTTTTTATTAATATTTATATTGAAATTCGAACAATTGCTAATATTAAAGGGATTCGGTTTGTTTGAATGACAGCAACGATGTAATTCTTCCCGGCCTAGTCTGGGAAATACGTACTTTCCGGAATAGGCCAAACATAAACATTCGAATCGACGCCATTTTTAGTCCATTTAGATATTACAACGAAACGTGTTTTATTGATTTGTTATAGTCACCACACGGTTGCCGAAAAAAAAAAAATGTACGCAACACGCCCGGAAATTGTTTTTTCGGACTCGCAAACTTCCAGGACTCGCCTACGGCTCGTCCTAGAATCTTGTCGACTCGTCCAAAAAAACAGTATTTTCCGGACTTGCTACGTAATATACTATTCTATTGTCATCTGTAAATGTTTTCCACTGTTTTGAAGAACCTTTGTAGTTGCATCGAGGTTTTAGATGTCTTTCATCCATGGAAGTGTCATGAAATGTATTTTTTTGATTCTTTGGTTTTCTAAACCCGATGTATTTCTTTCCACTCATTCTCAGCTTTTTGTTAACTTACCTTTTCCGGCCTTTGAGTTCTTTTCGTTTTCCCAGTGTGATTTCAGTATCTGAACTAGAACTTTCTGTCTCTTCTCCATCGAGGGGATCCATATCCTTAACAGAATCTGGTATTAACTCTGATTGCTGCTGGGGAACATAAACGTCTTCAACAATTATTATTTCTGTATTTTCTAGGGTGTGTTCTTCTGCCGTTTTTTTCTGGTTCACAATATGAATTGTGAGTAGCTGACTGAATTTCTTCTTCTATAATTTTATGAATCTGTAGTTCTTCTTTATTTTCGTTTGATACCAAATCTCTGATTTCAACAGTTTCTGAAGTTAATTCTAGTTGCTGCTGGGAAATACAAAAACCACCTTCAAGAATTATTCCTGCATCCCGGATTATTTCCACTACATCTTCGGGGCTCAGGGCTTCATCTAAAAAATTAGAATTACCAAAAATGTTGCTTGAATTTGCTATGGCTTGGTTATTTTCTTCATCTTCTCTTTTGTTTTGGATGGCCAGAGCTGCATCCATTATTTGCTTCGTTCGGTTTGACATCCTCGTGTATTCTAACAAATATCTATTTATAGTCCCTCTCGGCACGTCCACTTAGTTTGTTGTAATATCTCAAGGTGATGTTTACTAATCATGTGACAATCAAGCCTTGGAATTTACTTCTGAGAAGTGCAGTAGATGTGCAATTGCAATCTTTTTTTCACCTCACCTACGCTACCACTACTATCATTAAGAATACTTTAGATTAACGAAATTATTAGTCAGCTCCCGAACTATATTTTCTCCTAAAGTCTATGAATACCACTGCAGAAACCTTAGTTATATCGAAGTTTCCGTATTTAAGTAAAGCTCTCGATTTTCACGTAAATTTATTGCCAATATTCACTACTGGCATAAATTGTACTCCGATAATTCAGACAAATGTGGATGGAAAATTGTTTCTATCGATTTTCATCTTTATCGGTTAGGGAAGTAGGTATATCCATTATCCATTCTTGGTTTTGTGTTTTTTTTTCAATTATACCGAAAGCTTAATGGGGAAAACTTATTACCTTTTTTAAGCAAAAAATCTCCTAACAGGATAAGCGAAGTTGAAGAGAAAAAGGCATAACTTATGCAGATACAAAAATTCAGACTCTGAATGCATGCAGTCGAGGAGGGAGAGGGGTGAGAAATGGATTTTCACGATTTTATTTGTGAACAATTTTTTATCATGGATGTACGATTAAATTTTTAAGGTGGTTAATTAATTTGTGAAAATCACCTTCAATCACGGCTGTACGATAAAAATTTTATGAGGGATCAATTAATTTGTGATGATTTCTATATCATGTTTGCATGATGAAGTTTTTTCAAGGAATCAATTTATTTGTGAAAAATTTTATATCATAGACGCACGATAAAATTATTGACAGTCACCTCGACTACCGACTCCTTTTTGTTTGTGGAATGAATGGTAAACTTTTCCTTCGTTTGTATAAATTTTTTTGGAACACACTGTATAAGAAAAAACCGAATTCCAATTCAGACATTTTTGGAATAATGCCGAATTTAAAGACTGTTGTAAAGAGAATTAAAAGATCTTTAAAATAATATCTTACTCGACCCCCAATGCCATTTAAATATTTTGAGGTGATAGCGAAGACAAAAATACTGGAAAAAATTGTCCCCCTTTGCTCAAAAATCCACGGGTCTCTGCGTTTTTTTTAAACGTCGACGCAGTTTCTGATAATGGCTTTGTTTCAATTTCGTCCGTCCACCCTGTAGATAAGCAAAATTCGTCCTTAGAATGTTAAGCTCAATCTCTATTTTTTTATTGAGATCAATTATTGAATGTCGCATTTTCAATCTACTTTCCAGTCACAAGTATCCAACTATGGAAAGGTTGGAGTATATCGTTTGAGCATTATTCCAAAAATACCTGTATTAGAATTCGGTTTTTTCTTATACAGTGTGTTCCAACAAATTTTATACAAACGAAGGAAAAGTTCACTATTCATTCCACAAAAAAAACGGAATTGGTATTCGTGGTGACTGTCAAGAATAAGTAAACCCCTTTTGAGAATTTTATCGTGCGTCGATGATATAAATTTTTTTACAAATAAATTGATTACTGAATTCGTTTTCAAATTTCATCTCCGTGAATATTTCTTCAACCATTCAATAAATCTAGATAAAATATTTTTGAACAAAGGACTCTCAAAATTTCAAATCTTTTTGACCAGAAGCGATAAAATATCTGTATCCTTCATTATTCCATTGTGTAGAGTTGTCCTTTCACTGAAGGTGAAAGCGCGATAAAAAGCTCTTCATTCCGGAACAAATTCTTGTTTTTCTCTGTTGTTTGTTAAATATTTCTCACCCAAGCGCGTAATCGGATTGTATATTTTCATAAAAATGAATATAACCAATATCCCCAGAAAACATTCAACTTTATTTCAGGTTTTCCATCAAGTTTGTTTGTTTGCATAGATATTACTCATGTTTTCCATTCGAAAGTTCGATTGTTCGTAACTTTTTATACGATTGATGCCCCGAATTGTTCTTCAGAAAATTGCTTTACAAATTTCATTTATCGTTATAAATAGTTTCTATTTTTAAAGTGAAACTTTCACTTTTAAAACTCTGAATCTAATATCGCTTTATTACTTAAAAATGCATGTTATCTCTCGTAGTCCAGGCAAATTAGCTCAAAAAACAACCAAATGACGAAATAATACCTAACAGGGCGAAGGAAGGTGGAAAAAGATGATATAGAGATAATTACAAATGAAAAGCCTCATAAAAGTTTAATGGTACGCCTGTAATAGATGGGAATTTTTACAATTAAATTAACCCTTAATGAAAATTTGATCGTACGGTATTATGGTAGATGATAAACCGATAAAAATTCTATCGTACGCCTGTTGTAGATATTGATAATGAATATAAGCATTTAATGTTATACATTGACTATAAATATACAGGGTGTACCATTAGGAAAGGTATAAATTTTGGTTGTATCCTGGAAACCGTACCCCGAAAACCTTTTTTTTAGTATAGGCCATTGAATTTTACGCAAAAAATACAGCGTTGCTGAAAAGTCTCGCATCAAGGGATTATCTTTGAAACGGATAAAGGGAAAGTTATGAAATTCTGGGACTATTATTTTTAGAAAGAGAAAAAAATAGGCTTCTTTGTGATACGTCACTTGACCTAGGTTGCCATTAAAAAAAGTCAAGATAGTGGCTGTACGCTGAACGCTGACGTCAAAAACTCTCAAATATGCAGAATAATGTATCATTCATCGTCCTAGAATTTCATAACTTTCCGTTCCCTTCATCCGTTTTAATAATAATTCCTTGGCGCGAAACTTTTCAGCAACGTTGTATATACTATAGCGTTCTTACCTTTTTGGAATAGCAGAGATAAAAAGCTCCCCAAAGCACAGATTTTCAGAAGCGCCTTGTATCTTCGAAACCATAATAGTTTCAAAAAATCTTTTGATAGCATTTAACGTTTCATAAAAAGTGGCAAAGCTTTGCGGAAACCGCAAGACTTTATCTTTATTACTAGTCGAGAAAACTGCAGTCTCACCCAAAATGTACACACGGTACATAGAAACTTAGTGCGTACAGTCCCTCCGCGCGGAAGAAGTTATTCTTCGCAATGTGGAAATGAAAATAGGAAAGGGTAGAAATTGATTTTTAGTGAAATCATATTGTTTCTTTAAGACAAACTTTTTTAACATTGCTTACAATTCACAATTGATCGTCGCTGCATAGCAAGAATACCACGCGCATGTGCTTGGGATCTACCGACTCACTCTTTTTCTCTCTCCTACTTTCTACTTTCGTGTATCTTTCTTTCTCTCTTTAACGTTTAACGCGACCTTGGAAGTCGCATTAGAAGTATCCCTTGAAAAGAATACTTACACTGCCATCTGTCATTGAATGCCGAAGGTTTTGGTCATATGAAGAAAATTCCAAAAAAGGAAGTTTTTCTGAATTACATTTTAAAAGATACTTTATTTGAGGAAAAAAGGATACTTACACTATCATTTGTTGATAAATGCCGAAGATTTTGGTCATGTGAAGGAAATTTCAAAATTACAATCTCTTAATAAATTACATTTTAAATAATAAAAAGAGTACTTACACTGCCATCTGTTATCGAATACCGAAGGACTCACTCTCTTTCTCTCTCCTACTTTATACCTTTGTGTATCTTTCTTTCTTGCGATAAACGTTTAACGCAACCTTGTTGCAAGTCGTATTAGAAGTATAACTTCAATAAGTGAGTCATTATTTCACATGTCATTGTGGGCCTAATATTTTACTATTCCAGTGTTTTTCAATCTGTGGGTCGCGACTCTTAGGAGGGTCCCGAAGCCTTACTCGAGGGGTCGCCGGCAAAAGGAAAAATGCAAGGTTCTACACTACAGTAAAAACAAAATTTCAGTGAGAAGGATGGGCTTGTTTATTTTTCGAAAGTTTTTCAAATCGTGGTGCTATTTTTGAAATGTTAATAAATCAAATTATTTTCTAATTGGAGTCTATTTCTATTTTTCCCGACGTTTTGACTCCAGCCTTGGAGTCATTATCAAGAGAGGAAAAGGTAGGTTAGGGTGGATAAGGTTCAGTACGATTTCGTGGCCTCAATCTGCCTACTCCACTCGTCGTACTATACCCGGTGTCTCAATCTGCCTACTACTCAGAGATAACTGACGAGTCGTAGGAGGGGGTCGCTTTCTTATAGGAACAGATACGGAGGAAGATGATGGTGGGAAAATGATAGGCGGGGAAACGGTAGGCGGGATATTGGTTGGAGGTAAATGGTTGTTGGGTATTTGGCGGGTAAGTAATGGTTTCCATGTCGTTGGTAATCGTTGGCCGTCATCTCTTTTGTTCATACAATTTGGACGTTTCTCTATTTCTATTGCCTCTCTAATAGTACGGAATTTCAAGGATCGAATTGTAGTCAACATTTTGGTTTCAGAAAAATGACCTGTTTGAATTTTATGTTGGGCTAATGCATTGTTGGAATCTAAATTTTTGACGGATAAGGAATGTTCAGAAATTCTATGTTTTCTAAGTTTGGGGACAATTACAACAGGGAACATACACACCCTGATTTTCGTTGGGGTCTTGATCTTTTGCTGGCCTAACTAGGTGGGAGATCTTCTTCTCATTTGTGAAGAAGGTTTTTATGCCTTTGGGTCTAAGGACTCTACTGATTTTGTCGGTGATACCTTTGATATTAGAGTTATTCGATTTTCTGGCTGAGAGGAGACGAAAGAGAAGGAGCTTGATGTCTTTGGATGCTTCTTTTTATATGATCTCTCACATTCCGCATATAGAAAGCCCACACATACCAACCGTTATCTAAATGCCCATTCACATCACAAATCCCTCCCAACTCAATTCGGTAGTTGATACTTTAGTATCTCGCTCCATCCTAATCAGCGACAATGATACTATACCTTCCGAACTTATTTCATTAGAAAATGCCCTTCTACAAAATGGTTTCGATAAAAATCACATAAAAAAAAGAAGCAACTAAAGACATCTATCGAAAAAACTCAATGCAAAGTAATATTTTTTTAACAAAATGCATTTGTGTAGTTGCCACCAGTACGCATGCTTCTTGTTAAAATATTACTTAGCAGCGTGTTTTTTCGATTTTTTTCGGAAATTAAATGCCCAATTTAAATGTATTTTAGTCTCACTGCAAATTTTTATTTTTTATTTTCAAAATTTGGAAATTTCGTTCTTTATTACGAATATACAAGTGATGCAGAGCTTTTAATCAAAAGTTGTTTTTTGTAAAATGTAAGATACACTTTTTTCCACTTTTGGGTCACTTCATGTATTAATTGATAATATATATTTATTGATATATTAAAACGTATTTCCACATAAACAGTATAATATTGTAATAAATTAAAACAAAATGGAAGTTTGACATGCGCTCTCACCATAAATGAAATTTTTTTTAAATTCTGTATCAGCTGGTGGTTGATCCTTAATTTTTAACAAATCTTTCCGTCGAAACAGTTTCAAATTATAGCAAATTTTGTTCTCATTGAAAAACTCATTTTCATTTCCACTGCTACAGGTAAAATTATTATAAAAAACAAAAAAGAGGCAGTATCCCATGCGCTCTTGCCATAATTTGAAATTTTTTAATTAGTAATAGTGAATCAGAGGGTCCCTAAAACAAGCGCGATTTTTCAATACGTTCATGAAAGCAGATAGTAAGAATGACGTACCTAGCTAAGAAAGCATATGTATTCAATGAAGATGATTTGCGGAAGTTTTTCATGGTTGCTCTCGACATTCCGAATTTATTTTTGAAGGTGGAAGCCATTTGCGGTATTGTAGAGGATGTGAAATCTAACGAGAAGTAAGATGAAAATCGACAGCTATGGCTACTGGAAGTTTAACCTCATTGAGCTATGCGAATGTTAACAGTATTAATTTAAAACGATTAAAATTATTAAATAATGTTTGAATGAACGTATTGCATTCGCTAGTTATGTTTTATTTGACTACAATCAGATCAATAATAAAAAAATTGTCATCATGTCTTTCGTTTTTCGAGTTATTGATGTTATCATGGTAACTTTAAAAAAGTTTTTGTCAGTTCGATTTAAACACGCTCAAATAGGTGAATTGAGCACCAATAAAAAAAAATAACTCTTCAATTTCTGATATTTTTCTACTACATCTCTATACTGAAATCACAAAAGAGAAATTGAATTAAGTTATTAATTTTTCGAAATTCTCCAACATACTTATTATGACCAATACTCCGCATATTTGAATGTGGTTTCATTCGTGCATTTGCCTTCATGTATACACAAAAACCGAAACAGTTTGTTACAAACGCCCAATTGAAAAGGTAATTACGAAGTTTGTAGAGCTCATGCAGTTCCGCAACTACATTATTTATTGTTCTCGGATTGTATGTTCTTCAACAAGAAATTTACTGGAAAAGCGGTTGGATAAGAAATCCGACCTCTGAATTAATCATCTAAATTAATAAGTGGTTGTTGCACCAACAATAATTTTTTTTAAAATAGAACGTGATTGGGAAAATTGATATGACAGAAAATGAAATCGCTAACTGAAACTTGTAGTTTATTGACAGAAGCTTCACTCATGTACCAATAAAAATTGTTTAATGAGACACGAGACAACCACTGAATTAGAAATTAGAAAACCACGAATTTTCCTCACTTTTAAATCATTATCCATATTAATTTTCACCTGACGATTCTAACACTCCTATAGTTATTTGAATGAACGAGTTTCCAATAATATTCCCCCTACCATTAGCTAATTACGATCATATCTCTGACAAATTGTAATTCTGAAATTAATTACAATATTGCTTGTTCCATATTTTCTGATAAAATACGAATAAGATAACACACATATCAAAAATGGCTCTAATTGTGTGCAGAAATCTAGCAGGGAAAAATTGGGGTGGTAACCCAAGGATCCTGGAGCGTGAATTAATTTTGTAGAATGTAAAAAATATATCATTCTATCCAGATTGTGATAATCTCAGCTCATTTTCTATTAGCTGTTTAAATCAGAATTTTCATAAGAACTTCGACACAAAAACATGCTGGAAGATTTTCATTACAAATTGGAATGTCTCCAGCTTAAACAAATATTAAATCATTATTTTATTCGACAATGAAAAATACAATAAGGATGCCTTTATGTGGTTTTATTCACTAAATTCACTACAATAATTCGCAAATTATTATACACTGACGAGCATAAAATTAGGGTCACCCAGTAAGATATTGTAGAAATTTTTATTAAAGTTATACTACTAATGAGACTTCCAACAAGGTTGCGTTAAACGTTTTGCGCAAGAAAGAAAGATACACAAAGGTAGAAAGTAGGAGAGAGAAAGAGAGTGAGTCCTTCGGTATTCGATAACAGATTAAGAGATTGTAATTTTGAAATTTCCTCCACATGACCAAAACCTTCGGCATTCAATGACAGATGGCAGTGTAAGTATTATTTTCAAGGGATATCGATATATTCTAATTATTAAAAGTTTTCTATACTGATTGTCTCAACCAAAGTGAAGTCAGTCATTATTTTCAAATAATTGAAACATTTTTATACTGATTGTCCCTTCCAAAGAGAAGATGCGCATTTGATATTTTCAAATTAAAAATTTGCTAAACTGATTGTCCCATCCAAAGAAAAATTGAACATTCGATCATTTCAAATAATTAAAAGTTTGCTATACTGATTGTCTCGACCAAAGCGTATCGGTAAATATTTTCAAATAATTGAAAATTTGTTGTACTGATTATCCCATCCATAAAAATTGAACATTCGATAATTTCAAATTATCAAAAGTTTTCTTTACTGATTGTCTCAACCAAAGTGAAGTCAGTCAATATTTTCAAATAATTAAAACATTTTCATACTGATTGTCCCATCCAAAGAGAAGATGAACATTCGATCATTTCAAATAATTAAAAATTTGCTATACTGATTGTCCCATCCAAAGGAATATTGAAGATAGTATATTTTGTTCAATACATTAAATATTTTAGAAGTTTTACTTCAGTTGTGTGGTCTAAAGCACACTATTTTTTTCAGTTTGATTTGATACACATATCATTTACTTCAGTTATCATAATCACATTGGCCAAACAAATCGCGTGATTTGAATCTTGTCAAGATACGCAGAAACTATCCGAGCAGTGTGAGGCCGTGCATTATTATGCATAAAGGTTGCGTCGTCCTCTCCAAGATTAACCATGAACGGTAAAACATGGTCTTCTAGAACCTCTGTCAGGTACCTATGCGCAGTCAACGTCCCATTCTCGATAATGACTAACTCCGTGCGAGCGTCATAAGATATGCCTCCTCATGCCATAACTGATCCTCCACCAAATGGAAGTCGCTCATCAATACACGCTTGAGCATATCTCTCGCCTGGTCGACGCCACACTCTTACACGTCTATCTGAGACAGTGAGACAGAATCGCGATTCATCAGAAAACAATACGCAACTCCACTCGCACTCTCGTGCAAAATTCAACCTAGCAATCCGGTGTGCACGAGAAAGCGGCGGTCCAGTAGCTCTAGTTCGAGAAGATAAACCAGCAGCGTGAAGTCGCCTCCTAACTGTCCACTCACTTATGTTTAGATTTCTCACTTCTTGCAGATGATTTCGAAGGGCAACTGCCGTAACCGTTCGGTTTCTCAAAGCACTAGAAACCAGAAAGCGGTCATCTCTAGCTGTTGTAGTTCTGCCTCGCCCTGAACCAGATCTTCGAGTGAGCATACCACTCTCTTTGTACCGTTGCCATACTCGCTGCACACTCGAGAGACTTACACCAACGTTTCTGGCAGTTTCGCGATGACCTCGACCATCTTGTAAAGCCGCCACAATTTGTGCCACAACAACAGCATTTAAGCCCAATGCAATACACTGACAATGACAACACTAAACAAACAATTTACAATAGACAAATAAAACCATAGGAACAAAAAATATTTTGATAATGGTTTTTGAGAATTTGTCGAGGGGCCGTTTTTAGTTCAACCGCTTTTCGAAATAACAACAACTTTTTTCATTCAAGTAATCCGTTAGTTAACTATGTTACAACCGAGAAAAATAAAAACTTCTACAATATCTTAAAATTACTGGGTGACCCTAATTTTATGCTCGGCAGTGTATATTCCTGTCTCTTTTTTGGTTTTTCTGTCTCTTTCTCCTATTTTTCATCTGTCTTTAACTCTTTACATCTCTTTTTATCTTCCTTCACCTCCTTTTGTCTATCATTGTCACTCTCTCTGTTCCTCCATGTTCTGTTCCCCATTTTTGTGTGACTTTGTTTCTCATTCTGTATTTTTGTGTCTTTGCCTCTATCTCTCTATGTTTTTGTATGTCTCTCTTTCCCATTTTTGTCCGTCCGTTTATTTTTGTTCCTCTTTCCCATTAGTGTCTGTCTTTAACTCTCTTTTTAATCTCTTCGTCTTTCTTTATCCCTCTTTCTTTGCTTTTGTATCTCTCTCTTCCTCTTTCTGCCTTTCTCTGTACTTTTTTTATCTCTTTTCATCTTTTTTAACTCTTCTCGTTACTCTAAGTCTCCCTTTCCCATTTTTGTGAGTTTTTGTTTCTCTTACTTATTTCTGCCTGCCTTCATCTCCCTTTGTCATTTCTTTGTCCCTACCTGTCTCTCATTGCTTTTCTTCGTATTTCTTTATTTTTCTTTTTCCCAAAACACAATTTTTATAAGAGCTTGTAAAATACAAAAAGTAATATTTCAGCTCACGTTCCATTAGCTTGTCAAACCATAACTAAAAAATAAAGTCAAGCTGCAGATAGTCAGTATTTCTCGAGGATCTGTTTTTTACGGGTTTTTTTTTTGTAGTGTTTATTTATAAAACGTACTTTTGCGGAAAAAGGTATGTTAATTCAAAGTACATACTCTTATTTAACGAATTTGAAAGAAACTTGCTCGGGAGTCCTTTCGCAAATGTACTATCTTTTAATAAAACCCTAAATCAACGTTTTAACTTCCACTTCAATGAAAAAAAAGTAATAACAGATTCAATTATAACGAAGGATACTGAAGAGTGAAATTGAGCTACCTGAATAAAAAATAGAAAAGGTAGATATATCTAAAAGATGATATTCGCACTAAAAGCAGAACGTGGTCTGCTAAGCTTTTCCGCTATCTCTCTTTTATGGTTTATATTATTGGATTTCTGCCTTTATCAGTTCCTGTACGCCATTTTGTTCTATCAGTTACAAAAAAGGAGAACGTGTGCTGCAAATGTTTACGTGTTACATAAGACAAGGAATTACTGGGTGCAGTTGTTGGTGTTTAACGGAACAACAGCTGTTACTGGGATATATTAAGAAATTAAAATTATGGTTAATAGCAAATTCAATGAACAAAATGATTATTTTGATATTTATAACGTTTGATATCGAATAATTCATTCATTCATTTCTTATCAACAAATTAATTCTTCCAACCCTTACTTTAGTAATATTTTCAATCAACTTAACATCCGTTTTTAATTAAATAATTGCTAAGGAATCTCTCTATTCCTCAAATTAATCTTAACATTAGCAAGTTCAGTTGAGATACTTTTTTAAACTCATTTTTAACCGAATTACCCTCTAGAGAAAATCATACTATTTTATCGGGTCGAGATGGGAAGCTCATGTTCGAATGGGTCCTGGACCCAAACAGTGCTGGACTCCCCAAGGGGATGCCTACCAACCAAACCCACCTCAAACTCGCTTAGCATACTTCGAGACGAGCGGTGGTCCCTCGCACACTCTCCGCTCACACCGTCGGCTTTTCCCTAACTATCACGCCTACCTCTCATGCCATATCGAATCCTTCTCTCCCCCCAGCCATGCTCTCTACTACGCCACTAATCTCCATCCATTTCTCCACCCCCCTCAACATTCTCTCCACCATGTTCTCCCAAAACACCCCCTTCCCTAGTTTCCTCTCCAACTTATTCAGCACTTTCTCGTTCCTCCAGCATCTAAACACATGCCCTACATCACATCTCTCGCACACTCTAGTCTCTCTTTTCCCAATCTTGTGGAGGTACACCAATCTCGACCCATGCCCAGTCAATACCTTTGTCACCTTCCCGAATTTTAGCTTGGATTCTCCTATTTACAATCGCTCCTTTTAGTGCGCCATCATACTCCTCCCACCTGTTCTCCATTTCCTGCTTCATCCATTTCTGTACTTCCTCTCTGGTCGCACCCCTCCAGCGTTTATTCCTGGCTCTAGCCATCACGTCTAATGGGTAGGTCCTTGCCAGCACCGCTGCTGCCAGTCCACCCACTGTCCTATACCCCTGCACTACCCTCAACAGTATCCCTCTCTGCACCCGCAGGATTGGCCTAGCCCTCGCATCTCTTCCCGCTCTTTCACCCCAAACCTCCGCACCGTACAGCATACTCTGCTCTATCGTGCTACCAATTACCCTCCTCTCTCACTCTCCCGGCCCTTTCACATTACACATCAATCTCTCCAGCCATGCTGCCCTCACTTTCCCCTTCTATGCCGCCTTTAACATGTGTATTCTGGAGGATAATTTACTATCCAATCACTCCCCTAGGTATGTCACAGACTCCTCCATCCGAATGCTCCTTCCCTTCACCATAACCACCACTTTCCTCGTCTTGCCCCGTCCCTTCACCAGCAACCCCACCGTCTGATCTTCCGCCACTTCTAGTCCGCACCGCTCTATCTTCTCCACAATCTTCCTACACATCATTTCTATCTCATCCTCTCCCTTTGCCGTACATACCAGACACACATCGTCCGCATACACCGTAATCTCACATCCCTCTTCACATACTATCCCACAAACCTCATCAAACACACACTTCCATAGCGTCGGTCCAAGAACCGAGCCCGCGGGCACTCCAGCCTCCGTCTCATGCCTCCTCCCTCTAGTGTCTAATATCACACGACCCGTCAGGTAGTCCACCAGGTTAACCAAACCCTACCCCCACTCCAAACCTCAGCAACGAGCTCAGTGTTTGCTGACACTGTTGAACGCGTTCCCGACGTCGAAAAACACGAGTATTGCCAATTTCTTGTTCCTCCAGCTGCCCTCCTTAGCCCTTTCCACCAAGCCCAGCGCCGAGATACATGATTTTCCCCATCGCAAACCCGTGCTGGTTTACCCTAAAATCTCCATTCCTACCAACTTCCTCCTCAATCCTATCCTTTATTATCCCCTCCATCAATTTACCCCTACCACACAGCAGGCTGATGGGCATCCGCTTGCTGCCCCCATACTCGCCTTCTTCAGCAGTATCACCATGGCCACCTTCCATCCTTCCGGAAACACTTCCTCCCTTAGCACCCTATTGAATAGCTCCCAGAAGTACTCCCTATTGTCATCCAACAGCCTCTTCATCATCTATCCCAGGGGCCTTCCTTACTTTAATGTTTCTCCTCCCCTCCTCTACTTCCCACTTCTCTACCGGCCCTATGCCCCTAATTTTTCCTACCCCCCTAGTATCCTGAACTTCTCGAATCCTGCCGCCCACTCCTCCTTCTCCCCCTGTGGACAATTTCCTATAATCTCCTTCTCCCAATCTTCCTCTAGCACCTCGTTCCTATTTCCACCAATCCTCTTCACCGCTATCTCATACGCCTTTCCCCACGGATTGTTTTCCAATTCCCCCAGTGATTCTTCCCACCTCCCTCTTTTTTCCTTCTCTACCCTACGCTCTAGTTCCTTCATCTTCTCTTTGTATCCCCCTTTTCCCTCTATTCTTCCTCCTCCCCTCAGCATCCGTCTTCGTTTTTTCTCACACTCCCTCCACAGCTCCTCTATTTCCTCATTCCACCAGTAATTGGCCCTCCGCTCACGCCTATCACATTGTACAATTCATCTACATCATGTCCAAGTCCCCTTTCTATCTCCTCTCTTACTTCCTTCCTCATACTCTCTGTCTCAGCCTTCGTCCCTCACCATCTCCACTCTCCCAATATTTCCTTCTTCCCTTTCCTTGTATCCGTCTCCACATACCTATGTAAGCTCAAGCTTTCCTCATCCTCCAGCACCCTCCAACTACTCACTCTTTCCCCCAGCCATTCATCGCATGCTGTTATATCAATGAATGACGAACACCCGTCTCCCCTCACAAAGGTTGGCAGTAGTCCATCATTCAGCACCGCCAGCCCATTGGATGTCAACACTTCGTCCAAGAGAAAATTATACTAGACAACTTTTTCTCACGAATATTTTTAGAAAATTAACTTGAAATATTTTTCTCTTTTCCTTTCTTACTAGTTGGTGCCTTTGACACTTTTTGACTTGGTTTATCTCTTTTTGTTCTTTTCTTCGTTTGTCTATGCCTTTCTTTCCCATTTTCATCTGTATTTATTTCTCTTTATCTTCATTTCTCTTTATTTCGTTTTCTCTTTCTTTTACTTGACTCACTTTCCCAATTTCCATCTCTTTGAGTCTATCTGTCTTCGGTTCTCTTCAGTTCTTCCCTTCCCTATTTGTTTCTCTATGCTTTTCTTTCCCATGTTTGTCTGTCTTTATCTCTATTTGTCTTAATCATTGTCTTTTCATCTCTTCCTGTCTCTATTTGTTTCTCTATGCTTCACTTTCCCATTTTCTATTTGTCGTGTTTTTATCTCATTTTATCGCTCTGTCTCTTCACAATTATATTTATCTCCATTTCTATCCCATTGTTTCTTTTTTTCACTCCTTCCTATATTGTAAAAAAAATGTAATTGTGTAATGGATGAAAGGCATGGCAGGATCGCCATGTAATGGATACGTTGGTAGACTAAAGGTGTGGAAAGGCCTCTGAATCGGTGGTGTGGCGGGTCGCTTGGAGGATCATCTCCAGGGAATGAAACAACTACTTCTAGCACTGGGATATGTTTGATTTATTTACTATAATACATTACACTATTTACTATTGCTAATGATATACATAAGTACCTAGCCTTATAGCATACTTATACTTAATGGTTAAAGATTACTGATCTCTGACCATTCGACTATATAGAATGTTCTTCATGACTCATTCTAAATCAACTTCTCCCATAATAAATATTGAATGCATATTTATATTACCAGTCAAGTTCAAATAAAACAAATAAACATATTATTGTTTTGACTCACTTCACGTTTGAACTTGACTTTTTATTCAATAACCTTCTTAATTTATATTTATATAATATTGAAATGTTCGAACGTTCTGTTGAAATAAGATCATGACAATGACATTAATATTAATTCCTCAGGATCGTTATTGGATTATATTATAGTATCAGCTAACAAAATGTACAGCTGTATAGTTCGACTTCATCGTAATTTATATGATACCAAATCCCTGATTAGTCTCAACTGTGCTTTTGTAGATATAAGTTTGAATATGCAGCTACTGTCTGAAGACCTAACTATCAAATTAATATTCATTGAATGGAAGCTTTGCAAAGACGTTTCCTCAAGTTTTCCAATTGGGAAAGTTCATCCGTCCATTGAAATACAACATGATCAATTAATAACTAAGATCTTCTGTTTGAAATTTTGAATTATCGTTCACAACACTTATCCTTTTTGTGTGGAATGTGAAAATTGTGTATTAAATATACTATTAAACTTTCACTGGAAATTCCTATTCTGTATAAAATTTAAAATATAAATGGCCTCTTATCCCGACCGTATTATGAAGTTCAACCCTTTATATTATTATTCAACTTATCTCGTTATACGTTAATTTTAAGCCCTATTGAAATTAATAATTATACCACACAATTGTATGTATCCATGACCTGAATTTTATAGCGATTTAACTGTAGAACAATATGTCCTGACTAGCGATATCAGTCACCAACAGGCGACTTATTATGGAACGTGCTTAAGTGAAAATTGAATGCATAAGCTGTTGGGTACCTTTATTTATGTAGCCATAAATTTTACACGGGGTAGCGCCTATTATAAATCAGATGATTTCATTTATGTAAACTAATAACGGAAAACAAGAAAACCATTTTTGAAATTGGATATTCAAGCTCATTCTTTTTACTCATAACGAATCCATATTATTATAGATTTTGTGGACATATACCAATAGAAATTCAAGGTGTCACAATTTAAAATGAATTAGAATAAACAAGTTATAGAAAAAAGTAGAGTTCAATTATCCTTAAACAATTTTGATACACCCTGTATGTGCTTATTATGAAATATAGATGTTGATATTGAATAGTCAAAGGTGAATTCATATTAATAATTATTTGAAGCAAAATGTCAATCGGAATATAATGTTTGTATGTCATTGTATTATATAATTTGGTTTAATTTAAAATATCATATTTTTAATAATATCTAATCTAAGTTACGATGCTACTATGATTTTATTTATATTAGAAATTTAGTTAGTAATATTGTAAATAACAAGTTTATAGAAATGTCATAGAGTGTCATAATGAAATTAAATACTTACTTACCTGATGGTATAATATGTTGGTAAGACGTTTTTGAAAGGAAGTAATATTTTGTTTCAAAAAAGGGTTGCTATGAGGAAACTAGGGGGTTGTTGACTGGGAACGCGGTAGTGAGAGTTCTGGGGGACGCGAAGAAGAGCGTCAGAAAAAAATTTGGTATGCGTGAATTTTTCTGGTAGAAAACCAGGAAAAGTAGTTAGCGAGGTGCTAACGAGCAGACTACGAGAGTCGAGAGTTTGCAGACAAGTTGTGGAGAATTTCCCACATAAAATCAGAACGTAGAATCTACTTAATTGGTGAGATATCCACTCCATAAATTTTTCATTTGTACTCCAAGTATTTGTATGAGATAGATTAATCTTGTTGATTAATCTGAACGAGGATCCAGTATCCAGAAGATGAAAAAAAATCATAAATATTATTTATGAATCGTTCATATGAGTTGTGTATTGAGGTTAAAATTTTCACATAATAATCTAAGTGATTTAAAGTGCTTAAATAGGATTAATTTATAGGTTGTATTATTTAGGTTAGAAATTTTCATACTTATAGAAGAATTAGATATCAAATCCTTACGAATATTCGCAATATAGCGTTCGCAAATCAATTTTTTCTTCATTTAGATTTCTACAGCGGATTCCAGAGAGGAGAACAGCTGATCCTTCATTTGTAACGGAAGCCGCGTTCCGTATTTCTATTCGGTGCGTTGCGAATATTGGTAGTAAAAGTATTTCGCAGTTGCGTTATTGTCGAAAGGACAATTTTTTTTGTATATCGATGTTTGTTGTAATCGCTTGGCATATTAATTGCCATTTTTATTATTGATTACTATTATTCTATTAAAGAAAATCAGAGTGCATATCTTTCTGTTTATTCACATATGTAAGAGCTTAATATTAAAAAAAAGGATTGGAACTCCATTTATACGCCGTTATCTCTACTGACCCTGAAACACGTCCTTGAGGTGAGCAGTCGAGTCTCTGTCTGAGAAGCCGTGGCATAAATATAATATAATTATTAATTAAAACGAACCACACTACACAAATCAAAAATTATTTTTCAAATAATAAAAACACAAAAAACACATAAAAACAAATAATTAAAATTAATACAAAATTATAATAATAAAATTAAAGTAAAAAATATAATAATATATTATATTTATTCCCTTTTGTTAATGGACACCATCCGAGGCCATCTACTCACACTTACTGCTCACTGTCTGAAGAACTACGTCTTCTACAAAACAATACATTTGCTGATTGATTTATTGTTTGTTTGAGGTATTGGAAGTAGCTAACCTTGAAATATTTGACAGTGACTATGACATTGTAAATAATTTATGCTACCTCTTTGATGTTATTTATGTATGCAGTTGCGATAATTTGGAAGTTATTTCACTAATATTTTCCTGGGTGGTGCATAAAGTGCGAAACTGATACTGAGACCGCAATTATAAGTTGGTAGGGAGGAAGAATAATTACAGAAGGGGGAACAGACGTTGTAGATTGTTGTCGATTTTGGGAAACAAGAGAAAGTCGTTAGGAACTTTGAGTTATATTAAAATCAAAATAACAATGGGAGAAAGAAATGAAAAAAATTTTAAGCAGTCACTTTTATCTTGAAACTGAAATATAATGAATTCAATCTAGTATAAAATATGCGCTCGTTTTGTTTTGAATTAATGTATCACCAATATAAACATTTATGATGATGATGAAAAATTCGAAATGTTAGATTAGATTAGCTTTAGTAATTTGACTACTTGGCATATTCTCTTTAGATCTGTTTCGGACCTGAATTTGGATTACTGTTTCCAGCCCGACTCTTCTTCTGCAGTCAATCAGAGTCGAGACTGAACTTTTCAGATAGTTTCTTTCCCGGTGACTTGTCAACGCCTGATACAAGAATCCGTATCAGATGCCTTTTGGCATAAAATAAAATAAGAAATAAATTCCCTTGAAACTATTTTCAATAAATCATTGAACGTTAAAGAATACATAAATAAAACTCACGAGGTCGACAGGTATCGAGAGTCAAGTTCATCACGTAAACAAACATATAAGATTAAATAGTAAATATCAGCCTTAACTTGAACCAGAATATAAATATTATAAAAGCAGACGATAACATATTCAGTTCAATACATATTCAATTCATTTCTAACTCAGTTATAATGAAGGTATTCCTTCCGATTCATTCTAATTAAGTATTAGATTATATTAAAGATATGCTATTCAGTTATACTGTAATGTGTAATATTAAAGATGGTAATAAACGTATCTTATCCCAGTACAAAGAGTCGTAGTTTTATTAAAGTTAGATGACCCTCCGAGTGACCTGGAGGACCACCAATTAAAGAGGACTTTCCTCAACAGCATCCCAACATCACATCCGCACATTCGCCTGGCAGTCGCACTGGCATAGGATGTGCTCTGCAGATTCCTCTTCTAGGAGGCAGAATCTGCTTCGTCGGTCAACTCCATTAGCCTTGCGTGCATAAAAAGCTTACCGTTCCCTGTTAGTGTGCTTATAAAGTCTTTGAAAGTTTTCCTTTGAGGTACAATATAAAGTATTGTCGCAGTACACGGCTCTGAGCTGAGCAATCATCAACCAAGGATTCATGAAATAGGAACAGTCTATTTGATTAAAAATGAAATATGTATCCTCAGTGCAATTTTAAGACGATTGATCCAAATGAAAATGATTAAAAATTGGTTTGCATATAATATGACATCTCTAACCACCGTTAAAAATTGCTACATCTGAAAAAATTGGGATGATGAACTGATTTTTTTAGAAAAAATGTACTTCCCAAACTGCATTTCAATAAATTAATTAATTGAAGAAAACTAAGAACCTACTGATTGAATTCATTTATGTCTAAATGATAAATTGAGGATCATTTATATACTAATATTAGAGTTAAAGAAACTTACAGCTAT
Organism: Lochmaea crataegi; assembly: GCA_947563755.1. Classification (NCBI taxonomy): domain Eukaryota; kingdom Metazoa; phylum Arthropoda; class Insecta; order Coleoptera; family Chrysomelidae; genus Lochmaea; species Lochmaea crataegi. The sequence goes on along the minus strand of OX387424.1, from coordinate 53,576,523 downwards.
AAAGTGCCTTTATGTCGAGCACTTCATTTCTTTTGAAGCAAATCCTTTTCCGATCTACTTGATCGACTTCGTAAAATAAACTAACTTCCGTTATTTCTCAAAACATTCTTCAATGAAAATTCTACTCTACCGAAAACATTTTTCGTCGAACTTGGTACCTCATTTAAAACTTTCCTGACTAATGATTCGAGACTACTGGCTTATATAAAATAGGTGTATTCATAAACAAATTGTTTTGAGAATATTAAAATGGAAGTGGAGATAGATCCTATAAATAAGAATTTGTTCCGTAATTTCAAGAGAAATATTATTTTGTTATTTGAAGTGATATTATTTAAGACAGATTCCTAGTTTTTATGTCCAAGATGTATTTTATGATTTTAAGTTTTAAACTGAGTAGATCAAAGATATATCTGTACTTCAGGGGCAAACTTTGTTAATTCCAAAACGAGCATTTTGAGAAAATTCAATTTATAGATTTTTTTTATTTAATATATTACGTTTGTTTACACTGTTTTGGTTTACGTTTTTGTAAGCAAGGAAAACAGTGTCTTATTACTTAAACAAAAATGCCGAAGCGCTATATTAACTAAAAATATGCTTGTTTTCTTTTCTAAGTGACTTAACATACTTTGGCTATGGAAAAAAACAATTTTTATTAGACTTAACCTATGTTAATTCGCTCAGTCTGAATATTTTGATTTTCATACATCTCAATTTAGTATTATTACAGTTTCCTGTAAAATTGTCGGATTTATTAAAGCGCATTACCAAGAATATATTATTCTAATGCTTTACAACAAGTTTTTGAAAAATAAGTTTCAAAAACAGTGACCGTTCAACTAAGAAGAAGCAACTACTTCCCGAGCTAAATGCCCCGACAGACATTGAATTACACTTCTAAGTCAAACATGGTCGGTATGGACTATAATTCTACAAGATGTAACCAACCATTCTGGTTTGCAATTAGAAGGCGTATTTGCGCCTCATCAGTACAAGGTATATGTTCTCCATCCAAGAGCCTAATCCCGCACTGAATTTGACACTAAAATCAATACATGACTTCCAGTGACAGAAATGTTAAAGTTGTGTGTGTAATTCAATTTTTGTTGGGGCCTATAGCCCGGGAAGTAGTTGTTTCTTAATAGTTGAACGGTTCACTGTTTTTGAAAAATATTTTTCAAAACTTTGTTGTAAAGCGTTAGAATAATATATTCTTCGATATCTACTGGTAGTGCGCTTTACTAAATACGACCATTTTATAGGAGAGTGTTATAATACTTTATTGATTCAAGCCTATGGGTTTATTGACAAATTTTTCGAATTTTGGTTTGCGGTTGTAGGTGAAGATGTCGCTATTGTCACAACTTTAACATTTCCGTTACTGGAATATATGTATTTATTGTGATTTTAGTGTCCAGTTCAGTCCAGAATTAGGCTCTCAGAGCTCTCGGATGGAGACCATTTGCCTTAGACTAATGAGGCACAAATACGCCGAAACCGGTCTGTTATCCCTTCCAATTGCAAACCTGAATGGTTGGTTGTATCTTGTAGATCATTCCGACCCCGTTTGACTTCGAAGTGTAATCCAGTGAGTGTCGGGGTATACAGCCCGGAAAGTAGTTGTTTCTTCTTAGTTAAACGGTCCCAGTTTTAGAAAAATATTATAAATATTTTAAACTTTGTTAGAATAATATATTCTTTGATATCTTCATCTCAATTTCATTAATTTCTATTTTCTATGTTTTCAAGTCAAGTACGCCATTGTGCTGCTTATATTTTCACGTGCAAAAAATATAATTTCATATTTTTACCTTCCATTTATACGAGCAATAGTGATCTCTACTGCTGAAATTATTAGACAAGCTACAGCATTAACAATCTAAATTGTTAGTTTTTTCAGGAACAAAATTGTATGCAAATTCGAGGAAAATTCAATTACTGCAGTTTTACAAACATGGAATAAACAAGAAATAAAATTGTTTTACGAGTTTAATTCAACCGTGATCCAAATTGTATAGGTGCGCCATGAAAACAAACAATGTTATTTTTTAGCAGCAATTCCTGTTTTATCTAACAATATAGTTTTTATTTCAAATAATGTTTAGCTGCAAAATTTTTCCAAAAATGTAAATAACCTATGCGAAGTTTAGACTAGATTATATGTGATGAAGATTTTACGGCGACCGTTTCAGATCTATTATGTTCCTCTGACTCTAGATTGCATTCTCTATTCGTGTGATTTTCGCAGCATCGAGACTAAACCTTTTATATAATATCTTACTAACTTTTATCGCCTTGTACAGGAAACCATTTTCCAGGCAGTTGCAATGGCATAAAATGTGTTATGTAGTTGCCTTCTATAGGTGACAGAATCTGCACATCTGTCCACCCAATTAGCTTGGCTTTCTACGACTTTGACCGTTCTCCTATCTTTGCTTATTAGGTCTGCCAAGAATTTTGGCACATGTCCTCTACTATACGGTTTCGCGTGTGTCAGTTCTGGTAAGATTTCACACCATTCTAGAGATTCCGATGATACCCACTTTGTTCTGGCCATAATATTACTCGATTCTGCAGTAGAGCACCGGTCGAACCAATAGCATTTGGTTGCCCTTATGACCCTCGTACATTGGCACTCAGGTTACTTTGCATCGGACTCCAAATGCCATACTAGATCAGAACTGAACTATATGGTATCGAGTGCACTATACTCTGTCCATCCAAGCAACGGAGTGTTCCAAAACAGTATCATGCATAGTGCACGTGATCTCTCCAACTCTGTATGGACAATGAATTCCGCCGGCCGATTGCAGTTAAATCCGATTGGCCAGCGCATGGAGGCATATTTATTTTAGCCAATTGATGCAAAGGCGCAAGGTGATCACGCATCTATCGTTGTTTGGGTCGATCTGTTTGTTCGATGGATACAGTATAAGTGCAGCTTGGATCTTGTGACAGCACCCTTTTTTTTTAATTACCTTACAAAGTTTCCGATAAAACTGCAGCCGAATAGATTATTGGTCTAGACTTCACTTTCTGGTTAGAGATTGCCTTTAGTGCCGCCTGTCTGTCAGACATTACATGGACGCTGCTGCAGTTGTGGTTCCATTCCTCTGGATACTAAATATGTTGTTTTCTGATTTATTCAACAAACTCTTTCAGCTGAGGGAATGAAACAACTGTGACTACTGTGTAAGAAAATGGTTCTACCCAAATTTGTGTGCCTCTGATCCTGTTTCATAAAAATCTCACTTCTATATAGTTTTAATGAAGAGGCAGACTCACTAGCCCGAGGAGGCTCATTGGCCCATAACCTGTGGCATAGCGAAAGCGCTGCAAAGGAAAGCAGTACTTGGATGAAAAGCAGTCTCGAGAATGGTGGATCAAGGCGCAAAGAATGAGGCAGGCATTAAATAACCCTCACCAAAATTCACGGAATACCTACTGAGCCAGAATAGGAGAACAATCAGGATCCTTATAGGGAATTGTAGACTTAACAAACACATGAATAACATCGGATAGGCAGACACAACCATATGCAGGTTTTGCCAAGAAGATGAGGAAACCTCAGCACACATACTGTGCTTCTGCGATGGCCTGACCAGGCTGAGGTTTTCAACCATAGGGGAGGAGAAACCACAACACTCCCAATATATGGAGGTTCTGCGGTTTGGAATTCGAAGTATACTAATAAGGACTCTAGCATAACAGGAGGGCACACACAATAGATCTGCAAAGGTCGTAGTGGAGAGAACACATAAGCCACATATTTATCTTATAGTTATACATATTTTCTATAAAATATTCTGATTTTCGAATGGTTTTACAGATAATGATGAAATTGATCAGTGGAATGAAACTTTGAACATCTCGACCATTGTCCGCGGTATTGGTTCATCATTTATCATATGTACCAACATTATGATTACTCTTAGAACAGGCTACTTCTTGGTATCTGAATGATCTGCTTTTTAAATTATATTTTTTGCTTCATTTCCCATTGGTAAGTTTCACAAGAAAGGTCTCTTGTAAAACGTGCAGTGGCTTTTTGTGCCACTGTCAGTCGTTTGATGATTTTCCAATCGATTCGTTTTAATCTCTAGAGCTTTCCTTTGAAGTCTTGTAAATCAAATTCTTTCTAATTCCACCCGAAGGTGCTATCACCGTATTTTATGTTATTATTTTTTCGATTTACATTAGTTATTATCAAAAGAAAAACCTCTTTTGGGGTGAAAATTTCGATAAACAAAATTGATATCATCAATTTCATGTTTCTTATTTTCGTTTCACTTGGAATTCTTATATCTTCTGTATGTTCCTTGTGGTGTATTCATTATTCTTTTTGTTAATTACGTGATGCCTTTTAGCCCAATATAATGATATAATATCAAATATTTAAAATAAGAATTAAATTCCCTTGATCTTATTTCAACAAAACGTTCGAACATTTCATTATTATATAAATATAAATTAAGAAGGTTATTTGATAGAAAGTCAAGTTCAAGCGTGATGTGATTCAAAACAATAATATGTTTATTTGTTTTATTTGAACTTGACTGGTTATATAAATATGCATTCAATATTTATTATAGGAGAAGTTGATTTAGAGTAAGTCATGAAAAACATTCTATATATTCGAATGGTCAGAGATCAGTCATCTTCAACCATTAAGTATAAGTATGCTATACGGCTAGATACTTATGTATATCATTAGCAATATTGAATGGTGTAATGTATTATAGTAAATAAATCAAACATATCCCAGTGCTAGAAGTAGTTGTTTCATTCCCTGGAGATGATCCTCCAAGCGACCCGCAACACCACCGATTCAGAGGCCTTTCCACACCTCTAGTCTACCAACGTATCCAGTGGAGACGCATCCATTACAATTATTTTGGGAAATTAAACCACAATCTAAAGAAAATTAAGTGTTTTTTTTCTGAAAAACCCCACTGATGGTATATGTAGTTATAATCTGGTTAATCAGATCTCTAGTTCAGACTTATTGTGATAAGACATGTATTATTACATCCCGCAAGTCTTCTCACTCACTTACTTAGATCAATGAGTAACTTTTTTATAGGCTAACTCACTACAATGGAAAAATTCAATCTAAGGATTTATTCATCAGCCATTCTCAATATTTTCACAATCGCTTTTCTCTGTGCTTGCACTGTTACATTACAAAAGCTCGTAGTCTTCTCGTCTGGTACGTATTATCATTAGGCTGGATAGATCCGATGATGACGAGATGAAGAAGTTGCTGTTGGTGAATTTTGGCGAATTTTCCAATTATTCATTTCCAAGTCACTGTGGAACTATTTCTAAAACATTAAGGAGCATTGAGAATGCTTCCTGGTAATTTGTTCTGCTGCCGTTGGTTTTCTTCATGGAGAACTGGAGACGTTAGCTGAACTGAGTAACTTCAAGCTGATCTGTAGGGAGCAATGAAAAAGCTGACAAACTTGCAAAAAGGTCAGTCAGTCAGAGGTCACACAGCCTGAAACAGGAAACAGTTTCTTAGTATACCAAAAATCTAGTAGAAGAACTGGATGCATGAACATTACTGGGTAAACATCACAAGACTATACAGCGAACATCCAGAAGAACTTGTACAAACTGGTGCACGGGGTAAAGCTATTGGACTAGATGTTATGAAAAAGTCGGGAAAAAGGCATTCGGCTGCATTTTTATCGAATACTGTGTCAGGCGGGCTAGAAGAAGTAGAAAAAAAGTTTTAAAAATATTTTCAAACTTCATTGTTTGATTTTTGTTAAATTCTAACATTGAAGGTGCGGTTAGATTTCCGTAGGCAGTTCCCAGTTCCTGTAGTCACGGACAGTTAAAGAAAACTTTATAAGTTTTTAACGTTATCTTCCCCAACGGTTCGATTTGAAAATATTTATAATGACAGCAAGTAATGGAAAAAGTTGTTTGCCAAGTTTCGTAAATAATATCCAAGATGTCCCTTGAGATAGCATGACAGAAAATTGTCTACCGCAAGCTGTGATTTAAGATTCCCATAAATATTTTATAACCTAAATGCAATTTCGGACTCAATTTACTTATTTAACGGGATCGTTGTCTTGAGTAGATACTTATTCATAAAACAAAAGAAGCAGGAAAGAAAAGATGTTGTTAGAATATATAATGGGATTTTCACGTCAAAAGGTATATTCTGAATGCAGTTGCAAGCTGTTAGTTTTTTTTAATCACAGTAATGCTTATTGCGAAATCTGGGACATAAACGTAGAAAGGGGTAGTTATAGTATTTTTTTTGGGGTAGTTGAACAACCAGTTTTCTGTATTTGAAGGTTTATGTTCAAATTAACCGCCAAATCGGTTTGAAATGAATGAGCTCAGGTAGGGTGAGCATTCCAGCACCAACATAATAATATGCAGCTGCAGATAAGCAACATCTTGTGATGTATGGAAATTACCTCTCCCAGTGGCAAGTACTATCAATTTATATTTAATTTATATTTATAGACCACCTAAATCAAATGTTCATTTTTTTTAAAGAACCTTCTAAATCTACTTCACGCTCTGCCTGTTAAGAGCTCGAAAGTTTTATGCGGTGAACATTGACTTTGATAGTGATTGTGCCCTTCCAAAGTCTTTGGTAAATATTTATTAACTCGAGTTAATAAATGAACTTCTTCAATTTTAGATTACATAGTCACCATGCTTTGGTTGGGGCGACAAAACAACAGTGTAGTCACACTGACTAGGAAGGTTGCAGCTTAAAAAGTTTTTCCAATGAGTTCAAAAAATGTGCAAACAAGCCAAGGACTTACTGCGCTAACTTGACAAAGCAGCAGCAAAAATATTCTTGAAGGCTATCAGACACATCCTTCTGTCCTGGCTGTGAACAGGAAGATAAGATGGTAGAGCATAACCTCTTTGATTGCTGGGCTCTATCATTCATTCGTAAATTCGTGTTCGGTGAGTTTTGGCTAACACCAGCCATGCTGAGAAAAATTCGCCTTGGGGACATTATAAAATATGTTAAGACCATAGGTTGGTTGACGTACTGAGAGGGACTTCCAGGAGGATACACAAAGGGCCTAATGAGGTCTAGGTGCTGTGGAAACTCTTAAGCCACACCTACATAAGTTTAAATGACAAACTGCCCACTTGTAATACGTCGTTAGGAAAGTTCGTAACTGGTTGAGCAATACTTATCCAAATAAATGTATTGGAAGGAGAAGTCCAATCTCTTCTAGTTCACGAGATATAATCCATTGTAAGTAAATTTGGAATGGAGAGTATTTTTGACCTAAGAACGTTTTTTTCGAATCTATGGGATTTTAAATATACGTTAATATATCCCTAGTTCCAATCCTTTCAATCCATGATTCTATACCATACCAGTATAAAAAATAGGAAAAAAAGGGACAACTATAAAAAATGTATCTGTCCAATTGCCTTTTATCCAATATATTAACTACTTTTATCTGCTTTGATGTCAGTACATGTATATTTTTTAGCAATTCTTCTATCTTGACGAATTTTTTGTACAGTTTTCTCATGATAGTCGGTTTTAATCAGACTTATCAATGAAAAATTGAGCAGGCCTTAAAATTTTCGAATAAAATTTATATCCTTCGAGACACATAACCTATGATTAAACAATGATAAAAGTCGCCATAAATCCGAAACTCTAACATTAAATGCCATTACCAGAAGGAGAAAATTTATAGATTTTTTATGATTTTTCATACTCGTATGCATGCTCGAGCATCGAATTGCCGCGTGATAAAATCCTTCAATTTTCAAATTTATCATTCCAAATAAGAATTTATGAAAGCCGTCTGCGGTGTTCAACCATTTCATGATTTTTACGATGGAAACCAGGCTTTGTTTGTTTTAACCTGAAAATTGTTTTCTTTATGGGAAAATTCGTTTGTCGAAAACGTATTGTGACCCACATAAATTGGAATAAGTGCTTTGATATTTTCTTATTTGATTGATTGACCTTTTCAACTTCAGCATGGTGGACACATAGATGTGAATTTAAAATTTACTACGTTTATAATTCTCGGTATTCTCAATTTTCTCCAAGATAGTTCTTTCCAACTGGCAGTGAAAACCTTGGTGTAGTCAATATTTTTTGGGAGACAGCAATAACATTCAAATGAACAAATTTTGTGGTCTAACGATGTTCAATTATTTTAAAATTCCATTATTATTCTGGTCATACAAACCACCAAAGTTATTCCTTGCTCCTATTCTTAGCTGTGCACTCTTGAACATAAAGTTTTATTATACCGCTCTGAGAACAATACAATTTGCTCGTATTTTAGAAGTTTTTACTTCAACTCTGTAGAGTAAACCTCCAAACATTATTATATAATCTATAAATAATGCTGACATGTTTCTCAGACCTACAGCAGGGAATTTTATTTTGTACAGGGAAACAAAGAACTGATTTGTGATAATTTCAATCTGCTTATTCCATCAACTTTCAGCTGAAAATTGAATAATATCTTCTGACGTCAAAATAGAAATGTCATACTAAAAATGAAAATGAAAATGAAAATTAAAATAGCGAGATATACTTTGAATCGTCCTGAATATTACTAGTTATGAGAAGAAAATTGATATTAAGAACATAATTCCACGATTTGTCGAAGTCTTATATATACTCTGATAGAAGTTTCTCCAGGACTCTTTCTTGGCTTCCTAATCGCCTTATTGTACTTTGTTAAAGCCATACGATATTGTTCCCATGAGCCTTTTTCTTTAGCTCGGTTGAAGAGTTTCCGAACTTCTACTCTTTTCTTTTCCAAGTCTCTGCTCCACCACGGTGATGCTCTGTGGTCTTTCTTCTCCTTCAGTGGGCAGTTTTGTTGATTGGCCGATAGAATGACATCTAGTCACATACACTACTTCTGTGAGAACTTACAAGAACCCAGGCAGAAGCATTTTGGAGATTAAATAATACAACCATTAGATGTACTCAAAATCCTCTCAGTTAAACTAGTGGCCCGTATAGAGGAAAAGAAGCTTCTGGAAGGGAATTGTAAATTATTCGAAATGGTACAAAGATTTAATTCAAGAGTCTGGGCTGTTGAGCACAACCCAAGCGAATGAGATTTCTTAATTTTTTTAAGCTACAGAGGTACCAATTTTGCTTTCTGAATATAAGGAAATATTTTTAAGTTTTACCTCAATGGAAATAACCAATCATTCTAGCAATTTTAATTAATTGAATTTTCAATTACATCTAAAAACTCAATTTCATTAGAGTCGCTATATTCCAATATTGAATTAACTTTGAGTTAATTAGCCTTTCTTTGTTCGCGTACAAAATATAAATAGAAAATCGATAGCCATTATATCAATGAAGGGAGTATTATACACTCAATTAGGTAATGAATTTTCTCTCCAACCAGGTTAATTTTAGTTTACAGTTTTCGTTAATATTACTATGAAATATTGCGACAGTCCCTGGAATACACGAAGAAAATGTAAATTTACGCTAAAACTTAAGCGATAGTTAATTTTCAAAAGTGCTCTTCCTATCAACACATAAATCAAAATTGATGTTGAAACTGTCTAATGAAAAATTGATGTCTGTACATTGTTGAACTCATTAAAAATATATTATGAATGTGGAAAACTGAATATAACGATACTTTATTGGATTTGAATAAAAGAGGGAGACTACGGAAATAAAAAATATCACAAGAAACCAACAAACTAGAAAAAAAGGTGAGCGGTCGTCGGACCGCCGACAGAAGCTTGCACAATAGAATGACCATTTTTCGTGAATTTTTCACCATTTTTGAAAATATTTGGCAATTATTAACCATTTTTTAAAAGTTTTGACAGTTTTTGACAATTTTTAGTCATTTTTCCAAATTTTTGACCATATTCAAAAATTTTTGACAATTTTTCAAAAATTTCAACACTTATTGACCATTTTTGACGAATTTTGACAATTATTGACCGTCTTTGACAATTATTGACCTTTTTTGACAATTTTTAAAAAATTTGAACATATTTGGCAATTATTGACCATTTTTTCAAAATTTTGACAATTTTTGAATATTTTTCAAAATTTTAACAAGTATTGATCATTTTTGACCATTTTTGACAATTTTTGACGAATTTCGATTGGTTTTGACAATTATTGACCGTCTTTGACATTATTGACCATTTTTGACAATTTTTCGAAAATGTTTACCATTTATCAAAATTTTTGACAATTTTTGACCATATTTAAAAAATTTTGACAATTTTTCAAAAATTTTAACATATTTGGCAATTATTAACCATTTTTTCAAAATTTTGACAATTTTTGACAAATATTCACACCTATAGGTGTGCGAGATCAGTGCGGCAAGAGAGATTGCGCACAGTCGCTTGAATGACGTCGCGTGACGAACGCTTTTTCGTAACATCACACGTTTCACGAGTTCACTAGCCTTCCCAAAAGTCGTGCAATAAGAAGCAAGCTTCAATTTAAATTTCATTGGATTAGTGGATTATCCATAAATATGGCAACACTGTTGCGTGACGGACTTTTCGTAACGGTTACACGTTTTGCGAGTTCACTAGCCTTCTCAAAAGTCCTATGTCGTGCAATAAGACGCAAGCTTCAAAAATAATGAAACGACAGAAGCTAATTATGACAATTTTAAAGGAACCTACTTTGAGGATAACTACTAGTACATACCAGATTAAACTCGATTTAACAAGCGGTCATGCATCTATCTTTACCCAATAAATATACATTGATCAAACTTCTGAATAATCTCAATATTCATAAATTCCTTCTTGCCCAAGAATTCTGTTAATAGTTTGCGGTCAGCAAATATTCATCTCACAAAATACTCCACTTGATCCTGTCCTATGAAATATCTTAGCGCAACACACAACATCGGCGTTCCCGAGCCATGCATGTGACAGATTCCCTGATATACCGTGAAATAGGGAACAGATCCCAGCTGTACAGTTGGTAGTTTATGTCATCTTGCAATGCCAAAAAAAAATGTTGAAAAACTGCTAATTACTAGTAGATTTACACATTATATTATCGCGGTAGCAGTAAAGGCACTAGAAAGTCAGAATTTTTTGGAAAAGCTGTCGAGGGAAACCAAAAAAACTAAAAGATATTCAGTTGAACATTTTTTTCAAAAGTATACATGGTGGAATCTTGCACTAGTGAAACACCAGCTGCACAATATGAATTAGCATAAAGGGAACCATACTTGCAAAATATACATAAACTATTATATTATTTAAATGTTCGTTATAACAATTTGTCTTGGTCTAGTGAACAAGCGCTGTGGTGCAGATGGAAATATCCAACTTTTATTATACAAAGCACTGGTACGCTCAAAAATGGACTATGGGTGGGCACATTCTTCTTTTTTAAAATATATAAATATTTTTCATAACAACGCTCTCCGTATAGTATCTGGTGCTTTTCGGACAACCCCTATGGATAGTCTTCAATGGGGATTCGGACCGAACCATAACTTACTCAAAGAAGCATGTCCTATGCAGCAAAAAGTCGTTCCATTAAGTCCAACATTCCTGATTTTGTATCTTCTGGCGAAAACACTAAAACCCACCTACCATTCCATTAAAGAGTACAAAACATTATAAGCAAGTTACAAATTACCTTTTCTCAAGTTTACCAGACCAACTTCGCCCCCATAGATAACCCCATTTCCTAATTTAAACCGGCAACTACTTATATATAATAAGCAAGACACAAACCCTCAGGTTATTGTATAAACCACTATCATAAAATAGTCTCCCTTTATACCTCCGATTATTCCATGATCATCACAGATGGCTCCGAAACAAATTCTTAAGTGACATGCGTAGTTGTTGCACCAGAAAAAGAGGAAACATTTAAATTACCGTCACAATCGTCAGTGATGACAGGTAAACTTTATGCTCTGCATAAGGCGCTCACTTATACAACTATAGTACTATAGTAAGAAATTAAAGAATGTTATCATAGTAACTGACTCTGCCAACTCATTACACCATATATGTTGAGCATCCAATATTCAAGTTGATTAAAAATCAAATGCACCAGTTAAACGAAAAAATATCACGTTCCTATGGGTTCCATTAGATATAGGCATAACTGGAAATTAAGCGGATAAACTTGCCCGGAAAACAGGATCTGATGTCAATCTTAAAACCACTTGCGATAGATCTAAAAATTCATTATTAGCAAGAGTTTATTAAAAAATGGTCCGCAGATTGGAAGCAGAAGCCTTCAAAATTGGAAGAAGTTGAACCAAATTATGCACCATGGAATCAGTCCTTCTAGTCACTTCTCTCAATTAATCCTAGCAAGAATTAGACTAGGCTACAGTAGACTTATCCACGGACATCTGATCTCCAAGGAACCACCACCAGAATGTGACTTACGTGAAAAACCGATAACCATTGAGCACATAATAGCAGAATGTCAAAAGAGCATTAAATAGGAGAGGTGTAGATAGCACAACATCCAAATAGATGACGGAACTGTGCACCACTAGAGTAGCAGAGACGAGGTCGAGCAAAGACATTGTCTCCATATGTACAAACAGAGGATGTCCACAGGGAGGAGTAGCATCCCCATTAATGTGGATCCTGACGGTTGACGAACTCCTGTGTGGTTTGACTGACCTCGGAATATCCTGCCAAGGATATGCCGATTATATTGTCATAACAGCCAGGGGAAAATTCGAAAATACCCTTTGTGACATCGTACAAAAGGGTCTGAACTACACAAATAGCTGGTGTAGGCAAGTGGGACTTAACATCAACCCCGCCAAAACCATCTTGATAGCCTTCACTAAGAAAAGAAAGCTCAACCTCAAAACCATTAAACTTGATGGGAGCGAGGTTGAAAGGAGACAAGAAGTCAAGTATCTAGGTTTGACTCTAGACAGTAAACTCCTGTGGAACAAACACGAAAAGGAGATTATATACAAAGCAAAAATGGCTTTAATGGTGTGCAGGAGTCTGGCATGGAGAAATTGGGGTTGTAACCCAAAAATCCTGGGCTGGATATACACTGCCATAGTGAGACCAATTATCACTAATGGAGCCATTGCGTGGAGTAGTAGAACTAGCCTATTGACAACGAGAGAAAAACTCTCCAAAATTCAAAGACTAGCCTGTGTATGCATTACAGGAGCAATGAGAACATGCCCAACGGCGACCATGGAAGTGATTCTCAACCTCATACCACTACATATTGTGGTGGAAAGTGTTGCAGAAAAAACAAGATACAGAATAAGTAGAGAGGGAATCATTAAAAAAACCACCTCCTTACTTCTTAGAAATCAGAAAACTTGGGACATGCCACAAGATGTTATGATGAAAAAGTATAACTATTCAAAGAAATTCGTTATGGAGTTGAGCAACAAGAAGGAATGGGATCCAAATACTTGGAAAGAATGCCATTTAATGGTACACATACGGCTCAAAAGCAATAGAAGGAACTGGGATAGGAGTGTACGGGCCAGGAACCAAACACTTTGAAAGCTTGGGAAAAACCCCGAGTATCTTTCAAGCGGAAATTCACGCCATAAGAAAGTGTGCCCAGTTCAATATTGATAAAGGATATAGAAGGCAAAGAATTATCATAATGTCGGATAGTCAAGCAGCCATTAAAGCACTGAGCTTTTGTGTTATCAGTTCCAAAATGATGTGGGAATGCCTAGGCAAACTAAATGAACTAGGCGAGAACAATATAGTCACCTTACTGTGGGTTCCAGGACACACTGGGATAGAAGGAAATGAAATAGTAGAGGAACTAGCAAAGAGGGGGACTGGAATACACTTTTGGGGACCGGAACCCTTTTGCGGTATCAGCTCCAATGCAATATTGGAAGAATTATGCATAGCCGAAAAAAAGAGAAGATCTGACCATTGAAAAGATCTAGTAGGACTTAGGCAATCAAAGATTCTTCTAGGTGACTACAACCTGTTGAGATCAAATGAATGCGTGAGTCAAAGTAAAACTGCACTGTCAGTTTTAACAGGGATCCTTACGGGACATTGTCGCCTGAATGATCACCTGAAATAGCTCAAAATAGTGGAGGAAGAAGAATGTAGATTCTGTGGCATGGAAGAAGAAACCTCCATCCACATACTTGCGAATTGCACAGAAATTCAGAATCCTAGGGCACAACACCTTGGAGATTACTGGATAGAAGAGGGACATTTACCTAAGTTAAAGCCTGCAGATATCCTAAAATTCCTTCGGGTGATAGGACTAAAGGAGCTACTAGTCTCTGATACTTTCCTCAGGAACTAAGTAAGGGGGCACAATAGATCTTTTAGGTCTCAGTGAATGTCACCCTAATTTACATACATGCATACAAGCTAGTTTTATTTTTTTTATTATTGGTAAAACGAACATAATAAACTACATAATGTACAAAACTGTCAGTATTATTCGCGCAATTCATTCTACCAAAATTATTAAAAGTTTCCGTTTTGTTAATTGAAAGGCTACAAATTCCATTCAACCAAACTTTTTTAACGCACTTCGTTCAGGCTGACAGACTTTTATTTAAAATGAAGAATTTAATTTGTCTACAATTTATGGTATCAATTAAAAAATGAATTGTTTATTGTCGGGAAAAGTACAATAAAAACAAGAGAATGTAGTAAAATATATAAATCTGCGTAAGCCCGTCTGCGTTTCAACTTTTTTCATAAAACACAGAAAAAGTTGTTGGTATATCTGCAACTCCAGGAAAGTTTCAATATTTGCTTAACATACAGAAAATAAATAATAGCTTGATATGAGTTTCTCATCACTTGATACACAACATTTTAGTTTAGTTTAATGCCGGAGTTTGTGCGCTGACCATCCACTTATTTGTTTTCGGAGCTTCAGAAACAACTTCCTGGATTCAAACCATGATACCGACCAAATGTGTTTGACTTGAAATGAATTTGTGTTATTAAAACCCCTTTTCCTTACATTAATAATTAAATGGGTTGTTATATACATACAAGGAGTATTTACATTCCAGTCCTTCAACCGCTAAATGTGGTGAGATGTCAGGAAAAGCCAAGTCACTTATTTTAAAAATATAAAATATTAGTGTGTTTCTTGATTAAATGAGGAAGAGAGTGTGAATAAATAAAATAGAGGTATCATTCTGAAGAAGCTTAATTTGAAATTGAACAATGAAATTCATTTTAATCTCTTCCCATAAATTTCAGTTGATAAACATTTGCGATTTAAAGAGGGATAAGTGACGCAAGTGGGACTAATATTATGCCCCATGGTTCCATATATATTCGAAAATAATACACGGAATACCGCATAAAACGGTCTTATATTCGGATCAACTACAGTTGGTTAACTTTATGAATCTAGAGATGCATTTGTAGGGGCTTAAATTATATTATGCTATTACTATAAAATCAGCTAATTCGATTTATGATAAAGACTAATCAAATGGTTTGCAAAAGTTTTGTTCTCAAATACTCTCTACAATTTCAATTGAAATGTAATGGGTAGTTAATTATTTAGGTTAGAATTTATGCTTATTGTTAAAGTATAGGTTATTAACTTCAGTATGTATGTGTTTAGTTTAATTTAATTATAATATAATTTATTTATCGATATAAGTAACAATTGCAAAATAAGCTGACACGCGCTAGACTGAATGAATGAGTAGGCTGGCAATTGTTGCTTTGGGTTTTTGGTCAAAGAGTTCAAATTAAACATTTGTCGAAGAAAGATGTGTTTTATTTGAAGAACGTCAACCCTAATTAAAAGGAACTGTTTGTCCACTTACTCATTCAATCCAAGGGTCCGCGATCACAGTGGACCGAGAAAAATCTTCAACAAGCTTTACTGGCCATTCAAAATGGAGAGTCAAAAAAACATACCTAGAAGAACTTTAGGTCGTTACGAAAGTAAAAATACAAATAAAAAGTCCCGAAAATGAAGCCGAATTGGTGTCCCGAATGGTACGACTAGCTGAAGTAGATTATCCTATAACCAAACGACTTGAACGAAAATGTGTTTTTAACTACTGTGAGAAAAACCGTATACCTCATATCTTTTCGCAAGAAAAACGATTAGCTGGCCGGTATTGGCTGAAGGCGTTCTCAGATCGCCATCCGGAAATCACTTCTAGGCGGGTGCAAAATCTTAAACCGGCTAGAGCGCAGAAGTTGAATAGGTATATAGTAAAATATTACTTCGACAAACTTAGAAAAGTCCTATTGGAGCTTGATTTAATGGATAAACCAGAAAGGATATACAACGTGGAAGAGAAGGGATGCAGGTTAACATTGCATCATCAACAAACTGTTCTGGCTAAAAAAGGAGCAAAGCGAGTGCACCTAACGGCCCCAGAGCACGGAGTAAATGTGACAGAGGTTTCCTGCGGCAACGCTAGTGAAGTAAGAATTCCCCCAGCCATTTTATTTGAAGGGCAAAGGCTAAAGCCAGAGTGGTGCGACCATCTACCACCGGAACCCTGCCTCTCATGACGAAAAAAGGAAGCATGACCATTGAAACCTTCAATGAATGGTTAAAACACCTAGGGAAGTGTGAACTGCCAGGAAAATGTCTCCTAATTTTTGATGGTGCTGCATACCACTTGGATACATCTATTTTAGAGACAGCTTTTTTTTCTTATTAGACCATTTTTGGTTGACAATTGTTGACAATTTTCAACAATTATTGACAATTTTCGACAGTTTTCGACAGTTTTTTATAATTATACACCATTTTTTTGAAATTTCAACAATTATTGACTATTTTTGACAATTTTTTGAAATATTCAACCATTTTTGACATATTTTGACAGTTTCTGACAATTATTGACCATTTTTAACCATTTTTCAAAATTTTCACAATTATTGACCATTTTTTCAGAATTTTGACAATTATTGACCATTTTTCAAAATTTTTGACAATTTTTGACCATTTTTTCAAATTTTAACAATTATTGACCAATTTTGACAAATATTGACCAATTTTAACAGTTTCTGACAATAATTGCCCATTTTTGACAATTTTTCAAAAAACTTGACAATTTTCAACAATTATTGACCATTTTTGACAGTTTTTTTATAACTACTGACCATTTTTACAAAATATTTACAATTTTTAACCATTTTTGACAGGTTCTGACAATAATTGACCATTTTTCAAAATTTTTACAATTATTGACCATTTTTTCAAAATTTTGACAATTTTTCACAATTATTGACCATTTTTTCAAAATCTTTGACAATTTGTGTTCATTTTTTCAAAATTTTGACGATTATTGACCATTTTTCCAAAATTTTTGACAATTATCGACCATTTTTTCAAATTTTAACAATTATTGACCATTTTTGACAAATATTGACCAATTTCAACAGTTTCTGACAATTATTGACCATTTTTGACAATTTTTCAAAAATTTTGACAATTTTCAACAATTATTGACCATATTTGACAGTTTTTTTATAAATATTGACCATTTTTACAACATATTTACAATTTTTAACCATTTTTGACAGGTTCTGACAATAATTGACCATTTTTGACCATTTTTCAAAATTTTCACAATTATTGACCATTTTTTCAAAATTTTTACAATTTTTTACAATTATTGACCTTTTTCTCAAAATCGTTGACAATTTGTGTTCATTTTTTCAAAATTTTGACAATTATTGACCATTTTTTCAAAATTTTAACAATTATTGACCATTTTTGACAAATATTGACCAATTTTAACAGTTTCTGACAATTATTAAACATTTTTGACGATTTTTCAAAAATTTTGACCATTTTCAACAATTGTTGACTATTTTTGACAGTTTTTTATAATTATTGACCATTTTTTCAAAATTTTGACCATTTTTCATAATTTTAACAATTATTGACCGTTTTTGACAGTTTCTGACAATTATTGACCATCTTTCACAATTTTTTTAAAATTATGACAATTGTTGTACATTTTTCAAAATATTTAACAATTTTTGAACATTTTTCAAAATTTTAACAATTATTGACTATTTTCTGAAATATCTAAGAATTTTTGACAGGTTCTGACAATTATTGACCATTTTTGACCATTTTTCAAAAATTTTGACCATTTTTAAAAATTTTTGACAATTTTCAACAATTATTGACCATTTTTTTAAATCTTTGACAATTTTTGACCATTTTTCAAAAATTTTGACAATTATTGAACATTTTTTGAAATATCTGAGAATTTTTGACAGGTTCTGACAATTATTGACCATTTTTGACCATTTTTCAAAAATTTTGACCATTTTTAAAAATTTTTGACAATTTTCAACAATTATTGACCATTTTTTTAAATCTTTGACAATTTTTGACCATTTTTCAAAAATTTTGACAATTATTGAACATTTTTTCAAATTTTTTACAAATATTGACAATTTTTGACAGTTTTTGACAATTTTTACAACTATTGACCATTTTTCCAAATTTTGTACAATTTTTGAAAATATTTGGCAATTATTAACCATTTTTTCAAAATTTTGACAATTATTGACCATTTTCCCAAATTTTTGACAATTTTTCAATAATTTTAACATATTTGGAAATTATTAACCATTTTTTCAAAATTTTGACAATATTTGACCATTTTTGATAGTTTTTGACAATTATTGACCATCTTTGACAATTTTTCACAACAATAGGTGTTTGAGCTCAGTGCGGCAAGAGAGATTGCGCACAGTCGCTTGCGCATGGCATCGCGATGCCCCTTCTCACACACTACTACATACAGGGTATTTCTAAATTCATGCGACACAATTCAGGAGGTGATTGCTCGTATAAAAATAAGATGGGTCTTTCCTATAACAAAATTTCCTAAGCCTACCCCTTTCCGAGATATCACCCCTAAAAGGTGGTGACTAAAATTGAGTTTTTATTGTCTTTCTAAAATTTCAGGAAGGCTAGAAACTTGAAATTATATAATTTTCGTGCACTCGCAAAGGAATAACCTCGGGAATTTTTTCAATATTCCTGTTACATTATACGGGGGTGAAATTAGCAACCCTTACTTTATTTCATGTCAAAACTCTTTTTCGAAATGAAGTTTTATGAAATAAAATTTAACTTAAAATCCTTGTTTAATTTAAATTTTTTTTCCCAAAACCAATAGCTGCAGAGAAAAAAAATAAACACCATAATTTACAATTTTTTTAATATTGCAAATATTGAAAAAATACCCGTGGTTAGTCCTTTGCGAGTGCACGAAAATTACAGAATTTGAAGTTTCTAGCTTTACTAAAATTTTAGAAAAAAAATAAAAACTCAATTTTAGTCACCACCTTTTAAGGGTGATATCTCGGAAAGGGGTGGGCTGTTATAGGAAAGACAAATCTTAATTTCATACGAGCAATCTGCTCCTGAATTTTGTCGCATGAATTTAGGAACACCCTGTATATGGACTATGTATAGTACATATATACCATCATATAGAGCGTGGCGAAGCGGCACGGCAATTCTCGCCACGCCAAAAATCAGGTTTACCCTCGGCCTATAGATGTTTCACATCAAAAACTTCAGAACAAACAGGGTATTTGGAAATTAATGGCAGGAGAATAATTGATAACTTTAGAGATATTTCACCACAACGAGGACCTTCAGGATTATGTCAGCGGAGAAACTACCTACAAGGTTTCATAGAAAATACACCTCCAAAGCAAGCAGAACCACCAAAACAACGAAAACGAAAACCTAAGAAAATGTGGACTTCATCAATTAGCGATAGTGACAGTTCAAGTAATGACATATCTTTGTAGGTATAGTGACACGTTATCTGAAACTTTCACATCAGAGGAAGAAAGACGAATGGAAGATAAGGAGAAAAATACGAACAAAAAGGAAGATATAACTCGGAAAGAAGATGCAGTTCAACAAGGAATCCTAGAAAAAGTGGCACAGTCGGAAAACAAACAGAATAAGAAAGATTTTACAAAACAACAAGATGAGAATGAGAAATTACATGAAGAAAGTAGCAAAGTAACGGAAGAAACAGAAGGACATGATATAAGTTTTACAGAGATGTCAGAAACACCATATAAGAAGCAAGTAAATAAAACAAATAGAAAAAAAGGCTATCAATAGCAAAGCATTGGTGGTTCAAAGAGCCATTTTCAACAAGGAGAAAATAAAAAAGCAAGAAAATAGAGAAGATGAAAAGAACCGTGATAAAAATTCTGTACAGACCAAACAAACGCGGAAAAACAAAGATTCCTGGTACTGTAAACTTTGTCATGAAGATGAACGAAAATATATGAGGCTGTGCACAATTTGCTTCGTCTACGTTCACGAAGAATGCGCAGGTCTTGCCAAAAATGATAAAATTAAGTTTGTTTGTCCAGACTGTTCGTAATTAGATTAGGTTACAGTTTAAAAATGTGTGCATCCTTTCCTTAAAGGAACCAAAAAAATGTTTAGTTTTGTATTGAAAAATTTGTTGTTTTTAGAGTTATTTTCGTTTCAGTTGTTACAAAGCCTGTAGAATCATTTATTTTGTTGATAAATATAAAAAATAAAGAATACTTACTCTTGTTTGCTTGATACCATTAGAGTTGTCGATGAGCATAATAACAACACACTAAGGGCATATTACCAGATTAGGTTGATAATATGCCCAGTTGTAAAGATTTAAAAAAATTTTTTTTTAAACATAAATTTGTTTGCCCAAGAAAGTTATTCTATAAAGCAATAAGAGTATTTCTTGCATTAAGCAGAAATAAAAATTCGATTTTTTCTGTGTTTTATGGAGGTATCTTCTTAACGTCGGCATATTTCCTTCACATACATTATTACAAATATTAAAGCTTGGGTATTATTTCACTTGGAGGCACTTGCCTGGGTACCAAGGTACGGGGGTCATAAGGGCAACGAATTGGCGAGTGAAACGGCCTGGCTCATCAATGCCATTCATTGGACCGGAACCCTTCTGTGGCATCGCAAAGTCGACAATAAATATGGAAGTGGAAGATATCTCTAGAATGGTGGGTAATCTCACCAGGACAGAGACAGGCGAAATAGTTCATTAGAGGACATTCGCCAACTTTTACGGCAGCAAAGATGGGAAAACTGTCAAAGCCGTAGAAGGTATGTCAACAGGGTACTATAAGCTTAACAGGTATGCAAAGCTAATGGGGTTGGCAGACGAAGCCATGTGCAGATTCTGTCACCTAGGAGAGGAAACTGCAGAGCACATCCTATGCCAGTGCGACTGCCTGGTGAATGTGCTGTTTCTAGTAATAGGCGATGAGAAGCTACCGGGATGAAATTAGCTCGAAGCTGATAGGCTACAAAAAAAGAGTCGGGCTGGAGAATGTAATTTAGATTCAGAGGACCACAATAGATCTGAAAAGGTCGCAGTGGAATAGCCATAGAGATACTACAGATAGAGGCAACCATCCAGCTCGGAACCCGTGAGCTTATAAGAGATAAAAAGTCAGAGGTTCAGGCTGTCTTTCTCTAATGGCGCGCATGTTATAGACGAGAGACAAAGACAGAAAAACCTCTGACGTCTGTCTTTTTCTCTCTCGCCGGAGTTCAGACGGACATCTCCACTTACACAGAGGCCTATGGCTTGTTGCCTCTATCTGTAGTATCTCTTTGGGAATAGCCCGATTAGCCACCTCATCAAATCTAATCTAGGTATTATTAGCCCTATGGGGATATCATGGATATCTTTTCCCACTTAAGATCAGTATAACTGTGCAATGATACAGGAAACCAAGGAAAATTATATCTGCTGATCTTTACAATTCTTACCCAAGAGGACAGTTTAATAGTGGCGACTTCATATTATGGGTCTCTTAAGTGTCTTCTAATTTCTTATTCTTCAAGGAAATTTAGTTCTTGTTTCTTATAACAAATAGTTATAGTACTTCTGGTTGGGTGTTAATGAATGTTTGGTGCCAAGTATATGTTTTGCGTAATGCGATTTATCTGGCTATTTCAATCTGTATGCTCGTAAGTGTTCATCGTGTCTAATTTCAAAATTTCGACTAGTTTGACCAATATAGACAGCATTACATTCTGGACACTTAAGTTTATATATCCCAGACTTTTTTAATGGGGATATTTTTGTTTTTATATTTAACAGTTTTTCACGTACATTACCCTCTGTTTCGAAAGAAATTGTTGCTGAAGATATTATCTTCGAAATATTATTAGAAATATCACCAGCATATGTGATGGTCTTGTAATTTTATATTTCTTTAGTTTTTTTTAGGAAATATTAGTTGTAATACAACTTTTTTTTTAATAGTATTGTATGCAACTTGTTGAATTCACAATCAAACTACCCGTTTGAAAGGACTTCCCAAAATATATAGTTGTATATAATAATCGTGATAGATCCAAAAATGTATTAGTAAAGCCCCAAAGAAAGTAATTATGACTTTTTACTAATATTTATTTCACGACTGACTTTTTGTCGAAATACAATTTGAAACTTCATAAACCTACTGACATATTGTCACCCTAAATTGACAAGGCCAATAACGTGACTTATGCTAAAAGGAATACAATTCAACAAAACTAATGGCTACAATTCCTACATTTTCTCCCACCTCTTTTACGAATAACAATGAGTGAAAGACTTATTTACATTCTAAGTGTAGCCATTGACCATATCTACTAACAGGTTTAATTATCCTAACTACTCTAGTTTTTACAGGTGGGCTAATATCTAACTTATGACTACTTTCTCCAACATCCGGGATTTCATCTTTCTTCGTTACTTCTAGTGGATAAAGACGCTGAAGGGGTCGAACAAAAGTCCCTCTTTGGGTCTTGACCTTCGCTACCCTCGCCTTTTTATCTTTTCCTAGAAACAGTTCCTCGATGACTCCAAGCGGCCATTCAAAGCGCTTTTTTCCATCCGATCCCACGAGCACAATGTCTCCGACTTCTACCGGCAGCTTTTTCTTCTCGTTTGCCTTCAACACAAGCTGCGACAGGTACTCTTTCCGGAATCGTGACTGTATTTGATCTTGGAGCCGCTTCATGTTCTTATAGGACTCTGACAGGAAGTCAGCATCATTGGTCTCATTTAAAAATCCTGTCATCTTTCCTCTCATGAAAGTGTTGGGTGTAAGTGGAATGAGATCTCCGTTATCTTCAGTCACAACGGTCAATGGACGGTCGTTGATCACAGCAGCTACTCCTGCCAAAGAAGTGCGTAACTCATCATATGACAGCTTCGCCCGACCTAGCATTCGTTTGAGGAGATCTTTAACAGAACGGACCAGTCTCTCCCACCATCCACCCCACCACGCTGCAGTAGGCGGGTTAAAATTCCAGCGAATCTGCTTAGTGTTACTCAACTCATTGATAGAGTCCCAATCCAACGTCTTGAATAAGTGGTCAGCTCCCACGAAATTGGTACCATTATCGCTGTATATAGTACATGGGCGGCCACAAATACTTATGAAACGCTCAAGTGCACAGATGAACGCCTCTGTACTTAGACTTGTCACGACATCTAAGTGCACTCCACGAAATACTGCGCATGTGAAGAGAACGATCCAGGCTTTCGTTCCACCCTTCAGGTAGACTGGTCCAGCAAGGTCGACTCCGGTGGTGGAAAATGGCTCGTTGATTTTCACTCGATTTTCGGGAAGTGCCACCGGGTCAACTGTTAATGGGACTGCTGCATGTCTCTTACACTTTATACATTGATGTACTACTTTTGCAATGTTTCGTCTTGCCTGTAAAATCCAGTATTTTTCTCTCAGCTTGCTCATCAGGAATTGGATCCCGCCATGGCAGTAGTACTTATGAGCATCTTGAATCAATATTTGCACTAGTGGGTGTCGGCTCGGCAACAAGAAAGGAAAAATAAAGTCTTCCGTGTCTTTTAATTCTGTAAGTTTAGTTTTGACACGGAGCATGTCATCCTTATCCTTGTAGACTACTAACCCTTGAATGCTGGAACTGTTTTCTGGAAATGACTCCTTTTGAATTTGTCGGATAAGAATTTTCTCTGCTGCTTTCAATTCAGGAAACGTCAACACCGATGTTGTGCTCTTTTTTCCTCTACATGACTTGATAAATCGAAGCACCCATCCCCAAACTGCGACATTTTTGTGGTAGCAGGAAAATACAGGTGGCGTGGCCCTAGTTACTGTTGCTGCTGCTGAAGATGTAGCTCTGCGTTCTTTATTTATTTCTTCTTCTTGGTAAGCTTCAGCTGCCACTGGCCAATTTCCTTTTGAAAGTTTTAGCCAAGCTGGTCCCTCCCACCATCGCGACTCCAAGAGCTGGCTTGGACTACATCCCCGGGAAGGAAGATCGGCTGGATTATGTATTCCAGGAACATGGCGCCACTGGTCACAGCTTGTTGATGCACGAATTTCCTTCACCCGATTCTCCACGAAAACTCCCCAATCTCTAGCACGTCGAATCCAGGCCAGTACAACACTGGAGTCACTCCAGAAATGGAATTGAACATCCTTCGTTGGTAAGGCTTCACGCACTAGATTTGCTTGTCTTACACCAACTACGCATGCCATTAGTTCCAATCTCGGAATATTTGCACGTTTAATGGGAGCTAATCGGGACTTAGCAGTCAACAATTGGACGTCGATATGGTTGCTGTTCTCAGATCGCATAAAACACACACTTGCGTAAAAATCTGAACTTGCGTCACAAAATGTGTGCACTTCTCGTCTGGTAGATGATAGAAGCTAAATGAGACGTGGTATTTTGATTTGGCGTAACTGACTCATTCCCTCCTTCCACTGCCTAAACTTCTTTTGTATTTCCTCAGGCATTGGCTCGTCCCATCCGATTTTTGTGGTCCATGAATTTTGCAGAAGCAATTTTGGTAGTGCCAATGCTGGACAGGTGAAACCAATGGGATCAAATACCTGTGATAGAATGCTGAGTACTTGTCTCTTGGTAATTTTTTCTGATGATCCAACGTCCTTGACATCACAGGATAACGTATCCTCACAGCGGTTCCAGAGTAAGCCAAGTAATGAAATACATACGTCCTTCTCAGTCATATCATCATCTTCCCCGGAGTTCAACCCGCACTCATCACTGGTGGACAAGCCGATTCCGAACTCCTCCGAGAAGCTGTGAGCCCATTGTCTGAGTTTCATGTTGGCTCCGCTCATGATTGATATAGCTGTGTTTCGGAAGTCGTGGTATTGTTGCACACTGGAGACAGACGTAATCATATTATCAACATAAAAACTTTGTCTTAATGTTTGTGCTACCGGTACGGAGGGACCTTCTACTTGGTCTAGATGGTGATTGATAACAGCTCCGAGAAGAAAGGGGCTACATGTCAATCCAAAGACGACCCTCAGGTGCTTGTAAACTGCTATTTTGCTACAACCGCTATTCTCCCACCATAGAAACTTTTGATAAGATTGGTCCTCTACTCGCACTTGTATCATCTGAAACGCTTTCCTTATGTCGGCTGATACTCCATATTTTTTCTCTCGAAAGCGTAATAGTAGTTTCGGGATCAACTCTAGCAAGTTTGGACCCTTGTGAAGAGTTTCGTTTAGGGATGGGCTCCGACCAACTCTGCAGGAAGCGTCGAAGACTGGTCTAACAGGCGTCGTGACACTCTGTTTGAAGATCGGTCTATGTGGTATATAATGGCCAGTGTCATCATCCTTCTCCACTTTCACAATGAATCCTTCTTTTTCCCATGCCTGGAAAATATCATGGTAATCTTGCACCTTTTTTTCTTTCTTGAGTCTCCTGGTGGTGCGAATGAGTCGCTTTTCTGCAGCTTCTCTGTTGGTTGGGGGCTTTGAATTAAAACTGGAGTCGTTCCATGGTAAGCCCACTACGTACTTGTTGTCGTCTTTGGTCACGGTAGCAGTAAAGTACGCAAGTGCCTCCTGTTCGTTTTCTTCAGTTGTCTTCGTTTCTATTGGATCAGTTATGCCAATAGTGTCAAGCCTCCATAAGTTGCTGATGTCGAGATCCGTGGTCATCAGTGTGGTAACCACCGTTGCGATATTATTGGCTGCTTTGGTGATTGGTCCTCCCAGTACCCAGCCAAATATAGTCTCAATTGCCACAAGTCCGTGTGACAGTTTCTCCATTTTTCCAGTAAGAACGTGTCCCCACAAATCATTGCCAAGTAGGATGTCGATATCTTCACATCCTCCTCCGACGTCAGTGAGAGTGATTCCTTTTTGATGCAGTTCATCAATCCAAGGTCCATTGGGAATTTTCGGTAGTTTACCGCATATGGCAACTCTTTCTAAGAGTTCCAAAGTTTTTACACCTCCACCATTGATCGTTCTGAATGCTACTATGTACCTTCCACTTCGTTTTACTGGGGACACCACTGCTCCAAATAGGATGTTTTGTATCCATTCGTCACCGGATTTTTCACACTGCAATTGTGGAATCAGTTTTGCCTTTATGTAGCTCCTTTGGCCTCCAGGATCTCCAACCAATCTTGCATTAATTACAGTTCCGCTTCGAGATACAAGCTGCGTCATTAATGTATACATTAATATGTCTGAAGAGCACCGATTTGAGTTGCTTGCTGTGCTTTCTGGCTTATCAGACTCTGTATTTTTATCTTCTTTTTCGTTGCTGGAACTATTGTCGGAGAGGGGACAGAGAACTGGGTAGTGTTTTCCTCTACAGAGTGCACAACGGACAACGGATCTGCATTTGCTTGCGTGATGTCCTCCTTTAAAGCAGCGGAAACATAATCGCTTTTTCTCAATTTTCTTCTGTCGCTCGTCTAATGACATTGATAACGCTTTGACACACCGGTCAGTCTCATGTTTCTTGTCACAGAATCCGCATCCTGAAGATGGTTTTGATGTGGATATGAGCCCGGCTGCGGTGGCCATCGTTTCATTAGTTTCTTCTCCCACCGATGTTGTCTTCTTGTTTTTCTTCTTCTTGCCATCACTACCGGTAGAGATATTTCCAAATCCAGTTTGAGCCAGCATAATTTGTTGCTCGTTTTGCACTTCTTGTTTTATGAACTCCATCAATAGGTCTAAAGGAGACCTAGGTGGTTGCATGGTGGATCCATCAAGTCTAACTTGTTGACTTCTTTGCCACGCTCTAAGGGTCTCCCCTGATAAGCTGGATTCGACCAGTGGAAAAAGGATGGTGGCAAGAAGCCCCTTGTCAAGGTTGAGTGCCGCCAGCGATCGGAGATGAGATTCCAGTTTTGTATACAGGTTAGCTAATGATAACTTATCGTTGGCGGTCACGTTCGAGATTACCAATGTGAGTAGTTCTCTTACATAAACTTGGAGTAGAAGATCTTCGCGCCCAAAACGCTCCTTAAGTGCTTCCACAACTTTTGGGTAATTAGCTGCTGTCTGTGGGTAACTACTGACAAGCTCCTGAGGTTCACTGCCCCATTCCATGGATTGAAAAAGATACTGTATTTTGTCTGACGCGTGAATATCTTCATCATCATGAATTTTCTCAAATTGGCACCACCACCCCAACCAGCTTTTCAGGTCTCCGTTAAATTTTCGCAGCTCAATCCTCGGTAACTTGAAGTTATTTTGTTTCTTGTGTTCACCCACTGAACTGACACTTTCTAAATCTGAATTCGGTGGACTGGCTGTGGGATGTAGCACTGTTTGAATTTTCAGCTTGATCTCCATGAATGACTCCTTGTAGTCCGTTATGGTTTGGTATTCCTGGTCCTGTGCATCGTTGTCCAGACCTTCATCCAACATCTTATCAACGACTCTAGTATCATACTCCTCCAAGTCAGCATGGATTGACTCTATTACGTTCAACTTAACTTGAAGAGATGTTTTATTGATAGGATCTACTTCCATTAACGCCTTGCAGTCGTTGATGAGCCTCGTTAACTGAGCTCTGACTGGACGTCTTGCTTGTTTCTCACGATCCATTCCTTACTTTGATTTGATAATTATCCGTTTATCTCGGTGGGACCTCCAAAATGTTGAATTCACAATCAAACTACCCGTTTGAAAGGACTTCCCAAAATATATAGTTGTATATAATAATCGTGATAGATCCAAAAATGTATTAGTAAAGCCCCAAAGAAAGTAATTATGACTTTTTACTAATATTTATTTCACGACTGACTTTTTGTCGAAATACAATTTGAAACTTCATAAACCTACTGACATATTGTCACCCTAAATTGACAAGGCCAATAACGTGACTTATGCTAAAAGGAATACAATTCAACAAAACTAATGGCTACAATTCCTACACAACTTATGCATACAGTGTCTTTTTTCACCCTATGAATTGCCTAGGTCAACTTTTCCATTCATGAAAAAAAGAGCCACTTTATACACTAGCACTTTTTCAAAATTTCATAACATGAATTACTTTTATTTTCATAAGCTTTTTTTTCCAAATTCCATAAAACTCGTTTTCTTTATAAACGCATTAAGAACTTATCCTGATTTTCTGCACAATTTATTTTCTATGTTATTCCATTCTGTTTGCGGAATTTACATTGTTGTAGAAAACTAGCAGCATGAAAACCTTCACCACTTTAAATAACAATCTAGGATTAAGGGATAAGCGTGAATGCTGACTTGACAGTTGAAAAGAGTATCATGCCTTTAGAGAATACCGAGTTTTGAACTGATTGAGTAGGCGATTTGTACCAGTTAAAACGAAAAGTGGAAATATAAAAACCACCGTTAAAAGTTTCTTTTTGAAAAATTACAATTATTTTAGAACGAAGGAATAATAAGAAGTTATACTTTGGGTTGTGGCATTTCATAAGCTTATCTGTAAAATTCTAACAATTATTATAAGAGGTAATAAGATGAAGCCGGTTCGGATTAACGAAGAGGATGGGGGACAAATTACAATGTAATGAGATGGAATATATATGCAGGGTCGTTGGAATTACAAGAAAATACGATTCAACAGTAAGAAAAAATCTCAATGCACTACCAGTAATGCAAATAATACCAGATCTTCAACTTAAATAATTTGAACTATAATAAGCGACAAGTAACCAGTGAAGCAGACATGGAAAGCTTAGATACATGAAAACAGAACAAGGGGGAAACCAAGGAAAACATGGGATTTCTGGATTATAACTTTAGCGGAAGTAAGAAACAAGAACATATGGAATTTTTCCAGATGTGATCATTGAACCTTACTCCTTGGGGAGATGAATTTTGATTTTTTTATACAGGGTTCCCAAAAAATCTCCAGCCAAACGCAAACTACAGATAGGTACTATATATTATTTTATGTCCAAGAGAGCTAGTGTCGTTTGAAGATGACACTGTTTTTTAAGCATATATTTACCGCTACATTGTAGAACCATGCGGTGATAAATTATCTCTATTTTGCATTAAGCTGGAGAGTTTCTGAACACCCTAACATGTCATAGCAATAGATCCTGGAAAATGGGTTCTAAAACCAACAAATAAACTTATTATAGTAAAACTGCTGATCATCAAGTTTTTCAGGAGAAATTTCAATTGGTAGCTGGACAAATGATAAAACTAGACCGATTGAAAAGATAAAATAATAACCAAGAAAATGATGACCTGAAGTTGACCTAATACTCTCATGAACCATGCTTTTTTCAGTACAGAAAGAAGTGAAAATATTTATCAAACAGAGGAAATTGGATCAAGCAAAAAATAAAACTAATTTAAAAATAATTTATTACAGTTTCCTGTTTGGTAGTATTTAGTAATGCGTGTTACCAATGGATATCGAATAATAGATTTATACTATTAACGCCTTACAACCTTTTGAAAATATTTCCAAAACAATTACTGCTAAACGGGGTTGGTATGATCTACATGATTTAACCAACCATTCTGGTTTGCAATTAGTAGAAGGAACAATATCACTTGTAGACCGGTTTCGGCGTATTTGCGCCTCATTAGCACAAGGTAGATATTCTCCGTCCGAGAGCTCTGTGAGCTTAATCCCGGACTAAAGATAATACTGAAATTACGATATTTAACATAGAAGTGTAATTCAATATCTGTCTGGAATAGCCGGAGAAGTAGTTGTTTCTTCTAAGTGAGCGCTCATTGTTTCAAAAGAAATATTTTCAAAACTTTGAAAGGCGTTAATAGTATAAATCTATTATTCGATAAAAAATGAAAATAGTGTCTTAGTCATTGAATGTTCCGCTTTATTCCAAATAATAAAAAAAATTTCAAACTATCTTATACAAACTTGTATATTCATTCATGCATTTTTATTTGATACAAGTATTTTTAGTATAAAGCAATATATATTCGAAAAAAATCCATAAGGTGAAAGCATTTCAGTCGCTTAGACGACAAGAAAACACGACTCACAGCTTCAGAGATATTTAGGTCTGTTAAGTTAGTAGTTTGGATGTAATGGGAGCTATTAGCTACATAAATCAGACCGCATAGCGATTGGGAAGACGCCCTCTTGCTTTTCGAAATTGGTGTTTCGGTTGCTTCTACACATAAAACGTTTAGGTTGCACCTTACGGAATATCGTGTATCAACAATATTTATTTTCGACGATGATAAATCGATTTTCAGGATGGTAACACTAATTTCAATTGATAAATATCCATTTACGTTTATACCAATTTCATGCGAATAATATTAATTACAAAAATTTTCGGTGTTCACTGCAGTGAACTACAACACATACTACAGACTGCTCAACACTTGAAGTGGATAATATAAAAATTACTGAATTTTCTTTGTAAATATTTGAAAGATAAAACGCTACTTACGTGGAATGAAAGTTTATTCAGAGAAAAACAAAAGCAACCCAAAAAACAAATATTAATGGGTGTTTAAGAAAAATAAAGTAAAAGCATACAAAGTTCCTTCATTATGCTATTTACAACGCCTGTTTGTGAAAATTATTATCGTGTAGGACCACCTTGGGCTGTTACTCGATTTGGAAGACTATCTATTAAATTATTGAATTATTACAGTTTCCTGTAAAATTGTCGTATTTAGTAAAGCGTGTTACCAACAGATATCAAAGAATATTATGTTATTCTACGCTTCACAACTAAGTTTTGAAAAATATTTTCCAAAAACAGTGACCGTTCAACGAAGAAGAAATAACACTTCCCGGGCTACATGCCCCGACAGACATTGAATTACACTTCTAAGTCAAACGGGGTTGGGACCAACCATCTATCTATTCTTTTTCTTTTGCTTATAGACTAAACAAGTTTCTAGTTTTCCTTTATAGATAAATACTTTACTAAAATTAATTTCCACTTACCTTGTTGGTCGATAAGCAATTTTCATCATTGATTTTGTACTTATATGATAACCATTGTTTTTGTAAACACTTCTAATTTGCAAACTGATTTCTTGAATTTAGCTATTATTTTACTATTCTTCAAGTGTGGAAGGGATGGTAATACATCATACATAATTTGCCACTGTGTTAGATTTTGTTTCTCAATAAAAAATATGATATTTCTTCGTTTAATTCAACAGCCTGGCTATTATTGAACAGCCATTTTGGAGATAATTAATAAGAGTGCGTAGAGCGTCGACTCCAAACACAACTAACGAATCCGACTGAGATCGGTCGTTTCGTGCTTTATCAGAGTAAGTTACAGGGTTGTACTGAGAAAGAAAAATCAGGTAAATTTAATAAAATTTTAATAGGTGGAATTATATAAAGAAATAAAAAGATCATTAACTGTATTCAATACTTCATATTTATTTTATTTTAAAATAAATATTGGCGCCCAACTATACAATACAATAAAATCACAATTCAATAATCAATTTAATAAATAATAATAAACCCCATCACACACATTACAATATACTTCGAGTTTAAACTCAGTTTTTATTCATACCACCCATTGTCAACAAACAAATAACCAGCCCTTTGAGCAATCCTTGTGATGAAGTATTTGCAACTTAAATGAATTTTTAGCTCATAAATTTCTGTAAAATCCAATTTAGTTTAAAATTACAGTTTTAATATTTTTTTAAATTTCTATTATAATTTCCGAGTAAAGTGATACATTACTATTATTTTTGGAAAGAGGAAGAAATAAGCTTTTTTGTAATATGTCACTCGGCCTAGGTTGCCATTTCAAAAAATTCTAGATGGCGGCCGTACGCTAAACGCTGACGTCAAAAACATTCGAATTTTTCTCTAAAATATGAAGAATAAAGTCTCATTCATCGTCCTAGAATTACATAACTCTCCCTTTATCCGTTTCAATGAAAATTTTTTGCTCTAGTAGATATCCAATGAAATCAGTTAATTTGAGGTCATTTGTGCCCATGGTCTGTTTTCAGTGTAATGTGGTTCTGATTGGTTGTGTTCAATCAAATGACCTCAAATTAACTGATTTCATTGGATTCACTCTATTAGGTACGTTGCCTTGCATACATTTTGATTCATTTCGATTTTCACGTTTCAAATATTTAACATTTCAAAATGTCACGATTTTGTCATAATACTGACGAGAACATGAAATTATAGAAGCAAATATACTATGAATTTTTTTCTATAATTAGCAAAAAATTTTCTATTCGAATAACCCTCGAACATTGATAAATGCTCAAAAATTTTATAACAACTTTCTCAAGTTTCGTCCTTGATGTGTACTTTCTATAGTGGTGAAAAAAAAATAATTTAAAGTGATTTGTTACTTCGAACGTTTCTAGACTCGTCAGAATTTTTTTTTGCATATAATTGACAAACTGAATATCATTATTATGCCACTAAAAGGGTCAATTATTTACGATGTATTCAACAACAAGGAGGACTTAGCAATTCCATCAATTTTACTTCAATTTATCTCCCTGCAAACGTAATAAATGAACGCGACGTATACAAATATTACTGAAAATATTATTGAGATGCCGGAAAATACAACGTCTATTTTGTGAAACGTGAATCAAAGAGAAACGGAAGCAATATTTCCATGAAAACTGTTTTAGGTGCACTTTAAATTTGAAGAGAAGCGCTTTGTCAAAATGTAATATATTGCTTATATTCAGTATTGTGTTGCACACAACAATTTTTAAATTTAAATTAAATCATTGTTATTCCGGTTAAAATGGAATTTGCATCTTTTTTATCAAAGAATTTGCCAGGAAATGTTTCAATAGCATCGGATCTGAAGTGGTATGTAGGTTGCTATTTATATTTGAGGTGGAAAATTCATATTGACCATCGAAAATGTGCTTAGTTTTTCTGTTTTGCATGCACTTTAACCAATGGATACCGGCTCTGTGAAAATCGACCTACTTATCTTCAAGCAATGTTTTAATTGGCTATCCC
The DNA here is from genome assembly GCA_947563755.1 of Lochmaea crataegi. NCBI lineage: Eukaryota > Metazoa > Arthropoda > Insecta > Coleoptera > Chrysomelidae > Lochmaea > Lochmaea crataegi. Next base: position 53,543,285 of record OX387424.1, on the reverse strand, counting down.
AACTTGTTTGCTTGAGTACCACCAAGTATCCAAGAATTGTACTCGATGAACTTCTTGGTCTCCAGTCCCATAATACAACTGGGAAAATTTGTGCTAAGCTTGGGTTCTCAGACAGAAGTTGGGGAAACTTTGTCGGTATATATCAGACGTACTGAAGCCACCTGCCACAGCAAACTTCTGGTCAAGAACCCCCAGAAATGCTAACCGACTAGATAATAAACCTATGTATATTAGGGTGATATTCACTGAGACCCAAAAGATCTATGGTGCCCCTTTCTTCTACTTAGTTGCTTTAGACCTATTTTCCGAAGGAATTTCAGGATATCCCCGAAATTGAACCTAAGTAGGATTCGAATAAAGATAGTGACAGGATTACTCACCGGTCTCATGTAAGATGAGAATGCGAAGTACCGACTTGGAGGATCTTCAGAATATACTGATAAGAACAGACAGTCACTTCACATGAACAGTGCAAAGGCTGAGGGGCCGAGGACTTGAAACCTAGACTGGATAATATGAATCAATAAATCGAAACAAATATTCTGATCTTGGAAATATATTATAAATCTTGTTTATTTAAAAAAATCAGCAGCCTTCTTTTTATTCTAGCCGTGCAGCTTTTCATGTATCGGGAAATTTTGGGGTTATACTCCACACGTCCCTGTATCTAAAAGATGATTATGTTACGTCGTCAACGAATATTGCCGAGTAAACGAAGTTTCAGACTCATTTTCGTTATCTGGCGCAAAGTATCCTGAATAATTTCACATCCGCCGGCAATATGATGAGATTAATTTCAATCTCAGACTTATTGGGTGATACTATATTTCACCGGAAGCCGCGTCTAGATGAGGAATTAAACGAATTCCTATTTCGAATGGAAAGGATCGTTTTTTCGTGAAAAGATAGTGGAGACATGAATGTTTCAGTGGAAGAAAGTATTTACCCATAGTTATTTTAGAAATTTGATTGAATTTTTGTCACCGAAAAGTTTTTCTTCCAAGGAAAGGGATATCTCAAAATAAAAACAACAAAACTGATTTTCTACTTCTCCACATCCAGTACCACATCCTGAGACTAGTAGCTGATATACGCCTATTTCCCGGAGGAATTTTAGAATGTCTGCAGGCTTCAGTTTAGGTAAGTGTCCCTCTTCTATCCAGAAGTCTCCTAGGTGAAGTGCCCTAAGATTCTGAATTGCCACAAGTATGTGGATGTAGGTTTCTTCTTCCATACCACAGAATCTAGATTCTTCTTCCTCCACTATTTTGAGCTTTTTCAGGTGCCCAATCAGGTGACAATGTCCCGTAAGGATCCCTGCGAAAACTCTTAGTGCAGTTTTTCTTTGACTTATGCATTCATTTGATCTCAAAAGGTTGTAGTCACCCAGAAGAATCTTTGATTAGATCTTTCCAATGGTCAGATCTTCTCTCTTCTTCGTCTTTGCCTATTTCTTCTAATATTACATTGAACGTGAACGTTTCGATTCAACGCCTTCATCTCTACTTCAGTTACAGAATAGAGCTGAATGTGCTCCATGCTTCATGATGGAATTTAGCAATCGCCATGTATCTTGATACATTTTTTTTTAATTCTAAAAAAAATGGAGTGGCGGGCAAGTAAAATTAGCAAAATAAAGTGATAAAACTAAAAAAAAATGAATTTATAATTCAATAAGAAACGTGACATTAAATGTCAGTACACCGCCCAACAAATTTCCATAAATAGTATGCTTATACAATTGGTATATGTATACACCGCCCTCTGAAGTAGTAAAATGATAATTTACGACATGCCTATCGTTGTTTGTATTGATTTTCTCGTAAATTTCACTAGTACTCGTTTGTTCAGGTAGCAGATGGTTGTTTTTCCAATTTTCCAGTTTTGTAAATTAACACATTCACAGTTGACTTTGCATGTTGAAACGAATCAGTCTGTTGTGAGCATCAATTGCGAGCAATTATAATATACACAAGCATTTTGATCGTGTCGAGAATCTGTATGCTTTTTTTTGTATCGGTTTATGGAGAGAGAGTCTGTCAGCAATCTGTTATTCTACTGAATTGTGTAACGGATATTCCCAGATATATGATAAAGACCAAAAACTATTGGGTATCCGGTATAGTAAATCGCCGAAAAAGGTGATGACATATTATTTGTGCAAGCCGTATTAGCACCGTACATAGACAATGAATAGTGGGTTTACCCTAAGCTCCTCCCATTCATTCATTCATATATTTGGGTTGTGATCATCAGCCCAGGCACTTGAACTGAATCTTTGTACCATTTCCCATGTTATCTACTTCCATTCCAGAAGCTTCGTGTCTTCTATAAAGGCCACTAGTTTAAATGGAGGGATTTTCAGTAGTTGTGATTGTTAGAAAGAAATATTCAAGATCGCCAGATTTATTTATGTGATCTCTCTGTATGATGTTTTTTTGTTTTTAGTTGTTGTAGTTGTCTGTCAAGTTTTGACAATAAAAATATAATTTTTTGCAGTTTACGTTTCCGAATAGTATTTTATTAGTAAAAATTAGACTGTTCTTCCATTTAAAACCATTAGGTTATGGGCCCAGGAGTTGTTTAAGACAGTCTGTGTAAAAAGTGAAGCGGAAACATAAAGATGCAGTAAAAACATACAGTAATGGAATCGTCCTCTGACAATTCAAGATTTGGAATTGCCAAATTGAATAACAGTAATTATCAACCATGGAAATTCAAAATAAAGATGATGTTAATCAGAGAGGGAACATGGAAGGTTGTCGACAAACCAAAACCAGAGACTCCAGATGAAAATTAGTCAAGTTTGGATGAGAAAGCACAGAGTTCTATATCCTTATCAGTAAAAAATAACTTTTGAATTATTGTGATTATATGAAAATGAAAAACTGGTACTGGAATGATCTTTTAATGTAAAAATGACAACTATATAACTGTCTTATTTGACAACATGAAAATACAAGTGAATGTTACAAACTTAAACAAAACAATACCTGCAGACAACGCTTTACTAAATTCAATACTCCCACTTTTTGTTACAAGTCAATGTCAACATTCACTTTGACAATACATTCAACATTTGACAAAAATGTTGATGTTTCAATTTTGATAATGCCTTTGTCATGATATCGGCTGCCTGGTCATCTGTTTGAACATATTGTAATTCAAAAAATGCATCTTTGAATTTCTCTCGGATAAAATGGTAACGTACGTCAATATGCTTAGTTCTCTTATGAAACTCTGGATTCTTCACAAGTCGTATTGCGCTTTGATTATCCATAAATAAAGCTGGTACATCCAATTTAACTTGTCGAAGATCACATAAGAGATTCTTCAACCAGACAAGTTCTTTTATAGCTTGTGACGCTGCCACATACTCGGATTCTGTTGTGGATAGTGCGACGGATTTTTGTCGTTCTGATCCCCAGCTAATTACACTTCCTCCAAGCATGAAAACATAACCTGATGTTGATCTTCGTGTTTGCGTGTCTCCAGCATAGTCGGCATCACTATACCCGCAAAAGTCTAAATTGTTTCCGCTTACGAAACGTATTCCTTTGTTCATCGTACCTTTGATATATTTCATAATGTGTTTTACTGCATTCACATGTGCAGTAGCTGGTTTTTCCAAATATCGACTGACACTTCCAACTGCGAAACTAATATCTGGTCTGGTTGCAACGGCCAGATATAGTAAAATTAATACCTATTTAGAGGTACGAGCCGTTTTAGTAACTTAACGTATGCGGCTTCTTGAACCATCTGAACCCGCATGAAAAAAATTAGGTTATGACCTTTGTCATGTCACATGCTTGACATATTTCTTATTGCATTGGCGTAGTGACTTGAAATTTCATATTATCAGTGGCGGTTTGTAATAATACAAATTAATTTTATGAAATTCATAAAATTCTAAAGATGTTGACATAATAAAAGAATATAAAAGAAGTGCACTAATTTTAAAAACATTGTTTTATTAACTAGATACATAGTTTTCTTAAAAAAATATGGCAATTCAGAGTTCGATTAAGTACAAATTCTAGATTTAAAAAAAAACAACGTGATCTTCAAGGCAAAGTTTAATTAGTTTCTAAATCAGAATAACTTTCGGAAAGTGATAGTTCATCATCGGATTCATTGGATACAGAGATCACCATAGGTTCGATGTTTAGTAGGTCCAGTTTGTTTTCTACTTCCCATGCTTCAGAAATAATTTTCTCTGTATGATTTATGTAATTCTGCCAGTGTTGCTCCGGTACATTTTTTACAACGTCATTCCATACTTTTAAGACTTCAGTAGGTGACCTTGCAGTTTTCGTAATAGATTGGTCATAATGCCTTTTAGTTTCTGACCATACCATTTCGATGGCATTAAAATGGCAATGATAGGGTGGTAGCCTGAGAACACAATGACCATGCTCGGCAGCGTATTTGTCTAAATGATCATTTTTTTCTGGCAAAACTTGCTTTTCAATTATATTCCAAACAGCATCCTTTAAAATGTGATCTGGAAAAGGAATATTCTTTTTTTTGAGCCATTCTAACATGCGTGTTTTACTCCAACTTTTTCTTGGGATTTCTTCATCCAGGCGAATGAGATACATTGCGTTATCCATTATAATTAACGATGGTTCTTCCAAGTTTACAATTAGTTGCTGTTTAAACCAATTTTCAAAATTTTCGGTGTTCATGTTATCATGGTAATCGCCTGCATTTAAAAATAAGCGATGCATTTGCCACAAAACCTTTTTTATTACCGGCATGAACAATTACATATCGTGTCCCACTTCCAGTTATTTTTAAATCACTGTGTTTAGTACCATCTTGCCACATTCTTCTGTCCCCGCTTTTACTAAAAACCCATGTCTCATCCAGAAAAACAGGTGTAAAGAGCTTTTCGCTTTTAGCAGCATGGTATTTGTTCAAAAATAATATTCTTTTTAATCTGACTGCAGGCATTTCCAATAAATGTTTTCTTCCATCCTGTTTTTTGAAATGAAAACCCATTTTTTTAATTCCCAAATATAACGAACCTTTGGAAATCTTAGTTTCTGGAGACTCTTCAATAAATTGCCGTAGAATAGTTTCTACTGTGATTTTATCCTTTCGCGCATACATTTTATAAATTACTTCCCTCAAACAATGCAGGGTATTTTTTGTAATTCGGGTTTTGCTCCGGGAAACGCTTGCAGACATATTTCTTCTAAATTCGAAATCTGTAGCTCTGTTTGGTTTTTCAAGATTATATAATGTGCTTTCTGGAACTTTTAGTGCTTCGGACGCTTTTTGAATTGCCTTAAATCGAGATCCTAAATCGTTTTGAAAATAGTTTACTACATTAAGCATAAGTTTTTTGGATTCATCAGAATATCGCATTTTTATATCTTATTTTGCGTTATGACATTAACATGAAATCAAAATTTGACGTAACTTAAAAAACGTGACATCTAATAAATTAGTTACGACGTTCATTTTTGTTGGTAATTTTTTGTTTCAACCGATTTATTAATAATAAATAAGGATGGTCTTATTCTAAATGGGTATAAAATTTACTATACATCAAGCTCCCGACTGCCTCTCGATAAGGAAAATCGATTTTTTTATCAGCTTCAAAATCTCCGAGGTTTTGTGAACTAGCTAATGGAGTTGTCACTGTCTTACAATATGTCATATCAAAACGATCAAGAACCTTTCTTGCATATCCTTGTTGATGAACATGAATCGATCCATCCAAAAGCTGATCAATTTCGAGTCCCAAAAAACATTTCAGCTCAAAAATTTTGATCTCAAATTCTCTCTGTAAGTGTCTAATGACCGGCTTAATGGCTTCTTGTTCTTCTGCTGCAATCAATCCATCGTCAACGTAAATTGCCAAAATTAACATTCCATCTTTTCCGTTGCTAACAAAAAAAACGCATGGATCGGATCCACTCTCTTTGAAACCAAAACTGTTAAGGAAAGAAGTAAGCTTCTTATTCCAACAGCGCGAAGCCTGCTTCAAACCATATAAACTTTTGTATAGTTTACACACTCGGCCACTGTTGTCATTATATCCAATTGGCTGGCTCATATAAACATTTTCTTCTAAATCGCCATTTAGAAAAGCCGTTTTCACATCAAACTGTTTTAGTGTCATACGCTTTGCCGCAGCCAATGCTAGGATCGCTCTGATTGATGTAAACTTCACCACTGGACTAAATGTTTCCTGGTAATCGATTCCGTACTCTTGTGTAAAGCCTCGTACTACCAATCGTGCCTTATACCGATTAACACTCCCATCCGGATTTTCTTTGACCTTGTAGACCCAGCGATTGTCAATCACTTTTTGATCAACTGGCGCATCGACCAAAATCCAAGTATGATTTTTCATAAGTGAATCGTACTCTTCATCCATTGCTCGCTCCCACTGCTTGTAATCAATCGACTGAATTGCCTGCTCATACGTTCTTGGCTCATCGCTGACTGCCAACATTGCAGAATGTTCACCAGTTACCAGATGTGTTAATGTGTTACGATCACGTAGACGCCTATTGACAATATTTCTGCTATCAAGATCGCAGGTCATACCACGATTTTTCTGTTGATCTAGTGACGCACATTCATTTGTGTCCTTATCTTCGTCATTTTCATTTTCTGCACCTTTGTCAATACCATAATTGTCTTCGTTTTCGTTATTTTCATTCTTACTGACTACACTAGCATTTTCTTCAACACAAATATCGAGTGTTCCCATTGAATTTTCAAACAAAAAAACGACGTCTCGTGAGATCTCGATTTTACTAGTTTTCGAATTCCAAACTCGATATCCCTTTGAATTATTGTCATAACCAACAAACATACATTTTTCTGCCTTCGCGTCGAGCTTCTGACGTTTTTCTTTTGGAATGTGAATAAATACTTCCGAACCAAAAATCCGTAAATGGTCTAGCTTCGCCTCCTTGTTATGCCATAATTCATACGGTGATTTGTTGTCAACTGTGCTTGTTCCAGTTTGATTTAGCACATGAACTGCTGTATTTACTGCTTCCGCCCAGAATTTCCTATCAATCTTCTTTGCCTCAAGCATTGTCCTTGCTGATGCAACGATAGTTCGTATTTCCCTTTCTCTACAACCATTCTGCTCTGGTGTATATGGCACAGTTCGTTGATGATGAATTCCAGCTGCTTCAAAGAAAACTTTCAGCTTTTCATTGACAAACTCTGTGCCGTTGTCAGATCTGATATTGCGAACACTGTGACCATGCTTCTTCTGAATCAGTTTAACACATTTTTCGATAATACTCGCTACTTCTGATTTTTGTTTCATGAAATATACGAAACGAAAATGAGAATAATCATCTTTGAGCAACAAAAAATATCTGGATCCACCAATTGAATTCGTCTGAAACGGACCACACACGTCAGTATGAATGATTTCGCCACACATCTTTGACTTTTCTTCGCGACTCTTGAAACTGCTTCGATGATGCTTTCCATAGACACAAGCTTCACATGCAAATTCCTCATCAATGAAATCTATACCCCGACTTAGTAGAAACTTCTTCACATGTGTCGAATTCTGATGTCCTAGACGTTCGTGCCATGAACGAAGTGTAGCGTTTTTGATTGCTACACTCGCTGTAGTTTCAATCGTTGATGGTTGTATTGTTCTGAACAACATTTGAAACAAACCTTTTCTGCGAATTCCCACTGCAACAATGTTTCCATCTTTCAGCAATTTGCAACCTTCGTTGTTCATGTTCAATTGATGCCCGCGATCTAACACCTTTCCCAATGAAAACAAATTTTTCATAAGTTCCGGCACGAACAAGACTCCCATGACTCGTTTGCGAATCCATTCATCTCCATTAAAAGCAAAAATGTTGATATCGCCTTTGCCCAGAGCCATTATCTTGTCACCATTACCAACTGTAATTGGTTCAGCTATTTCCGTATAGTTTTCGAACCATTCTCGGCAATGACTCATGTGATCAGTTGCACCTGAGTCCAAAATCCAAGTATCTTGGTCTCTATTTGTTGTTTTGTAACAAATAAAAGCATCATTTGAATTTTCTTCTTTTCTCCCGTTGAAGTTAGTCTTCTTTTCCGAGCATTCCCTTTTCCAGTGGCCCTTTTTTCCACATTTGAAGCATTTGCCTTTCGGTTTGTCATTTTTATCTGTCGCTTTGTTATTATTCGATGAATTTCCTTTCTTGTAATTATTGATTTGTTTCTTCGAGAAGATTCTCTTAGCCATTAGCGCCTCTACTTCTTGAACTTGACCCTGCGACTTCAAACGAAGTTCTTCTGCCATCAAACGAGCCCGCAAATTTGCCAAAGTTTGACTATCTGCGTTTGCAGATTCCCATGCACTATGGAAATGATTAAACTCGGACGGTAGTGACATTAAAATCTTCGAAATTACCATGGACTCAGAAATAATTTCTTTTTGATCACGTAATTGCTGCACTATTTCCATTAATTTTGATAAAAATGTCGCAATGTCATCTTCCGGTTGTTTTGTGTAGCCATAATATTTTTGTTGTAAAAATAAAATATTTGCCTTTGATGTTTGCTCATACGTACTTTTGAGCGTCTCCCACATCTCTTGAGCTGTTTCACAATTCATAATCTGCAGTAATGCCTGTTTCATACAAGTCGTGGAAATTGCTCGTCTGGCCATAGCATCCGCCTTCTTCCAAGTCACAATTTCCTTCGCATAATTTGTACATTCACCTGTCGGTTTGACGTTTGTTCCATCGACGTAGTCAAAAAGTTCGTTAGCTTCTAAAATCTGACGCATTTGAAACTTCCATGTTAGCCAGTTGCTTCCGCTTTCCAGCTTTTCAATATTAACGCGATCGCCTTCCATTAATTTTGTCTTTTAATAATTATCGGCTTCAAAACTTCAAAAATAAATTGCTTTCCAATTTTCTTTTTTTTGAGTTCACAAATAATTCTTGCACAAAATAAATAACGATATTTACTGCAGTTAATCTTCCTTTACAATTTCACGTAATCTGGGCCCATAACCTTTTGAATTATTGTGATTATATGAAAATGAAAAACTGGTACTGGAATGATCTTTTAATGTAAAAATGACAACTATATAACTGTCTTATTTGACAACATGAAAATACAAGTGAATGTTACAAACTTAAACAAAACAATACCTGCATACAACGCTTTACTAAATTCAATAATAACCAAATAATCCACATCTGTAATTGTTCATCAGCTAAGGATATGTGGGATATTCTACAAAAGGTTCACGAAAGAGCGAATTTATCCAATAAACTTTATTTACTGAGAAAATTATACCAAGCCAAACTTGAACCTGGACAAAATATGTCGGAATACATAAGAACAACTCTGGAAATGGTCGAAATGTTAAGAGGTATCGGTGAAGAGATAAAAGACTTTCACGTAGCAGCACTTTTTTTGGGTGGTCTCCCAGAAAAATTCGAAACTCTAGTTACAGCACTAGATGCTAGACCCGACGGTGAACTCACTCTAGAATATGTGAAAGGAAAATTAATGGATGAGTTCAATAGAAAGCAAGGAAATGACAGTAAAAAAGGTAGAGAAACAGCATTGAAGACATATAACAAGCAGAAGAAAGAGACAGCAAGTAGATTCGATAAGGAATGTTTCATCTGTAAAAAGAAGGGTCATATTCAGAAAGACTGTTATTTCCGTAAAAAGAATATTCAAAGAAGCAATGAGAAGACTCAGAAAAGTGATAAAAATGCAAAGAGTGCAGTAGAAGAATTCTGTTTTTGTGGAAGTAGCCGGAATTCGAACGAATGATACATCGATTCTGGAGCTCATAATCATATGACAAGCAACAAAAATTTCTTCTTTAACCTCCGATGTGCCGATGGAAATAACATTTTTGTTGCGAATGGTCAAGAAATGGTATGTTCAGGAATTGGAGATGGATACCTTAAATGTCAAGTCGATGAAACATGTCAAAATGTTCATGTCACAGACGTTTTATATGTACCTACCTCAATTACGAAGTAACCTATTATAAGTGAAGAGACTAACAGAAAAAGGATTCAACGTTGTTTTTGATCAACAACATTGTTCAGTAAAAATGGGCGAGAAAATCATTGCTATGGGAATAATTGAGAATGGTATTTACAGATTATGTTTGAAGTCAGATGAGCGAGCAAATATAACAACCCAAGTCCGCATGAAAATTGTATTCACGCATGGCATAAACGACTAGGTCATAAAAATCCATTCGATATCAAAAGACTTGTGTCACATATGATCTAGCCTCAGGAATAAAAATCGAAAATTGCAACGAAATTATGAATTGTGTGAGTTACGTAAAAGGGAAACTAACAAAGAAACCATTTTTGAAGAATTGTGACAAACGATCAAATCAATGTCTAGATTTGATACATTCTGATGTTTGTGGTCCGATGAAAACTGAAACCACAGGAAAGTAACGCTATTTTTTGACATTTATTGATGACCACTCCCGTTATACCATATTATACCTCCTACATTCCAAAGATGAAGTATTTCAGAAATTTGAAGAATTCGTCGCTCTTGTTGAAAATAAATTCGGAGTGTTACCCAGAATGTTCAGATTTGATAATGGAGGAGAGTATTGTGGATCAGCAGTTCAAGGTTTTCTGAAGAAGAAAGGTATTTCCTTTCGAACTACAGTTCCGTATTCGCCCGAACAAAATGGCATAGCAGAACGTAAAAATCGAACCTTAGGCGAAGCAGCAAGGTGTATGTTGTTTGATGCAGGATTGCCGAATAAATATTGGGGTGAAGCAGTTGCTACAGCGAATTATTTTCAAAATCTTCTTCCTACAAAAGCTATCGAATGTACTCCATATGGACTGTGGAATTCAGAAAAACCAAGATTGGATCATCTCAGAGCTTTTGGTAGTGTGGCCTATACCTATGTTCCTAAAGAAACAAGAACAAAATGGGATGCTCGAGCACAAGCAGGGATTTTGGTAGGATATAATGAAACTTCCAATGGGCATAGAGCTTTGAATCCAGAAACCAATAAAATAACAATAAGTAGAACTGTAAAATTCTTCGAAGATAAAAACTACACTGATATGAAATCTGAATCTATCAAAATCTTGGATGAAAACAGTGAAATAGTTTCTGTAAACGAAAAGGAAGAAAGTATCGAGGAAAAGGTTATTGCCGAAAATAATACTAATATTGAAAGTGAAGGGACACGTTTGGATGATGAAGGGTTGGAGTATTTAAGACGATCTTCAAGAAATAATAAGGGGAAACCTCCTGAGAAACTGTCCTACTTTACTTCAAGTGAAACAAATGATGATCCTGAGACTTGGAACGAAATAATGGAATTACCAGAAAATGAAAAATTGAAATGGATAAATGCTATAGAAGATGAAATAGAATCATTCAGGAAGAAAGGCGTATGGACGCTGGCCGAGCTACCTCCGAACAAAAGAGTTATAAAATGTAAGTGGATTTTTAAGACAAAAATCAATTCAAATGGTGAAATAATGAAATATAAAGCTCGTTTAGTCGCAAAAGGTTACAGACAAAAATATGGGGAGGACTATGATAGTATTTTCGCTCCGGTGATGAGACAAACGACTTTTCGAATACTGTTGTCAATAGCAGCTGTTCGTAAATTAAGAATCAGGCATTATGATATAAAAACCGCATATTTGAATGGTCTGTTGAATGAAGAGATTTATATGTCTCAACCAGAAGGTTATATAAATGAAAATGATTCTCATCTTGTATATAAACTCTACAAGGCAGTATACGGTTTGAAGCAATCCGCGAAAGCATGGAATGATACTATAAGCGGAAAACTTTTGAAATGTGGATTTGAACAGAGTAAAAATGATCAGTGCCTCTATACGAAAATGAAGAAAGGGATATACTATATGTATTGTTATATGTTGATGATTTGTGTATATGTCATGAAAATGATGAAGTGATACAATGGATTGGAGATAAACTCAATGAGAGTTTCGAAACGGATAACGGATATTTCAGCATTTTTGGCAGGCGAGTAAGTCAGCCAAGACAGAAGGATTGGGATGCAGTCAAGAGAGTGCTCAAATACCTGAAAGGTACAAGTAAAGATAAACTGAAATTTAGTTCGAATACTGAATTGACTCTGAACGGATATGTTGATTCCGATTGGGCAGGTGATGTCTCTGATAGGAAATCTACAGCCGGTTTTATATTATTTCTTGGGAATAATCCTATATTATGGGCCAGCAAGAAGCAATCTTCAGTAGCCCTATCATCTACAGAGGCTGAATAATATATCAGCGGCCTTGACAAGCCAGGAAGTAGTTTGGTCAAGAAGATTTCTAGAAGATTTCGGAATACCTTGTGAAAATGCAACTGTCCTTTATGAAGACAATCAAGGTTGTATCAAGCTAGCAACCAATGAAAAGTCTAGTTGCAGAACAAAACATATCGATGTCAGATTCCATCATCTACGTGATTTAGTTGACAGTGATATAATTCAATTCATCTATTGTGAAACTTCAAATATGATTGCTGATGCTTTCACAAAGCCTCTCCCCATAGAAAAGTGTCAACGTCTCAAAACATCATGGGACTCATCGAAGAATATATCTGTCGAGTGGGGGTGTTAGAAAGAAATATTCAAGATCGCCAGATTTGTTTATGTGATCTCTCTGTATGATGTTTTTTTGTTTTTAGTTGTTGTAGTTGTCTGTCAAGTTTTGACAATAAAAATATAATTTTTTGCAGTTTACGTTTCCGAACAGTATTTTATTAGTAAAAATTAGACTGATCTTCCATTTAAAACCATTAGTGATGGTTGTATTAATTCCTCTCCAAAGTGCTTCCGTCTAAGTTCTTGTAAGTTCTCTCAGAATGTGAGTAGGTGTTTCATCATCAAGTTCACATTTTCTGCACGCACAAAGGTCACTAACTTTGCCCATATTGTACAGATGTTTCCTCAAGGTGTCCAGTCACCAGGTCGGTAACTGTCTTCAAATGTCTCTCACCCAGTTTCAGTAGCCTGGTTGAGAGTTCCTTGTCTACCTTGCTCAGTAAACTCTTTGAATGAAGGTGCCCTTGTGACACCTTTCATTTGAATTGGTGTTCCCTATCTAGCCAGTTCCCGATCCTGAAGCTTTAATCGAGTGATACACAGATACCGTGTGTCTTTTGTAGTTTGAAGGTACGAGCGGAATAGTATACCGGCTGGTATATTAATTGTTATTACGGGATATTATATTCAAAAGAAAATGGCACGAATATGTTGTGTGCATGTAAAATTTGTATCAGAGCGACATTAAAAGATCTTTTTAGAAGCGTATCACTCACGTATCCTTGTAAAAATTTCCCATTATTTCTTATCTCCTTATACAAGAGTGCGTTTATATTACACAATAAAATTCGCAAATCCCGACATAAAAATTAAAAAATCCTATGAACAAAATTACAAATATTAGAAAGATTTTAATTATTGCTTTTTGTTTTGATTCATAAGTTTGGTTTAGGATTCTATTTTTTCACTAAAATCAATTATTCAGCATTGTTTTGATATGCAAATGCATTTCTAAAGTATGTTACTATTTACTCCAACAGGTCAATGAAAATATTTTCCGACATCTAGACTGTACTGAGCTCTAAAGCTTTAAAATTAGTGTGGTATACTAGACTCTTCCTAAACCAACTGGGTACAATCAATAAGGTTGTCTTGACTTGGATTCTGGGTCATGAAGAAGTGAACCAACTTGCCAGTTACCAGACCAGGATTGGGAATCCCTTCAAATATGGCAAAGAGAACTATTCAAGATCGGTTGGACTGCAAGCAAGGGTCTACTGGAATGAGAGGCAAGGCTTAAGGCAAGCCAAGGCCTTTATGAAATCAGAAATCTTGCTGAACTTGGACAGGGAAGAGATCAGGTCTATAACTGTATACTGCAGGCAGAATGGGTCTGGTCGAGTAGACCAAGTGTCCTCTGACTAGAAAAAGATGAATCAGTGAAACACATTATGTGCTACTGTCTTGCTGCTGAACGAGTCAGACTATAGCTCCTTGGAGATGCGTTTGTGCTTCCTCAGGATGTAGAAGGACTCACATTCTCGCGCGCAACTTTTTTACCTGCATATAATAAGCTTCTTACAACACTCGCTATGTAATATACTATTAAATATATTCTCTTTGTTTTATGGTTATCGTTTTTATTTTTGTAATACAAAATATATTTAAATATTTAAAACGTCCATTAAATCCCATGTAAAAGGGTTTAATGAAACTTTCATGAACATTCATAATTTATTTATCAATTGTCATGTTTATTAAATGAAATTTTGCCTAATTCAGCGAGTTTTCCGATGTACTACCCTTAACATCTCTCCATTAAACTAAATTGAAAACATAACGAAGTGAAAAATTAATTTTATTGTATTTGCATTAGTCATTAATTTTATTCCCTAATGCAAAATTTATTGTTGCTCTAATAACATAATTCACATGTATTTACAAAGTGTTTCAAGAATTTGTTTCAATGTGGCACATAAATACGGTATTCTTGGTAGAGTCCGCAAAAACTCTCGGCTTATTTCGTAACAATCTTAAATCATAAAGTCATTTTTGTCACAATTCAACAATATATATTACAGCAGTATATTTGGTGTCGAATTTTGATAACATTTAATAACAGAATGCTATACTGATGGAAAGTGTACCAATCTTTTCAGCTCGCTTGGTAAAACTGAAACTAGTATTCTACGCATTGGTGACTCATAGCTCATGAGTGTTTTTGCGGACTCTACTATTAGTTCAGACATCCTAGCTTTGTTTTGACGTTTTAAATCGTGAAAATGGGGTTTTCGTGAATATCTCGCTCCTAATGTACGAAATGATATTTGATTTATCAAGTAAGTCGTAAAACACTAACATCCTTAATAATGTCAAACACGATAACAGCATACTAACTAATGGTTACTAAGAGTGTACTTATAGCATGCTTAGCAAATATTAATAATTGAATACTTAGAAACATGTAACAAACAATATGCTTTTATAAGATAAACATGACAACAACGTAAAATACGTAAACGGCTATATTCACTCATATTTCTCTTTTTATATTTCTTTGGTATTCTGACGTGTTCTGTTGATTCTAACCCTTAAATTTATTGACGGAAGATTTTTGTTCTCGTGAATACCCCTAAATAACTGCGGGACGTACACGTAGTGCTGCAAAAAAAGGCTAAACATTTTCATATTCAGTGGGTCAATATAAAAACTTTTTTCTACAGTCGCGCGTAAAATGACTAATTACTATATTCAAATGAAATCGTAAAGTCGACAAATGCCGAGGATTGTTACTTTACGCTCTAGCGCAAAAAAGGAATCTTTTTCGCTCGCTTATTTAATTAAACCACGCCCTCTGAATTTACTCAATTGGTGAATATTTAACAATTTATCAGATTAAAATTCAAATAAAATTCTATGAAAATTGTCCAAAATTTTGAAATATCGTCGATAATTGTCAATTATTGTCAAAAACTGTTAAAAATGGACAATTTTTGTCAAAAACTGTCAAAAATTGTCAATAATTGTTTAAATTTTTAAAAATGTTCGATAATTGTCAAAAATTTTTGAAAAATGGTCAAATTTTTTCTAAAAATGGCCAAATTTTTTTGAAAAACGGTCAAAAATTTTTGAAAAATGGTCAGAAATTTTCAGAAATTGTCAAAAATAGTCGATATCTGTCAAAAACTTTGAAAAATGATCAATTGTCAAAAATTTTAAAATTTTTTTGAAAAATGGCCAAAAGTTTTCAAAAATGGTCAATAATTGTCAAAAACTATCAAAAATGGACAATTATTGACAAAATTGGTCAATAATTATTAAAATTTTGAAAAATGGTCAAAATTGGCCAATAATTGTCAAAAACTAAGAAAAATTGTCAAAAATGGAAAATTAGTGTTAAAAATTGTCAAAATTTTGAAAAATAGTTGATAATTTTGAAAAATTGTTAATGTTTTTGAAAAATGGTCAAAAATAGTCAATAATTATCAAAAATGGTCAATAATTTTGAAAAATTGTCTAAAATTTTGAAAAATTGTGAAAATGGTCAAAAACTATCAAAAATGGTTGAAAATTGTCAATTATTTTTAAAAACTGTTAAAAATGGACAATTTCTGTCAAAATTGGTCAATTGTCAAAAATTGTTAAAATTTTGAAAAATCGTCATTTATTGTTAAAAACTGTTGAAAAAGGACAATTATTGTCAAAAGCTGTCAAAAATGGTTAAAAATTGTCATCATTTTGAAAAATGGTCAAAAATTATCAAATATTTGGAAAAATGGTCAATAATTGTTAAAATTTTGAAAAATGGTCAATAATTGTTAAAATTTTGAAAAATGGTCAATAATTGTCAAAATTTTGAGAAATGGTCCATAATCGTCAAAAGTTGTCAAAATTTTGAGAAATAGTCAATAAATAATACGAGCCGTTTCCGAAAATCGATTTAAACTCGTAATTTATAAAATCGATTTACTAAAAATCGATTAATATTACCACAAAAATCGATTAATATTACCACAAAAATCGATTAATATTACCACAAAAATCGATTATAAGAAAATAATAATCGATTCAAATGAAAATCGATTATTTTTCAACGTCCCTAGTCAGTAGATCTTTTTAAGGTTAATCAAGATGAATAGCGAAAATGACGATTATTCTAGCACTCCTATTATAACCTAAGATAATGTAAAAAACTGTTTTAATAATTAAAAGGGCGACTGTAGAAAAAAGTATGTGTGTTTTTCGAGCGTAAAGTAAAATTGCCGCTTTCGAAAGATCGCCGCGCTCCGCTCCTTTCTCAAGCGGCAATCTCTTAATTTACGCTCTAAATACACAAATAACTATTATTTTTACTATTGTTTTAAAACTTACATTTTTGTCAATGAGCAATAAAAATTTAGTTAATAAAAATTTGTCGACAAACAAAACAAACAAAATAAAAAATATAAATTTAGAAAAATGCAAAAATTTCGAAAATGTATATTAAATATGTCACAACTCTAGACTTTCATTAATTTTGTTGATATTCATGGAAATTCTAAAAAATTATTAATGAATTTTCTTATTTAACTTCAATTCAACTTGATGAAACACATTTTTTTATTCGATTTAACCTGCTTGAGACAGCTGGTGGTTTCTAAAATATCTCTGTATATTCGGCTGTCGAAAAGCGGCCCCTTAGAGATTTCTTTCCTCATTCTGTCTTGGATTTTCTAGTAAATTTTCATCTTCAGAATCTACATCTACAAATAATTTTCTAATTTGTTTAAATATGTAAGGAATGGTAAAAGTATCTGACCTGAATTTTTTTGTATATAATCAAGTAAAACTTACCTGTATAAAAATGTTTCTATTATAATCACAAAGGGACAATTAATTCTACTAACATTTGACGAAAAAAATTAGGTTAACTTAAGCACGGTGTAAAACATACCCAAACTTATTACTAAGGATTTAGTATCATTCTAGTGTTAAAATGTTGTTAAATGTATTTATTAATATGCTTTTCACTATTTTAGTTTTAAAGTCATGTTAGAATAATATAAATTCTATTATTAACAAGGCTGTAAATTCTCTAAAAATATTTTGTAATAACAGTACACAATCTGAAAGAACAATATATCTACAGGATCCCCCTCTCCAACTGAACAAGAAAGATTCAGAATTCACTGAAAGTGACTTAAGTTTTGTTTGCATTCGCCCACAGCGTGGTACTCCATTGACGAATGCCCAACAATATTTTAGACTACACCCCGTATCTTTTCTCTCCGTGTTTCAGTGGCGGACTAAAACCTAGGCAACCTAGGCACGTGCCTAGGGCCCGTAATTTTTGTGTCCCGAAAATTAGGTTTTTAATTTTTATAATAATTAAATAAAGTCGACAAGTGTGCCTTTACTACTGCACTATACTACTGCAATCTCGTTGGATTGAGACACTCTGTTCACCCATCCTATGAACATTTAATTGGAGATGAGAAAAGAAAACGAAAAGCAGATTGAGAAAGTGGCAACAAAAATGAGAGGATTGTTGGACAAATTTTTAACTGCAGATGGGGAACAATTACAACAATCGTCATCACTTTCGCAAATTTCACCTGCTCAAACTCCAGAAACATCATTTGTGTTGAGTGCAGGAGGAATAACCAAGCAATATCGTTTGTGAAGATGAAACAAAAGGAGAAATTATAAATTTAAAATCATCTCAAAGTAATAATGTAATTAATAGCGTTTTCCATTTGCAGTTTAGTGCAGACTTAGTTCAATTTACGTGTTCCATTTGCACGCTCTAGAGAAGGTTTGTACATTCCATTTGTAAATCACGCAATTATTTTTGCACTTAGGGCAACTTTATTAGCACGAGCCTTTCGAGATAGTGCACTGGCATATTTAAAGAAAATGGCGGGATCTAGTAATACTTCAAGACAAAAAGCAGTCCTTTTAGAAGTACTAAGCAGCAGTGAAGATGATTCAGATGATGAATTAATTTTATTCGAACGGATTCATCTACCAAAAATAAGAAATTTTGTTGCAGTTACCAAAAAATTTAGTTATAGACAGGTTGGTAAATAGAAACTTTTTTGTTATTACGTACCTATCGTATGCTTTTAACTAAGAATTTGGTGTTTTCATTTTAATTCAAGAATTACTTTCGATTAGAAAGAGAAACGGCAAACACCAAAAGCATAACCTAAAAAATGACAGAAAACTTTTAAATATTGCATTCCATTTGAAGTGCACTGGAACACATATCTGGACAGAACTTGCACTGTGTCAGTGCGCACTCGGCTCAAATGGAAAACGCTATAAACGATATTGCATTATGGCCAGAGCCAGAATAATTAACAGACGCCATGCGAGAGTATTATATAATAAATCCACCAAAATCAATAAATGGATCTTTGGAATCATCCTGTCAAAACAAATCACAAGAAAATTAACTATTGCCTCCTTCTTCAGAACAATTAATAGTGGGGAAATAGTTAAAAGAGATTGGTTGGCTTATACTGAAACCAGCAACTTATTGTCCTGTTACGTCTGTAAATTATTTTCCAAGCAAACATCGCTAATGACAAAAGGGAAGAATGATTGGAAAAATGTACATAAAAAATTGTTGAACATGAAGACTCCAGTGACCACATTAACTCCATTTTAATTTTTATAACAGGATCTTAAATTACCGGACGCATTGGCGCTGAAGTATAAATAAATGAAAACAAATATTGGAGGGGAGTACTTAAACGTGTGGTAGCGACGATCAAATTTATTTCTTCATACTCTTAAGCGTTTTGTGGTAAAAATGAATTGTTTTTTAGTTTAAACATAATTCTGATAATTTATTTGACCCTTCCAATAAGCAATGCAAGCGGTGAAATATCATTCTCAATAATGGCCAGAATAATTTTTTTTTAATATCCACACTAGGCCAACAAAAATTAAATAGTTTATCATTACTTTATATAGAAAAAGAGCTATTTAATAACTCTATTTATTGTGACAAACTAATTGATGCGAGTTTGCAGAATTCAAAGTGAGAAAAAAGGCAATATAAGTAGTAGTATTATTGTTTGTGTTAATAAATTATGTTTATTTATTTTTTTACATGTATTATTATGGAATAATAATTTTGGTGTTTGTTAATATGTATTATTTGTTTAAGTTGTTTGATTTATGTCAAATATTTTAGTCTGATAGTTGTCTACGTGTTGGGTTCGTTTTATTTGTCTAATAGAATTCTATATTTTTGCCACGGCTTCTCAGAAAGAGATTCGAGTACTTACCTCAAGGTCGTATTTCAAGGATACTATAGATGTCGGTTCGTAGATGGCGTTCCAATCTAATTATTTAATTTATGTTTATTTGTACGTAAGAAATGAAAAAGTGATATACTCTGATTCTCATTTAATAAACAATTTAAAAAAAATTAATATGGAATTAAACAATGAAATGAATTATTACAAGCAACAGTATAACATAACAATTTGTCATGTTGACAATAATAAAACTGTGAAATACTCTTACCACTAATATTCGCACCACTTCGAATTACGGAACGTGAAATGTTCGCTCCGTTTAAACAGCTGATCAATTTTCCTCCCAAAAATGTGAGGACGTAACCTAAATCGAATATTAATACCACTTACTTTAGTATCATGCGAATATTAGAAAATTTGAAATCAAATTTAAACGTAAGTATGCAACTATTAATAATAATGAATACAATCTATAATTAAATGCCTTATTTATACACTCTTAATCACTTTCAATGCGTTAGTTTTTCTATTATAACCTCAAATTCGTGAAGCAAATAAATTGTTGTAAATAAGAACCGTTACAGTTTCTATTTTCTTTCAGCTCCTGGCCACAGCATTCAAATCCTCCAAATATTAATTTATTAATCAATTATGATAAATAGCTCGAACAAAATTTACTGGATCGCAAATTCAATATATTAATAAATTGGTTATCTCACCATATGCATAAATAGGTTGTCCTAATGTGGACAGATATACCACAACTCGCTCGTAGACCTCGTTCTGGCACTTAATACACAACTCTTTCCTTCTGGTTTTTTCTATCAGGAAAGAAATTTACACCAAACCGGAATTATCTCACGCTTCCTGCCTTCCCAGTCAACAACTTCTTTCTGGATTTTTCTACCAGAAAAATTACACGAAAGAAAAATTATCTGACGTCTGACTTACAACATCCTTATTCTTTTTTCCACTTTCTTTTCAACACATCTTACCAACCAATATTATTTAATATTTCGGGTAAGTACTTAAATTTTTACTTTGACATTTTCTTGACATATTTCTATAAAATATTTATTTACAATATTACTATCTAAAATTCACAAATTAAATAAAATCAGTGTATTATTACCACTGGTTCATAACTTTATAAACTTTAATATTCATAATTACATGATTTACAATATTGACATACAAACATTACTTTCTGATTGTGAACCCTATTGACATTATATTCAAAAAAATTATTATAATGAATCAAGCTTTCGATATGAAAAGTTGACATCCGTCCTTACACAAAATATGTATACAGGATGTATCAGAATTGTTAAAAAATAATTTGAATTTGTTCTAACAAACGTGATCTTAAATTTAATTTGATACAATCGTATCACGATTCCATAAAATCCATAACAGTATATTATTTTTTTCTTGGAATCTGATAATTAAATAGAACTACATACTATTTGCTTTAAAACCAAACTACCAAACGCAAGTACTGCCCTCCCATTTAAAGGAATAATTATTGCATGTACAGTTTTTATTGTTTGCATTAAATTCAATTTTGAAGATAAAAATAATATTAAGTACGTTTTTGACAAAATTGAACCAATTTAGGTTTCATTATTTTCTTTTACCTTCCACCAGATACCGTTCTCCATTCATTTTACATGCATACAGTATATCTAACAAGAGTATCCAATTGTGAAGCTTCACGAACGGAAAATGTACCAATTAAAACTATGGAACTAGGGATGCATGCTGAATTATAATTAATAATTATGAGACTCCTTTGTATAAAGGTATATTTTTGTTTCCATAAATACGGGTATTTTGTGGGCACTTGAAACGAAATAATCATATTTAAGAATGAAATATAAGGTTGGCGTTATATAATATTTACTAAGTAAAAGCTTCCATCAACAAAGTATTTACTAAAATAATATTTTGTTTTTTATTTGTGATGATATTAGAAATGTGAATAAATGAATAATACTCCTGCCATAAATAATCACAAATGTATTACTAAATAATTTGACAAAATTCACAGTAGTAGGAATTCAATCGAGCGCTATATTTTCCTCGTCTTGGTCTCGTCACCAAAAATCGAGAGAAGAAACTTTGAAAAATTTCTAGACGGGATCACAAACTGCACAACCCAAGAGTCTTGTTTCTGGTCTCTTTAAAATTTTTATCATAACATGTTAATTGAAAAGTTTAATTTTATCATTTTAGTAATAATTGCAATATTCGAAATTACTTTGTTTCGATTTGTCTTAGAATTAATCTCTTGCGTATTATGATATTCAGCGAGACGAGACAACAGGTTACGAGACGGGACCGAGATTTTTGAAAGTTTCATCTTATCTCGTCTCGAGTGAATCCATAAAAAATAGCAGTAGAGTCGGTAATTGATTTGATCAGTACAACCAGTAAAGTGTTTATGCCCTTGAGTCCTTGGCATCTCAGCCTCTTTGCTTTTTTTTGCTCTTAGTAGCACTGTTTATATAAAGAAAATAGTTGTCCTTATAGAGTATTTTCAGTATTTTCACAAGTGTCCTTCTTACTGAAATCCTTTCTTGGACTTGCTAGTCCCAGAAGTCTAAGGATGTCTGTGCTTTCTGACTGCTGGAGGGTATAAGGATATTTTTGCCTCTGTACCTTCTTTCGTTGTTCATTCGCAGTCACTTGTCGATAGTGTGGATTTCTGTCTGGTTATTGCACCAGCTGCTGTTTCAGATCCTCCAGATCATACCAGCGCTCCATCCCATTCCAATTTAACTGGATGTTGTATGGTTGGTTGTTATCAATTTTGGCCAGCATGTTCATTTCAAGGATCTAAAATGCGATTACATCTGTTATTCTGGAATTACTGTAGGTGCAGGTTACTTCGTGCCAATTCTCATCGCATTCCAATCTATATGCAGCCGTTCTCGCCTCCGTTTTGACATATAGTGCTAGTGGCAAAAAATGGCATGGCACATACAATTCTCTAAAGTTTTTTTTTGACTACCAGACTAATAGGTAATCATTGGTCTCACTACAGTTGTTTTTAGTTTTGTGAACTTAGTCCTAATGTGTTATCCATTGCACATTTGACAGCCTCTATGACCATTTCTCTTTGTTCATTTGAATATTGATAGATTTGTTCCTCAATATTTTCAGTCAGAACCTCATGCTTTTCATTGAAATTTCCGAACTGAAGTGTATGTGTGCTCCGAAAGGAATGTTTTTACATTTGTTTAATTTAAAAAAGAAATAATATCTGACTTTTCAAAGAAGTCCTTGTTTTCAGCAATAAAAATAAGGTGAGTCTAAAAACATTGTGAAGCCTTACAGAGCAAGCATCCCTACTCGTGGCTGATACACAGACAGATTCAAAATGGACGTTCAAGTTGTATATTTAGTCTTTGCAAGATAAAATAAAAAAACCTGTAGGTATATAAGAAACAATTTAACAATGTCCCTATATAAAGGAACGAGAGGTACGTAAGTGCCTTCGAACCGAAGTCGTTTGTACTATTTTTATTTCAATTATGTCTTGACCCAGGCCTAAGAAGGGCCGATACTAAAGGTTAGCGGACTTCCTTTCGGTAAAGATAAAGTCCTTGGAGAGATCCTTATACCCTTCTACTTCCGTTACGAAATCTCCCCCAGGAGCGGTGTCAGCCTGAATTCATTCTCATGCTGATTAATTATTAAATAATTAATATTAGGAAAGGTTAAACATGACAGAATA
The DNA here is from genome assembly GCA_947563755.1 of Lochmaea crataegi. NCBI lineage: Eukaryota > Metazoa > Arthropoda > Insecta > Coleoptera > Chrysomelidae > Lochmaea > Lochmaea crataegi. The sequence goes on along the minus strand of OX387424.1, from coordinate 53,519,758 downwards.
ACGAGTTATCTGAGATATAGGACAGATTTCTCTTCTTTTGATCGTACTCTCAGTCGGAGGTTGAAGTGTCTGAATTTAAATTTTAGATAACGATACCTAAATGCGGTTTTGGATTTATTCTCTTCAAAAATCTATTTCTTTTTATCAGATTTCCTTATAAGTAAATTGTCATTTGAAAATTCAAATAAGGGGGTTTAGCCAGAGCTAGAGATTCGTTTGAATGAAGTGGAGTTAGTAAAATTCTGCATAGCAATCAACTAAGTGCCCAGTTTAAATGGTCTAATATATTTATTCAGCATTTTATTATTTTAAGTTAAAGTGGTATCTGAGAACTGTAACATATGATGCAAGAATTGAAATAGAATTGGGAACAAGAAAAATACGTATTTTCATATGAAATATCACAAGGGAAAAATTTGGTAGGCAAAATTTTCGAAAGCTATGAAAGTTTATTGCTTGAAAATTTCGCGAATGACATTTTTGACGAAATCACGAGCCGAGAGGCGAGTGATTTTATCAAAAATTTCACCATAACAGCAGTTTGTGTCGTACTCGCTTTAGAGGCCGCTCGTGCACCCCAAAATAGCCAAGCAGTGACCTATTTTTAGCGTTAATTTGAGAGCATAAACAATAAAAAAATAGTTCCGAGAGTTGTAACTTTTTTATTCACAAAAAAACTAAATCCCTTTTTTAAAATCTTAATTTCCTTATAATTTTTGCAATCTTTCATTTCCTTACATATTAATTTATTTTTCCAAACGTCATTCCGAATCCAATGAGGTATCGCTCATATTTTTAGGAGTTATTACAAAATTTACCACGCTTTTAATCTTGTGAATTAGACATATAAGCTAGTAACGTAAATATTCCTTTCAATAATGCAGCACTATACAACAAAAGGTCCTTTAAAATGTATTAGGTTCACAAAATATGCTTCCCATTTTGTATATCAACAGCAGTGTGCTTTTTCAAGGCGTACAAATTATCGGAGTAAAGTGTGAAGCTGGGAAACTTTCCGATCTTTACACGTACGTCGAAATAAATCATTCTGACGAAGTGCCCTGACTTCCACAACTAATAACGTGGGAAAATTGCTTTTCTTCTTGACGCAGCGAATAATTGAATACAATTAATTGTTAACAAAATACGTTTCTGTTAATCTCGGAGATTTATTGCAGGGCACTTTTTTAAATGTAACCGATCAAAAAATTCAATTAAAAGCTAGATATTGAATTTCTAGTGGTGATATTGAAAAATACAATGTAAATAATCTTTGGGACATTAAAAGTTAATAAGCATAACATAAGAAATTGTTGATTTGATCTTGCTTTAAAGAACGGGCCAAATTTTCAAGAGATATTAAAATATGAATAATTGCTCAATCAAATTGTTGAAAATTGTGAAATATTGATATTGTAATGTTTTTGTTATTTATTTACATAGTTTTTACCTGTGGGATAAAATTAAACACACTATGGCTAATTGATATCTATTGATTTATTTATCAAATTTAATTTATATACACACTCTACTTAATGTCTACTTATTCATTTACACCCGGTATAATCGTTCTAATTTATTTTTACCACTTGAATATTACACTATTTATCTTCACTATTTCATTCACTGTCCGATCACTAAGAAATTCTGTAAACTGTCTGTGAACTAACTCTTTGTCTTCGTTTCACTAACTTCTTAACTCGCTCAAAAACCCGAGTATATATAGTCTTTCTCTACTCTCGAAAATTCTAGTATTTTCCGCGCTCGTCCTATGCGTAAACAAAGCGTCTCTTCTAGAATGTTCTCGAAAGGAGCGCAGCCTCAAAAATGTACAGTCGAGAGACAGGACCGGCTTTGAGGTGGGGACCTCGCAACAATATCTTCATTTCCAGCCAATTTTATTATAAAACATGTTGAGGAAAAAGTGGCATAAAGCATAGCACTTTTGTGCAATTTTTACACAATATACTATAATGTGACCTGTTTGTTTTTGATGAGGCGCACGCATACCCAAAATGACTCGCGGAGACCTTTTTTCGGTGATGAATTAAAATTATAAATAATATAGATATAGTTCCGGGATTCCTAACTTTTTATCGGAAATTTCATCCTCTTCAACGATCTTTTTTTTTAAATTCCTCAAATATTGATAGTTTTTGAGTTATTAACAAAAAACTAAATGTTTTCATCTTAATTTGTTAATAAAAATTACAATTTTTTATGTGCTAATACATACTTTGGATACATTTTTCTAGAAGTCATTCCTAATCGAATGAGCTATCGCTGATATTTTTAAGAGCTTCATCAACAATTAACACGTTTTTGAACTTGTTTATCAGACTATTTGTTAACTTCCATCATTCCAATTTATTGAAATACAATATAAATCACTAGATTCACATTATAGTTCATTGAAAGCCGTGAAACACAACAAATTGGAAATACATCGGATCGTTTTTGAATAAAATTTTCAATTTCATTCATTCAGTAATACATCAAAAATATGTAAAAATAAAATGAATACAAACGAAACACACTCCATATTAACTAAAATCAACTTGACATATTTGCTCTGTACTCCAATTCCATTTATTGACTTTAAATTTAAACCTTTGCAAATATTCCCAAAATACCCATAGAATACATCAAAATATTAAAATATTTTATAACAAATTTCTGCGTGAGTATATTTCAAATTCGATGCTTGTTTTCATTTCAAGCTGCTTTTTTATTATCACTCGGGCTCTCTTGAAATTATTTGTTTAGCCTGCACTAAAATTCCAATAAACACCCTCCAAAGGGACGAACACAATAAACTTGGAGTGCTTAACACCGCACGTTGAAGGGCGGTCCTTGAAGTCGTTTTTGTATCTACACTTTAAAAATCATCCACCTTACATTATTGAAAAACGATAGTTTTTAAGCTTATATTTAAAAGGGAGGAAAAGATTGACATAAAAATAAAAATTTGATCTAACAATAGACCTTTGAAAATATATTTTTTTCTGAATTTGATTACCCCTAAGCTTTCTCAAGAAGTAATATCTTGACATGGGCTTGCTTTTTAAAAATTAAAAAATTAGGGTTGAAGAACAAGTAATTCACCAAGACAATAAAAACTACCTTGGGTGCCAATTTGTAAACAAGTGAGTTGTCCTAGTTAATACGAACTGTACTGTGAAGTAGTGAGAAAAAACCGAGCACGTTCCCTATATTGAGGAGAAAAAGGTATAGAAATATTTGGAACTACAATAGAAGTTGGCTTCAAAAAATTAAACAGGTATCGAGAAAACAACCCCTCACACATGGAAATAAACTTTAAAAGACTTACTGGTATGTACCCACCGCTATCCAGCCTTCATAACACATTTTATGCCAGGAGGCGTTGAATTTAACATTTAACATGGTCCATCTTCAATAACTCGGTACAATTTTGGTGCAAAGCCTTTGTGACTTCCATTAACAAAAACATGTAACCGTATCAGTCGGTTGTTCGTAACTTGGGAGCTAGAGTGGCCACTCGAGACAGATGGTTCTACTCCATGTTAGTGCTGCACTAGTTATGTCAAAGGTTGTCAGACTATAAGAAGTTTTAGGGCGCCACTACCTCTTAGACATCGACGAAAGAACAAAAATGAAGGTTAATAAAAATGTAACGTTAATTTCGTTCACTTTACTTTCCTTCAGTTAATTAATACTAAATTATCGTATGGGCGGCGAATAGCCAGTCCTTTCTCATTTCCAACACCGAGAAATGTTTCAAGGCTGAATATATTTACTGTCGACGAGAGTCGAAATCAACGTTTCTATACGGGCCGATCGAGTCGTGAAAATAGTCACTGCTATTTTGATATTCCCACTTCGACCTCGTATCTCTTCTTCTACCACTTATTAATTAAATATGAATTAAGAATTCACTATTGAAATGTAAATTCCTTTCCTAGTCAAGGCGTCTGAGCTTGACATGAACATGAGACGTAAGGCTTTTATCTTTCATATGATTTCCTAATATATATATATATATATATTTCATCGCTTCTTCAACGACGACAATAAAAACTAGTCAATTTTTTTTTACTTTGTTTAATTGTTTGTAACAAAAGTCAATATACAACTTGCGAATTTAATAACGTTGTTCATAAAGTTTATTTTCCCTTCCAATCTTACAGGATTTGTCGTTATAATGCTGATGTGAATAACAAATAAGCTAGTATTATTCAGGGTGGCGCCCACTTACCTCTCCTAACTTTCATAATTTACCTTTATCTAATTTCAGTACCTTAAATAAATTTCAAGTAGGATTACCCGAGAACCGGTAAGGCTACTCTCTGAATTTGTACTAGTTTGGTCTCAGAATCTACACCTGGGTGCTTATTCTCAACCAAGAGATGTGAGCGTTCCTACGAGAAAATCCGCCATTGTTCCATTGAAATTTTATATGCCGTATTCTCGGCGATTCCCTTCCTATGAAATTTTGGGAGAAGAGGAGCAATTTTGTTCTCCCGCTTTGAAGCACACGAATCTATATTTTCGTGCGAATCGCATGCGCATAACGTATTTTACATTGTGAGAGATAATTTTATTTACTGTTTATGCTCAACCAGAAAACCTTTATTTTTTATAATTGTGTGGCTTCCTAGTTCCTGCTGTTGTAGATTAGGTAAGTATATAAGAACATTTACATTATATAGCTTAGATAATTGTAATAATTTTAACAAGGTACTTTTTATTCGTGCTTCTGGAGAGAGGATGTAAATATGTTGATTCCAAAAATTTGTTGCTACTTACACCGCGTAAGCGAATTATGTACCTTTTTATGTGTTTGTTGATTGTTGTAGTTATATTAATGGACGAGGAGGAAGCAATAATAATTAATCAAATTTTTGAAGATTTGATAGAAGCAGAGGAAGACGCTGAAAGACCAGGGAGGAGAGTGTACAATGGAATAGACCCATTTGTTACAATGACAAATGAACAGTTTGTAGGTTTATTTCGAGTAGATAAACACCTTGCTCAAGAAATAATAGACATGGTAACACCCTATATGGAGCAAGGTCAATCATATTCAAGTTTGGAAATTAAAACAAAGGTAGATCTAATAATTATAATGTTTTCAATTAAAATTTATATGAGGTAACTGTACAAGAGTATCCATAAACTGGATAAAGTGAATATTTTCAATGTTATAAGTGTGGGATCTGAAAAACATTCTTTTTAAGGTTCTTGTTACACTTTTGTTTTATGGTCATGGTAGTTACCAAAAAATTACTGGAAACAATATTTTCGGTGGAGTTAGTCAAGCCAGTGTGAGCCGTTGCATAAATAAGGTCACAATGGCATTAAATCAATTAAATATAGTTAATGAATGGATTCGTTTCCCACAAAATATTAATGAACTTCAAGATCTGAGAGCCAGGTAAGAAACAATGTAATCTATACTTAAACATAAATGCTATAATTACACATTTTAAAGATTTTTTAGGAAACATAATTTCCCTGGCATAGTTGGATGCATTGATTGCACACATGTAGCCATTGTCCGACCAAATAATGACGAGCATATATATGTGAATAGAAAACAGTATCATTCATTAAATGTTCAATTGGTATAAAAATAAGCTAACCTAAAGATAACTATATATTTAAGTATATATTTTTCAGATTTGTGATGAAAATTTAAAAATAATGAATGTAGTGGCTCGTTTTCCGGGAGGTGCACATGATGCACACATTTGGAGACAGTGTAACATGGCTCAAGTGATGAACACTATTTATAGACAAAATAATGGAAATATTTTCTTTCTATTGGGAGATTCTGGTGGGTAGTAATTAATAAAAATAAAAGTATTGCATTTCCTACTTAAAATGTTGCTTATTTTTAAAAATTAACATTTTCATTTTAAGGATACCCTCTTCGTCCATGGCTGTTAACTCCATTGAGAAACACTATCCCCGGTACTCCTCAAGACATGTTCAATACTCGTTTAAAAAGTATAAGAAGTATAATAGAGAGATGCAATGGAGTACTTAAAAGTAGATGGAGATGCTTGCTAAAACATAGAGTACTTCACTATAGTCCTGAAGTAGCAAGCCACATAGTAATCGCATGTTGTGTGTTGCATAATATGTGCATTTCCAGAAATGCTCCTCTTAATGATGTTGATGATGAAGTGGAACCAGATTATGGTATTATCAACAATAATTTTGAAGCCGAAGATGCCAATGCGAACGTAAATATAGATTTACTTGCTGCAAGAGAATTACAGCAGCAACTTATTAATAATTATTTTGTTAATTAACAAAAATATATTTCCAAACAAATATGTTTAAATACATTCACAAAAGAGAGAAAAATCAAAATACATTCTAATAAACAAAAATAAATAACACATTCTATTATTTTGAATCCTTTAAAATATTTTTTATGTCTTTTAATGTTGAAACAACTTGATTATCAATATCAGACTTCTTATCTAGATAATTACTTTTTTTTCTAAGGTATTTAATCTTTTCCTGATAGTACTCATCCAGTATTGAATTTCTATGATCAACAGAACTTAATAATTTATTTGAGATATTCAATGATTGTGTCAATCTTGTTGTCCTATTCATTCTTTTTGGTGTTTTTGTTGAATCAAGACTGGAGTATTCATGATCATGGGATTTGCTTGTGGAAGGTTGTTCATAATCCTAAAATTCATAATATATTCTAATACATTCGAGTTACTTGAATAATATAGTTGAAATTAGTGCAAAATAATTAATTCATGACAACATATAATAAATAAAATTGTTCAATAACAAAACAAAAATTACCAATACAATTTCTACTGCCTCTGGTGCTTCGTGCGTTTCATTTTCCTAAAACGAATTGAAATTATATAAAGAATAATTATATGTATGCATATATTTATTTACTTTATCAAAAGAGAAGTTGACCGGAGCTTCCACAATATTTAAACCTTCAACTTGAATTGGGTTCATTATTTCCAAAATTTCAGAGTCTATATCTGAAAGAGGCTTCGCTGGTTCTCCACCCCCTGTGCCAATAGCATACCTTTTAGCAGCCACAGCTTTTGATTTGGTATTTTTTTTCAAGTCTTGCCATGTCTAAAAAAAATTATATGTAAATAATCAATTAATAAAGTTGAAATAATTCAAGATACTTTTCTCCACTGGCGCCAGTCTTTTTGAGCACCGTTTGGTATGCTGTTTAGATTATTGGCCAATTCTTCCCAAAGTGTTTGGGCCTTTTTAAATGTGAAGCCATTTGTAAACCGGCCCGTTTGCAAATCTTCATGTTCCTTCATAAATTGCACTAGTACATCTTTTTGCGCAGAATTGATTGAAGGTTTTCGGTCCATTTTTATTTTATAATATAACTAACTTTAATCTATAATTTTCCACTAAAATTAAAATATAAAATGACATCTGTCAAGACATGACGTTTTCTTGTTACTTTGAAACTACTATTTGAGCAAATGGTCTACCAGGTACATTTCAATTCATGGATAACATACGGCAACAATGTCCAAGTATTTCGCATGGCCCAGAATGCGGTTCGAAATTTCAAGAGAGCAAGGAACGTTCCTACTCATGTGATAGAATACTCACTTCTCTTAACTATGTTCTATCGATGAGAATAAGCGTCCTGAGGTGCTCTCTAAACTGAGTAGCCGTTACAAAAAGAAAGCTAAGGTAAAAAACGTAGAAACACCTTGTAGAGATTAAGATATTAATTTAAAAAAAAATTAAAAACTTACGTTAACCCGGACACGACCCAATACTGCTATTATAGCCAAGTGGATGAGCCATTTAAAAATAGAATTAAAACATTAATTTTATTTCTGCCAGGAACGGAACAAAAATTAAATGAAAACTGTACTTTTTCTGGTACTTATCTTGAGTATTTTCTTCTGGAAGGGTGTGCAGAGAAGTGGACCTTGAGGTATCTCAGCGGTATAGGACAAGATATCCCACGACGTTTTGACAGTCCAATATCTCGAAAACTGTTAACTTGACAGGTAAGAAATTTGGCAACTATAAACAGTCTACACTACGATACCACGATAACAGTTTTCAAAATATTGGACTGTCAAAACGTCTTGGGACATCCGGTATATTAACATTAGGTTCGTTCCAACTGGCGATAGAAACGTTCTAGGAATCGCTCGCGCAAGTGCTGTATTTCTTACGCGTTACAACTAATTATATTATCGTTCTTGGGACGGTACAAAAACTACATTCAGAAAGGGATGATAAAGTTGATGTGTTCGAGTTTGCGCACTATATAGTACTCGATACGATTCAAGAACGGTTCCTAAATGCCAGTTGGAACAAACCTCATTTGTAGGTAAACACAGCTAAACATGTTAACCTAAAAATATATACCAACACGTTTTTAAAGTGTATTCCATTTCAATTACTTCTGTTATATATAAAGAACATACAGAGCTTTCGATCGCAATATATATTATGTCGAAATTCCCCCTAGGAATGCCAGATATCTTTTCAATGTAACCAGAATGTCACTAGGGACATAAATTTCACCAAAGCATTTTTTGTTGATATCAAACAATGGAACTCAATTATCAAAAAAAAGATTCAATAGTAAATTACGTAACAAGTCCGGAAAATACTGTTTTTTTGGACGAGTAGACAAGACGAGTCCTAGGCGAGTCCGAAAAAACAGTTTCCGGGCGTGTTGCGTACATTTTTTTTTCGGCAACCGTGTGGTATAACAAATCAATAAAACACGTTTCTTTGTAATATTTATTTTTAGAACAAAATTAGGAACATTCTAATTCTTGTTTATATTAATATTTATATTGAAATTCGAACAATTGCTAATATTAAGGGGATTCAATTTGTTTGAAATGTTTGGTATATTTAAATCCCTCTTGTTTAAGTCAGAACATGAAGGTAAGGTATCGGATTAATGTTGATTGTTTTCATGTGATAATTTTTGAATGGTCTTGGCAATTGTGATTTTGTTTGTAAGTGAATTGTCTATACACCTATCCTTCAGCGACATTGGTATACTTTCAGCCTCCGTGTCTCTTTAAATGTGTGATATTTCCACCATTATCAGTAAACAACGTCGACGAAGGCAATGGCCTGTGTAATTTTCAGGATTGGGTAGCTTTAAACAGGCTGAATTGAACAATTTCCTTTTTTGTAATTTACAAATAATCTGTTGTGTGCATTATGGGATGGCCGTAAAGATAAATATTGCCTATACCATACCAAATTTTCTTGCCCAATTACAACAAATGTTCTCTCAATGTGTGTTTTGGAATCCGGTATTTTCATAAGCAGCATGTCTTGCTTGTCGTTTTTATGATCAATTGACATTTTTGTTAGTTCTTTTCGTTTACACGCACTGGCTAATCCAATAATTGTTGCTACCTGAAAGTAAAATAAGTTGATACTTTTTTCCCACAATCGTGATTTTTTGTTAAAATTACCTTTACTGGAGACATTGTAACGGTAAATGGCTGTAAACTGAAAGGGCACCAGCTCGAAGGGCTCCGGCTAGAGACTCCTCTCAAGGGTGATTCGACCCCAAGTTTATGCTGCACAAGTGTTACAGGAAGGTTGTTGGGGGCGCCACTACCTTTTTGACGATAAAAAGGAATAAGAAAACTAAGGCGGAAAAGGTAGAAACGCCTTGTAAAATTCAAATAAAAGTTAATAATAAAAGTTACTGAAAATTACCCCGGGCGATATCTCCCTCAACTTTTATAGTTGAGGATTTATAATGCAAAAAAAAAGAATTAAAAACAAATTTATTATTTATTCTGCCACAGGAAATGAACAACGGAATTTGTACTTTTATAGGTACTTAGCTTATATGAAGTGGTTTCCTGAAGTAGAAGTCAGGTCTTGATCTGAACTGATGTGTCCTGGTCTAGGGCGGTATTTTGATCTAGGGCTGTATCCTGGGGTTCTATCCTCGGGTTATATCCTTGGGTTATATTCTTGGGTTATATCCTTGGGGCTGTGCTTACCTAGAAGTACAGGTGGATCAGGGATATGTAGGAACTTGAATGTTATGGCACATTATGTTGGTCAGCTTTTCAGGTTAAAAAAAGGAAGGCAGTTGTTTGAAAGTAAAAAAATTGATTTAATTTACTGAAAGCTTTCCAACATTATATGTTCCATGTTAAAACAGTAAAAATAGCAATTATCGGCTAAATTAAAAAAATATACTAATGATCCGAGAGAAACTAATCATAGCAAAAAGTTATTTATTTAATTATATGAAAAAATATCGTGCTTAGGAAATATATGAAACCGGCACCGGCGTTACGAAAGAATATTTTATAGGTTAACAGATTATAAAAATGTTATTTTATAATTAAAAGAGTTATTTCGCAACTGAAAAAGCTTGAAAATGTTTGTATGAAAGTAAAACAGTGAATTATATAAGAATATTTGGTTTGAAACTACCATATTAGTTTAAAAGAACAGTTTATGACCACGTGTTGAATTTAATTTCGTCTATCTCTGTAAAAAAAATAAAGAATGCATACAAAATTTATATCAGACAGTACTTTAGAAGAAGCTTATTTATTATAAATTATGATTTTGAACTTATCACAGCAAAATTCATAAGATAGGTACTTAAGCTATGAAAGATAGCGAAAGATGGTCTTTCCCCGTAGGCGGTCGATAACGGAAAGGGGTGTCTCTCGTGGCGTTGGAAAAAATGGAAGTGTCCGTTGGCAAACGTCAATTGTCTTATGGTCAGGGTTGAAGAATTTGGGATCACAGAACTATAATTGGAAGTGGCTAGTGACGAAGAGCGCTAATTAAAAGGATTTATTCTGTAAAATCGAAACAGGTCGATAGACATGTTACAACATCTGATTTCTTTGCTTTATAATCAACGTTATTCCTTTTAAGAAATGCGATAACCTTCGGGAACGTGGCTATGTTTACATTTTTCTTCACTAAAATGGTACTTTTCAGCATAGAGTACATGCTCCACAGAGTAGAGGATTCAAAAATATCTGATTTTTGGGCCAAATAAGCCAAAATTACGTCCTATGTAATAGTTTTGCATTTCTTTATATCCATCCATTTCGTAAACAAATTATAAACGTTTTCGTACCTAAACTTTTTAGGTAATAATTGTGCTGTAGCAGCAGCTGCTGAATTGGAAATTTCGCCAGGCACACTTTCAAACTTGTTTTCACTAATGCTTTCCATTATTTATTGCAAAATCGCGACCAAAAATCATGGAAACTTTTAAAAAGCAAAATATCAACTATTATAATGTCAAATTGGTAATTCGTTAATTGGTTGCTATGGTAATCACTGCATTCTGCTAAAGCATATCTATTTAGATTTGTGCATCTGAAATAAGTTAAGACACAATACATAATTGCAATTTGATGTCAATAATTTCCAGCTTGGTCTTGATATTCCAGCTATTCATCTGCATGCTGATAGACTCCAACGTTCAACATTACTAAAGAAAAATCTTCTGAATTGTTTCCTTCATTCTCCTTACTTACGTCTTATCATTTGATGTAATTTCTGTCATCTTCTTTCTGTCTACTACGGAATCGATATAATTATTTTTGTTCTAAGATCTGAAAAAGAAGTGGAGACTTAAAGAGGAAACAAAAACAATAATGAACAATGAAGAAAGAATCCTTCACGATTCTTTCAGGTTCTTTATCATTGTCAATCTTTATTTATTAAAAGCAATGATTAAAATGGAAAATATTGGAATTGAAAATTTGATAATCATAGCTTTCATTGAACGTATTGTTTTGTCCCATAAATAAAAAAATTAGATGAGGTAACTTAATTTACATAAAGATACACTAAATTTCAAGAGTAAACGTCAATTTGCAGAATATTAAGTAGCGGCATCAGCTATTAAATAATGGACGACGAATCAAAGTGAGGCGCACGTTCGTTGGCGACAGGCGATACTGAAACATCAACATAATGCATCCTGATTAATTTGTTTGTCAATAAACTCCTCTGTGAACTATAAATAAACTGGTTACTGGAAATTGGTGGTTTGATTTACACATACCCAGGGCCATTTTAAAGGGAATGATCCGCAAAGGGCATTAAATAAAATTGTATATTGTCAATAACGCCAGAAAAAAATCATAATAGGTACTCTAGATTTTTATAATAAAACTTTGCGTGTATGTATTGAAAATGCATTATCGTGTTCAATCCGGTTAAAATAGGCATAAAAATGGTGGTTGATGAAAAAAATTCCCATATAGCTGAATATTAGATACGCTATTTCAAATAAAATGTCAAAAAGTTCCTTTATAAGCGAAGGTCAATAGTCAAAAATATCATTTTTTTTTAAATGATGAATGTTATAATGAAGATTAATTTGAAATTGTAGACATGCAATAATCTACAAAAATTGTTGTTATATTTTATTCCCCAATTTCTGAGATATCACCATTTGAAACATGGTGAAGAATAAAGGCGGATTTCAGCTCGCGTTTAGCAATTTTCTGTAGAGGTAAAACATATAGTTTGCTTAACCGTTACCTGTCACAGCGCAAATGCCACTTGTCGCAGTGTAACTGTCACCTGTAACAGTGTAACCATCACCTGTCACCGCTTAACCAACACCGGTCACTGTTATCGTGTTAGCTGTCATCGTCATGCTGTAGTAAGTGAGGTTAGGTTGGCTACTCATTTTTCTTATCGGGTCATATACCGTAGGATAACTTGCCAAGCATATACAGGGGAAATATTCTAGTCTTGCTCTAGACGCATATATTCAAATGGGATCATTTTAACTAGAACTTGACTTGTTGAATTAGCAACATTCCATACTAAAATTCTTCACAAAGGTGGAAAGTTTAATTTGTGTATACCGAACATTGCTTAAATTGCGATTTATTGAAGTGAAAACTTCTTCAGCCGTTTTGTGTGATTTTTGGTAGGAGCCAAACTTATTGGTTGGTCACCGCCTAGTCTAATCTTGTGTGTAGTACAAGCAGAAAGTTCTCCGTAACTTCATTTTTCATATGTAATTACAAATACCTATTTTTCAGAAAGCAAGTAAGTAGCGTAATTAACATTCTAAATGTTGAATAACTTAATAACAGTTCATGCTGGGGGTACATTTTTGGATCCAGAAAAATATGGACTTTACGAATATGAAATAAAATACAGGATGTTTCTATAAAAAAGTCAGTAGAACTCATCAATCTACCAAATTGATCTTATAAAAATTGGTATTCAATATCAATTACGTCAAGAAACATGTCGTCTCCTCATCCTTTATTGCTTCCATTCTCATATCTTTTAGATATTTCTAGAAATCCTGTTGGCTGCGCCATGCTAGTCTCGTGATCATTAGGTAACGATGATTAAATCCGCCTGTACATCACGACGAACTTCAATCAAGTACGTGAGTTAATAAATTATTTTCGCCACATTTATCTACGTCGAAGGAAATTAATCGATTAACCTAGTGTAATAATTATAGTTGTAGGTCGGACACGCTAGTTTTAGGATCAGTTTGTCACCTGCAGTAAACTGCTGTACGAATTTATCGGTTGTTTGTCGGGTAGGAGAACAATTTAACGACATTGACTGATTAGTTTGCTTAAAATCGAGTTTCCAGTCAATGAGTTCAAGATCGGAGACAAATTAATATAAAAAGGTGGATAAATAAGATATTTTATTCACTATTTTTCCTAACGTATTCCAGATGGTTTTTTGTCAATGGCTTTATTATATAGTTTGCTGGAATAAGTATCACCCCCCTTTTTAATTTCTCTATTTTTATATAAATAAACTCGGACTAGTTGTATGCATGTGTTTCATTAGGGTACAGTGATCGGTGAGTAATCCTCTAACTTTTTCTATCTGGCCCCCATGTAACGTTAATTTCGTTCACTTTACTTTCCTCTATTAAATTAATAAATTATCGTATGGGCGGCGAATAGCCAGTCCTTTCTCATACCCAACACCGAGAAATGTTTCAAGGCTGAATATATTTGCTGTGGACGAGAGTCGAAATCAACGTTTCTATGCGGGCCGATCGAGGTCCGTCTGTAGTGAAACTAGTCACTTCTATTTTGAGATTCCCACTTCGACCTCGTGTCTCTTCTTCTACCAATTATAAAGTAAATATGAAGCAAGAATTCACTACTGAAATGTAAATTCCTTTCCTGGTCAAAGCGTATGAGCGTGACACGAACGTGAGACGTAAGTCTGTTGTCTTTCGCATGATTTCGTGTATTTAAACAAGTGGCAAAAGGGTTTCGTTCTTCTTTCCTGTGAACATGTACTATTGAAGCCTTTCTCTTATCGTATCTTCTTTAAGAAGTGCATTCATTTGAGTGCACCTTACCTGGACCCGAAACTTTACCTGGACCCGAAACTTTATCTGGACCAAAACTTTACCTGCGACATTTTACATGGGACTTTAGAACTTTACCTGTTACCTGTACTTCAACGAGGACTCCATCTCTATCACTCCAGGAAAGTACCATGGAACGCTTTACCTAGAACTTTACCTGTTACCTGTGCTTCAACAAGGACTCCATCTCTATCACTCCAGGAAAGTACCATCTAGAGATTTTTCAACTCTTCAACAACCGTCAATAAAAACTAGTAATTTTTTTCCTTTGCGTAATTGTTTGTTTTTCAAAGTAAATATACAACTTGTAAATTTAATAACGTTGTTCATAAAGTTTATTTTCCCTTCCAATCTTACAGGATTTGTCGTTATAATGCTGATGTGAATAACAAATAAGCTAGTATTATTCAGGGTGGCGCCCACTTACCTTTCTTAATTTTCATAATTTACCTTCATCTAATTTCAGTACCTTAAATAAATTTCAAGTAGGATTACCCGAGAACCGGTAAGACTACTCTCTGAATTTGTACTAGTTTGGTCTCAGAATCTACACCTGAGGTGCTCTCTAAACTGAGTAGCCGTTGCACCCACCGATGATCAATATCACATTATTCAGCGACTCGGGTTTTTTTTTTGTCCAGGGTCTCCTGTATTGGCACGATACTCCAGTACGACTGATGAGTGTGATTCCACCTAGATGTACCATGGATCCACGTGCTGCAGCTTTTGATATTCCAAACGCTGGTTTAGGACCAGTGAATGCAGTTGCAGTTTTCAATTTCATTGCCTACAGTACCCTTGAGCACCGGGACCCACTTGAGTGTCACCCTATTGTGGTTTGCCAGAGTTAAGAGTTTTTTGAGGCAGATCCAGACCCGTCTAGATCTGATCTGGGGACATGCTAAAGAATTCAGTGCTGAGTGACTATCTGAGAGTATAAACATCTTTTGGGCTCTATACACCCTTTCGATGTTCATTCGCAAACACGTGTCGATAGCGAAGATTCCCGCCTGGATTACGGATGCAAACTTCAATAATGATCCGTGGTCATAATACCTGGGTCTAGCAATTTTAATCTACATTAAAATTTAACTTTCTCGTATTTCAGAGTTGATCACTTAAGCCACATGTTAAATCGCGCCTTCATTACATAGTTTTTATTCAGATATCTAAACAGCACTCAAACTAATTTAATTACCGTCTAGAAGCCCAAACACACACACACTCTCTCTTTCCATTTTAACGGAATGTTGATTAAACCCTGTAACAAAGTTCCGCGATCGGAAAATGTTTTCAAAGGTGTTGTTTACCCCGTTCGGTGCTATACACAGCAGGTTTAATCAGTTGGTTGGTCGTTCCTATCGGCTACAACCATACCATAAGCCACCCCGCTCTTAATTTGGATTGATTGATCTCGTAAACTTGAGCCTAAAATCCCCTTTGCCGTTAAACCGATTCAATGATATTCCTTTGTTTCAGGTATGTGTCGACTTTGGGATATTTAGAGATTAGAGCAAGAGTGGATGTTTGGTTTTATCGTTAAATCGTTACAGCAGGATAGGCTATCGCTTTTAACTGTTAAACAACTGACCTCTAGATACGGTGTGTGTACTATACTAGTTATCTTCACCTATTAATAAAAGTTTCTAAATAAAGGGAATTAATAGGAAAGTTTGCAGATGCGTTATTTGATGAAGATGCTGGAACTGGAAAATTGTGCTGATTTAACACGGAATTAAACCAAAATTATGCTTAACTATTCATTTCTTATGCCGCAAAATCAATCACTTACTTAAATGTAAAGTAATTCGCTAAGCAAATTACTTTTAATGTTTCGAATTCAATCTCTTAACGAAATGAAAGTAGAATCGTTAAACAGTATAATTCTCCATGTTTAGAGTATAAGAGCCGACTTCAATTAAATTCAATTAGCTTAACAGTCAATTTTCTCACGACTTCAATATTTAGTCTATGTCCCAACCTCACCGTTTCAGTAATACTTTCGTGAGTAAAACTTGATTCCTTAACTATAGCCTGGTGTAATTCAACTGCATCGCGTATATTCAGCTTAGTCACCTAAAGACAGAAAATCGTGCAGATGCATAGAAATTTGTACTGAATCAAGTGTTATTTTATATTTCAATTGTCTATACAATAAGACAACTGCTCTGGATGCTCGATGCACACATGTACCATTATTTGTGGGTTCCATTCTCATGAAGTCGGCAATTGAGTCTAAATTACTGTCCGTGGCAAAGTAATCGATACTCAGAAATGATTTTAAGATAATTTTGTCTGGGAACATCAAATGTGATTCATTCCATTTCGTGCAGATCATAAAAAAGCTCCATATCCACATATGTTCTAGGTCCGTTTTAAATGCACCGGTGCAGTGAAGCCTAAGTGAACTCTGAAAAGTGTATCTATCAAAACTACGGCAGATGAGGTTATATGTATGTTTGTATAAATTGTAGTGACCATCATCAAAGACCTAAAAGATCTACTGTGCTCCCTCTTTCTACTCAATTCCTGAGGAAAGTCTCAAACATAAGTGGTTCCTTTTGTGTCATTCCGTGAAAGTATTCCAGAATATCTTAGGGTTACAGTTTAGGCAAGTCTTCTATCCAAAGCTGTCCCAGGTATTGTGCCTCTGGGATTATGTGATGCACAAGCCTCCCCCTTCTACATCAAATAATTTACATTCTTCTTTTTTCAATGTGTATCTTTGACTAGATACTTCCAATGATCTTCCTGTTTTTTATTGGTTTCACCTATTTCCTTTAGTATTAGACACTTAATTGAAAAAAGTTATGATGACAGCCACTAATAAGCACTGAAATAATTATTTGATAATAATAACCTATTTTCACATTACTTGCGCGATTAAATTTATTTTATTGAAAATAGATCAAACACAGATCAGAAGCGCTTTTGTAAATATTATTTTGGTTTTGATGATCTGTATATTGTTCGAACTTCTATTGTAATCAAGAATATCAGTTGTGTATTACCAAAAGCACGGCAAAGGAACTTTAGCTTTGGAAAAAGGTTCCATTTTCATGTTTTCTATTTCTTCGGTCCATATATTCACTAATAGCTTCTGCATCTCATTTCTGGTATTTGCTATGAATACCACATCATCTGCATATAGTAGTGAATTCATTTTTACTGGTTTTATATTTGTGAAGCCAATTATCGTGTTCAGCTGCTCAGTTTTGTTTTCTATTCGCTTCGTTATTTGATCCATTAGTAATATCAATAAAAGCGGACTTAAGCTATCCCCCTGTTTTATCACATTCTCCATTAAAATGTCTTTGATTTCATTCCTGCTATTTGTCCTTTAGCCCTTAAGTTCTCGTATGTGCTTCTGATAGCCCCTTTTTGTCCCCTAGGTATTTCCATCTCATCCAAGCATCTCCAGATTTCTTTTCGTTCTACTGTGTCGAAGGCGGCTCTTAGGGTTAGAAACATTTCTTCTCTTTTGGCTTATTTTTTTTCATCTTAGGTTTCTTATTATATATATTGATATGAAAAAGAACACTACACATTGTACATAACCGACACGAGTTACTTCTAACATAAAAGCTTCAATAATTATAGAATATTAAAGGAAAACTATTTATATGATTCAAATTAAAATAAATCAAAATTTATAATGTACCTCGTACATACATACAATGGATAAAGTCTAAAATTCAATTATATAAAGAAAACTCAAAAAAATCACCTGGTATCAAATATAAGATCCACCTTTAAACGGGAATGTTTATGGTTTTTATGTATTATCTTGAATTTCTTCATGTAAAATTAAATTTGTCCAAAATAATTACGAAACTTTAATCGTATTTTGGTAGAATCTGAAATAGAAAAACTTTTAATACCGTTATTAGATCTATGACACCTATGAAAGTATTTATCATCTGATGTATGACAGGTTTGAACATAGAATTGTCAGCTAGAACAGGAAAATTACCAAGCTAAATTGAATATGTCAAATATACACCCCACAAAAATTATCGCATCACTCATTATTTTTTTAATATTTTAAATGTTTTGCCTGTTTTTCGAATTTTATTATTATTACGGATTAAAACACCAATAGGTACGCCTTTTGCAACATTTATTTTATATCAGTTTAATCTACAGAGGACGAAAAGTTTGATTTACCAAAACATAGAAAACATCTATACAAAAAAATTAACGGTGCTTAAACTAAAACCAGCCAATGAATTTCTAATAGCGTGTGTTGCCGCCCCTCGCTCTAATTACAGCTTCCATTCGTCTTGGGAGGCTTCTAAACAGGATCTGGACGTATCTTTGCGGCATGTTTTCCCAGAAGTTAAAAAGATCATTTTGAAGATCATCTAGTGTTCTTATTGGTGTCGGATGTTGCTGAATTTTCCATCCTAGATGGTCCCAGACATGCTTTATTGGGTTAATGTCCGGGCTAATTCAGGGTGGGTATCTCGACCTCTTCTAAGAACTGCCAAACCACTCTAGCAGCGTGTGGACGAGCATTATCGTGCATTAGCACAGACTTGTCACCGATATGAGGCATATAGGGCACTACATGGGGTTCTAGGATATTGGTTATGTACCTGTCAGCATTCAGTCTTCCATCATTCACTGGTACTAACTCCGTGCGACCCTCGAAAGAAATTCCTCCCCAAACCATGATAGAGCCACCACCAAAGCTTTCCGTTTTGTCAAAAATTAACCTGATCGTGCCGTTCACCACGTCGCCCATATACTGGTACACGCCTATCTGATGTATACAGACAAAATCTTGATTCATCCGTGAATAAAATATTGGACCAATCTTGAATATTCCAATTTGCGTGTTCTCGAGCAAATTCCAATATTGCTACTCGATGTTCTCTGGTAAGACGTGGACCTCTAGCTGGCACTCTGGCTCGTATACCTGCTTCTCTCAGCCTATTTCGAACTGTTTGTAGGCTTATTCGGACATTACGAGCAGCCAACAGATCTGTTTGCAGCCTTCGAGCGGTGGTATGCCTAATTCTTAACGCCGTTAACCTCAAATAACGATCATCTACTACCGAAGTTACCCTTCCGCGGCCTTGTCCGGGTCTTCTGGTTAGCTGCCCTGTTCCTTGGTAGCGAATAACAACTCTGGATATGGTGCTTTGTTGAACTCCAATTACCCCGGCGACGTATCTTTGACTGCGGCCATCTTGTATGAGCGCGATGATTCTAGCGGCTTCTTCATTCGTCACATGTCTTGTTAAACATTGAGGCACATCCATTATTAACAGAATAAATTTAAATTTTCACTCTACAATAACACAATTTGCTTAGAAAGTTCTCAATCTCAATGCATTCTCCAAGACAGAAATGATCTACTCGAGCATTTTTGCTTCCAAAAAAATTTGTAAGAAATTGTGATAATTTTTTGCCCATGATAAGAAATCAGAACTATCTATTGAGTTGATACATATACAGATTGTCCCAAAAAACTAAAATTAGGTATTAAAAATAGCCTAAAATACCAGTGATGCGATAATTTTTGTGGGGTGTGTAATTTAAAAATTTAATTAATAAAGGATTTAAACTTAAATAATTCATTTAGAAATTCAAAATATGCTGCTTTCTTTTAAAAAAGATTAAATCTATCAAAGAATATAATAAAATCTATTTAATGAACAACTATAAGTTAATTTAATTGGTCAATGACAATCAAACAAAGAATTTACTTTTAGATATAGTTAGTAGGCAGTTTGTTGCTAAGGAAGAAAAAGGAAATGAGTTGTTAGGTACTTGTTGATAAAGAAAGCGTAGTCCCTTTTCGAAAATGAATTTTCTACAAGAAGCACGTTATTTCGTTCGGTGAAAAAAGTTTGTAAATTTGATCAAATATCTATGTAATTAATAGTGAAAATAGTTTAACTAACCTTGTAACACGGTTCCTGAAGAAAACAAACACCGAGGGATCTTCGTAAGTAAATAAATTTAAATAAACCATATATTAAATTTCATCAAGAGGCATTCTGCATTGGAGTTGTCTTGCTATTCGTTTTGGAGGTTACTTCACAAAGGCCCAGAGCGGTCTAAAACAGGAAAGAAGTGATTATTCATTTTTCAATATTAATAGAAGATAAAAGGTATTTAATAAACTTCAATTTAAAATAAAAAACTCACTTGTGAGTGTATATAAAAGGAACTTAGATATTTTGCAAATTCAGATACAACTGTATCGTCCATTTTGCTTTTCATTTTGGCCTATTTAAAACGGTATCACTGTAAATACACTAATGCATAAAAAGTTGCATAATTGCATGTATTAAAAATAATTTTCATTGAAGGAATGTGATTGTTGAGTGAAAGACCATCTTAGTTAAGTTTATTTTCCTATTTGATGTAAAAAATAACGTTTATCTTGCTAATTTATGTTCACAAAATTAATTTTCATAAAATAAATTTAAAATTGTTTCATCCCAAGTATTATTTCGAAGTAATTCTTTTTATCAGTTGGTACAACTATATTGAACACCTGTTACACATCACTGGGGCACTTTCAGGGTGAGTACACAGGACCGTATTCAGGAAAGTATTTAAATCCAAATCAGATGTTAAAAAATGTATTGAAAATTTTATTTAAATAACATTGAATTTTGGAGCCCATAAAAAAAATAACAGTAATTAGATTTCTTGTACATTAAACCCATGAGCCCAAACCCTGAGAAGCTGAGTTTTCATGAAAAAGGTGAGTACACTACACTGAGTAGAGTTATTAAAATTGCAAAATTTGAAATTATTCGGGGTACAATGAAAATATAAAAAAATTATAAAACACAAAATAAAATATCATATCAATATATTATCATTAGTTTGTCTGTCTGGTCTGAATGCTGCCTGTTCTTTTTCCAATTTTTGTTCTACAGATTCTCTTAGTCTGTTTTCCAGAATTCTGGTGTATTGCTTATAGCCCATTTGTGCTAGGCATATTCCTCTATAATTATCACATTGCATCTGGTCCCCCTTTCATATATTGGTATTATGAAGTTATTTCCCAGTCTCTAGGTATTCTTTTCCTTTCCATGTCTCTTGGCATACTTCCCAAATCCATTGTTTTCCTTTCTGTCCCAGCCATTTTATCATTTCTGGAGCAATGCCATCTTCTTCACTTGCTTTTCCTGTCCTTATTTTATGTGTAGCTTCATCTATTTCTTCTAGCTTATTTCCTGCTCTTCTTGATATTCTCTGTTCATCCTTTCTTCCTGTGTTATGGTATTATATTTATCTCCGTAATATTTAGCCGACGTTTCCATTATCTCTGTCTTTCCTATTTGTAACTGATTATTCATATTTCTCGCTGCTTTAATTTCTTTTCCTTCACCTCCTCTCTTATTTTTTTTATATGTGTCCAGAATTTTCGGTTGTGTACTTTATGTGTTTCTGTCAACTGCTCGCCAAATTTTTTCCATGATTCCTTTTTCTCTTGTCTTATAGTATTTTTTACTAATTTTTCCTTTTCATTATAGTCATCTTTATCTTCTTGTGTTCTTGTTTGGATATACTTTTTCAAGGTTTTTTTCTTTTCCCTTACCTTTATCTCTTCGTTCGACCAGCTCGTCTTTTTATGTGTTTTTTATATGTTCTCCTTCCACATATCTTCTCTGCAGTTGTTAAAACTATTTCTTTAAATGCCGACCGTCTTTCTTCTAAAGGCCATTTTACTCTTTCATTTTCTATTCTTTGAAATTCCTGATTAGTATATATTCTCTATATCTACTTTTGTTCTCTTCTGTATATAGTTTATATATTGCTAAACTGGTGTATTCTGGTGTATCTTCCTATATACTCATATTTAACGCACATTCAGCCACTACTAGTCTGTGATTGGACCCTATTTCTGCTTATATTTTATCGAGGAAAATATTTCAAATTTCCTAGCAATATTTGATATTAGAGAGATAAAAGATGTAGAAAATAATTATATGATTCCACAGAAAAAAATATTCTCTCATTGTGAGCTGCTTCCATTGTATTAGCAAATATTGTTGCGTTTACTCTATGTATTAATTATTGCATTGTGACTATTACACTGGTGCTCAAACCGTGTGTGGTTCCTGATCCGAAAACTTTTATTCGAAACTGTAAGAACACTTTTTTTATCCTCCCTATATGAAAAAATGTATAAAATTTTAAAATACGAACATAATATTCTTCAAGGTTGAATTTGAACTTACATTATAAAACCTCTGCTATAACCGAAGATTACAAAATTTTGTAATCTTTGCTTTAACGAAGAATTAGTCGAAGGAATCTGAAATATGGGAATTAAGGGCGATAACATAAGCAAACCAATATTCGTGACGATTGTGTAAACAGTTAGTCTGGGGCCTCACAAATAATTCGGGGGCTGATCATATTAATCGATACTGTAGATCACATAAGAAATAAAGACTAAAATTGCTTATAACGTCTCTTTCATACCAGCTCGAGTAACGTTGCTTCCCGGTTTCTCAATAAGAAAGGTATCATCATTAAATAGAACAGAGTTGAATAAAGTTTGAATAAAGAAAGTGTGGTGAGTGTGAAAGTTAAAGAAAACGATATTCAATGGCCTAGGTGAGTTTTTTTCACAGGATAACCAATTCCATCCTACGTTAAAAGACTATAGACCACGTACTAAGTAAATCTAATACAAAATTTATCCCATAGAACAATATCAATAGACATGTATGTTTATCTAACTGTAATACCTTATTGTACTATCCAACACAGATAGCTGAATTGTCGCGTATATTCTGCGAACGTTTTATTATATTCAACGTCGAAAACCGCTTTGTGATCAAACCGACAAAGATAAAACTGTTGGGAATATCCTGGAAAGCTTTTTGTTCTCTCGACGAAATGAATAATGAATTAATGTCATTTAAATTATAACTCGTACTTATTCAGAAATGTTTGTGTTGATATAGAGAATGTTTGAGAAATTATACAGAATGCATAATGTTATTAACCATAATAATTTAGTTTACAAACTAATATAGAAAAAGGCCAGTCTGATGAATAATAAGAAGTATACACAAAAATAATGCTAAAATTTTTTTTTCTACAGACTACCACAAATTATTCTAGAGCTAGTTTTGAGAGGTTTTAAGTTACTTACAGCCTGTCAAAAATAACCAGCCAACTTCGGCCTGATAAAAGTTGGCAGACCGTTAAATTTGAATAATTTTAGGTTATGGTTGTCTCTGAATTTTCATTTTCTATTATATTATTTTGTTTTGCAATGGAAGATTTTTTGTTTCCAGGCTTCTCCATTAATACAAATATTTGAATTAAGTAGGATCTCGGTAAATAAAAACTAGGTCTGTGACGCGGTACCTGTCAATTTCAAAATGGAAGAAATTTTAGAGATGGAGAAAGCACTGGGAAAAATATTAGGAAAACTAGAAGAAATAGAAAATAGAAATGAAAGAATGGAGAAAAAATAAGATAGCATTCAGAGCGAAATGGCGGAAATAAAAAGAGAAAATAACCGAATAAGACTGGAGAACCAAGAATTAAAAGAGGCTTTAGGCAGGCACGAAGAGAAGATAGAAAATTTAGAGCGTGAAGCGAGGAGTAAAAACCTTATAATAAAGGAGAGGGAGAGACGGAAAACGAAGATGAGCTGCAATTAAAGGATGTTTTACAAAATGTAATGGAGAAGCTGGAGTTGGAACTTAAAAGCGATGAATTTATAGAGGCTAGAAGAATAGGGAAACAAAATCCTAACCCAAGTAAACCAAAACCGATTTTGTTAGAACTGAAGGAATACAAGAAGAAAATATAAATATTAAAACCATCGAACAAATTAAAAAATACAACAATATCCATAAACGAAGACTTTACTAGAGAAGTACTAATACGAAGGAAAAAACACATATCGTACATGAAAGAAGAAAGGAATGAAGGACATTAAGCGAATCTAAATTATAAGAGACTGTGGATAAATGGAACAGCTTATTCATTAAATGAATTAAAACAAACAACATGAAAGTGAAGGATACAGTTAGACCATCAGGTTCCAAATCCAAAGGAAGAACATTCAGCAATAAGTTATTGAAATATTGATAAAGAAAGAATTGCAAAAATGTTTAAAAATCTCACGAATATAAAAGTTGGGAAATGCACGATATAGCTCAAGAAATGAAGAATTATGATTTAGACATCCTAGCGCTACAAGAAATCAGATGGAAAAAACAAGGGAAAATAGAAAAAAAACTTTACGATGTATTACTCAGGGGAGGAAAAACAAGGAAAGAATGGGACAGCAATAATGGTCAGTAAAAGAATACGAAACAAAGTCATTGAATTTAAGCCAATCGACGGTAGGATTTCATATTTAAAACTTGAGAATAAGCAAGCAAATATAAGTATAATTAATACCTATGCCCCAACGGAAGAAGCAAACGAAGAAGAGAAAATAAAGTTTTATGAAAAGATAGGTGAAGACATCTCTAGAAATGACATTTTAATACTAATAGGAGATTTCAATGCCCAAATAGGGAAAGAAGAAAATAACCGAGAAATAGCTGGAAAAGAAACCATACACGAGATCACAAACGATAACGGCAAAAGACTGTGTAATTTAGCTGCGGAGACGAATACATTCATAATCAGTACAAAATTTAAGCATAAAAAGGAGCACAAGAGGACGTGGTTATTCCCAGGAAAGAGAAACAGCAACCAAATCGATCATGATTTAATATCAAAGAAATGGACGAAAAAAGGTTGAAGACACGAGGTCATACCGAGGAGCGAACGCTGATGAAAGAGGAAGGTGAAAATAATTATAAACAAAATTAGAACTCATCATAAAAAAGAAGGAATAGGCAGCGAATGGGAGAGTATAAAAAGTAGTATTATAGACTCTACAGAAAAAGAAATTGGATTACAACAAATCAAAGCATCCAAAGAATGGTTCGACGAAGAATGTAAACTAGCAAGCGTAGGGAAAAAACAAGAAAGAAGTAAATGGTTGGAAACAGGGAAAGATGACGACCTGGACGAATACAGAAAGATGAAGCAAAAAGCAGAAAAACTCTACAGAAGAAAAAAATCAAGTTGGGTTGCAGAACAAATGGAAAAAATAGAAAAGAACAATAAGGATAATAGAAAACTCTATAGAAATATACTTTCAAAATCTATACCAAAACAATCATATTATGGTAGCAAATTATAAGGATGTAGTAACTGAAGAAGAAATCGGCGAACAGCAGTACAGACCCTCTTTTGAGCAGTTTATAGATGTTGTGAAACAACTCAAATCAAACAAGGTTGCAGGACCAGATGATATAAATAACGACACTTGATGGGGTGATTAAAGCAATAGACATAAAAGGAATGATTAGCCACAGCTCCACAAAAATAATAGGATATGCCGATGATTTAGCTTTAATTACCAAAGACAAAGAAAGCCTAGAAAATACATTCAATAACTTGATAAAAGAGGCAGCAAAGAGAGAACTGGTCGTTAACCAAGAGAAGACAAAATATATGGAAATTTCAATGAAGACAAACAAGACAGCCACTATAAATTTTTGGGAGATTATACTTTTCAAAGAGTAAATCACTTCAGATACCTGGGAATAGTAATTGATGAAAAGAACAACAGAAGTTCGGAGATAAACGCAAGAATAATGGCCAGAAAGAAAGTGTATTGGAGGTGTCAGAAACTACAAGGGACAAATGCATCAGTAATAAAACTGAAATTAAAATCTATAAAGCCGCGATACGACCAGTAATAACGTATGCCGGTGAAACTATGAGTCTAACCGATAAAGACGAAGAAAATCTCAGAGTCCTAGAGAGGAAAATCATTCGGAGAATACTAGGGACAAAGCAGATCTCGAATGAATGGTACAGAAGACTATAGAACTATGAAATAAGTCAGTACATGAATGGTGAAGATATAGTCAGACATATAAAGGTGCAGCGACTAAGATGGTACGGGCATCTTCGAAGAAGGAATAAGGACGATCCAATAAAGAAAATCTCTGATTGGAAGCCCGCAAACCCCAGACCCAAACTTAGATGAGAAGATCAAGTGATTGATGACCTGAAGAAAATAGGAATCCGTGACTGGGGTAGAATAATAGAGGATAGGCAGGAATGGAATAAAGAAAGATTGGAGAATACTAATATGATAAAGGACTACACAAATAATAACACGTCCCCAAATTCAAGATCACATCATCCGGCTCGTGTTCAAAATTGTTCTAATTGCACATTTAATATAAATATTGTAAATAAATAAGATTAAAATAAACAGTTGATAGCCTCCGAAAAATATTTTTTGGCCTAGGACGAAAAGTGTTGCCTAGGTAACAATGAATTGTTTAATACCTTTTTGAAAAGGTTACCTTTTCGTCCAAATATCTAAACCATAAAACGTCATTTTTTATAGAATCGGATAAAAAGAATTTTATTAGCACTATATAGTACCACGGAAAGTAGAATGTATTCGCACTCTTGCGGAAAGTTACTAATACCTCGTGCTACAATACTGTCCACTCGTGTAAGAATGTCAGTTTTCGTACTCGTAATTTGATATACTATTATCTATTATATAGTGAAATATATATATATATATATAATCATATACCCTTAGGTGTCGGGTTTGCATTTAATTCTCGTATATAAATTTTTTCCATTCTTTCCTGTTTCTTGTCAATGTTCTCGCCTCTTCCCATGATTTACCTCTCTCTCTTAGTATATTACCCACTATTGTATTCCATGTTTGTCTTGGTCTTCCTTTTTTTTTTTTTTTTGTATTTTTGCCTCATATGTCCTTTTAACTTGTCTATTGTTATTCATTCTCTGAATATGTCCCCACCAGCTGAGTTGTCTTTGTTCTATAAATTTTAGTACGGGCTGGACACCTAATTCATCTCTTATTTTTCTGTTCCTGATTTTGTCCTTTCTTGTTGCTCCAAATGTTCTTCTCAAATATTTCATTTCTGCTGCCTGTATTTTGCTTTTTTGTTTACTTGTAAGAGTCCAAGATTCGCATCCATAAGTTAAAACTGGTCGATATATTGTATTATACACTTTTACTTTTGTCTCTTTGGTGATTTCTTTTTTGTTTATAAATTTTTGGTTCATGGCATAGTATAGCTTAATTGTTTTCTCTATTCTTTCATTTATCTCTGCATCTTGTTTTCCTGTTTCCTCAAAAGTTATTCCTAAGTATTTGAATTCTTTTACTTGTTCTATTTGTACATTATCTATTTTAATTTCTGTGTTGATCTTCTGTTTTCCTATTACAAGTATTTTGGTTTTATTTTTGTTGATTTTCATGCCTTCTTCTTCCATAACATCTTTCCATATGTTCAGGTTTTCTTGTAATCGGTTTTCACTTCCTGCCATTAGCACCACATCATCTGCAAATACTCCTTCGGCTATCTCTACTCTTTCTAAATTTTTATATCCAACGAACATTTTCTCCACCTTCTGTTGGCTTTTTTTAATAATACTGTCCATATGTATATTAAATAGTGTTGGGCTCAGTCCCCCTCCTTGTCTTAATCCTATGTTGGTTCTAAATCCTGCTGATTTCATGTTGTTTTTTATGATAAAATTTATGTTTGTTTCATATATATCTTGAGTGATTCCGATTATTTTTTTGTGTATTCCCTTTTCTTTCAGTCCCATCCATACTTTTTCCCTAGGTACCGTAACAAAAATGCTTTTTCGAGATCTATGAACGCTAGGTATGTGTTTCTATTTTCTATATGTCTCTTCTCTTCTAATTGTTTTATTGTGAAGATGTGATCCTGCGTACTTCTTCCTGGTCTGAATCCACTTTGTGCTTCTGAAAGTTGATTTTCTAGAGTTGGTTTAATTCTGTTGTTTATAAGCTGTTCATATATCTTTATAATGGTATTTAGCAAGGTTATTCCTCTATAGTTTTGACATTGTTTCTGGTCTCCTTTCTTGTGTATAGGTGTGATTAAGGCTACTCCCCATTCTTCTGGGATTTTTCCATCACACCAAGCTTTGTTGATAATTTCTAATAGCACTTCCAGTCCTATATTTCCTAGATTCTTAATCATTTCCGCTGTAATTCTATCGTCACCCGGCGCTTTCCCATTTTTCAATTTTATAACAACTCTTTTTAGCTCTTCCAATTTTATACTCTGTATTTCGGCTTCTTCGTTTTGATTTGTTCGTTCGACTTCTTCGTTTTGGTTTTCTTTTTCTTGTTCGTTATTTGGGTTTCTTTGAGTTTGTTGGTCTAACATCTCTTGAAAATACTCTCTCCATCTTTCTATGATGTCTGCTTCATTTGTTAGTATCTCTTGATTTTTATCTTTTATGTACTGTTCTTTTCCCTGCTTTTCTGTTCTTAGCGATTTTAGAACTTTATAAAATAGTTTTTGATTCCCCGTACTATCTTTTTCCATTTTGTTGCCAAAATCTATCCAGGCATTTTGTTTTGCTTTTATTACTAGAACTTTGACTTTCTCTCTTTGGTTTTTGTATCTTTCATATTGTTCTTGTGTGTTGTTTTTTAAATATTTTTTCCATTCTTCCTTCTTCTTTTTAACCTCTTCTTTAATTTCATTCTTCCACCATGCTGTTTGTTTTTTCCTATTATCTGTTTTGTAAGTCCCGCATAGTTCTGTGGCAGTGTTAATGACTACGTTTTTAAATATGTTCCAGCCCTGTTCTGTGTTAAGTTTTTTTATGTCAGAGGATTTTTCTTTTAGTTTTTCTTCTGTTTTTAGTTGATATTTTATTGCAACCGTTTTGTTTCTTAGTTTGTATGTTTTTATTGATATGTGGCTTTCTTTCTTTACTGTTATTTGTTCAGTTTGTGTACTGTCACCTTTAATTTTTGCTTCCAGTAAATAGTGGTCACTGTTAATTTCCGCTCCTCTTTTAACTTTAACGTTAAGTATATTTTTTCTTTCTTCTTTTTGCGTTAAAACATAATCGATAATTGATTTTTCTCCTCTGCTATGTTGTACCCTCGTGTATTTATGGATATCTTTGTGTTTGAGTATGTGTATGAGGTGTTACATATTATCAAATTTTGTAATAGACAGAAGTCTAAAAGTCTTTTCCCGTTGTTATTTCTTGTTTTTTCTCCATATTTTCCTAGTACATTCTTGTATTTGTTGTCCTGTTCACCTACTCTACTGTTAAAATCTCCTGCAATATATATAATTCCCTTTGATTCTTCTACCGTACTTGTTAAATCTTCCCAGAATTTTTCTTTTTCTTCTGCTTTACCATTTTCATCCGGTCCATATACTGTTATGATCGTTCTAACTTTTTGTTTTCCGTTTCTTAGCTCTACAAGTAGTATTCTTTCAGATATCGCTCTATACCTAACAATTTATTTTGTTAGTTTTTCATGTATTATACATCCTACTCCTGCCGCTGCTCTCTGATTTAAGTTTACTCCGCTATATATTAGAATGTGGTCGTTTTGCATTCGAATTTGTCCTTGCCCTTTCTTTTTTGTTTCGCTTATTGTTAGTATCTGTAAATTTGTTTTTTCAAATTCATCTATTAATTCCACTTCCTTCCCCTGTAGGCTTCTAACATTCCAAGTCCCTAGTCTCCATGTTGTTGATTCATTTCCAGCTTGTTTTCCTTTCATTTTTCCCTTTCTCCTGTCCGTTTTCATGGCATTTTTGTTTTGTTCTTTTCGTTCCTTATCTGTCTTGTTTAGTTTTTTTTGTTGTTTTAAATATTTTTTGGTATCTATCGTCGATGTTTTCCGGTGATCTTTCCCCTACAGTTCTTTTATGTCTGTCAGTAGTAGATTGTTGTTCCTCCTTGTGTTCTTCTTTATTTGGTTTATTTTTCTCAATTATTTCGTTGTTTATTACTAATTTGTTATATTTTATTATCGCCTTGTGTCCTTTACTCCTTGCTTCCTTTAGTTGGGGTATTAGTGCTCTTCTTTCTTCTTGGATATTCTTTGGATAATCTTCATCAATCCATATTTCAGTACCTCTAAGATATTTGGCATTTTTCAAAATTTGAATTTTCGTACTTTCTTTCAATAATTTTATCATTATCGGTCTTGTTCTGTTTTCTGCATATTTTCCTAGTCTCCGAATTTCGTCGACCTCTGTTACCATATCAATATTTAATCCAATTTTCTGCATCACTACTTCTATTTTTCCTTTTGTTTCGGTTTCTTCTTCCATCTCTACGTCAGTAACTCCTTTTATTATAATATTTTTATGTCTGACCGTGCGTTCTAATTTTTCTATTCTGTCTTCCTGGTTTTTTATTTTTTCTTTTAGATTATTGTTTTCTTGTTTTACTTCTTGCAATTCTAGCACGATGTTATCCAATTTCTGGGACATTTCTTTCATATTTGTCTCGATTTGTATGAACATTTGTTCTAGCCATATCTCCCATTTTTACTTCTTATCGCGGAAAAAGAAGACCCCGGTCAACCCGTCGGAAGTCTAACTTTTATCGATCTGAAGTTTATTTCAAATAATATTTCTTTGCCTCACTGATAGTTTTGAAGGTCTGGCAACATCGCTTTTTTATCGATTCAGGTTCTATTGTAGATAATGTTCCAAGTTAATTATTTATATCAATATCTTTTCGCATTCACTATATTGTTTTTTTTGGGTAAATACATAAAATACGTGTTTTTACGTCGGGATTTTTTTTGGTCAGCTGAGCCTAACACTTCCACTACACTAAACAACTTTTCTTGTGATTGATTTCCTCTACACCACTCGAATTTTCGGGTTTAATGTAGGAGTAAAATTCAACCAATGTTTCTACACTCAGCGCCACGTTGCCACTCCAGTGAAATAATAACTTTATTATTCTCGGCAACACCGATCGTAGAAACAACCTTTAATCTTCCTACTACAATAATGAGTTTCTATTATTTTAGTAGTACAATAGGGAGTTTTTATTATAATAATATTTCTCGTAATATTCATTCATTATTTATGTTGTGCTTGAGAACTTCTGAGCTCAACACCTACTCCTAGCGATATAATGTACTATTTCTCAATAATGAGATTCTGATAATAATTTCAAGTTTCAATAAAGACTTAATTCAATAAAACAATCACACAAAGTTGCTATTTTAAATATACATGAAACCTTATGCTATATCGACATGAAAATTTCGGTTGAGATTGTTACGTTGAACGGATGTTTGTAGATAGGAAATAGAGGCGACAGTCTGCAACGACGTTTTGTAATGATGATAATAATAGAGTCGTCGTTCGAGACGTACTCCTTCTCTTGTAACGAGATTCTAGTAATTTTATTCTGTATCCGGTGATATTTTAGTTCGTAAAACAAACATCACAAATTGCCTGAAAATGATACAATCTAAAATAAAGTTAGTGATAATAATAATAATAATTATGTTTTTGCTCAAAGCCAAAATGCAATTTCCAGAAGGGGATACAATAACAGAGTGTTAAAATAACGGAAAAGTTTAGCATTTTATTATACCTACCCACACACTCAGACGCTGTTCGCATAATTTACGAAATTGTCCTCAAAGCAACTATAAGGTATAATCAGAACATTATATATATACTGCTAGGAGGAATTAGGATTACAAAAAATAATGAACTACTATATGCAACGATTGAGTTCAATTGAATAATTTAAATGCTGTTTATCGAGGTAAGCATTGTACAAAATTAAACTAGGAAGGCTACATATCTAATAAAAAGTTATTTGAACAATGAATTTTAAAAGAAATGAGATGACACAGATGAAAGTAATTGAAGCGTTTATAACAATAGCAGGTGCTTTAATAAGAATTATTAGTAAGTATTATCAAGTAACCCTACAGAAATCATTCACATATTTCTAGCCAGCCTGTAACACCATCTTAGAAAATCCAGAATTTAGCAATAAAATCAAATTTATATGTTATTGTTTCTTTTTCTTGAAAATTATTACCCTTTTACAGCTATATTTCCTTAGTTCCATTAGTACTTTGTGTGTATGTGGATCATATTTTAGTGAGCTACTCAGAGACATACTACACATAGATAACCTCTATATTGAATGAGTGTTATTCCTTCAATTGCTGCAGTAACGTGCCTGAAATTACATGGTTATCTGTAAATAATAAATTTTCAGATATGATTGCTAAGCATTATGAACAATGTAACTGAATACTGAATATAATGAAAAATGTTGATTAGGTATAACAAAGTGGGTAGACAAAATTAGGTTAAAATTATATAAGTTGCTTCATACGTTTTTATTTCGGGTCGACATGGGAAACTCATGTTCGAATGGGTCCAGGACCCAAACAGTGTTGGACTCATCCCCAAGGGAATGCCTACCAACCAAACCCACCTCAAACTCGCCGTTACCCCCGCCTCGGAATCACTACCCTAGCATACTTCGAGACGGGCGGCGGTCCCTCG
The DNA here is from genome assembly GCA_947563755.1 of Lochmaea crataegi. Lineage (NCBI taxonomy): Eukaryota > Metazoa > Arthropoda > Insecta > Coleoptera > Chrysomelidae > Lochmaea > Lochmaea crataegi. The sequence continues at coordinate 53,486,989 of OX387424.1, read as the reverse complement.
CACACTCTCCGCTCACACCGTCGTCTTCTCCCTATCTATCAGTCCTACCTCTCATGCCATATAGAGTCCTTATCTCCCCCTAATAATGCTCTCCACTACGCCACCCACCTCCATCCACTCCTTCTCCCCCCTCAATATTATCTTCACCATGTCCTCCCAATACACCGCCTCCCCTAGTTTCCTCTCCAACTTCTTCAGCACTTCCTCGTTCCTCCAGCATCTAAATACATGCCCCACATCATCCCCCACTTCACACCTCTCGCACTCTCCAGTCTCTCTTTTTCCAATCTTGTGGAGGTACCCTACTCTCGAACCCATGTCCAGTGAGCACCTGTGTCAAGAAGTAGTTTACCTCTCCGAATTTCCGGTCCATCCAATCTCTCCTACTCCCAATCGCTCCTTTTAGCGCGCCCTCATACTCCTCACACCTCTCCATTTCCTCCTCCATCCATTCCTGAATTTCCTCTCTGGTCGCACCCCTCCAGCGTTTATTCGTGGCTCTAGCCATCACGTCAGATGGGTAGGACCTTGCCAGCACCGCTGCTGCCAGTCCACCCACTGTCCTGTACCCCTGCACCACCTTAAGCAGTATCCCTCTCTGCACCCGCAGGAGTGGCCTAACCCTCGCATTCACCACAAGTTGCTTCATTCGTGCTATACATAAAACTATAATACCAAATGTATCAACTATTGCAGTATTATAAGCAGTTGATGTAGCCGTTGATGCCACATCGGTTGAAAAGACAACATATTTTATGCTGTCGTAAAAAATAGGATGCCTTCGATTTAGTGGACTGGAATTCTATAGGATGACTGGTTCTCTCACATAAATAATAACTGTATTTCGTTAACAATTCAATAAACTTTAACGTCGAAAGTACATACAGATGGAACGATGAATATAGACAAGCCTTTCAGTATGAAATAGTAATTATTAGAACGATCTTACTCTTTCCTTTGTGGTTTTCAAAGCACTATTCACTTGAAATATAACTTTGCTTAGGATTGAATCATTGTACAAACTTTAACTTTATAGAAAAATGCACTTATTACGCAGGAAATGAAGGAATTGAATTAATTACTACGAAACTTGACCCATTTGGTCTGAAAATATCGGTTTTATACCGGTAAAGGAGTGGTAGGTCTTAGCTGGGAGACCGATCGGGTTGGAAACTCAACATCGACTGGTACTAGCTGAGCTAGACTCGTAAAAACAAGGGAGATAATGCATTTAGGCTCGAAGTGTGCTTTTGGTCACGCCTAATTCAACTGCCGAAGAATAATAGTAAATATTGTAAGGCGCCGATCAGCCGCCAGGGAAAACAAAACAAAACGCGATTTTCAACTGAGGTAGAAGTGACTAAAATATATCTTTACATGAATATACAATAGAACTAAAATATAAATATACAAATTGTTGAACGTGTGGCTTCAACAGCAGTTTTATTTAAACTTTTTTCTGGAGGTGACCTTAACTTCGATAGATAATCACAGCTTCTGAAATATTACTCACAGTTCCTTTCAGTTTTTTAATAACACAAAGAATCCAACAATCAAATGAACAAAATAAAATTGTCAAAACATAACCCCAAAAGTGAAGACTTCAAATTTGAACCTAATAAAAGTAATAACCATTACTGCATCATCACGCATTTATAGACCGGTAATCCATGACACATGTAATAATTAGATAACAAAATCTAAGCTCTCTTCGGCATACATAAATAAATTGTTTCGTTCCAGCTTTTTATCAACCCTTAGTATCACTTAGATTTGTATGCCATGTTCTTTTTGATGATGAAGTAGTACCCAAGGAATGCATCCAAGTACTCGGCATCCATAAGTTAATCGTTCTAACTTCGTGAAAATTTTAAGATTTTGAATGTCCACTGTAGCTTCGATTATCCAGTCTGGGCCTTGGGGAATAGCCTTAAGGTCGAAACTCACTTATCACAGCACATCATAGGAACAGCGACTGATGATCATCACCAGCAGATTTTATTTCTTATGTGTATTTAAATGTAAGTGCGCCTACCTAACAACATCAGCACAGCACCGACAAGGCACGTCAACGCCTCAACTACAACACCTTTCTCAGAGAGAATATTATTATTTTGTGGACGGCGTGGTTGTGGTGTGCTGATCCTTTGCCGACGTCGTACACTCACTTATCAGCACATTTCGGTTAGTACATTACAATACAATATCGTATGACAATATAAAGTGAAGCCTATAGTCGGGTATCGCGACGGTGCTGATCCCGTGTCGATGCGTTAAGTGAACCCATACACAACCGTCAAGTTGAGTACTCGACGACGCTATGACGATGCTTGTCAGGTGCTGTGGAGTTAAGTGAGTTTCGACCTTTACTCTACTTGTTTTCACATGAAGTAATGAGGCCTAGATGTTTCATGGGCTACCGGTCTATTAAGCCAAAATGTAAATTTTTAGCACGTTTAGTTTGAATTTGATATCCAATTATCCAACGAGTTGTATTTGGTATGAAATTAATACAAAACGTTTGTTCGAATATATATTTATATTTATCAATAAGATGCGACCTACAAATTTCAATATTTAACAAGTTCACAGTAACAAAACATTCTGATAGACAGCAGCAAATGAATGGTGTTAGTCAAACGAACAACTTGTGTAAAGGATGAGATTAGGAACAAACTTCACTTGCAGTTGTGCCTTTTTGTGTCATTTTTTCTGTTTTCTCTTCGCTTATTATTATGTTGATTTTATTTATTGCTTTTTTGTGGATATTTGTTGGAATACACAGATTATACATTTTTTAATTGTATGGAAATTGAATACAATGAAATATTTTTTTTTCAGATGATGAAAATTCGGAAGTCCATGGTGTGATAACTAAAGAGGGACTATTCGAAGGGACAGTGTACACTACTTTAGAAGAGTTTCATATCGAACCTGTTAGTAGATATTTATCGACAGAAGCTATGTCAGAGCCTCCATTTCATTCAATAATATACAGAACGTCTGACGTGCAAAATCCCACAAAAGGTGAGATAATTCATTTATAAAACTACAAACAGGTAGGAGAGAAAAGATTTTTTTTCACCTGACTAACTTTTACTTTTAATATTCGTTTTACATATTTTATATATACTTTGGAAACTTTTATTGTACGTCTAGTGGTTAAAATGTCCCATTTATACTAATTTTGATCAAGGTACCATTTGATAAGAAATGGCATCAAAACATTCCTCGAAAAAATTGCAAAGGTTATAAATAAACAATTCAGTAAAAATTAAAAAGCGCTTTTGCTGTTCGCAAATATCTCCTGTGAGTTGAAAAGTCTTGTCTCCAGGATCTCTACACTATTATTTATAAATTTAATTACATGGTGAAAATGGGGTTAAAACGGATGATATGGCAGTCAAAAAAATTGTTTTAACCCGTTAAATATGAACATTGAATGAAAAAAATCAGGTACCATTCAGATACTATAATTAACAATAATACGGTGTAAAAATATCTCTAATATTTTTATTAGTGTACACTCATTTGATGTAGGTACCTATTGTACGCCTTATTGAGAAGTAAAAATTAATTTTACAGAAAACTTCATGTATGGAACTTAATACGGACTTGACCTCCTTGTTAATCATAATATGCTCTTCGTCTCTGTAAAAAGCGTTTGACAGACATAGTGCTTTAAGGCGTTAAGAAGTAACTTAAAGGGTTGCAGAGATAAAAAACTTTGCGTTTTTGTGCCTTAAAGGTTTTCGTTTAAATGATAGCTCACTTCGACCTAACCTCGAACAGAGTCGACTCCAGAAAAAATTAAATTTATGAAATTTTTTATAAAAAAGTTTTTCCACGACGCGCTAGGAAATCATTTCAAAACGAGTACCCACTCCTAACGTCACTTTTTGTGAATTATTTAGAAAAAATATGTTGGAAGTGAAGTTTTTCTACTCGTTTTTTGTTAATATGGACTAAGATGATAATAATTGAGAAAAAAATTATCAATAGAATTGATTGAATACTACATAGTTTGAAACAATGACCGTTCAACTAAGAAGAAACAACTACATTTTGGGCTATATTTTCCAACAATTATACTTTAAAGTTCAACAAGATGTTATGATCTACTTGATAAAACCAACACTTTTGGTTTGTAATTAGAAGGGACCACATCACTTGCATATCGGTTTGGGCCTAGTTGTGCCTTTATCAGTGCAAGGTAGATGTTTTCCTCTTAGCCGGACTGAGGAAAACATTCTTGCAGTGTATAGAAGGTACCGCCCGCTTATACTCTGTTCAAATTTCATGTATGCCGCGTCAAAACCTAACAACAGCTCCAGCGGCAGACGTTTTACGTTCGTATTTTTAAAGGGAAACTTTTATTACATCGCCTCAAAATGTTTCGTCCATATATCGCATGTCGCGTTTCAGCCGGCCGCGGAGTAGAGGTAAAGTGAAAGGCGCAAGTCCAATATAGCGGCGCGCATGGTTCGCAACAGCTAACCGTGCAGTATTTATATTCTCACTCATTCGTGTAAATGCTCCGCGGTATTTGTGTATCTTACCACATTATATTTAACTCAGGTGGAACTTTGTATATGATCTTAAACTTATTTGTCCGATGGGTTAAAGACTTAAAATTTTCAACATAATTCAGAATTGGATGGCAATAACAGAAACAAACATTGTGTAGTTTTATTCAACCATGATGCAAGTGAAACCTATTTTTCCGGATTGTAGACAATTAACTGAAAATTTTCTGAAAATTATTCTATCTAGGGTTTTTAATCTTAACTTAATAATTGGAAAATAAGAATGATAATGGGAAATCAATAGTAGACAACAGAGATCAATCTGTTCCACTTACTGAATACTTGAGAGAAGTATTTAATCTTGAAATGAAAAATTATAGAAATAGAGAATTCCTAGAATATTAACTTTATGAGATATATACCCATCATATTATGGTCAATATATTACAAATCCGAAAAAAAGTTCCACTTATTACATTCTTCAATATTACTCTTTTATAGAAGTCGGACCATGACGTAATAGACTTTGGCAACATTATACTCACATATATAGAAAACATCGCGCAATATCTTACTGATGCTGCTCTCTAAATGTAATTTTTTTTCTAGAGAAATTGGTCAAACCGATACTGTATTTTTTTAAAAAAAAGGAAACCCGGGACTTTCATGATGAGACAAACGTGAAAAGCGGGTTTTAGTGGGAAGAGTAGACTTGTCATTGCTGTTACTCTGGCTCACATCAAATGACCTTCTATACAATAACGACATCCAAAGATTCAATTTATTTGTTTACGATTGTGAAAAATTTATTTTGATGACTTCAAGAGATATGGAAGTGTTCATTAACATAAAATAAAATAAAAATATAGGATGAAATATGGATCAATTATTTCCATGTATTAAATTCTCTTCAGAATGTATCTCTATTAACAGAGATAATTTTATAGTCGTCTTGAATTCTTGAAGCGCAATAAATTCCAAATTTTATATTGATTGTTGATCAACCATTCACGTACAATGCTTCAATTTTCACCGAAAACAAATCTTTTCTAAGCTTATGTCTGCTGATTGAGTTAAAGACAATCTTTTTTGCTGGTATCTCTTCTTTTACAGATATTTTCTGGATGCTCGCAATCCGTAATACGTTTTTCTGGAAGGTCTCTCCTATTTTCGTTCCTTAAAGATATATTCGAGGGTATTTTGAGGATTCAACTATTTTAGGTTTAGTTCTACTTTTTCCTCATAACATATTTTTTATCGATATCCAAAGTAATGTCGAGATATTTACTTTTTCCGACTACGACTTTATCTACATACATAATCCAATACTTCTTCACTTATATTTTCCAGCGCTTTTGTCCAAATCTTAATTAATAATCCTCAAATTTAAAATTGAACTTGACATTATACAGCGTGGGCCACAGAAAACAGTCCACCCCGATATTTGGCAGTATTTTTCCTATTGAAAAATAAGGGGGTGAAGTGGAAGGGAGGGAATTTTTTTCAAATGATAGATGCCTGTATCTCCGTCCTTCTAGGAGTCTTTTCAGTTGAAGTGGCAAAGTGGCAATATCATGATACAGAAACTTGTTCGTTCGGGCGTTTTCGTTCCAGTCACTTATCATCCTACATTCTAACGCACCACGCCATTTAAATAGAGAAAACATTGAGCAAAACCTTCACACTTGGCGTGCTTTCTTCAGTTCCATTGGGATAATAGGGCTCTGGTTTCTACCTCAAAACCATATACTCGTTTTGTCCCCAGTTATTATCTTTTTCAACAAATCTGGATCGTCTTTGACGTAATTCACCATCTCTTGAGCGATACTCGTGCAAAGTTTAGTAATTTCGGACATTCTGATGACACACATTTCATGTCCAAAACATGACCCAAGCAATACGCCGACATCCTCAGCAACTTTTTCAGGAATGATCCTCCATTTTTTTCACTAATTTCATCAGTTGTTATCGTAGTGGAGCGTTCATAGTCACTCACATCTCGGAATTTTATGAAGAGCTTGTACAACTTTCAGTAAACTCACCGAGTGCGTCTAACCTCATCATATCTGTATTATTTTTGGGACATGTATACCAAAAAAACAAATAAAAAAAGGTGAGCGGTCGTCGGACCGCCGACAGAAGCTTGCTTCTTATGCACAATAGAATGACCATTTTTCGTGAATTTTTCACCATTTTTCAAAAATTTTGACAATTTTCGACCATTTTTGACAGTTTTTGACGAATTTTGACAATTATTGCCCGTCTTTGACAATTATTGACCAATTTTGACAATTTTTCAAAAATTTCAACATATTTGGCAATTATTGACCATTTTTTCAAAATTTTGACAATTTTTTCGAATTCTAATAATTATTGACCATTTTTTCAAAATTTTGACAATTTTTTCAAATTTTAATAATTATTGACCATTTTTGACAATTATTGACCAATTTTGACAGTTTTGACAATTATTGATCATTTTTGACAATTTTTCAAAAATTTTCACCATTTTAGACCATTTTTCCAAATTTTAACAATTATTGACCATTTTTGTGCATTTTTGACAGGTTCTGACAATTAATGATCATTTTTGACAACTTTTCAAAAATTTTGACCATTTTTGACCATTTTTCCAAATTTTAACAATTATTGACCATTTTTGGCAGGTTCTGACAATTATTGACCATTTTTGACAATTTTTCGGAAATTTTGACAATTTTTAATAATTATTGATCATTTTTGACAGTTTTTTATTATTATTGATCATTTTTTCAAAATTTTGACCATTTTTGACAATTATTGACCATTTTTCCAAATTTTTGACAATTTTTGAAAATATTTGGCAATTATTAACCATTTTTTCAAAATTTTGACAATTTTTGACAATTTTTCCAAATTCTTGACAATTTTTGACCATTTAAAAATTTTTGACAATTTTTGAAAATATTTGGCAATTATTAACCATTTTTCAAAATTTTGACAATTTTTGACGATTTTTCCAAATTCTTGACAATTTTTGACCATTTAAAAATGTTTGACAATTTTTCTAAAATTTTTATAATTATTAACTATTTTTGACAGTTTGTGACGAATTTTGTCAATTATTGACCGTCTTTGACAATTATTGACCATTTTTGACAATTTTTCAAAATTTTTAAAATATTTGGCAATTATTGACAATTTTTTCAAAATTTTCACAATTTTTGACCATTTTTCAAAATTTGAACAATTATTGATTTTTTTGGACCATTTTTGACCACTTTTGACGAATTTTGATTGGTTTTGAAAATTATTGACCGTCTTTGACAATTATTGACCATTTTTGACAATAATTTACCAGTTTTGACAATTATTGATCATTTTTGACAATTTTTCAAAAATTTTGACCACTTTAGACCATTTTTCCAAATTTTAACAATTATTGACCATTTTTGAGCATTTTTGACAGGTTCTGACAATTATTGACCATTTTTGACAATTTTCCAAAAATTTTGACAATTTTCAATAATTATTGACCATTTTTGACAGTTTTTTATAATTATTGACCATTTTTTCAAAATTTTGACAATTTTTGACGATTTTTCTAAATTCTTGACAATTTTTGACCATATTAAAAAATTTTTGACAAGTTTTCAAAAATTTTAACAATAATTAACCATTTTTGACAGTTTGTGACGAATTTTAACAATTATTGACCATTTTTGACAATTTTTCAAAAATTTTAACATATTTGGCCTTTTATGACCATTTTTTTAAAATTTTCACAATTCTTGACCATTTTTCAAAATTTTAACAATTATTGATTCTTTTGGACCATTTTTGACAAGTTTCGACGAATTTTGATTGGTTTTGACAATTGTTGACCGTCTTTGACAATTATTGACCATTTTTGACATTTTTTCAAAAATTTTGACAATTATTGACCATTTTTGACAGTTTTTGACAATTTTTGACCATTTTTGACAGTTTTTGACAATTTTTGATCATTTTTCCAAATTTTTGGCAATTATTAACCATTTTTTCAAAATTTTGACAATTTTTGACCATTTTTGACAATTTTTCACACTTGGCGCAGTCATTGAATGAGTTATCGTGTGACGAACGATCTTACTTGTTGAATTCTGTTTTTGTATTCTTCATCTCTTCCATTTTTTTTTTCAGGACAACCGTGTGCATCGCATCAACTTCATATGAAAAACTCGCACAAAAAGCAAAACCATCGTAAAAAACGATGGTTACTGGAAGCCGAAGCCAAACTTCCACCAAGTTACGACGATCCTCCGTTACTGTTCAATCCAAATAGAACCAGACGTCCCTTCAATCCAATATTTGATCTAAATCAGCCTATAGATGAAGAACTCGAAATGTTCACTAATAGAACGTCAGTAGATACGTCTGGATTGATTTTTCGAAATGTTAATAAAAGAGCCACTGTTGATCCAAAAAAGACTACTTGTATGTTGTATCTGCAAGCAGATCATCAGTTTTTTTCCAAGTATGGGACCGAGGAGGCTTGTATTGAGGTGATGACGAGGCACGTGCAAAGAGTTAATGCCATCTACAGGAATACAGGTAAGTTATTTCTTCCACCTAATATTATTCCATCTGTAGGTTGTCATCATATTGATTTGAAATTAAAATTAATACTCGAGCTTTAAAATTAACTTAAAAGGAAAACCAATGAGAAACAAATGTTGGTTAAGTTTGGTGAACGCCACAAATATGTATAGGGGTGGACTTTCAAGTACCACTTAAAAGCTGATAGATGTCTTGAGAGGTGTAATATCTTAACTACCGCATACAACTTAATCCCCCCGAACAATTTATAACAGCTTATAAAGGGGTTGAAGCATTGTAATTTCATGTACAGCATTAATTTTCACAATATCGCAGTCTCTACCACAACAGAATATTCTCATTAAAATAATTTAGGTGTATACAATACAGGTTGGGAATAATAACTGGCTCGTTAGTGTGTTTCATTGGCTTTAAACAAACTGACATTTATTTTAGTGAGATACTGGAGACTGGTCTGAAATTTGGCAAATTTTTCATATTTTAACTTTTCACTATAAGCATAAGTGAGACATTTACAAGAGAACTTCGTATTGATGGAGATGCTAACGTGGGAAACTTCATAAGAAAATCGCTAAAAAATCTAAGCTTAGGTCTGCCATCGACCTTTTCCAAGTACGTCATCGTGACGAATTTCTATCACAGGACAACCTTCACAATAAATTCTAATATAACCTCAAACCGAATAATACAACACGATAAAACTCATAACAATTGCTTTTTTACACTTTTAAATTATTATAGTATCCAATTAATACACTCTAGTACACAATTTTACCAAAACCAATTAACTTTTGTTCTCGATTTATATTTAAATCCGTTAAAAATGCTATTTCCATCCATCTTTCTGAAGGTTGTCCGTGATCAGCTGACAACAAGGCGCGGGATGACGTCACTTGGAAACGCTCTATTAGTGACACTAAACGTGGTGGGAGTGAATCACGACAAACGTACATGCGCTGGGAACGCCTTAACAGGGTTGAGAAAAATTCAAACTACCCTTCTCTATTCCTCACTCACAAACAATGAAAAATTAAGCAATCCTCGTAGGCGTTGGTGCGCTGCATATAGTTAATGTCATAATTATACTGAATACTGAAAAAGGGACGTCTCAGAATGCCTCATTCGTCCCTTGGCGATTTTCCGCCCTTTTCCGTCAAAACGATGTTCTTGAATGTTTAAGAAGGTCTCAAAATATCTCGAATCGTCTCAGGCCTCCTCTGGTAGCCTCAGATCCTTGATGTGTTTTAAATTTTTAAACCAAGAGTGACATTACTGAGTAGTATTTTAAAACGATGAAAAGACGAACTGAGGCTCAAATTGGTACATGGTAAACAATAACGCAAAAGTTGTTTGTTTTGGCTTAACATTATTATCTTAAATGATGGAAATAATATTGTAATGTTTTTGTTATTTATTTAAATAGTTTTTACCGGTGGGATAAAATTATACACACTATGGCTAATTACTATCTATTTATTTAAAGAAACACACACACTGTATTAAACTTAATTTATTTACACACTATACTCAATGACCACTAATTTATTTACACTCGGTATATTAGTTCTAATTTATTTTCACCACTTGGGTATTACCATATTTATCTGCACTATTTAATTCACTAATTCTTCCGAACTAACTGTACTGTACTGTGCACTCGAAAACCCGCGTATATATAGTCCTTATCGGTTCTGGAAAGTTCTAGTATTTTATGACGCTCCTCATATGCGTAAATACTGCAATAGACCAGAAGGTTCTGGAAAGCGCATTCGCCAAAATTTATAATCGAGGAACAGGACCGGCTTTGAGTTGGTGACCTCGCAACAATATCTTCTGTATGTCCCTTGTGGTGTATTCATTATTCTTTTTGCTGGAACCCTACCGAAACGTTGAATTAAAAAATGTAAAAATGATTGTGGTTGAATTTCCCAAAATAATTAACAAAAAGAATAATGGAAAATATAACATTGATCAGTCAGCAAGATCAGTTCATAATATTTAGTATTTAACATTTAAAATGTGATTATTGTAATGTTTTTGTTATTTATTTAAATAGTTTTTTCTTGTGGGATAAAATTATACACACCATGGCTTATTACTATCTATTGACTTATTGATTAAACTTAATTTATATACACAATCTACTAACCTAATGTCTACTAATTTATTTACACTCGGTATAATAGTTTTCATTTATTTTCACCACTTGAATATTACACTATTTATCTTCACTATTTCATTCACTGTCCGATTACTGTCTGTGAACTAACTCTTTGTTTTTGTTTCACTAATTGTCAACTCACTCAAAAACCCTCGAATATATAGTCTTGATCAATTCTGGAAAGTTCTTGTATTTTCCGCGCTCGTCCTATGCGTAAACAAAGCGCCTTCCAGAAAGTTCTCGAAAGAAGCTCATTCGACAAAATGTATAGTCGAGAGGCAGGGCCGGCTTTGAGTTGGTGACCTCGCCACATTATTAAACAGCTAGTTGGGAGATGTAATTTATGATAGAAATATATTTTTGCCCACGACTATTTGATAATGTTTACATTTTACGTATGTTTCTCCAAGAATAATGACATACAATATTCACCAGTGAATAATAGGTGTGGATAATGAACAGATCACATGACACGGATAAACAGGACCTACATTGAAGGTTATTTATATACAAATGCTACAATATAGTATTTAAAAATTTTCACCGAGACCCGGATTCGAACCTTATGCGTACAATTCTTCATTTCATGTACTCAGACCTTTAAACCATTCTGCTACGGAGACATTTATAATTATTTATTAAGCTGTTGTTTATAGAGCGTACGATGTCATGTCAATGTCAAAACTAAGAAACTGACGTTTTAAATAATTTATAGCTGATTGCAAGAATTTTAATTATTATACCTAACTTAAATTTAAATTACTAGAAAATATAATATGAAAAGCGAATCAGACACAAAAATTAGAGAAGCAGAAAAATATAGTATCCTTAAATTTATTGCCAGAAAAGTCGAAAAAATTATATATGAAAGCCTCTAATCCCTTCCCAAATTGGAGAGAAAAGAAAAAAAATAAATTCACCACCGTGAATAATAGCTATTATATGCTTGTTGAATAATTTATCCACAATCACATTATAATTGGAGTTTTATCCATGAAGCATATAAAGTACCACCTTAAGCAATAGTGGAATAATGAAAAATACATTTTAGTTCTTTTATTTACTTAATTACAGTTTCCTGTGAAATTGTCATATTTTAGTAAAGCGTGTTACCAAATAGATCAAAGTTTTGAAAAATATTTTTCAAAAACGTTCAACCAAGAAGGAACAACTACTTTTCAGGCTATATTTTGTCCCTTCTAATTACAAACCAGAATGGTTGGTTATATCCTGAATATATACCAACCCCATTTAGCTTAGGAGTGTAATTCAATGTCTGTCGGGGCATATAGCCCGAGAAGTAGTAGTTCCTTCTTTTTATAACGGTCATTGTTTTTGGAGAATATTTTTCAAAATTTTGTAAGTCGTTATAATAGTATTAATTACCTTATCGTGAACGCCTTACACAAAAATATCGGAGATTTTTTTAAAAGACAATTCACATCACATATTATTGTAATATTTTTGTTATTTATTTTAATAATTTTTACTTGTGGGATAAAATTATACACACTAGTATGGCTAATTACTGTTTATTTATTTAAAGAAACAAACACTGTATTAAACTCAATTTATATACACACTTTACTTAATGTCTACTAATTTATTTACACTCGGTATAATAGTTATAATTTATTTTTACCACATGAATATTACACTATTTATCTTCACTATCTCATTCACTGTCCGATTACTGAGAACTTCTGTAAAATGTCTGTGAACTAACTCTTTGTCTGCGTTTCACTAATTCTGAACTAACTATTCACTATCCGTTTCACTAATTCTCTCGAACTAACTGTTAACTCGCTAAAAAACCCGCGTATATATAGTCCTTCTCGACCCTCGAAAATTCTAGTGCCTTTCGCGCTCGTCCTATGCACAAACAAAACCTTATTCCAGAATGTTCTCGAATCCCGGCGCAGCCACCAAAATTTATTGTCGAGAGACAGGGCCGGCTTTGAGGTGGTAACCTCGCAACATTATGTACATAATTGTATTTTATAATTTTTTTTTCAAACAAATGTTACAGTAAATGGCATTTTTTTATTCTTATCTGTGTGAAAATTCTTATTGCTAAAAAATTTTACATAAAGGATAAATACAACTTCCGATCGTTTTTATCAATTTTACATTTTTGTTTTTACAGTAAAAAATATTGTTATTTTTCAATTTTGACACCGTGTATCTCAAAAATCAAAGACTTTAAAGGTTTATATTACTAAACCGATTCAAGGAATTTTGGATAACTTTAATTTGCAAGGCATTAATCGAACTTTCTTTATATTAAAATTTTTAAAACTCCCAATAACGGACAAAGAAAATTCCCCTTAGCTGTCCGCTATTAAGAGGTTTTACTGTATTTATTTTCAGCAACTCTCCCAAAAACGTTCTTCAATTTTTCACTAAAAAGGGCTTTTGCTGCTATATAAGTTTGGCAGACATTAAATTGAAAAAATTTAGAAACTTTTTATAATGTTGCTCTAATTTCAAAACTATTTTGAGAATATTCCAAGACCTCAGCAACCATGTATATATATTTATGACTGTTAGCTCTTATCTTGGGTAAAATTCAAGTCTAGACGATTGGAAGTCCTTTGGGAATAAAGAATTGTCGCTAGGGACCATCCGAGAACAATAAAAATTGTCGTTAAAGATTCAGAAGATTTAAAAATGTACGAATTTATTTCGAAAGCTGACATATAGGTTGTTCAGTCTTTGACAAATGTTTATTATTAAAATACAGCGTCATTGAAATGCTTATTTATTGAAACAGGAATTTTGAAATCATTGTCATATTTAAAAGAGTTTTGAAGTAACAACGCTTTAAATACACCGTCTATTGCATTTTTTTCAAGAATTCCGTAAAATATAACAGTATCTTTCATTCCAACAGAAATATGACTGATTAAGAAGTAGTCGGAGTTCTCGTCGTAACGTCGCCGTCGTCTTCAAAACAGAATAAAGTGAGCTAATTAATAAAATTCCTCCATTAAGCTCGGAACTCCTTATAAATGTGTCCTTTAAAAACGGGTTTAATACGGGATTTTATCGTAAGAAGTTTAATTTTAAAGATGTCACTGAATTGGACATAATGACTTCTCGTCGCTTATTCTGTTTGTCTTGTTTTAAAAATAGTACAGACCTGAAAATTTTTAATTAGGAATAATTTTTCCCTCAATTCTGGAAGGCGCTAAGTTTCTTGACCTCATACATTTTAAACACTTCAACATCAAATTATCAAAATCAAATCAAAACTAATATTATGAAAAGGAAAGATTTGGTTGTTTGTTTGTTTTGAATAGGCTCCGAAACTACTGGACCGATTTAAAAAACTCTTTCACCGTTGGAAAACTACACTATCCCCGGGTGACATAGGTTATATTATATTTCCAAAAAAATTAGGGATCCTCACTAAATCCGCAATAATGTAACATAAAAAGTTTCTTACATGGCGTGCGCTGCGATAACTATTGATAATAGAACAAAATAATGTACTACGACTTTGCAGAACACATCTTTATCTACAAAAAGTGTAGCTATTATAGTTATGTAGTTATGTCACAATAAGTGTTCTTTTATTTTGAAAATTTAATTGAAATGCCGGCGCTAGAAAAGGCTCTTTATTTGTCCCTCCTAGGTATCAATACTACTTCATATTCAAGACTGCTTCAATAAATTTATATAACTTTTTTAATTATTCAATTCGGATATTCCATTCGAAAGATATCACGAGTCTAAAAATGTCAATGTCAATGTCAAGAAATAAAGTGCCGCGCGGCCCATTCGCGCGATCGGCTCCCTACGCAGCTTTTGAGAGCGGAATCGAATAATTTTTGCTTGAAAATATTTTGAATTCGTTCAGTCTATTATAGTAATAATATGAAGCGGGTAACATATGCTGTATAAAACAATGAATCAGTCAGTCAAGCATGATGACTGCCGACAGAAGTGAAAACATAATTAAATGAAACCCTTTTATAAATTTTATCGTACGGCTATCATAGATGAAAATTTTCACAAATAATTCGACCTCTTTTAAAAATTTTGTCTTACGCCCATGATAGATGTAAATGTTTGCAGATAATGTATCCCCTTCTTAAGAATTTTATCGTACACCCATGGTAGATGGAAATTTTTTCAAATGGAACAATCTTGATAAATTTTTAGTTCGTCCATGGTAAAAGGATATTTTTTCAAATGAATAAATCCCATTAATAAATTTTATTGTACGCCCATGATAAATGCAAATTTTTTCAAATTAAATAATCCCTCTTGAAAATTTCATTGTTCGCCAATGATATAGACGTTTCTACAAATAATTAAGCCCGTGCGAAGCAGGGGAGGATCGCTAGTAAGAAATAAACTAAAATCATTGATTAGAATAGCGTTACTACATTACATAAATAAAATATTTGTAATTCGTCAAAAATGTACCTATTAACGATTAGTTAATAACAAATGGTGGCCGCGCTCCTTCCGAGAACATTCTCGAAAAGACGCCTTGTTTATGCCTGGGACGAGCGCGGAAAATACTAGAATTTTCGAGAGTTGAGGAAGACTATATATACGCGGGTTTTTGAGTGAGTTAACAATTAGTGAAACGGACAGACAGTTTACAGAAGTTCTTAGTAATCGGACAGTGAATGAAACAGTGAAGATAAATAGTGTAATATTCAAGTGGTAAAAATAAATTAGAACTATTATACCGACATGTGTTCGAACTTATTTTGTTTTGTGTTTTATATATGTCAACTTTCGAATGTGGTACTCCATACTAAGGAAACTTCTCCAACGTTTATCAAATACCATATATAGAAACATACCTAACATTCTATCAAAAACAGACCACCACCCCCAGATACAACATTCCTTTAATGAAATAGCATCGAAATTTTCCAAATTCTCTTTCATTCACACTGATGCATCCAAAACAATTACAGGAAATGCTGCAGCTCACATGTGTAAAAATTGTAGTATATACACTGGAGAGGCGTTTGCTATACTCCATGCCCTCAAAATGTGCAAAACAGCAAATGAAAACAACTTTCTCATTATCTCTGACTCATTGAGCACCCTAACAGATCTGAAAAATTCATATCCATCACACCCGAACCATGAACTCTATAAAAGGTAACTTGCGAGATAAAAACATCTCGTTTTATGGGCACCATCCGCTCACACCGTCGTCTTCTCCCTAACTCTCAAGCCATATCGAGTCCTTCTCTCCCCCTAACCATGCTCTCTACTACGCCACTCACCTCCTTCCATTCCTCCTCATCCCTCGACATTATCTCCACCATGTTCTCCCAATACACCGCCTTCCCTAGTTTGCTCTCCAACTTCTTCAGCACTTCCTCGTTCCTCCAGCATCTAAACACATACCCCACATCATCCTCCACTTCACACCTCTCGCACACTCCAGTCTCTCTTTTTCCAATCTTGTGGAGGTACCCTACTCTCGACCCATGTCTAGTGAATACCTGTGTCAAGAAGCATTCACTCCCGCTCCTTCACCCCACACCTCCGCACCGTACAGCATACTCTGCTCTACCGTGCTACCAATCACCCTCCTCTTCCACTCTCCCGGCCCTTTCACATTACACATCAGAAATATTAACTATAACAATGATAAAAACGTCTATCAACCAGGTAACCCATCATTGGTTTGTTACGAAAATTGTTGTAATACATTTTTTCATTATGCTATCAAGCCGGGCACCAGGCTTAACCAACTCAGAATCCAACCATTTTTAGGTGAATTGAGACTCAGTTCATCTGCGCAACTTCAATCAACTGGCTAGACACAACATAGTAACTATGTTGTGGGTGTCAGGACATAAAGGAATTGTTGAAGATGAGATTGCAGATGGTCTTGCAAAGGAAAGAGCTTCTTTTCCTCTTATCGGACCGGAACCATTTTGTGGTATCACATAGAACCGCATCGTGGGAGAAGTTCGAAAATGGGAAAAGGAATTTAGTGCAGCTGACTAAAAAAAATATTCCAGGCCAAAAGGTTAATACGACCTTCTGCTCACTACGCTAAATTGCTCTTCGAGCTTCAGAAATCCGATCTCAGAGTAATCATAGGAATACTAGCTGGACACTGCTCACTCAGATACCATCTATGTAAGAAGAGCAAAGTGGACAGTGGAACTTGCAGATTCTGCGATGATGCAGATGAGACGGCGGAACACATTATCTGCAATTGCCTTAAATACATGGAACAGGTCTACGTAGAGCCTGATCAGGTTACAGACCTAGCTCCAAAACGGATAATAGGCTTCCTCTAGACTAAAATATAGATGTAGGGAATATACAATAGGTATTTGTGTATTTAGAGAGTGAAGTAACAGATTGCCGCTTGAGAAATAATAATGTTGCGGCGATCTTTCGATAGCAGCAATTTTACTTTACGCTCGAAAAACACACATAATTTTTTCTACAGTCGCCCTTTTAATAATTAAAACAGTTTTTTATATTATCTTAGGTTATAATAGGAGTGCTAGAATAATCGTCATTTTCGCTATTCATCATGATTAACCTTTAAAAGATCTACTGACTACGGATGTTAAAAAACCATTTTTGATAATTATTGACAATTGTTGACAATTATGGACCATTTTTCCAAATTTTTGACAATTATGGACCATTTTTCCAAATGTTTGACAATTATTGACCATTTTGGACCATATTTCAAAAAATTTGACAATTTTTAACAATAATTGTCCATTTTTGACAGTTTTTGACAATTTTTGACCATTTTTGACCATTTTTGACCATTTTTGACCATTTTTGATAGATTTTGACAATTATTGGCCATTTTTTATAGTTTTTGACAATTATCGACCATTTTTCAAAATTTTAATAAACTTAGACAATTATTGACCAATTTTGACAATAATTGTCCATTTTTGACAGTTTTTAAAAATAATTGACAATCATTGACCATTTTTGATAATTATTGACAATTGTTGACAATTATGGACCATTTTTCCAAAAAATCGACCATTTTTCCAAAAAATCGACCATTTTCCCAAAAAATCGACCATTTTTGACAATTATTGACCATATTTCAAAAACATTAACAATTTTTTACAATTATCAACTATTTTTCAAAAATTTGATTAATTTTTCAAAATTTTTGACCGTTTTTCAAAATCATTGACCATTTTTGATAGTTTTTTACAATTGTTGACCATTTTTCAAAATTTCAACAATTTTTTACAATTATTGACAATAATTTTCCATTTTTGACAATTTTTGATAGTTTTTCACAATTATCGACCATTTTTGACAATTTTTCAAAAAATTTTGACCACTCTTCAAAATTATTGTCTATTTTTGACAGTTTTTAAAAATAGTTGACAATTATTGACCATTTTCGATAATTACTGACAATTGTTGAAAATTATGGACCATTTTTCCAAATTTTCGACCATTTTTCACCATATTTCAAAAAATTTAACAATTTTTGGAAGGAGAAGGGAGAATTATCAACTATTTCAAAATTTGGACAATTTTTAACAATAATTGTCCATTTTTGATAGTTTTTGACAATTTTTGATAGTTTTTGACAATTATTGACCATTTTTGAAAATTTTGGACCATTTTTCAAAAAAAATTTAAAATTTTGACAATTTTTAACAATAATTGTCCATTTTTGATAGTTTTTGACAATTTTTGATAGTTTTTGACAATTATTGACCATTTTTGAAAATTTTGGACCATTTTTCAAAAAAAATTTAAAATTTTTGACAATTGTCCATTTTCGACAATTATGGACCATTTTTCACAATTATTGACCATTTTTGACCATATTTCAAAAACTTTAACAATTTTTGACAATTATCAACTATTTTTCAAAATTTTGACAATTTTTAACAATAATTGTCCATTTTTGATAGTTTTTGACAATTTTTCAAAGTTATTGTCCATTTTTAACAATTGTTGACCATTTTTAACAATTATTGTCCATTTTTAACAGTTTTTGAAAATAATTGACAATTTTTGAGAATTATTGACCATTTTTGACCATATTTCAAAATTTTTGACAATTTTCATATAATTTTATTTAATTTTTAATCTGATAAATTGTTAATTATTCACCAATTGAGTTAATTCGGAGTGCGTGGTTTGATTAAATAAGCGAGCAAAAAAAATTCATTTTTTGCGCTAGAGCGTAAAGTAAATAATCCTCGGCATTTGTCTACTTTACGATTTCATTTGAATATAGTAATTAGTCATTTTACGCGCGACTGTAGAAAAAAGATTTTATAGGTCGCAGTGTGGCCAATCGACACCCTTGTAATATAATCTAATTTATGCTTATTAATTAACCTATCTGTCAAGGTATGCGTGTACTTTTGAGCTGGGTGATAATCATGTCAGAACCTCCTCTGACATGCGCTGTTTTGTTCACAACAGAGTCTTGAGTCCAGCTAAAAGATATAGCTCTTTTTAGCTATTATTAGATGCAACTGAAAAATCAGTTTTCATACCAGTTAGTCAGTTCTATGTGTATATGAAACTTGTGTTTGATTTTAATTAGCCAATATACGTAATTATACCTTATCTCATCAATCTTCGTACAAACCCGCTACCGTGATTACTATCTATCCCATCGTGCAGAAACAATCTGCTTTTAGAGCAGTAGACTTTCTAATGGTGAACACGCCTTCATGGGAATTTCTAACTATCCTAATGTACCGCGAAAGCAAGCTCTGGATCGTAGTATAGGTAGTGAATGTGTAACTGCCCATTAGGGAGCTTTTAAACAACCTAGAAGGCGAATACACGGAGTATTTACGTTCTATGCACAAGGTTACAATAAAAACTCCTGGAACAATTTAAAATCCTTTTATAATGAGATGAACTATGCAGTTACTTAGCTCCCCATAAATCCGAGTGATGGGTGGTAAATATATTGTTACTTGGTTGCTGGGTCTCTCCTTGTAAGATTTAGTCGCGGATATTCCTAACTGTCTCTTCTATTGTAACAAATATGTGGTTTGAAGTTTTCATCGATATATTCTTACGTTGTGGAACCATCGACTAATAAGAATTCATAATTATTTCAAATTATGCATCAAAATAAACTTTTAACTGGCAAGCTGTTTACGAAAGCGTGATGTCATAGACAGACTCCACAACTAATCTAGCGTCTTGGCGCGAAATTTGAATTGTATTTTGAAAAGGTAAATTCAAACCGAATTATTGGTACCATAAACAAATTTGTAAACGTCAAATCGGTTACAGTTAGTTGCTAGCTTATGAAAATAGTGAAACGAAGTTAACGTCACTCTATCCATAAACAGTCATTTTAATCGCTACAAACTGGTAAAATACGAGGTATTTTAAGGATAGGACGTAGAAAACAAAATTATATGTACTTTTATTATCTGGAGGGCTGTAAATGGCGAACTATAAAAGCCAGTCGCAGCCAAAGCCCGTCAGTCATCTTATCTTTATAATGGGCATGTTACACACTTCGCTTTTTAAATCTCAACCAAATTAAAATGAGTAAACCTCCCTCTTCAATAAAAGCAGCATTATCCTCATCCAAGAAAAGCAGCATTGCCACATCTAACAAGAATTCTGAATGTTCATTAGTGAAAAATCATCAGTAATTAGTATTCTAAGTAGAACATTCAGCTAGTTAATAAATTCAACTGACAAAATGTATGATGATAAATCTTTCCGAAAAACTGATATCAGCCTTAATGGAGGTATATTTCTCACGTTAATGGCTCTAGTTTACTATTGTCTTTACACTTTGCAGCAAATTAAACTCGTCCGTAAAAACCACATTCTTAGTGAACTCTATAGCTACATTTTTTAACGTTGTTTGTTTTTAAGACACTATTTAATAGAATGAGGTGAACTGAATTTAAATTGTGATACATTTGGCAACGTTGAAAAGCACTTTATTTCATTTCCAGATTTCAATCAAGATGGTAAGAACGACAATATCACTTTCATGGTGAAAAGGATCAAAGTTCATACGCTTGACGCACTCAAGGACCCTCTCTACAGGTTTCCGAACAATTATGGAGTAGAGAAGTTTTTAGAACTTTTTTCAGGTAAGTGCTTTTGTTCATATCAGTGCTGAAAAAAAAATTGTTATTTCTATAAAGCATTTTATTGGTTTCAAATACAATTTCAGTTATAATACAATAATGTAATTAATAAATTTAGTGATGCTGGACATTTTATTTAAATTAATATTGACTGTTGTATTTGCGCAGAAAAAATATTCAAAATATTTAAAACGACCAGTTTGTAATATTAAAGAAATATTATTTTAAATACTAGGTATAGATATATAGATAATAGATAATAAGATGGATCAGGGTCATTGAAACAGTATTTGAATATTAGATTAGATTAGATCCGATGAGGTGGCTAGTCGGCCTATTCCACTGCGACCGTTTCAGATCTATTGTGGTCATCTGAATCCAGATTACATTCTTCAGCCTGAATCTTTTTAAATAGACAATCAGCCTCGAGATTGAACCTTTCATGTAATTTCTTGCCGGCTGCTTCTCATCACCTAGTACAAGAAACCACACATTCGCCAGGCAGTCGCACTGGCATAGGATGTGCTCAGCAGCTTCCCCTTCTAGGTGACAGAATCTGCACATGGCTTCGTCTGTCAACCTTATCAGATTTGCGTGCCTGTTACAGTGCCTTTTTAACATACCACTGCCGCTTTGACAGTTTTTCTATCCTTGCTTATTAGGTCTGCCGTAAATGTGGACGAATGTCTTCTAATGAACTGTTTCGCCTATCTCTGTCCTAATGAGATTACCCACCATTCTAGATGTTTCATCCGCCAATTCGTTTCCCTTATGATCCTGATACCCAGGCTACCATGACCTTACAATGGTCTCCAAGTGGGCAATCCCATACTAGCTTAGAGTTGATCTCTATGAAATTGCGTGCCTTCAGTGCAGCTGTGCTGTCTGTAAAGTTGGCAACTGGACGGTATGTCCTTTCTTGCCTCTTAATCTCTTCAACCCAGTGATGAATTGCCGTCACTTCCGCTTGGAAAGCTGTAACATCCTTAGATAGCTCATTGGAATAGCCATCCTTTGTTCTGGCCCTACAATTCCCGCTCCTACACCTACTTCTACCTTGAAGCCATCCGTATACCAGGTTGCCTCATCAGAATATAAGTTCACTATCAACTATTGCAATAGTTGTGGCTTCTAGATGCAAAAAAGTACCTCAAAAAAGTAATAAGTACTTTTTTAACACTAATATATGCACAGAAATGCAGAATCAAGCACTAAACAGAATTGAAATCTGCTTAATGTATGATATTAGATGTATTTGATAGTTTTTCTAAGCAATTGTTAGATTTATTCTTTTTAGATGTATTCGCAAACCTTGTCAAAGAGCGATGGCCTAGCTTAAACACGGGGAGGAACCACTATTGGAGCGCATGTGTGAACGGTTGAATGATTGTAAGAGCGCCAAATTTGAATATTTTGAACAAGATCTAACAATATGGAGCTGTTGAGTTAACAACATTACATGAATACGCGAAATATTGTATATTGAACTTAAATAATATTCTGGAAATATATTATTTTGAAGTTTACCTCTATATTTACTGCGTCTCGATTCTTATACAAATCTAGTTATTTTTTTACTTGAAATACATGCCAAACGCAAACTACAGATACTAGATGTGATTGTATGTCCATCTAACCTAATTTTTCTTCATCAAAAAGCTAGGCTCTGATGTAATAAATAAATTTGGTACAGTAAATAATCCTTTATAGAGCGGAATCTCAAAGGAGTTTCGTTTGCAAAATTTGCAGACCGCATTCTAATTTCTGATATGTGTTGTTGTGATCCTTGACTTTGATTTCACAGATGTTGCCAGACTGTATGGCTAAACAACGTATACAATCGAAAACAACATTTTTCTGCGACGATTCGCGGCGACTGGTGTGAAATGAGGGCGCAGGCATCGTCGCGTCCCGGTCACAGTGGCATAGTAGCGGAGCGGGGGGACGAAACGGCAACGCACCGCACTCGCTCGTGGCAACATGTTTTTTTATACCACTAAAGGTCCCTAGAACCCAAATCAAAAAACAGTTGGCGGTCGGAAAATTTTGCAAACGAGTATCCGATTCGAACCTGCACTATTACCACAAACTCTCGTTTTTTGTCACAATCACAAGCGTGTAACGTGGGAGGGTCAACGGGTAAATTTGGTTAATATCCCAAAGAAAATGCTTCAAATTTTCGCGCTTCTTAAGATATATCGTGATAGGAACAAGATATTGACATGCGATTTTCGCCAGTCTGATGATAATTTGGTTTACTTTTGTAATACATATCTGGCAAAGAGTCATTCCTATTGAGTCCGTACATGCAAAATTAGGTTTTTAACTGAGGTGAATTACATTAAAACATTGAATTTACTTGTGAATAAAGTGAACTACTTTGAATTAAGACACTTTGAGCAATTTACTCTGTCCATTCGTATCTCTTGCTAGAAATGATACATTTTATTAGTATTTCCAATATCAAAATAATCAAACTTAATATTATCATTGTGGTGTATAGATATATCAGTCCGATGATGTTGTTGAATGTTACTTGGTTCCATTGATTGGTTGAACTTTGGGGAATTTTTGGAATTCCTTTTATTTTGAGGTAATTAAGTATACCAGCACTTCTCATTTTTGTTAACCTAAAAAAATTATGATTTAAAAATTGGAAAAAATAACTGGGAGTTCAAGCAACTTTGGCCAGAATTGGTGATGGCGTCAGGAAAAAAACAAGACAAGATTGGCGTAGTCTTAATCTTGAAATGTTTATTTTGCATGGAGAGTATTAAAACTTAAAGTCTAGTCGTATAGTGAATACCGTAGGCAATGGTACCGAAGTAAATTTTTATCGCAATTTGAGTAATTTTTCAAAATTGCTGTACCACGTATCAAAATATCAACAAAATCGAAGGTGCAAAAATTGAAAAATATTTTACAATTTTTCTACATTGATAACTCGAATTTGAATAGCCTTTAGGAGTCGGTTCATTTTTTTAAATCTGCTACACACTTTCGATTATCAATGATTGCTTCCATTGCACTTTTCTTAAATTTCCAAATTTCAAACCTGTATAACTTTATCGATTTTTAAATCGGAAGAACTAAATATTGGTCATTGATCATTCTTCTTTATCGTATGGTACAAAAATTATAATCACAGCTGTTATGGTACCAGCGTTATAAGAATCTCAATAGGGGCACTCACGGAATGAGTAGACAAATTTTTTGTTTGCATAGGAAAATTTCTAATATTATTGAATATATAATATGAACGCTATATTACATGAAAATTGTTAACAATCAACCTTCGTCAAAAGTTTTATTGTACGTCCTTGATATAGAAACTTTCACAAATAAATTGAACCCTCGGAAAAATTTCATCGTACGCACATGATGAAGAAATTCCCACAACTCAAGTGATAACCGAATAAGTTTCATCGTACGCCCATGATACGTAATGAAGGTAGTTTCTAGTGTTATTCAATCTATTCTAAAAAGATGTTAGTACCACCATATATACACTATGTTCATTTGAAAAGGTCCCACCCTTGATATTTCAGAAATGCGACATATTAGAAAGACATGTCGAAACACGTCAACTTTTAACTTGAGGGGCACACTTTTTAGCGCTAATGTCATAAACGTCAGATACACTCCCTCCCTACTGGAGATACCTCTTGAACTGTTTCAAATAGCGTTAGGTATCAAGTCATACCTCATTTAAAAGGTCTGCCTTCCATTGTTATTGAATCGTTGTTTAAAATTGGCTCACTTTAAACTTTTATTGCCTGAATGTTAACGGTGGTCACTTTGAACACATGAGTAAATATCACTTATTTCTTGTTAACAGTTGTCTTTTTACTATTTGTAAATTTTTTATTCTTCAAAGAGGCCTCCTGTCATAACATGATACGGGGAATGCAAAAAGTTGAAAGAGAGCCAATTTTGAACAACGATTAAATAACAATGGAAGGCTGGAATCAAAGGCAAAACAAAATGATTGAATAGAGATTTGCCAGACCTTTTAAATGAGGTATGACTCGATACCTAACGCCATTCGTAAAAATCCAAGGGGTATCTCCCGTAGGGAGGGGTAGCGCTGAAATATATGTCGCATTTCTGAAATATTGAGGGTGGATCCTTTTCAAATTAACACAGTGTATATTATCTTTAATATCGTAGGATCGTAGAAAAAATTTGATGTGTTATTCTAGCAGAAAGCTTTTTACCGCCTTCGATAAATTACCGCGTTCTGTAAGAGGCAAAGTAGCATTTTCGCTCTAATATACAAAAAAAATTATATATTTTTGGTACCCCTTAGCTACGGTACGCCACTGGGATAAAAACTATCCCTAACCTTCCCGCAAGTGCAAGCAATAAATTGTCAAAGTTTCATTGCAATCGGATGAACAGAACGGCAGCACCTAAAATTCGAACAAAAAAACAAAATTTTTAATATAAGATTACCAAAATGAATGAGTTATTTCGATTCTAAAAAATTATTTATTGGAAGATACATCCACAAATAGTAAAACAAAAAGTAAAAATAAAAAAAAGATTGTGGTTTAATTTCCCAAGAAAATAACGAAAAAACTATAGAATAAGTTTCCATTGTGAGCAGATTTTGAAAGAGAAATCATTTTGGTTGACCAACAGAGCTAAAGAAAAGGGGTAAAAATGAAATCATTGGATGTCAAAATCGTTAAAATTTTATGTAAACCATCAAAATTTTTTTTTCTTCAGTCGCGCGTAAAATGACTAATTACTATATTCAAATGAAATGGTAAATTCGACAAATGCCGAGGATTGTTACTTTACGCTCTAGCGCAAAAAAAAGAATCTTTTTCGCTCGCTTATTTAATCAAACCACGCCCTCCGAATTAACTCAATTGGTGAATAATTAACAATTTATCAGATTAAAAATTAAATAAAATTATATGAAAATTGTCAAAAATTTTGAAACATGGTCAAAAATTGTCAAAAATTGTCAATAATTGTCAAAAATTGTCAATTATTGTCAAAAACTGTTAAAAATGGACAATTTTTGTCAAAAACTGTCAAAAATAATAATTGTCACAAAATTTTGAAAAATGGTGGATAATTGTCAAAAACTATCAAAAATGGTCAAAAATTTGGAAAATTTGTTAAAATTTTTGAAAAATTATCCAACTTTCGAAAAATTGTCAAAAACTGTCGAAAAGGACAATTATTGTTAAAAATGGTCAAAATTTTGAAAAATAGTTGATAATTGTCAAAAGTTGTTAAAGTTTTTGAAATATGGTAAAAAATGGTCAATAATTGTCAAAAATGGTCAAAAATTTGGAAAAATGGTCTATAATTGTCAACAATTGTCAATAATTATCAAAAATGGTCACTAATTTTGAAAAATGGTCTAAAATTTTGAAAAAGTGTCAAAAATGGTCAAAAACTATCAAAAATGGTTAAAAATTGTCAATTACATTTAAAAACTGTCAAAAATGGACAATTATTGTCAAAATTGGTCAATAATTGTCAAAAATTGTTAAAATTTTGAAAAATGGTCGATAATTGTCAAAAACTATCAAAAATGGTCAATAATTTTGAAAAACTTCCAAAAATTTTGAAAAATCGTCAAAAATGGTCAAAAACTATCAAAAATGGTTAAAACTTGTCAATTATTTTTTAAAACTGTCAAAAATGGTCAATTATTGTCAAAATTGGTGAATAATTGTTAAAATTTTGTAAAATAGTCGATAATTGTAAAAAACTATCAAAAATGGTCAAAAACTGTCAAAAATGGACAATAATTGTTAAAAATGGTCCAAATTTTGGAAAAATTGTCAAAAATTGTCAAAAACTATCAAAAATGGGTAAAAATTGTCAATTATTGTTAAAAACTGTTAAAATGGACAATTATTGCCAAAAACTGTCGAAAATGGTTAAAAATTGTCATCATTTTGAAAAATGGTCACTAATTTGAAAAACAGTCAAAATGGTCAGGTATTGTCAAAAACGGTCAATAATTGTTAAAATTTTGAAAAAGGTCAATAGATGTTAAAATTTTGAAAAATGGTCAATAATTGTCAAAATTCTGAGAAATGGTCAATAATCGTCAAAAGTTGTCAAAATTTTGAAAAATAGTCAATAAAGGTTACGAACCGTTTCCGAAAATCGATTTAAACACGTAATTTATAAAATCGATTAATATTACTATAAAAATCGATTATTTTTTAACATCCCTAGTCAGTAGATCTTTTAAGGTTAATAATGATGAATAGCAAAATTGACGATTATTCTAGCACTCCTATTATAACCTAAGATAATATAAAAAACTGATTTAATTATTAAAAGGGCGACTGTAGAAAAAATTATGTGTGTTTTTCGAGCGTTTTACGCGCTCCGCTCCACGTCGCGCGGCAACGTTCTTCCTGAAGCGGCAATCTGTTACTTTATACTCTAAATACACAAATAACTATAAACGTCAGTATCTTGTGCGCACCCGCCATAACTTTGATACCCATTTAGACTTTTAGATCGTTTTTAAGGATTCGTATGGCTAATTTTTTAGCTCAGTTTTTTAATAAGGACATTGTCAAAAAGGTCCATTATATTATGTTTCTTATGATGGTGATGAAATAAAAATTAACTACGAACAATTTAATAAATTAGTATCCCGCGCGTCCGCCATAATTTTTAAAATGCAAGGAGTTTATAAAAAATGTCGTAATTTTCTTATTTAATCACTTTCGACATCCTGAGAGTGCACTTCCTTGGATAATTAATACTAGCAAAGTATTGATTGAGGTAATACGTACATTGTCGATATGTTCCTAGTTTCCTGAAAATTTCTGCTTGTCAATAATACATTCCCCCTTTCAAAGTAGTGTTGTTGAAAAGAAGCTATTTGGCATGGCAATTTTGATTCTCGTTGCATGAAAGCATTGAAAACAATTTTGCTTTCTAATATTATAACATTTTGATTGCAAATTATCCTGGCGATGTTACTTTGATTCACTATGTCCAAACAATTGTGATTGTTCACGATATTACTCCATATCGGAAGTAAGGTAGCT
The DNA here is from genome assembly GCA_947563755.1 of Lochmaea crataegi. Lineage (NCBI taxonomy): Eukaryota > Metazoa > Arthropoda > Insecta > Coleoptera > Chrysomelidae > Lochmaea > Lochmaea crataegi. The sequence goes on along the minus strand of OX387424.1, from coordinate 53,458,608 downwards.
TCATCATCCTATAAAATACAAAACTCAATAAAAAATTCATTCATAAGTACTTTTAATATAAAATATACGCTATTGGGATTTTCCATTTATATATTTTACTAAAAGATTAGTGATGAGCAAAATTGGTTTTGGTCTTGCAGTCTCGTCTTGTCTTTTCGCAAGATCAAGATTATCATTAGACTAGCAAGACCAAGACCAAATACACAAGACTCAACTAAAAATTCTCACTTCAGAGCGTATCGTCCCCTTTCTACGAAAACCTCGTAACTACATTTTTTCGAATTGAGATTATTAGTGAAAAACACTCCTCAACACTTCTAATAGATGTTTTTGATGATTTCCCCAAAAAAGGCCATTTTTCAGATACGAGGTTTACATAGAAAGGGAACGATATATGAGTTGGAATATTTGAAGCAGCGTCAACATATGCTAGAACAAAATTGTTCCTTTTCGCTCCGGAAACGTTCCAGATTCAATCCGCAATTTTCCCGGAACTACCCAATTCTAGAATACATTAGAACACATGAGAAAATAGAAATGAAAAAATTGTGATTAATCGTCTCTCTCATATTTTATGTTGTTTTATATGTTTTAACATTTTAATAAAATAAAGTATTTTGTTAGTTAATAATAAATTGTAAATTATTTTAAATTTATAATTATGACTATCTTTAAAAGAAATAAGACAGATAAAATGACCCAGACCAAGACTGGATACGCAAGACCAAGACCAAGACCAAGACCAAGACCAAGACCAAGACCAAGACCAAGACCAAGACCAAGACCAAGACCAAGACCAAGACCAAGACCAAGACCAAGACCAAGACCAAGACCAAGACCAAGACCAAGACCAAGACCAAGACCAAGACCAAGACCAAGACCAAGACCAAGACCAAGACCAAGACCAAGACCAAGACCAAGACCAAGACCAAGACCAAGACCAAGACCAAGACCAAGACCAAGACCAAGACCAAGACCAAGACCAAGACCAAGACCAAGACCAAGACCAAGACCAAGACCAAGACCAAGACCAAGACCAAGACCAAGACCAAGACCAAGACCAAGAACAAGACTAAGACCAAGACCAAGACTGGATCAGCAGGACCAAGACCAAGATTGTCCAGGTCTTGGTCTTGCTTCGCTCATCACTATAAAGGATCTTACAAGACCTTCAGTATTTAATTATAGGGATATTTCTCTTAATTTTTCTCCAGTTAGTGTAGCCAGAAGATGAGCTAATAAGAATGACATAATTTATTGATTAAAAATGGTTGAAGCCTAACTTTTTTTTTAATTATGGAAGATTGAAAAACTCCTTGGAAGATTGCATCGCACACTGGCGGTCATAAATAAAGTCAAAGCAGACCCCTCAAATGATACTTTTTTTCTAACACAATAAATTTAAATTGAATAATGATGATTCTGTACACTTTAATATTCCTAACAATAATCATTCGAACAGCTAGTTAAGGAGTATATTTAATGCTGGGATGCATTTTATTCACTGTTCCTCCTATTATCCAAATCCAATCAGAAATATTATTGTACAGTTTCTAGCTTGGAAACCCACCTTTTGCAAATATGACAAATTATCTTTTGTCGCCGCACTCGCCTCGCCAAGTCGTTTCGTACGCAAGAAGTTTTAAATGTTTTGATCGTGAGGAAAACTATATTCTCATTTTTCTTTCAATTCTACTATTTAATGGCAACTGATTCAAACTGTGAAGAAAAAATAAGTTATCCGTGCCTTGGAATCATTTGTGATCAAAATTCGAAAGGAAATCGGATAAAAATTTAGATCCTTGAACTTCAAAAGAAATAATGTGTGAAGACGATGAAAAAGGAGTCGAAACAAATCAATCCTCCTGGAGGTAGTGCTGGGAATGATGGGGGATCTGATGGAAGTGACAGCGATAGTGTGGAAAAATCCAGCTTATACTTCGTTTTGAACGATCCCCTGAAATGGTCTCCATAATGAATCTCGGTGAAAAATATAAGAAAAAAAAAGTTATCGATGCCTTGGAATCATTTTTGGTCATAATTTGAAAGAAAATAGGATAAAAATTCAGATCATTGAAATTCAAAGGAAATTATTTGTGAAGACGACGAAAAAGAAGTCAAAACTGTCGAAAAAATTGGAAACAAACCAATTGTCCTGCATATACTGATGGGGGATCTAATGACAGAGTCAGCGATAGTGAAGATAATCCGGCTTGCAGTGTGGAAAAATCCAGCTCATACTTCGTTTTGAAATGAAAATGAATCTTAGTGAAAAATAGAAGAAAAAATAATTTATCAGTGCCTTGGAATCATTTTTTATCAAAATTCGAAAGGAAATCGGTTAAAAATTTAGATCCTTGAACTTCAAAAGAAATTGTGAAGGCAACGAAAAAGAAAAAAACAAATCAATTGTCCTGCAGATGTGATGGGAATGATGGGGGATCAAATAACAGTGACAGCGATAGTGAAGATAATCCGGCTTGCAGGGTGGAAAAATCCAGCTCATACTTCATTTTGAACGATCTGCTAAAATGGCCTCCAAAAATGAATCTTATTGAAAAATTTTCCTCCGCAAATTGAAAACATTTTGTGTAACGCCTGCACGTATTAACCTACTCTGTACGATCAAAAATCAATTTTTCTATGTAGAAATCCATTGAAATGCTTACCGTGAAACTTGAATAAACAAAACTATCATTCCGCATACAAAGAGATAAGGACTTTTGCTCTGCTATGTTTTTTAAAGATGTAAAAGGGTAGTGAACTTTATATATCGTCATTTTGGAATAAATTACAGCTGTCATTGATGAATACAATATTAGTCCAAGTATTAGTGCTATGTATATTTGAATTCTCATGGCATTACTTCTAAAACCCAAATCATAACCTAAAACAAAATACATTTCGTTAAGGAAGTACGAGAATCGATAGAAAGTTACTAGAACTACTAGTTATTGTAACCATATATCATTGCAATAGTGAAGTCAAGCAGAATTCAATTTTGAAGTGTTCCATTTAAAAAAAAAGGTGAGCGGTCGTCGGACCGCCGACGGAAGCTTGCTTCTTTTGCACAATAGAATGACCATTTTTCGTGAATTTTTCACCATTTTGACCATTTTTGACAGTTTTTGACGAATTTTGACAATTATTGACCGTCTTTGACAATTATTGACCTTTTTTGACAATTTTTCAAAAATTTTAACATATTTGGCAATTATTGACCATTTTTTCAAAATTTTGACAATTTTTCCAAATTTTAACAATTATTGACCATTTTTGACAATTATTGACCAATTTTGACAGTTTTGACAATTATTGATCATTTTTGACAATTTTTCAAAAAATTTGACCAGTTTTCCAAATTTTAACAATTATTGACCATTTTTGAGCATTTTTGACAGACTCTGACAATTATTGACCATTTTTGACAATTTTTTGACAATTTTTAATAATTATTGACCATTTTTCAAAATTTTGACAATTTTTGACCATTTTTTAAAATCTTAACAATTATTGATCATTTTTGATCATTTTTGATCATTTTTGACCATTTTTGACAATTTTTGAAGAATTTTCATTGGTTTTGGAAATTATTGACCGTCTTTGACAATTATTGACCATTTTTGACAATTTTTCAAAAACTTTAACCATTTTTCAAAAATTTTGAAAACCATTTTTGAAAATATTTGGCAATTATTAACCATTTTTTCACAATTTTGACAGTTTTTCACAATTTTGAAAGTTTTTCACGATTTTGACAGTTTTTGACAATTTTTGATCATTTTTCCAAATTTTTAACAATTTTTGACCATATTTAAAAATTTTTGACAATTTTTGACAATTTTTCATACCTATAGGTGTGCGAGCTAAGTGCGGCAAGACCCTTATTTGCTTTTTCGTAACATTACAGGTTTCACGAGTTCACTAGCCTCTTCAGAAATATGGCAACACTGTTGCGTGACGGACCTTTTTCGTAACGGTTACACGTTTTACGAGTTCACTAGCCTTCTCAAAAGTCGTGCAATAAGAAGCAAGCTTCAAAAATGTACCTTTGATCTGGAACATGCTATACAATCGCGACTAATTTTGAAATATAGGCCCTTGGGCTGGCTAGAATCGGTGAAAATTTTATTTAAGTATCATTGAGGATTTACAAGATATCGCACTAATGAATCTGGATGTCTCCGAAATCGTATATCATGATTTAAATTGAAGATTTGTAATAGATTATGCATATTGAATATAGCTCGATATCATACAATCAAGTCCCCACTGACCCCCATTGACCAATTCTTCTCACTTTTTTGCTCAGTTGGAGAAAATAATCGACCAGTAAGAAAATGATGCCAGGTAACTCAAAATACGTCATTTTAATGAAATTCGAAAAATGAAGCTTCCAAATTTGCACTCAATTCTTTAAAACCTTCTACCTTTTTACATCAGGAAAAAGTTACAACATGAAATATACTTACAAACTTTCTTGAAGTAGGTATAGTTGGTAATACCTACATTTCCTTTGTATCGTAAATAAAGTTCGTGAAAGGAGAAGCTAATTAGTTTTAAAACTCGTATGTACAGTTTATAGCATGGTAAGAAGTTTCTGAGTTATCACATTTATGAAATTATACCGGAGGTCGACATTTTAACAATGTGAAATGACTATAACGAACGAACTGTTTAGATATCACACTAAGATATTCTATTATATTATTATACTGGGTGATTAATTTAGGGTGGCGACCGGAAATGTTCGGAAGTCCTAGAACTTGGAGAAAAGATTCTTATAAGAAAATCGGCCCTAAAAAAAGATTAAAAATGTTAGTGAGGCCATAGTCCATCAAATATAATTTGTATAATTTTTGTTGGTAAAAAATATCAACTTTAGGAACTACTGTTCTTATTCTACAACTTTATTTTATTTCTTTTAATTACAACTAATCTAGAGACAAGATTAACGAGTAATATTTTTTTGTTAAAATCTTAAAACTAAAGTGTTTTACCGAGTTTATCTCACTGGTGATTTCTCAGCTTTGTTCGTTCTTGGTTTAACTACACAACACGCACTGTGCTCTGCTTTTAACCCACTACACTAGCTCCTTTTGAGTCTTCTCACCATACCATGTTGGTCCAGCAGCTGGATTGCTTCGACGTTGTGGTTGTGAAGCGTTCTTCATGCTTCTTTGCGAAATGTTTCACCTCGTCTGCTACCATTTCCACTCCCAGGTTGAGACCAGAGGTGTAGGTCGCTGTTTCTTACATACCAAGGAGCGTAGACAATGCCCCTCAATTCCTTGTTCTGAAATCTTTGTATTATGTTAATATTTCTTGAGCAGGCACACCCCCAAAGTTGTATGCCATATGTCCACACAGGATTTAGAACCTGCTTTTATATCATAACCTTGTTTTTAATGGATAGTTCGGATTGTTTACCTAATAGCCAATCTAATTTTCTATATTTGAGATTAAGCTCTTCTCTTTTATTGTTAATGTGCTCTTTCCATCGTAGCTTTGCATCTAGGTTCATTCCTAGGTACTTGGTCGTGTTTGCATATGGAATAATATGATTGTATATGTATATTATTGGCATTGGACCAGTGTGTTTATTTGTGAAGTTTACATGCACTAATTTATTTTCGTTAAGTCGAATGCGCCAGCTTTTTTCCATGCATTGACTTGATTTAATGCGACTTGGAGTATTTCATTAGCCTCTTGTTCGGCTTTGCCAACTGCCAGTACACATGTGTCATATGCATATGTATCTACTGTAGTTTGTTCTATTACTGGCATATCATAGGATAGGTGTATAGTAGATACAGCAATGGACCCAGGACACTGCCCTCTGGTACACCAGCCTTTATCGGTCTTAATTCTGAATATTGATCTTCGCATCTAATACGAAACATTCTTCCGCTAATATATGACTTTAACAGTAAGCTGTATAGTTCTGGGAGAAGTTGTTTCAGCTTGTGTTCGAGTCCTTGGTGCCAGTCTTTCTCGAATGCTTGGGCTACGTCCAAGAAAACTGCTGAACATATCTTCTTTTCTTCTAGTGCTTTTTCTAGTCGATCAGTAAGTCTATGCACTTGATCTATTGTGGTGTGCTTTTCTCTAAACCCAAACTGATGTATGGGAATTTTTTCAAAAAGTTTTGATATAATGGTTAGTAATGAAATTGATCTATGTGCTGAGACCTCGTTGACGGGTTTCCCAGAATTCGGAATCATGCTATTTTACAACAGGTGGGTACATGTTTTAGTCTAAAGGTTGCGTTAAATATGTAAATTAATTTAACTATTGCTTTTCTTGGCAATGCTTTAGAATTTTTCCTGTTATTAGGTCAAAACCAGGTGCTTTTTTCGGGTTGATGTTTGTCTTTATTTCTTCCATAGGTTCTTTTGGTGTTACTGGTTCTATATCTTTGGTGGTTACTTCATTTATTGCAGGTAGGATTTCTGCTACTTCTGTTTCATTTGGTTGAAAAGTATTTTCCAGATGGTTGGCAGAAAGGAGTGCTTTTTCTTGATTGCTCCTAGTCCATGTTCCGTTTCCTCTCCTTAAAGGCGGGTTATGTGCTTTTGGCCTTTTTATTTCTTCAGTGGCCTTCCACATAGAGTAGTCTTTCTCATATGTAAGCCCCTGAAGGTGAGTATTCATTGTTTCATTCTTAATTTTCTGTATCTCTTTTCTCAGAGTCTGTGTGATATTGTTTAATCTATCTTTATTCATTGGCGTTCTATTTTGCTGCCATTGTCTTCTCAGTTTTCTTTTTTCAGCTACAAGATTTCCTATTTCAGCTGAGTAATCATTTCCGGTAATTTTTCTTTTTACTGGTCTAGTATTGTTCCAGATTGTCTGTTGTATATCACTGACTAGTTCTTCTGTTGTTTTTATTCTGACATTTGACTGAATTTTGTTATCTAGCTCTTTGTTAAAATTTACCCAGTATGTGGTCTTGTTTGCCAGTGTGGGATTACATTCTTTGATTATATCGCTATCACTCAATGTCATTACTACTGCGCTGTGATCCGTGACTAGATCCAAGCCTTCTTCTATGTATTGTTATGGATTTTATGGAATCGTGATACGATTGCATCAAATTAAATTTAAGATCACGTTTGCTAGAATAAAAATTCAAATTATCTTATATTAACAATGAAATTTATAATTATTTTGAACAATTTTGATACATCCTGTATACATATTTTGTATAAGGACGGATGTCAACATTTCATATCTAAAGCTTGATTCATTATAATAATTTTTTTGAATATAATGTCAATAGGGTACACAATCAGAAAGTAATGTTTTTGTATGTCACTATTGTAAATCATGGAATTATGAATATTAAAGTTTATAAAGTTATTAACCAGCTGTAATAATACTCTGATTTTATTTAATTTGTGAATTTTAGATAGTAATATTATAAATAAATATTTTATCGAAAGATGTCAAGAAAATGTCAAAGTAAAAATTTAAGTACTTACCCGAAATATTAAATATTGGTTGGTAAGATGTTGTGAAACGGAAGTGGAAATTAAAAAAAAATTAAAAAAGAGGTTGCTAAGGGGAAACTAGGGAGTTGTTGTGTACCGTGGACGCGAGAGGTGCGTCAGATAATTTTTCTTTCGTGTAGTTTTTCTGGTAGAAAATTCCAGAAAGAAGTTGTTGACTGGGAAGGCAGGAAGCATCAGATAATTCCGGTTTGGTGTGAATTTCTTTCCTGGTAAAAAAACCAGAAGGAAAGAGTTGTGTATTAAGTGCCAGAACGAGGTCTGCTAGCGAGTTGTGGTATATCTGTCCACATTAGGACAATATATTCATGCATATGTTGAGATAACCAATTTATTAAAATATTGAATTTGCGATCCAGTAAGTTTTGTTCGAGCTATTTATCATAATTGATTAATTAATAAATATTTGGGGGAGTTGAATGCTGATGCCAGGAGCTGAAAGAAAATAAAAACTGTTACGGTTCTTATCTACAACAATTTATTTGCTTCACGAATTTGCGGTTATAATAGAAAAACTAACGCATTGAAAGTGATTAAGAGTGTATAAATAAGGCATTTAATTATTGGTTGTATTCATTATTATTAATAGTTGCATACTTACGTTAAATTTGATATCAAATTTTCTAATATTCGCATGATACTAAAGTGAGTGGTATTAATATTTGATTTAGGTTACGTTCTCACATTTCTGTGAGGAAAATTGATCAGCTGTTTAAACGGAGCAAACATTTTACGTTCCGTAATTCGAAGTGGAGCGAATATTAGTGGTAGGAGTATTTCACAGTTTTATTATTGTCAACATGACAAATTGTTATGTTATACTTTTGCTTGTAATAATTCATTTCATTGTTTAATTCTATATTAATTTTTTTTAAATGGTTTATTAAATCATAATCAGAGTATATCACTATTTCATTTCTTACGTACAAGTAAACATAAATTAAATAATTAGATTGGAACGCCATCTACGAACCGACATCTATAGTATCCTTGAAACACGACCTTGAGGTAAGTACTCGAATCTCTTTCTGAGAAGCCGTGACAAAAATATAGAATTCTATTAGACAAATAAAACGAACCCAACACGTAGACATTTGACATAAATCAAACAACTTAAACAAATAATACATATTATCAAACCTAAAAACTTTTATTGCCTGAATGTTAACGGTGGTCACTTTGCACACATGTTTAAATAGCAGTTTTTGCTTGTTAACAGTTGTCTTTTTACTATTTGTAAATTTTTTATTCTTTAAAGAGTCTTTCTATCATAACACAATACGGGGGCATACGAAAAATTGAAAGAGAGCCAATTTTAAACAACGATTAAATAACAATGGAAGCCTGGCATCAAAGGCAAAACAAAATGATTGAATAGAGATTTACCAGATCTTTTAAATGAGGTGTGACTTGAAAAAATGTAAGGGGTGTCTCCAGTAGGGAGGGGGTGAATCTGACGTTTATGACATTAGCGCCAAAAAGTGTCCCCCTCAGGTTAAAAGTTGACGCGTTTTGGCATTTCTTTCAAATATGTCCCATTTTTGAAATATTATGGGTGAGTCCTTTTCAAATGAACACAGTGTATATAATGTTGTGTAATTTTTCTAGTTATGTAGAAGTCCAATAGATCAGGAATTTTATTGCTATCTGTTGGTCAATAAGTTGGTCTTCCAGTAGAGTGGATGTCGCAGTTGTACTCATTGGCTGCGCTGAGTAACTCTCTACCTTTTGTGGTAATTAGTCTTGACCCCCAAAAGGTGTGTTTTGCGTTGAAGTCTCCTCCTAGTATAAATCTTTCTCCAAGATCTTGGAGTAAGTTTAAGTAGTTTTCTTTTTTGAGATTCTATCTCGGTGGGCAGTATATCGCAGCTACTTTTATAGTCTGTCTGTTGAAATGTATCGTCACAGTCACCTCTGTATTTGTTCGGATTTTATTGAAGTATGTTCAAAACGTTTGATATTTTATTTCATTATTACTGCGCTTCCTCCTCTGGCAGTATTAGATGGGTGTATTGTGTGGTATGTATTGTAGCCCTTTAATCTAAGGTAACTTTCATTTGTGAAATGTGTTTCTGAGACTAAACATATGTCTATTTTTAGTGTGTCCAAGTACATACGCAGCTCTTCTTTTTCCTGCAGAAGTCCATTGGCATTCCATGCTACTATACTAACGTCTTGAGGGCCCATCTCTAGGCCGTGGTCCAGCATTTCTTTTGCTGGTCTCTAGATTATCATCTGTCCATTACATCCCTTTTGAATGCTTCTTGGTTTTTTTCTTGCTTGTCAAGTCTTGCCATTATATTCGCTAGCATGTCTTCTATGCTGTTAGTACTACTGTTACCCTTTTGTGTTGGAGCATTTCCTTTGACTATGCTATTCCAGGTATGTTGGGTTTTATTTCCTTGTCAGTTATGTTGAGACGTTGATGGTTTATCATGGTTCCTTCGAGATTGTTGACTAGTGTTATTCGTCTGCACAGTTTTTTCTTTTTTGTAGCTTCTCCCCTATACTTCTGCAGTGTTTTAGCTACTTAGCATCCTTTGTAATTAGCAGGATGTTGCTCTTTGCAGTTGACGCAAGTGGGTAGTATATTTTTTGGTTTAGTGTCATCTTTTGTGAAGTTCTTCAGTACATTTTACGCATCTTGGTGTTTTGTGGCAATATCTTTGGGTGTGTCCACATTCTTGACATCTTTTGCACTGAGGTATAAGTTTGGGTCGTCTTATAGACTCAATTGCTACTCTCATTCCCAATATATCAAATATTTCATATATTTTATCAACATCTTCTTTATTATCGAATATTGGCATATGTACTGGTAGTTTGACATTTTTGTATCTGTTTCCATTGTACTTTTTCTTTATAATGTTTTCCACATCTAAGATTCGGTATTTTCTATTCTTAAGATTATTAAGTATCGTTTCATTATCAAATGTTGGGCTTATTCCCTTTGAAATCACTCTTATAGGGCGATTTAGTTTATTCTCATAAGAGTGCCATTTTATTTCTGATTCATTGAGTATTTTGGTCACATCTTTGTAGTCTTCCGGATTTACGAAGTTAAGTTTAATTTCTTTTGAGGCTAATAATTTTGATTAAGCATTTATGCCATTAGTAGATATTAATCTATACATCTGGTCATATTTTTCACTTTTATCTATTATAATTGGGGGTGGTTTTTTACTCAACTGCTGTTGTGTTTGTTGGCTATTGTGAGTTGGTGGGGTTTGTCCGGTAGGACAACTTTTGTTGAAATAATTTTTCTGTATCATCTATTTTGAAGTGGTGAGGGAAGTGTTCTTTCGTTGACATAAAAAATACTGTGACTTTCTAATTAATGCCACAATTTAATGAAAAAATTATGAAAGAATATTGATGATTATTTCGATATTGTGATGTCTACCTGATGTTTAATATTTAGGCTAGACCAAATAGTGATCTTGTGATTGACTTCTAATATACAGATACATTCAAACACAAACGGAACATAGGGATTTAATGTATTGTCCGATCTAAATAGTCCACCAACAAAACATTTCAATAAGTTCACTTCAATGAATATCAAGTATTGATCTGGACAGCTGGATTCTGAACCAATCTAAGAACCCCGCCCCTTCTCCTTCCAAAATTTGTTAGTTTTGTGCGAGGTGTGCGAACTGCAACTGCGATTTAGTATTGAATAATTATTTGATGGGGGTAGTAAATGTCGCTACATATTGAAACAATATGCTTACGTTTTATGTTGTTAAAATTGATAATTAATTGTTAAATTATCTTTAACAATTAATGTTTCGAGTTGAGATAATATGTTTTGATTTCTTTTGGCAATAACGGCTTTCAAAATAAAAATAAATTCGTAAATAAAACAAAATAGGATTCTTTAAATTGAAACAAAGCAACGCTCTCATCTACCGACTGCTGTTTACTGACTGCCTGACGCTAATTAAGGACCGCCCACAGTTGAGAATACGGAGTGGTGGGAATTGTACGATATGTTATAGGTGTCCAAATAAACGATTATAATAATCGTGTTTTTAATCTGTTGAAGCTGGATGTTGGTCGACTAGTTCAAAAGCAGTTCTGATACAATGCTTAAAATCCCTATGTTCCGTTTGTGTTTGAATGTATCTGTATATGAATAGAAAAAAGTAGATATTATAATATTACAAATATTTAAACTTAGGTATTATTAGCCCTATGGGGATATCCTGGGTATCTTTTCTCCCATTTAAGATCAGTATAACTGTGCAATGATATAGGAAACCAACGAAAACTCTCATCTTTACAATAATTGTTACTCATGAAGACAATTTAATAGTGGAGAGCTCCCTAGATTTATCTGTTCATTGACAACTTCATATTGTGGGTCTCTTAAGTGTCTTCTAATTTATAATTCTTCAAGGAAATCTAGTTCTTGTTTCTTATAACAAATATGCAGTACTTCTAGTTCTATGTTAGGTGTTAATGAATTTTTTGTGTCAACTAGATGTTTTGCGTGATGGGATTTATCAGGTTATTTTAATCTGTATGCTCGTGTTCATTGTGTCTAATTTCAAAATTTCTACTGGTTTGACCAATATCCTTTCATAATTTTTCCATTAAATAGTGTAAATAATTAGTTTCATTTATAACAATAATCACAATATAGATTTATAAGGGAAATAAAAGATCTAAGTGCAAGTACATCAAAGCCTAATAATTCTCACTCACGTTTTGTTTTCTCTTATATGAGTAAATGTATTTTCCTGAAGATTATTTTGAACAACGCATAATTCAAGGATTACGATAAGCCAACAAAACTCTACAACATATATAACCAAATAATAGAATCCAACTAATATAATGAAAGTCGAAAACCTAAAATCTACAGTTAAATAATTATTCGACGACAAAAGTTATTTTATGCTGTGGATAATATTTCTCCCAGTTAATGTAACCCTAATTTCCTACATTTTAGAGGTTGGCGCACGTTTAATACCCCATGTTCCCAGAGTCTACGACACAACTTTATCAAGTATCTTACAGGGAATTTGAAAAGTTCTGCGAATGCTACACAGGAAACCAATGAGTTGAAATCGAAAACTTTACTAATCACCATACAACGAAGGCATGTTTTGTGAAGGTGAATTTTGAAAATTTGAATAAAAATTTGTTCATGGAGAACTGAAGTGTACTTTTATTAACATCTGTTATCTCGTTGAGTGAAAGTAGAAGTGAGGTAATCTTCAATTTCCCAATTCCGATCACAAATTCTAATTCAAAAATACAAAATTCTATTTAACATGAATATTTATTGATAAAGGTATTAAAAACTTGGGGATGAGAGAAGCATTAAATAGTATATTGTGTCACAAGGGCCGAAAATGAGCTTTAGCAGATGCACGAGCGAGCGTAGCGAAGCTGGTAGTTAAGGGCGGCTAAAGCGTTTCCTACATGTGTGACAAATAGGAAAATATAACAAAAAAAAATTGATTTACACTTCAAAGTAGGTACCGAGGTAGGTACTCAAGTGACAGATGGTGAAAAACTTCAAAAATCGTAGCGTTAAGAATTTTCCGCCCTAGGGCTGCAAAACAATACTTTCCGCTCTATTTTTGGTGTTCATATGATTACTTTTCCAGTAAGGTAGGCGAAAAAATAAAGATAGTACTTCTTGGACATTCTGTATATTTTAAACTCGTTTGCTTGTCTGTCAGTGTATCAGTTTGAACGCGATAAGCTCAAACTAAACGCAACTACTGAAAGTATTTCACGATTTTCAATAATGGACGGAGCGATTCAAGAGGAAGGCTCAGGTGTCCGAAAAAATTAAATAATGTAAGCGCTGTGTCACACGGTCAAATTAGCAGCAAACTGAGTTTGATCAAATCATCAAACTGCTGACACGTCATTGCGAATTTGATGCCCGACTCTATTTTCATCAGTTTGACTGTGACTGCCAATTTTGAGGTTAAAAATTTATTGATTTTCGAGTTTGTTTAATTTGTTAATGCAATGAAACTGGAAGGTAGAGAGAAAGTTGTGTTTTCATTATCAATAGCAGCTTCAGGCATAGTTTTATACCAAAAAATAATTAAAGCTAAACAATAGACTAAAAAAAAAGCAGAAGAGAATATGGTCCAGGGGATGGATCAAGAGAAGAAACCAACTAACCAATGCTGCTAGTGGAGCTAATAACATTATAGATTTGATATAATATGAACATGTCCCAGAAAACCCTTAAACTAATCTTATGTTACAGCCTTTTTAAAAAAATTGCTGGCCTTTGTTGAATAATAATTGCATGCTTTTCGGCCCGTTTTCACTGCAACTTTTAGGATGGAACAATTTAGAAATGTTTCTAACTTTCAAGGTTATTCACGCGCAACTTTACATATTTTTAGTGATTTTAGATTTTGACATGATTATTGTGTTGGTCGTTCTGTATAATGGCCGACTATAAAAAGTAGAAGAATAATCATAACCATACTTTATATCTATATTATATTTTGTTTTGGTTGTGAACCTAACTTTAAAATTAAAGAGATAATGATAATGTCAAATGCCAATTGTCAAAAATATCTTGGAAATTTGCAGAAAATAGGCTCGAATGTAAGAAGACTGGTTTTTAATTTTGCAATTATTGCCTGCAATAAAGTTGCTGCAAGAAGGCTGTATAATGTAAGATTAGTTTTTATGATTTCAAAAATTATATGCGAATGGATGCAGCAACATTTAGGTTAGGTTTGAATCATTAGTTGATTTCTTTATCTCTGAAATGTTTGAATTTCCAATAGTAGTTGGTTATTTGGACGCATTTTCTAGAGGGGATTTGCAGAGACCAATGAAAACGCTAGTTTCATCAATCTGGTTTGATACGAATAGGAGCGCTCCTAAATCCATCACTAACCAACTAGTTTGTTGTACTTTGACCCCTCAGTTTGTCCCAATTTCAAACTGATGACGTCATTTCACAGTTTGATCAAACTAGTTGACTGCCAGACTGAAGCTAATTTGACCAAGTGACAGTGTAAATTTTCACCATCAAATTGATGACGTCATCTTACAGTATGATTAAACTAGTTGACATCCAAACTGAAGCTAACTTGATCGTGTGACACAGCGCTAACAAAAGGTATCAAAATGTTTCTCATAAAAGTTATTATTTGACATTAAATATTGTACTACATTGTCATACTACTCATAGACTCACTCACCATAAACGTATCCTAACTAATCATTACCCAGAGAAAAGTCCGCGAGGCTATATGTCTTACAAAGTCACAATGCTTGTTTTTCCAAATTAGTCGAGCAAAACGCGAATAGAATGGAAAGATGATAGCATTCGTATCATGATATTGATCCTTATCAGTCAGGACGGGTCGCTGGTATATTATAAGTTTGAAAAATTTCACTACATCTATGTAATATTCTTCATTAACTCCGTAATATTTATTTACTGAATCACATCTGCGTTATGTAATTTATTTTTGGAGCTCTGGAAGCTAGATCTATTGTATTTGTCCTTCAGAAACGAGATTCGAGATTCACATTTAAAATGAAAATGCGAGAATTATACAAACCATTTTTTTCCGAAAATAAGATTTTGACGATATATAAATTTTTTATGGTAGAAACGGTATGTTTGCTCCATGAATATGGAGAAAAGTTGATAAACGGAAAAACGCAAAATCAACTCTCCCTTTCATCTCTAACAATCACTTTTACTAAAAGTAAACAAATTTAAAACCATTTGACAATTTATTGTCGGATCATACAACAGCGGCTTTTGGAATGCTTCTGGTGTTTCGGTTTCAATTTAAACAGTTCATCGAATATTAAACGACGACTTTTGAGAAGAGTTCCATTATCAAAAATTCATATGCATGCTCGATTGGCCTGTGCTAATGAACATGTGAATTGGAATGCTGAATGGAGGTCCGCATTATCCACAAATAAGTCTTCCTCTAGTGTCCAGATATCGAAAAGCAGTGAAGGAAGTTTATTCGTACAGTGGTGGTGCAGTTGCTGTTTGGGAAGTAATTTGGTTTAATGGGCGTACAGAATTGTTAGTGCTTGATAGAAAATTACGTACAAGTTATTAACATTACGTTATACTTTTGATTAATGCTCCTATTGAACCAACTTTCCTCTTTTTGGACTCCCATGGTATCCCGCATTTGACACTGCCTTCTCGATCGCCGAACTTCAGTCCCATCGAGCATGCTTAGGACCAGCTAGAAAGAGCCTTTAACGACTCCCACAGACACTCCAAAAACTTAGACAACTTTTAACCCAACTTTGGAGACTAATCGATCAATGCTACTTCAACGACCTTATTAGAAGTATGCAGAGGCGTTGTTTGGCTGTAATTGATATCAGAGAAAACCAACCAACTTTTGTGGAGCAGATTATGTGCCCCGACAGACATTGAATTACACTTCTAAGTCAAACGGGGTCGGAATTGCCTACAAGATTTAACAAACCATTCTGGTTTGCATTTAGAAGGGACAACATAACTTGCATACCGGTTTCGGCGTATTTGCGCCTCATCAGTACAAGGTATATGTTTTCCGCCCGAGAGTTCTAAGAGCGTAATCCCGGACTGAATTTGATACTAAAATCACAATCAAAACATATCTTCCAGTAACGGAAATGTTGAAGTTGTGACAATAGCGACATCTTCACCTACAACCGCAAACCAAAATTCGAAAAATTTGACAACAAGCCCATAGGCTTGAAACAATAAAGTATTATAACAGTTTCCTGTAAAATTGTCGTAATTAGTAAAGCGCGTTACCAATAGATATCGAAGAATAAATAATATTTTATTCTAACGCTTTACAACAAAGTTTTGAGAAATATTTCAACGTTCAACGTTCAACCAAGAAGAAACAACTACTTCTCGGTGTATATGCCCCGACATACATTGGATTACACTTCTAAATCAAACGGGGTCGGTATGATCTACAAGATTTAACCAACCATTCTGGTTTGCAATTGGAAAGGATAATATAACAACAAAAAAATGTAATAATACTTCAAAATTACATTATTCTAGTATTACCCTATGGCAGTCTCGGCATCTCTGAACCAACCTTTGCTTGGTTTACCTAAGCATACGTTCAGCATATTAATGTCTCCTTTGACACAACATAATATACATTTACAGAACACATAATATAATATATAGGACTATTTTGTTTGATTTATGGATGTGTAGTCACAACTAGAAGGTCGACAATCTTCAGAAATGAGAAAGCAAATGTCACGGGTTAGCTATCACACGCCCACGCATTACGTAAATTATACAGTGCCGGATTTTATAATACCAGGTCTTCCAGAAACTTCTGCAAATATAATGATAAGACTAGAAAATAATTGTAAAAGACTCCTCAACTTTGTCAATTTTTTGTGGTCATATAAATGTTTCTCTCCGCTGATCTGGCCAGTATCAGACTTGACAAACCCCATTGCCAAAAATTTCTATAACTGACTCAAGCAATTTCTTGAAAATAGCTGAAGCAAAAACTTCAAACGTTCTCCTCCACTTTGTCAGTTTTTCATACGCGGTATTTAATGAATTATGTATTATGTGACCTTTTAAGGTCGAAACACACTTATCAGCACCTCATAGGAACATCGACTGATCATCACCAGCAGATTTTATTTCTTATGTGTATTATAACAACATCAGCACAGCACCGACAAGGCACGTCAACGCCTCAACCACAATACATTTCTCAGAGAGAATATTTTGAGGACGGCATGTCAATACAATATAAAGTGAAGCCTATAGTTGGGTATCGCGGCGGTGCTGATCCCGAGTCGATGCGTTAAGTGAACCGTCGAGTTGACTACTCGACGGTGCTGTGACGATGCTTGTCAGGTGCTGTGCTGATAAGTGTGTTTCGGCCTTTAAGTGTCCATTTCCAGATCTGACAAACTCTATTGCAGAAAATTCCTATGTTTTACTCAGTCAGTACTTATATTAAAAATAAATTTGAAGGAAATATAGTAGCTGAACTCGTGAAAAATGGAGATCACAGAAATATGTTCCAGCCCAAGATTAGCAGCATATACAGGGTACCCAAAAACTCTCCCGCCAAACGCAAACTATAACAAGTTTTCTAAGAATATGCCAAAATAATTGTTACCTACAAATTTGGTACTTTGTATAACCCCGCAGTGATAAATTGTTACTTAATGGTATATTTTGTTATCGTGACACCCTGCGTGAAAATATTTAATTTGTTCGATGACATTTTTTCCATAATTAATTGACTGGTCTAGAGTGATTATTTTTTGTCAGATTACGATGTGGAATGCGGTAGAAGGAGGAAAATGAAATAAGAAAATTGAAACATGCTCTACCGAGAATATGCTTTATTAAATTTCTAGCTACTTGGTTTTCGGTACAAGACAAAGCGTAACGCCGAAAATTAGGAGCGTCTTGTTTGAAAGACGAACTCCTTGGAAATGGAAACATTGTATGTGGGATGATCGATGGTACGGAGCTGTCTTGCGGGAAATTTCAAATTATCCTACTCTACAAGATGACATGCAATAAAATATTTTTATAGACGTTATCAAGACCCTTTTACCGTATAACATCGGTGTAAGCTGAATGTTTAGAAAAATTACAGAAACATCCAGCCTTATTCATAGTCAAAGTTAGTGGCTACTAAGAGTCTACAAGTTGAAAAATCTCAAATGACCTTTTCATAGACGAATTAAGCATCATGATATCGCTAGTAACGTTTTAAATATTTTTCGTAATCCCATACTGTTATTTTGATTTAACGGTATTCAGATGACAATTGAAATGATTCTCCCAATATTTCTAAAGAAATTTTGATTTTGTTCCTCAATTTCTTCAATTCCATCCATGGTCTTTGTTAAAGCGAACTCGCGAACATAAAAAACTGACGTTGTTTATAATATTGTTAAGCTGATACGATGTTGGGATTTTTTTGTAGAATTACGAGGTAGGTACATGGTTTGTTCTTTCCTCGGAATCAAAATGTAATCTTCTAGCGAGATTACGAAAAGTCTTGAACGCCACACGGCCGATACGCAAATAACGGATTCGGTTGTTATAATATTCAACCTCATCCGTTATTTGCTACATATCGGCCTTGTAACGTTAATAACTATAGCAGCGTGCTTGGGTATGTTTAGGTGCGTACTAAAATGACATAAACTGAGTTTTTTGACAGAAGGTGAATTTTGTGTTCTGTAGAGATTAATAATCAAGTTATTTCAATTAACGAATGTTTTAAAAAAATGTAAATATTAAGTGTAGGTACATATAAAAATGCTTTAGATAATTTCTGCAAGTATTCGTACATTATGTATTTATAAAACCCGTAGAAAAAAATGACCCCACCGGGCACGTTTATCGCCGTTCACGATTACACAAAATTTACGTATTATTAATGGTTTAACGAACAGGATAGTAAGTTTCAGATTATTAAAACAGATTTGGCAACGTCTGTTGTAGATGAAAATATATTGATATGAAAAATAATAACTACACATTGTACATAACCGACACGAGTTACTTCTAACATAAAAGCTTCAATAATTATAGAATATTAAAGGAAAACTATTTAAAGGATTCAAATTAAAATAAATCAAACTCAAAGAAGCAATTCAAAATTTATAATGTATCTCGTACATACATACAATGGATAAAGTCTGAAAATCAATAATTATATAAAGAAAACTGAAACAAATCACCTGGTATCAAATAGAAGATCCACCTTTGAACAGGAATGTTTATGGTTTTTATGTATTATCTTGAATTTCTTCATGTAAAATTAAATTTGTCCAGAAGCATTACGAAATTTTATTCGTATTATGGTAGAATCTAGAATAGAAAAACTTTTAATACAGTTATTAGATCTATGGCACCTGTGAAAGTATTTATCATCTGATAAAGGGTTTGAACATAGAATTGTCAGCTAGAACAGGAAAATTACCAACCTAAATTGAATATGTCAAATAATCTAAAAATATAAGTAATAAAAGATTTAAACTTAAATAATTCATTTAGAAATTTAAAATATGATGCTTTCTTTTAAAAAAGATTAAATCTATTAAAGAATATAATAAAATCTATTTAATGAACAACTATAAGTTAATTTGATTGGTCAATGACAATCAAACAGAGAGTTTACTCTTAGAGATAGTAGGCAGTTTGTTGCTAAGGAAGAAAAAAGGAAATGAGTTGTTAGGTACTTGTTGATAGAGAAAGCGTCGTCCCTTTTCGAAAATGAATTTTCTACAAGAAGCACGTTATTTCGTTCAGTGAAAAAAGTTTGTAAATTTGATAAAATATCTATGTAATTAATAGTGAAAATAGTTTAACTAACCTTGTAACACGGTTCCTGAAGAAAATAAACACCGAGGGATCTTCGTAAGTAAATAAATTTAAATAAACCATATATTAAATTTCATCAAGAGGAATTCTGCATCAGAGTTGTCTTGCTTTTCGTTTTGGAGGTTACTTCACAAAGGCCCAGAGCGCCTAAAACAGGAAAGAAGTGATTATGCATTTTTCAACATTAATAGAAAATAAAAGGTATTTAATAAACTTCAATTTAAAATAAAAAACTTACTTGTGAGTGACTATAAAAGGAACTTAGATATTTTGCAAATTCAGATACAACTGTATCGTCCATTTTGCTTTTCGTTTTGGCTTATTTAAAACGGTATCACTGTAAATACAATAATGTATAAAAAGTTGCATAATTGCATGTATTAAAATCAATTTTTATTGTATGAATGTGATTGTTGAGTGAAAGACCATCTTAGTTAAGTTTATTTTCCGTTTTGTTGTAAGAAATAACGTTTGTCTTGCTAACTTATGTTCACAAAATTAATTTTCATAAAATAAATTTAAAATTGTTTCATCCCAAGTATTATTTCGAAGTTGGTACAACTATATTGAACACCTGTTACACATCACTGGGGCCCTTTCAGGGTGAGTACACAGGACCGTATTCAGGAAAGTGTTTAAATGTTAAAAACTTTATTAAAAATTTTATTTAAATAACATCGAATTTTGGCGCTCATTAAAAAAGAACAGTAATTGGATTTCTTACACATTAAACCCATGAACCCAAATCCTGAGAAGCTGAGTTTTCATAAAAAAAGATGAGTACACTGTGTAGAGTTATTTAAATTGCAAAATTTGAAATTATTCCGGGTAAAACAAAAATCAAACAATAAAAATATGAAAAAAATTATAAAACACAAAATAAAATATCATATCAATATATCATTACAAATTACTTACAGATTATAGAAAAACTACGAGTCAATATGCCTATTTGATTAGGCTGAAAAGATAGTTTATAGAATAATAGAATAATTACAGGGGGTTATTTTTGAACCCAGGACCTGCCAGGTTGATGAGTTAGTTTTAACTAACTCTGGGTTCCTTAGGAGAGACAAAAACCAAGTTGAAAAAGGAGATAGATGTTCCGGCAATGTGATGTGTTAATGAGGAATTCATAAGTAAGAGAGGGATACATTATAACAGTGTTTTAGACAGTAGGAGGTTAGACAGGGTCCAGTCAGGGACGCACTGACCACTTTTGTTCGAATTAAGAGACATTCGAACAATAATTCTCTTCGTTTTCTATGTCTACAAAAACTCTTAACCCTGGCTAACCATAATAGTGTAACTCTTGAGTGGGTCCCGGGGAACAAGGGTACTGAAGGTCATAAACTGCATTCACTGGTCCTGAACCAGTATTTGGAATATCAAAAACTGCTGCACGTGGTTGTACATCTCGGTTGATTCAAACTAAACATCAGGCGTATTGGAGACACGTGCCAAAACAGGAACACAGCAAACTCCTGGTCAAAAACCCCTCGGAGTCGCTGACTAACGAAATATTAAACCTCAGGAGGGGCCAAATAAGGAAAGTGACGGGATTACTCAACGGTCACTGTAACCTAAGTGAAAAGACTGGTGGGCCTATGAAGGGCTACTGGTCTTTTCACATAAACGGTAAAACCAAGAGCACAAAAAGCTTAAAGGCTGAGGTGCCGAGGTCTCGAAGACTTTGTCTGGTAGTGCCGAACCAATCAATCAATCAATCTGATGATAATATTGAATCAATACAGTTTTGAGTAGCCTCTAACCTTTTAATAACTTTGCTTATTCTCATGTTCGAAACTTTCCAATGAAAACTATCCTTCGTATATAAATCTGAGTTCTCACTTTTATTAAAAAACACAAAAATTGACGAAGTTATTTCATATGTATTCGTTATGACTGCAACCCTCTAAATAACTTTTAAAAGATGAAAAATAGGTACGAAGAGTATATAATGGCAGAGTTGTAGGGTTTAAAATTCAGTATCCATTATGAATATTTATACAGGGTGTCCCATTTGAAAAAACTCTAATAGAAGTTTGTTGAATGTGAAATTTATTTTTGATCACTTTGTACAAAGTAAAAATTTCAATCTTCAGTCTTTTGTCTTCGTACATTGGAAATGTTGTTGCTTTAGCCTTAAATCTGAAACATTTTTTAAGATGGATAGAACAAATTCAAATATTTTTGGAAAAAAGGGTGTTTTATCCGAGATGGCTGGGAGTTTTCCAAGGAAATTTTGAATTATACTTTTATGTATATTTTGACATGTGCAAAACCTTGCTTGTTTGTAACTTTTTCTTGAAAATGCTCTTTAAAACGTTGTTCTCGCTCTACTTTATTATTTGTTAAATAGCGATTTTCCTTGAATTTAGATATCTTGAGATAAATATCGATCATTTTATTGTTATTTCATCTTAAAAGTTTTCAAGATAAACAAAAATGGTTGGAATAATATTGTGACAGGTGAGAAACATAAGTCCGCAATGTCTAAGAGCAAACTTATTACAGTCAGTTAATGAGAAACTGCCGAGAAGAGAGGAAATTTCACACTAATTAAATG
This sequence comes from Lochmaea crataegi, assembly GCA_947563755.1. Classification (NCBI taxonomy): domain Eukaryota; kingdom Metazoa; phylum Arthropoda; class Insecta; order Coleoptera; family Chrysomelidae; genus Lochmaea; species Lochmaea crataegi. The sequence continues at coordinate 53,436,164 of OX387424.1, read as the reverse complement.
TATTAAATATTACGATAAGCTACCAAGGAAAATATGTTTTCGCCAAATTATAATCTATGTTATAACAAATAGCAAGACATAATATACCGGAAAAATTCGATAGATATATACAGAGTCTTTCATAAAATCAGAGGCGTGCGGTAGGAATATACTAAAAACCGTAGTTTTCAATTTTTTTAACTTGAAAATGAGAATTTGTTCATTATCAATGTGAAAAGTGCATTGGACATAGAATTAACTGAAACTGATAAATTTTATAATTAAATCAGTGAAATAGTGTTTACTCGAAGGAAATAAGAAATTGATATTTACGTAGAAAGTAACGAAGGATCAAAAAAATATTCTGAAATAATTAATTACATCAGTGGTAGCGATTGTTCAGGGGGAAAAGGAGTATTTATCCCATCGCATGCATCTGGTTATGAAGGAGTACTATATTTAACCACTATTTAAAGCATCCTAATATAATGTGAATTATTTGCCAGGTATGAATGAAAAATATTGGAAGGTGTGAAAACAACGGGCGAAAATAATTTAAAATATTTATAATGCAACACCTTGTATAATGTGCTAATAAAACTTTATCTCACCTTGGTTTATGAATCCTGAAATAGCTCCTATTATACAGAGTGGTATAGAAACATTAGGCTCCTTAGTGTTGATTTTTTTCAAAATTTTTCCCGAAAACCAAATGGTTATCGACAATGTTCCAAACATTAACAATGCTGCCAACCATAACTTATAAGAAAAACTTTGTAAGTAATAAGATGAACCAACATCTCTTTTTGAACTTTTCAAATATAACTTGTAGCTAAAAATATCATAATTATAATATCATATTATGAAAAAACAGAAAAAAATTAAAATAATGTTGAAAGAGTATTAAATTTTCAAAAGATTGGATCAAAATATGATCAATTTTTAAATAATACTTTATAGAGAGCCATAAAGCTAAGTCCACTCCTTACCGGGCATACCAGAAAAAACTGTTTGAAATATACTTTAAGAAAAAAAAACCTAATGAAAAAAGCAATCTTGCTTTTGTTCGAATATTCTTCATGAATATCAACCAGCTTATAAATGTACTTAAACCGTTTTCGAAAAAAATCTTAACAAGTCGTTTGGGGACAAATCTGGGCTATATGGTGGATGACAGTTATGTCGACGAAATAATTCACAAACTTCATGAAAGTGCTTCGTGCAAAAATCATAACGGAGCTGCATTTTATGTCAAAAGCATTTAAACGCCCTTTTCATAGCAAGTGCTAAAATCGGTAGATCAATATGTTGTAAAAATATGGGAAAAGGGCAATGTTAGGAACAATTTATTAGGAAATTGACAAACCATAAAAATATGATCTATTTCATATTCCGATTATTCAACTGTTTCAGTATAAATTTATTCTCTGGAATACAAAAATGGAACAACGTTTTATTCAGCTATTTATTATGCTTCCACAATTTTCTTTTCATTCGACAAAGATCACTTTCAGCATGTTATTAAACGTACCAAGATAAAAATTATATTAAATTCAGTACGCATAGAAGTTTTGAAAACTCCAACAAACTATGACCATTAAAGTAAAACGAAAGTTTATATTAACTGTAACTTCAAATGGCTTTTATACCCAATCAACCAACTGATAACTTCTTAACAAATAGAACAAATGTTTAATACACTGACAAAAAGGATACTGGTTAGTCTGATTTAAAAAAAATGATGAATTTTTTTTTTCTTAATTATATCGAAAATATTGTTGGAAATGACAAAAAAAATACTGGGAAAGTTAGGGCTCTTAATATTGATATTAAGAGGTGCCGAATCGCAAATTTCGATTTTCCATTTGAATAACATGGGAACAACATTCTCTTGTACTTTGGAATTTTATAGCTCACGTTGGTGACAATACTTCGGAATGGCAGTTTATTGGCAGTTCAGTGGTTACAAATGAATTTTTCTACGCCCATGTCCGTAAACGTCAAAAATCGCACTGTAAACATTCCTTGTAAGTGAAATTTAACAATAACATGCACGTAATGAGATCTCATAACACACACGTGCGTTTAGATAAGAAAACTTAAATTTCTTTGTTTAATCAAATTGCAATCAAATTTTTATCTACGTACTACTTTATTTGGTCTATTTACATGAATTTAGTCAATTGGAAAACATAAAAGCTTCTAGCATTAGTGAAATACATTTTAGATTAAAAGAGTAATGCCCCTAAATGTCGGCAACACATTATACAATTTCTCAAAAAATAAGTCGCGTTTTTTAGCATGATATGATAATAAACGTCATGTCATTTATGCTGTCAATTTTTGTAACAAAATATAGTATCTTCTACAGTGGCGGGAGGCTATGTGAATCACTCTTATAAAAATATAAACGAATATCGAAAGCGATTACCAATTATCAATCTTCTTCTTCTGATGTATCGTGCAGTACTACACAGTTATAGATAACCGTTCATCACCGTTAAGTAATAAGTCACCAACGACTTACAATAATTGTTCAATTGTTATAAACAACAATTATAATAAAGTTTAAACAATTGCGATTTCCTTTATTTAATTGAAGAAAATAGCTAAGATAGGTGTGGAAAAAGTATAGTACCTTACACGAGTTGTAATCCCATTACGCACGCGTGAAATTTACGCACTCGCCGCTACGCGGCTTCGTCCGTGATGGGTTACTTACAACTCTTGTTACGTAATATACTATTACATAGTAAACGGTAAAATTACAAATTGTACATGTTTATGGTTTTTTAAAAACTTCAGGATTGTTAGATAGTTTTTTGACTCACGAATAAAACTAACATAATATGCTGTGGTTCACTGATAGTAAAAATTGCAATTGACTTTTAGAGTTCAAAGTATTAAACTTTATTGACTTTTTGATAAATGGAGAGCGATTCAAGTGATTTTTAATTCACAAGTACGCTACCTCATATCAGGGAACAAGCCAACATAGCCTTGTTAATTTTTTTACCACAAAAATCTAAAGACGGTTATGAAAAATAATATACAATATAAGCAATAGGCTGAAGAAAACAAAGGGAAAAAAGTTATATTATTTTAAGGAGTAAAGTGGCTTTTCCTGCTTTGAATGATTACTGCGGGAGGAAAAGTGGCACTTTCCTTCCTAGGTGTACAAATTTTTCCAATACCTGCTTTAAAAATTGACTTTTTTTCTGTAATTTTGGGGTTGAAAGTAGCACGTTTTCTCATTAGGAAGAGAAAGTTATTTTCCTTAGAAAAAATTACATGTTTTATACTGGAATAAAGTGTATTTTCACCACTTCGCGTTTGCTCGCAAACCTCGCATGCGGAAAGAAAAGTGACACTTTCCTCCCTAGTTAAACAAACATCTGTTTCTGCCCATTTCAACTTTCTAACGTCATATCTCAAAAAAAAACTACAAATATGTATTGCATTGTTATATGGCATATTCCAGCTTGAAATAATTTCAAAATTCATTTCAAAATTAACGCAGCGAATATCTGCAGCGGGATTCTATTTCACGACACGATTTTATCCAGTCGTTCGATGTCGAATTCGATCGTATCGGATCATCCCATTCTATTTTACGATCGGCTGTTCTTGGATTTGGACAACAATTTTGATACGAGTCTTACAAAGTGAAGATAGTTGAAAATGTTTTTTGACATTGTCGACAGAATTCATTTGTTAATTGGCAGATTAAAAAAACTCTTTTCACATTTTTGAACTTTTGATAAAATACTACATTAATGTTATTCAAGATACGAGTTTGCCACTGGGAAATTCTTCTCCAATTTATGGAGCAAAATAGAGATTTTGCAAATGGCAGGTTCATTGGGGCCTCAGGAAGGGATGAACAGAAAAAAGTATAGGCTGAATAGGGTACAAGCATACATTTTGCTATCGGTGGGAAATTACTCTTTATTAGGTCTCCTAACACCTTGCATGCCTATTTTTTCAAAAAAATATAAACTTTACTTTTAAAACGACTTTAAAAATCATAAAATTTGAAAGTCCGCCAAAACGCGATTTACGTCATAAATATGGCTGCCCCATCCGTTGACGTCACTCCATTTGTTTGCGCTCTTATTCGTGTATCACGCTCTGAGTTTTTGTGACCTAATTTAGTTCTGAAAGCTTTAAAAATGGATAAAGCCGAAAAAAAACTTTGTATTCCAAGTATTGCATTGTTCCAGAGTGTTAATCAACGTCTATTATAACTCCAGACAAAATATTTGTTACTTTACCTGGTGTCGCAAGCAAAAATGCACTTAAGAGAAGGGCATTGTGGTTGCAAGCTATGCGTCGAAACAAAGACGATATTTCGACAAATACTACTGCTTTTGTTTGTGAAGACCATTTTAATGTAAGTACCTACTTCTATGTTGGTAATTTTTCTTCTTAAATCGTTTGAGGTTATGTACCTATATGTCTAGGAATCAACCATAAAAATATTATTTTCTTACCAACTCAGGCCAACATGGCATCGAAATATGGTTGGTATATATTATATATAATACATAGTTTAAATCGTACTTACGATAATGCTTTAACTCCTCTTATTTCCTCCGCATTAAAGCAGCTGTTTGACTTCATAAATTCAAGCAGCATAAATGAGTCTACTTTGGGCAAGTTATCAGTTTGTGCTTTTACAAAACCTTCGCTAGCCATATCTTTACTCACAAAATATGAAAGAATCGTCACTGAACACTGAACTAGTAAATAAAATATTTTCTTCTAAAAGCTTTAAAATATCCTCGGATATATCGAATATTTATGTCCACTTTCCACTTTACGTTGACTTTTAGAAATAAAAAAAAGCACACACAAACACGTAATGGTCTCAAACAAACATAAAAATTATATTTTTATGTCGATGACGCAATTAATCGTTAATTAAAATACAATATAAACAAAAAACTACACAGAACCTAATGCAATACCGGCCATATTGACAAAAGTAAACAAATGGTATGACATCACACGTATCATCGGTAGCGTTCGGAAATCCTCGGGTGGTGGTCGGAAAGTGCATTAAAATTTGAATTTTATTTTAAAATTTGGAAGTAATTTCCAATGAAAACTGGTTCATTTCCTATTATTAGTTATTTTTGATATCAACTTTACTATTACAAATTAATATCTAAGCAAAATATGAAATATGCGTGTACTCTATTAGCCCTCAAACTAAATTCGTTTGGATATGGAGAAATAATAATCCGTTCTAGTTGATTTAAAAGATATAGATTATTAATAGTAACAATATCAACATTTTTAGGATGACTAGTCTGAAGTTACCTCTATCTATAACGTTATTTGAATGGTAAGTCAGGTATTTCAAAGGGGTCACTATATCTAAGTTTTCATCGTTGTCGACAAAGGAGTAAATTTCTTTGGGCTTGCTCTGCAATTAAAAGACTCTCCCTCACAAAATAGGCAACATTGTACCAAGAATAATAGGTTATAAGTTATTTTCGTAAATTTTCAGAAATTGGCAGAAAACACAAAACGTTTTTATTTTTTGTTAGAAATTAGAATGCGCCGGTTAGATTATGTCAGGAAATGCCAAATATCATATAAGTTTCAGAACGACTCGTCCATACCTATCGAGTGAATCGACTAGTATTTCTACGACTAATCGAAAAATAGAATCGCTGATTATCAATTTTGGTCGGCCGTTACGATCGTATCGTAAAATAGTATCCCGCGGCTGTTTTTCAGTTTCTGACCCATTAAGGCATGACTAGTGCACATTAAAATTTATTTGAGAGCATGTCTCACCTTTTGACCGATACTAGTAGGTGGTTAGTCAAATAATTGATTGAAAGTGTCCAAATTTCTATTTTAAAATGTCTGGCATCGGAAAAAAAACTGTACCAAATCCATAGAAAACTCTTTCAGTTGTTCACATACATTCTGACATTTTCAAAAACTATAAATTTTCACAGGATAGTCAGATTTAAATATTTTAAAATCATTCATAAGAATCATAATTTGAAACGATTTTTGAGATGTAAAACCCTTTACACAACTACCAGTTGACTAAAATCTTTGTAAAAATACACAACGAGCTGAATTTTTGTCACTATAAATATATTACTTTTAATTTTCTATTTCACTTACTGGTTAGAAAGATATGGTTGTAATATCTGCACGTTTCTGAATTCTGGTTTTGCAATTATAGCTCCTAAAAAAATATCAGCCAGACCTCTTTGTATGGACTGCAAGCCTTCCGTATACGGCGTATTATACATGGTAGATCTACAAATTATGAAAAACGCAATAACTGTAGCTGGTTGGAAATAAAAAGTAATGAAAAAGTAATTTTAAAATTAGTCTTTCTGCGAGGGTTTTTTTTGTTTAATTTCTTGACAAAGAAAATTTGTGACTACATATACAGAGTGTGGAAAAAATGAATTACGCCATTTTTTTGGTAATTTAATTCTAATTTTGTCAGCACCATAATTTTGTGAACGATGCAGCACAAGTGTGGTAGATTATAACTTAAATCATTAGGCTATTACCCAAATTATAATATTATAATTATAATTATTGAGTAGATTTTTAATTTTATGTACTGCACTTTTCATATAAAACATGTTTCAACAGTTAACACGAATTGTTTGAAATAATAAATTCCTAAAATAAAAAATGTACAGGGTGATTGAAAAAAAATGGAAAAACTTTAGAGTTAGGCAGAAAATGCGTCATAGGTAATTGATTCTATTTACCTAAATTTCAAGGTATCTGTGAGAATATTCCACATATCACCAACATATCCCTGTATCTCTCCCGATGTTTTGTCAAGTTTTACATATGGTAGCATCTAAAAAATATAGAAATACATTTTTTTTCAAATTGTTTTCTACATTCAAGATAAGATTTTAACCATTTTCAAGGAAAAATATTAAAATTTAATATTCAATGATTTATTACAGTCAAATGCTCTCGCGAAATCACGAAAACTGTATTGTTATATGAAATTTTGAATATTTCATTTTCCTTTTATTAATTGTATTTATTTTAATAGTTGGGCACCAGTTTTAAAGATTTTAAAATTTTATTATTTCCGTTTTATTTAACTAAGACTTTTTTAATTTGTTCAAGTATTGGCCTATTTTATATTTATCTACACTCAGGGAGCATGCGTGGTCGTGCCTCTTTTAACGACCTTTTCACAGATCAGCTCCCTTTTCTGAGTGTTTGAGGTTAAACATAGTTATTAGAGAAAGAAATTATTTTTTGTTTGATTTGAATTATTTTAATAATAATGGATAAGATGTCAATAATTTACGAATTAAAGCATGTGCAACACATAAACAATAAAGTTTAACAATTATAATATAAAATGTGATAGGAATGAAACTATTCTAGAAGGGGATGGGGATGAAATTATTCTATAAGGGTAAGTGCCTTTTTCTAAATCAATAAAATTTCCGAATTTCTGCCGGCTTTAGTTTAGAAGTGTCCTTTTTCTAACCAGTAGTCTCCTTTTGAGCTGTCTGTGTACCATTGAATGGTAGTTTGGTCAGGTTGGTAATATGGCAATAGGTCAATAATAACCAGTATAGCTTGTGTGCCACCCTTGTGCAGTGAAACGATTATAGCGGTTTTCAAGGAAGGATTCATCTAAGATAAGTCATCAATGCCCCAGGAAGATTTGTTTGGAGTACTGCGTATGGTTTGTACTAATTCAAATTTATTGACTGGTTTCAAGAAAACACTATCAGTAACTGTTTTAGAAGCAAGAACGAAAGAAAGAGCATCACTCCTATGAGATATATTAGAGCTAATATTCTGGCTCTAACAAAATTAATTGCTGTTGATGTAGTTCAAGTTACAATTTCTTACCGTATGGACTAGAATTTTCAAAGTATTATTATTGTTATTCCAAGTAGCTCTCTTGTTATTTTCGCACAAACTCAATAAGGAGTGGAAACTTTCTTTGGCGTCTACCCAAATAAAGAGCTGATCAAGCCTTTTCTCAAGTATATCATGTCCACATATCCTGTTCGTTATATTGACGTTAGCAGCCAACTACAATTCAGACGGCTGTTAATGAATATAAAAAAAATAAAAATAAATTGCGTTTAAAATTATTGTAGTGGTTGACTAATAAATCTAGTGATCTTGTTGGTTTTGGAATGAATGAAAAATTAGAGAGTGGTAATGAATATAAGGGCAATCTGTAATAAATTGAATGAATAAACGGTAAGACATTTATAAATTGACTACGTTATTCGATGATTACTTTCGTAGTAATTATGCTTTATACTATTAAATAATTATGGCTATACTTACCTCCTTAATCGCTAGACATAGTAAGAAAAAGATCATTTTCAAAATGTTATACTGCCTACTCCGAACTGTAAGTACTTAAATTGTGTTTAAGGCTAACGTTGCTTCTTTTTATAGCCGAATCATCAACAGTACACTATTTTACAGGACTGACAACCTCAAAATATAAATATTCGGAACGTATTAAAAGTTTACAACATATGTGTAGCTATGTCAAATATCCTTATTTTAACACTGACAGATGATAAATTACTTGTCGTACGCATACTTCTGTCAGTGTTAATTGCTTTACCAAGTTGGGTAAAAGAGAACGATTCGAAACGATCATTGCTTCTCTTTTTAGCCGTGATTGCGAGTTAACAGCCTTTAACAATTGCGCATCAACATTACTTATACTCTTTCTAAAGTCAATGTGAAGACATGTGAAAAAAGCTAGGTTATTAGATATATTTTCTAAAATTGCTAAGCTCACCATAATAGTTATTTGTGTATTAGAGCGAAAAGTAAGAGATTGCCGCTTGAGAAAGAATGTTTCGCTATTCATCATGATTAACCTTGAAAAGATCTACTGACTAGGGATTTTAAAAAATGATCGATTTTTATATTATACCATTTTCCAAAATTATTGACCATATTTGATAATTATTGACAATTGTTGACAATTATGGACCATTTTTCCAAATTTTTGACCATTTTTGACAATTTGGACCATATTTCAACATTTTTGACAATTTTTAACAATAATAGTCCATTTTTGACCATTTTTGATAGTTTTTGACAATTATTGGCCATTTTTGATAGTTTTTGACAATTTTTCAAAATTTTTGACAATTTTTCAAAATTATTGACCATTTTTGATACTTTTTGACAATTATCGACCATTTTTCAAAATTTCAACAATTTTTGACAATTATTGACCAATTTTGACAATAATTGTCCATTTTTGACAGTTTTTGACAATTTTTGATAGTTTTTGACAATTATTGACCATTGTTCAAAAAAAATTTAAAACTTTTGACAATTGACCATTTTTGACCATTTTGGATAGTTTTTGACAATTATTGACCATTTTTTTAAATTTTTGAACATTTTTCAAAAAAATTTAAAATTTTTGACAATTGACCATTTTTGACAATTTTTGAAAATGTTTGACCATTTTTCAAATTTTTTTTAAAGTTTTTGACAATTATCGACCATTTTTGACAATTATTGACCATTTTTGACCATATTTCAAAATTTTTGACAATTTTCATATAATTTTATTTAATTTTTAATCTGATAAATTGTTGTTTATTTTCCAATTGATTTAATTCGGATGGCGTGGTTTGATTAAATAAGCGAGCGAAAAAGATTCCTTTTTTGCGCTAGAACGTAAAGTAACAATCCTCGGCATTTGTCTACTTTACGATTTCATTTGAATATAGTAATTAGTCATTTTACGCGCGACTGTAGGAAAAAATGTTTTTTTTGCTGTTAGTTATTGACGTTCTTACAAAGCTAGTTTGGAAGTATATAAAAAAAATACATATAAATTTATTAGTGAGCATTAAGATAAGGCGTTTAAATTTGCTAGAACAAATAATTAATAAAAACCACTTTATGTATATTACTATACTTAAGGAAATCTTGAAGAGCCTGCAACATGCCAACAGAGCTGCTAAAATAAAAAAAGTACTAAAGTGACCCAACGACAGTATTTTGCATTGGCACCAGCTGGTCCGACTTTTGAATTAAAAATTGCGTTGTTTTGTTGTTTTTTGACAACTATTTATAATTCCCTGTACTAGAAAATAAATTAGAAAATATTCTAGAAATATTTCTCGGTGCTACCCTGAATGAATTACATATTATACAACGGCCTTTAGAATCCCATAAATTGGATATTAGATGCTCGTTAAATTTTATCTTTAAAATCATGCACTTCGCCGAATTACATATAATTTGTGTTGAGAGATCGTTAGGGAAAGTGTCTATTTACCACTGATAAATTGGTCACCGATTTCAATGGATTTTAAATTTAATTGAACATTAGTGAACTGTTAGTAATCTTAAGTAAGTAATTGTGGAAAATTATATATTTCAAACGTTTCTGTTCGTTACATTCACATTGTTTGAACGTTTGTTAATTGTGTTTAGCATATTTTATATAATATTATATTGTGGAGACGTATTTATTGAGAATTAGCAGGAAAAATGGGTTAAGCTCGGCTCTGTACGCACGGCGCTGACCGGTGACGACCGGCACCGAATTATTTGGCGTTTCCTATTCTTGCACATATTCATCACACATAGTTGACAGTTGCCGACTTGCTGTGAAACAAGATGTACGACGACAGACAGATGAAAGAATTTGCTATAATGGCCCCTTTTATTGACAGAAAGAAAAATAACGTGGATCCATCCTAAGTTGGGAATTCTGGAACCGTTGGCGATACTTGACACTGAACACTATTTACACTACCACTACACCAACACTAACACTATCTCACGCGCGCTTCGATAACCAAGTTATCTTCTTCAGAGATTGAAGGTAAACTGTAACTGAAGTTTAGTGTTGGTGTAGTGGTAGTCTAAACAGTGTTCAGTGCCATCCTAAGCTATTAATTTTTGTTCGTTTATCATTTTTCGGTTACTCTGCTTTTACTTCAAACGACAAATGATGACTGGCTACTATGAACAATTCAGTTTTTGTTGTAAACCAAGCAAAAATCAGGTTGATGCAAAATAGCCGACGAATGATGGCCCATCCACTAGACTGTTCCGACATGGCATGTCATTTGTCGGAAACGATCGGGTGGTCGGAATTCCGTCCGTCTACGAATCTACCGTTCCGTGACAAGCCGATTCAAGTGAGCGACAACCTTAATAATAACAGCAGAAATTTAGTAAAAACGCTTTTGAGAGCTGGTGAATATTTATTTTTTAAACCTGGTCTGCCCTTTTACCTTTCTCAAGATAATCAATCAACTGAATCGCTTTTGCATTGCAAAAACTGACTGACATCCTTTTATGATCCAGACACATTATCACCAGTTCTGGAGCTGAGCAGTCAGCTTCAGTCCACTGAAATCGTTCTTGTGTCAATTTGGGATCAGTTATGGTGAAATATAATTTTCATCCATAATAATTCAACGAAGCGTAAAATATGTTGTACTCTTGTTTAAATTGACCAAACTCCGTTAACAAAGATTTCGATTTGTTGCATTAGTTTACCAAACAACTCATTCATACCTATTTAGAGATGAACGAGACAAAGTAAGACCAAGCAGTACAAGACTTACGCGATACCAAGACCTGGAACGGTCAAAATTAAGATGCACCAAACGTTAACAAATACACGAGGCATGAACGCGAACAAAGATAGTTACTACAATAATAATGCCATGTGCCGCCATGGCTTTACTGCTGCTTCACCAATCAGGGCGTATTTTCCGCATATGTAACGTTAATTTCGTTCACTTTACTTTCCTCCAGTTAATTAATAATAAATTATCGTATGGGCGGCGAATAGCCAGTCCTTTCTAATGCCCAACACCGAGAAATGTTTCGAGGCTGTATACATTTACTGTCGATAAAGAGTCGAAATCAACGTTTTAATACGGGCCGAACGAGTTCCGTCTGTGGTGAAAATAGCCACTGCTATTTGTTAGTCCCACTTCGACATCGTTCTCAACTCTTCTTCTATCAATTATTAATTAAATGTGAACTAAGAATTCACTATTGAAATGTAAATTCCTTTCCTGGTCAAAGCGTCTGAGCTTGACATGAACATGAGACGTAAGTCTATTATCTCTCATATGATTTCGTGTATTTAAACAGTGGCAAAGACGTTTCATTCTTTCTTTCCTGTGAACATGTGCTATGGAAGCCAAACGTATCTTATCTTCAAAAAGTGCATTCATATGAATGCACTTTACGTGGATCAAGGAAGTTACCTGGATCAAGGACTTTACCTGGAACTTTACCTGGGACAAGGACTCCATCTGAAACCAGGACCGGATCCAGGATATCTTTACCTTTATCTGGAACCAGGACTCTATCTGGTACCATGACTGACTACACCACTCCAGGAAAGTAACATATATATTTCACCGAGATCGCTTTTTCAACATAGAACAACTCAATAAAAAACTAGTCATTTTTTTTCTGTTTAATTTTTTTTTAAAAGTCAATATACAACTTGTAAATTTAATAACGTTGTTCATAGAGTTTATTTTCCCCTCCAATATTCCAGGATTTGTCGCTATAATGCTGATGTGAGTAACAAATAGACTAGTATTATTCAGGGTGGCGCCCACTTACCTTTCTTAACTTTCAAAATTTGTTAATTATTAATTTCAGTAACTTGATTTATAATTAACTTCCTTCAGTACCTTAATTAAAATAAATTTCAAGTAGGATTACCCGAGAACCGGTAAGACTACTCCCTGAATTTTTACTAGTTTGGTCTCAGAATCTACACCTCAGATGCTCTCTAAACTGAGTAGCCGTTGTACATAGCACGTGTCTGTCAGGCTGTTTATGTTCATGCCTCTTCATTTTGAATCGACCTTAGTACTGCAAGACCAAGAGCGTGCAATAAAGACCCCGTTGACGTTGTGGTACTTAATATTGTTGAACCAAATTTTCATACTGAGAAACACATAGTACCTTTCTTTGAACCATTTACTTTAACTCAAAAAACTTCTTTTTTTTAATCTATTTCATAAAAATTGCCTTCGGTAAAATTCTACCAAAAAAGTACATCACTTGCAAAAGACTGCATCAATTTCCTTTGGAGTTTCATCTTTTTTACAAGGTAATTAATGAATGAATGGTTTTCAATTTTTACTAACATGTTAACTTGTTAACAAGAAATATGTTGCAAGATTGCAAAGGAATTTGACGTATATAACGAACGTTTCAACCAATCAAGAACAATAAAATCTATCTAGTTTATTTTTCTTTGCTCTGCATCGGTAATCTTGTACCTATTTGTGAACCAAGTTGTACAATAACTATAACGCTAAAATAAATGTCACTTGAAGCTTTCCAACCAATATCACAGTATGGTCAATGTAATAGAGTGCTGCGGTCTATGAATAGAGATATGCAAAATTTGTACACTCTCCAGTTTTTGTTTTGTGGATGTTTTCCAAATAACAACACCTAAACTTTCAATTTTCCATTGAATATGAACTAAATGTTGCCGACCTACATACCACCAAAACATTCCATTCCAAACGTACATATATTACTTAATATTGATTCTGTTTGATAGATTCAGTTCTCCGAGGACAATATCCAATTTGTAGGCACAATTTCCTCTGCCATATTGAATTAATTTTCATTTTCGATAAAATTTAATTAACGTTAACCATCGAAGTGCTGCAAGGGGAATCACGTATTGAGGTTACTGTTAGGTGTATGTGTGAAGAGGCATTCGACCATTGAGAGTTGGCTGATACATTCTCAAAATATTTCCGATTATTTTAATGGAACGTTCAATGAAACTGGATTTTTTAAAGCTGCCCTATACACCAACTAAATTTGTTATTGCTATAGTTTAATGTAAATAAAGCACGTGAGTATACCTTAAAGCATTTATTGATTGCGTCAAAATCAGGAGAGCATCCGGCAGAGTCGAAATAAAAACTCTTAAAATATGAGTTGTTCTAAGATCTAGATGTGTAATAAAACTTTATGATCGTGAATGAATTCCAAAGAGAACCAAAGAGATTGATAATATGGAATTATTATGGTTTTTTTCCATGTCTGAAATGATAATGAAACTTTAAAATGAGAGTATTATATAATAAAGTATTTTTACATAAACTTGAATATTCCTTTTAATTCGGCTTAACGATACTATACAGTGTGGAAAAGCAAATGGTATGAATTCATTATTTTCGTTATTGTACATATTTGTAGGAAATCCTTAAACTTGTCAATTTTCGCTTATAAATTGATATCCTGCAGACAAAATTTTATTCTCACAATTAACCCTCTTCGAATGGGCTACAGTCACCAATTTTTTTTATGTGAAGTGGGAACTTGTGTTATATTTTTTAAAAAACATTGTCATTCTCTATTCAAACATGCTATTGTTTTGGAACTTATTGCGAAAATTAACCAAAAAAAATCAATCAACTAATTGTCTTTTCTACACTGTATAGAAAGGACTATGGTTTTTTTGTGGGGGAACTGGCTTGGAAATAAATCATTCAGCCACAGATTTTTATTTATTTATTTATTTTTTTTATAAGCTACGTTCGGATGCTACTTAAATCTACATTTCGACTTCATTACAGATCAAGTTTCGTTTGTCTAAAAAACTCCAACAGAGCGTCATAAACTATTTTATTATTCAGCCCCAATAAATGAGCTAGATTTACGGGGAACTGTATATTTAATTTACTAAAGGATTTAAGAAGATTTTCTGTTTCTTTTTTATATTTAATACAATTAAATATTATATGATTAATATCTGCAATAGTAACATTATCACAATTACAAGCAACCGTATTAACAATACCTAATTTAGCAAGATGATATGGATATTTCCCATGTTGGGATTTCAATTTTTCAATTATTGAGGTGACATAAAGTTTAGGGACATTATAATCAATTATACAGGGTGTTTCTAAATTCATGCGACAAAATTCAGGAGGTGATTGCTCGCATGAAATTAAGATTGGTCTTCCCTATAACAAAATTTCCTCAGCTCACCCCTTTCCGAGATATCACCCGTAAAAGGTGGTGACTAAAATTGACTTTTTTTTTAATTTTAGAAAAGCTAGAAACTTGAAATTCTGTCATTTCCAGCATTTATTATGAATGGTATTACATTTTACATATTTACTGTTTTCCACTCAATTTATTAAAAAAATTATAAATTATAGTGTTTTTTTTTCTCTGCAGCTATTGGTTTTGGGAAAAAAATTTAAGAATAAAAAAAGTTTTTAAATAAAACAAGGATTTTAAGTTAAATTTTATTTCATAAAACTTCATCTCGAAAAAAAGTTTTGATATGAAATAAAGTAAGGGTTGCTAATTTTACCCCCGTATAATGTAACAGGAATATTGAAAAAATACCTGTGGTTAGTCCTTTGCGAGTGCAAGAAAATTACAGAATTTCAAGTTTCTAGTTTTACTGAAATTTTAGAAAAACAAATAAAAACTCAATTTTAGTCACCACCTTTTAAGGGTGATATCTCGGAAAGGGGTGGGCTTAGAAAATTTTGTTTTAGAAAAGACCCATCTTAATTTCATACGAGCAATCACCTCCTGAATTTTGTCGCATGAATTTAGAAGCACCCTGTATATGACTGTAGCAATGGTAGTTGAGGGTGTAGCAAACAATTTTGATTCGTGGAATTTGGGGCAATTTTAATACTCTTGTTTTAGAGCTGTTTTAATATCCAACTAAGTAGCATAATTTATTTGTACCCCATTGATAATAGCATCCTTAGCCAACTGGTCAACTATTTGTGACGTCCATTATACACAAATTTTTTTAATATTGCATAAAATATCTGATTTATGTTTATTTAGGTGGTTATTTTTAATTGTTTCTAATGCTGATCTTGAATCACTTATAATCACTCTCTGTTTAATTTCATTAATATTTGAAGGTCTCGGGCGTAAAAAATGATAACTAACATTTTTGAAATTCTGAGATATAGCTTTTCAAAAGTTTAGAAAGTCATCTCTCAATAGTTCTAAGTTTTTGAAATGGATTTGGTAACTAGCATTATATCTCAAGCATCTGATATGAAGGCTGTAAATATAGACTTTTTTTGTTTCGAAAAAACTCAGTTTATTTTGAAAAAAGTATGCAGATAACATTATTTACTTACATAAAATATTTATTCTGAAAAACACATATCATCTTAAATCATACATATTAAACTTAATCTAACTTGTGAATGAATATGGTAGGCTATTGATTGCAGGTTCGTTTATATAAAATGGATGATGAACAGAAGGAATCCAACAGAGACAAGACAAAACATGCTCCAGCTTTCCTTGATCTATTGGTAGCTTCGAATTGTATTTCTTTTCAAGATCTTGAACAAAAAGCTCTTTTAAATGTGTCGGTCCCCCCCTTTTTTTTTTAAAGAAACAGAGGTAAACGAACCGTAGTATGTATTGGACATCTCAATTTTATCAAGTTGTGTTGATGAAAATTTCATTCTTACAGCATTTCTTATGCTTGTTGATTCCGATGCCTTTGGCTGCTGAAAAAAACCTTTCATATCAGATATTTTCAAAAGATCATTTTGAGTCATTCTGTGCACAACAAACGGTGTCTTCTTTTGTGCGGATCTTAAAACTGTTTCCCATTCTTCGGGGGTGTAGATATATTGACAGTGCGCTCTGACATAGTTTTCCACACAGGCAAAATCTCGGTCTGAAGGAAGCATTGTATGGCCAACTTGGGGAAATACATGTAAAATTTCTTGAAATATCCCTTCGGCTAATAAGCGAAGCCATACGGACACTAGAGACCAATTTTTATCTTGGCCTCCGCAATTATCTGATATGGCAATTAGCTTTGTACCTTTTATATTGTGTTGTGAAAAATGCTTCAACAAACAACTTCCAATCTCATCAGCTCCTCTACCAGCGGTTGATTCATCCCACTTGTTGAAATAACCTTGGGAAGGATGCAAGCTATGAATGCTAAGATTGTAACAAAACAACTTTTTCTTGTAAAATGTTGGTCCAGTAGAAAGTTTCGGCGTTGGCAATGCCTGCTGAAGATCGAATGTGATAGCATAAGTACCGTCATTTTCAGTGGCTTCTATTTTTGCCATTTTTATTGCGTCCTCACCAGCTTTTGCTTTTTTATGATGTAGTTCTTCGTCAATTTTTAGTTTCTTTATAGCCTCTTGGTCTTTAATAAGTTCAGCATTTTTCAGGGAAACATTAAGTTCATCACAAACACTACAGGTATCTATTTTTGGCGGCTTGAACTTAATATTGTATTCTTCAGTAAAAATACGCCTAAATTTATCTGAGGACACATAACTTCTACCTTCATTCAGGCACTCTTCCTTGAACACCTCGTAACATTTCTCTACAGTGTATTCCATCGTCATGAAGAAAACATTGGGATTGTCATTTCGTGAATAGTGACTCTTATATTTGGGTAGCCTCTCAATAAAATTTCTAACAAATTCTATCCGGTCATCACTCTACTTCTTCTTGTGATTTAGTGAGCTCCTTTTTTATCTAATTTTGGAGTAAGTGGTCCATTTTTTATTGTCTTAATAATATTTTCCTCTGTTTTTCTGTAATCCATGTATATTCAAAAAGGCTTTCTTACATACTTGTACTTTTGAACTGTTGGATTTCACATAATAGTAAACGGTGTGACTTCTTCTTGACTCGCAGTTTCTTGGCTTTGTACTACGACCTTTATTTTTCACTTCTAAGGAGCCAAATATGTAGGAATTTTGAAGATTATAGTTTCCCATTTCCCAGAAGTTTTTGAAGATACATCGCCTTTCATCCTCAGATAAAATAGTAGAACATTTTTTTGCAGCCACAATCCGCTCCCATAATTTTCTCTTGTTTTTCTTGTCCCTTGCCCTTATAGGTTTTGTATTTCTTCCCACTGTTCCTATTCTCTTTTTCTTCAAGTTGTTCACTTTTGCCTCTCTTACGTTTTCTTCCTTTATGCGCCTTAGGTGTTAAATTTCCCTCTTGATTATTTACTTCTTCAGCTTCAATTGCATCATTTTCATTGTCATTGTCTGTACTTTCAGTATCGTCGTTACTGCTTGACACTGAAGGTGAGTTGAGGAACTGCAGATTCAAGTTCTGTAAAAAAGAATGTCTTTTAGATGATGGATTCGGCTGTTACTAGGTGAAAATTTATTTATATCAAACACTAATGAAGTATGTATCAATTTTCAATTTCAATCAAAATTTTAAATTTTTCATCTAAATAATCACATATCATTATTTACATACTACACTTAACCTTAAAAATATCAATATTTTTCGTTAAATTACCTTAAATTTACGTTTTTCATCTGTAGTATTATACTCTGGATCTTGGTCAGAGTCGTACAAGTCACTTTCGCTATTTTCAGACATATTTTCACTATGCTTTTGTGCACCAAAACTACAAGCCGCACGTGAACTATCCGCCATCTTTGACTCTTACCACTGTTTACATAAGAAGAAATGTTACTTCACACAAATCAACCACGCAAATGTGGCGCCATCTATTAAGATATTGTGAAAAATTAGAACAAATAACCGTTTACTGGTCCCACATACCATTGTTTCAACCATAATGTCAAGATGCAAAATTTTGTCAGATACCATTTTTTACACCCGACCCCTTCATTTAAGAATGTAAATATGCTGCAGATATTTGGTAATTTATATTTTTCATAAATTTTGTTGTTTAAAACATACATAGCACATCCTACCTCTAAATTTGTTTTTGAACCGTCACTATATATGACTGTGTGTTCTGTATAGTTACCTACAATAGATTTCAAGAGAATATTTATGATTTTTACTGATTCTAAGTATAGTACGTTACACGAGTTGTAATCCCATTACGCACTCGTAAACTTTTTCACTTCGTGCGTAATGGGTTACTTACAACTATTGTTACGTAATATACTATTAAGAACTATGGTTAAATAATAAACTGAATATTTTATAGCATGTGTCTTTTTTATAGAAGATTCACTTTATTTTTGCTTCCAAAGGAATAAATACCTCTCAGCTGTTTTGAATTATGTCTGTTATCATTGGGTATGGGTGAAAGACCCTCATATTCTTCATGTCACTGATAAATTTGAAGACGATGAATATTATTGATGGAACCGACTTGCTTTAATTAGTTTTAAAGCATTATTTATCGACGCAATATTGCAAGTCCCCCATTGTACCGCTACAGTATTTGATGTGACACATCATATATTTTAATAATCTTGTTTTATTCTGACTTGAAGATCGCTTAAGAAGCTTGTCCTGAGAATATTAAGATCAAGTTCGAATAAATAAGTTTTTCATGTCACATTTTTCTAGTTTTGCAGATAGCGATGTTTATGCCAAATTTCGAAGTAAAAAACAACTTGGCAATAAATCAGATAATAAATTTTCCGATAACTCAGGCTACCACGAAGGTACCTATTTACATTTTAAAATGAAGAGTATTATACACTGCCGGCGAAAAGCTCATCAGATGAAATATTAGAATATGAAGTCTAAATGGCGTAGGTGAGGTTGAATATCACTACCGGCAATACAGAGCTAAACTCAAGATTCGGTATTCAGATAATCAATGGAAAATACTTTCTGGTGCTATCATCTAGAAAAATTTTTGTTCTGCGAGTACTGGCTGACATTGTGACTAACATTATGTATCACGATAATAGCACATCTAGGTGAGATTACACAAAGTAGAGAAAGTACATTATTTTTCCATCTTCAACTTCCCCCTGAGCACCCACCAATACGCTTATCAAACTGGCAAATCCACAGATTTAGCGTTACACAACCTTGTTGAGAAAATCACACAATCCCTTAACAACAAGGAGATTGCGGTGGCCATATTTCTTGACATCGAAGGAGCATTCGACAATGCACTACCGACCTCCATTGTTTCAGCATTGGCTAAAAAGCGTATTAAACCAACCATTACCGGCTGGATATATGCCATGCTTACTAATAGAACAGCCACTACTTCTCTTCAGGATGAGGCCATTAGCTTTAAGGTTTTCAGGGGCTGCCCACAAGGCGGAGTACTATCTCCCCTAATGTGGTCACTCTTAATAGATGACTTGCTTAGCGCTCTCGAAAGAAGAGGGGTGAAACTGCAAGCGTATGCAGTCGACCTTGTCATCCTGGCAAGGTCGAGTCAGGAAGGATAGCATATAATATCCTCCAAAAGACGTTGGATGATGTCTACAGTTGGTGCCAGAGGGACCCTGGTAAAACTGTAATAGTCCCCTTCACTAGAAAAAGGAAATTGGAGGAGTTTCCACTACTTTCCTACAATGGGGAGGTTATTCCATTTGCAGCGAAAGTAAAATATTTGGGGATTATCCTAGATACAAAACTTACATGGAACGCTCACTTGGAAAAAGTTATCCATAAGGCCGGGACATGTCGCAGGATCTGTGGAAAATCTTGGGGCTTGGGACCCAAACAAATCCATTGGATATATGTGATGATTGATAGACCAATGATCACATATGGAGCTATTGCTTGGTGGTCAAAAGCATTACAGCAAACGGCCCAATCAAAATTATCTGGAATACAGAGACAGGCTTGTCTGGGAATTACTGCAGGTGTATACGGGCGCAGACCTAGGTCAGAAATTCCAACCTCTCTAGGATCCTATGCAACCGTATTTCAGGTGAAAATTTACGCCATTGCTTCATGTGTGGAGAGATTGGAGCAAACCAATCTCACACATGAATCAATAAAAATTTTCACGGACAGCAAAGCGGCTTTTAAAGCACTTAGCTCTTACCATGTGACGTCGAAACTAGTTTTAGACTGCCAAAAAAGACTCTGCTCAATAGGAGAACTCAATAGAATATCGCTGGTCTGGATCCCTGGCCATTCTGGCATGGATGGAAATGATCTTGCAAGGGAGGGTGCCACACGCGTTTTTATTGGACCAGAACCTTCAATTGGCATCGCGATAAGCTTTGCCAAACAAACACTAAATACCTGGGCAGCAAGAAGAGCTTTCGACTTCTGGCATAATTTACCAGGATTGGTTCATTCAAAGACTTTTATACATCCTTCGAAGAATGTCTCCAAAGAAATGTTAGACTATAGCAGGCATGACCTACGTTGTCTAATAGGCCTTTTAACATGACACTGTCATCTGAATCATCATATGCTAGGCTGGACTGTCGGAAGATACGACTTGTTGTCTCTGTCTGGAAGATGATGAAACAGCAGAGCATATAATTTGTCTCTCTCTCGCCCTCGGGCCTGAAATATAATTCACCAAACGAACTACTCGGCTTTGAAGAAGCTGAATTTGTTTGGTGAAATCTGAATAGGTATGAGCCACAATAGACTCTTACGAGTCGCAGTGGAGGGCCTTATAGACCCACTCACCACAAACCTAACCTAACCTCCTTCCTGAATGGACTTTTAGTTTCAAAGTTACTAGCAGTTTTGGTTCTTTTTAGAGCTGGTTGTTCAATAGAAATTTAATTCGCTGATCAAGTAGAACAGGCTCAATATTTAGAAATGGACTCTGAGATCCAAATTTATAGTATATTGACTAACAAGGGCGATACACTCGCTCGTGCGGCTAAAAGTCTCGGGCCGCTAAAAAGTGTTTTCTGCATGTGTGACACACAATTGTTTTTCACCTACCAAATAAACGAAAAAAAAAAAGAAATTATAACAAGAATCTTTGATTTACACTGTGACAGATGGTGAAAAACATTAAAATCGTGTCTTTAGAAGTTTTCCGCCCACTGGCTGCTAAACAATACTTTCCGCCCTATTATTGGTGTTCATATAATTGGTTTTCCTGTAAGGTAGGCGAAAAATTTAATAACTTCATACTTACAACATGTTTTTTTTAATATTTCTTACTAATTCCAAATTTTAATTAACGTTTTCCCGGAATAAAAAAATCCTCAATTTTACTTAAATATATTCGGACCGAACCGCAATGGTTTTTCGCGAGCGAGTAAATGTTGAAAAGCTTTCATAATGGAAAATGTAGCATCATTTGAAATTCTCCAAAGGGTCTGGAAATGTTTACAGAGGGTTTATTTTTTCGGTTAGACCAAACTCAACTTCATTCGAGAAACTGATGATATCGATTTCTATTCTTTTTTTAGAGCTAGCTGCCAGAGAGGCATAAAAAGGGTAATCTGCCTTACATTAGATTTTTTTATTAGAAATCTATATAATGAAAGATTATTTGATTTCACATACTTTTTTTCAAATTCTCTTCACGTCAAAATCAACTAATTTCCGAATAGAATGGAATAACAATAAGTACCTATGCAACATTTCATAATTTTCCCGAAGAATGGTCCAGTTTGCCATAATGTTTCAAATTCAGTATAAATGTCAGATAGCCAAAACAGGCAAACCTACACATTTCCTGGCAGTCAGTGAGACAAGACAAAACTTATAGTCTGGCAGTTGACAGGTATATACTCCATGTTACCGGCAGATAGATTGAGATAATTTATTACAGCCATTAGTATGGACAACATCCGACATCGCTAACGATTCTGACACTTTGAAATTTATCGTAAAAATTAGTTTGAGAACATAGGGAGTCAATTAAAATGACGAGAGCGTTCCAAACACTTAATATATTCTTCCCAAATAGAAATTCATTAAGATATAACTTTAAATAGTCATATGTATAACTTTTTCCATTTAGAGCTATACTACTGTATACAAAATATCTAATGAATGATTTTCTATTTATAAACGATTTTGGTATAGGCAACCAAACATACAGTAATATTGAAAAGAAGCCGTATTTTTTTTGTGTTACTCACTTCTCTAATAGGTTATTAAATATCTAAAGTATGTACTTTCTTTCAGAAACAATATTTTTAAGGGTAATTCATAAATATATGTGTGTTAGGAATGCAATAAAAAATGGACAAACTGTGTTGAGTGTTCCCTCTATTATTGCGTATTTAATTCCATTGAGATAATATGGCACCAAGTTAAATCTCATGCTAGAAGAAATAATACTCTTCCCAGTTGAAGCCCATCTGAGGTAGAATTAGTAAAAAATATATCGAGTAAGGTTTCTGCAGACAGTTGGAAAAAGTGTTATTTATGGAAGTAGAAGCCAATACTATACTTTGAACTAAACTATTAAATTATTAAATTATTTCCACAAAGTTACCAACTAAATGGTATCAGGTCGAAAAAAAAGCTTCTAATTTTCAAAAGTGGTGATGTAATTCGAAAGCTCTCATTCACACATCATAAATCACGAAACAAATTCCACACAGCACATTTCATCTCTAGAAAACTCACTTCAAATCAATTTGCGCCAAAGTTACTGTTAGCAGAAAGATATTAAACTGGCTAGATCAAAAGAAAAACAAGGAAGGAAAAATTAGAAACGGGAAACAGGATAGGTGTACTTCAATCGTGTAGAGAAGATATACAGAGTGAGTTTCAAGTATAAAACGCCTCAATTATCTCGGATACGGCGTGCCCGATTTCTATTAATTTTGGGTTTTGAGGATTTTATAATATGGCCGATCTTATGGTAGTATTTACATTGCTGTCAGATCTTTCCTTTTGTCGGAATAATAAAGAACTTTTGAAAAGCCAGAACAGACATAATAATCGAAACCTCTCTACACGAATGTGTAAGGTATAAATTCTATTATTTATAAACAAATTCTGCCCATTTCTTTTTGTTTCGTACTATCTCTCTAGCCTCTTTCCAGTTTTTTTTCTTCTTATTTAGGCACTCCACTACCTCATCCCTCCAGCTTTTTTAAGTCTTCCTCTAGCTCTCTTCTGTGCTGATTTCGCCCCCCATATTCGTTTGGTTTTTCTGTCATCCTTCATCCTTATTAGATGTCCGAACCATATAGGTTGTTGTCTTCTATACTAATCATTATAGGTTCTACTTCAAGCTCTTTCCGAATATCTTCGTTTCGTATTTTGTCCATTTTTGTTACTCCCTGAATTTTCCTTAAACATTTGATTTCTGTCGCCTGTATTCTGTTTTTTTGTTGTTTGGAAAGATTCCAGCTCTCGAATCCATACACTAGGACTTGTCTGTAAATTGTTTTGTAAACTGTTACTTTTATTTTTTTACTGATTTCTCTTTTGCTCAAAAGATTCTTATTCAGGGCGTAATACAGTTTGGTTGCGCATTCTATTCTATTATTTATTTCTGCATCGTTTTTCTCTTCCTTTTGATCTGTAACTCCCAGATATTTAAAATTATCTATCTATTTTATTTCTTTGTTTTTCAATTCTCTCCTAACTTATGTCATCTTTTACTCTGCTTAAGCGCCATGTCCCATATATCTAAATTTTGTTGCAGGTCGTTTTCATTTTTGGCATATATTATGAGGTCGTCAGCATATGCGCATTCTGTTAAGTGTACAGGTTGTAAATTCCTATACCCTTTTTTTTTCGGGCCGAGATGGGAAACTCATGTTCGAATGGGTCCAGGACCCAAACAGTGTTGGACTCATCCCCAAGGAGATGCCTACCAACCAAACCCACCTCAAACTCGACGTTACCCCCGCCTCGGAATCACTACCCTAGCATACTTCGAGACAGGCGGCGGTCCCTCGCACACTCTCCGCTCACACCGTCATCTTCTCCCTCCTATCACTCCTGCCTCTCATGCCATATCGAGTCCTTCTCTCCCCCTTACCATGCTCTCTTCTACTCCACTCACCTCCATCCATTCCTCCTCCCACCTCAACATTATCTCCACCATGTTTTCCCAGTACACCGCCTCCCCTAGTTTCCTCTCCAACTTCTTCAGCACTTCCTCGTTCCTCCAGCATCTAAACACATGCCCCACATCATCCTCCACTTCATACCTCTCGCACACACCAGTCTCTCGTTTCCCAATCTTGTGGAGGTACCCTACTCTCGACCCATGTCCAGTTAGCACATGTGTCAAGAAGTAGTTCACCTCCCCGAATTTCCGGTCCATCCAATCTCTCCTATTCCCAATCGCTCCTTTTAGCTCCTCCCACCTTCTCTCCATTTCCTCCTCCATCCATTCCCGTGCCTCTTCTTTGGTCGCACCCCTCCAGCGTTTGCTCCTAGCTCTAGCATTTTCTCACGTCCAATGGGTAGGACCTTGCCAGCACCGCTGCTGCCAGTCCACTCACTGTCCTGTACCCCTGCACCACCCTCAGCAGTATCCCTCTCTGCACCCGCAGAAGTGGCCTAACCCTCGCATTCACCCCCGCTCTTTCACCCCACACCTCCGCACCGTACAGCATACTCTGCTCTACCGTCCTACCAATTACCCTCCTCTTCCACTCTCCCGGCCATTTCACATTACACATCAATCTCCCCAGCCATGCTGCCCTCACTTTACCCTTCTCTGCCGCCTTTACCATATGGGTTTTGAAGGATAATTGGCTATCCAACCACACCCCTAGGTATTTCACAGACTCCTCCATGCGAATTCTCCTTCCCTTAACCATCACCCCCACTTCCCTTGCCCTGCTCCGTCCCTTCACTAGCAACCCCACCGTCTTATCTTCCGCTACTTCCAGTCCGCACCGCTCTATCTTCTCCACAATCTTCCTGTACATTCTCTCCGCCTTTCTTTCTATCTCCGCCTCTCCCTTTGCCGTACATACCAGACACACATCATCCGCATACACCGTAATCTCACATCCCTCTTCACATACTATCCCACAAACCTCATCAAACACACACTTCCAGAGCGTCGGTCCAAGAACCGAGCCCTGAGGCACTCCAGCCTCCATCTCATATCTCCTCCCTCTGGAGTCTACAATCACACGCCCCGTCAGGTAGTCCTCCACCAGGTTAACCAAGCCCTGCTCCACTCCAAGCCTCAGCAACGCGCTCAACACTGCCCGTTTGCTGACACTGTTGAACGCGTTCCCGACGTCGAAGAACACGAGTAGGGCCAATGTCTTCTTCCTCCAGCTGCCCTCCCTAGCTCTTTCCACCAAACCCATCACCTTGCTCAGTGCCGAGATGCAAGATTTCCCCTTCGTGAACCCGTGCTGGTTTACCCTAAAATCCCCATTCCTACCAACTTCCTCCTCAATCCTATCCCTTATTATCCCCTCCATCAATTTACCCATACCACACAGCAGGCTGATAGGCCTATAGTCCCCCGCCCGCTTCCCCTCTCTACCCGCCTTCTTCATTAGTATCACCCTGGCTACCTTACATCCTTCCGGGAACTCCTCCTCCCTCAGCACCCTGTTGAATAGATCCCAGAAGTACACCCTATTGTCATCCAACAGCCTCTTCACCATATCACCCCTCAGGCCATCTGTCCCTGGGGCTTTTCTCACTTTAATGTTTCTCCCCCAATCCTCTACCTCCCACTTCTCTACCGGCCTTACCCCCCTCATTTTCACTACCCCCCTTGTATCTTGGATTTCCTGAATTCTGCCACCCACTCCTCCTTCTCCCCCTTTGAACAATTTCTCTATTATCTCCTTCTCCCAATCCTCCTCTAGAACCTCGTTCCTATTTCCACCCATCCTCTTCACCGCTATCTCATACGCCTTTCCCCATGGATTCCTATACCCTACATTCAATTTCTTCACTCTTCCTTTTGTTTCTTTGATCACGTCGTCTTATATTATATTAAATAATCTAGTGCATAATACACCTCTTTGTCTTAGTCCTTCTTTCGTGATAAATTCTTCCGATTCTAGATTATTAGTTCTCACATAATTTGTTGTACAGGCATATATACTTTCGATATTCTCCCTCAGTTTTTTATTGAATCCTCTTCTTCTTAAGCTATTTCAAATTGCTGTCCTCGGTTCGCTATCAAATGCTTTCTCTAGATCGATAAACGCAACATAAACATTACTATTGTATATTTTTTCAATCATCTGTTTGATAGTGAAGATTTGGTCTTCTACTCCTCTTCCTTTCCTAAATCCGCTTTGTGAATCTTCGAGTTATATATCTATTATGCTTCTCAGTCTATTGTCTAGAATTCTCTCGTATATTTTGGCAACTATGGATAATAGGGTGATGCCTCTGTAGTTTTTGCAGTCAGGATTGTTACCATTTTTGAAAATTGTTAGGATTACTCCTATCTCCCAGTCTTTAGGTATCCGCGATTCTTTTATTGCCTTGTTAAGCAGACATGTCAAGACTTCCGTTCCATTGCTTCCCATCTTTTTTAGCATTTCTGCCGTTATTCCGTCATGTCCTGCAGCTTTGCCTCTTTTTAATAATCTGACTGCATCTGTAACTTCTTCTATTTTAATATTTTTATGTTCTATTTCATTTTTGGTGATGTCATGATCCACGTGTTCGTTTTTCATTTAATGTTCTCTACACCTAAATTCCATAATTTCGGAGTTATGGTAGTTAGTCAGAACCCCGCATAACTGAGTAAGGCTATATACAACGGGGTGCGCCAGTTGCTCCGAGGTTGGTTGGCGATTGAATATCCTTCGACCATCCATCCCAAAGGCACCGACCAAACCGTTGGATTGGGGGGATTTTTATAGTGGTTCGGGCGATTAAGCCCATGACAGATCACTCCCCCTGGAGACACTCTATTAGCCATTGGAACGCACCATGTCGGGTATGAAGGATTAGGGGTGCATCACTTCCAGCCTCCTTCGTCCATCCCCCCAAGGCACGACTCAGTTAAGTTATCTATGGTCATTAACACAATACGTTCCCGAGGCTTGACCCATTGTCAGTTCCAAAAATTCCCAAAATCCACGGAAAGCAAGTTCTCTGATCTTCTTTGCTACATTTAAGTGAGGTGGTTAATCTGTGGTGATGCATTTGAGAAAGTGTGGAACCTAACTACATTTACATTATCTTCGCCGAAGTTAAAATTATACATTTACATGGCTTTGATTGAATAAACTCGTTTAATTTGAATAATAAAGAAGATCCTAATAAAAATATCATAACAAGCTTTACTGTCAGTAAATTAGTAGAAAGTTTATCGAAACTGCTGCAGTAAAAGATTTATCCAAATCATGGAGCAGAGAACCTACAGCAACTGAAGACAAATCTTTAAATTTTTGTTTCATGTCCACATTTGAGTAGTAGAAAAATTGGGAATTTTAGAAAACATACAGTGAAGGCGATTACATCAGATGCTTAAAATGTTGTTCGTTTACTTCAATACAACAAGCCATGCGATTTTTAAAACTTTGCGTTTCTGGATCTCGAATTCTTAGACTTAATTAAAATCAACTACCCTAATTTTCACTGAAACAACCACAAACCGATAAAAACTTTTTCTCAGAGCAAGTTGCCTGCTTGACAAATGGTGACATGTGGTCGTCATGGTCCAATTCCCTTTCACCAACTTTTATTTTATTCTAGTTGGGTATTTAAATGCGGAGGTTGAAGTCACTTTTGGAGAACAAATTTATTTTCGTTCTCTGGATAATTTTGCTTCAGCCTCGGAAGAGATCGTTAAATAATGTATTCTGCCGACGGAAAAATATCATTTATGTGGCAAATAAAACGTAGGAAATGCAAAAGGTATAATATGCGAGGGTTAGACTCTATTCGCTTAGCCTTCAAAGTAATACAGTTATATTCGGCTGTTTCATTATGAGAGGTGAGTGGTTGTATATATTGTGTAATATTTACCGTACAACTTCCGGAAAAAAATTTCAAAATGTTGGAAATTATTTTGAAAATTTTATAACAGTTAATTTTAGCCAATCAGATGCCTGCATTTTGACATGTTGCTATGACAATAACCTAATTTCAAACAAGATTCGCCATCAAAGGACGTGCGGTTTAATTCCTCACAGACGTACGTTTAATAAATAAAACTTCTAAACTTTCTCATTGAATTAATGGAATTTTATTGAACAGTTCTTAATAGTGAGAAACAATTTCCTTGAAAATCTACGCATAACAAATAAGGAAATAAAATTTTCAACAAATTACAAATCTATAAATACAATATTCACAGAACTAAAGTGGCAATACTGTTCACTGATCGTGACGTTGACTGATGACAAACTTCCTCGTTCAGTTCTCACAAAATGGTCTACGCCACGAGATATATTCAAGTGAAATTATTTATGATTGAAAGAATAAATAGTAAGAATCACAATTATAAATTGGAAAAATTCTTGGAGTCTACCAAAGAAATTTAAGTATTGCTACTAAAGTTGTATCATTAGTCGAAACAATTTTAATATGTTTATTGATAATAGTTAATCACTAACCTTTGGGTCGCATTTAACAAGCAATGCGATTTTATTTAGAGTTAATCAAACATCAAAAGTTTAATCTTGATTTTTTTTCCAGCAACAATTACTTTTTTCTACTAGAAATAATAGTAATTTTCAGAATGCCATTAGGTAAAAGGAAGGTACTGCATCCAAATAATATGCTTACGTAACATTTTCTTGTACTTCCTGTACTTTGCCCTTTGCCCTTTTTCATTCTTAAAACTGTTCGTACTCCTTTTCGTATCAATTTGCAGATTTTACAGGAATTAGTTTCCCTGTTGCTTCCCTCGCCTTTAAAGCAAATTCATCACAAGGCTTCGGATAAACGGTTATCTCCAACTCGTTTATTATTTTTGAATTTATTGGCATTCATATTTACATCATTGCTATGTAGAACTGGTAGTGTGATTTTAATACAAAAATGCGCCTAATAATGTCAAATATTGACGTTATTGAAATAATGAGACGTAATAATGGAAAATTCAGTTTTTTACAGTATGAAATAAAATACGTTACGTGATAGATCCGGTAAGTCTGTTACAGTACTTATTTAGATATTCAGGACACGGCTCCTTCGTCGCCTCGTTCTTAAACTCTCTCACTCTTAATCTCATTCGTACTGTAATACTTGACTTACCGGACTAATGATGTAAATTACTATTTCGATACCCTAAATACGCATGTTAAGTTAGGGTTTTCAGTAAGGTATAATGAAAAAAAGAATATAGGTCTATGCCTGAACGCGTTGCACTTTTCAGCTACTTCGGAAAGATCTTATGAAAAAAATATTTGCACTAATTGAGTGGAACAAGTTGAAGCATTAGTCCGAAAAGATCAGACATCTGAACCGGTACATATTTTTAATGAATTTAATATTTGATTATTATTTATATATCCATTGATAAATCAAGTTTGAGTGAATCTTTCATTTTAAAAATTCACGACTCCCTGAATAATAAATAGCTGTTTGAAGTAGGGAAACCGAACAAGTCTGCTGATCGGATTTCCGTATAAATTATTGATTTCAATCAATGATTGTGTTATACGTGCTTGTCCCTGCTAAAAAAAAAGATTGGATTTGCCACCCTACTTTAGCGGCATCTTCAAAAAAAAATGTTTTGAATGACAGGCAGAAAAGGGACGATATTTTGAGAATGTTAACAACTGATATTGATTGACTGGTTTTAAAACGACCAAAGCAACGAGGATTGTCTTTTCAGTTCTTGTAATAATTATGAAAAAAAGTGGAGTTCATAATGTAGTAAAGTTCCATTGATATTTTTACTGTATTGTTAATTATGCCTGACTTCCTGCTTTTCACTTTTTTTTTATTTTCTCACTTGTTCAATTTCTGTTCAGTCTATTTGTATGTTCAACAGCTTTTGTTTCGGTGCTATACTTCACTGCATAACTTTAGTTTAACGTCTATTAACTGCCATTCCAAATTCTTTAAAAACCGTGTTCCAAATTTTTCTGGTAAATACGTCTTTTTTTCTGTCACAATAATGATCAAATCATCTGCAAAAGCTCCTCTTGATATATCCACTCTTCTCAAATGTTTTGTCATTTTGGTTGACGACTCAGTCCCCTCCTTGTCTCCCTCTCTCTTGTGTTGGAAAAGGGTTTTTAGGTTTGTTTTTGTATATTAGACATATTTGCGGAATGCGTAGCGCATATAAAATCCTAGGGTACAATACATAGAAGACTACTGGATAGAAGAGAGACACTTAACTGATTCCTGCAGATATCCTTAAATTCCTCCAGGAAATAGTTCTAAAGGAACTACTAGTCCCTGAGAGTTCCTCATGAACTGAATAGAAGAAAGGGGTACAAAAGATCTCTTAGGTGTCAGTGAATGTCTCACCCCAGTATACATACCAACATACATACACGCAAGTAGATTTATCACTCCATAATTATCAGTCTGGTCTATCCCTCTGTAAAGTTTTTCGATAGCTTAACCAGAAAATAGGAAACTGACTATGGATCAGTCTTTCTGCTTACTCAAACCAAATACTCAGGATCAAAATTACTTTGAACTTCCATAAGATCATAATCATCTCGTTTCAGTATCTGTTTTCTTTATTATTTGTTTGTTGGAAAGCATTTCGTTTGGCTTCAAGGTTACTTTTAGTCTTCTCCATATCAGTAGCTCGGTATGTCTTGTCACGGTCGCCCAAAATTGTAAGGTTTTCCAAGAGCTTAACCAGCAAATAGTATCAAGATACGCGAACCCAATATACTTTTCTCAGCAATGAAATTACTTCTAAAGTATTTTATTCTGACAGTTACAAGTAACTAACATAACTTTTCTATAAATACTAACTACCTTTTTGGGCGTCGACCCAGCACTGTAGCTTCGGATGCGATAATTACAACCAAGCAAGGTCGAGCGAGGCTTGTACTTGGATGGATGACCACTAGGGAAACACCGTCGTAGAGCCCGTACAGCCTGCAGCGAAATACCTTAGATTACTAGGGTCAGTAGCATATCACAGCTCGCAGGCATTATACCAATGAGCACGAGGTAATGTAGATATGCCATCTTTCGGATGAGACCGAGGTCCCGAGTCCATGGATGTTGGGCTCGGTAAAGATCCCTACCACTGATTGGAACACTAGTGAGTTCGGTAAAATTTCCGGTTAGGGGTAGAGTGCTCCCGTCGTCGGTGATTAGCCTCAGCTGCAGAAGTTAACTACCTATCTTAATCATTTCCTTTTTATATATTATTGGAACTCTCAAGGCTGTTTTCAAATATTCCGGAATCTGTTTTTCACTCCACTTATAATTTTTTTTATCCTTCTATCTAGCCAATTATAATTCTTTTTAACGAATATTCCAGCTTACCTGTAATAAAAAAAACATATTGCTTTGAACAATTAAATTCCTAATAAAGCTACTCTCTCGCGTAAAATCCCGGAGGGCGGCTCTAAATTATGCGACAAACCATTAAAAACCGTCTCATGTTTAAATATCAGTTTCTCTTTCTACTACAAGAAACTGCAAAGCAAGATTAGCATAGTGATTTATTCAGTATCTTAGACACTAACAAATTTAGTGTCAACATGTATGCTAAATTTGGTAAACATCGCATCTCTAAAATATGCTGTGAACGTAAATTACACATGTTGGTTTAATCATCAACATAATTAGATCAGATTCCACCGAAATTAAATTATGAATAGGTAGGTAGGGATAAAAAATAGTTAGGGTGATAATTCAGTTGCCTTGATTCCTGCTACGAATTTTCAACATATTTGGTAAATTTTACATTGGTTGAATAAAAACTAATGACTGTTTAGAAAAATGGATTTAAGTAAATACCTTATTCCACTAGCTAGATATAGACCCTGAGGGATGGAAGGAGAAACCTCCATCCACATAATTGCGGATTGCATGGTAATACAGAAAATCCTAGGGCAAAACACCTACTGGATAGAAGAGGTACACTTACCTAAACTAAAGCCTGCAGATATCCTAAACTTCCTCCGGGAAATAGGTCTAAATAAGCTACTAGTCTCTGAGACTTTCCTCAGGAACTAAGTACAATAGATCTTTTAGGTGCCAGTGAATATCACCCCAATATACTTACATACATTCATCCACTCTAAATTTCCATAGATTTCTAAACCATGTTTTTTATCTACTTCATTTTTCCCTCGTTAATATTCTCAACAACTGATACATCATTCTCTAAATATTACACTAATTCAAAATTCCGAACTGTGGATCTTCTATTGTTTATTGAGTATACCGTAAGTTAACATGGTCATTGAGAGCTACTCAGGTCAGAGAGGAAAAAATACTACCAGAATGTACTCATGACCTCGTGTATCAATCCCATCAGCTTTAAGTGGCTAGTGAATACACATTGATCACATCAGGGGATCCGCTAGCGACATTAAAGTTTACTTAGGTCATTAATGGATGATTTGAGAAACGCCTTTAAACCATCTACCTTGTACTGGTGAGGCGCAAATAAGCCGAAACCGGTCTACAATAAGTTATGTTTTCCCTTCTAATTACAAACCAGAATGGTTTTGGTTCCATCTTGAAGATATACCAACCCCGTTTAACTTAGAAGTGTAATTCAATGTCTTTCGGGGCATATAGCCCGAGAAGTAGTTGTTGCTTCTTAGTGAACGGTCTCTGTTCTTTGAAAATTGTTTTTCAAAAACTTTGTAATGCGTTATAATAGTATTAACTATTAACTTTGACGTCTATTGATCACGCTTTACTAAAATATGGCAATGTTTTACAGGTTACTGTAATTAAGTAAATAACTTAGGCCTATTTTTATTTTTATAATGTTTTCAATTATTTCTCAAATTATTTTGATTGTTACCCCGAATTTATTCATTTTGACAAAAAAATTACAACAAATGCTACCTAATTCCAGTTTTTTTGTGTGTAAAAATAAAGTAGTAAAACTTCCTAAACACCTTTTTTATACGACCGGACCTGCAATAAAGACCTCCCCGACTGCCAATTGGCGTACGTTATTCACCACAAAGTAATTTCGTGGATTTATGCCGGCTACTTATTATTCCGGGAGCAATTCATCCGGCTCTGGAGAAAACGGCGAAAGTAAAAGTATCCAGAACATCCATAAAATAAAGCCCCACGATTGGACGGCTTTATATTTTGACAGGCATTTATCAAATTATTTTTCTCGGAACGGAAAACTTTGGATTCGGGTGATGAATATTATGGATTTTTCTATTGGTTTTGTTGAATGTGATGAACATCAAAAATAAGAGAATCTTTGATTGTGTTTGAGGGTTACTTAGAGAAAAATATTTCATGATGATGAATCATAATTTTTCCTTATCTCAGCAGCATGAGAAACGAATTGCAAGACTGATTTATTTTGAGAAAATCGGAAATTTTCAACACGGTTTATTTAACAATAAAATTATAAAACCTACATCGTGTTTTCTATTTTAATATCCATTGGATTCTCAGCAGAACATTCAATGTTTTGCAACGCTTAGAAAGTTATTTGAATACTTCAAATATCTGATTTTTTTGAGAATCGTAATATACTTTTTCGTCGACTGTGCACATTTGAGCTTTTCTATTTATAACCGATTTTGGTATAGGCAACCAAACATACAGTAATATTGAAAAGTAACTGTATACACTGGTTTGTGTAAATTTGACTTTTTAGTTTTTGACGCATCGTCACTATGATAAATGATGAATAAACTATGATAATTATAATTACTTATTAGTAAAGCCCGGATATGTAGATAGAAAAAAATGGGAAAAAAGGCGCCTTTAAAGGCAGATAAAATGGCTGAAAAAGGCAATAAAAATGTAAAAAGTATTCTGATCATCATGTTGAGCAATATATGACCTGTCAATTTTAAAGATATCTGTATCCGTAGAGTGGGGAGGGTGAGTTTAGGCCCACATCACTTAGGCCACATGTGACCCATTGTACATCGTCCCGAGGAGTTGTCCTCCTAGGTCATCGTCCATCCTGTCCTTTTCAGGAAGGTGGACAGGTCACTAGGAGACATCTCCTTTATATCGGCAGGTGTAGGCCAAGACTCAACGAACATACAATCTCTTATTGACGATAACTCCGGGCACTCACATAAGACGTGCCTGACAGTTTCATCTTCTTGTTCACACATTCTGCATAGAGGTGTATCCACTATAGCCCCATAGTATGCAGGTGTTTCCTTGGTTGACAATGGCCAGTCAGAAATCCTACTGTTAAGCGTAGGTTTTTCCTGGTCATCCCAGCTTCCCAGGATCGCCCAAGGTGATCCTGGCAAGACTGCATCCTTTGATTCCATCCCATCTCTTTAGGTATTGAGCATGGGTGTAACGCTTGGCTAGTTCCGCAATTGTCGAAGTCGTCAGGTCGTGGGTGTCACTGAGTCCTGAAATTTTTAGTCCAGCCGCTTCCCTGGCTAAAGAAACGGCAATGCGATTACCTTTACTCCTGTCGTGCCCTTTAACCCAACTCAGGATAATATTGTTATCTACCGAGGCGTTAGATAAATCTTGGTGGCACTCTAAGAAAAGCCCCGATGTTGTCTGTTCAAGGCTAATAGGGCTTGTCTGCTGTCAGTGCAGATTGTTATGTTTCTGCCATAAATTCCTTTTCTGGTTAGCTCTTTTGTGGCGATTGACAAAACCAGCCAGCTCTGTTTGAACCACGCTGGTATTTTTTCCCATTCCCCACTTAATTCCTGGGCTAAGTGATTTGGAGTAAACTCCACATCCTGAGCCTTCTTTGGTTTTTGATATCTTGTTATTTACCTTGCTATGTCAGCAACCCCATTTTTGTACTTGCTAAAGCTTTTTAAAAATGATTAAATCCATTTTTTTCATTATTTTTTTTCAGGAATTTGAGAATATTGAAAATATATGAATTGTGAACGAGTCTTATTTTGATGGGTTATTTATATAAATAATTTGCAGAGAAACTATTAAATTGGAGTTTCACCTTAGATATACTGTGTTCTGTTAACGCATTGGCAATTTTTCTGAATGCTTCTGCCCAAACGAGAAATGGCAGGTGCTATTATTTTTTTCCGAGCTTCATTATTATAAACAGTCATATATAGCTTTGAAAATACCTCAGCAAATCACTATTAAGAACCACGCGTTGAGCAGAATTGCTTTTTTATCTCAGGGCGACTGCCAGATGACGTAACATGGAGTTGCCCTTTACAACAAATAATTCAGATTTTTCGAACAGTTTATAGGTTAAACTCGGTTAAAGCCAAAATAAAGCGTCTTCTTTTCTTATTGAATGCCGAAATACAGTGTTGCCAGTAGTTAAATTCAAGCTGCTGGAAATAACATTGCTATTGACAAAACCATGAACCATTCTTGCTATGAATGCAGGAACAGAATACACAATTTCTTGGCAATATTGCTGTATGTCATAACCATGACAATATTGTTTATACAACAATGTTTTCAGCAATATACAAGCAGAATAGCATTGATTATCTAATTTTTTTGCAATAATTAGTCCAATTGGATCCATCAGTTTTTAAATGTTAACTTTCAATGTTTCTTTCAATTCTTCGGAATCGGATAGTAAAACTTTTTGTTTTTTAAGTTTTGAAATTCTATCAACGATTATCTTATAATTGGTATTAATGTAACTTAAATATTGATTTATTTTCCCATTATTCAAAATTTTCTTAGCTTCTTTAGTGGCGGACGACGAATCGTCACTGAACTGTGACATAATATTTCTCTAAATAATGTGAAATAAAATAACGTTGCTTCAATCCACGTACCCAGCGTGTAATTATCGGTCTAGGAGGGAGGTACCCACATCGGGCAGTATTTCTCGATAAACTTGTACCCTTAAAGGAGCTTTAATAAATACTTTTTTCATGATATTAGGTTCGCGGGTGCAATTCAGAACCAGTGCAGGGACTATTCGCATGCGCATTATAAAAAGTAACATTCGCGGTTATGTAGTTCTGAATTTTAAATAATAGTTCGTTGTTCGCGGATCATATCGGATTGGTTCGTTATCGATTCGGAATCACTCCTTGCGGTTCTCTGACTCAGGTAAGGACTGAAAGTTCGGTTCTACTGCTCATGCGCAAATGATCGATATGTCAGTTGTTTTCTTATTTTAGTTGCTTATGCTTATGGTTGTTTCTTTTTTCGTTTGTGGTGTTATAGTAAGCAAATATCAAAAAAGCTAAAGTCACTTTTTTTGTTTTCGTTCAGGTTGTGAGATTTGTGGTTTTGATACCGTTTGCGGTATAATCAAATTATTTGATGGTTCGTAACTAGGCATGCGCTCTAGATAATTTAAAGTTAATTCCGAACTGGTTCGGAATCGGTCTGCATATGCTATCCATCAATTACAGACAGGACTATGATACTATCAAAAGAAGAAAAATTTATGAGGCAATGGGGAAGTTAAATATACTAGTCAAATTGAGAAGGCTAGTGGAAATGACCATCCGAAAAAGCGAGAGCAAAGTAACTTTGGAGGGTAGTACTTCTAACGAATTCAAGATAGAGAAAGGTCTGAGACAAGGAGACCCATTATCCACAACCCTCTTTAACCTAGTTCAAGAAATCACACTAAGAGAAAGTGGTATAAAAACCCGAGGTTTAATTTATGGGAATAAACATCAATAACCAGCATATGCCGACGACAGAGTACTCATGGCAAGATCCAGGAAAGAACTTCTAAGCATATTTAAGCTACTGGAAGAGAAGGCAAGAGAACATGGTCTAGTGATCAACGAGAAAAGAACAAAATACATGGTAATGAAGGACAATGAAGTAACCGATATTATTATAAATTGTAATGGAAATAATAGCTACAGAATAGAAAAATTGCATCAAATCGAATATTTGGGAGTCACTATCACAAATAAAGAAGACGAAGAAAGAGAAATAGAAAAAAGGTTGACAAAAGGCAGTAAAGCAGAAGGAGTGGTATCAAAGATGTTAAACTCAAAAGACATAATCACGAACAGCTAAAATAAGAATGTACCAAACAATAATAAGACCATCAGTTACCTTCGCTTGTGAAACTTGGAAAATGGACAAAAAAGAGCAGAATAAACTAGAAATATGGGAACGTAGAATGCTCGGAAAGATTTACGGTGGAATTAAAGAAGATGGAATGTACAGAAGAAGAACAAACAGAGAATTATGAGATGGTTGGGACATATAGGTAGAATGACAGAATATAGATGGGTAAAACGAGTGCTAAAAGGTGGAGAAGGTGGTAAAAAGAGAAGAGGAAGACAAATGAAAAAATTGTTGGAGGAGGTTAGGAGAGACCTGAGAACAGTGGGAATGAGGGATGGGAAAACAAGGCGAGGAACAGAAAAAAATGGAAAGAGAGAGTGAAAGATCTCGAAGCCGAGGGCCAGATAGGCCTATAGCGCTGATCGACCACGGGGGCTATTAGCGACATTGAAGTTTACTGAGATCATCAACGGATGATTTGAGGAACGCCTTCAATTTATACACATTTCATGAGAACCTCAAAATGTTTGCTAGTCTCAAGTTTACAAAAAGGAAATTGTGCCAGTCATTTCACCACTAATTGCGAACATTGAGTGAGTAGGTGCTTTACGATGAGCACTCCGTTGGAATGATCGCACTTTGGTTTAGAATAGATGCTGAGAAGATACTATTTATAGTCTAGTGTAGCCGAAGCGTAGATGAGTTAGTAGCACTTAATCAAGGCGATTTTTAGGTAATACAGACCTCATCCTTGTGGACTTGTCATTCTCTGGGTCCTGTTTGGGATATTTTGTCTACTTCTTTGTTTCCATGGATTCCTATGTGGGATGGTATCCAGATGGAGGATATAGAAGACAAAGGATGATCATAATGTCGGATAGTCAAGCAGCCATTAAAGCACTGAGCTCTTGTGTTATCAGTTCCAAAATGGTGTGGGAATGCCTAGGAAAACAAAATGAACTAGGCGAGAACAATATAGTCACCTTACTGTGGATTCCAGGACACATAGGGATAGAAGGAACTTAAATAGCAGATGAACTAGCAAAGAGGGGGCCTGAAAAATCTTTTTGGGGGCCGGAACCATTTTGCCGTATCAGCTCCAATGTAATATTGGAATAAATAGGCAAAGCCGAAGAAAACAGAAGATCTGAACATTGGAACATTAGACAATCAGAGATTCTTCTGGGTGAGTACAACCTGTTGAGATCAAATGAATGCATAAGTCAAAGTAAAACTGCACTTAGAGTTTTAACAGGCATCCTTACGGGACATTGTCGCCTGAATGGGCACCTGAAAAAGCTCAAAATAGTGGAGGAAGAAGAATGTAGATTCTGTGGCATGGAAGAAGAAACCTCCATCCACATACCTGCGAACTGCACAGCAATTCAGAATCTTAGGGCACAACACCTTGGAGATTACTGGATAGAAGAGGAACATTTACCTAAGTTAAAGCCTGCAGATATCCTTAAATTCCTCCGGGAAATAGGACTAAAGGAGCTACTAGTCTCTGAGAGTTCCCTCAGGAACTAAGTAGAAGTAAGGGGGCACAATAGATCTTTTAGGTATCAGTGAATGTCACCCCAATTTACATACTTACATATATACATCCAGATGGAGACAATGTCCCTTTGGTTTTACTGGGTATTGTGATGAACCTGTTTGATTTCAGCTTACAACAGAATAGTCTGGGTAAATGGTTGGTTGATTTTAGAAGTGTTGAGGGAATCTGAGAGGTTGAGGTGGTAGTGAGCATTGGATGCATTTATAAGGATTAAGGCTTGATATGTTGCATGAAGTTCTGCGGAGTAGATAAAGTAAGCTGAAATTGTAGAAATTAAGTTTTTCTGAACGTTGCGGAATTGTTCGTATTTATTAAAAAAAACTCATTTCAATCAATGCAGAATGTCCTAAAACTACTGCTCAAATTGGAGATTTTCCTCACGAGCTATAACGTCATATCCCTCCCTCAAAATTTCAGAGCGGTTATTTGTACCGACGTGATTTTTTCTTATATCTCATCAAACCAACTAAATCAATTACTGTTGAGGGATAATGTTCTCCCTCTTATCTTTAGGGAGAAAAAATATACAAGATGCATAGCCCGTCGGAATTTGGAATATTTTCCGCCTGGCGCTACATGACGGTTAGAGTTAGAGATCTACTATTCAGGCCGGAGCATAGAGATGATCTGAAAAATATTTGAAAATTTTAAAAATTGGAAATAAGAATGGAATTTTCATAATTATTTTGGATTTATAGTAAGTTTTGCAGATCGTTTGATTAATTTGTTTCTTATTCTCAAATCACCACTCACGCTCCATTAACTGCTGGATTATAGTCTATGACAGATGCTATGGTGATGACCGATAAGTTTAGCTCTCAGTCATACTCAAATGTTACTTATAATCCGCCCTTTACCTATATCCCAACAGCTATGAATCACCCTGTATACTGGTTAAATAAAAAAGCAGACGAGACTTCTAGAATTCAGACGGAATCGAACTGGCTTAAACATACGGAAATTTTTCCACGACAATATAGTTTAGTTGGCAATATTATTTAAATAATTTATTTTGTTTCAGAGGAAGATTACGATGCTTTTTGTTTAGCCTACATGTTCACGTATCGAGATTTTGAGATGGGAACATTGGGATTGGCTTGGACTGGCGATTTGAAAAATGCTGGAGGCGTATGTGAAAAAAACGGAGTAAGTATTTTTGGTTCAATATTTAGATGTTAAGTAAGGTTAGGTTGAATGTGTGTGGTATCCAGCACTCAAGTGCGATTTGCAAGAGTCTCTTGTGGCTCATCCCTATACATATTTGACCAAATAAGTTCAACTTCAGAATATACAGAGCGAGTTTTAAGAATGGAACGCCTCAATTATCTCGGAAATGGATCGCACGATTTTTATACATTTTGGTGTGCAAGGGACTTGTGATCATCTACCAACAGTCCAAGTCTCACTATTCGATTATCCAGACAACAGTGGCCTGTTAAAAATTCTGTTGGACAGCGCCTGTTTCGATCTTACATTTGTTTGGTGACATTTTTCGAAGGATTATGCCAGAAGTCCATAACTCTTCTTGCAGTCCAGGCATTAAATGTTTGGAATACCGTGATGAAAAGCCATTTGCAGGATTCGACTCGATGAAACTACCTGCGGTACTCTCATGAGGTGCATAAGATCCTAGACAAGCTGATGTCTCTGACCTACTGCCATAATCTACACTGATGGTGTTTTTGAGCCATCTGCATACCGATTATCTGCTTTTAGTAGCTGCTCATTACGGAGGATGCAGTCATCTCCATTCGGAATCCGGAAGGTATAAGGCAGATCGTAGTTTACTATTGGGAGCATTATCAGGTAATTACCAGAATACCTACCGTGAATTTAAGTGTCTTCCAGCAATCTGCCTCGCTCGGTATAAGCCTGTTTTATGCATTTGGAAATACGCGCAAATCTAAATGCTGTTCATCTAGTCTCTTCCCAGAAATATATGGAGAGGAGGTAGGTCCAGGATTTCCATGATGGTGTGGTACTGATGGCACCAGTTATTGCCAGACAAGCATGTCTTTGTATAACAGAGAGCTTTGTTTGGGCCGTTTGCTGTAATACA
Organism: Lochmaea crataegi; assembly: GCA_947563755.1. Classification (NCBI taxonomy): domain Eukaryota; kingdom Metazoa; phylum Arthropoda; class Insecta; order Coleoptera; family Chrysomelidae; genus Lochmaea; species Lochmaea crataegi. The sequence goes on along the minus strand of OX387424.1, from coordinate 53,394,864 downwards.
AAACAATCGAAAAACTAAATAAAGGGTAGGGCACATTCACAGGAGGACACCATAAAAAAAAGTATATGGATGGATCTTAAGAAACCTCATTATAACGTAATAAAGGTCCAGATAATAATGTAAGAATTTTAAAAACAAGTCCAGAACCTAAATTATCCAATTAAAGCCCAAATTATTGATTATTTTCACAATATTGCTGCTTGACATTTAATTTCAAAGTGGACCATTTATTGAACCGGCAATGTATTAATCAAACCTAAGAAACTTCAGAAACTTCAAGGCATGGTTATAGTTCAACAATAACGCGGCACATAGTAAGAAAATTGCGGTAGTTAATGAACAATTACTTCCTAGACATATTGAGCCTCTATTGAGGGGATTTAATTAGTTTACAGATGTTTGCTTTGGCTTATTGTTTCTAAGCAATGAACCGTGAGTTCTGGAATTGTCATGCTAATTTTAGATTGAGATATTCCTTAATGATAGCCAGAGACGGATTTTAGAGAAAACGGGAAAACTGTTCTTACTGTTGGTGAGCAACTTCTTAATGAATTTAATTGGGCTGTTCAAAGTAGGGCGAAACTAGAGAATCACTTAATTTCAAAGTTCTGTTTGTTTTAATAAGAATCACGATTAATAGAAATATCGGCCACAAATAATAGTTATTATTATACAAACATGCGGTGTTTGCGTTTATTTTTTTTGATTACTTTTTCAAAAGCTTCGTATGTTTGTGTTCCTACCACCTATTTGACCTGCATTTTCACAAATCCATTTCAAACCATTGTCACAATACGAATTATTTTCGATTTCGGCGAAATATATTTTATGGCTCGTCATTTTTTTTTTTGACGAACTTTATTTTTATATCGAATTGTTCACTATTAATCATACATTTTTTATGTTTTTGTCTTTTCAATAATTATTCATTCATAGCACAGGGTTTCCAGGAACTTTGCTTCCAAACGCAAACTACAGATACTAGATGTAATTGTCTTCCACTCTTATCCAGATATTTATGCTAAATCTTTTATGGCGTGTGGATTTTCACCAATGTACACACAATGATGTGCATTTTGTAAATCAATAGCTTCGTTTCAAGTAATTTTGGTTCTTTTTGAGTTGGGAGTTCTGGAATAGTTGACACTGAACACAGTTTACATTACCGCTACACCAACACTAACACTCAACACTATCTTACTCGCGTTTCGATAACCAAGTTATCTTCTTCAGAGACTGAAGGTGAACTTAAAAATGCTTAAAAAATTGACTTAAAGCGTCATCTTCGAAGAGAGAGAAACTCTTTGATAAAGATAGAGTCCGTTTCAATAGAGAATGGGCCACCTCTACGTCACAGCAACATGCGTTGAAGTAACGTCATAGTTGAAGCCATGTTGGAATTTGACGTTGGGCCTTTAAATCATAGGCGTTACGATTTTAATGTTATTGGGTATCAGGGATGTGGGAGTAAAATTTTAAATTAATTTCAATAAAATGTTTGAATATTTGGACAAGCAGCTACTTTGTTATATTAAACCAGCATTCATCCATTTTTAATTTTTGCCGGGCACTTCAAATAATTGTATGTAAATATGTATTAAGAGCAGTAAGTAGGATAAGAAAGATATTAAAACAAATATAATAATGAAAATTTTTATTTAGATTACCAGATAACAAAATAAAATAGCGTAGTAGGAAATGTCAGTTAGCCAGCAAAAAACTGTTCAATGGAGCTCAGATGGAAAGGTTGACACTTTCATCATTAATTAGGAAAACAAGAATTCAAAAATAAAGAAAAGTAGAAAATAGATAATACACAATATTCATTTTTCAAGGAAATTATAAAAACTAATCCGGAAGTATACTTCTTACCTTGTATTGTCTAATTATACAAGGTGTAAATACACAGATTCCCAAAATTAATTGGGAGATATACTTCTTACCTTGTATACACTCTACTTTTCTTCATAATAAGCTAATAAGCGAAATTTACTTATATAATAATACATTGAGTCATTCAATTGGATTATCCCATCGCCTCAATTCCTATCAGACTCGCTGCATAATTCAATTCCACTTAAAGCACCATTTTCACTATTATCTGAAATATCTTCATCAGATAAACCTGTATTTACAACAAACACAAGGGAATCTCAGCCTCATCAAAAAAAGGTTCTTTTTTTATCCACATATCCTTACGTTTCTTAACGTGTTGACAAATAGAACACCACTATCAACTGCAACATCGTCAAATTTTTGCCTGGCCAAACTTTCCACATCAGCTAATTCAAACGAGGTGTTATTGAAACGAGGAGTTTTTTGCCAATGCCCATATTTTTTCTATCGGGTTAAATTCTGGATGGTATGGTGGCATCCGTAATACTCTATGACCATGTTCCTCCAACAATTTATCTAATTTACTGCTATAGTTACTTTTCAGTATTCGCCATAAAGTAGTCCTGCTTTTGGTAAAGTCATGGATGATATATTGTTTTTTTTTGTAGAATACCTACACAAAAATTACAATTAATGGAAGTTATTTTTGATTCTACTATGAAAACCTACACTTCAAAGTGTAGTTCTCCATCTCTTAATCTATCTTGAACATGCTTCCTGCGTTGTCTTCTCTTATGAGGAGTTCCACAAGATGTTGATGCTCCTATGTCAATATTTAATCATTTTCTCTGTGCTTTTAATCATTTTCTCAGTGTATTTACTAAGTTATCTGTCAACGACGGTCTCTCAAGGACATAAATTTTGGTTGCCAAAACATAAAAGAAAATGCGTCGGGCTTCGCTTCTTGTTAGCTGGTGTATTCTTTGTTTATACTTCTAGTTTGTTAATATTTAAAAGAAGCCTTGAAGAAGAATCCAAGGCAGTCCTATAATAGGGCAAGGAAATTTCGCAGTATCATACCGAGTGTATTGGATACCATTGATTTAAATACAACTGTAAAAGTGAGGTTAGATAACCAAACATTAATTCTAACTTTTTAGAAAATGTTTATTTTTTGTCAGTCATTACTTTACAAATAGCGGTACAATCCACCGTATTCACTGACTTGGCACTTGAAAAATATCTTGAATCTTCCAAAAAAAATAAAGAGACTCGGTTTAAAAGGTCATTTATAGCAGAATATTAAAAAACACAATTGTAACAATTCAATAAGCTTTTCATTGAAAAATTTCTTATCCGGTAATCCATGCTCGTAAACGCTGATCCTGAATTTTGTAAAATTGTATTTTTACAACATAACTCGCTACTCCGTACAACATCCACTAATAAAATTTGATTTGATAACTCCTCCCTTGTTACGCAATCAGCACTCCGTGAATACGATAATCACTATAAAATAAAATGTGAAATCGCATTAAGCAAATAAGAATTCCAACGCCCCAAGTAGGTAATTTACAAAGCAAATTTAACCTAATCCGTAAGACAGCACTGCCTAAAGGCTGTGAATCTCAATTTACGGGCCGGGGAAGTAAAAAGAGTCTGATTTTGAAATAATTCCGTCAGAATAATATATGTTTAAGGGGTCCGATCGTTTTGGGTGTTTTCTGCAAATTAACATTCTCCCATGGTTAATTTAAGATCAGGCTGGTTTTGCATAAACAATATAACGTACGGTAAGTCTTAGCATATAAAATAATACTTTTTGACACAGTTTTTGCTTAATTCAAGCCTATACATACAGTACAGGGTATCCCAAATTGGATGGTTTTGCAAGGTATCTTGAAAATTAGAGGAGATAGAAAAAAAGTAGCTACTTATCTCAAATATTTACTTTATCTTACTACATTTGAAAAAAGTGCAGAAGAACCATTGGTAGAATAACCGAAGGAGAGTTCAGTGCAGTATACAATTTATTTTTCCTACGACCACCATCCGAAACACTATTTTGCACATTGGTTATAGGTAATACGCAAAATTAACAATTTCTCATAGCAACAAAAGTTATGGGAAAAGTGGCATAAGGCATAGCCAAAGTGACATAAAGCATAGCCAAAGTGACATTCGGCATATCCAAAATAAATGCCTACAGCAAATTGTTATTCTGCTTATCTGTAGTCTGTAGTATCTAAACAATAATCCTGCAGAACAGTCAGACTTCTAATTCTTTGCTAAGCATATGATCTTTATTAATTTATTCAAATGAAATGCAGAAATTGTACTAATTTTCACCGCCATAAGCTATGTCAAGTTATAATAAGTGCTCATAAAAAAGTACCGTGTGCAACAAAGTCTTTTGTTTGATTTCTGGATGGTGGTCGTAGGTGCGCAAATGCTAATTTCTCACGAGTGTGAAAGTGAGAAATTAGCATTTGCGCACTTGTTACACAATACACTATTTAGGGGGTGCGGTTAGTAGATATGACCGAATATAGAAGCGTAGGTGTTATAGGGGATCAGTTTTGAGGGGCTGACTAACAGATCCTTTAGTTCTGTTAGGCATCCACCGCATGGCGACACCGTCGCTGACTAACAAAGCTATAGTGCGTTATAGGTAAACGCTGTTCGCTTGTTCGCCCCTAGTTTTCAGCCACGCGCTCTCTCTTCTCAATCCCCCGACTAAAAAACGGCTTTCTCGTCCATCTGAGCGCCATCCCACGGTCAGTTCGAAACCTTTCGGTCTTACGCATTGGCTTGCTCTTCTATAAGCGTCTATCTTCGTTGGTATGACATAAACTTGGGTATTTTCAAGTGGGAAACCCTGTATATTTTGGGTTTTTTGGTTTATTTTTCCAATCCTTTTTCACCTCATATGGCATTTTATATTTCTATATCTTATAATTTCTACTTTAGGGTGACATATAATGACACCGCAAAGCTATATCAATAAATTTTAGTTACCAAATAAAAAAAAAATAATCATGATACCACGACGCACGTGAAACATTTTTTCGGATTGTAAGAAATGGACTGAAAATTTTCGGAAAATTATTCTCCCTAGGGTACCTATTGAAATCTCGTTTTTAATCTTAAATTAATAATTGCAAAATGGGAATGATAATGGGAAATCAATAGTAGACAAGATATCCAACTATAAATTTTAATTCCTATCTGCGTATTAGAATACGGAATACATAATAAATACAATCATTCAGATGATAGACGCATGTTAAAAACTGAGAATAAGTATATTCTGTAACAAGGTTAGAATGAAAATTCGATGTGGAAAGTTCCGACCGCGAGCCGAAGGCGAGCGTGAGGAACCACGAGCATCACGAATTTTCATTCTAACCGAGTAGCAGACTATACTTTCTCCACGATCAAAGATTATAAATATATATATTTTTAAATGGAAATGAACAAAAGATAAATATTTATTAAATCATTGAATCATTTTCAGCTTCAATTATTATATCAATAACTTCATCTTCGCCTTGAGTCTCACAGTCTAATATTTTATGGTACTTCAGTAAAATAAGTAAACAATGACCTACATCTTAGTTTTTAAATGTATCTAGAAAAAACCGCATCGATGGTAGTACCATATCTCGTGGTTGGTATATTTCTATAATTTTTCATTCGAAGATCAAATACTTCTCTCAAGTATTCAATAAGTGGAGTAGATTCTTCTCTTGTCTACTATTGATTTCCCATTATCATTTCCATTTTCCATTTATAAGTTAAGGTTAAAAAGCGATTTTAATACCCTAAATAGAATCATTTTCCGAAAATTGTTTATTACATTTATTTCTTACTTTTTAGTTCGATTTACTATAAGGTGTGTTTACGGATTAATAGGATTTATATTGAAGGTTATTCATCTACAAATGTCACAAATAAAAATTATCATCGTGTCCAGGATTCGAACCCTATGCCTACAACTCATAATTTTCGGCATCCAAAACTCTATACCGTTCGGCTACGAAGACATATTATTTTTATATTGCAAATAGAACGTATGATGTATGTAAAGCGTTATGCGATAAATGGACGGAAAATTTTGAGGCGATGTAAAAAAGTTCCTTTTAATGTTGTATGATCTTTTTAATATTTTTATATATTTTTTTAATTGACTGATTGAATCAATAAATAAATACACATATATTAATATAAGAATCTATTTTACTCTGAATGAAACTTCATTTAACAAAAAAATGTGTGAGCCGTCACGGGACGCCTGGCAGATGTGAAACATCGAAATTGTTTTGTATAAGTTATATGCATAAAAGAACAGATATGTGAGTGAGATATGGAAGAGAGGGGGAAATGGGGGAGAAAGATGGGAGAGAGAGAGAGGAAGAAAGTGTATTGCTTGTGATTACTATCATTATTTTAAATTGTCAGAATCTAAGACGGATTCGGTAAGGTTCGCGACGCTCGGAATATTGTAAGACTTCTTTCTCTTATTAGACCATTTTTGACAATTTTTCAGAAATTTTGACCATTTTTCAAAAATGTTGACCATTTTTTCAAAATTTTTGACCATTTTATCAAATTTTAACAATTATTGACCATTTTTGATAACTATTGACCAATTTTGACAATTATTGATCGTTTTTGATAATTTTTCAAAATTTTTGACCATTTTAGGCTATTTTTCCAAATTTTAATAATTAATGACCATTTTTCCAAATTTTAACAATTAATGACCATTTTTCCAAATCTTTACAATTATTGACAATTTTTCCAAATTTTAACAATTATTGACAATTTTCGAGCATTTTTGACAGGTTCTGACAATTGTTGACCATTTTTGACAATGTTTTTAACAAAAATTTTGACAATTTTTGACAATTTTTAACAATAATTGACCATTTTTGACAGTTTTTTATAATTATTGACCTTTTTTGCAAATCTTTGACCATTTTTGCAAAATTTTGACAATAATTGACCATTTTTTCAGAATTTTTGACAATTTTAGACCATTTTTCCAAATTATTGACCGATTTTGACAGTTTTGACAATTTTGACAGTTTTGACAATTATTGATCATTTTTGACAATTTTTCAAAAATGTTGACCATTTTTTCAAATTTTAACAATTATTGACCATTTTTGACAATTATTGACCAATTTTGACAGTTTTAACAATTATTGATAATTTTTGACAATTTTTCAAAAATTTTGACCATTTTTCCAAATTTTAACAATTATTGACCATTTTTGACAATTGTTGATCATTTTTGACAACTTTTCAAAAATTTTGACAATTTTTGAACATTTTTCCAAATTTTAACAATTAACGACCATTTTTCCAAATTTTAACAATTAATGACCATTTTTCAAAATTTTAACAATTATTGACAATTTTCGAGCATTTTTGACAGGTTCTGCCAATTATTGACCATTTTTGACAATTTTTCAAAAATGTTGACCATTTTTTCAAATTTTAACAATTATTGACCATTTTTGACAGTTTTGACAATTATTGACCATTTTTGACAGTTGTTTATAATTATTGGCAATTTTTTTAAAATTTTGACAATTTTTGAACATTTTTCAAAATTTTGACAATTTTTTGACCATTTTTCAAAATTTTAACAATTATTGACCATTTTTGACATTTTTTCAAAAATTTTAACCATTTTCAACAATTATTGACCATTTTTGACAGTTTTTTATAATTATTATAATAATTATTATCATTTTTTCAAAATTATGACAACTTTTGACCATTTTTCAAAATTTTAACCATTGATTATATTATATTATTGACCATTTTTGACAGTTTCTGACAATTATTGACCATTTTTGACAATTTTTCAAAAATTTTCACAATTATTGTACATTTTTCAAAATATTTTTTAATTTTTGACCATTTTTAAAAATTTTATATTTATTGACTATTTTTGACCATTTTTTAGAATATTTTTTTGACAGTTTTTGGGCATTTTTGACAGGTTCTGACAATTATTGACCATTTTTGATAATTTTTAACAATTATTGATAATCTTTTCAAAATTTTGACCATTTTTCAAAATTTTAACAATTATTGACCATTTTTGACAATTTTTCAAGAATATCATTGACCATTGTTTCAAATATTTAACAATTTTTGACCATTTTTCAAAATTTTAACAATTTTTGATTGGTTTTGACAATTATTGACCATTTTTGACAATTTTTCAAAAATTTTAACCATTTTTCAAAATTTTTGACAATCATTGACCATTTTTTAAAAATTTTTACAAATATTGACCATTTTTCTAAATTTTTAACAATTTTTGAAAATATTTGGCATTTATTAACCATTTTTTCAAAATTTTGACAGTTTTTGGCAATTATTGACCATATTTGACAATTTTTGACCGTATTTCAAAATTTTTGACAATTTTTCAAAAATTTCAACATATTTAGCAATTATTAACCATTTTTTCAAAATTCTGACAATTTTTGACCATTTTTGATAGTTTTTGACAATTATTAACCATTTTTCACACCTATAGGTGTGCGAGCTCAGTGCGGCAAGAGAGATTGCGCACAGTCGCTTGCGCATGGCATCGCGTTGCCCCATCTCACACACTACCTTGCGCCTATAGATGTTTCACATCAAAACATAACGTAACGGTCAGATTTTTTGCTGTGCGATCCCCCTCGCTCCAACCTAACATAAAGAACTAAAGTTCTAACAATTGTTGAATGAATATCCAAATTTAATACGTAACAAACACAAATTATTGGCTTCACTTGGAAAAATAGAACAGCATCAACCTAATAACAACAAAATATGAAACTAATGACAATAAAAAACAATGTTAATAAGGATTTTCCTCCCAATTATAAAAAAAGCTGCTTAAAATGTCCCCAATGTTGCTGGATGATTAATTGGCCATTCTTAGGTACAGATCTACAACATCCAGCATCTGAGTAGGTTTTAGTTTTCGAAACTCCTGTTTATTATTAAAGTCACTCACATGAATATATGAATATTAGTTTTTCGAATCCCAAAATGAAAAAATCGAGAGAATCAACTTCTGGCGTACGAGTAGGGCACCTTGATGGTCCGTTGGCTTCGATCAGGAAATACTAAATGCTGTAAGATCTGTATCTAAAAGATGGCAGTTAATCATCCAGAAAAATGGAAGACATTTTCAATATTTACTATAGTTTCTTCCTTTATTTTTTGAATACCAGATTGCAAAAATTTATAACATACTTCCTGAACATCTTAAACAAAAATCGTTAAAGCTGCTCTAAAATCACCCTTGTTTCGCGAATAACGTATTTAGTATTTTATTCACAATCACATTATAAGTTGCGTTTTATCCACATAAGAAAACTAAACCCTCGAGCTTCGCTCTCGGTATAAACTTTCTTGCGTGGATAAAACACTATCTAAAACTATTATTTAGTCTACTCCTCGGCACCTCAGCCTTTAGGCTTTTTGTGCTCTTGATTATACCGTTTATGTGAAGAGACTAGTAGCCCTTATCAGGCTCAATAGTCTTCTCACTAGGTCCTTCTTGGAGAAATCTTCCCTTGAATACTCTAGTCCTAGGAGTCTATATCTCCAATGAGACAGTGCTTCACATATATACCAATTGTATGCATGTGCTTCTTTAGGGTACAGTGACCGGTGAGTGATCCCGTCACTTATTTCCTTATCTGGCCCCTGCTGAGGTTAAATATTTCGTTAGTCAGCGACTCCGAGGGTTTTTTGACCAAGAGTTTGCTGAGTTCCTGTTTTGGCCCATGTCTCCAGTACGTCTGATGTTTAGATTAAATCCACCGAGATGTTCAACCACGTGCAGCAGATTTTGATATTCCAAATACTGGTTCAGGACCAGTGAATGCAGTTTCAGACCCCAGGGTGTCTGCCTTTTCATTGCCCACAATACCCTTGTGCCCCGGGACCCACTTAAGAGTCACTCTACTGTGGTTTGCCAGGGTTAAAAGTTTTTGAAGGCTGTCCCAGACCAGTCCTTATTGTCCTTAGTTTGTATTGTATTATTATTATTATTATTATTATTATTGTATTTCTACTGCATTGTGTTGAGACCACGTATTATACTTTTTATAAATTTTGTGGATCAATCGTCGCCTGAGATAGAAAATAGGAACTGCCCATATAAATGTGGTGTGGCTGTCACCTGATCTTCGATGCATTTTTTCTTCCTTCTATTAAATTTGTTATATATTACAGGTAACTTCTAACATATACCCAACTAAAAGTTTTATACAGATCAAATGGACTGTTGGCTTCGAAAATAACAACATATTTTCAAATTCCTACTTTAGATACCTATAGCTCGGAAATGAACGGTCGTATTACAAAACTTTAAAAAGTCTAAATTGCCCCGGGATGTTTTCTAAGAGAAAAGTGAATCTTTCGTTTTGCTTTAGGTGGAAATGTTTCACATAAAAAAATTAAGAAGAACTGAAAAATTGAATATTCAATTTGTGGGAATAATTGAGTGAGATTCATCTTTAGCGTTGAATTTGCCAAACAGAGACTGGATTTAACGACACATTTGGCTAACCGGCCCTACAGCTAATCTCTTCCTGCTTTCTGAACCAGGATAATTGTGTATCATTATCCTGGGTTAGAGTTCCAATTTTGCCGAATATGAAATCGATGAATGTAGTGGCATACCGCCAATTATACGATTCACGGGAATGTGAAGTCACTACATAGGAAAGTAGAAAGGATTTGCACATAAACTCCTAAAACTAGTATTATCCAAGTACGGTATGCAAATCACCCTTTACATACTCGCTTCTATATTTTGCGAGATAACAACTAGAAATAGTTTATGCCGACAGAGAAATATATTTAAGAGTTTTAGAATGACACGAAAACTTAATAAGTTTCAATCATTAAATGAATTATATAAATAGCCCACAATCCGGGCCATACACATCAACATCTGAATCGATTATTTTATTGGCATCGTAACATCAGATTCCACATCTGGACCACCTAAAAATGGAGTTTAGTTACTTTGATCAGGGTTATAATTTAATTTAATTTTTTATCGTTTAGCTCTACCCAAACCTACGCTTAAATTGAATATAGAATGTAGAATGTTTTTTTCTCAACTTTGAGTGAGCCAACATCCATATAACTGCGTTTTCCATTATTTGTAACAAATTCAATGGTTATAAATGGGGTTTCACACGAGACGAGATAAGGCGAAAATTTCTCATTTTTTTGGCTTTAAAATAATATAAAAAAAAAACATGAAAATAAATTCCGTAAATTGTATTGTCCTTCTTGACGGTCCATGTGCAAATCAAGTTTCATCAAAATCGGTTAAGCCGTTTCGGAGATTATTCCGAACCTATAAACACTACAATTTTATATACTTTGTAGGGTGTCCGTAATTTACGAAATTAATTATGTTTCTTGCAACGCCCTCTAAATTTTTAGTTTATCATCTAAAAAATAGCCTAAGCCCTTGATATTCATAATTATCCTTGCCCTTCCATTTAAATTACATGGGATTTTGACACTTTTTACAAACATTTTTTTCTTTCTTGAACTAGTTTTTCCGTAGCAATGACAAACTCATATCCTTGTCCAGAATTGAACGATCTACAAAAAAAAGTCTCTTAAAATTTTTCGATAAATTTATTCCTCCAAAAGTTATTCAACGTCAAAGTTAACCTCTGGGTAAATTCTTAAATGTTTGCACTTTTACGGCAAATAGTATATTACGGACCGAGTAAGAAATGTCTCAGATCACATGTAATTGTCGGCCGAAGCGAAGCTGAGAAGTCCCGAAAGTTGATGCTTTTCGGCCGGAGGACAGAAAATTATGATTACTTTTTGTAAAATTTATCAAATATGTTTAACTACAGAACAATCGATAATAGTTATTTATGATACCAGTGCGTGAAGTGATACTTTTGCGCACGAGTTACGAAAATGAAACGCACGAGCGTAGCTAGTGCCTTTTTTCGCAACGAGTGCGCAAAAGTAATTCATGCATGAGTATCATACAATGTTTTATCTACGACCACATTAAAAATACTTTCCCTTAATTATATATTACATAACCTCTCTTTTTAATAATTGTGTTCGAATTATTGCCTACCTTCATCATAAGATATTCATTATCTGGTGCTCCATTTATAAAATCCAAAATCTGTTCCCTTGTGAAAATTTTTGATTTTTTTGGTTTATGGCTCTCTGATTGTCGTTTTATGAAGGTAATAAGTTTATGAAATTTACTTATATCAATGTTTAAATTTAAATTTATGGTAGTTTTCAACATTGAATAATGGGACCATAACGTTGATGATTTCCATTGACTTTTCCGAGAAATATGCAATAAGAACATTTTCCGTCTAATTTTTAATTTTTTTAGCGTTACACCAATCCAAAAAAAAGGTGAGCGGTCGTCGGACCGCCGACAGAAGCTTGCTTCTTATGCACAATAAAATGACCATTTTTCGAAAATTTTGACCATATTTGACAATTATTGACCATTTTTTCAAAAATTTTGACCATTTTTGACTATTTTTTCAAATTTCAACAATTATTGACCATTTTTGACAATTATTGACCAATTTTGACAGTTTTGACCATTATTGATCATTTTTGACAATTTTTCAAAAATTTTGACCATTTTAGAACATTTTTCCAAATTTTAACAATTAATGGCCATTTTTCCAAATTTTAACAATTAATGACCATTTTTCAAAAATTTTGACAATTTTTAACAATGATTGACCATTTTTGACAGTTTTTTATAATTATTGATCATTTTTGCAAAATTTTGACAATCATTGACCATTTTTTCAAAATTTTTGACAATTTTAGACCATTTTTCCAAATTTTAACAATTATTGACCATTTTTGACAATTGTTGATCATTTTTGACAACTTTTCAAAAAATTTGACCATTTTAGACCATTTTTTCAAATTTTAACAATTATTGACCATTTTTGACAATTACTGATCATTTTTGACAATTTTTCAAAAATTTTGACCATTTTAAATCATTTTTCCAAATTTTAACAATTATTGACCATTTTTGAGCATTTATGACAGGTTCTGACAATAATTGACCATTTTTGACGATTACTGATCATTTTTGACAAGTTTTAAAAAATGTTGACCATTTTAGATCATTTTTCCAAATTTTAACAATTATTGATCATTTTTGAGCATTTATGACAGGTTCTGACAATAATTGACCATTTTTGACAATTTTTCAAAAATTTTGAGAATTTTTAACAACTATTGACCATTTTTTCAAAATTTTAACAATTTTTGACCATTTTTTAAAATTTGAACAATTATTGACCATTTTTGACAACTTTAAAAATTTTTGACAATTATTGACTATTTTTGACCATTTTTAAAAATATTTGAGAATTTTTAACATTTTTTGACCATTTTTGAGAGATTCTGACAATTATTGACCATTCACGTTCCACACTTCTTAATAACAGTACAAAATTATAACAATTACAGAACCTTTGATAGAAAACAAAACAAAAAATTATCTAAGGAAACTTAATAAATATACAAATAAATGATTATCCCATTTAAAAAGCATTGTACTTTTTCGCACTCTTTTGGGTGTTATAATGAAACTTCCATTTAAAAATCATTGTTCTTTTTTGCACGCTTTAGACGTATGTATAAAATGTAATTTCACGTAGTAATATGAGTTTGTAAATGCTTAATTTTAATGGTGGTGGTAGATAAAAATTTTTTTAATACCGTTCTTGAAAAATTTCGAAATCATTTATGGTATTTGAGTCCTGAAGCAGCGGCCTTATCATTCTCGACAAAAATATATCTCTGAGTGTCAAGCAAAAAATGGTTGAGGCTTTAAAAGTGAGTAATGACGAACAGTTCGATATTCCTAAACGCTTCATTTTTAATCTAGATGATTTTAAATGGTTCACAAGTAAAAACATTGATTATTTTATCAATTCAAATTAATCACAATTTTGAAAGGTTTATTATTGGTGCAAGCTTTCTGCACTTAGACGGAACTAAATGGTTAGAAGATCCAGGATATTTGAGAGGCTTAGAAATTGTGAAAAATTTAAGAGTAGTTAATTATACAGCAGAAAGAGCTGTTAAATTGTCCGAAGAATACATTAATATTTTAGCTAGAAGTGAAGAGGAAAACAACATATGATTCAGGGTGAACGAGTATAAAAAAACTATCAAAATGTAACTAAAGAACCTTTAATAAAATAAATCAGGTATACTCAAATGGTTTAAAATCCATTCAACTTGAAATTTTTTTATTCCTTACCTTAACACCATCAGAATTATATATCTGTACTCCAGAGGTAAACTGTACTAAGCAAATTTTACAGACTGAGCAAACAATACGGCACGGCAGAACAGAGAATTTCCTGTTCTAAAGTGTGGGGCTGTTTTGATGAAGATAGTATCTTGAGATTTATACCAAGTCCACCTTTAATGGAGACTTTGTGACTTAGTACAGTTTACTGGTTTTTTGGTTACTCTGTTTGTCTGATTCCCCGTAAAAAGTTATGTCAGTTTGTCATTGCAACGAAAAAACGAGTTCAAGAAAAAAAAAGTTTGTAAAAAGTGACAAAATCCCATGTAATTTAAATGGAAAATGTATCGTCATTGGGGCAAAGTTTATTATTATTATTAAGGACTTATCATATTTTTTTAAGATGATAAATTAAAAATTTAGAGGGCGTTGCAAGAAACATAATCAATTTTTTAAATAACGGACACCCTAATACTAAGCAACCAGCAACAACTAATTTTCACTAACCTGATGAAAAACCATCTTTTGCTTGTGATTGAGAAAAGTAAGATTTTAAATATCTAGAATATAGAAAATACAAGAATGTTTAAGAATCACTTCATTTTCAAAGGAAACTATGAGGATGATTGGGAAACAATATGGGGTAAGAATTATCCAGGATAGAACTGAAGTGCAAATTAGACGACAAAGTTGGGGCTGTTAACATTAAGATAGAAGAAGATGGCTAGTGATGGACGATCAAAAAAGGACAACAAAAGGATTTTTATCGTATAAGATCACAAGACAAGGAACGGGAAGATATCGTTGAATAAATGCGACTTAAGTATATTAGGATTACCGAAAATATAATAAGGAGACAATCAATCAGATCACAGGTATCGTGTAAAAAAGAACATTGTTTTTCTGGAAATAACCAGCTCATGCAATACAACCTCTCAGGAAGTCCAACGAAAGTTGCATAATTTAAGAAATCAGGTATTTCCTTGTTAAAAGTTGTTGTGGATCTTCAATATGTAGTTCCCATAGAAGCGTTGAGAATGATCCAAGATAATGTCTAAGTTGTACCTACCTTTTCTCCCAACATTTTCTGTTTGTAGTCACTTTTCTGTTTTTTACAGTTTGTAGATTCTAAACATTCAAAACCAAATATCGATACTAGTGTGATACCAGGACTTGTCTCAAATGAAAATGGTACTGAGAGCTTATCTCGAGATTTTCTCTCAAGTGTACAAGTACCTTAATAGTCAGGGAGACAGCTGCACCTTTTGGGTACTCATTTCTGTATAGCTAGTTCTCGTTTGACCTTCAGTCGGTAAGATCACTTTGAAGATGCTGGTGCAATAAATTTATTTCTGCACATTTGAAACTGGTTTGTATAAATGGTTATGATGTTTATATTGTGTTAAAAAAATTGTTCACCTGATGCTTCGTAGATGCCAAGTTTTTTTCAGCTGCAAGGTGGCTGAAGGTAATTCCGTTTACTACTAGCGTTGATTGATAACTTATCAATCAACGCTACAAGGGTATGACTTACTCAAACAAATGATAACTATGTATTCGAATCGTGCTTAACACATATATGGTACGTCCATTTTACAAACTTTCAAAAGCTCTTCTTTTTAAATGTACAGAAAACATTATTTTTAAAATTAAAATTTTTTTATAACAATTAAAATGTAAACATCTTATCTGGTTGTACGCAACAAAATGTCAAATGCTTATCTCAATGGAATGTATAAATGATACTGTAGAAACGCTACTAAAGATATTTTATTTCTAATTCACTATTTAAATACGAATAAATAGTAACAATATCCAATAATATCTGCAAATTAATTAAGTGGTTAATGAGCTATGATCGAGTTAATTAATCATTCACCCTCCATCACACATACACATTTTTTTTTGGTTTGACTAAACAAAAACATAAAACTGGAACTGCTGACAATTAGATCACCGCTGCAAAATTTTCAAAAGCTTTGCCAAACCATACTTTTTAATTAACTTTATCTCTTTTTTATATTTCAGCATTACCGGGGCAGTATGAAGTCGCTGAATACCGGCATAGTAACGTTATTAAATTACGGAAAACACGTTCCTCCTGCGGTGTCTCATGTTACTCTCGCTCACGAAATTGGACATAATTTTGGATCTCCGGTAAGTTCAGTCACTATCATCATTATCTGATGTTTAAAGAAACAAATTTATGAGAAAAATTTTAAATGTAAGATCTTGAAGATATTACGTCTGTATTTTAAATATAATGTTATGTAAAATTTTTAAATTATATCAACATTTAGGTGAATTTTTGAATGCGACATTGTTAAAGATTTTGGGGTAGAATGTGAAGTCAAATCACTTGTGGCACGAATGGACAATTTGAAGTAAGTCCTTTTACATCGTCCACTCCTATCATGTGTCCAATAAAAGTTACCTACTTTAGCGATAATCTTAAGCTTGTCAAATTTCAGTCAACTTCGATGTGGTGGGGGTGATACAAATCACCCCCAAAATAACTTTCTACTCCTTTTTAACCGCGTTAGGCGATGAGTTTCAATAAAATACGAAACACATCTTCCATCAATTCTGTTAAAGAATGTTTATGCAAAATTTGAAGTAGATTGGATCAAGGAATCACGTTGTCCCATACAAACTTTACCCCCGTTTTTCACCCCCTTAGGGGTAGAATTTCGGAAAATTCTTTCTTATCGGATGTCTACGTCATACAAAGAACACACCCTCCAAGTTTCAGGTCTCTACGATCAGCAGTATAGGCCGTGCGTTGACTGCACCTGTTCACGCGGATTTTCTGGACATTACACTATGCTTTCCGCTATATTTGTGGTTATGTTCTATGTTGCCTCATGTACATGAATTGAAATAAAGGTATAAAGTTAATAATATGCTATCTGCGCATTTTTTATTTGTTTAGCCAAGAATGGGTAAAATTTTACAGAAAACATCGAGGTAGAAATAAAAGAATCTCAGCAGAGGCCAGATTAGGAAAGTGGAGGGATACTCGCCCGTCACTAAGGAAAATATTTATCTTCCATATGTAGAATCTCATATAGAAGCAACAGTGAGCACTATACATAAAATTATGTAAGTCCAAGAGAAAACAGCATACTTCCTCACCACGAAACACCCACTTTTCTAGCTTCCTATAATTATTTGCAGAATCTGTATAGGAATGAACATATCAGTCGGTTGTGCATAGAAAAGGAGAAAACAGCATCACATATTATCTTCAAATGTGAATCACTATCTCATTGGAGACATGTACTCCTAGGACTAGAACGACCAAGGGAGGATTTCTCCAAGAAGGACCTGGTAAAAGGACTGTTGAATCTGATAAGGACTACTGGTCTATTGGCATAAACGGTTCAACCAAGAGCACAAATAGCCTAAAGGCTGAGTGGCCGAGGACACTCGACTGGTTGTGCCGAACTAATTGCAGTTTCACTTGAGGAGCGAGACGTTATAGGCTGATTAAAGAACGCTGAGCTCAGTAGTACTGGTCAGTAGTTCCCTAAATGCACGTGGGCTCTGTTAAATGGCAAAGTGGATTATGGAAACTGCATTTGATGTGTGAGTGAATGACATAATTGAGCAACAGATTGGAAAGGTTCTTTTAGGATGTTAACGGATATAGCCATACAGAACTGGGTAACAATATTTTTCTATCAAGTTATCCGACGTCTTATATAGTTGTCAAACGATGTTTTTGTAACAATGATTATTTTCAATTTATCTCAACCTACAATTTGTCGAATTTCCATTTCTTTTTCTATTCCAAAGATAAAGCATCATTAAATTCTTCTCGATACCAAACAGTGAACTCTAGAATCAAAATTGAACGATTAAAGGGCGTTTGAGAATTTCAATTACGATGAATGGATACATGTTTCCTTGAAAACGAATGGAAATGTTGGAAGCGTATAATTTCGTTTTGTTTCCATCAGAATTTAAACACAACAAAAGGAAGACTTGAGCAAATTGTTTTTTTCAGTTTTTCAGAGATCAAAATTTTAATTGTGAGAAAATAGAGAATGTGAAAAAATATTATAAATGGATGTTATAACGTACGAATGTCGTAAGTTATTATTAGCTGTACGATTTGCAGTTGAAAATGAAAATTGCAATTGCTAACATCCGTAGCGGAAATGAAAAGGAAAATAAGGTTAAGCTGGAAAATATAACTCCCTTTTTAACAAAATTCAAATAAAAAGAATTTAACAAAATATATCACCAGATCTGGCTTCACATTTATTAAAATACCAAAAGACCGTTAGATAAAATTGTCTACAGCCATTGAGACATAAAATGCACAGTTAACGTGAACTTCCACTAATGTGTAAGGTTCAGGTTATCTTCAGGTTGGGTTGAGTTGGGTAGGGTTACGTCACGCCACGACACGTCTCGCCACGACACGTCACGACACGTCACGTCACGACACGTCACGTCACGACACGTCACGCCACGACACGTAACGCCACGACACGTCACGTTAGAAAAACTAGGAAAACTTGTAATGGTGAAGTTCGTGTAGTGAGATACTGGTAAATGAGCGCATCTGAGAAAAAAATTCTCTTTATGCGACGCGAGCGGTTTGTTCGGCGCAGATCAGTGAGCGCTTATTTTAAATTTTTATTTGTCTCTCTTGGATTGATTCTACATTATCAGTATGAAACAGGTACATCCTTATAACGAGAAAATAGCCTTATTTTCAGTATTATAACTTTATACTTCCTTTAAACTGCTCAATAGTCATGTCTCATTGAATTTACGCTAAGCTCACTCTCTATAGAGCACTTTCTCACTTTTTTTACTCTTTTGTTTTCAACTCTTCTGATTAAGGATCATCGTACATTAGGAAGACCCTGGCGCAGATTGTCGCAACAACAGAATGTTTAAATGCCTAAAAGAATGATTTAGTTTAGAACTAGCACCTTTTTCGGCCACCACTGAGGTTGCAATTTAATAACTCAGCTAAAGCAGGAAGTGAAGACTAGTTTCAAGATTGTCGTACAAAAAAAATAATAAATGAATATGTTTTCGTCATTAATTTTTATATATTGCTTAACTAAGTTAACCGTAAGAGAACAACTGTCGTAAAATGAATGTATCTTAATAAATAATCGTTTGTTGTAGCATGATCCGGAACAGTGCTCCCCTGGTGGCGAAGACGGAAACTTTATAATGTTCGCGAGGGCGACATCAGGCGACAAGAGGAACAATAATCGCTTTTCTCCATGTAGTCTTAAGAGCATCAATCCGGTGTTGAATTTCAAGGCGAGGTCTCCCAAAGGATGTTTCACAGGTATTTACAGCACTTTTTTTTCATATTTTGCAGTAAGATTTTCCCCAATAGTACCGTTTAGGTTACGAAAGACATTATACTGCAATATACAAAGTACTAATAAATCAGAAGCTCGAAAAAGAACGTATTTTAATTATTTTTTTATTAATTCGAAAAGCTGCCACTGGTCACTAACTGTGAGAGCAAAAAAATTTTCCTCCTGTATCCATTGAAGGAACTCACTTTTCTCCCTCACATCAGTGAGGAAACTTATTCTTCTCTCACTAGGGTACACTTCCGCCGTAGGTAGAAGTACTTTCAAGCATGTAATTTCTAGAAAAAACTAATATTTCCTGTATTCTGATAAAAATTAAACATGAATATTACGTAAGGCTTTTAAATAAAAATATCAAGTTCAAAATACTGGAAGAAATAGGCAACGCTGAAAAGAAGAGAATATCTGACCCTTTGAACGATCTAGTAGGGCTTAGACAATCCAAGTTACAGCTGGGAAACTATAACCAGGTGAGAGCAAATTGATGCCTTAGCCAGAGTTTTGATAGTTTGGATAGGTGTCCTAACAGGACACTGCGGCATGAATGGGCACCTAAAAAGTTCAAACTCGAGAAGCAAGAAGAATGTAGATTCTGTGGTATGGAAGAAGAAACCTCCATCCACATACTTGCAGATTGAATAGCAATTCATAATCCTAGGGTACAATACCTAGGAGACTACTGGATAGAGGAGAGACACTTAAATTAAGGCCTGCAGACATCTTAAAATTTTTTCAGGAACAAAATCTAAAGAAACTACTAGTCGCTGAGACTTTCCCCAGGACCTAAGTGTCACCCCAGTATACATACATGTCATCCCAGTATACATACATGTCACCCCAGTATACATACATATGGTTGTAAAAACTTTTATGACCTCGATTCTGACTTATTTTTTACCCTCTTAGAGCCAAAAGTAGCCATTTGTGGTAATGGAGTGGTGGAAGAAGGCGAGGAATGCGATTGTGGATGGGAAGAAGATTGTAGAGACCAATGTTGTTTCCCTATGAGAAGATATGCCAGTATAGATGAGATGCCTTGTAGGTTGACACCAAGGAGTGCTTGCAGTCCATCGCAGGTAAAACGATTTTTTGTGGGTATAATTTGAAAAAACCATTATTAAAAATGGTTTTTTTTGAGGAATATTTTGAAAGTGTTTTGGAATAATTAGGTAGTTTTATGTTAATATATTCAAGTTTTTTTCTGCAAAAAAGTATCAAATCTAAATAAAAACGATGCTCTTGTACTTTTTAATTGATTAGTTTGAAAATATCCTTTGTGGGACAAAATTATTTGCAAAAGCTCGCAGTTAAATTCCATCGTAATAAACAATCCAGTAAAAAAATGACATTATCAAGATTGTTTGAAATTGAACAAATAGCCCTACTTTTTCGTTTTGAAAGCATCCCACACTATCAACAAACGCACACAATCTACTTTACTCTACATCCATTTATTTTGTTTGTGTTCAGGGACCTTGCTGTACGTCTAATTGTCAAGTCAAATTCGGAGACAAATGCAGAGATGACAATGGGTGTAGAGATGAAAGCTTTTGTAACGGTAGAGACCCACAATGCCCTCCATCGATCAATAAACCAAACAAGACCATTTGCAACAAGGAGTTCGTCTGTTTCATGGGGGTAAGTTACCGTGAAGTAGTTGTTGTTAATTCCTTTCAAGTTTCTCTAGGTTAAACGTCCCCGTAATGTGAGTTTCTCTCACTTGAGACGTCGAGATTTCCTTAAGGAGTTGCCTACGCTGAAAGTTACTTTCTCAATCACTTTGTTGGACTTTGATATAAATTATTCAAGCTATGGTATTTTGCAGCCAAATATTTCACAGAAAAATACGATTATGAACTCATTATACGAGGGGTGTATTGAAAGTTTTTCGTAAAAGTTGTAGGGAATATCGGAAATTACAAATTTTGTTGATGCATTCGTTTTCTGCTAGGCAATCTCGAGCCAGAAAGTTACGTCTTGAAGACGTTAATCGAACGGAATAACGTCAAGCTGAACTGGTACCGATAACTGTCTTTTTAATGCTAGCAACGATCACTCTTATTTATAAGGGAACTAACAATAATCGGAAAATTAATGATTTCTGGCTATTCACACGCGTTGTCGATTTTTCATAGACTCTCCCTTCTCCCGTGACGTCAGAGCTTAGGTAGTCTATAGAGAGTACAGCAATAATTATGAAGCATCTTCCATTGGGAGATTCCTTTTCAGAAGAAGCAAATATTTGATCTAATATAATTTTTTTTAAGGAATGCACCGGTTCAATTTGTTTGGCGTACGGTTTGGAATCATGTCAATGTATTCCTTCTAAAAACGATCCAAAAACAAAGGCCTGCGAGTTATGCTGCAAACTACCTGGCGATAATCAACCTTGTATATCATCTTTCGATTGGAACGACATGCCTTACGATATACCAGATATGTATTCAAAGCCGGGAACACCATGCAACAATTATATAGGTAACTATACTTGCTAGCTCATTGTTTAAATTTGTGAAAACTTGTTTTGTGTTGTAGGTTACTGTGATGTATTTCAAATGTGTCGAGAAGTAGATCCCTCTGGTCCTTTAGCGACACTGAGAAAATTGTTACTATCGGACGAAAGCATTGCCAGTTTTAAACAATGGATCACTGATTACTGGTACGCGGTGGCACTTATTATCGCTGCAGTACTTGCTCTATTGGTAAGTTAAGTTTGTATCACAATGTGTTTATACCTTCTAGGTACTTACTAAATTCTTGATTTTCAAATTTCATTGAGCGATTGGAAATAAACATGTAGAAATAAAAAACAGAATAGAAGAAACTGTTTGAGTTGATCAAGGTTAACTTAAAATTATTGAAACTAAACCGGTAATAAAAATACTGACCACCTCAAAAAACTGAATCGAAAAAATGACTTGATTTAATGATGAAACTGCATCTTATTCCGGTAGTACACATTCACCGAGATCTCTTCGAAACTTTATAAGCGTAGTGAATGCATGCAGTACAGTCTGGCACTCGCATTTTTGTTTCCTTTGAACCCGTATTGTTGACTATCCGGTAAGGAGGCCTAGAAACAAGTTCACTTTCACTTCCGGTACAAAAATGTATTCTTGATCCCTCGATAGTGAGAAGAAAATAACAAAATACGGTGTTTCCTTACATTCAGGTGTCAATGAACGTACCAAAAGATGTGTTAAAGTTCAGGAACCGAAATAAAAGAAGAAGACGAAGTAATTCAAAATGTAACCTCACATTTCAGTTTTGTGCGGGTCGGTGATCCACATTTTTGTTTATTTATGTATGCCTATCATGGGCCTTTCCATGCTCTTTTCTTTTAATCTTGACGCTTAAATCGAACGACGGTAATATATGTATTTTCGTGCTCTGCGAAGCTTTTTCATATTTCTCAAGGAGAAAAACGAACTAATAGTAATACTAAGATGATAAATAATAGTATTTTTATTACACATGGAGTGACTATTCCACTATTTCCTGGCATAGTTTTTTGGAAACACTAAAAAATCAGCAAAACGTCAAATTAATGACTTTTGAGTTTAGAAGCCTTTGCGGGAGTTCGTTTTCTCCTGTGTAAGAGGCGGGAAATTTAAAAATTCCCGGGAACGTTCATTTCACAATCACATTTTCAAGAATATGACAATCACCACTTTAAGGGAAATCACGCCCATTTCCCGGGGATGTTCTTCTCCTAAAACAAGAATACGGGTCCTTTGGTGTAGACAAAAAACCGTTTCCTAAGCGAGCGTCGACAAAACAAGGTGAGGCGGGGCAATACGTGTGCACTTAGCTTACACTTGAGATGCAATGTTATGGTGACGCTCGACAGTGGCTTAGAGCGTTAAATGAGGTCACGTGATTCAATTTCGACCGGAGCGCCATCTTAAATTAAAGCAGCGTCAAGCTTCAAAAATCTGGAAAAAACAAACATAATGAAATATATCGCTTGAAAATAGACTGATAACCTATAAACACAACGTGTGTGTGTTAAATAAATATACATTGTCATTTATTAAATAATAATAATAAACGTGCTACATTCGTTAGTTAAAAATTACAATCCCGAAATCAGTGTAAAAAAGAAATGGCTGGAACTGATATAAATCAAATGTGGGTTTATGAGTGTCAGAAATTAATTTGACGGGCTGAAATCACAAAAATCCGGCAAAAAAGAATTTTAGCTGCTCTTTTATTGGATGACTGCAAGGAAAAAAATTATACTAAAAAGAATAGCCGAGTTTTTTAGCTTTGACGCTGCATTAATTTAAGATGGCGCTCCGGTCTCTCGCAGTGTCTCTGAGAACTTAACTAACTTTAGGTAGGCCTAGTAGATTTCGGTTGATAAGATTGTGCACCAAAGAATGGATTGCTGAAACGTACAGAGTAGTCAGCAAGATCTTCAGATTTACTCCTACTTGATTTTTATTCATGTGGTTTACCTGGAAGAATACTGTAATTATTGAAACTCACTAACAAATAATTTAAAATGAGCTTCTGACAAGGACGTAAATTATCTACCCAGATTTGGACCTGATTGATTTATATTTCTGGGTTTATGCTAAAAATGTAAAATTTACTTAAAAAAACAATAATCGGCATTTGTACATGACATGACATGAAACGCATCCGGAAACATTAACTAGAACGTTATAAAATAAATGCCGTGGAAATGTTATGCTGCAAAATCATATGAACTAAAATCAAAAATAGGAACATAAGGATACTAATGGTAATGCACAGACAATAACAAATAAGGCAAAAATGTTCTAATACGGTTCGAACACCTAACAAAAAAATCACAGATCGATACGGTAAAAAAACGATTCAAAGAGAAGCTATGAATGATAAAGCTTTTAAAGACTCGGATATATGGAATTTTAGTCTGAAATAGAGATAAGTTCTGAATAACACGTTTGTGGCCCAGTCTTTTATTTCAAACCTAGGTTTATTTATTCGTTCACAGTTCTTTGAATGATAAATAAATTTGAGAGATAAAATTTAGCCCGGATACTTACAATACCGATTCATTCATTACACGCCATTATCGATTGTGAAAATTGATTATTTATTTAAGTTTATCGATGTTAACCAACCATTCGCACATCTTATTTTAACATTTTATCTTACTAATGAACTTTTGTTATTAGATAAAAACGGTAATTTCAATTTGCGATTTAAAAAAACCACAAAAGTAAGTTTCAAGATTTATTTTCCTCTGTAACTGCTAGAACGTAATCGTAGATTTCAACATAAAAGGCTAATTTTTTTTTCATTAATTTGTATATAAGTATATATTGGGGAGTGACCTAAAAGATCTATTGTGTCTGCTTCTTCTACTCAGTCTGTGACGAAAGTCTCAGAGAATAGTCGTTTCTTCAATCCTATTCCTTGGAGAAATTTTAGGATATCAGCAGGCTTCAGTTCTCTCTTTCCATTCCGTGAAATCTACATTCTTCTTGTTACATCTAGGTGGTGCCCATCCAGACGGCAGCGTCCTGTTAAGACATCTGTCAAAACACAGTGCAGTTTTAGACTAGCTTATCTTTCCTGGTTGTAGTTTGCCAGGAGTCTATTTATTTTGATTGTCTTAGTCCTATTGGATATTTCCAATAGTCCGATCTTCTCTTTTTTTCGGTGTTACCTATTTCTTCCAATATTACATTGGTGCTGATATCCCAAAAAAGTTTCAGTTGCCAAAAGGGTGATTCCTTTGCTGATGGTTCATCTGCTACACCATTTCATCAATATTGTTGATATTACAGATGTTCTAGAAAAATCCCTAGATACCAAAGTTTATTTTTAACTTGTTCATGTTACCCAGTAAATACTTAAAAACGATAAAAAAACATGGTAATTGTTTGTTCCTTGATAAGCTTATATATTTTTTGTTTGTTTTTTCTTTTTCATGAAAATACTGTAAGCTAGTTTATAATCGTCGACAATTTACTTACATTCACGCTTGGGCCAACCTTCCTTTCGTTAATAAACCTATATTTTTATAGATATTTAACCAATAAGTGTATTAACAAGAGCGATTAACAACCGAAATATTTTCGAGATTTCGAGATTGTCAATCACCCTTATTAATAAACGAGTAAGGTGAGCTTAAGGCAAATAAAATAAGAAATAAGAACTAGAGTTTATACAGATAACTAAAATAAAATTCTAAATAAGAATTACCTAATCAAATCCAGACTTGCAACAATTACGTTTTGTGTTCCATGGAAATTATGTGTGCAGATTAATTCTGTGCAGTAGTTGTCATAATTAACATCATCGCTCCCAGCTCTATATTACTCTTAACACCTACCGCATGTTTTATAATTTTTATAAAGGTTTGGAGTTATTTTTGTAGATTCTAGGGTTGTATGGTAGTAATTGATTGACAGTGAATTGGGTTGACTGACAGAAACCATTTGTGTCATGCGCAATAAATTTCACAAATAAAAGAAAATAATGATAAAAGTTGGGTCATTTTTTATTTTATTCATATTTCTAACGCATTTTTTGAACTTCCCGATTTTGTTTTATCCGCTGTATAAATTCTACTTCAATTTCAAAACTTTCCAACTATTCCAGTGAAAAGTAGCTCATTACTACAGATTAAAACTTCTAATCATACAAACATGCAGTTCTAGTGTATGATTGGTTGCCTATACCAAAATCGCTTTTTGATAGAAAATCATTCATTGATTTCATTCAAATGGATGATTTTGTGTACATTAATAGATCGCGGTCGACGAAAAATTAATCAATCCTTAGTCTACCAATAATACATAAATTGATGATAATTAAATCAAAAATGGCAACATATAATTCGCACCTTTAGAGAAACTATGACACAATTGCAAAATTTTTCAAAAATGAGTTGATAATGTCAAATTATTCCTAAAGCTCTAACTCTATCAGGTACAACAAAGACAGAATTGTAACTCATTCCATATGCGCTAGATGGCGGATATTTCTTATGGCTTGGTCGCTTACAGCTGATACTTACCATTACAAAACTAGTTATAGCGGCGAATGGATATCAGCAAAAATAAAATTTGGCCGCTCGGTCAATAAGAAAAAAAACCCACAACAGAAGCAAGCGTACACTTCCAAATTTACTATTTCTGGGAGAAAAAAAGGAAACCTACTTAAGTTAATTAACACTAATATTGTTCCAAAATATTATGAATTTGTTTTGAGTTTATTTTCCAAGTACAAATTCAACCATAACTTTGTCTCAATGCCCTTTCCTTTTTTGTAATTCAGAAAAGTGTTACAAAACAATGACACATGTAACTTTTTTCAAAATTTTATGGATTTAAGAGAAAGGAAAAAATATCAATTTTTCTTACAATATACATATCAACTAACAATATGTATAGTTTTTAATCTAACTTCTTATAACTGGTTTGCTATTTAATGACAAAAACCAAAAATAAATTTAAAAAACTAAATGCGTTTACTGAACAATTAATGAGTTTGCATTTGTGTCAGAGTTTCTCCAAAGGTTAGGTTGGGTTAGGATATTTATAATTTTTCTATTAAAATCTTAACACTACAAAAATGGTATCATTAAAATTGTTTTATATTTTCTAGGTTTTAAGTACCAAATACCTCGGAAAACGACCTAATCTAAAAATGAAATCAGTCACAATAATTCATAAATCACCGACAGAAGCAGTACGCTTACCAGCTGACGGAGAAGGCGTCACAGTTCATCCAGGAGTCCGTTCCAAACTGCCATTAAAACGTAAAGTCAGAGACGTTAAAATGAAGAGAAAAAGAAAGACCAAAGTGGAGTCAATAAACAACAACCTCAACAGTCCAAACAAGTCCAAAGTTCCTCCAAAAAGAAAAAAGAGAGTATCGGCAGCAGTAGGAGCAGAAGAAACAAAAACAAAACCAGTAGATACGAAAGTATTCGAAGTGCCAAGTAACAAAGTAAAAAAGTCTTCACAAGCCAAACGAATAAAAAAGAAAAAGAAGAAAAACGAAATTATAGATTACAGTAACATCCAAGCCGACCAAGAAGGCAAGAAAGGACTAGTTGGATCGGAAGTTAATCATACACCCTTAACTCCAGAATCGGATCCAGTAGGAAAAGTTCAAAATTGGTTGCTCAAGTCTCAGTATGCGTTGCCAAAGTCGAAATCAACTCCGGTAGGTTTGACGGACAAGACTAGAAGAAGTCCTCACAAACGTCCAACTATACGCCCTCGCACGGACAAGAGCAAATCACACAGTGTGGGCAACCTACCGAACGAAAAAGAGAAAGTTCGCCTACAAGTAGTATACAAACCGCCGTTTAAGTTTAGTGTTAAATTGCGCAAACCAGAAAAGACTAGTGTTATAATCGAACGTATTCCCGATGTGCACAAGACTCCTAGAACAGGCGTGCTAGTGCGTACCGTTAAAGAGGCGGAAAGCAAACCGCTCCCTCCACCTCCTAAAATTCCTCTTCCGCCTATACCGGTAGCTGCGGCTAAGGAACAAAATGCCGCCGCTAGTACGGATGTAGTGGATAACGTTAATTCCATTTCCCACATCGATTCCAATATCCATACCGTCCAATCGGATCTAGAAGTACTCTTATCCGAAAGTGAATTTCTTTTTTCGGATGACTGACTGATTCAATTTCAATATTATTATTCAAGGATGTTAATATACCTTTTTGAAGGCTGTGGAAAATCATTCCGCACTCTAAGAGATGCTGTCTTTGTTTATTTTTAATATTACATTAAGTATACTTCGTTCATTTATTTTTTATTTCACAAATTTTGTTGATAACATTTTTAATTATTGAGATTAATGGTTATTTGTTTTACTATGCAGAAAATCAAAAGATTTAATGCCGCATAGCCCAGGATAGAAAACCAGCCAAGGCATTGAATCTTCTTATCTGCCATGTGAAACATATAATTTTTTCTCCAAATTCGTTCCAATTTCACGCAAAATCCAAATAATTAAATTCACATAATATACAAATGTCATTGTCAATTTTGATTACTAATTTTATTCAAATTATTACTTGGAACGTTGCATGGCAACAAACTTACCAGCTTTTATGCCTGTAAAGTGTCATTAAAAAGCCACTTTTATGCCCGATTTCACCAACCATTTCCTAAAGTTAGGTAATACCTAATATCGTCACTCTTAGGTATTACTTAGCGCGTGGTGAAACGTACATTGCATTTAAGAATTGGAGAAAAAAATATATATAGATACAACATACAGTGTAACTTTATAAAAACAAATGGGCGCGAACGGCTGTAACAACTATATTGATTTTGGTTAACCTTTTTTGGATACATTGCCGTTAAAAATGTAAAATATATGCCAAAAAATGTGAAATATATAAAAATGTATTGACAAATAAACGACATTACTTGAATTCAAACTTCCACCTGATATTCATTGAATACGAGTTACAAAAATATTATTTATACGTCTGTAAAGAAAGCTAAATCGATAATCATATATTATATCATATCCCAAAAACCTATGAATTTAATCGATTAAACGTCGAAATATTTTGAGCATGATTTTGCTTTTTGCCAAATAGTTTCATGCACAATAAGGCCCGGTTGTACGAATGCCCGTTGATCTCAAGATCTACTGAACCTGCAGTCACTGGTGAACCTCGTTCAAGGAACCGTCTGTTGTACTATACTGATTTTGACATGGTTCAACTGAACGACGTTCACTAATATTATGGTAGGTTTAAAAATTGGCAACAGTGTAAATCCTAAAAGCTCGATTAAATCAGTAGAAGAAGCATGGAAAAATAAGAAGTTTGACATTTTGGTATTGTTTTGGTTTACCTTACTGGTTGTCTCTGAGCCTACTTTACCTTAGATCTCGTATCTTTTCGATTTCTGCTTTATTTTGAATTGTATTCGTGAACGTTTATTTAGTTAGTAAAATGGTTGCAAGATCCACGAACTTTTCTTTTAAAGAAGAAAGCATTTTGTTATCTTTATTTAAAAAATATAAAGATACTATTGAATGCAAGAAGAGCGATACCAACACGAACAAAATCAAATTTAACGCGTGGCTACAACTTTCTAGAGAATTTAATGCCATTTCCGGGGAAAACTTTCGGGATGTTAAGATTTACAAAAATAAGTATGAAAAAATTAATAGAAGAAAACAAAACAAAAGTTTGCTGATCAAAAAAAGTACATTACAGGAACAGGAGGTGGTCCTGAAAGGAATATTCGGGAACGGATGAGTTGCGCGCAGCGGTCATTTTCTACCTGAATACGAGTAAGAACACCAAAATTAGGAGCCGAATTGCGCGCAACAAGATAAACACAAAATTAAGGAGATTAAGGAAATATAAAATAAATTAAATGGTAAAGGTATTTGTACATTTATTTCAGGAATAATAAGACACGGATTTTACAAAAGTTTTTAAGTCTATTACATTGGATTTATATAGATGTATTTGTTGATCCTAACCTAACCTAACCTCTGCCTACTCCCTACCCCCGCCAGGGTAAACTATTAGGGCAGTCCCGATAACAGAACATTTATTGGCTTGTTATTGTCTTGAAATTCTATTACAACAAATATCCTATTCACGGTATTTTGGTTTTTTCCTCATTTTATTAGCATAAGCACCCCTTTGCATTATCGTCAAAATTACGTATTCCGGGAATGCCGATAATCCCTTGACGGTTACTACCTTATTAAATAAGCTAAAATTTCAACCATTGCGCGCAACTCACCTATGCCGGAATATTCTAGTTACAAGGACTGATAATGAAATTATATATATAATTGGTACTCAGAGGTAACTGGGCGAACCCCCGAATTTGATGCCGTAGCAGGTAATCTATTTTTTGTAAAACGAACGTGAATATCAACTCCGTTATTATCTTCATTTATTTCATTATCAATTTGATTTGCTGCTAATATAGCAGCTTCTATTTCTTCATCATTATTTGGCAGATCATCATCACCTGATTGTAGTGCTAAGTTGTGCAGTACTGCACAAGCAAAAATCACGGCTTCTACGCTTTCAAGTTTTAAACGAATTCCTAGGGCAATTATTGGAAAACGCCTTTTCCAAATTCCAAATAATCTTTCGATTGGATTGCGTGTCCTAATCTGCGCCTCGTTAAATAAATGTTCTGCTTGTGTTTGGGGATTCAAAAGAGGGGCAATTAAATAGGGCGTGGCTTTTAAAAAACATAATAAGTCTTGCTGACTGTCTTCAATAATGACAAAATACTCACCTGCTACTCTGAGGATCAATATTTTCTCTGACATTCTCAATAACAAGCCGAGCAACTTGTTTGGAAAGGCGAAACCGAGATTTAAATTCATCTTCTGACCACTTTGTAAAATGATTTGGTCGTTCTCTCTTTTGGGGTTGGCCTAATATTTTCCATCACATTAATGAATTCTAAAAAGTCTTCATCATCGCTACTTACATCCGTAACTTCAATAACTTCCATTTAAAACAAAACAAACTGAAAAAAGTGACAGATGCTTAACCTCAAAAGAATTCGTTGAACTCTTGTTGAACGCGCCAAACTGGACGTTTAGTTGACGTGAATCATGAACGACAGTTCAATACAAAACGAGTTCTATACAACCCAATTTCACAGTAGAACTTCGGTTCAGGCTGAACTTCATTTGAACTGGCTTCGTACAACTGGGCCTAAATTGATAAAAACCCTTCATATTTTCGACAGTTTAATCGATTTAAATTAATAGGTCGAGGGGTTTACGGCTAGATTATTTCCTGAATAAATTACATTGAAACCAACATCTGTAGCCATATAGAGGCATGAGTTTTTATAGTTTTAGTTGATAAACTTTTATGAATTGCCAGATCTATACTATAACACGAAATATTACTAAAACGTGAATTCATTTTCACTAAAGCGTTGAATCAATTCAAACGGCTTTTCAGAATGACGCTCAACTGATAATTATTGCGTTTCAATTACGCATCCGAACAATGCATCGAAGAAGCATTCATAGCAAAGTCAGCATGTAAATATTTCAAATTCTGACGTATTTTCACCGCCTTATGTCAAATTCTTTGTATGAAAAATCTATCTTAAATAGAGTTTTTACTGATGAAAATCAATATTAAGTCATAAAGACGATTGAGAAATTGATGTATTTTCATAGACTGTTGCCAATATAGTAAGATAATAAGTGATAATCGACAAAACGAAAAATAATATGGAGGACAAAAATGTATCCGCGGTTAGACAGGTCCTGGGATTTAATCACTTATTTAAACAGATTTCGTTCAAAAAATGGTGGTTTCTGATTGGTCTATTTAATGAGGGAAATAATCAAGTTACATTTTGCTAAAGTCCAATAAAGTTTTACTATTGGTTTACATTTTAGACAAAACTTATAGTTTTCTATTAAGTTATCCCAAGAATCTAAGCGTAGCTTACCTAATTGTAGATTTTAACAGCCTAAACTTAATATTGCTTGTATATGTGTACAGGATGAGTCACCGTTAACGCGACGGTAGATAAGGCTGAACGGTAGACATTTTAACATTTCTGTCTATTCAGCGTATGTGTGATGTTCAATAACATGGATATCAGAGCTGCAAGTTGATAAAACCATTAGTTTTTGATTAGGACAACTGTTTGGGAGTGTTACGTTTAGAAACTCCTTTAATAACAAAGACAATAACATGTAGAAAAAACTAAAATGTTCATTAAGCATGATGCTAAATTTTAGCATCATTTGTAACCCTTTATTGTAGTTGCTGCTTTCTACAGGCTTTTTCAAATTTGGAGAAAAAATATCTTCACCCCCGTATATTTTCATATTTAGCACATCAAAATTTCAAACACCTTATTGCTACATAAGAATTGATCTACAGTTCACAAAAAAAATCCTCAAATTCAAATGGTGGAAGACCCAAGTTTCGTGTGATTTGAGCGGGATATATTAATTGACAAAGCAAAAATCTTAGAGGGGAAAATTCGTAGATGGAAAAGGGAGATAGTATATCAAAATGCAGTATTTAATCCCAAAATATGGACCAATAGTTTAATTCCCTTGGACTAAAAGCAACCAGAAAAGTTCTATTAAATTAAGATTTTCCATTTACCTTTACTAAATTATTTAGAACAAAACGTGCTGAAATAGACTCACGTTGAAATGCTTTTCACGGGCTTATTTTTCTGTATTATTCATTCGATTTTAACAAATCAATAAAATATTATATTATTATAGTTTGAGGTTTTAAGTTGTGTTGAAACAAAGCCATTTTGTTAGGCTTGGTAGGTGTCGGAAAAAGGGTTTACCAGAATTGTTTGCTTATTATTTAAACTTTTACTTAACTATTCTGTATATTTGTCATACAGGGTGTTTACAAAATTTGAGAGGCATGAGTTAGAAACAGGAATGAAATTCATTTGTATTAAATGAAAACTGTTTTTGAAGTACCTAATAAAATTATTATTGTTATTTTGAACAATGTCCAATAACTATCCTGCAAAATTGGAAAATAAGATTGATTAAGGTGGATTTATCCTCAATTTATTCCAAAAATTTATATTTCCATTTTAAATAAAAAACATAGGTACATAAAAGTGTGGAATATCCAAGTGTAATGAATTCATTACTTGTTAGGTACTTTTTATTTTCATAGAGAATCCTGAAACCCGTCAATTTCAGATTACAAATTGACATCCTACAACGAAAAAATAAGCATCCTTGAAGTCTTTTGAGTTATAGTTACAACCCCCAAATTTTTTAAAATTAGAAGTATGGTCTTGCCATGTATCTTTTGAAAGATCTTTTCATTCTCTGTTTTAAAATATTGTTTTTAAAATTGTTGCCAAAATTTACATAAAAAACAATTCATCTAATTGCAGAAGTACGCTACAACCTCAAAAACTAATAAATAATAATGTTCAGTTATTGACAATAGGTGATTTTTAGCGAGCTGCTGCTTATAACCCAGTGGTTATTTGCGGTAACTGGTTGTAGTTCAGACTCTAAAATGAAGTGGTTACGATAATTGGTTGTAAATGTCACAATATCACCTTAAAAGACAGTTTTACGTATAGTACAAGATTCGTAGTTGATTTACAGATCAAGATAAAATGGATAACAAAGATTTACTGTTGTTAGCATTACTGATTCATCAGATGTCCAGTAATTTATATGTCATTAAATATTAGATATTCGTCAACCAAAGTTACATAATGTAAATATTCGAGAGAATCCCATGTAAGATTAGATCCAGGAAATATTTGGTTGGAAGCTTATCATGAGATGTCTTTTTATAAACCAAAAATTTAAAAGAATCACAACTAAAAAGAAGACAGTTGATACATTCACCTTTTAAAACATGGGTGGGTGCTAGAACCACTGGGTAACTGAAGTTATTACCACGGTCACTTATTTGACATTTTGGTATTTACCGTTTGAGGCAAAAGTTTGAACGGTTTTCACTTTTTATATAACCAGTAACTCGCTAAAATTCACCTAATGTAAAAAAATGAACCATGAATGTCGATGAAGTACCAAAAAAATATTTTCCATATAACATATCCTTAAAACATCAGCAATAAAGAGTGTGTATGTTAATGTAGTAAACCTTTAGTACTAAGAACTTCATACAAGAAACAAAAATGATATTTTTGTATAAAAACAAATATGTAAATACCCTGTATACGTTTAGCCAAATAATACTTTTAAAAATTACAATTTACATTTTTTGTTAATACCATGTGAAGTGCGTTAATAAATATTGATCACAAGAACTAAAAATTGACAAGATAAATATTTATAATAAGAATAATACAGATCTGCTTACTTTTTTATCGACCATAGGCAACGGTATTCCCACCTCTACATTTTCGTGTTTAATATACGCATACCGGTTTGTAAGCGGCAGTGTTGCCTCAGGTCGCTACTTTATTTTTTAATTAACTTGCTGGCTTTTTTGTCAAATCTAAAACCAGAATCACAGAAAAAGAATCCACGGTCTGTTCTGTAAGCCATAGTAAATTCTCGACTTATTTGGTATATTTCGTTTTTTTAACGAATCTGGTGTAGATGGCACCACCTGTAGTACCTTTCCCCTCTCCTATTAATGTCATTATTGTGTATAGTTGAGTTGAGGCGCAGCCAAAAAGGCAAAAACAATAAAGTGATTGCGATTCCCTGATTTTTTCAACCGTTCCAGTTCTTGATTAACCAAACTTGATGGATTTATTTTTAAAAATCTCGCACTTGAAAAAAACTAAGACTACCATACCCAATTCTTTCCTTCGTGTCTCTCCGTCCGCCACGACGTAACCATCATATGGGAGCTGTTATATCGGCACAGCGATACCCATGCATGGTCGGTAAAAAGTGGCCAGCGCTACGTTTATATAACGAAATACTGCTACATCTACGGTTCCAAAAAGTTTTGCAAATAATTAATTTCCGGTATGTATACTTTTTATCTTCGCTCGATAAATATTAGCATATCTCATGTATTTTATAAAAAAAGAGGCATGTCACTGTTGGATTGGATAGCGTAACACCTCACGGTAGAATAGACAAGTCGAAGTCACGACCGACACCACCGAGTGCTATGGTTATCCAATATTATTTATTACTTGTAAATATTTTATGTTAAGAATAAATTTATAATTTGAGCTGAGATAAAAACTTGAATATTATATGTGTCATATAGAGCGATTAAATATTTCATATGACAGTTATAATGGTTACAGACGTAACAAGCTTCACAACCATGCATTATCAAGAAATTTGCACAATTAATCATAAAATCCTTTCGTCACTACGCAGTACAATAATGCTTACAAAAGCACTCAGCTTGTTCAGGCAGTCGAGTAATGCAGTATGCACAAAATTAGAACAATTTTTCCGTAGTATTTCTTTATTTATAATTTTCGTTAAAACTGTTTCTTCATATAGAAAATCAAAATCAGCTCCAAAGGGTTCTCGTTCAACTAAAGCATCAAAATAATTCGGAAAAAAATTCTACTTTGCTATTTTTGTTATAAAGAATTTGTTTGACGCACTTCATATGGTTTGTATACGTCTTCGAGAGAAAGAGCATACATATGTGCCAAAAAATAAGGAACTATGTATTGTATATTAAAAAAAATAGAGAAAAAATTACATGTCAATATTGTATTGTTCATATTCAAGTACCATAAAAAAATACTTGTATTATAATTATTTATATTTTTATAAAATTGTAGAGACAATTATTGTATTTTAAAATTCATGGTAATGTTACTGCCACATAAAACATTACCAGTAATAGCAAAACTACAGTCTTTAATGTCTCTACAATTATTGCCGAAGTGTGTAAATTCGTTATGTGAAATAAATGAAAAAAAAATACTATTTTGTGTACCCCATTTCTACTAAACATGTGAATAATCGAAAATGCGGCTAGAATCCTGTAATCAAAATATTCTTATTTGATAATAATTTTCATATTTTAATAAATCATTATTACCAACAAATTGAATTTATATACAGAGTGTCCAGAAACTTTCCTTCCAAACGCAAACTACAGCTAGTGCCATTTGAAGATGACGTTGTTGTCACTTTTTTAAGCATATCTCAAAAAAAACGCCATTTTAATAAAAAAATTAACGCAACAATACAAATTACTCTTTAACTTCAAAGCAATTTGACGTAATGTCAATTCTTGTTAGTTTTGCATAGCCAACTAAGTACTGTAAAGATCGAAAAATCAAACATTATTAATAAAAACTGTCATCTTCAAAGGGTCCCTTCTTTAGGAGGAGTTTTTGGATAAAGATGGATTAGGTTGATTGATCGATTAGTCTTCGGCACCTCAGCCTTTAGAATTTTTGTGCCCTTGGTTGTACCGTTTATGTGAAGAGACCAGTAGCTCAACAGTCTTTTCACTAGGTCCTAGGAGTCTATATCTCCAATGAGTGCTACACATTCGAAGATAATGCGTGATGCTGTTTCTTCCTCTTCCTTGCACAGCAGACAGTTAGGTTCATCCCTATATATATACCAATTGTATGAATGTGTTTCTTTAGGGTACAGTAACCGGTGAGTACTCCCGTTAGTTTCCTTATTTGGCCCTGCTGAGGTTTAATATTTCGCTAGTCAGCGACTCCGAGGGTTTTTTTACAATGATTTTGCTGTGTTCCTGCTTTTGGCACGTGGTTCCAGTACGTCTGATGTTTTGTTTGAATCCGAGATGTACAACCACGTGCAGCAGTTTTTGATATTCCAACTACTGGTTCAGGACCAGTAAATGCAGTTTAAGACCCTAGCTTTGCTTTTGCCATTTCATTGCTCCGGGACCCACTTAAGTGTTACTGTATTGTGGTATGCCAAGGTTAAGAGTTTTTGAAGGCAGTCCCAGACTAGTCTAGATTCGATCAGGGGACATGCTAAAGATTTCAGTGCTTTGCTAGCAGAGCTGGGCAGTACTCGAGTATAAGCACTCGAATATTGTTCCCTAAGTACATTTTCAATAAAGTACTCGGTACTCGTGCCATTGGCATTTCGGGAAAAGAATTAAACGAGTACATTTTTCAGGGTACTTTTTGCAAGAGTAAACTTGTATTTGCACAGTGCACATATGCGAGTGCAACACGGGAAACCGCTGGTATCTCATTATTAGTC
The DNA here is from genome assembly GCA_947563755.1 of Lochmaea crataegi. NCBI lineage: Eukaryota > Metazoa > Arthropoda > Insecta > Coleoptera > Chrysomelidae > Lochmaea > Lochmaea crataegi. Next base: position 53,357,700 of record OX387424.1, on the reverse strand, counting down.
GAGCCAGCATTTTAATTAGAACCAAACACGCGGAGTTTTTGTTTTCTACACTGTGTAACAGTTATAGAGTCCGGTATTCTTCTGTCATTATTGCTGTTGCCTGAAGACTGAGCTAAGCGGTTAGAGTATAGTATTTTGCAATCATATTTCTCTTAGGTAAGAGATACGTAAAGACGTGAACAATAGGTAATGCAGGAGACAACAGATGAATTTTTCGATTGTAATGAACCATAATATCAATCTAAACAAACCCAGTCTCAACAATAGCAATCAACTGCAGAAAGCGAAAAAATAAAATATGAAAAATCGAGCTTGAACTTTGTAAATTTCTGGATGACAAAAAAAGTGGCTTGAGCTTGTTAAATGATTATCCGATTATTATAAGAGTATTCATAAGGTACAATACATGCTTGCCTTCTTCTGCGCCAATGGACCGCTTATTCTCTTTTGCAACAATAATAAACAGTCCGCGGAGAAATGCCCTGACTGACAAGAAATTAGTCATTATGAAAGCCAACAAAATTATTCAGTCAGACAGTACATTCACTTCATTCACTGGCACTGCACTGTCTCACTGATTAATTTTTTGGCTTTCATTATTTTTTTAGTTATGTTAGTATTGCAAGTTAAGTTGTTTTGTTTCATAAACATGGTTACTAATGCAAAATTACTTATTAAATTATTACCTTTTTCTGCGTTATCTATTCAAATGTAGTTGAAATAAGTACCCGTGAATTTCGGGTACTTTACTCTGAGTACATCCAATGAGTAAAGTACTCAGTACTCGTTCTTCAATTATGAACAGTACCCGGTACTCGAGTACAATTTATCAGTACCCGGCCCAACTCTGTTTGCTAGGGTGTCTGCCGTTTCATTGCCTACAATCCCCTTGTTCTCCGGGACCCACTAGTAGATTAGGTTAAATGGATATCAAACCACATCTAGTATCTATAGTTAGCGTTTGGAAGGAGAGTTTCTGGACACTCTGTATAAGTTGAATCTATTTTAAAAGCCACAATAAGTACATTCTATTGAGTCTACGAAATAGTGAAAAAATTATGGCAAGAAGAATGGCGAAAATTAGTTATATATTAGTGGTTATTATAAGTTATTCCAAAATTAAGAGTTTTGTTCCTTGCTGTTTACAAATCTGCGAAAGAAATTTGTTGGTTTATATCCGGCTCGAAGGACCAATGTTATGCCTGATTTCTATTTTTTGTAATCAGTATCATAAATAATGTAGATATTCGAATTAGTAAATGGTTACTTGCCCAGAATTTTTTATAGAATGAAAAAAAATCTTAGAAATATAACTTTCTTGCTTGGATTAAAGGACACCAAACAAGTATTGTTTGAGGGAACGGAAAGCGTGTAAGTTTCATATGTCATCCTAAATAATGAAACAAACCAAATAGCAGTTCATAATTTATAATCAAATGGCTTTAACGCTTCTAGCCGCACTAACCGAATGAATACAATCATTTGTAACATGTCTTTATGTCCCACAATAATTGTCTATTTAAAAATAATGTACCTACCTACAAATTAATTTCAAAATAACTTCTAAACTCAATAAATTTTGTACAGTAAAATTTTCTGCTTTTTCTTATAGTACCTGCAATAAATCTTCGAATACACAAGATGTCTCAAAAGACTGAAAATATACAATTTATCAATATATTAGGTTTGTTCGTAGTGCAATCACATACGGTTGGAAACTGGACCACTCATGTGCAGTTCGAAGAAATCCTCTGTGCATGAGTGTTACAGTTTTCAACCGTTTGTAATTATACTACGAACACACCTGTTATGAACCATTTTCCAATCCTGCGTCGGTAAATAGGCACTCTACCTTATTGGACCAGTATATTCTTATTTTTTAAATATCTATGCGAAAAAATTCATGTTTTTGCTTGAACTATATTTATGAAGTTTCCAGTACAATTGGTGGAAGCTATTCATCATTAGATCCTGGAAATATTCATCGGTATATCGAGATCAAAATTTATTTTTAATGAAGTTCATCTTGAAAAATGTTGCTTCAGAAATATCTGTTGACCTAAATGTATTGGTCAATTTTTATAGTTCTGAGTTAGGGACTATGAAATTTCATATACTTAAAACAAAGTTGCTTTGCTCAACATTGTGTGTATGTGTGTATATTGGAGTGACATTCGCTGAGACCTAAAAGATCTATTGTGCCCCCTTACTTCTACTTAGTTCCTTAGGAAAGTCTCAGAAACTAGTAGCTCCTTTAGACCTATTTCCCGGAGGAATTCTAGGATGTCTACAGGAGTTAGTTTCGGTAAGTGTCCCTCTGCTACCGATGGATTGGGTCAAATAAATAAGACATACAAAGTCAGTGCCGACGTCGTAGCGACTCGAATTTCTATTCCCGTTTTAGCTGCAAATTTGGGTCGTGACGTGGTCACTAAAACATTGGGTTGCTTACCCGAACGTTAAACAAATATGTAGCAGCGTCCAAATGCTGCTTGGGAATAGGTATTCACATAAATTTAACAGGAAAACGAAATTGTATAAAATATATGTCGTATTCTAGCTTGTTCGGGGAAGAATTTTACAATCTTCACGTTTTAAAGAAGATAAAAAAAAGATAATGTGGTTACTATAAAATTGAAATGGTTGAATATTTATAAAAATATAAAGCACCTATAATAAATAATAAATAAAAAATACTTAAAAAAACCTCTGGGACGTTTTTCAAATTTTGTCAGCTTTGACTACCAAGGACATAATTCATCGTTTTTTGACTTTTTTCTTTGGTTTTCATTTCTCCATTTTCTATTTCAAAGTTTTGTCTTTACTATCATTTTCCTCAAAAAAAAATGTTAAATCGGTTCTCGACATTTTGGTTACATTCCAAAATCTGTGTCAATTACTGTATTCTTTTCTCCAGAGATGTCTCACTTCCAAGACCAAGTAAGATTAAGTGAGGTGAGAGCAGTAAGACATAAACTCTCCTTGATTCAAGGGATATAAATAGAAAAACTCAAAACTCACTCCCGAGTCCAAATAAAAGGTGGCTCAGTTTGGAGGAAGAAAGAATCTCAGTACAGCCTCAGATCGTATTCAGGTCAGTCATACTAAAAGAATAAATATTTTTTTTGAACTCATTGCTTTTAAATGCATATTTTACAGTTATCGCCGGAGTGTGGGAAAGTGTATTTTACGCATTCGGATGTTTTTTACTTTTCCATAATTTGCTTTAAACAGTTGGCAACACTGCAACAAAAGTGTCAAACATAGGTTATGTTACACACAAAGTTTTGATAAATTCTTTCATAACGGTCTCGACTTTTTTTTATTTCAGGAGGTGTATTATTAGCTTCACTATCACTGCTATCAGGACTCGCTCTAGCCTTCATGTCACCCCGGACAAACAGACAATTTGCCGCCAGTTTTTTTAAAATAAAATAAAAATTATGTTAAAATCATTTATTTAAAAAAATATATGTAATACACAATAAACATTTAAAAAGTGCAAAACTTAAAAGTACTTCTACATATAAGGTGCATTTTTATTGCTATACTTATATTCTATTGTACAAAAAATTATTGCATAACCAAACAGAGAAATTTTACATTCTATAAAAATATAACTATAAAATAAAGTAACATAAAAGAAATTTTTTTTTCTAACTTTGATTTCCGCAAATGTTTTTATTACATATTTTAAATTAACTTCACTCTCAATCATTTTGATAAATTTAATTTTTGAAAGTTGTGGAAAGTGTCTAATAATTTAAATTTGACATTTGTACATATATTATGTTACCAACTGTGAATAGAAAAATAATTTAAATGAAATTTATATTTAAATTATTCGTTACAAAAAACATTGTACCTAACTTTTTGGGAAGGAATTTTTCGCATCCCTTCGGTCGTGCTGGAAACAATAAAGTGCTCATGCGAAAAATTCTACTTCCCCGTTAGGTAAATAACTATTTCGGGACAACTGATGCCCGTATTCACCAAAGTCAAATTTCTACAATTAACTTTTAATTGTGGTTAAATAGCTAATTTGGTATTCACCAATTTTTTAATCAGAGAATTAGTTCTTAAACAACAATTAACTTAATCGGCCAAATTTGAGCGGTTTTAAAGATAATCGTTGTTTTTTCTGACAGAAGTGACAGATTCACGCGGTATATAACCTACAATTTTATCTTGTGCCTTACAATTTTTTGTTTTTTATTATTGGTGTTTTTTTCTTTGGAACATGGAAAATATTGAAGACCAACTGTACGACGATGATTTGGACGTTATGGACATTATTGCAGATGACTTTCCTAGAGCTCACTGGGAAAGAACTAATTATTTTGAAACTATGGATGAGTACAATTTTTTTAAAAGATTTAGGCTGACCAAGCCTACAGTAGCTGAAGTGCTAGAGGAAATTGAGGATCAGCTTAGCTATGATAATCGAATGTAAGTAAGGGCTCTTATATTTGTTCTTTTATAATGAATTAGTAATTAGTATTATGACCATACTACCCCAGTAGCAATGAATACACCTGGTCTATTATTTGCCAGTATGGAGAGTCCCAAATAAAATACCAAGTAGGTAGTAGTTTATTAAAAGGTTATTTAATTTTTTAGTAACAATCCAGTAAGTCCTATAAGTCAGCTTTTGTTGACACTGCGGTACTATGCCTCTAATGGGCATCAGATCAGCATTGGTGACTTCATTGGATGTTCTCAACCTACTGCTTCCCGCATAATTAGTAAAGTAAGCAGAGCTATTGCGGGTACCAGACCTCTGCATATATTTATGCCTGAAATAAATCAACAGAAATTACAAACACAGGAGAAATTTTACAGAATGTCCAGATTTCCTAGAGTTATAGGTGTGATAGATTGCACACATGTTAAAATCCAATCTCCTGGTAAGTCATTAAAGTATATTTAATATAAAGTAAAAGTATATATGTCTTTCAAATGACCTTACATGGCAGTACAATAAGTCATTACTTATAAAACAATAAAGTCATGATTTTCAATAATATTGTTAAGAACCCTAAATGAATATTATCAAAAAACTATCCCCATTTTAAAATTTTTAGGTGGTGATGACGCCGAAGTTTATAGAAATAGAAAAGATTATTTTTCCATTAATACTCAGTTGGTGGTAAATTCGGAGTTGGAAATAATGGACATTGTAGCCAGGTGGCCAGGTTCAGTCCATGATTCAACAATTTTCAATAATTCCTGGATTTTAGGACGTTTTGAAAATAATGAGTTTGGGGATGGCCTGCTTTTAGGTAACTTGGCATTTTTTGTTTGGAAGACGTCTTTCAGAAATATTCTAAAAACTTTATTGCAAAACTGGTGTAATTCAAAACCAAAGGTTTGCAAATCATCTAAACTATTGGTTATAATAAGCGTTCCAAACAATTTTAATGTAAATTTGATGTGAAATATTTTTAAAGTCAAATAAAGATGTGGTTTTCAGAATTTTGTTGAAAATTGGCAACATGACAGACACATTGACTCTTCAAGTGATGAGTCAATGGCTTTCAAAATATTCCACCTTGAATTTACATAAAAATGGGTTTAGAACGATTATTATTATAGCAAGCAGTCTATTCAATAAGGTACTATATAGAAGTTAGCCAGTGGCATTCACATATGTTATTAATGAAAGAGCTTTCAAACATTCCTAATATATTTTTTTTACTGTTTACTTACTTGAAATATTGAATTTAAAGTACCTTAGTAGCTAAACAGAAGCTTTACTGTTAAGTTGTTGGTTAAAGGGGTAAAAATAGGAATTATATTTGATGTTTTAGGTGATAGTGGATATGCCTTGAGAAAATTTTTATTTACCCCATTATTAAACCCCCAAACAAGAGGAGAACATTTATATAATGAGGCGCATAAGCGGACCAGAAACATAGTGGAAAGAGTAAATGGAATAATTAAACGCAGGTTCCCAGTTTTAGCATATGGTATGCGTTGTTCCATTGAAAATATTCTCCCAATAATTGTTGCAACAGGGGTATTACACAATCGTGCTCGAAGGATGGGGGAAGGTTTACCACCAAACCCTGACCCTGATGAAATAGACATGAACATCTTGGAATATTTGATTGAACAAGGGGACATTCCACCAATGCCTGCTGAAAATCATGATCAAAATTTAATGAATTATAGGCGGATTGTTATTGATCAATTTTTTAATATCTTAGAGTAGATTGGGTTATTTTAATGGGATAAAAAGTCAATAATTAAGTTAATTATTATTAATTCATATGTTACTATTATTTTTAATTTTTCACATAAAAGTTATGTATTTGTCGTATTATATTTATATTGGATTTAATTAAAGATTTAAACACATGGATTACTTTATTTATCATTTATTATTTGAAAGTAATGGAAAAAAAACGTTAAGGTGACATAACGACCTTACTTTTACAGGCTAAGAGTTGACAAAAAAAATCTTAAGAACTATATATCAGGTCCCTAATAGAATGTATCACTAGTACTAAAATCACATAGCGAGTAAAGTTAACACAACATAAATATCTTAAAAACATTTTCTGAAAATACTGCGAGGTTCAAATCATATAATCATGAACCTTAACGTTCACAATCACTTAAAAAAAGACAAAAAGTAAAAGCTAGAAGCCACCAAACACTGAAGCATAGATTAACAACAATAAAACACTGAAGAATGAGGTTAGTGAGGTTAAAAATGGCAAGTGTTACCAATTCAAGCTAAAACATTCATATTTTGGGTGGTGACACTGAGAAAATATCGATGTTGCCAAGTTGTAAATTAAACTTAACCCTGATTGCTTAATTTTACCAAACAACAATTTGGTGAATAGCGATTTGACTTAATCATGATTACTTATTTAATCACAATTACCTAATCATGATTAGAGTACAAAATGGTGAATACAGGCATGAGTGACTCAAATAATCTCAGTTAATCTCACTTGAAAGTAGTAAAAATAATACAGTTAATAAAAGTGTCTTCTTGATTATGAGTTTTACTCACACACATTAGTTTGAATACGACATCGGGTGTGTTCGGTGAGAACGCTATTGGCGCCATCTGGTACTAATATTTATTGGCGGAGCAGTTTTTTAACACTATAAATCGCTTTGTCCGTCCACAATAGTGATGGGCAAAACCAGTACAATTGGTTGTACTAGCACACTCCGTACAGTATACCAAATTCTGCCGTACAATTGTGCGATGAGACCGAGCGCGACTTACGTCAACGGAGTAGTTAGTAATATAACGAAAAAGAATGACCCGTAGTACATACCAGTACGATACGTACAGTATATACTTACTCTTACTGGTTATTTATTGTTGTAATAATAATAAATAATAATACCTTTAAATATTGTTTCACTGTAATTATTATAATAACTTTACCAGCACACCCAACTGGCAAACCAGCAACTAAAACCAATGAACTAATGGTTCTATTAGTACAATAAAATTGTACGGCACGTACATCGTACATTAAAGTGTGACGTACATTTTGTACGACACGCACACGTACTTCCCATCTCTAGTCCACAACGCATGTGTTGTGTAGGGATGGCGATTCTCTCTAAAAAAGATCGATTTTTTAATAGATTCGAGTCGAAACCCGAAAACTCGATTCAAAGAACAATCGCGGTCTAAAAGATCGACTTCCCAAACTTATTTTTTTTTATTTACGCCAAAATCTTCATTGGAATATGAATTTAATTTTAGGAAGTGAAGTAGACACAATAATAATCAATAATTTATTATTTTCAACTAATTAAACAATTACAGCTATATTAACCTATGAAGTATAAAAAGACATTTATTTTGCATTGAAAGTTGGAAAAAATTGCGGTTTACTACTCCCAGTGCTTAATATCCAAGCTTTTAAGAAACAATAATCGAACTTCGATTTTCTAGAGTAAAATATCGATACTGGATCGATTTAGTAAGATATCGATTTAAAATTTTAAAATTGAATCGATCTCAGATCGCCATCCCTAGTGTTGTGTGTCCGTCAAAGCGCTCTGAACAGTGGATGTGACAGTTCGACATCGACAGTTGGTGTTTGTGAGTTATATAACGAACTAGCGTACCCAGCCCGCTTCGCCGGGCTTTATTCTATCTCACTGGATTGCCTAATTACTCAAAGTTTGTTGTTTCCATTGTATTTGATGATTAAAGATGGATTTATAAATTCTGTTGTTCCTGTAGTTCGTTGTGATTTTCACGATTCGTTATTCACAGTTGTTCCCGAGTGGACTAATCGTTGTTGGCGATGTTGAAATTTGACGGTGACGCATATGTCATACGACAATTTCAAAAAAATGCTCCGATCACCACTAAACTTTGCAGGATTACTCGCTGGGCCAATCTGAAGATTGTCTGAAAGTTTCATTGAAATCGGTCCAGCCGTTTCGGAGTCTATAAGGAACATACATACAACCTTTCTATTATATATATATATATATATATATATATATATATATATATATATATATATATATACTTATATATATACTTATATATATACTTATATATATACTTATATAGATAAATGCTCTTGCTGACGATGCTATTCACGGAGCTGGATAGCTCCCCGAACACGAGATAAATAATAAAGCAATTTTGGGGACCAGAATTATTTTTAATATACAAAACGAATTAACACAAAGAACGACCTAAATCTAATTGAAATATTTCACAAAAAATTAAATATTGTGCTGGTGAAGACAAATAATTTTTATATATTCTATAAACAAATTTCAATTCTCTTAAAAAAACTTGAAAACAAAAAGGAACATTAACCTATAAAAGGTCACACGTTGTCATTTTAAGAAATCCTAAAAAGGGAAGCATAACAATATAAGAACGCTACTAACGTGACAAAACCAAACGGCAAGAGCGACGTAAAAAATAAGATCAATTTTACAAACTTTTAATATGGAAATATCCTATAATTGTGTCCAAAAAAGTGCTTAAATACTTTGCACTTGTGATTGCACCGCACTTTCAAACTTCATAACCTACTTCTTTCCCTTTATTGAATAACTTTATGTAGAATACAAAGTATTGAATATTTTTCGAGAAGTCTTCAATCCTGCTTGCAATCAAGTCTAAACCAAAGTCGAATCAGGCGCCCCCAACATGTGCAGTTATGCAAAAATGTTTTCTCCCTATTGGCACTATGACACCGGAATGTCATGAAGTTAGAAATGACTAAGATTCCAACCAGCGTGCATTTTTCTATTATATGACTTTGACCGACCAATTTACAGACGTAGTGTAGAAATAAAAAAATATCATTTCTTTTTTGGTACAATATTAGATTTTTGCAGAAAAAAATTATGTCTACAAAACTCCTGTTGAAAAGTGACCCAATTTTTTAGAAATATTTTATCTTGTGATGTTAGTAGTTTTAGTTCTTTTATTATACCTCTCTATTATAACACGGTTAAGAAGGTAATTGCAAAGACTTCTTGTGGATTAGTTCAATAGTCTCTCCAGATTCAGCGAAAAAAATATCCGGTGAAAACTTTTCATCTTCCTTTTTTGTAGATTGTTCCATATCAGTGTCCGCTTGGAGGTGGATTTCTTTTGTAGTAGGAAGAAATTCTATGTTACATAATTTTTCTACAGTAGATTTTTCTATTTTTTTGGATTGCTCTTTATGGAGAAGTCGAAGTTCTTGCATTTCTCCTATCTCACCGTCTTCATGTATGATTTGGTATTGTAAGCCTGTTTAAAATTATTATCATTTCTAGAAATTTTTATGGATAACTTTTTGATTTTATATTTTTATTCATAAAACTGAACAGATAGTTTGCAAAACTGAAAATTATGATTTATTGAGGATAAAGATTACATCTATTTTTTTATCATAATCTAACAAGATTAACTACCCATTTTTTTAAAACTTATTGTATTTTGTTTTATTCTGCATTTATGTTAAATTCAATCATTGAAGTTTCTAGAATTTGATAAACAATGTAAACTCTAATAATATTAAATGTACTTACCATCCTTCTGGAAAGTCTGTAACATTTCATCGGTCACTGTAACTAAGCTACCATCACCTGTTCTAAACATTATTTCTACATTCGAAACAGCCTGATTTTCTAAAATTGTCTTTATCTTATTAGCTGTCCAATTTTTTTCCCCATTCTGCAGTGTCAATTGTATGACATTAGATTTTGTAGCAGTTTCAGGTCCAAAAGGTTGACTTTCAGGCAACACAAGCTGCCCATTCATATTAAGATCAATGAAATCCTGACCATCTGAATTTGGTATAAAATTTTCCACAGTTGTTTCAGTACAAGTGTCTTCAATGATAAATGTTGGTGGTTGAGAAGCATTTCCTATTTCTTTTTTAAGGTTTGCTATAGCTAGTCTGCTGGCTAGAGCTTCTTTCATACATGCTTGATGCTCAGCTTCCATTCGAAGCTTCTGTTTTACTTTTAGAGGTTTGTATAGGTTGGCAGCATTATAGTTTGTTGATTTGAATGTAGAATCGTTAGGAGGGCTGCTACACTTGAAGGGTTTTTTTGGTTTCTTGGATATAAACTGGGGTTTTGGCAGGACAATGGAATCATCTACAAGAGGATATCAAATTAACTGTCACAAATATACAGGGTCAGTTATATCTCCATGAGATGGTATATACTAAAATCCATTGGCAAGGAAATACTAAAACATTTTTGAATTAAACTTCAACAGATTACTTTTCCTAGATTCTTACTTCTTAAAATAATTAAATCCCAAAAATACTAATTGACATCTTTAGTTTACTGTGCCTACTAATTTTTTAACATCTACTAAAAGTGTTTAGTAATTTTATGTTGACAATTAATTGATACTATCACAGCTAGAAAAGTGCTATAACTCTTGGATGTTGGCCAAGCCCATTGTACCCAAGTCAAATAGTATTTTACTTATAGAAATAGTCATTTTACATGGTATATATGAGGTTATTTCAAGAGAGTTAATGTAGCCTACATATTTAACACCACACATTCAGAAGTAGATAAAAATTTTAATAATAGGTAAGCCATTTTTCATCAAACTTAAAAGAAAAAGTGGAAAACATATTTTTTATGAGCATTAGTTTAACAACTCTAGCAGGTTTTTTCCTGAATATTTTATTATCATAAGAAACTTTAATGAACAAGTGAATCACCAGAATTCTTCATGGCTGATACTAGAGGATTCCCAACCCTCCCAGATTGACTGGGTGACTCTGATAATAATGGTTAATCTCCCGACCACTCCGAGTTTTCTAAAAATTATACATATCCTACGCTCGCTCGTCGCTACTTGCTCTCTTTGCAATCACTTTTGTATTCAGCATAATGGAGCAAAGAAATAAACCGAATGAGTATTTCTTTAGTAAAAGCAGAGTTACATATTAGGTACGAACAAACTTCGATTTTTCATGTAAAAACTTTCATGATTTTGTGCTGAAAAACCGACCAATATTAGATGCTGCTCGGAAGCAAAATGAATATAAATTTAAAAATTAGGTAATTTAGATTTTCTTCCCACGTTCCCCCCAGTCAACATCCATAAAAGTCTCCAAGAGTTGGCAGCCCTAGCCAAACCCTATGCCAAACAGGTCATAAACTCAAACCATACCTAAACTTGATGTCAAGTTCTTGATTATGGCTTTTAATATATTATCAACCCTTCAACAAGCAGAAAATAAGATATTTACTAAACTTGACTATATATCTCTAACTTATATTATATTCATGTACTTTACCTGAGAATTGATCATTCAAGTTTTCGAAATGACTCATTTGAAAAACTCTTGCAGCAGCTATAAAATACTTAACAAATACTTCATTTACAAAAGTTTCTCCACAATAAATAAATTCAATGAGTGAACGAATAACTGTGAATTCACATCCAGATATTACAACTTGTTCTATATTGGGATTCAGCTTAAATTCTGTCTATAAAAAGATAGAAACTATAAAATGGTTGCCAATGTTATTGTATCCAATTTTAGATTAAATTACACCTAATACTTGATTAATTTTAGTAGTACATTTTCACTACTTACCCTAAAAAGTGGACTTCTGACAGCTAAAACAACTTTATGAGCATGTAAAACATTGCTACCGCAACATATAGCAATATCTACCAAACTTTGATGCTCCATTAAGCTACATAGTCCAAATGAAATTTGATTTGCACGTTTCTCTGATTCAAAATGGTATGTTACTTTTGACTTTCCGTTTTTATTCATATTTCAAGCTAAATTATGTGAATCCCTTTCTTATTTGAACCTACAAAATTTTTGAATTTTAACAGTTTACTTATATTTTAAAATATATTTGAAAATACCTACTCACCTTATTTAAAACTGTAATAGGTATAGCACAAAATTGTTTAGTTGGAGAAAGGATTCGAACTGCACTACAAAATGCAAAAAATGTCTCCAAATGTCAAATGTCACTATTAGCCTTGCTGTTTGCTGTGTTATTGTTTTGTTATTGGAGTATAGAGATGGGCCGTGCCGATTTAATATTTAACGTGTAATTCTAATTTTAAGTAGGTATATACAATATCTAAACTAATGAATAATATATTTTAGCAGCATATTTTATAATATTATTAAACTAAAGTAATTTAACAATCAAGCCTTGTTTTATCTGAAAAATGTCATAATAGTAGATTATACATGCCTAACTAGTTCCACATCGAAAATAATTAATTTTTCACAAATATATAAAGCGAGTAAACGTTAAAATGTTGTAGCAGGTAGGCTAATCTCACTCAGGGCGAGTTGTACCAACAAGGTTTAAAACATAACTAATGGTTTAAGCAAAATGGTTGTTGTACCAGACTGGATCAGTGGCTAACCAGAGTTTTGCCAACGGGTTTGTTAACCGCCCAAAAGTGAGTGGTTAAAATAATAATCCTAGTTTTCTAACCTAAAAACTTTGTGTCAGTGGATTCTGTAAATTTTTTATTTCTACCAAAATATAATAATGGAATATCCTGTTTTACTAAATTTTAGTGATGAAGAAGATTTTAATGAACTTGTAAATTTACGTTTTTCTTTGGCCGTAAAGTTTTCTGACCTTTTTTATTCTTATTCATTTTCAGTAAATAAAATAATATGCAAAAGCAAACAACACTTCAGGAGCTGAGGGTTAGAATCGCATTAAAAATTCTTCTTTTATATTTTTTATTTGGCAAAACGTAAGTAATTTACCCCACAGTAGTTCATTCGTCTAACATTCATTGATACCAACCTTTCAAAATGATTGATTAACAAAACTGCACGAAAACACCACTGGTACAACACGAACCGGTTTAAACTTTTGTTAAATTCAACCCTATGGTTAAATAAACCAGGTTTAGCCGACTATTGGTACAACTCGCCCTCATAGTTATACAAATTATTGTTTGACACATAGGTATTTAGACATCTCTGGTTTTTTACTTCGGCAAAATATTTTTGAGGTGAAAACTTCTTTAGGCGCGTCGAGGTGAAGAAAAAACATGGATTTTTCGTCATTCGCTTTTATGCAACACACAATACTTTTGGTTATGCAACACAATTAACAATGAAGCGTATATAGTGTTGCATAAATCATCGTCACTCTTTCAATGAGCTATATGCATACGATGTATATATGTGTACTTTTTTTTGTAAAAAATTCCATTTACCATGGGCTAACGATAAAATTTTGGATCAACTTTCGTTTAGCCGAAATCAGTTATGTAAGAAATATTCGTTTACTATTTGGAACCTTTTCTAAACAGAAAGAGTCGAGTTTTTTTTGCGGAAATGCATAATTTTCATTTTTTCGACTTTAGAATAGCTACAAGAAAATACGTTTCTGTTTTACATTTTAGACAATTTTCTAAACATAAACACGCAAAAACTTCTTTGGAAATATACCATTCTCATTTATTGATAAAATATTGTACAATTTAGAATAATTCGAACTATACTCGGCAATAGGAATCCGTAAACAGGCGTGTACAAAAACGTTTGTCTCTTGAAATTTTTGAAGCGATATTAAAGCTGATAACAATAGATATTATTCATTGATCTGTGTAGAAGATCGGGACGAGGATTAAACTCAATTTTTACATGGTTTATATTATTTATTATAGTTTATTTATTAGTTTCAGTTATTCTAAAGTCGGGGAAATGATGCATTTCCGCAGAAAGTTTTTTGTGATTTTGTTTTTGGGGAGGCATTTATATAGTGAAAATTTTTTTTTTGAAACTTTTACCATTGAATTGTTATAACTTCTTATCAACAAAGCTGAAATTTACTATCATTTACTTTAGTAGTAGGTATATAGTGATGGAAAATATAAAAGTAGAATACTTACCATTAACAAAGTCTGTAGTATTTAATACCAATCCAGATTTCTCCCCATTCAATCGATTCTTCCCATATTGTAACAGACCTTGCACTTGCAGAAAATATTGAGAGTTAGGTTTAAGGTCAGGAAGTAAGAAATAAAAACAATTTGAAAAAATGTTAATTAACAAAGTACTGGGTTAACCTTTAATGCATACTGTGATATTCGTGGATGTCTCATTCATCTGCTATTACACATTCTATATTAATTTTAACGTAATAATATTTATTTTTGAGGTGTTAGGGATTTATCTCTACATAAGTAAAAATAGGACTCATTAAATTTGCCATAAATATGCACAACAAACCGCTGCGGTGATGGAGAGATAATTGTTACGCGAGCTACTGCATTAATATGCTCCCTTAGTGCCCCCAGTGAAATCCCCGTATGAGACGACTATGGCTCCTCCGCCAATTTTCGAGAAGCATTCAAAATACGAAACATCGAGAATACCCAGTGCATCCGCCAGAACGTCGAGATAATTCTAGAAATACGACGCGCGAGTATAAATAGGCCACGAGCATCGCTGCAGGCAATTAGTCAATCAGTCAGTGTTGATACCGAAGGAAAGTAATCGCGCCTCGATAAAGTGTTTATTAAGTGACTCTCATATAAATTATAATTAGTGTGTTTAGTGTATTACATAAATTATTAAATAAGGACTGAATTACATATAAATCTGTAAATATAAATTAATTGTAAATATAAATTAGAATAAACGTTACAGTGGTGTCAGGTGTGGGGTTAAAAAAAATAAATAAATAAATAAATATACAGGAAGATGGCGAAGAAACTTTGTGAATTAAAAGTTTCAGAGCTTCGAAGAGAGTTGGAGGATTACGAATTGGACACAAGCGGGGTCAAGTCAGTGTTAGTGGAACGACTAAAAATAGCTATGATTAACAATGGATTGGACCCGGAAACGTTTGAATTCACCGACGAAGCGTCCGCCTCCATAACCTCTTCCATAAGAAACGAAATAAAATTTCGACGGACATGAAAAATGAAATGACATCCATGAAGACTGATATTTCTGCCGTGGAAGAAAAGATTAAAAGTATGGAGCAAGAAATGAAACAAAAAATCAAAGAAATCGAAAGGAAGACTAGTAATAAACAGGATATTACAACTAGGCAAGCTCCGAATAACGACGAACTGGCAGAGAAAGTAGAGTTGAAACCGAAAATGGAAAACGATATTAACAGCCGAGTGAAACTGCCAACATTCGATGGTAAAACGTCATGGCCGAACTATCTTAAGCAGTTTGAGGCGGCATCAAAGGCAAACAACTGGAGTGAGAAGGAAAAAGCGTTAAATTTAACTCTTGCCCTTAGAGGAGACGCTATGGATATCCTCCAGACCATTCCAGTGGAAGAGGCCGAAGATTTTGAACAACTCAAAAAGCGATTGAATATGAGATATGGCCTGGAACACCTGGAGCATCTGTACCAGTCGCAGCTGAAAAACCGCAAGAATTCGAAGCAGACATTGCGAGGTTGGTGCGGTTTGCCTATCCATCGGCACCGGAGAATGTCATGGAATGTTTAGGGGTACAGAAATTCATCGACGGAGTTCGTGACCATGAAATGCAGAGAACTCTACGCTTGGCTCGGCATAAGACACTGGTCGACGTACTCTCTGCAGCCTTGGAGTACGAAGCAGCTACACAGGCTTCCGGAGTATACGGCAAGGTGAGGGCTGTAGCAGACGAAGAAGTTGAGAGCAAGCTCGACCAGATTGTCAACATGATGAAAAGCATCTCAAATGGAAAACTGAAAGCTGTGAGATGCTGGAATTGTGGAAAAATGGGACATGTACGCAGTTCGTGCAAGCGTCCGAGAACTGCTACAAACGAAGACGTCCAGCAGGAAAACTAGGAAGGGTCGACCTTCAGAGGGCAGCTTCGACCCGAAGACCTTCCAAAGACCCTCTCATCCTAATAGCCTCTCTGAAATGTCGCGACGATAGTGTATACGTGGATGGTGAAGTTAATGGAAGGAAGTATACACTATTGGTGGACACTGGAGCAACGAGGACTATTATTCGCCCCGAGACTGTCAACACCCGGAAAAGACTTTTACCGACGAGACTGCGACTCAGGACTGCCACAGACATATTAGCATAACTCATGTATTTTATAAAAAAAGAGGCATGTCACTGTTGGATTGGATACCGTAACACCTCACGGCAGAATAGACAAGTCGATGTCACGACCGACACCACCGAGTGCTATGGTTATCCAATATTATTTATTACTTGTAAATATTTTATGTTAAGAATAAATTTATAATTTGAGCTGAGATAAAAACTTGAATATTATATGTGTCATATAGAGAGATTAAATATTTCATATGACAGTTATAATGGTTACAGGCGTAACAAGCTTCACAACCATGCATTATCAAGAAATTTGCACAATTAATCATAAAATCCTTTCGTCACTACGCAGTACAATAATGCTTACAAAAGCACTCAGCTTCTTCAGGCAGTCGAGTAATGCAGTATGCACAGAATTAGAACAATTTTTCCGTAGTATTTCTTTATTTATAACTTTCGTTAAAACTGTTTCTTCATATAGAAAATCAAAATCAGCTCCAAAGGGTTTTCGTTCAACTAAAGCATCCAAATAATTCGGAAAAAATTCTACTTTGCTATTCTCTTCGAGAGAAAGAGCATACATATGTGCCAAAAATTACGCAACTATGTATTGTATATTAAAAAAAATAGAGAAAAAATTACATGTCAATATTATATTGTTTATATTCAAGTACCATAAAAAAATACTTGTATTATAATTATTTATATTTTTATAAAATTGTAGAGACAATTATTGTATTTTAAAATTCATGGTTATTGCAACATAAAACTTTACCAGTAATAGCAAAACTACAGTCTTTAATGTCTCTACAATTATTGCCGCAGTGTATAAATTCGTTATGTGAAATAAATGAAAAAAAAAATACTATTTTGTGTACCCCATTTCTACTAAACATGTGAATAATCGAAAATGCGGCTAGAATCCTGTAATCAAAATATTCTTATTTGATAATAATTTTCATATTTTAATAAATCATTATTACCAACAAATTGAATTTATATACAGAGTGTCCAGAAACTTTCCTTCCAAACGCAAACTACAGCTAGTGCCATTTGAAGATGACGTTGTTGTCACTTTTTTAAGCATATCTCAAAAAAAAACGCCATTTTAATAAAAAAATTAACGCAACAATACAAATTACTCTTTAACTTCAAAGAAATTTGACGTAATGTCAATTCTTGTTAGTTTTGCATAGCCAACTAAGTACTGTAAAGATCGAAAAATCAAACATTATTAATAAAAACTGTCATCTTCAAAGGGTCCCTTCTTTAGGAGGAGTTTTTGGATAAAGATGGATTAGGTCGATTGATCGATTAGTCTTCGGCACCTCAGCCTTTAGAATTTTTGTGCCCTTGGTTGTACCGTTTATGTGAAGAGACCAGTAGCTCAACAGTCTTTTCACTAGGTCCTAGGAGTCTATATCTCCAATGAGTGCTACACATTCGAAGATAATGCGTGATGCTGTTTCTTCCTCTTCCTTGCACAGCAGACAGTTAGGTTCATCCCTATATATATACCAATTGTATGAATGTGTTTCTTTAGGGTACAGTAACCGGTGAGTACTCCCGTTAGTTTCCTTATTTGGCCCTGTTGAGGTTTAATATTTCGCTAGTCAGCGACTCCGAGGGTTTTTTTACAATGATTTTGCTGTGTTCCTGCTTTTGGCACGTGGTTCCAGTACGTCTGATGTTTTGTTTGAATCCGAGATGTACAACTACGTGCAGCAGTTTTTGATATTCCAACTACTGGTTCAGGACCAGTAAATGCAGTTTAAGACCCTAGCTTTGCTTTTGCCATTTCATTGCTCCGGGACCCACTTAAGTGTTACTGTATTGTGGTATGCCAAGGTTAAGAGTTTTTGAAGGCAGTCCCAGACTAGTCTAGATTCGATCAGGGGACATGCTAAAGATTTCAGTGCTTTGCTAGCAGAGCTGGGCAGTACTCGAGTATAAGCACTCGAAAATTGTTCCCTAAGTACATTTTCAATAAAGTACTCGGTACTCGTGCCATTGGCATTTCGGGAAAAGAATTAAACGAGTACATTTTTCAGGGTACTTTTTGCAAGAGTAAACTTGTATTTGCACAGTGCACATGCGAGTGCAACACGGGAAACCGCTGGTATCTCATTATTAGTCGAGCCAGCTTTTTAATTAGAACCAAACACGCGGAGTTTTTGTTTTCTACACTATGTAACAGTTATAGAGTCCGGTATTCTTCTGTCATTATTGCTGTTGCCTGAAGACTGAGCTAAGAGGTTAGAGTATAGTATTTTGCAATCATATTTCTCTTAGGTAAGAGATACGTAAAGACGTGAACAATAGGTAATGCAGGAGACAACAGATGAATTTTTCGATTGTAATGAACCATAATATCAATCTAAACAAACCCAGTCTCAACAATAGCAATCAACTGCAGAAAGCGAAAAAATAAAATATGAAAAATCGAGCTTGAACTTTGTAAATTTCTGGATGACAAAAAAAGTGGCTTGAGCTTGTTAAATGATTATCCGATTATTATAAGAGTATTCATAAGGTACAATACATGCTTGCCTTCTTCTGCGCCAATAGACCGCTTATTCTCTTTTGCAACAATAATAAACAGTCCGCGGAGAAATGCCCTGACTGACAAGAAATTAGTCATTATGAAAGCCAACAAAATTAATCAGTGAGACAGTACATTCACTTCATTCACTGGCACTGCACTGTCTCACTGATTAATTTTTTTTGAATTAATACAGTTTCCTGTAAAATTGTCGTATTTAGTAAAGCGTTTTAACAACAGATGTCGAAGAATAAAAATATATTATTCTACGCTTCACAACTAGTTTTGAAAAATATTTTTCAAAAACAGTGACCGTTCAACGAAGAAGAAACAACTACTTCCCGGGCTACATGCCCCGACAGATATTGAATTACACTTCTAAGTCAAACGGGGTTGGTAAATCTACAAGATTTAAACCAACCATTCTGGTTTGCAACTAGAAGGGATAACACAACTTGTAGACCGGTTTCGGCGTATTGCGCCTCATCAGTACAAGGTATATGTTATCGTCCGAGAGTTAATCTCGGACTGAAATGTGACTATAATCAACAACGGTACATATTGTCCAGTTACGGAAATATTTTTGTTGCGAAAATAGCGACATCTCACCTCTAAGTCACAAACCAAAATTCGAACGAGACAACAAATCACGTGGATTTGAGACAAAAATGAATTAATACAGTTTCCTGTAAAATTGTCGTATTTAGTAAAGCGTTTTAACAACAGATGTCGAAGAATAAAAATATATTATTCTACGCTTCACAACTAGTTTTGAAAAATATTTTTCAAAAACAGTGACCGTTCAACGAAGAAGAAACAACTACTTCCCGGGCTACATGCCCCGACAGATATTGAATTACACTTCTAAGTCAAACGGGGTTGGTAAATCTACAAGATTTAAACCAACCATTCTGGTTTGCAACTAGAAGGGATAACACAACTTGTAGACCGGTTTCGGCGTATTGCGCCTCATCAGTACAAGGTATATGTTATCGTCCGAGAGTTAATCTCGGACTGAAATGTGACTATAATCAACAACGGTACATATTGTCCAGTTACGGAAATATTTTTGTTGCGAAAATAGCGACATCTCACCTCTAAGTCACAAACCAAAATTCGAACGAGACAACAAATCACGTGGATTTGAGACAAAAATGAATTAATACAGTTTCCTGTAAAATTGTCGTATTTAGTAAAGCGTTTTAACAACAGATGTCGAAGAATAAAAATATATTATTCTACGCTTCACAACTAGTTTTGAAAAATATTTTTCAAAAACAGTGACCGTTCAACGAAGAAGAAACAACTACTTCCCGGGCTACATGCCCCGACAGATATTGAATTACACTTCTAAGTCAAACGGGGTTGGTAAATCTACAAGATTTAAACCAACCATTCTGGTTTGCAACTAGAAGGGATAACACAACTTGTAGACCGGTTTCGGCGTATTGCGCCTCATCAGTACAAGGTATATGTTATCGTCCGAGAGTTAATCTCGGACTGAAATGTGACTATAATCAACAACGGTACATATTGTCCAGCCTGATGAGGCGCAATACGCCGAAACCGGTCTACAAGTTGTGTTATCCCTTCTAGTTGCAAACCAGAATGGTTGGTTTAAATCTTGTAGATTTACCAACCCCGTTTGACTTAGAAGTGTAATTCAATATCTGTCGGGGCATGTAGCCCGGGAAGTAGTTGTTTCTTCTTCGTTGAACGGTCACTGTTTTTGAAAAATATTTTTCAAAACTAGTTGTGAAGCGTAGAATAATATATTTTTATTCTTCGACATCTGTACCTAATTTTTTTTGGTTTCATTATTTTTTTAATTATGTTAGTATTGCAAGTTAAGTTGTTTTGTTTAATAAACATGGTTACTAATGCAAAATTACTTATTACATTATTACCTTTTTCTGCGTTATCATTCACTAGTTTGAAAAAGCTACTGTGTAGCGAAACGCGTCACTAATTTTAATTTGAACGTCAGTTCAAAATAAATAATGAAGATTTAAACAAATTAATTTGTTATATTTCATCAGTAGTATGGATCTTCATCAAGTAAAAGCCTCATCTATTCAATTTATTCAAATGTACTTGAAATAAGTACCCGTGAAATTCGGGTACTTGAACTCGGAGTACTTTACTCTGAGTACATCCAATGAGTAAAGTACTCAGTACTCTGTACTCGTTCTTCAATTATGAACAGTACCCGATACCCGGTACTCGAGTACAATTTATCAGTACCCGGCCCAACTCTGTTTGCTAGGGTGTCTGCCGTTTCATTGCCTACAATCCCCTTGTTCTCCAGGACCCACTAGTAGATTAGGTTAAATGGATATCAAATCACATCTAGTATCTATAGTTAGCGTTTGGTAGGAGAGTTGAAGCCACAAAAAGAACATTCTAGTGAGTCTACGAAAAAGTGAAAAAATTATGGCGAAAATTAGTTATATATTAGTGGTTATTATAAGTTATTCCAAAAACAAGAGTTTTGTTCCTTGTTGTTTACAAATGTTATGCCTATTTTTCATTTTTTGTAATCAGTAACATAAATAATGTAGATATTCGAATTAGTAAATGGTTACTTGCCCAGAATTTTTTATAGAATGAAAAAAAATCTTAGAAATATAACTTTCTTGCTTGGATTAAAGGACACCTAAACAATTATTGTTTGAGGGAACGGAAAGCGTGTAAGTTTCATATGTCATCCTAAATAATGAAACAAACCAAATAGCAGTTCATAATTTATAATCAAATGATTTTAACGCTTCTAGCCGCACTAACCGAATGAATACAATCATTTGTAACATGTCTTTATGTCCCACAATAATTGTCTATTTAAAAATAATGTACCTACCTAAAAATTAATTTCAAAATAACTTCTAAACTCAATAAATTTTGTACAGTAAAATTTTCTGCTTTTTCTTATAGTACCTGCAATAAATCTTCGAATACACAAGATGTCTCAAAAGACTGAAAATATACAATTTATCAATATATTAGGTTTGTTCGTAGTGCAATCACATACGGTTGGAAACTGGACCACTCATGTGCAGTTCGAAGAAATCCTCTGTGCATGAGTGTTACAGTTTTCAACCGTTTGTAATTATACTACGAACACACCCGTAATGAACCATTTTCCAATCCTGCGTCGGTAAATAGGCACTCTACCTTATTGGACCAGTATATTCTTATTTTTTAAATATCTATGCGAAAAAATTCATGTTTTTGCTTGAACTATATTTATGAAGTTTCCAGTAGGTAGTAGGTGGAAGCTGTTCATCATTAGATCCTGGAAATATTCATCTGTATATCGAGATCAAAATTTATTTATAATGAAGTTCATCTTGAAAAATGTTACTTCAGAAATATCTGTTGACCTAAATGTATTGGTCAATTTTTATAGTTCTGAGTTAGGGACTATGAAATTTCATATACTTAAAACAAAGTTGCTTTGCTGAACATTGTGTGTATGTGTGTATATTGGAGTGACATTCGCTGAGACCTAAAAGATCTATTGTGCCCCTTACTTCTACTTAGTTCCTGAGGAAAGTCTCAGAAACTAGTAGCTCCTTTAGACCTATTTCCCGGAAGAATTCTAGGATGTCTACAGGAGTTAGTTTAGGTAAGTGTCCCTCTGCTACCGATGGATTGGGTCAAATAAATAAGACATACAAAGTCAGTGCCGACGTCGTAGCGACTCGAATTTCTATTCCCGTTTTAGCTGCAAATTTGGATCGTGACGTGGTCACTAAAACATTGGGTTGCTTACCCCAACGTTAAACAAATATGTAGCAGCGTCCAAATGCTGCTTGGGAATAGGTATTCACATAAATTTAACAGGAAAACGAAATTGTATAAAATATATGTGGTATTGTTCGGGGAAGAATTTTACAATCTTCACGTTTTAAGAAGATAAAAAAAAGATAATGTGGTTACTATAAAATTGAAATGGTTGAATATTTATAAAAATGTAAAGCACCTACATTTCACCTTGTATCAAATAGGGAATTTCTAACTTTTTTGTGGCATGTTATAAGATGACAAATTTAAGTTTCCTACCACGGAAACCATACCAAATACTTAAAAAACCTCTGGGACGTTTTTCAAATTTTGTCAGCTTTGATTACCAAGGACATAATTCATCGTTTTTTGACTTTTTTCTTTGGTTTTCATTTCTCCATTTTCTATTTCAAAGTTTTGTCTTTACTATCATTTTCCTCAAAAAAAAAATGTTAAATCGGTTCTCGACATTTTGGTTACATTCCAAAATCTGTGTCAATTACTGTATTCTTTTCTCCAGAGATGTCTCACTTCCAAGACCAAGTAAGATTAAGTGAGGTGAGAGCAGTAAGACATAACCACATAACCTTGATTCAAGGGATATAAATAGAAAAACTCAAAACTCACTCCCGAGTCCAGGCTCAGTTTGGAGGAAGAAAGAATCTCAGTACAGCCTCAGATCGTATTCATGTCAGTCATACTAAAAGAACAATTTTTTTTTTGTGCTCATTGCTTTTAAATGCATATTTTACAGTTATCGCCGGAGTGTGGGAAAGTGTATTTTACGCATTCGGATGTTTTTTACTTTTCCATAATTTGCTTTAAACAGTTGGCAACACTGCAACAAAAGTGTCAAACATAGGTTATGTTACACACAAAGTTTTGATAAATTCTTTGATAACGGTGTCGACTTTTTTTTATTTCAGGAGGTGTATTATTAGCTTCACTATCACTGCTATCAGGACCCGCTCTAGCCTTCATGTCATTCCGGACAAACAGATAATTTGCCGCCAGTTTTTTTAAAATAAAATAAAAATTATGTTAAAATCATTTATTTAAAAAAATATATGTAATACACAATAAACATTTAAAAAGTGCAAAACTTAAAAGTACTTCTACCTATAAGGTGCATTTTTATTGCTATACTTATATTCTATTGTACAAAAAATTATTGCATAATCAAACGGAGAAATTTTACGTTCTATAAAAATATAACTATAAAATAAAGTAACCTAAAAGAAATTTTTTTTTCTAACTTTGATTTCCGCAAATGTTTTTATTACATATTTTAAGTTAACTTCACACTCAATCATTTCGATAAATTTAATTTTTGAAAGTTGTGGAAAGTGTCTAATAATTTAAATTTGACATTTGTACATATATCATGTTACCAACTGTCAATAGAAAAATAATTTAAATGAAATTTATATTTAAATTTTACTTTAAATTATTCGTTAAAAAAAACATTGTACCTAACTTTTTGGGAAGGAATTTTTCGCATCCCTTCGGTCGTACTGGAAACAAAGTGCTCATGCGAAAAATTCTACTTCCCCGTTAGGTAAATAACTATTTCGGGACAACTGAGTGACTCAGATAATCTCACTTGAAAGTAGTAAAAAGAATACAGTTAATAAAAGTGCCTTCTTGATTATGAGTTTTACTCACACACATTAGTTTGAATACGACATCGGGTGTGTTCGGTGAGCACGCTATTGGCACCATCTGGTACTAATATTTATTGGCGGAGCAGTTTTTTAACACTATAAATCGCTTTGTCCGTCCACAATTGTGATAACAGTGATAATAATAATAGTGATAACAAGAAGCGAAACTTCGGATAAAAACGAGTTCACAGACGCCATGTTTTAAATTAGTCGTCATATGTCATGCGATCACATTTAGGCCTCTTGCTTATGGTCTTTACAGACCCAAATTAGAATAGAGTTTGCTTGTAGGTTGAAATAATTGTCTTAAATGATCTATTTCACGTTTATATTGTCACGAATAGTGCAGAAATAGTTACTGATGGGAAAATATCGACAAATATCTATATAATACATTTGATAAAACACAACTTTATGCTAAAATACTTTTTCTCAGTGTGATTCGAGTAAAGCTGTAAGCATTTATTATGGTTCTCAGTGTATGCCAAAGATAGCTGTCACCTTCAAGGTTATTTATTTTTGCCCCTCCAACATCAAAGGATTTTCACTGGGCTTCACTTCTTGTTGTTGTGTATTCTTTGGTGATGGGCAAAACCAGTACAATTGGTTGTACGAGCACACTCCGTACAGTATACCAAATTCTGCCGTACAATTGTGCGATGAGACCGAGCGCGACTTACGTCAACGGAGTAGTATAACTAACAAACAGTAGTGCATCTCCAGGGCGGTACCTTTGAAGTTTAAAAGTAACTGTCGGCCATGTTTTCTGGATAAATGTCAGGTCAGGAGCCAGCTCTTAATGGGAACGACAGAATCGTACTTAAAAATTTCTTTATTTTAACAATCCGACAAATGAGGATATTTTCCTAATTTTCGTTTGTTAAATGTTGATATATTATGACTTTACTTATTCAAGTCTATACTTATAGAAAAAAGATGTTATAGACTATACATTTTTAAACACTCTGCATCATATGACTTTCGTGTGTTCCTCTCTCGTAGATATTGAAAAAATGGGGTTTGGTATGAAAGTAAATGAAACAGCATGTCAATAATAATAATATTTATTACCCTTTCCAAAATTTGCCATTAGACCAATTCTGAAGAGAGAATACCACAGAAAGCATAATTATATCTGCTTGGATTCTTCTATTGTTTACTGTTAGTAACATCCACTTGTTAGTGTTTGGCATGTAGCACGTAAATAAGAGAAGTTTAAGTAGTCGTTGTCACTTCCAGATTGAAAGTATAAATTGTGTACTTTCTTTTTCTCAACTATACTTACATATCTTAAGATCAGCAATATACCAGTTTGGAAAGTTAGAGTTTCGTATGACTTTTGTAGGTATAAATGTGTGCATTGCATAATATATAGCACATCATAAATTTTTTGTACTGCAACATTTACACTATTATGATTTAAAGGAATATTGAAAGTACAAGCAGTATGATCAACATTGTTGTGATGTAGTGGGTCAATAGCTGGACTGATTTTAACATCTTCCAAATTAGAAAAAATTAAGTCAAGAACACCTCGACTATTTAACACTGTTATGATGAAACAAATTTAAGAAACTGAATGATTCACATAAACTGGCTGGCGAATTCATAACTATTGTCAGAAATAGAGAAAACCATTATATTTATTTATTTATTTACGGGATCAGCACCATTACATTAAAATATAATAAGTACAATGATTAAACATATAAACAAATTACATATAATAATAAAATTATGCGACATAAAAGAATAAAACAAATTCGCTAACATACTTAACTGTCTATGTATCTTTCACACAAACGTTTAAATTTGCAAAAGGAAATACCAGTAACCAATTTATGAAAGGAAGAAAGAAAGAAATTTATTCATCCACAAAATTTACACAAATTTTAAGAACAAAAAAAATTTATAAAACTTATCGGACTAGTCACATTATATATACATCACAAATGGCAAATTCAAATAGAACATTAACATATATATATATATATATATATATATATATATATATAAAAATAATAAAAAATAATCTAATTGGAAACATCTAACAGTTGTTACAAAATTCCTACATCTGGGATTACCATACTTTGCTCGGTCGAACCTACAAATTAAAAAAAATTCATGAATTCTGCTTCAGGAGAGTAAAGTGAAGGCGAATCAAAAAATAAATAATTAAAATGTTTGGTGCCACTAAACTGAAATTTACCTCAGAGATAACAGATATTTATAAAATGAACATTTATAATCAACCAACCTGAAGCTATAACTATATCCTGCAGTATGTTAACTTTTCCTGGGTTTACATTCTCTTTTTCCTCTGTAACTTGGAGCTGTTCATTTTCTCCCTCAACAATTGCATGTTCTGCAGCTGAAAAAAGATTGCTTATAATGTGGTTTTAATTAAGTTATCCAACAAATTTATATGACAATATGTTGTCTACTAATTACATAAATTATTTATAATTTTTTACTTTGTACTGATATTTTTATGTTGGGTAAAACCCATAGAAAAATAAATAAAACTACATAAAAAATTACCAAATTTATGCATATTTGTTTACACACTGTTAAATAACGTTGATTGTTGAAAGAACTATTGTTACTTTGCGATATTCAAGTCACAGCTCATTATTTAATTTTTTTTAGGTATAAGTACTGTGCTATCACATAAAATATTATTTTTCTACGACAACCTCGATAAATGTTCATTTTATAACCGTAACTTCAATCATAAACAAGCACTTTTTGTACAGAATTTCATTTTTGCATCGGTTGCTAGGCAAGTTGCTAAGCAACAAATGCGAAATGGAATATTTCGTGTTAGGTCTAGGTTCACTCTAAAATCACGACGACTACGGCTTGTCAAATTATGACGTCCATCGACAAATTGATGAAATGTCAGCAGAATGGAAGGTAGATCAAAAGACAAAATCGTATGTTATGATGTTATGTTATGATATGTTGTCATAGAAAAAGTATAGTATGCAACTCGCAGCAAAATGGGCATCATTTTGTGCTCATTGCATAATATACTATTATTGTATAGCACATCCTGTCATTTACTACAAACATTACCTGCAATATGTCAATATACCTACCTAAAACTGCATAATTGTGTTCAGTAAAAACATAGCCTTGTAACTGGGGCAATAAGGTTGGAATGGCGGTTGGTTGTAGTCGATTACGTAAATCATTTAAAAAACATTTGTCTTCAAAATGTGCTCCACAAATACGATGACTTTTGTATAAAGTATCAGTTTTTCCCTCAAGATCATCTCTTCCAATTGCATGTAGCCAAAGGATTGCCCTGGAAAGATTAAAATAATTATTCGTTATTGCTTCATTTTGAAATTTTAAAAATCAATAAATTTTGTTCATCACTTTTCACCAAAGAGAAACATACCTTTGTGAATGCTTAGGAAATGAAAAGAAGCTATCGTTTGTCTTCGCTCTACTATTAAAACAGCCTTTCACTGCACATACATGTCCTGCCATTGCAAAAGATTATTAAAAAAGTCACAAATGTCTATATTCAGTAAAATAAGGCTTTACTTTTTAAATGTTCTCACTAATCTCACTCAAAAAACAATTTACAAAACACCTGTTCACACAAGATCCAAAAAATGCAATTAACATAAAATAAAATAATTAAAATCACAGATGAAAATGCCCATAGATAAAGGATGCGTTAGGTTAGGTTGATTTAAAATGCCGTTCGTGACGTTTTCTTCTTCCTCCGTTCATCGTGCCGAGTAATGTCAGAACTGTCAAAAAGCTCGAATGTACATATTCCATTGGTTGGATTCAGACCAGACAGTGACAGGAGACTGCACCACACTCCTTCTTCTTGATTGGTCTAAATATTTTATCCTCAGAACATGGCGTCTAGTATGCGCAGTCAAATCTGTCCGACTTTTGCCGCGTGTCTAAGATGCACTACTGTTTGTTAGTTATACTGTGCCCGTAGTACAAACAAGTACGATACGTACAGTATATACTTACTCTTACTGGTTATTTATTGTTGTAATAGTAGAATCTATAAAATAATAATACCTTTAAATATTGTTTCACTGTAATTATTATAATAACTTTACCAGCACACCCAACTGGCGAACTCGCGAACCAGCAACTAAAACCAATGAACTAATGGTTCTATTATAGTCGATAGTCGAAATTCTGTAAAGTGACGTCATCGGTTATCTACCGATTTAAAGTGAACTCCATGAGCGTATCATAGTTTAAGGGTGCGAATACTGAAATATCTGGAATTTCAATTTTTAACATTTGAAATAATAACTTATCACAAGTTGTTCATAAGTAAGTTAAAACAAAATATAAAAATGTTTAAAAGTCAATTCCAACTTACTACTACTAAAACTAAAATTGAGGTAACATTTTCGTTATTTGCTAACCGGCATTATCATTACGTAAAAGAAAGTTGTTTGTCAAGACCAAAATAAATTACCGATAAGTATAGGTATCTTGCGAGGTCACTTGTAAAATGTCTGACTAACTGGAAGCGGTATCACTCCCTGACGACTCCTCAGAATCATCGCTTTCTCCTCCTATATCGATAATGAGTGGTTCCGTCGTTACTTCTACACGTATGTCTAAATCCCAAAACTTTATTTCTTCTTTTAATACGTGTTGAATACATTTACGCCAACTCTCAGCAGTAACGGTATAGAGCGCCTCGTCAAACAGTTTCTCAACGTCAGCCATTTTGAATGTACTGTTTTTTCTCGCAACATAATTTTTCACTTGGGCCCAAACCAGCTCGATGGGGTTTAACTCACAGTGGTAGGGAGGAAGTCTAACAACTGAGACGTTGAAATCTTTCGCCATTTCATCGACAACGTACTTAATATAACTGCTTTTATGTTTCCGTACGAGAGATAATAATTCAACTTTTAGCATTGCCTCGTTGTGCGGAATGCTTTTACTCTCTAACCAATCAATTATAACCCTCTCGCGGCTAGCTGAAGTAGGTATTTGCTCCAGTCGACGAGAGTGGTATGAAGCATTATCCATAACTATCACTGAACCAGGAGTTACCTTTGTTAAAATTGATCTAAACCATGTTTCAAACCGGTTACCATCCATCTCTTCATGGTAATCGACAGTTTTTTTGGACTGAAAACTTAGTAATCCACCTTCTACAAATCCTTCCTCGCTGCCAATGTGAGTGATAATCAGTCGACGTCCTTTCCCAGAGGGAGCTTTTAAACCGGAAGAGAAACCCTCCATAAAGGCTTGTCGATTGCTTCGTATATTCATGTCTTGCCACACTTTTGACACAGTGTGGCCTTCATTTAACCATGTTTCGTCAAGATAATATATGTGCCGTCCTTCGTTACGAAACTGTCGTATCTGTTTTAAATAATTTCTCCTCCATTCCACAATGTCATTTCGTTCAATTAAGGCACTGTTTCTACTTCTTGTTTGGTAACGAAAATTCATTAATTTTAAAGTTCGTCTCAAAACTTTATCACTGATGTTTGGTAAAGTATCATCAGCTTCTATTACCTTGCTCAATTTAGCTACCGAGGGGATTTCATTCCTAAAATAAAAAGAATGTATTTCCCTACGTATAGCATTCCGTGTTTGGTCGTCCAAAACAATTTTCTTTCTTCCCCTACTTTCCGGTTTACAGTTTTCACCTCGTTCTCTTGTCAAAGATCCGTCCCGCGATTTCTTTAGAATATTGTATATAGTACTCTCAGAAACTTTAGTTAAATAACTGCACTTAATCACAGCGTCACTAACACCCAACTGTTTGTCCATGGCACGCAGTCCTTCGTACACATTTAATATGAGGACTTTTTCTTCCCGAATTAAATTGTTACGACGCCGTTTTTTATCGCCAACACCGCTACACTCCGCCATTATTGTCACTAAATATACCGATATAAATATTACAATAAATACCAATAATAACCGATTTATCACACAAAACCACAACACAAATACTGATGTTACGTTCATGAAGAGAATAAACACCTCACATAACTGTTTACTATCACTGTCTCATTCGCGTAGCTCGATCTATCTATCTCGTTCTCAAAGCCGGAACATTGAAGCGACTCTCCAACATTGTCAAATCGGCGAGTTTTTCACAACAAACTTTGCGTTCAAGAAATATACATAAACACTTTATTTCACATTTCAAGTAAACTAATTATTATTAGTCTGCTTGAAATTTGAAATAAATATATTAAATTGGTATTGACTTAATTACATTGCATCTTTTGTACCTGAAATATTGACACAATGGATTTGAAGTGTATTTATAAAATACAGCATTTCTCTCTAGAATACATATGGCAACTGCGCTTTAACCAAAGTGTTGATTAGATAGCTCTGACTCACTTTACAGAATTTCGACTATCGAGTATAGTACAATAAAATTGTACGGCACGTACATCGTACATTAAAGTGTGCCGTACATTTTGTACGACACGCACACGTACTTCCCATCTCTAGTCCACAACACATGTGTTGTGTAGGGATGGCGATTCTCTCTAAAAAAGATCGATTTTTTAATAGATTCGAGTCGAAACCCGAAAACTCGATTCAAAGAACAATCGCGGTCTAAAAGATCGACTTCCCAAACTTATTTTTTTTTATTTACGCCAAAATCTTCATTGGAATATGAATTTAATTTTAGGAAGTGAAGTAGACACAATAATAATCAATAATTTATTATTTTCAACTAATTAAACAATTACAGCTATATTAACCTATGATTCCTATGAAGTATAAAAAGACATTTATTTTACATGGAAAGTTGGAAAAAATTGCGGTTTACTACTCCCAGTGCTTAATATCCAAGCTTTTCAGGAACAATAATCGAACTTCGATTTTCTAGAGTAAAATATCGATTTAGTAAGATATCGATTTAAAATTTTAAAATTGAATCGATCTCAGTTCGCCATCCCTAGTGTTGTGTGTCCATCAAAGCGCTCTGAACAGTGGATGTGACAGTTCGACATCGACAGTTGGTGTTTGTGAGTTATATAACGAACTAGCGTACCCAGCCCGCTTCGCCGGGCTTTATTCTGTCTCACTGGATTGCCTAATTACTCAAAGTTTGTTGTTTCCATTGTATTTGATGGTTAAAGCTGGATTTATAAATTCTGTTGTTCCTGTAGTTCGTTGTGATTTTCACGTTGCGACGATTCGTTATTCACAGTTGTTCCCGAGTGGACTAATCGTTGTTGGCGATGTTTAAATTTGACGGTGACGCATGTCATACGACAATTCAAAAAAAATGCTCCGATCACCACTAAACTTTGCAGGATTACTCGCTGGGCCAATCTGAAGATTGTCTGAAAGTTTCATTGAAATCGGTCCAGCCGTTTCGGAGTCTATAAGGAACATACAAACAACCTTTCTATTATATATATACATATACATATATATATATATAGTTATAGTAGATATTTGCCGAATAATAATGTACAAGGACAGGAATATTGGGGAAGCGGCAAAATTGTAAAATGAGTACTCTTTACACTATTTTCCAAGCTTTCGGAATATCTTTATTTCCATTCTCAAGGACAGCATTCGAGATTGTATTACAAGTTGTTTCAAATGGTAAATACATCTAATAATAATAATTTTGATTTGAATTTTTTTAAAAAGTAAATGTCAAAATGATGTCATGTTTGACAAAATTATTATTATTAGATGTATTTACCATTTGAAATAACTTGTAATACAATCTCGAATGCTGTCCTCGAGAATGGAAATAAAGATATTCCGAAAGCTTGGAAAATAGTGTAAAGAGTACTCATTTTACAATTTTGCCGCTTCCCCAATATTCCTGTCCTTGTATATATATATATATATATATATATATATATATATATATATAAATATATATATACTTATATAGATAAATGCTCTTGCTGACGTTGCTATTCACGGAGCTGGATAGCTCCCCGAACACGAGATAAATAATAAAGCAATTTTGGGGACCAGAATTATTTTTAATAAACAAAACGAATTAACACAAAGAACGACCTAAATCTAATTGAAATATTTCACAAAACATTAAATATTGTGCTGGTGAAGACAAATAATTTTTATATATTCTATAAATAAATTTCAATTCTCTTAAAAAAACTTGAAAACAAAAAGGAACATTAACCTATAAAAGGTCACACGTTGTCATTTTAAGAAATCCTAAAAAGTGAAGCATAACAATATAAGAACGCTACTAACGTGACAAAACCAAACGGCAAGAGCGACGTAAAAAAAAAGATCAATTTTACAAACTTTTAATATGGAAATATCCTATAATTGTGTCCAAAAAAGTGCTTAAATACTAGCACTTGTGATTGCACCGCACTTTCAAACTTCATAACCTACTTACTTCCCTTTATTGAATAACTTTATGTAGAATACAAAGTATTGGATATTTTTCGAGAAGTCTTCAATCCTGCTTGCAATCAAGTCTAAACCAAAGTCGAATCAGGCGCCCCCAACATGTGCAGTTATGCAAAAATGTTTTCTCCCTATTGGCACTATGACACCGGAATGTCATGAAGTTAGAAATGACTAAGATTCCAACCAGCGTGCATTTTTCTATTATATGACTTTGACCGACCAATTTACAGACGTAGTGTAGAAATAAAAAGTTATCATTTCTTTTTTGGTACAATATTAGATTTTTGCAGAAAAAAGTTATGTCTACAAAACTCCAGTTGAAAAGTGACCCAATTTTTTACAAATATTTTATCTTGTGATGTTAGTAGTTTTAGTTCTTTTATTATACCTCTCTATTATAACACGGTTAAGAAGGTAATTACAAAGACTTCTTGTGGATTAGTTCAATAGTCTCTCCAGATTCAGCGAAAAAAATATCCGGTGAAAACTTTTCAACTTCCTTTTTTGTAGATTGTTGTATGAAACTAGAAGCTTTGAAAGATTTTTGCAAAACTGTTGGTTTAATTTCAACAGGAATATCAATTTCTGGTTTCATATCAGTGTCCGCTTGGAGGTGGATTTCTTTTGTAGTAGGAAGAAATTCTATGTTACATAATTTTTCTACAGTAGATTCTTCTATTTTTTTGGATTGCTCTTTATGGAGAAGTCGAAGTTCTTGCATTTCTCCTATCTCACCGTCTTCATGTATGATTTGGTATTGTAAGCCTGTTTAAAATTATTATCATTTCTAGAAATTTTTATGGATAACTTTTTGATTTTATATTTTTATTCATAAAACTGAACAGATAGTTTGCAAAACTGAAAATTATGATTTATTGAGGATAAAGATTACATCTATTTTTTTATCATAATCTAACAAGATTAACTACCCATTTTTTTAAAACTTATTGTATTTTGTTTTATTCTGCATTTATGTTAAATTCAATCATTGAAGTTTCTAGAATTTTATAAACAATGTAAACTCTAATAATATTAAATGTACTTACCATCCTTCTGGAAAGTCTGTAACATTTCATCGGTCACTGTAACTAAGCTACCATCACCTGTTCTAAACATTATTTCTACATTCGAAACAGCCTGATTTTCTAAAATTGTCTTTATCTTATTAGCTGTCCAATTTTTTTCCCCATTCTGCAGTGTAAATTGTATGACATTAGATTTTGTAGCAGTTTCAGGTCCAAAAGGTTGACTTTCAGGCAACACAAGCTGCCCATTCATATTAAGATCAATGAAATCCTGACCATCTGAATTTGGTATAAAATTTTCCACAGTTGTTTCAGTACAAGTGTCTTCAATGATAAATGTTGGTGGTTGAGAAGCATTTCCTATTTCTTTTTTAAGGTTTGCTATAGCTAGTCTGCTGGCTAGAGCTTCTTTCATACATGCTTGATGCTCAGCTTCCATTCGAAGCTTCTGTTTTACTTTTAGAGGTTTGTATAGGTTGGCAGCATTATAGTTTGTTGGTTTGAATGTAGAATCGTTAGGAGGGCTGCTACACTTGAAGGGATATTTTGGTTTCTTGGATATAAACTGGGGTTTTGGCAGGACAATGGAATCATCTACAAGAGGATATCAAATTAACTGTCACAAATATACAGGGTCAGTTATATCTCCATGAGATGGTATATACTAAAATCCATTGGCAAGGAAATACTAAAACATTTTTGAATTAAACTTCAACAGATTACTTTTCCTAGATTCTTACTTCTTAAAATAATTAAATCCCAAAAATACTAATTGGCATCTTTAGTTTACTGTGCCTACTAATTTTTTAACATCTACTAAAAGTGTTTAGTAATTTTATGTTGACAATTAATTGATACTATCACAGCTAGAAAAGTGCTATAACTCTTGGATGTTGGCCAAGCCCATTGTACCAAAGTCAAATAGTATTTTACTTATAGAAATAGTAATTTTACATGGTATATATGAGGTTATTTCAAGAGAGTTAATGTAGCCTACATATTTAACACCACACATTCAGAAGTAGATAAAAATTTTAATAATAGGTAAGCCATTTTTCATCAAACTTAAAAGAAAAAGTGGAAAACATATTTTTTATGAGCATTAGTTTAACAACTCTAGCAGGTTTTTTCCTGAATATTTTATTATCATAAGAAACTTTAATGAACAAGTGAATCACCAGAATTCTTCATGGCTGATACTAGAGGATTCCCAACCCTCCCAGATTGACCGGGTGACTCTGATAATAATGGTTCATCTCCCGACCACTCCGAGTTTTCTAAAAATTATACATATCCTACGCTCGCTCGTCGCTACTCGCTCTCTTTGCGAGCTTTGCAATCACTTTTGTATTCAGCATAATGGAGCAAAGAAATAAACCGAATGAGTATTTCTTTAGTAAAAGCAGAGTTACATATTAAGTACGAACAAACTTCGATTTTTCATGTAAAAACTTTCATGATTTTGTGCTGAAAAACCGACCAATATTAGATGCTGCTCGGAAGCAAAATGAATATAAATTTAAAAATTAGGTAATTTAGATTTTCTTCCCACGTTCCCCCCAGTCAACATCCATAAAAGTCTCCAAGAGTTGGCAGCCCTAGCTGATACTATTAAAAGTAAATTTATGCCAAACAGGTCATAAACTCAAACCATACCTAAACTTGATGTCAAGTTCTTGATTATGGCTTTTAATATATTATCAACCCTTCAACAAGCAGAAAATAAGATATTTACTAAACTTGACTATATATCTCTAACTTATATTATATTCATGTACTTTACCTGAGAATTGATCATTCAAGTTTTCTAAATCACTCATTTGAAAAACTCTTGCAGCAGCTATAAAATACTTAACAAATACTTCATTTACTAAAGTTTGTCCACAATAAATAAATTCAATGAGTGAACGAATAACTGTGAATTCACATCCAGATATTACAACTTGTTCTATATTGGGATTCAGCTCAAATTCTGTCTATAAAAAGATAGAAACTATAAAATGGTTGCCAATGTTATTGTATCCAATTTTAGATTAAATTCCACCTAATACTTGATTAATTTTAGTAGTACATTTTCACTACTTACCCTAAAAAGTGGACTTCTGACAGCTAAAACAACTTTATGAGCATGTAAAACATTGCTACCGCAACATATAGCAATATCTACCAAACTTTGATGCTCCATTAAGCTACATAGTCCAAATGCAGTTTGATTTGCCCGTTTCTCTGATTTAAAATAGTATTTTACTTTTGACTTTCCGTTTTTATTCATCTTTCAAGCTAAATTATGTGAATCCCTTTCTTATTTTAACCTACAAAATTTTTGAATTTTAACAGTTTACTTATATTTTAAAATATATTTGAAAATACCTACTCACCTTATTTAAAACTGTAATAGGTATAGCACAAAATTGTTTAGTTGGACAAAGGATTCGAACTGCACTACAAAATGCAAAAAATGTCTCCAAATGTCACTATTAGCCTTGCTGTGTTTTTGTTTGGTTAATAGAGTTAGTGTTGGTCGATATATCGGTAACCACGATATTTCACCGGTGAATGTAAAATCACTGGCGCTACCGGTGATTCACTTCTGGCAGATGCGGTGATCGGTGATTCTGTTTCAACAACAGTCGACACTAGCATTGGTTGGTTGGAAGATTGCGCCGATCCAATATCGATATAAAATATCATTATTTACAAATATTAAATATTATGTGAAGAAAAAACGGTGATTTAAGCCGATAGGTACATGAGTATATGATGTTATTATAGATAATACGATCGGCGGTGGACTGGTGGCGGCTGGCGGGCACCAACAAGTTATTGTTTTAGAATAAAACGATATGAGATGCTTGAATAATAAATAATATATTCGTATTCGTCGCCAGTCACCGCGCGCTGGTCTTATATTTTGATTTGTCTGTGCTATTTATATTTAGTCACTGCGGTGATTGAAATCACCATTTAGAATCACGGTGATTTAGAAATCACTGTCGCCGCTTGACCGGTTACCGGAAGATCACCGTATTTCCCAACACTAAATGGAGTATAGAGATGGACCGTGCCGATTTAATATTTAACGTGTAATTCTAATTTTAAGTAGATATATACAATATCTAAACTAATGAATAATATATTTTAGCAGCATATTTTATAATATTATTAAACTAAAGTAATTTAACAAACAAGCCTTGTTTTATATGAAAAATGTCATAATAGTAGATTACATGCCTAACTAGTTCCACATCGAAAATAATTAATTTTTCACAAATATATAAATCTACTGAACGATAAAATGTTGTTTTTGTTATATCATAAGTATGCAGGTAGGCTAATCTCACTCATAGTTATACAAATTATTGTTTGACACATAGGTGTATTTAGATATCTCTGGTTTTTTACTTCGGCAAAATATTTTTGAGGTGAAAACTTCTTTAGGCGCGTCGAGGTGAAGAAAAAACATGGATTTTTCGTCATTCGCTTTTATGCAACACACAATACTTTTGGTTATGCAACACAATTAACAATGAAGCGTATATAGTGTTGCATAAATCATCGTCACTCTTTCAATGAGCTATATGCATACGGTGTATATATGTGTACTTTTTTTTGTAAAAAATTCCATTTACCATGGGCTAACGATAAAATTTTGGATCAACTTTCGTTTAGCCGAAATCAGTTATGTAAGAAATATTCGTTTACTATTTGGAACCTTTGCTAAACAGAAAGAGTCGAGTTTTTTTTGCGGAAATGCATAATTTTCATTTTTTCGACTTTAGAATAGCTACAAGAAAATACGTTTCTGTTTTACATTTTAGACAATTTTCTAAACATAAACACGCAAAAACTTCTTTGGAAATATACCATTCTCATTTATTGATAAAATATTGTAGAATTTAGAATAATTCGAACTATACTCGGCAATTGGAATCCGTAAACAGGCGTGTACAAAAACGTTTGTCTCTTGAAATTTTTGAAGCGATATTAAGCTGATAACAATAGATATTATTCATTGATCTGTGTAGAAGGTCGGGAAGAGGATTAAACTCAATTTTTACATGGTTTATATTATTTATTAGTTTCAGTTATTCTAAAGTCGGGAAAATGATGCATTTCCGCAGAAAGTTTTTTGTGATTTTGTTTTTGGGGAGGCATTTGTATAGTGAAAATTTTTTTTTGAAACTTTTACCATTGAATTGTTATAACTTCTTATCAACAAAGCTGAAATTTACTATCATTTACTTTAGTAGTAGGTATATAGTGATGGAAAATATAAAAGTAGAATACTTACCATTAACAAAGTCTGTAGTATTTAATACCAATCCAGATTTCTCCCCATTCAATCGATTCTTCCCATATTGTAACAGACCTTGCACTTGCAGAAAATATTGAGAGTTAGGTTTAAGGTCACGAAGTAAGAAATAAAAACAATTTGAAAAAATGTTAATTAACAAAGTACTGGGTTAACCTTTAATGCATACTGTGATATTCGTGGATGTGTCATTCATCTGCTATTACACATTCTATATTAATTTTAACGTAATAATATTTATTTTTGAGGTGTTAGGGATTTATCTCTACATAAGTAAAAATAGGACTCATTAAATTTGCCATAAATATGCACAACAAACCGCTGCGGTGATGGAGAGATAATTGTTACGCGAGCTACTGCATTAATATGCTCACTTAGTGCCCCC
This sequence comes from Lochmaea crataegi, assembly GCA_947563755.1. Classification (NCBI taxonomy): domain Eukaryota; kingdom Metazoa; phylum Arthropoda; class Insecta; order Coleoptera; family Chrysomelidae; genus Lochmaea; species Lochmaea crataegi. Next base: position 53,319,097 of record OX387424.1, on the reverse strand, counting down.
AGTGAAATCCCCGTATGAGACGACTATGGCTCCTCCGCCAATTTTCGAGAAGCATTCAAAATACGAAACATCGAGAATACCCAGTGCATCCGCCAGAACGTCGAGATAATTCTAGAAATACGACGCGCGAGTATAAATAGGCCACGAGCATCGCTGCAGGCAATTAGTCAATCAGTCAGTGTTGATACCGAAGGAAAGTAATCGCGCCTCGATAAAGTGTTTATTAAGTGACTCTCATATAAATTATAATTAGTGTGTTTAGTGTATTACATAAATTATTAAATAAGGACTGAATTACATATAAATCTGTAAATATAAATTAATTGTAAACATAAATTAGAATAAACGTTACAGTGGTGTCAGGTGTGGGGTTAAAAAAAAAAAATAAATAAATATACAGGAAGATGGCGAAGAAACTTTGTGAATTAAAAGTTTCAGAGCTTCGAAGAGAGTTGGAGGATTACGAATTGGACACAAGCGGGGTCAAGTCAGTGTTAGTGGAACGACTAAAAATAGCTATGATTAACAATGGATTGGACCCGGAAACGTTTGAATTCACCGACGAAGCGTCCGCCTCTATAACCTCTTCCATAAAAAACGAAATAAAATTTCGACGGACATGAAAAATGAAATGACATCCATGAAGACTGATATTTCTGCCGTGGAAGAAAAGATTAAAAGTATGGAGCAAGAAATGAAACAAAAAATCAAAGAAATCGAAAGGAAGACTAGTAATAAACCGGATATTACAACTAGGCAAGCTCCGAATAACGACGAACTGGCAGAGAAAGTAGAGTTGAAACCGAAAATGGAAAACGATATTAACAGCCGAGTGAAACTGCCAACATTCGATGGTAAAACGTCATGGCCGAACTATCTTAAGCAGTTCGAGGCGGCATCAAAGGCAAACAACTGGAGTGAGAAGGAAAAAGCGTTAAATTTAACTCTTGCCCTTAGAGGAGACGCTATGGATATCCTCCAGACCATTCCAGTGGAAGAGGCCGAATATTTTGAACAACTCAAAAAGCGATTGAATATGAGATATGGCCTGGAACACCTGGAGCATCTGTACCAGTCGCAGCTGAAAAACCGCAAACAAAAACGCGACGAAACTCTGCAAGAATTCGAAGCAGACATTGCGAGGTTGGTACGGTTTGCCTATCCATCGGCACCGGAGAATGTCATGGAATGTTTAGGGGTACAGACATTCATCGACGGAGTTCGTGACCATGAAATGCAGAGAACTCTACGCTTGGCTCGGCATAAGACACTGGTCGACGTACTCTCTGCAGCCTTGGAGTACGAAGCAGCTACACAGGCTTCCGGAGTATACGGCAAGGTGAGGGCTGTAGCAGACGAAGAAGTTGAGAGCATGCTCGACCAGATTGTCAACATGATGAAGAGCATCTCAAATGGAAAACTGAAAGCTGTGAGATGCTGGAATTGTGGAGAAATGGGACATGTACGCAGTTCGTGCAAGAGACCGAGAACTGCTACAAACGAAGACGTCCAGCAGGAAAACTAGGAAGGGTCGACCTTCAGAGGGCAGCTTCGACCCGAAGACCTTCCAAAGACCCTCTCATCCTAATAGCCTCTCTGAAATGTCGCGACGATAGTGTATACGTGGATGGTGAAGTTAATGGAAGGAAGTATACACTATTGGTGGACACTGGAGCAACGAGGACTATTATTCGCCCCGAGACTGTCAACACCCGGAAAAGACTTTTACCGACGAGACTGCGACTCAGGACTGCCACAGACATATTAGCATAACTCATGTATTTTATAAAAAAAGAGGCATGTCACTGTTGGATTGGATACCGTAACACCTCATGGCAGAATAGACAAGTCGATGTCACGACCGACACCACCGAGTGCTATGGTTATCCAATATTATTTATTACTTGTAAATATTTTATGTTAAGAATAAATTTATAATTTGAGCTGAGATAAAAACTTGAATATTATATGTGTCATATAGAGCGATTAAATATTTCATATGACAGTTATAATGGTTACAGACGTAACAAGCTTCACAACCATGCATTATCAAGAAATTTGCACAATTAATCATAAAATCCTTTGTAGAGACAATTATTGTATTTTAAAATTCATGGTAATGTTATTGCCACATAAAACTTTACCAGTAATAGCAAAACTACAGTCTTTAATGTCTCTACAATTATTGCCGAAGTGTGTAAATTCGTTATGTGAAATAAATGAAAAAAAATACTATTTTGTGTACCCCATTTCTACTAAACATGTGAATAATCGAAAATGCGGCTAGAATCCTGTAATCAAAATATTCTTATTTGATAATAATTTTCATATTTTAATAAATCATTATTACCAACAAATTGAATTTATATACAGAGTGTCCAGAAACTTTCCTTCCAAACGCAAACTACAGCTAGTGCCATTTGAAGATGACGTTGTTGTCACTTTTTTAAGCATATCTCAAAAAAACCGCCATTTTAATAAGAAAATTTAAATTATTTAACCTTTTTTACGCATCAATAGTAATTTTTCACTACTAGCCTCTAAACCTAACTTTATTGACTTTTGTTGAGGTAGTAAAGTTGTTCATTATTAACCAAGGTAGAAAAATACAGAGCCTACTTGATTAGAACTAAATCTCAATCCATTTGACAGAATGTGAGGTTAACTCATGCAAATACAAAAAAGGGCCGTTCGGCAATTAACTCCGAAATGGAGCAGAAGTAGATTTCTCGTAGAGTAAAAGGATCATTTGTTACCGAACTCTCAAACTGTCAAACGAGGGAGATCTATCAAATGTCAAACTCAAACAAATGTCATTCGATGTATTATTTTTGTGGTTATATTTTAGTATATTTATTAAATATGAATAATTATTACTTCGTAATTGTAAACTATGTAACCTAAAATGCGTATGAATTTTATTTTTTGGCTGGTAATCGAAATGCGCATATTCATTCCTAAAACCCCTCCTCGCCGAGGTGGTACAAACTCTTTTCACACCACTCCACAGTAAAAGAACGATTTAAAGACTGCTCCTTTTACTCGTTCTGTAATAACCGAACGGTTTAAAGAAGGGAGGAGTGTACTGAGTCAATGGAGTAGCATTGCCGAACGGCCCTCATAATATGAAAATATAAACTGACGTTTGTGTTTTACATTTGACAGAAGCATGAATGATTTGATTTTTAAGAAAATTTTGAAATTCATATTCGATTTTTATTAGTTTTAAAAACTAATATTATAAAAAATAAAATACCAGTAGTGAAAAAAATGCTATATGAGCCACGGTAGAAAAGTGTATTAATGTCTCGAATCCATTAAAGACCGAGAAGCTTCGCTTCTCGGTCTTTAATGGACCTCGACAATAATACCTCACTTTTCTACCTTGGCGCATAATAGTAATTAGAAGCGAAGCTTCGAGGTCTTTAATGTATCCGAGACATTACCGTGGCTCATATAGCATTTTTTTCACTACTTCACTACTGCCATTTCATTTTTTTAAATATTAGTTTGTCGCCTCCCGTTTCACATGACATGACAGCTGTGCACAAGTTAACCTCACATTCTATTAAATGGATTGAGATTTAGTTATAATCAAGTAGGCTCTGTATTTTTCAACCTTGGTTAATAATGAACAACTTTACTACCTCAACAAAAGTCAATAAAGTTAGGTTCAGAGGCTAGTAGCGAAAAATACAAATTACTCTTTAACTTCAAAGCAATTTGACGTAATGTCAATTCTTGTCAGTTTTGCATAGCCAACTAAGTACTGTAAAGATCGAAAAATAAAAACTGACTTAACCGTGTCATCCTCAAAGGGCCCCTTCCTTAGGAGGAGTTTTTGGATAAAGATAGATTAGGTTGATTGATCGATTAGTCCTCGGCACCTCAGCCTTTAGAATTTTTGTGCCCTTGGTTGTACCGTTTATGTGAAGAGACCAGTAGCTCAACAGTCTTTTCACTAGGTCCTAGGAGTCTATATCTCCAATGAGTGCTACACATTCGAAGATAATGCGTGAGGCTGTTTGCTGTGTTCCTGCTTTTGGCACGTGGTTCCAGTACGTCTGATGTTTTGTTTGAATCCGAGATGTGCAACCACGTGCAGCAGTTTTTGATATTCCAAATACTGGTTCAGGACCAGTAAATGCAGTTTAAGACCCTATATTTGCTTTTGCCATTTCATTGCTCCAGGACCCACTCAAGTGTTACTCTATTGTGGTATGCCAAGGTTAAGAGTTTTTGAAGGCAGTCCCAGACTAGTCTAGATTCGATCAAGGGACATGCTAAAGATTTCAGTGCTTTGCTAGCAGAGCTGGGCAGTACTCGAGTATAAGCACTCGAATATTGTTCCCTAAGTACTGCAACGGCTACTCAGTTTAGAGAGCACCTCAGGTGTAGATTCTGAGACCAAACTAGTATAAATTCAGAGAGTAGTCTTACCGGTTCTCGGGTAATTCTACTTGAAATTTATTGAAGGTGAAATAAAGATAAATTAGGAAAATTAGGAAAGGTAAGTGGGCGCCACTCTGAATAATACTAGTTTATTTGTTATTCACATCTGCATTATAGCGACAAATCCTGTAAGATTGGAAGGGAAAAAACTATATGAACAACGTTATTAAATTTACAAGTTGTATATTGACTTTAAAAATATGAAATAAAAAAAATTGACTAGTCAACATATGTTGTGTTGGAGAGCAAGAACCATTGTACTTTCCTGTTCTTGTAAAAAGTTGTCGGAAAACTTGAAGTCCCGGATAAGGTATTCCAGGTAAAGTGTCTCAGGTAAAGTGTCCCAGGTAAAGTGTCTTAGGTAAAGTGCTCCAGGTAAAGTGCTCCAGGTTAAGTATCCCGGATAAAGTATCCCAGGTAAAGTTTCGGGTCCCGGTAAAGTGCTAGGGAACAAATATAATATCAGGAACAATTTTCACAATTTTCCAATTTAACTAAAATCCAGGATGTCTGAAGTATTGAAGTATGATATTACAGTACAGATAATATTTAATGTTGAAGAAAATTATTTGACAACGTGGTTCATACATCCTGTATTTTTTTAGATAAAAGAAATACTCAAAGAAAGCAATAAATGAAAAAAATAAATGAAAACGATAAAATCGAATAACCGATTCTGCACCGGTAAATACATACATTTGTTTAAATACGTATATATTTTTAAATAGATAATATAAAAAAACCTGAAAGAAAAAAAACAAATTCATATCGATATATATTATTCCTGGCACTGGAATGACATTGCTACATAATAAAGATAGGAAGGTAGAAGCTATTAAGAAAGGAGAGTTAGTTATACATTTAAGCGAAATGACTTACCACTCAAATGAATGCGCTTCTTAAAGATAAGATACGATAAGCCAGAAAGGCTTCAATAGCACATGTTCGCCAGGAAGAAGAACGAAACCCCTTTGCCACTTGTTTGAATACACGAAATCATGTGAACGACCACCGACTTACGTCTCATGTTCGTGTCACGCTCATACGCTTTGACCAGGAAAGGAATTTACCTTTCAGTAGTGAATTCTTGATTCATATTTGATTTATAATTGGTAGAAGAAGAGACACGAAATCGAAGTGGGAATTTCAAGATGGGCGTGACTATTTTCCGACAGACGGGCCTCGATCAGCGCGCATAGAAACGTTGATTTCGACTCTCGTCGACATTAAATATATTCAGCCTTGAAACATTTCTCGGTGTTGGGTATGAGAAAGGACTGGCTATTCGCCGCCCATACGATAATTTATTAATTCAATCGAGGGAAGTAAAGTGAACGAAATTAACGTTACAGTACATTTTCAATAAAGTACTCGTGCCATTAGCATTTCGGGAAAAGAATTAAACGAGTACATTTTTCAGGGTAGTTTTTGCAAGAGTAAACTTGTATTTGCACAGTGCACATGCGAGTGCAACACGGGAAACCGCTGGTATCTCATTATTAGTCGAGCCAGCATTTTAATTAGAACCAAACACGCGGAGTTTTTGTTTTCTACACTATGTAACAGTTATAGAGTCCGGTATTCTTCTGTCATTATTGCTGTTGCCTGAAGACTAGACTAAGAGGTTAGAGTATAGTATTTTGCAATAATATTTCTCTTAGGTAAGAGATACGTGAAGACGTGAACAATGTGTAATGCAGGAGACAACAGATGAATTTTTCGATTGTAATGAACCATAATATCCATCTAAACAAACCCAGTCTCAACAATAGCAATCAACTGCAGAAAAAGAAAAAATAAAACATGAAAAATCGAGCTTGAACTTTGTAAATTTCTGGATGACAAAAAACGTGGCTTGAGCTTGTTAAATGATTATCCGATTATTATACGAGTGTTCATAAGGTACAATACATGCTTGCCTTCTTCGGCGCCAATGGACCGCTTATTCTCTTTTGCAACAATAATAAACAGTCCGCGGATAAATGCTCTGACTGACAAGAAATTAGTCATTATGAAAGCCAACAAAATTAATCAGTGAGACAGTACATTCACTTCATTCACTGGCACTAGTAGATTAGGTTAAATGGATATCAAATCACATCTAGTATCTATAGTTAGCGTTTGGTAGGAGAGTTTCTGGACACTCTGTATAAGTTGAATCTATTTTAAAAGCCACAATAAGTACATTCTAGTGAGTCTACTAAATAGTGAAAAAATTATGGCAAGAAGAATGGCGAAAATTAGTTATATATTAGTGGTTATTATAAGTTATTCCAAAAATAAGAGTTTTTTTCCTTGCTGTTTACAAATCTGCGAAAGAAATTTGTTGGTTTATATCCGGCTCGAAGGACCAATGTTATGCCTGATTTCTATTTTTTGTAATCAGTATCATAAATAATGTAGATATTCGAATTAGTAAATGGCCCAGAATTTTTTATAGAATGAAAAAAAATCTTAGAAATATAACTTTCTTGCTTGGATTAAAGGACACCAAACAATTATTGTTTGAGGGAACGGAAAGCGTGTAAGTTTCATATGTCATCCTAAATAATGAAACAAACCAAATAGCAGTTCATAATTTATAATCAAATGACTTTAACGCTTCTAGCCGCACTAACCGAATGAATACAATCATTTGTAACATGTCTTTATGTCCCACAATAATTGTCTATTTAAAAATAATGTACCTACCTAAAAATTAATTTCAAAATAACTTCTAAACTCAATAAATTTTGTACAATAAAATTTTCTGCTTTTTCTTATAGTACCTGCAATAAATCTTCGAATACACAAGATGTCTCAAAAGACTGAAAATATACAATTTATCAATATATTAGGTTTGTTCCTAGTGCAATCACATACGGTTGGAAACTGGACCACTCATGTGCAGTTCGAAGAAATCCTCTGTGCATGAGTGTTACAGTTTTCAACCGTTTGTAATTATACTACGAACACACCTGTTATGAACCATTTTCCAATCCTGCGTCGGTAAATAGGCACTCTACCTTATTGGACCAGTATATTCTTATTTTTTAAATATCTATGCGAAAAAATTCATGTTTTTGCTTGAACTATATTTATGAAGTTTCCAGTACAATTGGTGGAAGCTATTCATCATTAGATCCTGGAAATACTCATCGGTATATCGAGATCAAAATTTATTTATAATGAAGTTCATCTTGAAAAATGTTGCTTCAGAAATATCTGTTGACCTAAATGTATTGGTCAATTTTTATAGTTCTGAGTTAGGGACTATGAAATTTCATATACTTAAAACAAAGTTGCTTTGCTCAACATTGTGTGTATATTGGAGTGACATTCGCTGAGACCTAAAAGATCTATTGTGCCCCCTTACTTCTACTTAGTTCCCGAGGAAAGTCTCAGAAACTAGTAGCTCCTTTAGACCTATTTCCCGGAAGAATTCTAGGATGTCTACAGGAGTTAGTTTAGGTAAGTGTCCCTCTGCTACCGATGGATTGGGTCAAATAAATAAGACATACAAAGTCAGTGCCGACGTCGTAGCGACTCGAATTTCTATTCCCGTTTTAGCTGCAAATTTGGATCGTGACGTGGTCACTAAAACATTGGGTTGCTTACCCCAACGTTAAACAAATATGTAGCAGCGTCCAAATGCTGCTTGGGAATAGGTATTCACATAAATTTAACAGGAAAACGAAATTGTATAAAATATATGTCGTATTGTTCGGGGAAGAATTTTACAATCTTCACGTTTTAAGAAGATAAAAAAAAGATAATGTGGTTACTATAAAATTGAAATGGTTGAATATTTATAAAAATGTAAAGCACCTACATTTCACCTTGTATCAAATAGGGAATTTCTAACTTTTTTGTGGCATGTTATAAGATGACAAATTTAAGTTTCTTTCCACGGAAACCATACCAAATACTTAAAAAAACCTCTGGGACGTTTTTCAAATTTTGTCAGCTTTGATTACCAAGGACATAATTCATCGTTTTTTGACTTTTTTCTTTGGTTTTCATTTCTCCATTTTCTATTTCAAAGTTTTGTCTTTACTATCATTTTCCTCAAAAAAAAATGTTAAATCGGTTCTCGACATTTTGGTTACATTCCAAAATCTGTGTCAATTACTGTATTCTTTTCTCCAGAGATGTCTCACTTCCAAGACCAAGTAAGATTAAGTGAGGTGAGAGCAATAAGACATAAACTCTCCATGATTCAAGGGATATAAATAGAAAAACTCAAAACTCACTCCCGAGACCAAATAAAAGGTGGCTCAGTTTGGAGGAAGAAAGAATCTCAGTACAGCCTCAGATCGTATTCAGGTAAGTCATACTAAAAGAACAAATATTTTTTTTGTACTCATTGCTTTTAAATGCATATTTTACAGTTATCGTCGGAGTGTGGGAAAGTGTATTTTACGAATTCGGATGTTTTTTACTTTTCCATAATTTGCTTTAAACAGTTGGCAACACTGCAACAAAAGTGTCAAGCATAGGTTATGTTACACACAACGTTTTGATAAATTCTTTCATAACGGTGTCGACTTTTTTTCATTTCAGGAGGTGTATTATTAGCTTCACTATCACTGCTATCAGGACCCGCTCTAGCCTTCATGTCACCCCGGACAAACAGACAATTTGCCGCCAGTTTTTTTAAAATAAAATAAAAATTATGTTAAAATCATTTATTTAAAAAAATATATGTAATACACAATAAACATTTAAAAAGTGCAAAACTTAAAAGTACTTCTACCTATAAGGTGCATTTTTATTGCTATACTTATATTCTATTGTACAAAAAATTATTGCATAATCAAACGGAGAAATTTTACGTTCTATAAAAATATAACTATAAAATAAAGTAACCTAAAAGAAATTTTTCTTTTCTAACTTTGATTTCCGCAAATGTTTTTATTACATATTTTAAGTTAACTTCACTCTCAATCATTTTGATAAATTTAATTTTTGAAAGTTGTGGAAAGTGTCTAATAATTTAAATTTGACATTTGTACATATATCATGTTACCAACTGTCAATAGAAAAATAATTTAAATGAAATTTATATTTAAATTTTACTTTAAATTATTCGTTACAAAAAACATTGTACCTAACTTTTTGGGAAGGAATTTTTCGCATCCCTTCGGTCGTACTGGAAACAAAGTGCTCATGCGAAAAATTCTACTTCCCCGTTAGGTAAATAACTATTTCGGGACAACTGAGTGACTCAGATAATCTCACTTGAAAGTAGTAAAAAGAATACAGTTAATAAAAGTGGCTTCTTGATTAAGAGTTTTACTCACACACATTAGTTTGAATACGACATCGGGTGTGTTCGGTGAGCACGCTATTGGCGCCATCTGGTACTAATATTTATTGGCGGAGCAGTTTTTTAACACTATAAATCGCCTTGTCCGTCTACACTAGTGATGGGCAAAACCAGTACAATTGGTTGTACTAGCACACTCCGTACTTTACACCAAATTCTGCCGTACAATTGTACGATGAGACCGAGCGCGACTTACGTTAACGAAGTAGTTAGTAGTAGAACGAAAAAGAATGACCCGTAGTACATACAAGTACGATACGTACAGTATATACTTACTCTTACTGGTTATTTATTGTTGTAATAGTAGAATCTATAAAATAATAATACCTTTAAATATTGTTTCACTGTAATTATTATAATAACTTTACCAGCACACCCAACTGGCGAACCCGCGAACCAGCAACTAAAACCAATGAACTAATGGTTCTATTAGTACAATAAAATTGTACGGCACGTACATCGTACATTAAAGTGTGCCGTACATTTTGTACGACACGCACACGTACTTCCCATCCCTAGTCCACAACACATGTGTTGTGTAGGGATGGCGATTCTCTCTAAAAAAGATCGATTTTTTAATAGATTCGAGTCGAAACCCGAAAACTTGATTCAAAGAACAATCGCGGTCTAAAAGATCGACTTCCCAAACTTATTTTTTTTTATTTACGCCAAAATCTTCATTGGAATATGAATTTAATTTTAGGAAGTGAAGTAGACACAATAATAATCAATAATTTATTATTTTCAACTAATTAAACAATTACAGCTATATTAACCTATGATTCCTATGAAGTATAAAAAGACATTTATTTTACATTGAAAGTTGGAAAAAATTGCGGTTTACTACTCCCAGTGCTTAATATCCAAGTTTTTCAGGAACAATAATCGAACTTCGATTTTCTAGAGTAAAATATCGATTTAAAATTTTAAAATTGAATCGATCTCAGATCGCCATCCCTAGTGTTGTGTGTCCGTCAAAGCGCTCTGAACAGTGGATGTGACAGATCGACATCGACAGTTGGTGTTTGTGAGTTATATAACGAACTAGCGTACCCAGCCCGCTTCGCCGGGCTTTATTCTGTCTCACTGGATTGCCTAATTACTCAAAATTTGTTGTTTCCATTGTATTTGATTGTTAAAGCTGGATTTATAAATTCTGTTGTTCCCGTAGTTCGTTGTGATTTTCACGTTGCGACGATTCGTTATTCACAGTTGTTCCCGAGTGGACTAATCGTTGTTGGCGATGTTGAAATTTGACGGTGACGCATGTCATACGACAATTCAAAAAAAAATGCTCCGATCACCACTAAACTTTGCAGGATTACTCGCTGGGCCAATCTGAAGATTGTCTGAAAGTTTCATTGAAATCGGTCCAGCCGTTTCGGAGTCTATAAGGAACATACATACAACCTTTCTATTATATATATAAAATATATATATATATATATATATATATATATATATATATATATATAAAACCAGAAATATTGGGGAAACGGCAAGTCTATAAAAGTGAACTCTTCTTACTAATTCAACAAGCTTTCGGAAACTTTTATTTCCATTATCAAGTTACAGTAAATTGAGGATTGATATAAAATGGTAAATATATATTAAATGTTAAAATTGGTATTTGAATTTTTTTTAAAATATTGAAATATTGTCATTATGACAGATAAACAATTTCATATAATTACCATTTTATATCAATCCTCAATTTACTGTAACTTGATAATGGAAATAAAAGTTTCCGAAAGCTTGTAAAATTAGTAAGAAGAGTTCACTTTTATGAACTTGCCGTTTCCCCAATATTTCTGGTTTTATACCTAATTAGTCGGCAAAGACTATCCTATATATATATATATATATATATATACTTATATAGATAAATGCTCTTGCTGACGATGCTATTCACGGAGCTGGATAGCTCCCCGAACACGAGATAAATAATAAAGCAATTTTGGGGACCAGAATTATTTTTAATATACAAAACGAATTAACACAAATAACGACCTAAATCTAATTGAAATATATCACAAAACATTAAATATTGTGCTGGTGAAGACAAATAATTTTTATATATTCTATAAATAAATTTCAATTCTCTTAAAAAAACTTGAAAACAAAAAGGAACATTAACCTATAAAAGGTCACACGTTGTCATTTTAAGAAATCCTAAAAAGTGAAGCATAACAATATAAGAACGCTACTAACGTGACAAAACCAAACGGCAAGAGCGACGTAAAAAATAAGATCAATTTTACAAACTTTTAATATGGAAATATCCTATAATTGTGTCCAAAAAAGTGCTTAAATACTAGCACTTGTGATTGCACCGCACTTTCAAACTTCATAACCTACTTCCTTCCCTTTATTGAATAACTTTATGTAGAATACAAAGTATTGGATATTTTTCGAGAAGTCTTCAATCCTGCTTGCAATCAAGTCTAAACCAAAGTCGAATCAGGCGCCCCCAACATGTGCAGTTATGCAAAAATGTTTTCTCCCTATTGGCACTATGACACCGGAATGTCATGAAGTTAGAAATGACTAAGATTCCAACCAGCGTGCATTTTTCTATTATATGACTTTGACCGACCAATTTACAGACGTAGTGTAGAAATAAAAAGTTATCATTTCTTTTTTGGTACAATATTAGATTTTTGCAGAAAAAAATTATGTCTACAAAACTCCAGTTGAAAAGTGACCCAATTTTTTACAAATATTTTATCTTGTGATGTTAGTAGTTTTAGTTCTTTTATTATACCTCTCTATTATAACACGGTTAAGAAGGTAATTACAAAGACTTCTTGTGGATTAGTTCAATAGTCTCTCCAGATTCAGCGAAAAAAATATCCGGTGAAAACTTTTCATCTTCCTTTTTTGTAGATTGTTGTATGAAACTAGAAGCTTTGAAAGATTTTTGCAAAACTGTTGGTTTAATTTCAACAGGAATATCAATTTCTGGTTTCATATCAGTGACCGCTTGGACGTGGATTTCTTTTGTAGTAGGAAGAAATTCTATGTTACATAATTTTTCTACAGTAGATTCTTCTATTTTTTTGGATTGCTCTTTATGGAGAAGTCGAAGTTCTTGCATTTCTCCTATCTCACCGTCTTCATGTATGATTTGGTATTGTAAGCCTGTTTAAAATTATTATCATTTCTAGAAATTTTTATGGATAACTTTTTGATTTTATATTTTTATTCATAAAACTGAACAGATAGTTTGCAAAACTGAAAATTATGATTTATTGAGGATAAAGTTTACATCTATTTTTTTATCATAATCTAACAAGATTAACTACCCATTTTTTCAAAACTTATTGTATTTTGTTTTATTCTGCATTTATGTTAAATTCAATCATTGAAGTTTCTAGAATTTTATAAACAATGTAAACTCTAATAATATTAAATGTACTTACCATCCTTCTGGAAAGTCTGTAACATTTCATCGGTCACTGTAACTAAGCTACCATCACCTGTTCTAAACATTATTTCTACATTCGAAACAGCCTGATTTTCTAAAATTGTCTTTATCTTATTAGCTGTCCAATTTTTTTCCCCATTCTGCAGTGTCACTTGTATGACATTAGATTTTGTAGCAGTTTCAGGTCCAAAAGGTTGACTTTCAGGCAACACAAGCTGCCCATTCATATTAAGATCAATGAAATCCTGACCATCTGAATTTGGTATAAAATTTTCCACAGTTGTTTCAGTACAAGTGTCTTCAATGATAAATGTTGGTGGTTGAGAAGCATTTCCTATTTCTTTTTTAAGGTTTGCTATAGCTAGTCTGCTGGCTAGAGCTTCTTTCATACATGCTTGATGCTCAGCTTCCATTCGAAGCTTCTGTTTTACTTTTAGAGGTTTGTATAGGTTGGCAGCATTATAGTTTGTTGGTTTGAATGTAGAATCGTTAGGAGGGCTGCTACACTTGAAGGGATATTTTGGTTTCTTGGATATAAACTGGGGTTTTGGCAGGACAATGGAATCATCTACAAGAGGATATCAAATTAACTGTCACAAATATACAGGTCAGGGTCAGTTATCTCTCCATGAGATGGTATATACTAAAATCCATTGACAAGGAAATACTAAAACATTTTTGAATTAAACTTCAACAGATTACTTTTCCTAGATTCTTACTTCTTAAAATAATTAAATCCCAAAAATACTAATTGACATCTTTAGTTTACTGTGCCTACTAATTTTTTAACATCTACTAAAAGTGTTTAGTAATTTTATGTTGACAATTAATTGATACTATCACAGCTAGAAAAGTGCTATAACTCTTGGATGTTGGCCAAGCCCATTGTACCCAAGTCAAATAGTATTTTACTTATAGAAATAGTAATTTTACATGGTATATATGAGGTTATTTCAAGAGAGTTAATGTAGCCTACATATTTAACACCACACATTCAGAAGTAGATAAAAATTTTAATAAAAGGTAAGCCATTTTTCATCAAACTTAAAAGAAAAAGTGGAAAACATATTTTTTATGAGCATTAGTATAACAACTCTAGCAGGTTTTTTCCTGAATATTTTATTATCATAAGAAACTTTAATGAACAAGTGAATCACCAGAATTCTTCATGGCTGATACTAGAGGATTCCCAACCCTCCCAGATTGACCGGGTGACTCTGATAATATTGGTTAATCTCCCGACCACTCCGGGTTTTCTAAAAATTATACATATCCTACGCTCGCTCTCTTTGCGAGCTTTGCAATCACTTTTGTATTCAGCATAATGGAGCAAAGAAATAAACCGACTGAGTATTTCTTTAGTAAAAGCAGAATTACATATTAAGTACGAACAAACTTCGATTTTTCATGTAAAAACTTTTATGATTTTGAGCTGAAAAACCGACCAATATTAGATGCTGCTCGGCAGCAAAATGAATATAAATTTAAAAATTAGGTAATTTAGATTTTCTTCCCACGTTCCCCCCAGTCAACATCCATAAAAATCTCCAAGAGTTGGCAGCCCTAGCTGATACTATTAAAAGTAAATTTATGCCAAACAGGTCATAAACTCAAACCATACCTAAACTTGATGTCAAGTTCTTGATTATGGCTTTTAATATATTATCAACCCTTCAACAAGCAGAAAATAAGACATTTACTAAACTTGACTATATATCTCTAACTTATATTATATTCATGTACTTTACCTGAGAATTGATCATTCAAGTTTTCTAAATCACTCATTTGAAAAACTCTTGCAGCAGCTATAAAATACTTTACAAATACTTCATTTACTAAAGTTTGTCCACAATAAATAAATTCAATGAGTGAACGAATAACTGTGAATTCACATCCAGATATTACAACTTGTTCTATATTGGGATTCAGCTCAAATTCTGTCTATAAAAAGATAGAAACTATAAAATGGTTGCCAATGTTATTGTATCCAATTTTAGATTAAATTCCACCTAATACTTGATTAATTTTAGTAGTACATTTTCACTACTTACCCTAAAAAGTGGACTTCTGACAGCTAAAACAACTTTATGAGCATGTAAAACATTGCTACCGCAACATATAGCAATATCTACCAAACTTTGATGCTCCATTAAGCTACATAGTCCAAATGCAGTTTGATTTGCCCGTTTCTCTGATTTAAAATAGTATTTTACTTTTGACTTTCCGTTTTTATTCATCTTTCAAGCTAAATTATGTGAATCCCTTTCTTATTTTAACCTACAAAATTTTTGAATTTTAACAGTTTACTTATATTTTAAAATATATTTGAAAATACCTACTCACCTTATTTAAAACTGTAATAGGTATAGCACAAAATTGTTTAGTTGGACAAAGGATTCGAACTGCACTACAAAATGCAAAAAATGTCTCCAAATGTCACTATTAGCCTTGCTGTGTTTTTGTTTTGTTAATGGAGTTAGTGTTGGTCGATATATCGGTAACCACGATATTTCACCGGTGAATGTAAAATCACTGGCGCTACCGGTGATTCACTTCTGGCAGATGCGGTGATCCGTGATTCTGTTTCAACAACAGTCGACACTAGCATTGGTTGGTTGGAATATCGATATAAAATATCATTATTTACAAATATTAAATATTATGTGAAGAAAAAACGGTGATTTAAGCCGATAGGTACATGAGTATATGATGTTATTATAGATAATACGATCGGCGGTGGACTGGTGGCGGCTGGCGGGCACCAACAAGTTATTGTTTTAGAATAAAACGATATGAGATGCTTGAATAATAAATAATATATTCGTATTCGTCGCCAGTCACCGCGCGCTGGTCTTATATTTTGATTTGTCTGTGCTATTTATATTTAGTCACTGCGGTGATTGAAATCACCATTTAGAATCACGGTGATTTAGAAATCACTGTCGCCGCTTGACCGGTTACCGGAAGATCACCGTATTTCCCAACACTAAATGGAGTATAGAGATGGACCGTGCCGATTTAATATTTAACGTGTAATTCTAATGTTAAGTAGATATATACAATATCTAAACTAATGAATAATATATTTTAGCAGCATATTTTATAATATTATTAAACTAAAGTAATTTAACAAACAAGCCTTGTTTTATATGAAAAATGTCATAATAGTAGATTACATGCCTAACTAGTTCCACATCGAAAATAATTAATTTTTCACTAATATATAAATCTACTGAACGTTAAAATGTTGTTTTTGTTATATCATAAGTATGCAGGTAGGCTAATCTCACTCATAGTTATACAAATTATTGTTTGACACATAGGTATTTAGATATCTCTGGTTTTTTACTTCGGCAAAATATTTTTGAGGTGAAAACTTCTTTAGGCGCGTCGAGGTGAAGAAAAAACATGGATTTTTCGTCATTCGCTTTTATGCAACACACAATACTTTTGGTTATGCAACACAATTAACAATGAAGCGTATATAGTGTTGCATAAATCATCGTCACTCTTTCAATGAGCTATATGCATACGGTGTATATATGTGTACTTTTTTTTGTAAAAAATTCCATTTACCATGGGCTAACGATAAAATTTTTGATCAACTTTCGTTTAGCCGAAATCAGTTATGTAAGAAATATTCGTTTACTATTTGGAACCTTTTCTAAACAGAAAGAGTCGAGTTTTTTTTTGCGGTAATGCATAATTTTCATTTTTTCGACTTTAGAATAGCTGAAACCAGTTACAAGAAAATACGTTTCTGTTTTACATTTTAGACAATTTTCTAAACATAAACACGCAAAAACTTCTTTGGAAATGTACCATTCTCATTTATTGATAAAATATTGTAGAATTTAGAATAATTCGAACTATACTCGGCAATTGGAATCCGTAAACAGGCGTGTACAAAAACGTTTGTCTCTTGAAATTTTTGAAGCGATATTAAGCTGATAACAATAGATATTATTCATTGATCTGTGTAGAAGATCGGGACGAGGATTAAACTCAATTTTTACATGGTTTATATTATTTATTATAGTTTATTTATTAGTTTCAGTTATTCTAAAGTCGGGGAAATGACGCATTTCCGCAGAAAGTTTTTTGTGATTTTGTTTTTGGGGAGGCATTTATATAGTGAAATTTGTTTTTTGAAACTGGTTTCAGCTAAAAAAAATTTCGCCCAAAATTTTCAAAAGGGATATCATTTAATGGTTTTCACTTCTGTCGGCAGTCCCATACCTGGACGTTTTTTTTGTGTGTAAAAATGTCATGAATTTATTTGTATGAGTGACCATGACCAGGCCAAAGGTACAATTTTTAACCTTTCTGCCCGTGTAGAACAACTTTCTACCCAGCCAGAACTGACCTCTTTCCTGGGTTGTAAATAAAAGTAACTAAACGAAAATGAATTAATATTCTTTCCCATCTCTAACCTCCAGTTACGGAGATGTATAATTTTGAACGTAGATCAACGTTTTGTTGCATCGACATCTAGCTTCGAAAGGTATAAGCTGGCATTTTACCTTCAAAAAGTGTACTAGTTTATTATTCGTTTCATAGATGGCTCTAGTTTCAATACTTTTTAAACATAATAAATACTTATAGGATGGTAAATTAAAACAAATTCATTGATATAATATTCTTTGTTAAAAAGATAAAGTAACACTTTTCTTAAAATTTTATGTATAGGTACATTTATGAACATCTCACTCTTTTATGATTTCCTTTAAAGTCACTACATTTGGGAGTGGTGAAAGTTACAAAAGTATTGTGTTTAGATTTAGTTTCTTCCGGTGACACAATCTTAACGCTCACTTTGTATCGGCAATTGAACTGAAGATCGAAGAGATCAAAATACGTTGCCTGAAAATGTTTAAATAATATCAATTTCATAGAAATATTATGAGGCCGTAAAAGCGACAAAAAAATCATCACACTTGCCTTTGTCTTGGCCGCTACTTTAAAATGTTTAAATGTATTTTGATTCTTCCATCGCAAGGGGTAGCCCACCAAGTTACTGTATATTTGGCATATTTACTGGAAGGGTTCCATACAATTTTTGCCTTCAATCTACCTTTATTCCAAGAAAGCTTTTGTAACCGAAGACCTTCGATTTTGTTTGTGTTTGATTTCTCCTGAACCAGTGCCTTATCCTTTTCTACAAGTAATTCAAACATATCACAATTATTAATCTAAATGAAAAATAAATTGTTTAAATCAAAAAAATATAAAGTAACAATTTTCACCAGCTCTGCATCACTTTTACCATTGAATATTGTTATAACTTCTTATCAACAAAGCTGAAATTTACTATCATTTACTTTAGTAGTAGGTATATAGTGATGGAAAATATAAAAGTAGAATACTTACCATTAACAAAGTCTGTAGTATTTAATACCAATCCAGATTTCTCCCCATTCAATCGATTCTTCCCATATTGTAACAGACCTTGCACTTGCAGAAAATATTGAGAGTTAGGTTTGAGGTCACGAAGTAAGAAATGTGTGTTATTCTAAAAACAATTTGAAAAAATGTTAATTAACAAAGTGCTGGGTTAACCTTTAATGCATACTGTGATATTCGTGGATGTCTCATTCATCTGCTATTACACATTCTATATTAATTTTAACGTAATAATATTTATTTTTGAGGTGTTAGGGATTTATCTCTACATGAGTAAAAATAGGACTCATTAAATTTGCCATAAATATGCACAACAAACCGCTGCGGTGATGGAGAGATAATTGTTACGCGAGCTACTGCATTAATATGCTCACTTAGTGCCCCCAGTGAAATCCCCGTATGAGACGACTATGGCTCCTCCGCCAATTTTCGAGAAGCATTCAAAATACGAAACATCGAGAATACCCAGTGCATCCGCCAGAACGTCGAGATATTTCTAGAAATACGACGCGCGAGTATAAATAGGCCACGAGCATCGCTGCAGGCAATTAGTCAATCAGTCAGTGTTGATACCGAAGGAAAGTAATCGCGCCTCGATAAAGTGTTTATTAAGTGACTCTCATATAAATTATAATTAGTGTGTTTAGTGTATTACATAAATTATTAAATAAGGACTGAATTACATATAAATCTGTAAATATAAATTAATTGTAAATATAAATTAGAATAAACGTTACATTGGTGTCAGGTGTGGGGTTAAAATAAATAAATAAATAAATAAATATACAGGAAGATGGCGAAGAAACTTTGTGAATTAAAAGTTTCAGAGCTTCGAAGAGAGTTGGAGGATTACGAATTGGACACAAGCGGGGTCAAGTCAGTGTTAGTGGAACGACTAAAAATAGCTATGATTAACAATGGATTGGACCCGGAAACGTTTGAATTCACCGACGAAGCGTCCGCCTCTATAACCTCTTCCATAAAAAACGAAATAAAATTTCGACGGACATGAAAAATGAAATGACATCCATGAAGACTGATATTTCTGCCGTGGAAGAAAAGATTAAAAGTATGGAGCAAGAAATGAAACAAAAAATCAAAGAAATCGAAAGGAAGACTAGTAATAAACCGGATATTACAACTAGGCAAGCTCCGAATAACGACGAACTGGCAGAGAAAGTAGAGTTGAAACCGAAAATGGAAAACGATATTAACAGCCGAGTGAAACTGCCAACATTCGATGGTAAAACGTCATGGCCGAACTATCTTAAGCAGTTCGAGGCGGCATCAAAGGCAAACAACTGGAGTGAGAAGGAAAAAGCGTTAAATTTAACTCTTGCCCTTAGAGGAGACGCTATGGATATCCTCCAGACCATTCCAGTGGAAGAGGCCGAAGATTTTGAACAACTCAAAAAGCGATTGAATATGAGATATGGCCTGGAACACCTGGAGCATCTGTACCAGTCGCCGCTGAAAAACCGCAAGAATTCGAAGCAGACATTGCGAGGTTGGTGCGGTTTGCCTATCCATCGGCACCGGAGAATGTCATGGAATGTTTAGGGGTACAGACATTCATCGACGGAGTTCGTGACCATGAAATGCAGAGAACTCTACGCTTGGCTCGGCATAAGACACTGGTCGACGTACTCTCTGCAGTCTTCGAGTACGAAGCAGCTACACAGGCTTCCGGAGTATACGGCAAGGTGAGGGCTGTAGCAGACGAAGAAGTTGAGAGCAAGCTCGACCAGATTGTCAACATGATGAAAAGCATCTCAAATGGAAAACTGAAAGCTGTGAGATGCTGGAATTGTGGAGAAATGGGACATGTACGCAGTTCGTGCAAGCGTCCGAGAACTGCTACAAACGAAGACGTCCAGCAGGAAAACTAGGAAGGGTCGACCTTCAGAGGGCAGCTTCGACCCGAAGACCTTCCAAAGACCCTCTCATCCTAATAGCCTCTCTGAAATGTCGCGACGATAGTGTATACGTGGATGGTGAAGTTAATGGAAGGAAGTATACACTATTGGTGGACACTGGAGCAACGAGGACTATTATTCGCCCCGAGACTGTCAACACCCGGAAAAGACTTTTACCGACGAGACTGCGATTCGGGACTGCCACAGACATATTAGCATAACTCATGTATTTTATAAAAAAAGAGGCATGTCACTGTTGGATTGGATACCGTAACACCTCACGGCAGAATAGACAAGTCGATGTCACGACCGACACCACCGAGTGCTATGGTTATCCAATATTATTTATTACTTGTAAATATTTTATGTTAAGAATAAATTTATAATTTGAGCTGAGATAAAAACTTGAATATTATATGTGTCATATAGAGCGATTAAATATTTCATATGACAGTTATAATGGTTACAGACGTAACAAGCTTCACAACCATGCATTATCAAGAAATTTGCACAATTAATCATAAAATCCTTTCGTCACTACGCAGTACAATAATGCTTACAAAAGCACTCAGCTTCTTCAGGCAGTCGAGTAATGCAGTATGCACAAAATTAGAACAATTTTTCCGTAGTATTTCTTTATTTATAACTTTCGCTAAAACTGTTTCTTCATATTGAAAATCAAAATCAGCTCCAAAGGGTTTTCGTTCAACTAAAGCATCCAAATAATTCGGAAAAAAATTCTACTTTGCTATTCTCTTCGAGAGAAAGAGCATACATATGTGCCAAAAATTACGCAACTATGTATTGTATATTAAAAAAAATAGAGAAAAAATTACATGTCAATATTGTATTGTTCATATTCAAGTACCATAAAAAAATACTTGTATTATAATTATTTATATTTTTATAAAATTGTAGAGACAATTATTGTATTTTAAAATTCATGGTTATTGCAACATAAAACTTTACCAGTAATAGCAAAACTACAGTCTTTAATGTCTCTACAATTATTGCCGAAGTGTGTAAATTCGTTATGTGAAATAAATGCAAAAAAAATACTATTTTGTGTACCCCATTTCTACTAAACATGTGAATAATCGAAAATGCGGCTAGAATCCTGTAATCAAAATATTCTTATTTGATAATAATTTTCATATTTTAATAAATCTTTATTACCAACAAATTGAATTTATATACAGAGTTTCCAGAAACTTTCCTTCCAAACGCAAACTACAGCTAGTGCCATTTGAAGATGACGTTGTTGTCACTTTTTTAAGCACATCTCAAAAAAACCGCCATTTTAATAAAAAAATTTAAATTATTTAACCTTTTTTACGCAACAATAGTAATTATGCGGTAGAAAAGGTAGAAAAGTGAGGTATTATTGTCGTAGCTTCGCTTCTCGGTCTTTAATGTATCCGAGACATTAATACACTTTTCTACCGTGGCTCATATAGCATTTTTTTCACTACTTCACTACTGGCATTTTATTTTTTTAAATATTAGTTTGTCGCCTTCCGTTTCACATGACATGACAGCTGTGCACAAGTTAACTTCACATTCTATTAAATGGATTGAGATTTAGTTATAATCAAGTAGGCTTTGTATTTTTCTACCTTGGTTAATAATGAACAACTTTACTACCTCAACAAAAGTCAATAAAGTTAGGTTCAGAGGCTAGTAGCGAAAAATACAAATTTCTCTTTAACTTGAAAGCAATTTGACGTAATGTCAATTCTTGTTAATTTTGCATAGCCAACTAAGTACTGTAAAGATCGAAAAATAAAAACTGACTTAACCGTGTCATCTTCAAAGGGCCCCTTCCTTAGGAGCAGTTTTTGGATAAAGATAGATTAGGTTGATTGATCGATTAGTCTTCGGCACCTCAGCCTTTAGAATTTTTGTGC
Organism: Lochmaea crataegi; assembly: GCA_947563755.1. Taxonomy (NCBI): domain Eukaryota; kingdom Metazoa; phylum Arthropoda; class Insecta; order Coleoptera; family Chrysomelidae; genus Lochmaea; species Lochmaea crataegi. Next base: position 53,296,684 of record OX387424.1, on the reverse strand, counting down.
CCTTGGTTGTACCGTTTATGTGAAGAGACCAGTAGCTCAACAGTCTTTTCAGTAGGTCCTAGGAGTCTATATCTCCAATGAGTGCTACACATTCGAAGATAATGCGTGAGGCTGTTTGCTGTGTTCCTGCTTTTGGCACGTGGTTCCAGTACGTCTGATGTTTTGTTTGAATCCGAGATGTACAACCACGTGCAGCAGTTTTTGATATTCCAAATACTGGTTCAGGACCAGTAAATGCAGTTTAAGACCCTATATTTGCTTTTGCCATTTCATTGCTCCAGGACCCACTTAAGTGTTACTCTATTGTGGTATGCCAAGGTTAAGAGTTTTTGAAGGCAGTCCCAGACTAGTCTAGATTCGATCAAGGGACATGCTAAAGATTTCAGTGCTTTGCTAGCAGAGCTGGGCAGTATGCGAGTATAAGAACTCGAATATTGTACTCTAAGTACATGTTTTGTTATCAGTACCCAGTACCCAAGTACATTTTCAGTAAAGTACTCGGTACTCGTGCCCGTAGCATTTCGGGAAAAGTATTAAACGAGTACATTTTTCCTGGTACTTTTTGCAAGAGTAAACTTGTCTGTGCAGATGCGAGTGCAACACGGGAAACCGCTGTTATCTCATTAGTAGTCGAGCCAGCACTTCAATTAGAACCAAACACGCGGAGTTTTTGTTTTGTACACAATTATAGAGACCGGTGTTCTTCTCTCGTTATTGTTATTGTCTGAAGACTAAACTAAGAGGTTGGAGTATAGTATTTTGCAATAATATTTCTCTTAGGTATAGAGATACGTAAAGACGTGAACAATGGGTAATGCAGGAGATTCAAGTGACACATCAGATGAATTTTTCGATTTTAATAAACCAAAATATCAATCTAAACAAACCCAGTCTCAACAATCGCAATCAACTGCAGAAAACGAAAAAATAAAATATGAAAAATCGAGCTTGAGCTTTGTAAATTTCTGGATGACAAAAAAAGTGGCTTTAACTTGTTAAATGATTATCCGATTATTATACGAGTGTTCATAAGGTACAATACATGCTTGCCTTCTTCGGCGCCAATGGACCGCTTATTCTCTTTTGCAACAATAATAAACTGTCCGCGGATAAATGCTCTGACTGACAAGAAATTAGCCATTATGTAAGCCAACAAAATTAATCAGTGAGACAGTACATTTCACTTCATTCACTGGCACTGCACTGTCTCACTGATTAATTTTTTTTGGTTTCATTATTTTTTTAGTTATGTTAGTATTGCAAGTTAAGTTGTTTGGTTTAATAAACATGGTTACTAATGCAAAATTACTTATTACATTATTACCTTTTTCTGCGTTATCTATTCAAATGTACTTGAAATAAGTACCCGTGAAATTCGGGTACTTGAATTCGGAGTACTTTACTCTGAGTACATGCAATGAGTAAAGTACTCAGTACTCTGTACTCGTTCTTCAATTATGAACAGTACCCGATACCCGGTACTCGAGTACAATTTATCAGTACCCGGCCCAACTCTGTTTGCTAGGGTGTCTGCCGTTTCATTGCCTACAATCCCCTTGTTCTCCAGGACCCACTAGTAGATTAGGTTAAATGGATATCAAATCACATCAAGTATCTATAGTTAGCGTTTGGTAGGAGAGTTAAAGCCACAAAAAGAACATTCTAGTGAGTCTACGAAAAAGTGAAAAAATTATGGCGAAAATTAGTTATATATTAGTGGTTATTTTAAGTTATTCCAAAAATAAGAGTTTTGTTCCTTGTTGTTTACAAATGTTATGCCTGATTTTCATTTTTTGTAATCAGTAACATAAATAATGCAGATATTCGAATTAGTAAATGGTTACTTGCCCAGAATTTTTTATAGAATGAAAAAATCTTAAAAATATAACTTTGTTGCGTGGATTAAAGGACACCAAACAATTATTGTTTGAGGGAACGGAAAGCGTGTAAGTTTCATATGTTATCCTAAATAATGAAATAAACCAAATAGCAGTTCATAATTTATAATCAAATGATTTTAACGATTCTAGCCGCACTAACTGAATGAATACAATCATTTGTAACATGTCTTTATGTCCCACAATAATTGTCTATTTAAAAATAATGTACCTACCTAAAAATTAATTTCAAAATAACTTTTAAACTCAATAAATTTTGTACAGTAAAGTTTTCTGCTTTTTCTTATAGTAGGGGGAAGTCGGGTAATTGTGCGCGGAGGACAATGGTGCGCACCATAATACGAAACGAAAATGCTCATTATTTGTTTAAATCTGTACACTTAGCGTTATCTTTTGGTTGTTATTGAAGGTTACGCTGTCATTCGGGCGATTTTCTGCTTAAACGACCGGGTTATGGTGTTTGCCGGTTTTTCAGGTTTATGTTTATTAAATTTGTCGGTGTGAAAATAAGCCATAACTTTTTAAATAAAAAAGTTTTTATTTCGGTTCTTAGACTAAGATAATCAGTGTAGTTCGGGTTATTATTGGAGTAATTTACTTGAGGTAAATAACATAAAGTTTTATTTTTGTGAATTTTTATTACCAGCAAGTTTTTGTCCGTTAATGGTGCACAATGCGCACAATTAGCCGTCCTTTTAAATTTTAAAAGTTCTTATGGTATTAATTTGAAAATACAATGACACGTAGTTTTTATTGTTTCAGATGCCAAAATATACCCGCAAAACAAATAAAGCTAGCTGGGACGCAGATTTAATGAAAAAAGCTATCTTATTTGTTACAAATGGAGGGACAATTAGAGATGCCGGGCGAAGGTTTGGAATACCTGAATCCACAATTCGCAAAAGAAAGAAAGACTATGATAAAGGCAATGACATCCAGGGTCCTCAATTGGGACGACACTCTATTTTTTCGCAGAAACAAGAAGGGGATTTGGCTAGTCATGTATTAAAAATGGCTAAACTCTTTTATGGCGTATCAAGAACTCAACTTCGGCGATTGGCGTATTCCTATGCATTAGCTAATAATATCCCAAACAATTTTAATGCTACAACGAAAATGGCAGGGAAAGACTGGTACTATCAGTTTTTAAAAAGAAACAACGGATTGTCGCTCAGAAAACCAGAACCAACCAGCATTAATCGAATATCCGCATTCAACGAAGCACAGGTTACACAATTCTTTGTTAATTTGAAGAAGCTTTACGAAAAATATCACTTCAAAGATGATAAGATTTTCAACGTAGATGAAACGGGCATTTCAACGGTCCAGAAGCCATCTAAACGTCTTGGTCCCAAAGGAGTGAAGCAATTCGGAGCAAAAACTTCAGGTGAAAGGGGGAAAACGGTAACCGTAATTTGTTGCTTTAATGCTGCTGGTACATGCTACGTACCTCCGATGTTTATTTTTCCCCGAGCTCGGATGACAAGCACATTAGAAAAAAATGGGCCGCCCCATGCAAAGTATAGTTGCTCAAAATCTGGCTGGAGTAACGAGCAACTGTTTTATCAGTGGCTTCAACATTTTAAGGAAACTGTTAAACCTTCCAAAGATCAACCCGTTCTGATAATTCTGGACAATCACTCCAGCCATATTTCTGTAGAAATTTATGATTTTTGTAAGCAAAATGGAATAGAATTACTAACCATTCCACCTCATACATCCCATCGCTTACAGCCTTTGGATTTAACATTTTATGGCCCACTTAAATCGGCGTTTAACCGCCAGTGTGACAACTATCTTTTACATTTTGAAAGAATAACACCCTACGATTTGGCAGAACTCTTTCATAAGGCCTATAGTCAAGTCGCAACTATTGAGAAAGCTCAATCAGGGTTTAAAGCTGCAGGAATATGGCCATTTCAGCCTGAAAAATTTACCAAAGAAGACTTTTTGCCATCAAATCATTACATGCCGACATTGACAGTCGAAGAAGATCATCAAATTGGGTCCGTTATAGAGACTGAAGTTTCCTGTCCCAATACTTCTAAAGTTTGCAAGCAAGTTGAATCTCAGGCAAGCACTTCAACTGCTGGACAAACTATTTCTGGCCCAAGTGGCGTTTCAAGTTGCTCGCTTGAAGTTTCATTTGAAGAATTGAACCCAATTCCAACTCCATCTACTAGTAAAATTCAACGCCGTAAGAAACAGAAGTCCGAAATTTGGACAGAGACGCCCAATAAAGACGTTTTGCTAGCCAGCGAGTCACAAAAAAAAGTGAGACAAGCAAATTTGGAAAAAAAAATAAAACAAAAACCGTCAATAAAAGGTAAGGCTAGTGCAAAACATCCCGCTAAAAATAGAAAGGCCGTTAAAAGGAAGGTTTTTGAAGAAAGTGACTCTGAAGAAGACCTATCTGATGGCCACTTATGTGATGATGATGAGATGGATGACACGGAAGCCAACCCCGAAGATAGATGCTTAATTTGTGATGACACGAGCAAAAAAGATGAATTTTGGTTTCAGTGTGTTATGTGCGGCAGATGGGCTCATGAGCTTTGCAGTGGTGTTGACTCCCCCGAAGGTTATATCTGTGACTTTTGCGATCATTAATTTGTAGTTTTTAAGTTGCAATAAATATATATAATGTTCTTTGTATCACTTGTTTTAATTCTACCCTTTATATCCTAAAGTTTTTAGTAGTTTTTTGCTTGCGCACAATTACCCTGACCAGTGCGCACAATTAACCGCATAGGGTGGACAATTGTGCGCAATGTCAGTTTTTATCTTATTTTGTCCCTAGGCCCAAAAAATTGTTTTTGTAATATTTGGTTAATTTGGGATATAACCTATAAAAAGAAGAACATCTGTGCCAAATTTCAAAGCTCCATATACCATACTTTAAAAAATATATGTTTTTTTCTTAGGTGCGCACAATTCACCGACTTTCCCCTACCTGCAATAAATCTTCGAATACACAAGATGTCTCAAAAGACTGAAAATATACAATTTATCAATATATTAGGTTTGTTCGTAGTGCAATCACACACGGTTGGAAACTGGACCACTCATGTGCAGTTCGAAGAAATCCTCTCTGCATGAGTGTTACAGTTTTCAACCGTTTGTAATTATACTACGAACACACCTGTTATGAACCATTTTCCAATCCTGAGTCGGTAAATAGGCACTCTACCTTATTGGACCAGTATATTCTTATTTTTTAAATATCAATGCGAAAAAATTCATGTTTTTGCTTGAACTATATTTATGAAATTTCCAGTACAATTGGTGGAAGCTATTCATCATTAGATCCTGGAAATATTCATCGGTATATCGAGATCAAAATTTATTTATAATGAAGTTCATCTTGAAAAATGTTGCTTCAGAAATATCTGTTGACCTAAATGTATTGGTCAATTTTTATAGTTCTGAGTTAGGGACTATGAAATTTCATATACTTAAAACAAAGTTGCTTTGCTCAACATTGTGTGTATGTGTGTATATTGGAGTGACATTCGCTGAGACCTAAAAGATCTATTGTGCCCCTTACTTCTACTTAGTTCCTGATGAAAGTCTCAGAAACTAGTAGCTCCTTTAGACCTATTTCCCGGAGGAATTCTAGGATGTCTACAGGAGATAGTTTAGGTAAGTGTCCCTCTGCTACCGATGGATTGGGTCAAATAAATAAGACATACAAAGTCAGTGCCGACGTCGTAGCGACTCGAATTTCTATTCCCGTTTTAGCTGCAAATTTGGGTCGTTACGTGGTCACTAAAACATTGGGTTGCTTACCCCAACGTTAAACAAATATGTAGCAGCGTCCAAATGCTGCTTGGGAATAGGTATTCACATAAATTTAACAGGAAAACGAAATTGTATAAAATATATGTCGTATTCTAGCTTGTTCGGGGAAGAATTTTACAATCTTCACGTTTTAAAGAAGATAAAAAAAGATAATGTGGTTACTATAAAATTGAAATGGTTGAATATTTATAAAAATGTAAAGCACCTACATTTCACCTTGTATCAAATAGGGAATTTCTAACTTTTTTGTGGCATGTTATAAGATGACAAATTTAAGTTTCCTACCACGGAAACCATACCAAATACTTAAAAAACCTCTGGGACGTTTTTCAAATTTTGTCAGCTTTGATTACCAAGGACATAATTCATCGTTTTTTGACTTTTTTCTTTGGTTTTCATTTCTCCATTTTCTATTTCAAAGTTTTGTCTTTACTATCATTTTCCTCAAAAAAAAAATGTTAAATCGGTTCTCGACATTTTGGTTACATTCCAAAATCTGTGTCAATTACTGTATTCTTTTCTCCAGAGATGTCTCACTTCCAAGACCAAGTAAGATTAAGTGAGGTGAGAGCAGTAAGACATAACCACATAACCTTGATTCAAGGGATATAAATAGAAAAACTCAAAACTCACTCCCGAGTCCAGGCTCAGTTTGGAGGAAGAAAGAATCTCAGTACAGCCTCAGATCGTATTCAGGTCAGTCATACTAAAAGAACAAATATTTTTTTGGTGCTCATTGCTTTTAAATGCATATTTTACAGTTATCGCCGGAGTGTGGGAAAGTGTATTTTATGAATTCGGATGTTTTTTACTTTTCCATAATTTGCTTTAAACAGTTGGCAACACTGCAACAAAAGTGTCAAACATAGGTTATGTTACACACAAAGTTTTGATAAATTCTTTCATAACGGTCTCGACTTTTTTTTATTTCAGGAGGTGTATTATTAGCTTCACTATCACTGCTATCAGGACCCGCTCTAGCCTTCATGTCACCCCGGACAAACAGACAATTTGCCGCCAGTTTTTTTAAAATAAAATAAAAATTATGTTAAAATCATTTATTTAAAAAAATATATGTAATTCACAATAAACATTTAAAAAGTGCAAAACTTAAAAGTACTTCTACCTATAAGGTGCATTTTTATTGCTATACTTATATTCTATTGTACAAAAAATTATTGCATAATCAAACGGAGAAATTTTACGTTCTATAAAAATATAACTATAAAATAAAGTAACCTAAAAGAAATTTTTGACTTTGATTTCCGCAAATGTTTTTATTACATATTTTAAGTTAACTTCACTCTCAATCATTTTGATAAATTTAATTTTTGAAAGTTGTGGAAAGTGCCTAATAATTTAAATTTGACATTTGTACATATATCATGTTACCAACTGTGAATAGAAAAATAATTTAAATGAAATTTATATTTAAATTTTATTTTAAATTATTCGTTACAAAAAACATTGTACCTAACTTTTTGGGAAGGAATTTTTCGCATCCCTTCGGTCGTGCTGGAAACAAAGTGCTCATGCGAAAAATTCTACTTCCCCGTTAGGTAAATAACTATTTCGGGACAACTGAGTGACTCAAATAATCTCAGTTAATCTCACTTGAAAGTAGTAAAAAGAATACAGTTAATAAAAGTGCCTTCTTGATTATGAGTTTTACTCACACACATCAGTTTGAATACGACATCGGGTGTGTTCGGTGAGCACGCTATTGGCACCATCTGGTAATAATATTTATTGGCGGAGCAGTTTTTTAACACTATAAATCGCTTTGTCCGTCCACAATAGTGATGGGCAAAACCAGTACAATTGGTTGTACTAGCACACTCCGTACAGTATACCAAATTCTGCCGTACAATAGGGTGTTCAACTAAAAATAGATACTTTTTAATGATTAGCAGATCGTTAATTCTAAGGGAACAAATTACGTCGCACTTTATTTTATCAAATTCAATGGTGCTGTTTTGTTTTTATCCCCATTTAAAAAATTATATTTAGAAAATTTCTTAAAACCCGCCTTTTAGATTTTAACGTCACTAGTTTAAATTGAAGTTAGTCACATATTTTGACATGGAACAAAATAATCAGAAGAGAGTGTAGTCACCAAAATTGAAGAAGAAGTCAGGTTAGAGTGACAGTGAGTTGTTTCGTTGTGGCATGTGGTTTCATCTTGTTTCAAATTTTTGATTAGTTCGTGTTTAAGTCTCCTTTTAATAATAAAATTACAGTGTACGTTAAAGCAAATTCCAAGTCATCTCTGAACTCATAACTAAAGAAGACATATAAATTGATAAATATTTGAAATGATTATCAATAGAATTATTAATTATTTTCTGTAATTACGTATTTGACTTACATTAAAATGGACTTCACAACAAAAATAATTTGTTGAAGTTTGTACTCAAAAGACCTCCTAATAGCTGCAAATCAACTCTTTCTTCTCTCATCTCATTTTTTACCCGAGGTTCTTGATTTATTAGTACAATATGGTACAAAACACGATTCAAATACTTAATCCTTGATAATTTTGAAAAGTCAAGCACACAATAACACAAATAATAAAAACTGTAAATAATGTTTCAAATTAAAATTGAACAAGGTAAACAGAGTGATAGATGTCAGGTCAGATGTCGAAATTTTTATCCTGAACAAACTCACATCCCAAATGAATGAGAAAGAAGAAGCTGAAACATGGAACAGCAAAGGAAGACTAACGACAACTTCACATTTAAACTAGTGACGTATCTGCATTATAAGTTGCATAATTTCAGTAAATTTTTGTTCTCATTTTTTTCTTTTAATCCAAAGACTAAATTTAGAATAAATATATTTTTGAATCTCCCATTTGCCACTTATTAATATTACCTAATAAAACATGTGGTTGAAATTTGAAGTTGAGCACCCTATTGTGCGATGAGACCGAGCGCGACTTACGTCAACGGAGTAGTTAGTAATATAACGAAAAAGAATGACCCGTAGCACAGTATAACTAACAAACAGTAGTGCATCTCCAGGGCGGTACCTTTGAAGTTTAAAAGTAACTGTCGGCCATGTTTTCTGGATAAATGTCAGGTCAGGAGCCAGCTCTTAAAGGGAACGACAGAATCGTACTTAAAAATTTCTTTATTTTAACAATCCGACAAATGAGGATATCTTCCTAATTTCGTTTGTTAAATGTTGATATATTATGACTTTACTTATATAAGTCTATACTTATAGAAAAAAGATGTTATAGACTATACATTTTTAAACACTCTGCATCATATGACTTTCGTGTGTTCCTCTCTCGTAGATATTTAAAAAATGGGGTTTGGTATGAAAGTAAATGAAACAGCATGTCAATAATAATAATATTTATTACCCTTAGATCTGATTCCAAAATTTGCCATTAGACCAATTCTGAAGAGAGAATACCACAGAAAGCATAATTATATCTGCTTGGATTCTTCTATTGTTTACTGTTAGTAACATCCACTTGTTAGTGTTTGGCATGTAGCACGTAAATAAGAGAAGTTTAAGTAGTCATTGTCACTTCCAGATTGAAAGTATAAATTGTGTACTTTCTTTTTCTCAACTATACTTACATATCTCAAGATCAGCAATATACCAGTTTGGAAAGTTAGAGTTTCGTATGACTTTTGTAGGTATAAATGTGTGCATTGCATAATATATAGCACATCATAAATTTTTTGTACTGCAACATTTACACTGTTATGATTTAAAGGAATATTGAAAGTACAAGCAGTATGATCAACATTGTTGTGATGTAGTGGGTCAATAGCTGGACTGATTTTAACATCTTCCAAATTAGAAAAAATTAAGTCAAGAACACCTCGACTATTTAACACTGTTATGATGAAACAAATTTAAGAAACTGAATGTTTCACATAAACTGGCTGGCGAATTCATAACTATTGTCAGAAATAGAGAAAACCATTATATTTATTTATTTATTTACGGGATCAGCACCATTACATTAAAATATAATAAGTACAATGATTAAACATATAAACAAATTACATATAATAATAAAATTATGCGACATAAAAGAATAAAACAAATTCGCTAACATACTTAACTGTCTATGTATCTTTCACACAAACGTTTAAATTTGCAAAAGGAAATACCAGTAACCAATTTATGAAAGGAAGAAAGAAAGAAATTTATTCATCCACAAAATTTACACAAATTTTAAGAACAAAAAAAATTTATAAAACTTATCGGACTAGTCACATTATATATACATCACAAATGGCAAATTCAAATATAACATTAACATATATATATATATATATAAAAAAATAATAAAAAATAATCTAATTGGAAACATCTAACAGTTGTTACAAAATTCCTACATCTGGGATTACCATACTTTGCTCGGTCGAACCTACAAATTAAAAAAAATTCATGAATTCTGCTTCAGGAGAGTAAAGTGAAGGCGAATCAAAAAATAAATAATTAAAATGTTTGGTGCCACTAAACTGAAATTTACCTCAGAGATAACAGATATTTATAAAATGAACATTTATAATCAACCAACCTGAAGCTATAACTATATCCTGCAGTAGGGTCCGGTAAGGTTTGCGACCCTCGGAATTTTGCAACGATTTTTTTCTTATTAGAAAGCCCTATTTCTATAGAACATTTTAAAAGAAAAAAATTCTTGGATCATGTACTTTTGAAAGAGAAAATCGCAATTGAAAGTACTAAAAATCCGCCATTTTTTCTTAAATTTTGACAATTTTTGACAATTATGTCTAGATATCAGATGGTGGATTGAACAATGTTGCCAGTTCTCATTTCCGTAACTCGTTACGGCTTGGAAATGCTTTACACAAGGTTTTTTACTAAAACATTTGTGGAAGATTCAGAATTTATAGAGAAAAATCCAAAAAACAATATTTTTTCACTATATCACAATATTTTATTTGAAAAATAGTTAAATACTTTATATTCTACATGAATTTTTTTCAAAATTCATGTGAAATACAAATTATATGTAATTGTTTCGAGAAGGGGAAGCTAATAAATATGTATGTACCTATATAGATTAAGCTTTTGATTATGGCTAATGTAATCTTAACGATAGTAGAAAGTGTGACGTGTTGAGACCTAACCTAACCAAACCTAACTAAACCTAACCAAACCTAACCTAACCCAACCAAACTAAACCTAACCCAACCAAACCTAACCAAACCAAACCAAACCTACATAATTGAATAATGTATAAATTAAATTAATATATTATTCACTATATTGCTATAAAACTGTATTAGGCACAGCAGTAAGTTTGTTATAAACTCTTACATTTAATGTAAGAAATAAAGCAAATCTAAGATAAACATTATATTCTAAGGATGCTTAATATTTCAATTTTTATGATTATAAATGCAAATTATTTTTATATTTTTATATATTCCTGTAATCTATTACAATGCAAAATTAATTCAACTAAAAGAAAATAAACACCATTTGACAACGCCGCTCAGCTATCACCTGATCACAGAACAATCATGATTTGTGATCGTAGACATAAGATTTGAGTGTGTTGGTTTATAACCTATAAGTGTCGAGTGAAAATAATATACTTCAAAATATTTCTGAAAATTGGCAAAATTAAAGTATTTTCTTCCGGTTTTTTTTGTGAAACAGACTTAAATTTAGTTAAAGATAATAACCTTTACAGTTTAAAGTGAAAATATTCATCGTGAATAGCATTAAATAGTGTTGAAAAAGTATCATTTTTTGAACTAAATTTGTGATTTTTAAAGTAATTTCTGAATGATCCAACGAAATTTTTGTTCTAATCTACTTTATTTAAGGGTAGCTATCAAACAAATTTAAAATTAACATAAAATTCCGAGGGTCGCGAAGTCTACCAGAACCCTGCAGTATGTTAACTTTTCCTGGGTTTACATTCTCTTTTTCCTCTGTAACTTGGAGCTGTTCATTTTCTCCCTCAACAATTGCATGTTCTGCAGCTGAAAAAAGATTGCTTATAATGTGGTTTTAATTAAGTTATCCAACAAATTTATATGACAATATGTTGTCTACTAATTACATAAATTATTTATAATTTTTTACTTTGTACTGATATTTTTATGTTGGGTAAAACCCATAGAAAAATAAATAAAACTACATAACAAATTACCAAATTTATGCATATTTGTTTACACACTGTTAAATAACGTTGATTGTTGAAAGAACTATTGTTACTTTGGGATATTCAGGTCACAGCTGATTATTTAATTTTTTTTAGGTATAAGTACTGTGCTATCACATAAAATATTATTTATTGTATAGCACATCCTGTCATTTACTACAAACTTTACCTGCAATATGTCAATATACCTACCTAAAACTGCATAATTGTGTTCAGTAAAAACATAGCCTTGTAACTGGGGCAATAAGGTTGGAATGGTGGTTGGTTGTAGTCGATTACGTAAATCATTTAAAAAACATTTGTCTTCAAAATGTGCTCCACAAATACGATGACTTTTGTATAAAGTATCAGTTTTTCCCTCAAGATCATCTCTTCCAATTGCATGTAGCCAAAGGATTGCCCTGGAAAGATTAAAATAATTATTCGTTATTGCTTCATTTTGAAATTTTAAAAATCAATAAATTTTGTTCATCACTTTTCACCAAAGAGAAACATACCTTTGTGAATGCTTAGGAAATGAAAAGAAGCTATCGTTTGTCTTCGCTCTACTATTAAAACAGCCTTTCACTGCACATACATTTCCTGCCATTGCAAAAGATTATTAAAAAAGTCACAAATGTCTATATTCAGTAAAATAAGGCTTTACTTTTTAAATGTTCTCACTAATCTCACTCAAAAAACAATTTACAAAACACCTGTTCACACAAGATCCAAAAAATGCAATTAACATAAAATAAAATAATTAAAATCACAGATGAAAATGCCCACAAAACAACCCCACTTAGCATTGCAACTCCCATGTTAAGAAGTGGGGATACAGTTACTAGCGCCACTCGTGACTGGCCGCATAACCATTTGAAGGTTGGCGGTAAAATTTAAAAAGTCTTCAATTAATTATATAGCGGTTTGAGATATTTGAGGTTAAAAACACGAGGTGATTTCGAAAATATTCTTTATTATTACTGGGAATTGATATTTGAATGACAGAAAAAATATTTAAAATGAAACCAGCTCCTGTTGTCAACCTCAAAATCTAAACCATTTCGGAGTTATTGGATCATAAATACTTTATAGAATGGGGCATTAAAACAAAGGTAATTTATCTTATCTATATTTTATTAAATTGTTCATAGGTAAAAGAAAAATAAACTACGAAATTAATATCAATTAAATAAAAATACAATTCTTATATATTTGTTAAGTGGTTTTACCATTTTCATACAAAATTTGAGTAAAATTGTGTGGATATAAAATACAATAATAAAAAATACACTATTGCTTCTAAGAACTTGCTTACAGCAATGTTACAAACACATATATAATTACATAAATATTTTGATTCAATTAGTCAGCTAGACTGAGAATAATAAAAGAATAAAAGCTTAGTCATTTAATATAAAGGATCTTAATTTGAGTATATTCCAGATGTATTGGCTTATCACCATAGCTTTCTCATTTGTAATATTTTGCAAAGCATTAATTAAAGCATCTACATTCTGTAAACAAGATATATTGCCCTTCATCACAGTATTTATGGGACACTCAAAACCAACATGTAGAAGTTTTTCCTTTTCTTGATTGTTACATATAGAGCAAACTAATTTCGGATCAATAAAATAGACAATACCATTAAACGTAAATTTAATTTTATAATCATTAGCCATACATAGTTGAGCCAGGGTGCGGGTGACTTGTATAGGTAACTTTTTTGGTAAATACAGACTTGGTGCTTCAGAAATATCAAAAATGCTATATAAAGACATATGAAAATACCTAGACACGAGATTGACATCCACTTTGTGAAAATGTGTAATATTTATCTAAAACGTCTTTCTTTAAAACAGAAAAGTTGAATGATAAAAAATTATTCCAGTAATCGAATACATTCAAATCAATGGAAAACTGTCTTACTTGCCTTGACCAATTGTAGTTGATATCGATTTATGAGAGTCCTTTAAGATGGCAAAGCAAAAATTTTTGACAACAGCCTATACCCTTTTCCACTGTCCTTCCATAGTGTCAATGCTAAAATCTTCTCTTCTTCTGTGAACCGTCTACCTCTAGAGGATTGTTGTTGCGTTCTAATCTGTGACATTATGAAAGTCTGGGTTAAATAGTTAACTTTTTCTGATAATTTTTCAAAAGCTGTACTTTCTGCCAATTGTTTTGCTGATAAGTATTCATCCTACACCTCAATGTGGCAAGTCTATTGCTAGCGTTGATTACTTTGGCATACATAAGTTTTTTTTTAGGTGTCAAACTTTTCTGTCTAGTCACATTGATCGTTTTCAAAATACTTGATCTGTCACCTAAAACAAACAATGGTACCTAGTATTAGTTAAGTTATGGCAATTATAAAGATAATTGGTTGAATAATGCAAACTAACTTTTGTACTTATACTTAAGTAAAACTTGGTGGTAGAAAGAAATGATGGATTATAGAAAATTTACAGATTAACAACTTACTTTTGGGTGTGAATAATAGTTCCTTTTTCTGAATTTGATCCTCACAAATATTTGTAGTAGGAACAACTTCATCAGGATTTTTCAAATTTTCATCCATGTGAAAGCTACAGGATGGCTGATCGATATCTGAAATTGAGCTATTGTAAAAAAAATCAAATTATGTTACCGTTATAACATTACCTATTGCATCAACCAACCTTCGTTTAGAAGGTATTTCCAGGAGCATCCTGGCATCATGGTCAGGAGTATCAGCAGCTGAAATGAGAGATGTTTGTAGATCATTGAATGCAGCTTAAAAATTTGTTGTTTAAAACAAATTATCAGTATTCAAAATTATATTTTGGATCCCCAACTTTATGGTAGTTTAAAATTATCTTACCTAATAAAAATAAAGCCGGAATCGCTGTTCTCTTCACACCTCTTGTTCCTACTTCAACTTTATCTTCCTCACTGAAATGTCTTTCGCAAACACGCATATTATTGTAAATGTCTTCTGCAGTCATGTTACTTACTCTTTCACTTTGTATTACATTTAACCACGTTTGTAACATATTGAATTCGTTTTTGGGATTCGGGAAACGATACTGACTACTTGCGGTGTCAGTACATCCTGGGATGCAGCATTTTGTTTTGTTTTTGTGAGTGGTGGTTTCCATCTTTATACACAAAGAAGCAATTAAAAATAATAGATTTAAAAAAAGAATCAAATAGCACAACAGCAAGAACAGAACACAACAAGCAACCAATAAACAATGGCCGAACCAAAACACAAACTACAAACAGCGCCAAAAAAGTCAACTTAATATGCAGCGTTCGCGCATCAGAAGAGTTTATCTGATTGGTGTTATTGCCTCAAAAATTCAATTGACAGTTGGTAGCGCCAATAACATGCTGCGAGATGCATCAATGTAGCCGTAGCTTATTCGATTTCAGCGCCGCTCGTGACTGGCCGCATCGTAACTTCATCCCAATTTATCATATCCCAGTTGCAATGCTAAGTGGGGTTGTGTTGTGACTGGGATATGATAAATAGAGATGAAGTTACGATGCGGCCAGTCACGAGCGGCGCTACAATCGAATAAGCTACGGCTACATTGATGCATATCGCAGCATGTTATTGGCGCTACCAACTGTCAACAGAATTTTTAAGGCAATAACACCAATCAGATAAACTCTTCTGATGCGCGAACGCTGCATATGAAGTTGACTTTTTTGGTGCTGTTTGTGTTTTGATTCGGCCATTGTTTATTGTTTGGATGTTGTGTTCTGTTCTTTGCTGTTGTGCTAATTGATTCTTTTTTAAAATTTATTATTTTTAATACATTTTTTATTTGCTTCTTTGTGTATAAAGATGGAAACCATCACCCACAAAAACAAAAAAAATGCAGCGTCCTAGGATGTACTGACACCACCAGTAGTCAGTATCGTTTCCCGAATCCCAAAAACGAATTGAATATGTTACAAACGTGGTTAAATGTAATACAAAGTGAAAGACTAAGTAACATGACTGCAGAAGCTATTTACAAAAATGTGCGTGTTTGTGAAAGACATTTCAGTGATGAAGATAAAGTTAAAATAGGAAAAAGAGGTGTGAAGAGAACAGCGATTCCGGCTTTATTTTTATTAGATTATTAGAAGTTACAGTATAAGGGATACCTCTCCTAGTGTGTCAAATGTTGCTACAACATTTAAAGCTCTTCTAACTTTCTGTCATCACATTCACCATACTCTAATTGTGAAGAGAATGTGACTGAGGGGGCTTTGGACAATCTTCGGTTTCTCGGTTTTTTCTAAGTGGTGAGTATGTTTCTGGATGTACTTCTTGAACCACATATAAATTTGGATTTACCTTCAAGAATCTCAAATTTTAAGAGAACTCCAGTGGGAAAATGTACAGTTACATACATTGCGGGATATGTGGCTAAGAAAATTTTGAAAAGTCTCAATTGTAATGATTGCGAAGCCAATCTTTTGTTTAGAGAAAATGATGGCAATTTAGATTTTATTACAGCTAGAACTTATCAGAACTCGCAAATGACTGTACCCGGAACATATATGACATATTTAGTATCAGAATCACTGGCAATGCTATTTTATACAATCCCGAGAGAGTGTCATTTAACCAATATACATGCTACTTTAGTTAGACAACTTTTGACATATTTAAATTTTGTACCTGTTAATTGCAAAATACATTCAGATACAGGTGCAAAATTATGTAAATTTATAGTTAGATTTTGTTTGTACTTCTGGTGTAAAAAGGTAAATAAAATTGCCAGAGGTGATGACCAAAAATTCATTGCATACCTTAAAAGCAAACCGGATTCATATTTGGTAGATCCGATCAAGTTGAAAGCCCACAACAAGTTTATTGGTAGAAGAGCAAGAAAATTAAAAAATAACTCCAAAAGTAGCTTATAAAATTAGTTTTCCTCAATAATAATAGGTGGTGTATATGTCTATATAGTTAGCTAATTAAATTGTAATATTTTGTCTTTATATCATGTTATTTGTTTTCTGTTTTTTTTATATATATAATATTGCATAAATTGTCTCAAATGGAGAATGACCGTTATCCAAAGCTGTGTTATAACCAACAATTAAAACTAATTGAGTCTTGCCATATAAACTACAATTGGTCAAGACAAGTAAGATAGTTTTCCATTGATTTGAATGTATTCGATTACTGGAATAATGTTTCATCATTCAACTTTTCTGTTTTAAAGAAAGACGTTTTAGCTAAATATTTCACACATTTTCACAAAGTGGATGTCAATCTTGTGTCTAGGTATTCTCATATTTCTTTATATAGAATTTTTGATATTCCTGAAGCACCAAGTCTGTATTTACAAAAAAAGTTACCTATGGAAGTCACCCACACCCTGGCTCAACTACGTTTGGTTAATGATTATAAAATTAAATTTACGTTTAACGGTATTGTCTATTATATTGACCTGAAATTAGTTTGCTCTATATGTAACAATCAAGAAAAGGAAACACTTCTACATGTTGTTTTTGAGTGTCCAATAAATACTGTGATGAAGCGCAATATATCTTGTTTACAGAATGTAGAATGAATGAGTGATAAGCCAATACATCTGGAATATACTCAAATTAAGATCCTTTATACTAAATGACTAAGCTTCTATTCTTTTATTATTCTCAGTCTAGCTGACTAATTGTATCAAAATATTTATGTAATTTTATGTGGTTGTAACCACTTGTTGCTGTAAGCAAGTTCTTATAAGCAATAAATATATTATTATACCTATATAATATTTAGTGTATTTTTTATTATTGTATTTTATATCCACACAATTTTACTCTAATTTTGTATGAAAATAATGGTAAAACCGCTAAACAAATATATAATAATTGTATTTTTATTTAATTGATATTAATTTTTCTTTTACCTATGAACAATTTAATAAAATATAGATTGGATATATTACCTTTGTTTTAATGCCCCATAATATAAAGTATTTATGATCCAATAACTCCAAAATGGTTTAGATTTTGAGGTTGACAACAGGAGCTGGTTTCATTTTAAGTATTTTTTCTGACATTAAAATATCAATTCCCAGTAAGCTAACCTCAAGTTATCACTTTCACCCAACTTTTATCCTATATACAATTTCGTAAAATTCAATGTTGATTAAAACTACAAATTAATTTTAAATTTGGTGTACAAACGTTAAAAGACTAGTCTTGAGGGTGGATAAAGGACATATTAAACAGAGTTGATTTTTAATGTAATCATAAACAATATCTTCGAAATCACCTCGTGTTTTTAACCTCAAATATCTCAAACCGCTATATAATTAATTGAAGACTTTTTAAATTTTACCGCTAACCTTCAAATAATTATGCGGCCAGTCACGAGTGGCGCTAGTAACTGTATCCCTACTTCTTAACATGGAAGTTGCAATGCCAAGTGGGGTTGTGTTGTGAAAATGCCCATAGATAAAGGATGCGTTTGCGTTAGGTTAGGTTGATTTAAAATGCCGTTCGTGACGTTTTCCTCTTCCTCCGTTCATCGTGCCGAGTAATGTCAGAAATGTCAAAAAGCTCGAATGTACATATTCCATTGGTTGGATTCAGACCAGACAGTGACAGGAGACTGCACCACACTCCTTCTTCTTGATTGGTCTAAATATTTTATCCTCAGAACATGGCGTCTAGTATGCGCAGTTAAATATGTCCGACTTTTGCCGCGTGTCTAAGATGCACTACTGTTTGTTAGTTATACTGTGCCCGTAGTACATACAAGTACGATACGTACAGTATATACTTACTCTTACTGGTTATTTATTGTTGTAATAGTAGAATCTATAAAATAATAATACCTTTAAATATTGTTTCACTGTAATTATTATAATAACTTTACCAGCACACCCAACTGGCGAACCCGCGAAAGTGTGCCGTACATTTTGTACGACACGCACACGTACTTCCCATCTCTAGTCCACAACACATGTGTTGTGTAGGGATGGCGATTCTCTCTAGAAAAGATCGATTTTTTAATAGATTCGAGTCGAAACCCGAAAACTCGATTCAAAGAACAATCGCGGTCTAAAAGATCGACTTCCCAAACTTATTTTTTTTTATTTACGCCAAAATCTTCATTGGAATATGAATTTAATTTTAGGAAGTGAAGTAGTCACAATAATAATCAATAATTTATTATTTTCAACTAATTAAACAATTACAGCTATATTAACCTATGATTCCTATGAAGTATAAAAAGACATTTATTTTACATTGAAAGTTGGAAAAAATTGCGGTTTACTACTCCCAGTGCTTAATATCCAAGCTTTTCAGGAACAATAATCGAACTTCGATTGTCTAGAGTAAAATATCGATACTGGATCGATTTAGTAAGATATCGATTTAAAATTTTAAAATTGAATCGATCTCAGATCGCCATCCCTAGTGTTGTGTGTCCATCAAAGCGCTCTGAACAGTGGATGTGACAGTTCGACATCGACAGTTGGTGTTTGTGAGTTATATAACGAACTAGCGTACCCAGCCCGCTTCGCCGGGCTTTATTCTGTCTCACTGGATTGCCTAATTACTCAAAGTTTGTTGTTTCCATTGTATTTGATGGTTAAAGCTGGATTTATAAATTCTGTTGTTCCTGTAGTTCGTTGTGATTTTCACGTTGCGACGATTCGTTATTCACAGTTGTTCCCGAGTGGACTAATCGTTGTTGGCGATGTTTAAATTTGACGGTGACGCATGTCATACGACAATTCAAAAAAAAATACTCCGATCACCACTAAACTTTGCAGGATTACTCGCTGGGCCAATCTGAAGATTGTCTGAAAGTTTCATTGAAATCGGTCCAGCCGTTTCGGAGTCTATAAGGAACATACATACAACCTTTCTATTATATATATATATATATATATATATATATATATATATATATATATATATATATATATATATATATATATATATATATATATATATATATATATATATATATATATATATATATATACTTATATAGATAAATGCTCTTGCTGACGTTGGTATTCACGGAGCTGGATAGCTCCCCGAACACGAGATAAATAATAAAGCAATTTTGGGGACCAGAATTATTTTTAATATACAAAACGAATTAACACAAAGAACGACCTAAATCTAATTGAAATATTTCACAAAACATTAAATATTGTGCTGGTGAAGACAAATAATTTTTATATATTCTATAAATAAATTTCAATTCTCTTAAAAAAACTTGAAAACAAACAGGAACATTAACCTATAAAAGGTCACACGTTGTCATTTTAAGAAATCCTAAAAAGTGAAGCATAACAATATAAGAACGCTACTAACGTGACAAAACCAAACGGCAAGAGCGACGTAAAAAATAAGATCAATTTTACAAACTTTAAATATGGAAATATCCTATAATTGTGTCCAAAAAAGTGCTTAAATACTAGCACTTGTGATTGCACCGAACTTTCAAACTTCATAACCTACTTCCTTCCCTTTATTGAATAACTTTATGTAGAATACAAAGTATTGGATATTTTTCGAGAAGTCTTCAATCCTGCTTGCAATCAAGTCTAAACCAAAGTCGAATCAGGCGCCCCCAACATGTGCAGTTATGCAAAAATGTTTTCTCCCTATTGGCACTATGACACCGGAATGTCATGAAGTTAGAAATGACTAAGATTCCAACCAGCGTGCATTTTTCTATTATATGACTTTGACCGACCAATTTACAGACGTAGTGTAGAAATAAAAAGTTATCATTTCTTTTTTGGTACAATATTAGATTTTTGCAGAAAAAAATTATGTCTACAAAACTCCAGTTGAAAAGTGACCCAATTTTTTACAAATATTTTATCTTGTGATGTTAGTAGTTTTAGTTCTTTTATTATACCTCTCTATTATAACACGGTTAAGAAGGTAATTACAAAGACTTCTTGTGGATTAGTTCAATAGTCTCTCCAGATTCAGCGAAAAAAATATCCGGTGAAAACTTTTCATCTTCCTTTTTTGTAGATTGTTGTATGAAACTAGAAGCTTTGAAAGATTCTTGCAAAACTGTTGGTTTAATTTCAACAGGAATATCAATTTCTGGTTTCATTAGCATAGCTTCGACTGCTTGTAAACGTTCCATATCAGTGTCCGCTTGGAGGTGGATTTCTTTTGTAGTAGGAAGAAATTCTATGTTACACAATTTTTCTTTTTCTTCTCGACTTTCAGGCAACACAAGCTGCCCATTCATATTAAGATCAATGAAATCCTGACCATCTGAATTTGGTATAAAATTTTCCACAGTTGTTTCAGTACAAGTGTCTTCAATGATAAATGTTGGTGGTTGAGAAGCATTTCCTATTTCTTTTTTAAGGTTTGCTATAGCTAGTCTGCTGGCTAGAGCTTCTTTCATACATGCTTGATGCTCAGCTTCCATTCGAAGCTTCTGTTTTACTTTTAGAGGTTTGTATAGGTTGGCAGCATTATAGTTTGTTGATTTGAATGTAGAATCGTTAGGAGGGCTGCTACACCTGAAGGGTTTTTTTGGTTTCTTGGATATAAACTGGAGTTTTGGCAGGACAATGGAATCATCTACAAGAGGATATCAAATTAACTGTCACAAATATACAGGGTCAGTTATCTCTCCATGAGATGGTATATACTAAAATCCATTGGCAAGGAAATACTAAAACATTTTTGAATTAAACTTCAACAGATTACTTTTCCTAGATTCTTACTTCTTAAAATAATTAAATCCCAAAAATACTAATTGACATCTTTAGTTTACTGTGCCTACTAATTTTTTAACATCTACTAAAAGTGTTTAGTAATTTTATGTTGACAATTAATTGATACTATCACAGCTAGAAAAGTGCTATAACTCTTGGATGTTGGCCAAGCCCATTGTACCCAAGTCAAATAGTATTTTACTTATAGAAATAGTCATTTTACATGGTATATATGAGGTTATTTCAAGAGAGTTAATGTAGCCTACATATTTAACACCACACATTCAGAAGTAGATAAAAATTTTAATAATAGGTAAGCCATCTTTCATCAAACTTAAAAGAAAAAGTGGAAAACATATTTTTTATGAGCATTAGTTTAACAACTCTAGCAGGTTTTTTCCTGAATATTTTATTATCATAAGAAACTTTAATGAACAAGTGAATCACCAGAATTCTTCATGGCTGATACTAGAGGATTCCCAACCCTCCCAGATTGACCGGGTGACTCTGATAATAATGGTTAATCTCCCGACCACTCCAAGTTTTCTAAAAATTATACATATCCTACGCTCGCTCGTCGCTACTTGCTCTCTTTGCGAGCTTTGCAATCACTTTTGTATTCAGCATAATGGAGCAAAGAAATAAACCGAATGAGTATTTCTTTAGTAAAAGCAGAGTTACATATATTAGGTACGAACAAACTTCGATTTTTCATGTAAAAACTTTCATGATTTTGTGCTGAAAAACCGACCAATATTAGATGCTGCTCGGAAGCAAAATGAATATAAATTTAAAAATTAGGTAATTTAGATTTTCTTCCCACGTTCCCCCCAGTCAACATCCATAAAAGCCTCCAAGAGTTGGCAGCCCTAGCTGATACTATTAAAAGTAAATTTATGCCAAACAGGTCATAAACTCAAACCATACCTAAACTTGATGTCAAGTTCTTGATTATGGCTTTTAATATATTATCAACCCTTCAACAAGCAGAAAATAAGATATTTACTAAACTTGACTATATATCTCTAACTTATATTATATTCATGTACTTTACCTGAGAATTGATCATTCAAGTTTTCGAAATGACTCATTTGAAAAACTCTTGCAGCAGCTATAAAATACTTAACAAATACTTCATTTACAAAAGTTTCTCCACAATAAATAAATTCAATGAGTGAACGAATAACTGTGAATTCACATCCAGATATTACAACTTGTTCTATATTGGGATTCAGCTTAAATTCTGTCTATAAAAAGATAGAAACTATAAAATGGTTGCCAATGTTATTGTATCCAATTTTAGATTAAATTCCACCTAATACTTGATTAATTTTAGTAGTACATTTTCACTACTTACCCTAAAAAGTGGACTTCTGACAGCTAAAACAACTTTATGAGCATGTAAAACATTGCTACCGCAACATATAGCAATATCTACCAAACTTTGATGCTCCATTAAGCTACATAGTCCAAATGAAATTTGATTTGCACGTTTCTCTGATTCAAAATGGTATGTTACTTTTGACTTTCCGTTTTTATTCATATTTCAAGCTAAATTATGTGAATCCCTTTCTTATTTTAACCTACAAAATTTTTGAATTTTAACAGTTTACTTATATTTTAAAATATATTTGAAAATACCTACTCACCTTATTTAAAACTGAAATAGGTATAGCACAAAATTGTTTAGTTGGACAAAGGATTCGAACCTTCCTTATCTCTGATTCGAACTGCACTACAAAATGCAAAAAATATCTCCAAATGTCAAATGTCACTATTAGCCTTGCTGTTTGCTGTGTTATTGTTTTGTTATTGGAGTATAGAGATGGGCCGTGCCGATTTAATATTTAACGTGTAATTCTAATTTTAAGTAGGTATATACAATATCTAAACTAATGAATAATATATTTTAGCAGCATATTTTATAATATTATTAAACTAAAGTAATTTAACAATCAAGCCTTGTTTTATCTGAAAAATGTCATAATAGTAGATTATACATGCCTAACTAGTTCCACATCGAAAATAATTAATTTTTCACAAATATATAAAGCGAGTAAACGTTAAAATGTTGTAGCAGGTAGGCTAATCTCACTCATAGTTATACAAATTATTGTTTGACACATAGGTGTATTTAGATATCTCTGGTTTTTTACTTCGGCAAAATATTTTTGAGGTGAAAACTTCTTTAGGCGCGTCGAGGTGAAGAAAAAACATGGATTTTTCGTCATTCGCTTTTATGCAACACACAATACTTTTGGTTATGCAACACAATTAACAATGAAGCGTATATAGTGTTGCATAAATCATCGTCACTCTTTCAATGAGCTATATGCATACGGTGTATATATGTGTACTTTTTTTTGTAAAAAATTCCATTTACCATGGGCTAACGATAAAATTTTGGATCAACTTTCATTTAGCCGAAATCAGTTATGTAAGAAATATTCGTTTACTATTTGGAACCTTTTCTAAACAGAAAGAGTCGAGTTTTTTTTGCGGAAATGCATAATTTTCATTTTTTCGACTTTAGAATAGCTGAAACCAGTTACAAGAAAATACGTTTCTGTTTTACATTTTAGACAATTTTCTAAACATAAACACGAAAAATCTTCTTTGGAAATATACCATTCTCATTTATTGATAAAATATTGTAGAATTTAGAATAATTCGAACTATACTCGGCAATTGGAATCCGTAAACAGGCGTGTACAAAAACGTTTGTCTCTTGAAATTTTTGAAGCGATATTAAGCTGATAACAATAGATATTATTCATTGATCTGTGTAGAAGGTCGGTAAGAGGATTAAACTCAATTTTTACATGGTTTATATTATTTATTATAGTTTATTTATTAGTTTCAGTTATTCTAAAGTCGGGGAAATGATGCATTTCCGCAGAAAGTTTTTTGTGATTTTGTTTTTGGGGAGGCATTTGTATAGTGAAAATTTTTTTTTGAAACTTTTACCATTGAATTGTTATAACTTCTTATCAACAAAGCTGGAATTTACTATCATTTACTTTAGTAGTAGGTATATAGAGATGGAAAATATAAAAGTAGAATACTTACCATTAACAAAGTCTGTAGTATTTAATACCAATCCAGATTTCTCCCCATTCAATCGATTCTTCCCATATTGTAACAGACCTTGCACTTGCAGAAAATATTGAGAGTTAGGTTTAAGGTCACGAAGTAAGAAATAAAAACAATTTGAAAAAATGTTAATTAACAAAGTACTGGGTTAACCTTTAATGCATACTGTGATATTCGTGGATGTGTCATTCATCTGCTATTACACATTCTATATTAATTTTAACGTAATAATATTTATTTTTGAGGTGTTAGGGATTTATCTCTACATAAGTAAAAATAGGACTCATTAAATTTGCCATAAATATGCACAACAAACCGCTGCGGTGATGGAGAAATAATTGTTACGCGAGCTACTGCATTAATATGCTCACTTAGTGCCCCCAGTGAAATCCCCGTATGAGACGACTATGGCTCCTCCGCCAATTTTCGAGAAGCATTCAAAATACGAAACATCGAGAATACCCAGTGCATCCGCCAGAACGTCGAGATAATTCTAGAAATACGACGCGCGAGTATAAATAGGCCACGAGCATCGCTGCCCTTAGAGGAGACGCTATGGATATCCTCCAGACCATTCCAGTGGAAGAGGCCGAAGATTTTGAACAACTCAAAAAGCGATTGAATATGAGATATGGCCTGGAACACCTGGAGCATCTGTACCAGTCGCAGCTGAAAAACCGCAAGAATTCGAAGCAGACATTGCGAGGTTGGTGCGGTTTGCCTATCCATCGGCACCGGAGAATGTCATGGAATGTTTAGGGGTACAGACATTCATCGACGGAGTTCGTGACCATGAAATGCAGAGAACTCTACGCTTGGCTCGGCATAAGACACTGGTCGACGTACTCTCTGCAGCCTTGGAGTACGAAGCAGCTACACAGGCTTCCGGAGTATACGGCAAGGTGAGGGCTGTAGCAGACGAAGAAGTTGAGAGCAAGCTCGACCAGATTGTCAACATGATGAAAAGCATCTCAAATGGAAAACTGAAAGCTGTGAGATGCTGGAATTGTGGAGAAATGGGACATGTACGCAGTTCGTGCAAGCGACCGATAACTGCTACAAACGAAGACGTCCAGCAGGAAAACTAGGAAGGGTCGACCTTCAGAGGGCAGCTTCGACCCGAAGACCTTCCAAAGACCCTCTCATTCTAATAGCCTCTCTGAAATGTCGCGACGATAGTGTATACGTGGATGGTGAAGTTAATGGAAGGAAGTATACACTATTGGTGGACACTGGAGCAACGAGGACTATTATTCGCCCCGAGACTGTCAACACCCGGAAAAGACTTTTACCGACGAGACTGCGATTCGGGACTGCCACAGACATATTAGCATAACTCATGTATTTTATAAAAAAAGAGGCATGTCACTGTTGGATTGGATACCGTAACACCTCACGGCAGATTAGACAAGTCGATGTCACGACCGACACCACCGAGTTCTATGGTTATCCAATATTATTTATTACTTGTAAATATTTTATGTTAAGAATAAATTTATAATTTGAGCTGAGATAAAAACTTGAATATTATATGTGTCATATAGAGCGATTAAATATTTCATATGACAGTTATAATGGTTACAGACGTAACAAGCTTCACAACCATGCATTATCAAGAAATTTGCACAATTAATCATAAAATCCTTTCGTCACTACGCAGTACAATAATGCTTACAAAAGCACTCAGCTTCTTCAGGCAGTCGAGTAATGCAGTATGCACAAAATTAGAACAATTTTTCCGTAGTATTTCTTTATTTATAACTTTCGTTAAAACTGTTTCTTCATACAGAAAATCAAAATCAACTCCAAAGGGTTTTCGTTCAACTAAAGCATCCAAATAATTCGGAAAAAAATTCTACTTTGCTATTCTCTTCGAGAGAAAGAGCATACATATGTGCCAAAAATTACGCAACTATGTATTGTATATTAAAAAAAAAATAGAGAAAAAATTACATGTCAATATTGTATTGTTCATATTCAAGTACCATAAAAAAATACTTGTATTATAATTATTTATATTTTTATAAAATTGTAGACAATTATTGTATTTTAAAATTCCTGGTAATGTTATTGCAACATAAAACTTTACCAGTAATAGCAAAACTACAGTCTTTAATGTCTCTACAATTATTGCCGAAGTGTGTAAATTCGTTATGTGAAATAAATGAAAAAAAAATACTATTTTGTGTACCCCATTTCTACTAAACATGTGAATAATCGAAAATGCGGCTAGAATCCTGTAATCAAAATATTCTTATTTGATAATAATTTTCATATTTTAATAAATCTTTATTACCAACAAATTGAATTTATATACAGAGTGTCCATAAACTTTCCTTCCAAACGCAAACTACAGCTAGTGCCATTTGAAGATGACGTTGTTGTCACTTTTTTAAGCACATCTCAAAAAAACCGCCATTTTAATAAGAAAATTTAAATTATTTAACCTTTTTTACGCATCAATAGTAATTTTTCACTACTAGCCTCTAAACCTAACTTTATTGACTTTTGTTGAGGTAGTAAAGTTGTTCATTATTAACCAAGGTAGAAAATACAGAGCCTACTTGATTAGAACTAAATCTCAATCCATTTGACAGAATGTGAGGTTAACTCATGCAAATACAAAAAAGGGCCGTTCGGCAATTAACTCCGAAATGGAGCAGAAGTAGATTTCTCGTAGAGTAAAAGGATCATTTGTTACCGAACTCTCAAACTGTCAAACGAGGGACATCTATCAAACGTCAAACTCAAACAAATGTCATTCGATGTATTATTTTTGTGGTTATATTTTAGTATATTTATAAAATATGAATAATTATTACTTCGTAATTGTAAACTATGTAACCTAAAATGCGTATGAATTTTATTTTTTGGCTGGTAATCGAAATGCGCATATTCATTCCTAAAACCCCTCCTCGCCGAGGTGGTACAATCTCTTTTCACACCACTCCACAGTAAAAGAACGATTTAAAGACTGCTCCTTTTACTCCTTCTGTAATAACCGAACGGTTTAAAGAAGGGAGGAGTGTACTGAGTCAATGGAGTAGCATTGCCGAACGGCCCTCATAATATGAAAATATTATAAACTGACGTTTGTGTTTTACATTTGACAGAAGCATGAATGATTTGATTTTTAAGAAAATTTTGAAATTCATATTCGATTTTTATTAGTTTTAAAAACTAATATTATAAAAAATAAAATACCAGTAGTGAAAAAAATGCTATATGAGCCACGGTAGAAAAGTGTATTAATGTCTCGAATCCATTAAAGACCGAGAAGCTTCGCTTCTCGGTCTTTAATGGACCTCGACAATAATACCTCACTTTTCTACCTTGGCGCATAATAGTAATTAGAAGCGAAGCTTCGAGGTCTTTAATGTATCCGAGACATTAATACACTTTTCTACCGTGGCTCATATAGCATTTTTTTCACTACTTCACTACTGGCATTTTATTTTTTTAAATATTAGTTTGTCGCCTCCCGTTTCACATGACATGACAGCTGTGCACAAGTTTACCTCACATTATGTTAAATGGATTGAGATTTAGTTATAATCAAGTAGGCTCTGTATTTTTCAACCTTGGTTAATAATGAACAACTTTACTACCTCAACAAAAGTCAATAAAGTTAGGTTCAGAGGCTAGTAGCGAAAAAAACAAATTACTCTTTAACTTCAAAGCAATTTGACGTAATGTCAATTCTTGTTAATTTTGCATAGCCAACTAAGTACTGTAAAGATCGAAAAATAAAAACTGACTTTGTGCCCATGGTTGTACCGTTTATGTGAAGAGACCAGTAGCTCAACAGTCTTTTCACTAGGTCCTAGGAGTCTATATCTCCAATGAGTGCTACACATTCGAAGATAATGCGTGAGGCTGTTTCTTCCTCTTCCTTGCACAGCAGACAGTTAGGTTCATCCCTATATATACCAATTATATGAATGTGTTTCTTTAGGGTACAGTAACCGGTGAGTACTCCCGTTAGTTTCCTTATTTGGCCCTGCTGAGGTTTAATATTTCGCTAGTCAGCGACTCCGAGGGTTTTTTTACAATGATTTTGCTGTTTTCCTGCTTTTGGCACGTGGTTCCAGTACGTCTGATGTTTTGTTTGAATCCGAGATGTACAACCACGTGCAGCAGTTTTTGATATTCCAACTACTGGTTCAGGACCAGTAAATGCAGTTTAAGACCCTAGCTTTGCTTTTGCCATTTCATTGCTCCAGGACCCACTTAAGTGTTACTGTATTGTGGTA
Organism: Lochmaea crataegi; assembly: GCA_947563755.1. Lineage (NCBI taxonomy): Eukaryota > Metazoa > Arthropoda > Insecta > Coleoptera > Chrysomelidae > Lochmaea > Lochmaea crataegi. The sequence continues at coordinate 53,267,775 of OX387424.1, read as the reverse complement.
TGCCAAGGTTAAGAGTTTTTGAAGGCAGTCCCAGACTAGTCTAGATTCGATCAGGGGACATGCTAAAGATTTCAGTGCTTTGCTAGCAGAGCTGGGCAGTACTCGAGTATAAGCACTCGAATATTGTTCCCTAAGTACATTTTCAATAAAGTACTCGGTACTCGTGCCATTAGCATTTCGGGAAAATAATTAAACGAGTACATTTTTCAGGGTACTTTTTGCAAGAGTAAACTTGTATTTGCACAGTGCACATGCGAGTGCAACACGGGAAACCGCTGGTATCTCATTATTAGTCGAGCCAGCATTATAATTAGAACCAAACACGCGGAGTTTTTGTTTTCTACACTATGTAACAGTTATAGAGTCCGGTATTCTTCTGTCATTATTGCTGTTGCCTGAAGACTAAACTAAGAGGTTAGAGTATAGTATTTTGCAATATTTCTCTTAGGTAAGAGATACGTAAAGACGTGAACAATGGGTAATGCAGGAGACAACAGATGAATTTTTCGATTGTAATGAACCATAATATCCATCTAAACAAACCCAGTCTCAACAATAGCAATCAACTGCAGAAAACGAAAAAATAAAACATGAAAAATCGAGCTTGAACTTTGTAAATTTCTGGATGACAAAAAACGTGGCTTGAGCTTGTTGATTATCCGATTATTATACGAGTGTTCATAAGGTACAATACATGCTTGCCTTCTTCGGCGCCAATGGACCGCTCATTCTCTTTTGCAACAATAATAAACAGTCCGCGGATAAATGCTCTGACTGACAAGAAATTAGTCATTATGTAAGCCAACAAAATTAATCAGTGAGACAGTACATTCACTTCATTCACTGGCACTGCACTGTCTCACTGATTAATTTTTTGGCTTTCATTATTTTTTTAGTTATGTTAGTATTGCAAGTTAAGTTGTTTTGTTTAATAAACATGGTTACTAATGCAAAATTACTTATTACATTATTACCTTTTTCTGCGTTATCTATTCAATTGTACTTGAAATAAGTACCCGTGAAATTCGGGTCCTTGAACTCGGAGTATTTTACTCTGAGTACATCCAATGAGTAAAGTACTCAGTACTCTGTACTCGTTCTTCAATTATGAACAGTACCCGATACCCGGTACTCGAGTACAATTTATCAGTACCCGGCCCAACTCTGTTTGCTAGGGTGTCTGCCGTTTCATTGCCTACAATCCCCTTGTTCTCCAGGACCCACTAGTAGATTAGGTTAAATGGATATCAAATCACATCTAGTATCTATAGTTAGCATTTGGTAGGAGAGTTAAAGCCACAAAAAGAACATTCTAGTGAGTCTACGAAAAAGTGAAAAAATTATGGCGAAAATTAGTTATATATTAGTGGTTATTATAAGTTATTCCAAAAATAAGAGTTTTGTTCCTTGTTGTTTACAAATGTTATGCCTGATTTTCATTTTTTGTAATCAGTAACATAAATAATGTAGATATTCGAATTAGTAAATGGTTACTTGCCCAGAATTTTTTATAGAATGAAAAAATCTTAGAAATATAACTTTGTTGCGTGGATTAAAGGACACCAAACAAGTATTGTTTGAGGGAACGGAAAGCGTGTGAAAGTTTCATATGTTATCCTAAATAATGAAATAAACCAAATAGCAGTTCATAATTTATAATCAAATGATTTTAACGATTCTAGCCGCACTAACTGAATGAATACAATCATTTGTAACATGTCTTTATGTCCCACAATAATTGTCTATTTAAAAATAATGTACCTACCTAAAAATTAATTTCAAAATAACTTCTAAACTCAATAAATTTTGTACAGTAAAATTTTCTGCTTTTTCTTATAGTACCTGCAATAAATCTTCGAATACACAAGATGTCTCAAAAGACTGAAAATATACAATTTATCAATATATTAGGTTTGTTCGTAGTGCAATCACACACGGTTAGAAACTGGACCACTCATGTGCAGTTCGAAGAAATCCTCTCTGCATGAGTGTTACAGTTTTCAACCGTTTGTAATTATACTACGAACACACCTGTTATGAACCATTTTCCAATCCTGAGTCGGTAAATAGGCACTCTACCTTATTGGACCAGTATATTCTTATTTTTTAAATATCTATGCGAAAAAATTCATGTTTTTGCTTGAACTATATTTATGAAGTTTCCAGTACAATTGGTGGAAGCTATTCATCATTAGATCCTGGAAATATTCATCGGTATATCGAGATCAAAATTTATTTATAATGAAGTTCATCTTGAAAAATGTTGCTTCAGAAATATCTGTTGACCTAAATGTATTTATTGGTCAATTTTTATAGTTCTGAGTTAGGGACCATGAAATTTCATATACTTAAAACAAAGTTGCTTTGCTCAACATTGTGTGTATGTGTGTATATTGGAGTGACATTCGCTGAGACCTAAAAGATCTATTGTGCCCCTTACTTCTACTTAGTTCCTGAGGAAAGTCTCAGAAACTAGTAGCTCCTTTAGACCTATTTCCCGGAGGAATTCTAGGATGTCTACAGGAGTTAGTTTAGGTAAGTGTCCCTCTGCTACCGATGGATTGGGTCAAATAAATAAGACATACAAAGTCAGTGCCGACGTCGTAGCGACTCGAATTTCTATTCCCGTTTTAGCTGCAAATTTGGGTCGTTACGTGGTCACTAAAACATTGGGTTGCTTACCCCAACGTTAAACAAATATGTAGCAGCGTCCAAATGCTGCTTGGGAATAGGTATTCACATAAATTTAACAGGAAAACGAAATTGTATAAAATATATGTCGTATTCTAGCTTGTTCGGGGAAGAATTTTACAATCTTCACGTTTTAAAGAAGATAAAAAAAAGATAATGTGGTTACTATAAAATTGAAATGGTTGAATATTTATAAAAATGTAAAGCACCTACATTTCACCTTGTATCAAATAGGGAATTTCTAACTTTTTTGTGGCATGTTATAAGATGACAAATTTAAGTTTCCTACCACGGAAACCATACCAAATACTTAAAAAACCTCTGGGACGTTTTTCAAATTTTGTCAGCTTTGATTACCAAGGACATAATTCATCGTTTTTTGACTTTTTTCTTTGGTTTTCATTTCTCCATTTTCTATTTCAAAGTTTTGTCTTTACTATCATTTTCCTCAAAAAAAAATGTTAAATCGGTTCTCGACATTTTGGTTACATTCCAAAATCTGTGTCAATTACTGTATTCTTTTCTCCAGAGATGTCTCACTTCCAAGACCAAGTAAGATTAAGTGAGGTGAGAGCAGTAAGACATAACCACATAACCTTGATTCAAGGGATATAAATAGAAAAACTCAAAACTCACTCCCGAGTCCAGGCACAGTTTGGAGGAAGAAAGAATCTCAGTACAGCCTCAGATCGTATTCAGGTCAGTCATACTAAAAGAACAAATATTTTTTTTGTGCTCATTGCTTTTAAATGCATATTTTTCAGTTATCGCCGGAGTGTGGGAAAGTGTATTTTACGAATTCGGATGTTTTTTACTTTTCCATAATTTGCTTTAAACAGTTGGCAACACTGCAACAAAAGTGTCAAACATAGGTTATGTTACACACAAAGTTTTGATAAATTCATTCATAACGGTGTCGACTTTTTTTTATTTCAGGAGGTGTATTATTAGCTTCACTATCACTGCTATCAGGACCCGCTCTAGCCTTCATGTCACCCCGGATAAACAGACAATTTGCCGCCAGTTTTTTTTAAAATAAAATAAAAATTATGTTAAAATCATTTATTTAAAAAAATATATGTAATTCACAATAAACATTTAAAAAGTGCAAAACTTAAAAGTACTTCTACCTATAAGGTGCATTTTTATTGCTATACTTATATTCTATTGTACAAAAAATTATTGCATAATCAAACGGAGAAATTTTACGTTCTATAAAAATATAACTATAAAATAAAGTAACCTAAAAGAATTTTTTTTTCTAACTTTGATTTCCGCAAATGTTTTTATTACATATTTTAAGTTAACTTCACTCTCAACCATTTTGATAAATTTAATTTTTGAAAGTTGTGGAAAGTGCCTAATAATTTAAATTTGACATTTGTACATATATCATGTTACCAACTGTCAATAGAAAAATAATTTAAATGAAATTTATATTTAAATTATTCGTTACAAAAAACATTGTACCTAACTTTTTGGGAAGGAATTTTTCGCATCCCTTCGGTCGTGCTGGAAACAAAGTGCTCATGCGAAAAATTCTACTTCCCCGTTAGGTAAATAACTATTTCGGGACAACTGAGTGACTTAGATAATCTCAGTTAATCTCACTTGAAAGTAGTAAAAAGAATACAGTTAATAAAAGTGCCTTCTTGATTATGAGTTTTACTCACACACATTAGTTTGAATACGACATCGGGTGTGTTCAGTGAGCACGCTATTGGCACCATCTGGTAATAATATTTATTGGCGGAGCAGTTTTTTAACACTATAAATCGCTTTGTCCGTCCACAATAGTGATGGGCAAAACCAGTACAATTGGTTGTACTAGCACACTCCGTACAGTATACCAAATTCTGCCGTACAATTGTGCGATGAGACCGAGCGCGACTTACGTCAACGGAGTAGTTAGTAATATAACGAAAAAGAATGACCCGTAGCACAGTATAACTAACAAACAGTAGTGCATCTCCAGGGCGGTACCTTTGAAGTTTAAATGTAACTGTCGGCCATGTTTTCTGGATAAATGTCAGGTCAGGAGCCAGCTCTTAAAGGGAACGACAGAATCGTACTTAAAAATTTCTTTATTTTAACAATCCGACAAATGAGGATATTTTCCTAATTTTCGTTTGTTAAATGTTGATATATTATGACTTTACTTATTCAAGTCTATACTTATAGAAAAAAGATGTTATAGACTATACATTTTTAAACACTCTGCATCATATGACTTTCGTGTGTTCCTCTCTCGTAGATATTTAAAAAATGGGGTTTGGTATGAAAGTAAATGAAACAGCATGTCAATAATAATAATATTTATTACCCTTAGATCTGGTTCCAAAATTTGCCATTAGACCAATTCTGAAGAGAGAATACCACAGAAAGCATAATTATATCTGCTTGGATTCTTCTATTGTTTACTGTTAGTAACATCCACTTGTTAGTGTTTGGCATGTAGCACGTAAATAAGAGAAGTTTAAGTAGTCATTGTCACTTCCAGATTGAAAGTATAAATTGTGTACTTTCTTTTTCTCAACTATACTTACATATCTTAAGATCAGCAATATACCAGTTTGGAAAGTTAGAGTTTCGTATGACTTTTGTAGGTATAAATGTGTGCATTGCATAATATATAGCACATCATAAATTTTTTGTACTGCAACATTTACACTGTTATGATTTAAAGGAATATTGAAAGTACAAGCAGTATGATCAACATTGTTGTGATGTAGTAGGTCAATAGCTGGACTGATTTTAACATCTTCCAAATTAGAAAAAATTAAGTCAAGAACACCTGGACTATTTAACACTGTTATGATGAAACAAATTTAAGAAACTGAATGTTTCACATAAACTGGCTGGCGAATTCATAACTATTGTCAGAAATAGAGAAAACCATTATATTTATTTATTTATTTACGGGATCAGCACCATTACATTAAAATATAATAAGTACAATGATTAAACATATAACACACTGTTAAATAACGTTGATTGTTGAAAGAACTATGGTTACTTTGCCATATTCAAGTCACAGCTGATTATTTAATTTTTTTAGGTATAAGTACTGTGCTATCACATAAAATATTATTTTTCTACGACAACCTCGATAAATGTTCATTTTATAACCGTAACTTCAATCATAAACAAGCACTTTTTGTACAGAATTTCATTTTTGCATCGGTTGCTAGGCAAGTTGCTAAGCAACAAATGCGAAATGGAATATTTCGTGTTAGGTCTAGGTTCACTCTAAAATCACGACGACTACGGCTTGTCAAATTATGACGTCCAGCGACAAATTGATGAAATGTCAGCAGAATGGAAGGTAGATCAAAAGACAAAATCGTATGTTATGATGTTATGTTATGATATGTTGTCATAGAAAAAGTATAGTATGCAACTCGCAGCAAAATGGGCATCATTTTGTGCTCATTGCATAATATACTATTATTGTATAGCACATCCTGTCATTTACTACAAACATTACCTGCAATATGTCAATATACCTACCTAAAACTGCATAATTGTGTTCAGTAAAAACATAGCCTTGTAACTGGGGCAATAAGGTTGGAATGGCGGTTGGTTGTAGTCGACTACGTAAATCATTTAAAAAACATTTGTCTTCAAAATGTGCTCCACAAATACGATGACTTTTGTATAAAGTATCAATTTTTCCCTCAAGATCATCTCTTCCAATTGCATGTAGCCAAAGGATTGCCCTGGAAAGATTAAAATAATTATTCGTTATTGCTTCATTTTGAAATTTTAAAAATCAATAAATTTTGTTCATCACTTTTCACCAAAGAGAAACATACCTTTGTGAATGCTTAGGAAATGAAAAGAAGCTATCGTTTGTCTTCGCTCTACTATTAAAACAGCCTTTCACTGCACATACATGTCCTGCCATTGCACAGGATTATTAAAAAAGTCACAAATGTCTATATTCAGTAAAATAAGGCTTTACTTTTTAAATGTTCTCACTAATCTCACTCAAAAAACAATTTACAAAACACCTGTTCACACAAGATCCAAAAAATGCAATTAACATAAAATAAAATAATTAAAATCACAGATGAAAATGCCCATAGATAAAGGATGCGTTTGCGTTAGGTTAGGTTGATTTAAAATGCCGTTCGTGACGTTTTCTTCTTCCTCCGTTCATCGTGCCGAGTAATGTCAGAACTGTCAAAAAGCTCGAATGTACATATTCCATTGGTTGGATTCAGACCAGACAGTGACAGGAGACTGCACCACACTCCTTCTTCTTGATTGGTCTAAATATTTTATTCTCAGAACATGGCGTCTAGTATGCGCAGTCAAATCTGTCCGACTTTTGCCGCGTGTCTAAGATGCACTACTGTTTGTTAGTTATACTGTGCCCGTAGTACAAACAAGTACGATACGTACAGTATATACTTACTCTTACTGGTTATTTATTGTTGTAATAGTAGAATCTATAAAATAATAATACCTTTAAATATTGTTTCACTGTAATTATTATAATAACTTTACCAGCACACCCAACTGGCGAACTCGCGAACCAGCAACTAAAACCAATGAACTAATGGTTCTATTAACACAATAAAATTGTACGGCACGTACATCGTACATTAAAGTGTGCCGTACATTTTGTACGACACGCACACGTACTTCCCATCTCTAGTCCACAACACATGTGTTGTGTAGGGATGGCGATTCTCTCTAAAAAAGATCGATTTTTTAATAGATTCGAGTCGAAACCCGAAAACTCGATTCAAAGAACAATCGCGGTCTAAAAGATCGACTTCCCAAACTTATTTTTTTTTATTTACGCCAAAATCTTCATTGGAATATGAATTTAATTTTAGGAAGTGAAGTAGACACAATAATAATCAATAATTTATTATTTTCAACTAATTAAACAATTACAGCTATATTAACATATGATTCCTATGAAGTATAAAAAGACATTTATTTTACATTGAAAGTTGGAAAAAATTGCGGTTTACTACTCCCAGTGCTTAATATCCAAGTTTTTCAGGAACAATAATCGAACTTCGATTTTCTAGAGTAAAATATCGATACTGGATCGATTTAGTAAGATATCGATTTAAAATTTTAAAATTGAATCGATCTCAGATCGCCATCCCTAGTGTTGTGTGTCCATCAAAGCGCTCTGAACAGTGGATGTGACAGTTCGACATCGACAGTTGGTGTTTGTGAGTTATATAACGAACTAGCGTACCCAGCCCGCTTCGCCGGGCTTTATTCTGTCTCACTGGATTGCCTAATTACTCAAAGTTTGTTGTTTCCATTGTATTTGATGGTTAAAGCTGGATTTATAAATTCTGTTGTTCCTGTAGTTCGTTGTGATTTTCACGTTGCGACGATTCGTTATTCACAGTTGTTCCCGAGTGGACTAATCGTTGTTGGCGATGTTTAAATTTGACGGTGACGCATGTCATACGACAATTCAAAAAAAATACTCCGATCACCACTAAACTTTGCAGGATTACTCGCTGGGCCAATCTGAAGATTGTCTGAAAGTTTCATTGAAATCCGTCCAGCCGTTTCGGAGTCTATAAGGAACATACAAACAACCTTTCTATTATATATATACATATACATATATATATATATATATAGTTATAGTAGATATTTGCCGAATAATAATGTACAAGGACAGGAATATTGGGGAAGCGGCAAAATTGTAAAATGAGTACTCTTTACACTATTTTCCAAGCTTTCGGAATATCTTTATTTCCATTTTCAAGGACAGCATTCGAGATTGTATTACAAGTTGTTTCAAATGGTAAATACATCTAATAATAATAATTTTGATTTGAATTTTTTAAAAAGTAAATGTCAAAATGATGTCAAACAAAATCGTTTGCTTATAGAAAAAGAAATAGTATATAATTATAGGAAACCAATGAGTTCTGGAAGATTCATGAACTTTTGGTCATATCATAAGTATTCTATGAAAATTAATTTGATAAGGCAAATGAAAAATAGAATAATTAATATTTCAGATCCTGTATTTCATGAAAAAAACTTAAAAATCCTTCATCAATTATTTTTAGATAATGGATATCCAAACAAGTTGATAAAAAACATATTTTATAATAACTCTCCAAATTTGGACATTATTTCAGAACATGCTGAAATTCCCTATTACTATATTTCTTTGCCATACATTAGAGAAATTACACCAAAATTAATTAGAACTTTCAAACCACTTACTAACATAAAAATTGCAAATAAAACATGTTTAACGATCAAATCAATTTATACAAGAGTTAAAGATAAAACTGATATTCTTAATCTTTCAAATGTAGTATACTGTATCCCTTGTAGAAATTGCGAGGATAAATATATTGGTCTTTGCCATACATTAGAGAAATTACACCAAAATTAATTAGAACTTTCAAACCACTTACTAACATAAAAATTGCAAATAAAACATGTTTAACGATCAAATCAATTTATACAAGAGTTAAAGATAAAACTGATATTCTTAATCTTTCAAATGTAGTATACTGTATCCCTTGTAGAAATTGCGAGGATAAATATATTGGTCACACTAGCCAAAAATTAAAAAACCGAATTTCTCTCCATAAAAGTGATTCCAGATTATATCCCGATAGATGTGCTTTGGCCAAACATATAATTGATAAAGACCATATTATGGATTTTGATTCTGTCAGTATTTTAGATATACAATCAAATACCAAAAAAAGACTTTTCTTGGAAATGGCTCACATATCTCAAGAACAAAATATCATCAATAGAAAGAGTGATCATAAAAATTTGAGTGATATTTATTACTACCTTTTGGCTATTGATGGGGAGCATGAGTGTCATCAAATTTCAAATTCGTCTATTTCAAACATTTGAGGTTAAAATAACATCAAACAAATTAAAAAAAAGAAGACGAACCTAGCCAATCTTGATATTTTTAGATATAAGTTAGTTATAATTATATACTATTTCTTTTTCTATAAGCAAACGATTTTGTTTGACATCATTTTGACATTTACTTTTTAAAAAATTCAAATCAAAATTATTATTATTAGATGTATTTACCATTTGAAACAACTTGTAATACAATCTCGAATGCTGTCCTTGAGAATGGAAATAAAGATATTCCGAAAGCTTGGAAAATAGTGTAAAGAGTACTCATTTTACAATTTTGCCGCTTCCCCAATATTCCTGTCCTTGTAAATATATATATATATATATATATATATATATACTTATATAGATAAATGCTCTTGCTGACGTTGCTATTCACGGAGCTGGATAGCTCCCCGAACACGAGATAAATAATAAAGCAATTTTGGGAACCACAATTATTTTTAATATACAAAACGAATTAACACAAAGAACGACCTAAATCTAATTGAAATATTTCACAAAACATTAAATATTGTGCTGGTGAAGACAAATAATTTTTATATATTCTATAAATAAATTTCAATTCTCTTAAAAAAACTTGAAAACAAACAGGAACATTAACCTATAAAAGGTCACACGTTGTCATTTTAAGAAATCCTAAAAAGTGAAGCATAACAATATAAGAACACTACTAACGTGACAAAACCAGACGGCAAGAGCGACGTAAAAAATAAGATCAATTTTACAAACTTTTAATATGGAAATATCCTATAATTGTGTCCAAAAAAGTGCTTAAATACTAGCACTTGTGATTGCACCGCACTTTCAAACTTCATAACCTACTTCCTTCCCTTTATTGAATAACTTTATGTAGAATACAAAGTATTGGATATTTTTCGAGAAGTCTTCAATGCTGCTTGCAATCAAGTCTAAACCAAAGTCGAATCAGGCGCCCCCAACATGTGCAGTTATGCACTATGACACCGGAATGTCATGAAGTTAGAAATGACTAAGATTCCAACCAGCGTGCATTTTTCTATTATATGACTTTGACCGACCAATTTACAGACGTAGTGTAGAAATAAAAAGTTATCATTTCTTTTTTGGTACAATATTAGATTTTTGCAGAAAAAAATTATGCCTACAAAACTCCAGTTGAAAAGTGACCCAATTTTTTACAAATATTTTATCTTGTGATGTTAGTAGTTTTAGTTCTTTTATTATACCTCTCTATTATAACACGGTTAAGAAGGTAATTACAAAGACTTCTTGTGGATTAGTTCAATAGTCTCTCCAGATTCAGCGAAAAAAATATCCGGTGAAAACTTTTCATCTTCCTTTTTTGTAGATTGTTGTATGAAACTAGAAGCTTTGAAAGATTTTTGCAAAACTGTTGGTTTAATTTCAACAGGAATATCAATTTCTGGTTTCATTAGCATAGCTTCGACTGCTTGTAAACGTTCCATATCAGTGTCCGCTTGGAGGTGGATTTCTTTTGTAGTAGGAAGAAATTCTATGTTACATAATTTTTCTATAGTAGATTTTTCTATTTTTTTGGATTGCTCTTTATGGAGAAGTCGAAGTTCTTGCATTTCTCCTATCTCACCGTCTTCATGTATGATTTGGTATTGTAAGCCTGTTTAAAATTATTATCATTTCTAGAAATTTTTATGGATAACTTTTTGATTTTATATTTTTATTCATAAAACTGAACAGATAGTTTGCAAAACTGAAAATTATGATTTATTGAGGATAAAGATTACATCTATTTTTTTATCATAATCTAACAAGATTAACTACCCATTTTTTTAAAACTTATTGTATTTTGTTTTATTCTGCATTTATGTTAAATTCAATCATTGAAGTTTCTAGAATTTTATAAACAATGTAAACTCTAATAATATTAAATGTACTTACCATCCTTCTGGAAAGTCTGTAACATTTCATCGGTCACTGTAACTAAGCTACCATCACCTGTTCTAAACATTATTTCTACATTCGAAACAGCCTGATTTTCTAAAATTGTCTTTATCTTATTAGCTGTCCAATTTTTTTCCCCATTCTGCAGTGTCAATTGTATGACATTAGATTTTGTAGCAGTTTCAGGTCCAAAAGGTTGACTTTCAGGCAACACAAGCTGCCCATTCATATTAAGATCAATGAAATCCTGACCATCTGAATTTGGTATAAAATTTTCCACAGTTGTTTCAGTACAAGTGTCTTCAATGATAAATGTTGGTGGTTGAGAAGCATTTCCTATTTCTTTTTTAAGGTTTGCTATAGCTAGTCTGCTGGCTAGAGCTTCTTTCATACATGCTTGATGCTCAGCTTCCATTCGAAGCTTCTGTTTTACTTTTAGAGGTTTGTATAGGTTGGCAGCATTATAGTTTGTTGGTTTGAATGTAGAATCGTTAGGAGGGCTGCTACACTTGAAGGGATATTTTGGTTTCTTGGATATAAACTGGGGTTTTGGCAGGACAATGGAATCATCTACAAGAGGATATCAAATTAACTGTCACAAATATACAGGTCAAATATACAGGTCAGGGTCAGTTATCTCTCCATGAGATGGTATATACTAAAATCCATTGGCAAGGAAATACTAAAACATTTTTGAATTAAACTTCAACAGATTACTTTTCCTAGATTCTTACTTCTTAAAATAATTAAATCCCAAAAATACTAATTGACATCTTTAGTTTACTGTGCCTACTAATTTTTTAACTTCTACTAAAAGTGTTTAGTAATTTTATGTTGACAATTAATTGATACTATCACAGCTAGAAAAGTGCTATAACTCTTGGATGTTGGCCAAGCCCATTGTACCCAAGTCAAATAGTATTTTACTTATAGAAATAGTCATTTTACATGGTATATATGAGGTTATTTCAAGAGAGTTAATGTAGCCTACATATTTAACACCACACATTCAGAAGTAGATGAAAATTTTAATAATAGGTAAGCCATTTTTCATCAAACTTAAAAGAAAAAGTGGAAAACATATTTTTTATGAGCATTAGTTTAACAACTCTAGCAGGTTTTTTCCTGAATATTTTATTATCATAAGAAACTTTAATGAACAAGTGAATCACCAGAATTCTTCATGGCTGATACTAGAGGATTCCCAACCCTCCCAGATTGACCGGGTGACTCTGATAATAATGGTTAATCTCCCGACCACTCCGAGTTTTCTAAAAATTATACATATCCTACGCTCGCTCGTCGCTACTTGCTCTCTTTGCAATCACTTTTGTATTCAGCATAATGGAGCAAAGAAATAAACCGAATGAGTATTTCTTTAGTAAAAGCAGAGTTACTTATTAAGTACGAACAAACTTCGATTTTTAATGTAAAAACTTTCATGATTTTGTGCTGAAAAACCGACCAATATTAGATGCTGCTCGGAAGCAAAATGAATATAAATTTAAAAATTAGGTAATTTAGATTTTCTTCCCACGTTCCCCCCAGTCAACATCCATAAAAGTCTCCAAGAGTTGGCAGCCCTAGCTGATACTATTAAAAGTAAATTTATGCCAAACAGGTCATAAACTCAAACCATACCTAAACTTGATGTCAAGTTCTTGATTATGGCTTTTAATATATTATCAACCCTTCAACAAGCAGAAAATAAGATATTTACTAAACTTGACTATATAGCTCTAACTTATATTATATTCATGTACTTTACCTGAGAATTGATCATTCAAGTTTTCTAAATCACTCATTTGAAAAACTCTTGCAGCAGCTATAAAATACTTTACAAATACTTCATTTACTAAAGTTTGTCCACAATAAATAAATTCAATGAGTGAACGAATAACTGTGAATTCACATCCAGATATTACAACTTGTTCTATATTGGGATTCAGCTCAAATTCTGTCTATAAAAAGATAGAAACTATAAAATGGTTGCCAATGTTATTGTATCCAATTTTAGATTAAATTCCACCTAATACTTGATTAATTTTAGTAGTACATTTTCACTACTTACCCTAAAAAGTGGACTTCTGACAGCTAAAACAACTTTATGAGCATGTAAAACATTGCTACCGCAACATATAGCAATATCTACCAAACTTTGATGCTCCATCAAGCTACATAGTCCAAATGCAGTTTGATTCGCCCGTTTCTCTGATTTAAAATAGTATTTTACTTTTGACTTTCCGTTTTTATTCATCTTTCAAGCTAAATTATGTGAATCCCTTTCTTATTTTAACCTACAAAATTTTTGAATTTTAACAGTTTACTTATATTTTAAAATATATTTGAAAATACCTACTCACCTTATTTAAAACTGTAATAGGTATAGCACAAAATTGTTTAGTTGGACAAAGGATTCGAACTGCACTACAAAATGCAAAAAATGTCTCCAAATGTCACTATTAGCCTTGCTGTGTTTTTGTTTTGTTAATAGAGTTAGTGTTGGTCGATATATCGGTAACCACGATATTTCACCGGTGAATGTAAAATCACTGGCGCTACCGGTGATTCACTTCTGGCAGATGCGGTGATCGGTGATTCTGTTTCAACAACAGTCGACACTAGCATTGGTTGGTTGGAAGATTGCGCCGATCCAATATCGATATAAAATATCATTATTTACAAATATTAAATATTATGTGAAGAAAAAACGGTGATTTAAGCCGATAGGTACATGAGTATATGATGTTATTATAGATAATACGATCGGCGGTGGACTGGTGGCGGCTGGCGGGCACCAACAAGTTATTGTTTTAGAATAAAACGATATGAGATGCTTGAATAATAAATAATATATTCGTATTCGTCGCCAGTCACCGCGCGCTGGTCTTATATTTTGATTTGTCTGTGCTATTTATATTTAGTCACTGCGGTGATTGAAATCACCATTTAGAATCACGGTGATTTAGAAATCACTGTCGCCGCTTGACCGGTTACCGGAAGATCACCGTATTTCCCAACACTAAATGGAGTATAGAGATGGACCGTGCCGATTTAATATTTAACGTGTAATTCTAATTTTAAGTAGATATATACAATATCTAAACTAATGAATAATATATTTTAGCAGCATATTTTATAATATTATTAAACTAAAGTAATTTAACAAACAAGCCTTGTTTTATATGAAAAATGTCATAATAGTAGATTACATGCCTAACTAGTTCCACATCGAAAATAATTAATTTTTCACAAATATATAAATCTACTGAACGTTAAAATGTTGTTTTTGTTATATCATAAGTATGCAGGTAGGCTAATCTCACTCATAGTTATACAAATTATTGTTTGACACATAGGTATTTAGATATCTCTGGTTTTTTACTTCGGCAAAATATTTTTGAGGTGAAAACTTCTTTAGGCGCGTCGAGGTGAAGAAAAAACATGGATTTTTCGTCATTCGTTTTTATGCAACACACAATACTTTTGGTTATGCAACACAATTAACAATGAAGCGTATATAGTGTTGCATAAATCATCGTCACTCTTTCAATGAGCTATATGCATACGGTGTATATATGTGTACTTTTTTTTGTAAAAAATTCCATTTACCATGGGCTAACGATAAAATTTTTGATCAACTTTCGTTTAGCCGAAATCAGTTATGTAAGAAATATTCGTTTACTATTTGGAACCTTTTCTAAACAGAAAGAGTCGAGTTTTTTTTTGCGGAAATGCATAATTTTCATTTTTTCGACTTTAGAATAGCTGAAACCAGTTACAAGAAAATACGTTTCTGTTTTACATTTTAGACAATTTTCTAAACATAAACACGCAAAAACTTCTTTGGAAATATACCATTCTCATTTATTGATAAAATATTGTAGAATTTAGAATAATTCGAACTATACTCGGCAATTGGAATCCGTAAACAGGCGTGTACAAAAACGTTTGTCTCTTGAAATTTTTGAAGCGACCCTAATAACACAGTATTTACCTGGGACATACCATTAAAGTACTACTAGTGTCCCAATGTTTCCGACCTAGGTGGGATGTTCCTAGAATGTTTCTATTGGTACATAAATACGATTGATATAATGTAACATCCTTGGGATGTTCCTAGAATGTTTCTATTGGTACATAAATACGATTGATATAATGTTACATCCTTGGGATGTCCCTAGAATGTTTCTCTTGGTACATATATGATTTTCATTACAAAATATACAACTCGTACATATTTGCCAATAATTGTTAATTGTCTTTAAACTTTAACAATGTTTATTAAACCATACATACCTATTAAAATATTATGACTGACGTATTTGTGATATCCCCCTGCTTCAACATTGCAAAGAGGTAAAAGAAGATTAGAAAAAAAAAGAAGAAGACCTAATTTGCAAAAAGTAAGGTTAGAAGTAGAAGTGTTGAGTTCACAGCACGCTGTTGTTGAGTTTTTGTGGTAAAAATAAGCGGTAACCTTGTGAGTGTTGTGGCTTATTTATAAAGTGAGTATTTATATTGGATAGTCAGAAAAAAAGAAAATTATTAAATAAATATAGTCAGCGCTATAAACGGCTGAAAAACGAAAATCGAATTGAAAATTGGTGATTGGCTGAGAAGAGCAAAAGAAAGACGATTGAGGATGGAACTAAAACATAAGTAAAGGAACTGTTATCATATTACCGTATTTAACATTTTCTACTAGGTATAGGGAAATAAAGCATTGGTAGACAAATCATAGCAACCATGCCATGGTTGCTAATACTTGTTTACCAATGATTTATAATACACTTCCTATACCTACTAGAAAATGTAACATGTGATTTATGGAATATATTGTTAGAAACTTGTAATAAATTGCTCTTGTTTTAAGAAATATTGAAATGTTTTATTTGCACCTAGTGATTTCACTTCCAGTGTATTTTTAGAAACGTTTCTGAGATGTTCTAAACAAAGTACCCCGAATGAACCTAGTACATCCTATGTCATCTTAGAAACATCCTACTGGGATGTTTGTAGAACGTTGAAAATGATGACATGGCTGTTGCCAGATACATCCTAGAGATGTTTCGAGGGAAATGGGGATGTTGTTAGTATGTTTCTATTGTCCCAGAAGGATGTTTCTGGAATATTTTTGGGATGTTTCCGTGTTATTAGGGGATATTAAGCTGATAACAATAGATATTATTCATTGATCTGTGTAGAAGATCGGGACGAGGATTAAACTCAATTTTTACATGGTTTATATTATTTATTATAGTTTATTTATTAGTTTCAGTTATTCTAAAGTCGGGGAAATGACGCATTTCCGCAGAAAGTTTTTTGTGATTTTGTTTTTGGGGAGGCATTTATATAGTGAAATTTGTTTTTTGAAACTGGTTTCAGCTAAAAAAAATTTCGCCCAAAATTTTCAAAAGGGATATCATTTAATGGTTTTCACTTCTGTCGGCAGTCCCATACCTGGACGTTTTTTGTGTGTGTAAAAATGTCATGAATTTATTTGTATGAGTGACCATGACCAGGCCAAAGGTACAATTTTTAACCTTTCTGCCCGTGTAGAACAACTTTCTACCCAGCCAAAACTGACCTCTTTACTGGGTTGTAAATAAAAGTAACTAAACTCTAAGCGCCATGTTCCGAAATGAATCGAATATTATTAAAATTGAGTAATAACTTGATTTTATGAAATTTGCAATATCAGAAAATGAATTAATATTCTTTCCCATCTCTAACCTCCAGTTACGGAGATGTATGATTTTGAACGTGGATCAACGTTTTGTTGCATCGACATCTAGCTTCTAAAGGTATAAGCTGGCATTTTACCTTCAAAAAGTGTACTAGTTTATTATTCGTTTCATAGATGGCTCTAGTTTCAATACTTTTTAAACATAATAAATACTTATAGGATGGTAAATTAAAACAAATTCATTGATATAATATTCTTTGTAAAAAAGATAAAGTAACACATTTCTTAAAATTTTATGTATAGGTACATAAACAAATTATCACATTTAACATTATTTAACATCTAAATCGTAACATAGGTACATTTATGAACATCTCACTTTTTTATGATTTCCTTTAAAGTCACTACATTTGGGAGTGGTAAAAGTTACAAAAGTATTGTGTTTAGATTTAGTTTCTTCCGGTGACACAATCTTAACGCTCACTTTGTATCGGCAATTGAACTGAAGATCGAAGAGATCAAAATACGTTGCCTGAAAATGTCTAAATAATATCAATTTCATAGAAATATTATGAGGCCGTAAAAGCGACAAAAAAATTATCACACTTGCCTTTGTCTTGGCCGCTACTTTAAAATGTTTAAATGTATTGATTCTTCCATCGCAAGGGGTAGCCCACCATGTTACTGTATATTTGGCATATTTACTGGAAGGGTTCCATACAATTTTTGCCTTCAATCTACCTTTATTCCAAGAAAGCTTTTGTAACCGAAGACCTTCGATTTTGTTTGTGTTTGATTTCTCCTGAACCAGTGCGTTATCCTTTTCTACAAGTAATACAAACATATCACAATTATTAATCTAAATGAAAAATAAATTGTTTAAATCAAAAAAATATAAAGTAACAATTTTCACCAGCTCTGCATCACTTTTACCATTGAATTGTTATAACTTCTTATCAACAAAGCTGAAATTTACTATTATTTACTTTAGTGGTAGGTATATAGTGATGGAAAATATAAAAGTAGAATACTTACCATTAACAAAGTCTGTAGTATTTAATACCAATCCAGATTTCTCCCCATTCAATCGATTCTTCCCATATTGTAACAGACCTTGCACTTGCAGAAAATATTGAGAGTTAGGTTTGAGGTCACGAAGTAAGAAATGTGTGTTATTCTAAAAACAATTTGAAAAAATGTTAATTAACAAAGTGCTGGGTTAACCTTTAATGCATACTGTGATATTCGTGGATGTCTCATTCATCTGCTATTACACATTCTATATTAATTTTAACGTAATAATATTTATTTTTGAGGTGTTAGGGATTTATCTCTACATGAGTAAAAATAGGACTCATTAAATTTGCCATAAATATGCACAACAAACCGCTGCGGTGATGGAGAGATAATTGTTACGCGAGCTACTGCATTAATATGCTCACTTAGTGCCCCCAGTGAAATCCCCGTATGAGACGACTATGGCTCCTCCGCCAATTTTCGAGAAGCATTCAAAATACGAAACATCGAGAATACCCAGTGCATCCGCCAGAACGTCGAGATATTTCTAGAAATACGACGCGCGAGTATAAATAGGCCACGAGCATCGCTGCAGGCAATTAGTCAATCAGTCAGTGTTGATACCGAAGGAAAGTAATCGCGCCTCGATAAAGTGTTTATTAAGTGACTCTCATATAAATTATAATTAGTGTGTTTAGTGTATTACATAAATTATTAAATAAGGACTGAATTACATATAAATCTGTAAATATAAATTAATTGTAAATATAAATTAGAATAAACTTTACATTGGTGTCAGGTGTGGGGTTAAAATAAATAAATAAATAAATAAATAAATATACAGGAAGATGGCGAAGAAACTTTGTGAATTAAAAGTTTCAGAGCTTCGAAGAGAGTTGGAGGATTACGAATTGGACACAAGCGGGGTCAAGTCAGTGTTAGTGGAACGACTAAAAATAGCTATGATTAACAATGGATTGGACCCGGAAACGTTTGAATTCACCGACGAAGCGTCCGCCTCTATAACCTCTTCCATAAAAAACGAAATAAAATTTCGACGGACATGAAAAATGAAATGACATCCATGAAGACTGATATTTCTGCCGTGGAAGAAAAGATTAAAAGTATGGAGCAAGAAATGAAACAAAAAATCAAAGAAATCGAAAGGAAGACTAGTAATAAACCGGATATTACAACTAGGCAAGCTCCGAATAACGACGAACTGGCAGAGAAAGTAGAGTTGAAACCGAAAATGGAAAACGATATTAACAGCCGAGTGAAACTGCCAACATTCGATGGTAAAACGTCATGGCCGAACTATCTTAAGCAGTTCGAGGCGGCATCAAAGGCAAACAACTGGAGTGAGAAGGAAAAAGCGTTAAATTTAACTCTTGCCCTTAGAGGAGACGCTATGGATATCCTCCAGACCATTCCAGTGGAAGAGGCCGAATATTTTGAACAACTCAAAAAGCGATTGAATATGAGATATGGCCTGGAACACCTGGAGCATCTGTACCAGTCGCAGCTGAAAAACCGCAAGAATTCGAAGCAGACATTGCGAGGTTGGTGCGGTTTGCCTATCCATCGGCACCGGAGAATGTCATGGAATGTTTAGGGGTACAGACATTCATCGACGGAGTTCGTGACCATGAAATGCAGAGAACTCTACGCTTGGCTCGGCATAAGACACTGGTCGACGTACTCTCTGCAGCCTTGGAGTACGAAGCAGCTACACAGGCTTCCGGAGTATACGGCAAGGTGAGGGCTGTAGCAGACGAAGAAGTTGAGAGCAAGCTCGACCAGATTGTCAACATGATGAAAAGCATCTCAAATGGAAAACTAAAAGCTGTGAGATGCTGGAATTGTGGAGAAATGGGACATGTACGCAGTTCGTGCAAGCGACCGAGAACTGCTACAAACGAAGACGTCCAGCAGGAAAACTAGGAAGGGTCGACCTTCAGAGGGCAGCTTCGACCCGAAGACCTTCCAAAGACCCTCTCATCCTAATAGCCTCTCTGAAATGTCGCGACGATAGTGTATACGTGGATGGTGAAGTTAATGGAAGGAAGTATACACTATTGGTGGACACTGGAGCAACGAGGACTATTATTCGCCCCGAGACTGTCAACACCCGGAAAAGACTTTTACCGACGAGACTGCGACTCAGGACTGCCACAGACATATTAGCATAACTCATGTATTTTATAAAAAAAGAGGCATGTCACTGTTGGATTGGATACCGTAACACCTCACGGCAGAATAGACAAGTCGATGTCACGACCGACACCACCGAGTGCTATGGTTATCCAATATTATTTATTACTTGTAAATATTTTATGTTAAGAATAAATTTATAATTTGAGCTGAGATAAAAACTTGAATATTATATGTGTCATATAGAGCGATTAAATATTTCATATGACAGTTATAATGGTTACAGACGTAACAAGCTTCACAACCATGCATTATCAAGAAATTTGCACAATTAATCATAAAATCCTTTCGTCACTACGCAGTACAATAATGCTTACAAAAGCACTCAGCTTCTTCAGGCAGTCGAGTAATGCAGTATGCACAAAATTAGAACAATTTTTCCGTAGTATTTCTTTATTTATAACTTTCGTTAAAACTGTTTCTTCATGTAGAAAATCAAAATCAGCTCCAAAGGGTTTTCGTTCAACTAAAGCATCCAAATAATTCGGAAAAAAATTCTACTTTGCTATTCTCTTCGAGAGAAAGAGCATACATATGTGCCAAAAATTACGCAACTATGTATTGTATATTAAAAAAAAATAGAGAAAAAATTACATGTCAATATTGTATTGTTCATATTCAAGTATACCATAAAAAAATACTTGCATTATAATTATTTATATTTTTATAAAATTGTAGACAATTATTGTATTTTAAAATTCATGGTAATGTTACTGCCACATAAAACTTTACCAGTAATAGCAAAACTACAGTCTTTAATGTCTCTACAATTATTGCCGAAGTGTGTAAATTCGTTATGTGAAATAAATGAAAAAAAAATACTATTTTGTGTACCCCATTTCTACTAAACATGTGAATAATCGAAAATGCGGCTAGAATCCTGTAATCAAAATATTCTTATTTGATAATAATTTTCATATTTTAATAAATCTTTATTACCAACAAATTGAATTTATATACAGAGTTTCCAGAAACTTTCCTTCCAAACGCAAACTACAGCTAGTGCCATTTGAAGATGACGTTGTTGTCACTTTTTTAAGCACATCTCAAAAAAACCGCCATTTTAATAAAAAAATTTAAATTATTTAACCTTTTTTACGCAACAATAGTAATTATGCGGTAGAAAAGGTAGAAAAGTGAGGTATTATTGTCGTAGCTTCGCTTCTCGGTCTTTAATGGATCCGAGACATTAATACACTTTTCTACCGTGGCTCATATAGCATTTTTTTCACTACTTCACTACTGGCATTTTATTTTTTTAAATATTAGTTTGTCGCCTTCCGTTTCACATGACATGACAGCTGTGCACAAGTTAACTTCACATTCTATTAAATGGATTGAGATTTAGTTATAATCAAGTAGGCTTTGTATTTTTCTACCTTGGTTAATAATGAACAACTTTACTACCTCAACAAAAGTCAATAAAGTTAGGTTCAGAGGCTAGTAGCGAAAAATACAAATTTCTCTTTAACTTGAAAGCAATTTGACGTAATGTCAATTCTTGTTAATTTTGCATAGCCAACTAAGTACTGTAAAGATCGAAAAATAAAAACTGACTTAACCGTGTCATCTTCAAAGGGCCCCTTCCTTAGGAGCAGTTTTTGGATAAAGATAGATTAGGTTGATTGATCGATTAGTCTTCGGCACCTCAGCCTTTAGAATTTTTGTGCCCTTGGTTGTACCGTTTATGTGAAGAGACCAGTAGCTCAACAGTCTTTTCAGTAGGTCCTAGGAGTCTATATCTCCAATGAGTGCTACACATTCGAAGATAATGCGTGAGGCTGTTTGCTGTGTTCCTGCTTTTGGCACGTGGTTCCAGTACGTCTGATGTTTTGTTTGAATCCGAGATGTACAACCACGTGCAGCAGTTTTTGATATTCCAAATACTGGTTCAGGACCAGTAAATGCAGTTTAAGACCCTATATTTGCTTTTGCCATTTCATTACTCCAGGACCCACTTAAGTGTTACTCTATTGTGGTATGCCAAGGTTAAGAGTTTTTGAAGGCAGTCCCAGACTAGTCTAGATTCGATCAAGGGACATGCTAAAGATTTCAGTGCTTTGCTAGCAGAGCTGGGCAGTATGCGAGTATAAGAACTCGAATATTGTACTCTAAGTACATGTTTTGTTATCAGTACCCAGTACCCAAGTACATTTTCAGTAAAGTACTCGGTACTCGTGCCCGTAGCATTTCGGGAAAAGTATTAAACGAGTACATTTTTCCTGGTACTTTTTGCAAGAGTAAACTTGTCTGTGCAGATGCGAGTGCAACACGGGAAACCGCTGTTATCTCATTAGTAGTCGAGCCAGCACTTCAATTAGAACCAAACACGCGGAGTTTTTGTTTTGTACACAATTATAGAGACCGGTGTTCTTCTCTCGTTATTGTTATTGTCTGAAGAATAAACTAAGAGGTTGGAGTATAGTATTTTGCAATAATATTTCTCTTAGGTATAGAGATACGTAAAGACGTGAACAATGGGTAATGCAGGAGATTCAAGTGACACATCAGATGAATTTTTCGATTTTAATAAACCAAAATATCAATCTAAACAAACCCAGTCTCAACAATCGCAATCAACTGCAGAAAACGAAAAAATAAAATATGAAAAATCGAGCTTGAGCTTTGTAAATTTCTGGATGACAAAAAAAGTGGCTTTAACTTGTTAAATGATTATCCGATTATTATACGAGTGTTCATAAGGTACAATACATGCTTGCCTTCTTCGGCGCCAATGGACCGCTTATTCTCTTTTGCAACAATAATAAACTGTCCGCGGATAAATGCTCTGACTGACAAGAAATTAGCCATTATGTAAGCCAACAAAATTAATCAGTGAGACAGTACATTTCACTTCATTCACTGGCACTGCACTGTCTCACTGATTAATTTTTTTTGGTTTCATTATTTTTTTAGTTATGTTAGTATTGCAAGTTAAGTTGTTTGGTTTAATAAACATGGTTACTAATGCAAAATTACTTATTACATTATTACCTTTTTCTGCGTTATCTATTCAAATGTACTTGAAATAAGTACCCGTGAAATTCGGGTACTTGAATTCGGAGTACTTTACTCTGAGTACATGCAATGAGTAAAGTACTCAGTACTCGTTCTTCAATTATGAACAGTACCCGATACCCGGTACTCGAGTACAATTTATCAGTACCCGGCCCAACTCTGTTTGCTAGGGTGTCTGCCCTTTCATTGCCTACAATCCCCTTGTTCTCCAGGACCCACTAGTAGATTAGGTTAAATGGATATCAAATCACATCTAGTATCTATAGTTAGCGTTTGGTAGGAGAGTTAAAGCCACAAAAAGAACATTCTAGTGAGTCTACGAAAAAGTGAAAAAATTATGGCGAAAATTAGTTATATATTAGTGGTTATTATAAGTTATTCCAAAAATAAGAGTTTTGTTCCTTGTTGTTTACAAATGTGATGCCTGATTTTCATTTTTTGTAATCAGTAACATAAATAATGCAGATATTCGAATTAGTAAATGGTTACTTGCCCAGAATTTTTTATAGAATGAAAAAATCTTAGAAATATGTTGCGTGGATTAAAGGACACCAAACAAGTATTGTTTGAGGGAACGGAAAGCGTGTAAGTTTCATATGTTATCCTAAATAATGAAATAAACCAAATAGCAGTTCATAATTTATAATCAAATGATTTTAACGATTCTAGCCGCACTAACTGAATGAATACAATCATTTGTAACATGTCTTTATGTCCCACAATAATTCCCATATAGGAAATAGATGTATTATATTTGTCGAATATACATCTACAAATTAATGACTTGATGTCTGAGAGATGTCTTCTATAGATGCCTGTTAGAGGTCTTAGTGTCTTTTTTTTGCTATGTCTTTTATATGTCTATCTCAAGACGTCTATTAGATCAACTCTTATTGACGTCTATTATACATATATACTTACAACGTCAAATAGACATATCGTAACGTTGATATTTCACTACGTCTTTTAGACATCTTATTAACATCCACTCTTGGTATTTTAATAGGGCCAGTTTCATATTGCTTTTAAAGAAACCTTTAAGCGTAAAAGGCCGTTTGTAGTCTAGTGATCTGTTTTATAACCAAAAATTCACTCTTGAAGCTTATAAAACTGACCCTAGTTTTAAGAGGACCTTTAAGCTAAAGGATCCTTTAGTTAAATGCCCATTTAAGCAATGGTTATGAAACTGGCCCTAATAAACACAATCCTTTAGACGATAAATGAATCATCTACATTAGATTTTTCAAGTTGCAGGATGTTAAAAGTTTAAAATTAAGTTTTTATCTTACCCAACTACGAAGATGTTTTGAAAAAAAAACTTTCATTTGTCAACAGACCATAGAAAATTTTGAACTATGCGAAAAATACCTTCAAGATCTAAACAATTGTTTAAAAGTTAAAATTTACATTTGACGAATCTTATTGTTATCAATCAAAGACAGAAATTCTAAACTCATTTTTATTTTTCCATTTCAACAGTTCTAAATATCTATTGATGATCACTGTGATGACTTGCTTGAAGATCTAAAAAAAATTAAATCAATGATAATTAAAAGTCAAGGTGCGCTTTATAAATACTCACTCATCATCTGCCTCTGAAGGCGAGTCAGTGATATTCTTCTCGCTTATACTAAAAAAGATTATACTAATTAGGGTAACGCCTAACGAGATTTGAAATGTTCAAGGTTTAGACCACAACATCCTGAAACAATTAGTTGTCTTAGTAGCTCACTTCGAGGTGAGTAACAAAATTACCCGGGGTTTAAATTCCCATAATTGTTGTTCAATATTATTAAACTTTTTACGATAGACTTACAGGCAGATTTGCGAATGTTGGCGAAAGTTTTCTAGAACTAAAAATTATACTTTGTTTGAACATTGACAAGAACTTGTATGTGCAATTTATAAACTATTATCTCATTTTTTTTAAGTTAAAATCCAAAAACAATATTTGAATACTACTTTTTTGCTTCGTTGACAGCCAAACGACATATTTCGATTCGAGGAAATTCTGGCCAACGTTTGTGAACTTGCGAAGCGAGGCGAGTGTGTGCTTTACTTACTCATCAAATGTCCTAAACTCGTCAGCAAGTCCGGAAATGTCTTCTGATATATGGTTAACAACGTTAATACTCGACGACGTGTCGTCTATATTTCTCAGTCACTTTTTACTAAAAAAAATACAACGGATAGTAAACGTAAAACATTGAATTCAAAACATTCAGAAAGTTGGACACAAAGCCTAGAACTATTAATTTCAATAAACGGTTTTTACTTTTTTGGCAGCTCCAAATTACTTACCTTATAACAGTCCCACTTCTGCCAGCTCTCCCAGAAGCCAATCTGAGCCAACCCTTCACCACAGCTGCCAGCTGTCCATCAGTTACCGAGCCAAATAATTTCCCATTTGAAGTCATGCGAACTGCAGCTAAAAAAATCAAGAAAAATATTTTAAAATGAAAACAATGAGTTAAAGCACAAACATTTCAAGTTTAGGTTAACTTTAAACTTACAAAATAAAACATCCTTGAAATTTAGGTCATGAAAGGGAATCTTTTTGCCTCTGGAACGAAAATAACTACATTTTGGCACATGAGTTTGACATGATTTTGGTCAAAATGGCTCTGGTGCAACTGGCATAATCTTCACCTCCCAATTGAGCAAGAGATAAGGTCTACAGAAGACAATAAAAAACAAAATTGCATTGAAAAGCAGACACTTGTGAAAAATAAAACATACCACTTTTTCAGAAAAATCCTTGTTAGCTAGTTTTCGATCCCATTCAGTCATATCATCAGTTGAAAACATTATGTCTGTTACTGTTATTTGTTCCTCTAATATTCTGAAGTTCTTTCTGTATCACTTCCAATCGCTTCTGAAATGAAAATTATTTATGTCATAAAAAAATTTAACGAAACTGTAAAAAACACAATTATCCATAAGGATATATAGAAGGCAATTGCTTAAAAAGTTAATCTAAGTGTGGATTTATGCAGCAACATTTAACATTTATCATTTAACAATTAACATTTATAAGTTAAACTACTCATTTCACTATGAGTCCATTTATGCAGACAATTAACAATTATCATTTAACAATTACGAAGTTGGCCAACTTTTAACTTTCTTAAATTAAATGTACCGAATTTTCATCTAGTGCGCAACTAGTACGCAGATCCTGAAGTTAACCTCACTGTTTTCATAGAAAAGCGGTTTACTTAGGGTTAGGTTGTGTGTTTGTTTACTAAAAATGGATGATGCCACTCTTATCGATCTTGTTCGACAATTTCCCGTCATTTATGACAAAGGAAGTACACATTTTAAGGACATGAAAATGTAGGGTTATTGTAAATAACTAAAATCTCGGGCTTATGCGCATGCTTACTATTTTCTCCTAATTTATAATTGTGTCTGCATAAACGATGGCAGTTTCACTAATTGTTAAATGATAAATGTTAATTGTTAAATGATAAATGTTAAATGTTGCTTCATAAATCCACACTAAGAAAGCAAATTCAGCCATTTTTTTTGGCGATGTCACTAATTTTTTCATCTACTATAGGTTTATCCTCATTCTGTGTAGTAGATGGGTCATTTGTGAAAGTAACATCACCAAACAGAAAAAAGATTTGCAAAAAGAAATTGCGTTAAAAAACTCAAATAGTACGAAAAATGCCGTTTCAATGTTAACACATGATTTTCTATACTTATTTGCCGTTGTATTAAGACTGTCGCAGGGAGATACTTAACACATTTAATTGTAAAATAGCATGCATCCAACTATGAACAAAATTAAATTAAAAAATACTCACTTCTCTATAGCTATTTGGTGTTCGGCACAATTTTAATGATAATAAAACAATCCTAACCAAAATCTACACTAAGCACATCCACCTCACTTTGGTGTTCTTCACAATTTTAATGATAGTTAAACAATCCGAACTTAAATCTAAACTATCCACCTAACCGGCCAACATACTTATACTTATAAATCTGCTTGAGAAATAACATAGAAAAAGGCGTCGGTATAATGCAGGTAAAATCGGAGACAACCGTAAAATGTTAAACACAGGTTGTGCACGTGGTTGCAGGTAGTTGGTTGGTTTGCCGTCAAAGCGGCGCTGCCACATATGAGTAAAATACGCAGTCTAGACAGAGTTATTTTTAGTACGACACTATGGTAATTCTAAGCAATGGTGTATTTGTCTTATCGGAATTATGGTACCTATTAAATGGTTAAAATTTAATGGGAGTATTGGGACACATAACAAACAATATAATCAAAAGATGATAAGGATAACTCACTATTAAAAAAAGCAATACTTTCTTAAACTTTCATCATATAATTTTGGCAACGTCGCTTGATTCCTCTAGGGAACAAAACTTGTAGCGAGAACTGGCTTAAACCATAGATAACCTCATAGAGAAATAAAAATATTATTTCTCTATGTACAACCTAGTATATTTTCTAATACGCCTTTTAGATGTCCATTAGATGCGCATGTTTCTATAATTAACAAATTTTTTTTCTCGCAGATCTCAAATAGATGTCTATTAGATCAGTGTATATTGTGTAGATCAAAAATTAATCTTCAATATGTCTATAAGATGTGGGTATAGTAAATCACTATAATAAAGATATGTAACAATTGTAAATTATATACTTGAATAATATATTTGTTAGATTAAGAGACAATAATACCATTTAATTTAGCTTACAGTTTACTATTTAATTTGCCTTGGTTTTTGAAGAATCATTTGCAACATTACACATTTTTCTAACTGATGATGCCATGAATTTATTTTTTGTAGGCCTCTATTAGACGTCTATTAGACCATTTCACATAATTATAACGAGCAACAACGTCTCTATTGCTCGATATTACGTCTAACATGCGTATAATAGACGTTCAATCATGTTTGGTTAATATATACTTTAATTAATTAATTTACGAGAAACCATTCAATGTTTAAAGGTGTGTTACCTAAAAGGTCGCTATTCGGATAATCTTAGGTACTGTTACCAAATTATTATTTTTTCATAGATCTCTATTAGATTAATATCGTGTAGGTCAAAAATTAATTTTTTATTTCGCAGTTATGTTATATTATTATAGTTTTTGCATACAGGGTGAAGAGATTTATTTTGATTGGAATACAACTTGATTACTATTAAACCCAGATAAAACCAAAATCTTTGATACGTTTTCTAGATGTATATTAGATCTGTTTAACAGACGTCTAATTGTTTTAAATTATATACTTCAATTAGATCTGTTATTTTACAGGGAAAATACCGATTAATTGAGCTCACATGCGGTTTTTATAGAAGTATCTACAAAGTTAGACATTTTCTAGGGTGGTTATCGGTATTAAACTGATTTTGTTTTTCGTGGATCTCTATTAGATATTTATTAGACCATTTCACAAGATGAACCATCATCTATAGACGTCTATTTCCTATGTGGGTTGTACCTACCTAAAAATTAATTTCAAAATAACTTCTAAACTCAATAAATTTTGTACACTAAAGTTTTCTGCTTTTTCTTATAGTACCTGCAATAAATCTTCGAATACACAAGATGTCTCAAAAGACTGAAAATATACAATTTATCAATATATTAGGTTTGTTCGTAGTGCAATCACACACGGTTGGAAACTGGACCACTCATGTGCAGTTCGAAGAAATCCTCTGTGCATGAGTGTTACAGTTTTCAACCGTTTGTAATTATACTACGAACACACCTGTTAAGAACCATTTTCCAATCCTGCGTCGGTAAATAGGCACTCTACCTTATTGGACCAGTATATTCTTATTTTTTAAATATCAATGCGAAAAAATTCATGTTTTTGCTTGAACTATATTTATGAAATTTCCAGTACAATTGGTGGAAGCTATTCATCATTAGATCCTGGAAATATTCATCGGTATATCGAGATCAAAATTTATTTATAATGAAGTTCATCTTGAAAAATGTTGCTTCAGAAATATCTGTTGACCTAAATGTATTGGTCAATTTTTATAGTTCTGAGTTAGGGACTATGAAATTTCATATACTTAAAACAAAGTTGCTTTGCTCAACATTGTGTGTATGTGTGTATATTGGAGTGACATTCGCTGAGACCTAAAAGATCTATTGTGCCCCTTACTTCTACTTAGTTCCTGAGGAAAGTCTCAGAAACTAGTAGCTCCTTTAGACCTATTTCCCGGAGGAATTCTAGGATGTCTACAGGAGTTAGTTTAGGTAAGTGTCCCTCTGCTACCGATGGATTGGGTCAAATAAATAAGACATACAAAGTCAGTGCCGACGTCGTAGCGACTCGAATTTCTATTCCCGTTTTAGCTGCAAATTTGGGTCGTTACGTGGTCACTAAAACATTGGGTTGCTTACCGCAACGTTAAACAGATATGTAGCAGCGTCCAAATGCTGCTTGGGAATAGGTATTCACATAAATTTAACAGGAAAACGAAATTGTATAAAATATATGTCGTATTCTAGCTTGTTCAGGGAAGAATTTTACAATCTTCACGTTTTAAAGAAGATAAAAAAAAGATAATGTGGTTACTATAAAATTGAAATGGTTGAATATTTATAAAAATGTAAAGCACCTACATTTCACCTTGTATCAAATAGGGAATTTCTAACTTTTTTGTGGCATGTTATAAGATGACAAATTTAAGTTTCCTACCACGGAAACCATACCAAATACTTAAAAAACCTCTGGGACGTTTTTCAAATTTTGTCAGCTTTGATTACCAAGGACATATAATTCATCGTTTTTTGACTTTTTTCTTTGGTTTTCATTTCTCCATTTTCTATTTCAAAGTTTTGTCTTTACTATCATTTTCCTCAAAAAAAAAATGTTAAATCGGTTCTCGACATTTTGGTTACATTCCAAAATCTGTGTCAATTACTGTATTCTTTTCTCCAGAGATGTCTCACTTCCAAGACCAAGTAAGATTAAGTGAGGTGAGAGCAGTAAGACATAACCACATAACCTTGATTCAAGGGATATAAATAGAAAAACTCAAAACTCACTCCCGAGTCCAGGCTCAGTTTGGAGGAAGAAAGAATCTCAGTACAGCCTCAGATCGTATTCAGGTCAGTCATACTAAAAGAAAAAATATTTTTTTTGTGCTCATTGCTTTTAAATGCATATTTTACAGTTATCGCCGGAGTGTGGGAAAGTGTATTTTACGAATCCGGATGTTTTTTACTTTTCCATAATTTGCTTTAAACAGTTGGCAACACTGCAACAAAAGTGTCAAACATAGGTTATGTTACACACAAAGTTTTGATAAATTCTTTCATAACGGTGTCGACTTTTTTTCATTTCAGGAGGTGTATTATTAGCTTCACTATCACTGCTATCAGGAACCGCTCTAGCCTTCATGTCACCTCGGACAAACAGACAATTTGCCGCCAGTTTTTTTAAAATAAAATAAAAATTATGTTAAAATCATTTATTTAAAAAAATATATGTAATACACAATAAACATTTAAAAAGTGCAAAACTTAAAAGTACTTCTACCTATAAGGTGCATTTTTATTGCTATACTTATATTCTATTGTAAAAACAAACAGAGAAATTTTACGTTCTATAAAAATATAACTATAAAATAAAGTAACCTAAAAGAAATTTTTCTTTTCTAACTTTGATTTCCGCAAATGTTTTTATTACATATTTTAAGTTAACTTCACTCTCAATCATTTTGATAAATTTAATTTTTGAAAGTTGTGGAAAGTGCCTAATAATTTAAATTTGACATTTGTACATATATCATGTTACCAACTGTCAATAGAAAAATAATTTAAATGAAATTTATAT
This sequence comes from Lochmaea crataegi, assembly GCA_947563755.1. Taxonomy (NCBI): domain Eukaryota; kingdom Metazoa; phylum Arthropoda; class Insecta; order Coleoptera; family Chrysomelidae; genus Lochmaea; species Lochmaea crataegi. The sequence goes on along the minus strand of OX387424.1, from coordinate 53,236,520 downwards.
TTAAATTTTATTTTAAATTATTCGTTACAAAAAACATTGTACCTAACTTTTTGGGAAGGAATTTTTCGCATCCCTTCGGTCGTGCTGGAAACAAAGTGCTCATGCGAAAAATTCTACTTCCCCGTTAGGTAAATAACTATTTCGGGACAACTGAGTGACTCAAATAATCTCAGTTAATCTCACTTGAAAGTAGTAAAAAGAATACAGTTAATAAAAGTGCCTTCTTGATTATGAGTTTTACTCACACACATTAGTTTGAATACGACATCGGGTGTGTTCGGTGAGCACGCCATTGGCACCATCTGGTACTAATATTTATTGGCGGAGCAGTTTTTTAACACTATAAATCGCTTTGTCCGTCCACAATAGTGATGGGCAAAACCAGTACAATTGGTTGTACTAGCACACTCCGTACAGTATACCAAATTCTGCCGTACAATAGGGTGTTCAACTAAAAATAGATACTTTTTAATGATTAGCAGATCGTTAATTCTAAGGGAACAAATTACGTCGCACTTTATTTTATCAAATTCAATGGTGCTGTTTTGTTTTTATCCCCATTTAAAAAATTATATTTAGAAAATTTCTTAAAACCCGCCTTTTAGATTTTGACGTCACTAGTTTAAATTGAAGTTAGTCACATATTTTGACATGGAACAAAATAATCAGAAGAGAGTGTAGTCACCAAAATTGAAGAAGAAGTCAGGTTAGAGTGACAGTGAGTTGTTTCGTTGTGGCATGTGGTTTCATCTTGTTTCAAATTTTTGATTAGTTCGTGTTTAAGTCTCCTTTTAATAATAAAATTACAGTGTACGTTAAAGCAAATTCCAAGTCATCTCTGAACTCATAACTAAAGAAGACATATAAATTGATAAATATTTGAAATGATTATCAATAGAATTATTAATTATTTTCTGTAATTACGTATTTCACTTACATTAAAATGGACTTCACAACAAAAATAATTTGTTGAAGTTTGTACTCAAAAGACCTCCTAATAGCTGCAAATCAACTCTTTCTTCTCTCATCTCATTTTTTACCCGAGGTTCTTGATTTATTAGTACAATATGGTACAAAACACGATTCAAATACTTAATCCTTGATAATTTTGAAAAGTCAAGCACACAATAACACAAATAATAAAAACTGTAAATAATGTTTCAAATTAAAATTGAACAAGGTAAACAGAGTGATAGATGTCAGGTCAGATGTCAAAATTTTTATCCTGAACAAACTCACATCCCAAATGAATGAGAAAGAAGAAGCTGAAACATGGAACAGCAAAGGAAGACTAACGACAACTTCACATTTAAACTAGTGACGTATCTGCATTATAAGTTGCATAATTTCAGTAAATTTTTGTTCTCATTTTTTTCTTTTAATCCAAAGACTAAATTTAGAATAAATATATTTTTGAATCTCCCATTTGCCACTTATTAATATTACCTAATAAAACATGTGGTTGAAATTTGAAGTTGAGCACCCTATTGTGCGATGAGACCGAGCGCGACTTACGTCAACGGAGTAGTTAGTAATATAACGAAAAAGAATGACCCGTAGCACAGTATAACTAACAAACAGTAGTGCATCTCCAGGGCGGTACCTTTGAAGTTTAAAAGTAACTGTCGGCCATGTTTTCTGGATAAATGTCAGGTCAGGAGCCAGCTCTTAAAGGGAACGACAGAATCGTACTTAAAAATTTCTTTATTTTAACAATCCGACAAATGAGGATATCTTCCTAATTTCGTTTGTTAAATGTTGATATATTATGACTTTACTTATATAAGTCTATACTTATAGAAAAAAGATGTTATAGACTATACATTTTTAAACACTCTGCATCATATGACTTTCGTGTGTTCCTCTCTCGTAGATATTTAAAAAATGGGGTTTGGTATGAAAGTAAATGAAACAGCATGTCAATAATAATAATATTTATTACCCTTAGATCTGATTCCAAAATTTGCCATTAGACCAATTCTGAAGAGAGAATACCACAGAAAGCATAATTATATCTGCTTGGATTCTTCTATTGTTTACTGTTAGTAACATCCACTTGTTAGTGTTTGGCATGTAGCACGTAAATAAGAGAAGTTTAAGTAGTCATTGTCACTTCCAGATTGAAAGTATAAATTGTGTACTTTCTTTTTCTCAACTATACTTACATATCTCAAGATCAGCAATATACCAGTTTGGAAAGTTAGAGTTTCGTATGACTTTTGTAGGTATAAATGTGTGCATTGCATAATATATAGCACATCATAAATTTTTTGTACTGCAACATTTACACTGTTATGATTTAAAGGAATATTGAAAGTACAAGCAGTATGATCAACATTGTTGTGATGTAGTGGGTCAATAGCTGGACTGATTTTAACATCTTCCAAATTAGAAAAAATTAAGTCAAGAACACCTCGACTATTTAACACTGTTATGATGAAACAAATTTAAGAAACTGAATGTTTCACATAAACTGGCTGGCGAATTCATAACTATTGTCAGAAATAGAGAAAACCATTATATTTATTTATTTATTTACGGGATCAGCACCATTACATTAAAATATAATAAGTACAATGATTAAACATATAAACAAATTACATATAATAATAAAATTATGCGACATAAAAGAATAAAACAAATTCGCTAACATACTTAACTGTCTATGTATCTTTCACACAAACGTTTAAATTTGCAAAAGGAAATACCAGTAACCAATTTATGAAAGGAAGAAAGAAAGAAATTTATTCATCCACAAAATTTACACAAATTTTAAGAACAAAAAAAATTTATAAAACTTATCGGACTAGTCACATTATATATACATCACAAATGGCAAATTCAAATATAACATTAACATATATATATATATATATATATAAAAAAATAATAAAAAATAATCTAATTGGAAACATCTAACAGTTGTTACAAAATTCCTACATCTGGGATTACCATACTTTGCTCGGTCGAACCTACAAATTAAAAAAAATTCATGAATTCTGCTTCAGGAGAGTAAAGTGAAGGCGAATCAAAAAATAAATAATTAAAATGTTTGGTGCCACTAAACTGAAATTTACCTCAGAGATAACAGATATTTATAAAATGAACATTTATAATCAACCAACCTGAAGCTATAACTATATCCTGCAGTAGGGTCCGGTAAGGTTTGCGACCCTCGGAATTTTGCAACGATTTTTTTCTTATTAGAAAGCCCTATTTCTATAGAACATTTTAAAAGAAAAAAATTCTTGGATCATGTACTTTTGAAAGAGAAAATCGCAATTGAAAGTACTAAAAATCCGCCATTTTTTCTTAAATTTTGACAATTTTTGACAATTATGTCTAGATATCAGATGGTGGATTGAACAATGTTGCCAGTTCTCATTTCCGTAACTCGTTACGGCTTGGAAATGCTTTACACAAGGTTTTTTACTAAAACATTTGTGGAAGATTCAGAATTTATAGAGAAAAATCCAAAAAACAATATTTTTTCACTATATCACAATATTTTATTTGAAAAATAGTTAAATACTTTATATTCAACATGAATTTTTTTCAAAATTCATGTGAAATACAAATTATATGTAATTGTTTCGAGAAGGGGAAGCTAATAAATATGTATGTACCTATATAGATTAAGCTTTTGATTATGGCTAATGTAATCTTAACGATAGTAGAAAGTGTGACGTGTTGAGACCTAACCTAACCAAACCTAACTAAACCTAACCAAACCTAACCTAACCCAACCAAACTAAACCTAACCCAACCAAACCTAACCAAACCAAACCTACATAATTGAATAATGTATAAATTAAATTAATATATTATTCACTATATTGCTATAAAACTGTATTAGGCACAGCAGTAAGTTTGTTATAAACTCTTACATTTAATGTAAGAAATAAAGCAAATCTAAGATAAACATTATATTCTAAGGATGCTTAATATTTCAATTTTTATGATTATAAATGCAAATTATTTTATATTTTTATATATTCCTGTAATCTATTACAATGCAAAATTAATTCAACTAAAAGAAAATAAACACCATTTGACAACGCTGCTCAGTTATCACCTGATCACAGAACAATCATGATTTGTGATCGTAGACATAAGATTTGAGTGTGTTGGTTTATAACCTATAAGTGTTGAGTGAAAATAATATACTTCAAAATATTTCTGAAAATTGGCAAAATTAAAGTATTTTCTTCCGGTTTTTTTTTGTGAAACAGACTTAAATTTAGTTAAAGATAATAACCTTTACAGTTTAAAGTGAAAATATTCATCGTGAATAGCATTAAATAGTGTTGAAAAAGTATCATTTTTTGAACTAAATTTGTGATTTTTAAAGTAATTTCTGAATGATCCAACGAAATTTTTGTTCTAATCTACTTTATTTAAGGGTAGCTATCAAACAAATTTAAAATTAACATAAAATTCCGAGGGTCGCGAAGTCTACCAGAACCCTGCAGTATGTTAACTTTTCCTGGGTTTACATTCTCTTTTTCCTCTGTAACTTGGAGCTGTTCATTTTCTCCCTCAACAATTGCATGTTCTGCAGCTGAAAAAAGATTGCTTATAATGTGGTTTTAATTAAGTTATCCAACAAATTTATATGACAATATGTTGTCTACTAATTACATAAATTATTTATAATTTTTTACTTTGTACTGATATTTTTATGTTGGGTAAAACCCATAGAAAAATAAATAAAACTACATAACAAATTACCAAATTTATGCATATTTGTTTACACACTGTTAAATAACGTTGATTGTTGAAAGAACTATTGTTACTTTGCGATATTCAGGTCACAGCTGATTATTTAATTTTTTTTAGGTATAAGTACTGTGCTATCACATAAAATATTATTTATTGTATAGCACATCCTGTCATTTACTACAAACATTACCTGCAATATGTCAATATACCTACCTAAAACTGCATAATTGTGTTCAGTAAAAACATAGCCTTGTAACTGGGGCAATAAGGTTGGAATGGCGGTTGGTTGTAGTCGACTACGTAAATCATTTAAAAAACATTTGTCTTCAAAATGTGCTCCACAAATACGATGACTTTTGTATAAAGTATCAGTTTTTCCCTCAAGATCATCTCTTCCAATTGCATGTAGCCAAAGGATTGCCCTGGAAAGATTAAAATAATTATTCGTTATTGCTTCATTTTGAAATTTTAAAAATCAATAAATTTTGTTCATCACTTTTCACCAAAGAGAAACATACCTTTGTGAATGCTTAGGAAATGAAAAGAAGCTATCGTTTGTCTTCGCTCTACTATTAAAACAGCCTTTCACTGCACATACATGTCCTGCCATTGCACAGGATTATTAAAAAAGTCACAAATGTCTATATTCAGTAAAATAAGGCTTTACTTTTTAAATGTTCTCACTAATCTCACTCAAAAAACAATTTACAAAACACCTGTTCACACAAGATCCAAAAAATGCAATTAACATAAAATAAAATAATTAAAATCACAGATGAAAATGCCCACAAAACAACCCCACTTAGCATTGCAACTCCCATGTTAAGAAGTGGGGATACAGTTACTAGCGCCACTCGTGACTGGCCGCATAACCATTTGAAGGTTGGCGGTAAAATTTAAAAAGTCTTCAATTAATTATATAGCGGTTTGAGATATTTGAGGTTAAAAACACGAGGTGATTTCGAAAATATTCTTTATTATTACTGGGAATTGATATTTGAATGACAGAAAAAATATTTAAAATGAAACCAGCTCCTGTTGTCAACCTCAAAATCTAAACCATTTCGGAGTTATTGGATCATAAATACTTTATAGAATGGGGCATTAAAACAAAGGTAATTTATCTTATCTATATTTTATTAAATTGTTCATAGGTAAAAGAAAAATAAACTACGAAATTAATATCAATTAAATAAAAATACAATTCTTATATATTTGTTAAGTGGTTTTACCATTTTCATACAAAATTTGAGTAAAATTGTGTGGATATAAAATACAATAATAAAAAATACACTATTGCTTCTAAGAACTTGCTTACAGCAATGTTACAAACACATATATAATTACATAAATATTTTGATTCAATTAGTCAGCTAGACTGAGAATAATAAAAGAATAAAAGCTTAGTCATTTAATATAAAGGATCTTAATTTGAGTATATTCCAGATGTATTGGCTTATCACCATAGCTTTCTCATTTGTAATATTTTGCAAAGCATTAATTAAAGCATCTACATTCTGTAAACAAGATATATTGCCCTTCATCACAGTATTTATGGGACACTCAAAACCAACATGTAGAAGTTTTTCCTTTTCTTGATTGTTACATATAGAGCAAACTAATTTCGGGTCAATAAAATAGACAATACCATTAAACGTAAATTTAATTTTATAATCATTAGCCATACATAGTTGAGCCAGGGTGCGGGTGACTTGTATAGGTAACTTTTTTGGTAAATACAGACTTGGTGCTTCAGAAATATCAAAAATACTATATAAAGACATATGAAAATACCTAGACACAAGATTGACATCCACTTTGTGAAAATGTGTGTAATATTTATCTAAAACGTCTTTCTTTAAAACAGAAAAGTTGAATGATAAAAAATTATTCCAGTAATCGAATACATTCAAATCAATGGAAAACTGTCTTACTTGCCTTGACCAATTGTAGTTGATATCGATTTATGAGAGTCCTTTAAGATGGCAAAGCAAAAATTTTTGACCACAGCCTATACCCTTTTCCACTGCCCTTCCATAGTGTCAATGCTAAAATCTTCTCTTCTTCTGTGAACCGTCTACCTCTAGAGGATTGTTGTTGCGTTCTAATCTGTGACATTATGAAAGTCTGGGTTAAATAGTTAACTTTTTCTGATAATTTTTCAAAAGCTGTACTTTCTGCCAATTGTTTTACTGATAAGTATTCATCCTACACCTCAATGTGGCAAGTCTATTGCTAGCGTTGATTACTTTGGCATACATAAGTTTTTTTTTAGGTGTCAAACTTTTCTGTCTAGTCACATTGATCGTTTTCAAAATACTTGATCTGTCACCTAAAACAAACAATGGTACCTAGTATTAGTTAAGTTATGGCAATTATAAAGATAATTGGTTGAATAATGCAAACTAACTTTTGTACTTATAGTTAAGTAAAACTTGGTGGTAGAAAGAAATGATGGATTATAGAAAATTTACAGATTAACAACTTACTTTTGGGTGTGAATAATAGTTCCTTTTTCTGAATTTGATCCTCACAAATATTTGTAGTAGGAACAACTTCATCAGGATTTTTCAAATTTTCATCCATGTGAAAGCTACAGGATGGCTGATCGATATCTGAAATTGAGCTATTGTAAAAAAAATCAAATTATGTTACCGTTATAACATTACCTATTGCATCAACCAACCTTCGTTTAAAAGGTATTTCCAGGAGCATCCTGGCATCATGGTCAGGAGTATCAGCAGCTGAAATGAGAGATGTTTGTAGATCATTGAATGCAGCTTAAAAATTTGTTGTTTAAAACAAATTATCAGTATTCAAAATTATATTTTGGATCCCCAACTTTATGGTACTTTAAAATTATCTTACCTAATAAAAATAAAGCCGGAATCGCTGTTCTCTTCACACCTCTTTTTCCTACTTCAACTTTATCTTCCTCACTGAAATGTCTTTCGCAAACACGCATATTATTGTAAATGTCTTCTGCAGTCATGTTACTTACTCTTTCACTTTGTATTACATTTAACCACGTTTGTAACATATTGAATTCGTTTTTGGGATTCGGGAAACGATACTGACTACTTGCGGTGTCAGTACATCCTGGGATGCAGCATTTTGTTTTGTTTTTGTGAGTGGTGGTTTCCATCTTTATACACAAAGAATCAATTAAAAATAATAGATTTAAAAAAAGAATCAAATAGCACAACAGCAAGAACAGAACACAACAAGCAAACAATAAACAATGGCCGAACCAAAACACAAACTACAAACAGCGCCAAAAAAGTCAACTTAATATGCGGCGTTCGCGCATCAGAAGAGTTTATCTGATTGGTGTTATTGCCTCAAAAATTCAATTGACAGTTGGTAGCGCCAATAACATGCTGCGAGATGCATCAATGTAGCCGTAGCTTATTCGATTTCAGCGCCGCTCGTGACTGGCCGCATCGTAACTTCATCCCAATTTATCATATCCCAGTTGCAATGCTAAGTGGGGTTGTGTTGTGACTGGGATATGATAAATAGAGATGAAGTTACGATGCGGCCAGTCACGAGCGGCGCTACAATCGAATAAGCTACGGCTACATTGATGCATATCGCAGCATGTTATTGGCGCTACCAACTGTCAACAGAATTTTTAAGGCAATAACACCAATCAGATAAACTCTTCTGATGCGCGAACGCTGCATATGAAGTTGACTTTTTTGGTGCTGTTTGTGTTTTGATTCGGCCATTGTTTATTGTTTGGATGTTGTGTTCTGTTCTTTGCTGTTGTGCTAATTGATTCTTTTTTAAAATTTATTATTTTTAATACATTTTTTATTTGCTTCTTTGTGTATAAAGATGGAAACCATCACCCACAAAAACAAAACAAAATGCAGCGTCCTAGGATGTACTGACACCACCAGTAGTCAGTATCGTTTCCCGAATCCCAAAAACGAATTGAATATGTTACAAACGTGGTTAAATGTAATACAAAGTGAAAGACTAAGTAACATGACTGCAGAAGCTATTTACAAAAATGTGCGTGTTTGCGAAAGACATTTCAGTGATGAAGATAAAGTTAAAATAGGAAAAAGAGGTGTGAAGAGAACAGCGATTCCGGCTTTATTTTTATTAGATTATTAGAAGTTACAGTATAAGGGATACCTCTCCTAGTGTGTCAAATGTTGCTACAACATTTAAAGCTCTTCTAACTTTCTGTCATCACATTCACCATACTCTAATTGTGAAGAGAATGTGACTGAGGGGGCTTTGGACAATCTTCGGTTTCTCGGTTTTTTCTAAGTGGTGAGTATGTTTCTGGATGTACTACTCTTCTTGAACCACATATAAATTTGGATTTACCTTCAAGAATCTCAAATTTTAAGAGAACTCCAGTGGGAAAATGTACAGTTACATACATTGCGGGATATGTGGCTAAGAAAATTTTGAAAAGTCTCAATTGTAATGATTGCGAAGCCAATCTTTTGTTTAGAGAAAATGATGGCAATTTAGATTTTATTACAGCTAGAACTTATCAGAACTCGCAAATGACTGTACCCGGAACATATATGACATATTTAGTATCAGAATCACTGGCAATGCTATTTTATACAATCCCGAGAGTGTGTCATTTAACCAATATACATGCTACTTTAGTTAGACAACTTTTGACATATTTAAATTTTGTACCTGTTAATTGCAAAATACATTCAGATACAGGTGCAAAATTATGTAAATTTATAGTTAGATTTTGTTTGTACTTCTGGTGTAAAAAGGTAAATAAAATTGCCAGAGGTGATGACCAAAAATTCATTGCATACCTTAAAAGCAAACCGGATTCATATTTGGTAGATCCGATCAAGTTGAAAGCCCACAACAAGTTTATTGGTAGAAGAGCAAGAAAATTAAAAAATAACTCCAAAAGTAGCTTATAAAATTAGTTTTCCTCAATAATAATAGGTGGTGTATATGTCTATATAGTTAGCTAATTAAATTGTAATATTTTGTCTTTATATAATGTTATTTGTTTTCTGTTTTTTTTTATATATATAATATTGCATAAATTGTCTCAAATGGAGAATGACCGTTATCCAAAGCTGTGTTATAACCAACAATTAAAACTAATTGAGTCTTGCCATATAAACTACAATTGGTCAAGACAAGTAAGATAGTTTTCCATTGATTTGAATGTATTCGATTACTGGAATAATGTTTCATCATTCAACTTTTCTGTTTTAAAGAAAGACGTTTTAGCTAAATATTTCACACATTTTCACAAAGTGGATGTCAATCTTGTGTCTAGGTATTCTCATATTTCTTTATATAGAATTTTTGATATTCCTGAAGCACCAAGTCTGTATTTACAAAAAAAGTTACCTATGGAAGTCACCCACACCCTGGCTCAACTACGTTTGGTTAATGATTATAAAATTAAATTTACGTTTAACGGTATTGTCTATTATATTGACCTGAAATTAGTTTGCTCTATATGTAACAATCAAGAAAAGGAAACACTTCTACATGTTGTTTTTGAGTGTCCCATAAATACTGTGATGAAGCGCAATATATCTTGTTTACAGAATGTAGAATGAATGAGTGATAACCCAGTAAACACAATTATGTAACTATTATTTCAATTATACATAACTTTGTTGATCATTTATGTAACAAAAGAGATAACAACTAAGTTCAAAACTCATGAGTAGACTGTGCATAATGTCCGCACCCGGTGACATATTCATTTACATCTATTTTATGCGACTATACTTATATCACTTTTATGTCAATTCGAGATGGATATTACATTTTATTGATATAATGACTACATCATAAATATGTAATTGAGAGGTAACTAGCATATTAGTATATTGTTACAGGGGTTATCTGAGATTTATGTAAATATAATGTAACAATTATGTTGAGTCATAAACCACTTTTATTATATACCTGTCAAAAATTAATTGCTATTAACTTCTACTGAATCACTAACTATACTCCTCAGACTATCTGAGGAGCAGTTATATTGATTTAGAAGTTCATAATAATTAATTTTTGACATAATATATAACCTATAATAAAAAGTCTGACTCAACAGAAAATTGTAGGATATTTATAGTATCAATAGAAAATAAGACAAATAAAATCGATAATCAATACTTTTTATTCACAATTGAATTCATTATAGTGGATATATAATTTAATTCAGTTTTTTGCTCTTTGCAGCCGTTGTTTGGACAATCTGAACCATTCATTGATGTTCTTTTGAACATCACAAATTCTAACTTGGAATGGTGCATTTGGCACACTAGAATGTCTGAAAAAATAACATATTGATAGCATATTGGTAATTAAATGGCAAAAGTCAAAACTTCTTTGGAAATAACTAAAATAATATAATCAGATTAAATTTAAAACTATAATTTGCGATTTAGCTATATACATGTTAAATAGCATTAATATTCTGATTATTTTAATACAAAAAAAGTAATCTATAAAACAACGGAAGCAATTTATAGTAATTTAAAACATTTAATCTCGGAAAGAAAATATGTATGTACTTACTACAATATGTTTCTACAATTACATCATATTGTAGCCATTTGCCTTTGTCTGGAATTCCTCCTCTGGTCATATATTGTGTGGCATTCAATGTTTTAGGCCACCAACATTGTGTGCAATCAGTATAGTTAACCAAGAAACTGGAATCTCACTCTATTATAGGTTCTAGGTTCACTGATGTAGCAGAGACAACTGTAGGTTCTATCTTTAGTGAAAAATACTACTGCCCATGCCCATGATTGGCGCACATGTCATAAGTGTATTATGAAGTAACTTCCCCGCGAATTTTAAAATTTGAACCTAAAACTTACAGCGCATCTATGTAAATTTAACGAATCTATTTTACATAAAAAAGTTACTACTCCATACGGAACATTGATATTCATTCCAGGGAGAAAATGTTATGAAGTATTGTTATTTACTATTTATATAACATAACAGTCAATTTTGAAATATAAGATTTATCACTTGAATCTTACGTCGCGTTTATGTAAATGTAACGAGTCTGTGTTATATAAAAAAGTAAGTACTCTTTTATACAGAATATTGATGTTAATTCCAGGGAGAAGGTGTTATATATTATTGTTACTTATGATATATGTAATATAACCGTCAAATCAAGGGTATTTTGAAATATAAGATTTGTTACTTGAAACTTATGGCGTGTTTATGTAAATATAACGAGTGTGTTTACTGGGAAGCCAATACATCTGGAATATACTCAAATTAAGATCCTTTATATTAAATGACTAAGCTTCTATTCTTTTATTATTCTCAGTCTAGCTGACTAATTGTATCAAAATATTTATGTAATTTTATGTGGTTGTAACCACTTGTTGCTGTAAGCAAGTTCTTATAAGCAATAAATATATTATTATACCTATATAATATTTAGTGTATTTTTTATTATTGTATTTTATATCCACACAATTTTACTCTAATTTTGTATGAAAATGGTAAAACCACTAAACAAATATATAATAATTGTATGTTTATTTAATTGATATTAATTTTTCTTTTACCTATGAACAATTTAATAAAATATAGATTGGATATATTACCTTTGTTTTAATGCCCCATAATATAAAGTATTTATGATCCAATAACTCCAAAATGGTTTAGATTTTGAGGTTGACAACAGGAGCTGGTTTCATTTTAAGTATTTTTTCTGACATTAAAATATCAATTCCCAGTAAGCTAACCTCAAGTTATCACTTTCACCCAACTTTTATCCTATATACAATTTAGTAAAATTCAATGTTGATTAAAACTACAAATTAATTTTAAATTTGGTGTACAAACGTTAAAAGACTAGTCTTGAGGGTGGATAAGGGACATATTAAACAGAGTTGATTTTTAATGTAATCATAAACAATATCTTCGAAATCACCTCGTGTTTTTAACCTCAAATATCTCAAACCGCTATATAATTAATTGAAGACTTTTTAAATTTTACCGCTAACCTTCAAATAATTATGCGGCCAGTCACGAGTGGCGCTAGTAACTGTATCCCTACTTCTTAACATGGAAGTTGCAATGCCAAGTGGGGTTGTGTTGTGAAAATGCCCATAGATAAAGGATGCGTTTGCGTTAGGTTAGGTTGATTTAAAATGCCGTTCGTGACGTTTTCCTCTTCCTCCGTTCATCGTGCCGAGTAATGTCAGAACTGTCAAAAAGCTCGAATGTACATATTCCATTGGTTGGATTCAGACCAGACAGTGACAGGAGACTGCACCACACTCCTTCTTCTTGATTGGTCTAAATATTTTATCCTCAGAACATGGCGTCTAATATGCGCAGTTAAATATGTCCGACTTTTGCCGCGTGTCTAAGATGCACTACTGTTTGTTAGTTATACTGTGCCCGTAGTACATACAAGTACGATACGTACAGTATATACTTACTCTTACTGGTTATTTATTGTTGTAATAGTAGAATCTATAAAATAATAATACCTTTAAATATTGTTTCACTGTAATTATTATAATAACTTTACCAGCACACCCAACTGGCGAACCCGCGAACCAGCAACTAAAACCAATGAACTAATGGTTCTATTAGTACAATAAAATTGTACGGCACGTACATCGTACATTAAAGTGTGCCGTACATTTTGTACGACACGCACACGTACTTCCCATCTCTAGTCCACAACACATGTGTTGTGTAGGGATGGCGATTCTCTCTAGAAAAGATCGATTTTTTAATAGATTCGAGTCGAAACCCGAAAACTCGATTCAAAGAACAATCGCGGTCTAAAAGATCGACTTCCCAAACTTATTTTTTTTTATTTACGCCAAAATCTTCATTGGAATATGAATTTAATTTTAGGAAGTGAAGTAGTCACAATAATAATCAATAATTTATTATTTTCAACTAATTAAACAATTACAGCTATATTAACCTATGATTCCTATGAAGTATAAAAAGACATTTATTTTACATTGAAAGTTGGAAAAAATTGCGGTTTACTACTCCCAGTGCTTAATATCCAAGCTTTTCAGGAACAATAATCGAACTTCGATTGTCTAGAGTAAAATATCGATACTGGATCGATTTAGTAAGATATCGATTTAAAATTTTAAAATTGAATCGATCTCAGATCGCCATCCCTAGTGTTGTGTGTCCATCAAAGCGCTCTGAACAGTGGATGTGACAGTTCGACATCGACAGTTGGTGTTTGTGAGTTATATAACGAACTAGCGTACCCAGCCCGCTTCGCCGGGCTTTATTCTGTCTCACTGGATTGCCTAATTACTCAAAGTTTGTTGTTTCCATTGTATTTGATGGTTAAAGCTGGATTTATAAATTCTGTTGTTCCTGTAGTTCGTTGTGATTTTCACGTTGCGACGATTCGTTATTCACAGTTGTTCCCGAGTGGACTAATCGTTGTTGGCGATGTTGAAATTTGACGGTGACGCATGTCATACGACAATTCAAAAAAAATGCTCCGATCACCACTAAACTTTGCAGGATTACTCGCTGGGCCAATCTGAAGATTGTCTTAAAGTTTCATTGAAATCGGTCCATCCGTTTCGGAGTCTATAAGGAACATACATACAACCTTTCTATTATATATATAAAATATATATATATATATATATAAAATATATATATATATATATATATATATATATATAAAATATATATATATATATATATAAAACCAGAAATATTGGGGAAACGGCAAGTTTATAAAAGTGAACTCTTCTTACTAATTCAACAAGCTTTCGGAAACTTTTATTTCCATTATCAAGTTACAGTAAATTGAGGATTGATATAAAATGGTAAATATATATTAAATGTTAAAATTGGTATTTGAATTTTTTTTAAAATATTGAAATATTGTCATTATGACAGATAAACAATTTCATATAATTACCATTTTATATCAATCCTCAATTTACTGTAACTTGATAATGGAAATAAAAGTTTCCGAAAGCTTGTAAAATTAGTAAGAAGAGTTCACTTTTATGAACTTGCCGTTTCCCCAATATTTCTGGTTTTATACCTAATTAGTCGGCAAAGACTATCCTATATATATATATATACTTATATAGATAAATGCTCTTGCTGACGATGCTATTCACGGAGCTGGATAGCTCCCCGAACACGAGATAAATAATAAAGCAATTTTCGGAACCAGAATTATTTTTAATATACAAAACGAATTAACACAAAGAACGACCTAAATCTAATTGAAATATTTCACAAAACATTAAATATTGTGCTGGTGAAGACAAATAATTTTTATATATTCTATAAATAAATTTCAATTCTCTTAAAAAAACTTGAAAACAAAAAGGAACATTAACCTATAAAAGGTCACACGTTGTCATTTTAAGAAATCCTAAAAAGAGAAGCATAACAATATAAGAACGCTACTAACGTGACAAAACCAAACGACAAGAGCGACGTAAAAAATAAGATCAATTTTACAAACTTTTAATATGGAAATATCCTATAATTGTGTCCAAAAAAGTGCTTAAATACTAGCACTTGTGATTGCACCGCACTTTCAAACTTCATAACCTACTTCCTTCCCTTTATTGAATAACTTTATGTAGAATACAAAGTATTGGATATTTTTCGAGAAGTCTTCAATCCTGCTTGCAATCAAGTCTAAACCAAAGTCGAATCAGGCGCCCCCAACATGTGCAGTTATGCAAAAATGTTTTCTCCCTATTGGCACTATGACACCGGAATGTCATGAAGTTAGAAATGACTAAGATTCCAACCAGCGTGCATTTTTCTATTATATGACTTTGACCGACCAATTTACAGACGTAGTGTAGAAATAAAAAGTTATCATTTCTTTTTTGGTACAATATTAGATTTTTGCAGAAAAAAATTATGTCTACAAAACTCCAGTTGAAAAGTGACCCAATTTTTTACAAATATTTTATCTTGTGATGTTAGTAGTTTTAGTTCTTTTATTATACCTCTCTATTATAACACGGTTAAGAAGGTAATTACAAAGACTTCTTGTGGATTAGTTCAATAGTCTCTCCAGATTCAGCGAAAAAAATATCCGGTGAAAACTTTTCATCTTCCTTTTTTGTAGATTGTTCCATATCAGTGTCCGCTTGGAGGTGGATTTCTTTTGTAGTAGGAAGAAATTCTATGTTACATAATTTTTCTACAGTAGATTTTTCTATTTTTTTGGATTGCTCTTTATGGAGAAGTCGAAGTTCTTGCATTTCTCCTATCTCACCGTCTTCATGTATGATTTGGTATTGTAAGCCTGTTTAAAATTATTATCATTTCTAGAAATTTTTATGGATAACTTTTTGATTTTATATTTTTATTCATAAAACTGAACAGATAGTTTGCAAAACTGAAAATTATGATTTATTGAGGATAAAGATTACATCTATTTTTTTATCATAATCTAACAAGATTAACTACCCATTTTTTTAAAACTTATTGTATTTTGTTTTATTCTGCATTTATGTTAAATTCAATCATTGAAGTTTCTAGAATTTTATAAACAATGTAAACTCTAATAATATTAAATGTACTTACCATCCTTCTGGAAAGTCTGTAACATTTCATCGGTCACTGTAACTAAGCTACCATCACCTGTTCTAAACATTATTTCTACATTCGAAACAGCCTGATTTTCTAAAATTGTCTTTATCTTATTAGCTGTCCAATTTTTTTCCCCATTCTGCAGTGTCAATTGTATGACATTAGATTTTGTAGCAGTTTCAGGTCCAAAAGGTTGACTTTCAGGCAACACAAGCTGCCCATTCATATTAAGATCAATGAAATCCTGACCATCTGAATTTGGTATAAAATTTTCCACAGTTGTTTCAGTACAAGTGTCTTCAATGATAAATGTTGGTGGTTGAGAAGCATTTCCTATTTCTTTTTTAAGGTTTGCTATAGCTAGTCTGCTGGCTAGAGCTTCTTTCATACATGCTTGATGCTCAGCTTCCATTCGAAGCTTCTGTTTTACTTTTAGAGGTTTGTATAGGTTGGCAGCATTATAGTTTGTTGGTTTGAATGTAGAATCGTTAGGAGGGCTGCTACACTTGAAGGGATATTTTGGTTTCTTGGATATAAACTGGGGTTTTGGCAGGACAATGGAATCATCTACAAGAGGATATCAAATTAACTGTCAGAAATATACAGGGTCAGTTATCTCTCCATGAGATGGTATATACTAAAATCCATTGGCAAGGAAATACTAAAACATTTTTGAATTAAACTTCGACAGATTACTTTTCCTAGATTCTTACTTCTTAAAATAATTAAATCCCAAAAATACTAATTGGCATCTTTAGTTTACTGTGCCTACTAATTTTTTAACATCTACTAAAAGTGTTTAGTAATTTTATGTTGACAATTAATTGATACTATCACAGCTAGAAAAGTGCTATAACTCTTGGATGTTGGCCAAGCCCATTGTACCCAAGTCAAATAGTATTTTACTTATAGAAATAGTCATTTTACATGGTATATATGAGGTTATTTCAAGAGAGTTAATGTAGCCTACATATTTAACACCACACATTCAGAAGTAGATAAAAATTTTAATAATAGGTAAGCCATTTTTCATCAAACTTAAAAGAAAAAGTGGAAAACATATTTTTTATGAGCATTAGTTTAACAACTCTAGCAGGTTTTTTCCTGAATATTTTATTATCATAAGAAACTTTAATGAACAAGTGAATCACCAGAATTCTTCATGGCTGATACTAGAGGATTCCCAACCCTCCCAGATTGACCGGGTGACTCTGATAATAATGGTTAATCTCCCGACCACTCCGAGTTTTCTAAAAATTATACATATCCTACGCTCGCTCGTCGCTACTTGCTCTCTTTGCGAGCTTTGCAATCACTTTTGTATTCAGCATAATGGAGCAAAGAAATAAACCGAATGAGTATTTCTTTAGTAAAAGCAGAGTTACATATTTTAGTACGAACAAACTTCGATTTTTCATGTAAAAACTTTTATGATTTTGTGCTGAAAAACCGACCACTCGGCAGCAAAATGAATATAAATTTAAAAATTAGGTAATTTAGATTTTCTTTCCACATTCCCCCCAGTCAACATCCATAAAAGTCTCCAAGAGTTGGCAGCCCTAGCTGATACTATTAAAAGTAAATTTATGCCAAACAGGTCATAAACTCAAACCATACACAAACTTGATGTCAAGTTCTTTTTTTTTTTTTTTTTTTTTGGCACTGGAGTAAACCAACTGGCCAATATCTTCGTATGTACGTATTTTGCAGTCTTTCTAGTTCAATACACTCAATCTTTTTAACGTAAATCAATTATTCGCTTTTCCTTAACAATATCTTCTATTTATATTTATTTTATTCAATTATTTCTTTTTTTTTTTTTTTTTTTTTTTTCTCCTTATTTTAATATCATTATTTCCCTTTTTTTTTTTTTTTTATATCTCTTTATATTATTTTTTTTTTTTTTTTTTTTTTTTTTTTATTTATTAATTTTTTTTTTTTTTTTCTTTTTTTCTATTTTTTTTTTTTTTTTTTTTTTTATTTTTTTTTTCATATCATATCATATTTGGTACTAGGATACACAAAAGGAATTATTTTTTTTTTTTTTGCCCAGAGGACCACCCAGGCGGGTTTAAACAAACAGGTGTTAATCCATGGATAGGTAAACAGTAGAGAGGGATACATAAATTACAATAATTGTTTCATTACAATTTTATACCAGCTTTTCTAATATAATCATATAGTAGTTGAAAACACTGACTTTTTGTTAATAAAATATTCAAATTTATTGGTTGCTCTATGTTATTAAGATATAACTGACGAAAGAAGTTATTTAGATGAATAAGATTAATTGGACATTCAAGGATAACATGTTCTAGATCACCATACTCCCCACAGGAACAATTTGGAGAATCAGTTTGCTTTATTCTATGAAGGTATTCTGGATATAATGCCTTATTGCACCTCATTCGACAAATTATTTTTGAATTTTAACAGTTTACTTATATTTTAAAATATATTTGAAAATACCTACTCACCTTATTTAAAACTGTAATAGGTATAGCACAAAATTGTTTAGTTGGACAAAGGATTCGAACTGCACTACAAAATGCAAAAAATGTCTCCAAATGTCACTATTAGCCTTGCTGTGTTTTTGTTTTGTTAATGGAGTTAGTGTTGGTCGATATATCGGTAACCACGATATTTCACCGGTGAATGTAAAATCACTGGCGCTACCGGTGATTCACTTCTGGCAGATGCGGTGATCGGTGATTCTGTTTCAACAACAGTCGACACTAGCATTGGTTGGTTGGAAGATTGCGCCGATCCAATATCGATATAAAATATCATTATTTACAAATATTAAATATTATGTGAAGAAAAAACGGTGATTTAAGCCGATAGGTACATGAGTATATGATGTTATTATAGATAATACGATCGGCGGTGGACTGGTGGCGGCTGGCGGGCACCAACAAGTTATTGTTTTAGAATAAAACGATATGAGATGCTTGAATAATAAATAATATATTCGTATTCGTCGCCAGTCACCGCGCGCTGGTCTTATATTTTGATTTGTCTGTGCTATTTATATTTAGTCACTGCGGTGATTGAAATCACCATTTAGAATCACGGTGATTTAGAAATCACTGTCGCCGCTTGACCGGTTACCGGAAGATCACCGTATTTCCCAACACTAAATGGAGTATAGAGATGGACGATGCCGATTTAATATTTAACGTGTAATTCTAATTTTAAGTAGATATATACAATATCTAAACTAATGAATAATATATTTTAGCAGCATATTTTATAATATTATTAAACTAAAGTAATTTAACAAACAAGCCTTGTTTTATATGAAAAATGTCATAATAGTAGATTACATGCCTAACTAGTTCCACATCGAAAATAATTAATTTTTCACAAATATATAAATCTACTGAACGTTAAAATGTTGTTTTTGTTATATCATAAGTATGCAGGTAGGCTAATCTCACTCATAGTTATACAAATTATTGTTTGACACATAGGTGTATTTAGATATCTCTGGTTTTTTACTTCGGCAAAATATTTTTGAGGTGAAAACTTCTTTAGGCGCGTCGAGGTGAAGAAAAAACATGGATTTTTCGTCATTCGCTTTTATGCAACACACAATACTTTTGGTTATGCAGCACAATTAACAATGAAGCGTATATAGTGTTGCATAAATCATCGTCACTCTTTCAATGAGCTATATGCATACAGTGTATATATGTGTACTTTTTTTTGTAAAAAATTCCATTTACCATGGGCTAACGATAAAATTTTTGATCAACTTTCGTTTAGCCGAAATCAGTTATGTAAGAAATATTCGTTTACTATTTGGAACCTTTTCTAAACAAAAAAAGTCGAGTTTTTTTTTGCGGAAATGCATAATTTTCATTTTTTCGACTTTAGAATAGCTGAAACCAGTTACAAGAAAATACGTTTCTGTTTTACATTTTAGACAATTTTCTAAACATAAACACGCAAAAACTTAGTAGCCCACCATGTTACTGTATATTTGGCATATTTACTGGAAGGGTTCCATACAATTTTTGCCTTCAATCTACCTTTATTCCAAGAAAGCTTTTGTAACCGAAGACCTTCGATTTTGTTTGTGTTTGATTTCTCCTGAACCAGTGCGTTATCCTTTTCTACAAGTAATTCAAACATATCACAATTATTAATCTAAATGAAAAATAAATTGTTTAAATCAAAAAAATATAAAGTAACAATTTTCACCAGCTCTGCATCACTTTTACCATTGAATATTGTTATAACTTCTTATCAACAAAGCTGAAATTTACTATCATTTACTTTAGTAGTAGGTATATAGTGATGGAAAATATAAAAGTAGAATACTTACCATTAACAAAGTCTGTAGTATTTAATACCAATCCAGATTTCTCCCCATTCAATCGATTCTTCCCATATTGTAACAGACCTTGCACTTGCAGAAAATATTGAGAGTTAGGTTTAAGGTCACGAAGTAAGAAATAAAAACAATTTGAAAAAATGTTAATTAACAAAGTACTGGGTTAACCTTTAATGCATACTGTGATATTCGTGGATGTGTCATTCATCTGCTATTACACATTCTATATTAATTTTAACGTAATAATATTTATTTTTGAGGTGTTAGGGATTTATCTCTACATAAGTAAAAATAGGACTCATTAAATTTGCCATAAATATGCACAACAAACCGCTGCGGTGATGGAGAGATAATTGTTACGCGAGCTACTGCATTAATTTGCTCACTTAGTGCCCCCAGTGAAATCCCCGTATGAGACGACTATGGCTCCTTCGCCAATTTTCGAGAAGCATTCAAAATACGAAACATCGAGAATACCCAGTGCATCCGCCAGAACGTCGAGATAATTCTAGAAATACGACGCGCGAGTATAAATAGGCCACGAGCATCGCTGCAGGCAATTAGTCAATCAGTCAGTGTTGATACCGAAGGAAAGTAATCGCGCCTCGATAAAGTGTTTATTAAGTGACTCTCATATAAATTATAATTAGTGTGTTTAGTGTATTACATAAATTATTAAATAAGGACTGAATTACATATAAATCTGTAAATATAAATTAATTGTAAATATAAATTAGAATAAACGTTACAGTGGTGTCAGGTGTGGGGTTAAAAAAAAAATAAATAAATAAATATACAGGAAGATGGGGAAGAAACTTTGTGAATTAAAAGTTTCAGAGCTTCGAAGAGAGTTGGAGGATTACGAATTGGACACAAGCGGGGTCAAGTCAGTGTTAGTGGAACGACTAAAAATAGCTATGATTAACAATGGATTGGAACCGGAAACGTTTGAATTCATCGACGAAGCGTCCGCCTCCATAACCTCTTCCATAAGAAACGAAATAAAATTTCGACGGACATGAAAAATGAAATGACATCCATGAAGACTGATATTTCTGCCGTGGAAGAAAAGATTAAAATTATGGAGCAAGAAAGGAAACAAAAAATCAAAGAAATCGAAAGGAAGACTAGTAATAAACCGGATATTACAACTAGGCAAGCTCCGAATAACGACGAACTGGCAGAGAAAGTAGAGTTGAAACCGAAAATGGAAAACGATATTAACAGCCGAGTGAAACTGCCAACATTCGATGGTAAAACGTCATGGCCGAACTATCTTAAGCAGTTTGAGGCGGCATCAAAGGCAAACAACTGGAGTGAGAAGGAAAAAGCGTTAAATTTAACTCTTGCCCTTAGAGGAGACGCTATGGATATCCTCCAGACCATTCCAGTGGAAGAGGCCGAAGATTTTGAACAACTCAAAAAGCGATTGAATATGAGATATGGCCTGGAACACCTGGAGCATCTGTACCAGTCGCAGCTGAAAAACCGCAAGAATTCGAAGCAGACATTGCGAGGTTGGTGCGGTTTGCCTATCCATCGGCACCGGAGAATGTCATGGAATGTTTAGGGGTACAGACATTCATCGACGGAGTTCGTGACCATGAAATGCAGAGAACTCTACGCTTGGCTCGGCATAAGACACTGGTCGACGTACTCTCTGCAGCCTTGGAGTACGAAGCAGCTACACAGGCTTCCGGAGTATACGGCAAGGTGAGGGCTGTAGCAGACGAAGAAGTTGAGAGCAAGCTCGACCAGATTGTCAACATGATGAAAAGCATCTCAAATGGAAAACTGAAAGCTGTGAGATGCTGGAATTGTGGAGAAATGGGACATGTACGCAGTTCGTGCAAGCGTCCGAGAACTGCTACAAACGAAGACGTCCAGCAGGAAAACTAGGAAGGGTCGACCTTCAGAGGGCAGCTTCGACCCGAAGACCTTCCAAAGACCCTCTCATCCTAATAGCCTCTCTGAAATGTCGCGACGATAGTGTATACGTGGATGGTGAAGTTAATGGAAGGAAGTATACACTATTGGTGGACACTGGAGCAACGAGGACTATTATTCGCCCCGAGACTGTCAACACCCGGAAAAGACTTTTACCGACGAGACTGCGACTCAGGACTGCCACAGACATATTAGCATAACTCATGTATTTTATAAAAAAAAGAGGCATGTCACTGTTGGATTGGATACCGTAACACCTCACGGCAGAATAGACAAGTCGATGTCACGACCGACACCACCGAGTGCTATGGTTATCCAATATTATTTATTACTTGTAAATATTTTATGTTAAGAATAAATTTATAATTTGAGCTGAGATAAAAACTTGAATATTATATGTGTCATATAGAGAGATTAAATATTTCATATGACAGTTATAATGGTTACAGACGTAACAAGCTTCACAACCATGCATTATCAAGAAATTTGCACAATTAATCATAAAATCCTTTCGTCACTACGCAGTACAATAATGCTTACAAAAGCACTCAGCTTCTTCAGGCAGTCGAGTAATGCAGTATGCACAAAATTAGAACAATTTTTCCGTAGTATTTCTTTATTTATAACTTTCGTTAAAACTGTTTCTTCATATAGAAAATCAAAATCAGCTCCAAAGGGTTTTCGTTCAACTAAAGCATCCAAATAATTCGGAAAAAAATTCTACTTTGCTATTCTCTTCGAGAGAAAGAGCATACATATGTGCCAAAAATTACGCAACTATGTATTGTATATTAAAAAAAATAGAGAAAAAATTACATGTCAATATTATATTGTTTATATTCAAGTACCATAAAAAAATACTTGTATTATAATTATTTATATTTTTATAAAATTGTAGAGACAATTATTGTATTTTAAAATTCATGGTTATTGCAACATAAAACTTTACCAGTAATAGCAAAACTACAGTCTTTAATGTCTCTACAATTATTGCCGAAGTGTGTAAATTCGTTATGTGAAATAAATGAAAAAAAAATACTATTTTGTGTACCCCACTTCTACTAAACATGTGAATAATCGAAAATGCGGCTAGAATCCTGTAATCAAAATATTCTTATTTGATAATAATTTTCATATTTTAATAAATCATTATTACCAACAAATTGAATTTATATACAGAGTGTCCAGAAACTTTCCTTCCAAACGCAAACTACAGCTAGTGCCATTTGAAGATGACGTTGTTGTCACTTTTTTAAGCATATCTCAAAAAAACCGCCATTTTAATAAGAAAATTTAAATTATTTAACCTTTTTTACGCATCAATAGTAATTTTTCACTACTAGCCTCTAAACCTAACTTTATTGACTTTTGTTGAGGTAGTAAAGTTGTTCATTATTAACCAAGGTAGAAAAATACAGAGCCTACTTGATTAGAACTAAATCTCAATCCATTTGACAGAATGTGAGGTTAACTCATGCAAATACAAAAAAGGGCCGTTCGGCAATTAACTCCGAAATGGAGCAGAAGTAGATTTCTCGTAGAGTAAAAGGATCATTTGTTACCGAACTCTCAAACTGTCAAACGAGGGACATCTATCAAACGTCAAACTCAAACAAATGTCATTCGATGTATTATTTTTGTGGTTAAATTTTAGTATATTTATAAAATATGAATAATTATTACTTCGTAATTGTAAACTATGTAACCTAAAATGCGTATGAATTTTATTTTTTGGCTGGTAATCGAAATGCGCATATTCATTCCTAAAACCCCTCCTCGCCGAGGTGGTACAAACTCTTTTCACACCACTCCACAGTAAAAGAACGATTTAAAGACTGCTCCTTTTACTCGTTCTGTAATAACCGAACGGTTTAAAGAAGGGAGTAGCATTGCCGAACGGCCCTCATAATATGAAAATATTATAAACTGACGTTTGTGTTTTACATTTGACAGAAGCATGAATGATTTGATTTTTAAGAAAATTTTGAAATTCATATTCGATTTTTATTAGTTTTAAAAACTAATATTATAAAAAATAAAATACCAGTAGTGAAAAAAATGCTATATGAGCCACGGTAGAAAAGTGTATTAATGTCTCGAATTCATTAAAGACCGAGAAGCTTCGCTTCTCGGTCTTTAATGGACCTCGACAATAATACCTCACTTTTCTACCTTGGCGCATAATATATAGTAATTAGAAGCGAAGCTTCGAGGTCTTTAATGTATCCGAGACATTAATACACTTTTCTACCGTGGCTCATATAGCATTTTTTTCACTACTTCACTACTGGCATTTTATTTTTTTAAATATTAGTTTGTCGCCTCCCGTTTCACATGACATGACAGCTGTGCACAAGTTAACCTCACATTCTATTAAATGGATTGAGATTTAGTTATAATCAAGTAGGCTTTGTATTTTTCTACCTTGGTTAATAATGAACAACTTTACTACCTCAACAAAAGTCAATAAAGTTAGGTTCAGAGGCTAGTAGCGAAAAATACAAATAACTCTTTAACTTCAAGGCAATTTGACGTAATGTCAATTCTTGTTAGTTTTGCATAGCCAACTAAGTACTGTAAAGATCGAAAAATAAAAACTGACTTAACCGTGTCTACTTCAAAGGGCCCCTTCCTTAGGAGGAGTTTTTGGATAAAGATAGATTAGGTTGATTGATCGATTAGTCCTCGGCACCTCAGCCTTTAGAATTTTTGTGCCCTTGGTTGTACCGTTTATGTGAAGAGACCAGTAGCTCAACAGTCTTTTCACTAGGTCCTAGGAGTCTATATCTCCAATGAGTGCTACACATTCGAAGATAATGCGTGAGGCTGTTTGCTGTGTTCCTGCTTTTGGCACGTGGTTCCAGTACGTCTGATGTTTTGTTTGAATCCGAGATGTACAACCACGTGCAGCAGTTTTTGATATTCCAAATACTGGTTCAGGACCAGTAAATGCAGTTTAAGACCCTATATTTGCTTTTCCCATTTCATTGCTCCAGGACCCACTTAAGTGTTATTCTATTGTGGTATGCCAAGGTTAAGAGTTTTTGAAGGCAGTCCCAGACTAGTCTAGATTCGATCAAGGGACATGCTAAAGATTTCAGTGCTTTGCTAGCAGAGCTGGGCAGTATTCGAGTATAAGAACTCGAATATTGTACTCTAAGTACATGTTTTGTTATCAGTACCCAGTACCCAAGTACATTTTCAGTAAAGTACTCGGTACTCGTGCCCGTAGCATTTCGGGAAAAGTATTAAACGAGTACATTTTTCCGGGTACTTTTTGCAAGAGTAAACTTGTCTGTGCAGATGCGAGTGCAACACGGGAAACCGCTGTTATCTCATTAGTAGTCGAGCCAGCACTTCAATTAGAACCAAACACGCGGAGTTTTTGTTTTGTACACTGTGCAACAGTTATAGAGACCGGTGTTTTTCTCTCGTTATTGTTATTGTCTGAAGACTAAACTAAGAGGTTGGAGTATAGTATTTTGCAATAATATTTCTCTTAGGTATAGAGATACGTAAAGACGTGAACAATGGGTAATGCAGGAGATTCAAGTGACACAACAGATGAATTTTTCGATTTTAATAAACCAAAATATCAATATAAACAAACCCAGTCTCAACAATAGCAATCAACTGCAGAAAACGAAAAAATAAAACATGAAAAATCGAGCTTGAACTTTGTAAATTTCTGGATGACAAAAAACGTGGCTTGAGCTTGTTAAATGATTATCCGATTATTATACGAGTGTTCATAAGGTGCAATACATGCTTGCCTTCTTCGGCGCCAATGGACCGCTTATTCTCTTTTGCAACAATAATAAACAGTCCGCGGATAAATGCTCTGACTGACAAGAAATTAGTCATTATGAAAGCCAACAAAATTAATCAGTGAGACAGTACATTCACTTCATTCACTGGCACTTCACTGTCTCACTGATTAATTTTTTGGCTTTCATTATTTTTTTAGTTATGTTAGTATTGCAAGTTAAGTTGTTTTGTTTAATAAACATGGTTACTAATGCAAAATTACTTATTACATTATTACCTTTTTCTGCGTTATCTATTCAAATGGACTAGAAATAAGTACCCGTGAATTTCGGGTACTTTACTCTGAGTACATCCAATGAGTAAAGTACTCAGTACTCTGTACTCGTTCTTCAACTATGAACAGTACCCGATACCCGGTACTCGAGTACAATTTATCAGTACCCGGCCCAACTCTGTTTGCTAGGGTGTCTGCCGTTTCATTGCTTACAATCCCCTTGTTCTCCAGGACCCACTAGTAGATTAGGTTAAATGGATATCAAATCACATCTAGTATAGTATCTATAGTTAGCGTTTGGTAGGAGAGTTAAAGCCACAAAAAGAACATTCTAGTGAGTCTACGAAAAAGTGAAAAAATTATGGCGAAAATTAGTTATATATTAGTGGTTATTATAAGTTATTCCAAAAACAAGAGTTTTGTTCCTTGTTGTTTACAAATGTGATGCCTGATTTTCATGTTTTGTAATCAGTAACATAAATAATGCAGATATTCGAATTAGTAAATGGTTACTTGCCCAGAATTTTTTATAGAATGAAAAAATCTTAGAAATATAACTTTGTTGCGTGGATTAAAGGACACCAAACAAGTATTGTTTGAGGGAACGGAAAGCGTGTGAAAGTTTCATATGTTATCCTAAATAATGAAATAAACTAAATAGCAGTTCATAATTTATAATCAAATGATTTTAACGATTCTAGCCGCACTAACTGAATGAATACAATCATTTGTAACATGTCTTTATGTCCCACAATAATTGTCTATTTAAAAATAATGTACCTACCTAAAAATTGATTTCAAAATAACTTCTAAACTCAATAAATTTTGTACAGTAAAGTTTTCTGCTTTTTCTTATAGTACCTGCAATAAATCTTCGAATACACAAGATGTCTCAAAAGACTGAAAATATACAATTTATCAATATATTAGGTTTGTTCGTAGTGCGTTTGTAATTATACTACGAACACACCTGTTATGAACCATTTTCCAATCCTGCGTCGGTAAATAGGCACTCTACCTTATTGGACCAGTATATTCTTATTTTTTAAATATCTATGCGAAAAAATTCATGTTTTTGCTTGAACTATATTTATGAAGTTTCCAGTACAATTGGTGGAAGCTATTCATCATTAGATCCTGGAAATATTCATCGGTATATCGAGATCAAAATTTATTTATAATGAAGTTCATCTTGAAAAATGTTGCTTCAGAAATATCTGTTGACCTAAATGTATTGGTCAATTTTTATAGTTCTGAGTTAGGGACTATGAAATTTCATATACTTAAAACAAAGTTGCTTTGCTCAACATTGTGTGTTTGTGTGTATATTGGAGTGACATTCGCTGAGACCTAAAAGATCTATTGTGCCCCCTTACTTCTACTTAGTTCCCGAGGAAAGTCTCAGAAACTAGTAGCTCCTTTAGACCTATTTCCCGGAGGAATTCTAGGATGTCTACAGGAGTTAGTTTAGGTAAGTGTCCCTCTGCTACCGATGGATTGGGTCAAATAAATAAGACATACAAAGTCAGTGCCGACGTCGTAGCGACTCGAATTTCTATTCCCGTTTTAGCTGCAAATTTGGGTCGTTACGTGGTCACTAAAACATTGGGTTGCTTACCCCAACGTTAAACAAATATGTAGCAGCGTCCAAATGCTGCTTGGGAATAGGTATTCACATAAATTTAACAGGAAAAGGAAATTGTATAAAATATATGTCGTATTCTAGCTTGTTCGGGGAAGAGTTTTACAATCTTCACGTTTTAAAGAAGATAAAAAAAAGATAATGTGGTTACTATAAAATTGAAATGGTTGAATATTTATAAAAATGTAAAGCACCTACATTTCACCTTGTATCAAATAGGGAATTTCTAACTTTTTTGTGGCATGTTATAAGATGACAAATTTAAGTTTCCTACCACGGAAACCATACCAAATACTTAAAAAAACCTCTGGGACGTTTTTCAAATTTTGTCAGCTTTGATTACCAAGGACATAATTCATCGTTTTTTGACTTTTTTCTTTGGTTTTCATTTCTCCATTTTCTATTTCAAAGTTTTGTCTTTACTATCATTTTCCTCAAAAAAAATGTTAAATCGGTTCTCGACATTTTGGTTACATTCCAAAATATGTGTCAATTACTGTATTCTTTTCTCCAGAGATGTCTCACTTCCAAGACCAAGTAAGATTAAGTGAGGTGAGATCAGTAAGACATAACCACATAACCTTGATTCAAGGGATATAAATAGAAAAACTCAAAACTCACTCCCGAGTCCAGGCTCAGTTTGGAGGAAGAAAGAATCTCAGTACAGCCTCAGATCGTATTCAGGTCAGTCATACTAAAAGAACAAATATTTTTTTTGTGCTCATTGCTTTTAAATGCATATTTTACAGTTATCGCCGGAGTGTGGGAAAGTGTATTTTACGAATTCGGATGTTTTTTACTTTTCCATAATTTGCTTTAAACAGTTGGCAACACTGCAACAAAAGTGTCAAACATAGGTTATGTTACACACAAAGTTTTGATAAATTCTTTCATAACGGTGTCGACTTTTTTTTATTTCAGGAGGTGTATTATTAGCTTCACTATCACTGCTATCAGGACCTGCTGTAGAAAATACTTAACTATTTAATCTACACTAACTCACATTCTAGTTGATAAGGATTATTGTTTTGTTGTTTATAAAAAAGATATATTGATAGAATGTAAAAACGTCAATAATAAATATACTTGTCAGAGTTCAATAAAATTAAAGATATAGAAAATACAATATATTGTGCGTCTAATCACAACAGGTTATGGGCCATTGATAAATAAAATGACGCACATTTCCACGAGTTTCCGAATTGAAACTCTAAATAGCAACAATTATGATACATGGAGGTTACAAGCTCAAGCCGTACTAACAAGAGCAAGCCTCTGGGAATGTGCTTCAGGTAAAGCAGCTAGACCTGCAGATAATGCGGCAGAAGAAATAAAACAATATTGGGAAAAACAAGATTTAAATGCTAAATCAGAATTAATATTGATGATTTCCCCGAATGAATTGAAACAAATCAGAAATTGTTGTACTTCTAAAGAAATATGGGATAAATTAAGCAGTATTTATGAAAGTAAAGGACCTGCACGTAAGGCAACCCTTTTAAAAAGTCTACTTACCCATAAAATGAAAGATAACAGCATACGAGAGAATCTTAATACATTTTCCGAAAATATAGATAAATTAGCTGACATGGACATACAAATAAATAATGATTTACTCAGTATAATGATGTTGTACTCCCTACCATCATCATTTGAGAACTTTCGTATAGCCATCGAATCAAGAGATGAGCTTCCATCACCAGAGAATTTGAAAATTAAAATATTAGAAGAGGATGAAGCTCGTAATAAAAATAACCCAAGTACATCTGAATCAGCATTTGCCGGAAAATATAAACAAAATAATTACTTTAAACATAATTATCAATATAAAAAACGAGGTGAAACCAGTCAAAACCATCAATCAAATAATAACTCGAGAAGCATCAGATGTAACAGATGTTCAAAATTTGGTCATTTAACGAGAAATTGCCGATCTAAAAATTTTAATAGAAATTTTCCGTCAAAAGACGATACATTTAAAGCAAAAGATGTATGTTTTTCCTCCATAACACGAGACGGTGTAAACAAAGAGTCCTGGTGTTTAGACAGTGGCTGTACCTCTCGTCTTTGTTCTTCAATAAATAAATTTGTTGAAATTCATGATAATTCAGAAAATGGAATCTTGAAACTAGCAGCAGAATACAAAAGTACACCATTGAAAGGAATCGGAAAAGTAAAAATTACAACATCAACTGAAAATACAATAAACTTACCAAATACCCTTTATGTTCCAAATCTAAGTACGAATTTGCTATCAGTAGCCAAAATAACAGACAAAGGTTATAAAGTAATGTTTGACAAAGAATATGCTGTTATCCTTGATAACAATGAAAATGCTGTAATTAAAGCTGAAAGGAGGAATGGTCTTTATTATCTTGAAACAAAAGAAAATCAACAAGAAATCTCATACTTCTCATCAAATAACATAATAACTTGGCATAGAAAATTTGGTCATCTAAATGAAAATGATCTAAAAACCGCTTTAAAGAAAGAAGCAATTATTGGATTAGACTTCAACATTTCTGATCATATAGGAGATTGTGAAGTTTGTATTAAAGGAAAATTTCATAGACAACCATTTCCAAATAAAGAAACTACAAAAACAGTAGAACTTCTTGAAATTGTTCATTCCGATGTCTGGGGACCATTTAGTATTCAATCACCAGGAGGAGCTAAATATTATGTAACATTTATTGACGAATTCTCAAAATATTGCAAAGTTTATTTTATAAAACACAAAAATGAAGTTTTTGATATATTTAAAACATACAAAGCTGAAGTGGAAAACTTAACAAACAAGAAAATTAAATATTTACAAACCGATAACGAGAGATCCGAATATTGTCACATAAAGTTTGATAACTATTTAAAACAATGCGGAATAAAAAGAAGACTTTCAGTACCTTATACACCGCAACAAAATGGCTTAGCAGAAAGAAAAAACAGATCTTTGATGGACAAAGCTAGGTGTTTATTAAATGAAGCCAACTTACCTTTAATGTTTTGGGCTGAAGCTATAAATACAGCTAACTATCTCTTAAATCGATGTCCATCGCGAACAATAAATGGCAAAACACCATTTGAATTATGGATTGGTCGTGCTCCACATGCTAAGCATTTACGAGTTTTTGGATCAAAAACATTTGTTTTAAATAAAAATCCTAGAAGACCAAAATTTGAAATTCGGGCTCAAGAAGGAATTTTTGTGGGATATTCTGAAATATCAAAAGCTTAAAGAATATGGATACCACAATATCAAAAAATTGTTATTGCAAGGGACGTAAAAGTTTTAGATAAATTTCAAGACAATTATAAAGAGCAAACTGAATACAATTTGTTAGAAAATGAAGAAAAAATTGATAAAGTCAAATCTCATGAAAATATAAAAATAGAAGTTACAAATCCTAATCAAAATTACATGGAACCTCAAGAAAATTCAAACGAAATAAGCCAATCAGAGAATATAGTTGAAGATGAACTCATAGAGAAACAATGTAAGGGAAATTTATATGAAGAATTGCAGCAAGAAAGAAGCCAGATAGAAAACAATGATGTAAGACCTAAACGAGAACACAAAATACCAAAATGGACTGAAGATTTTGAGATGTCTAATTTATGCGACAAATATAATGATTGCGACAAAGAATGGAATGAAGCAATTAAAAATGATATAAAAGCACACATAAAAAATGACACATGGAAATTAATTGGAAAAAATTATAAGAAAAATATAATAGGTTGTAAAATGATTTTAAAAGAAAAATTGAAATCGGATGGAACTTTAGAAAGACGAAAAGCTCGCCTTGTGGCTCGCGGATTTGCTCAACAGCCTGGTATTGATTTTATGGAAACATTTGCACCTGTAACAAAGTTGAGCACAATCAGGTTTTTATTAGGAATAGCTGTAGAAGAAAATTTAAAACTAAATCAATTAGATGTCTCAACAGCTTTTTTAAACGGAAGTTTGGAAGAAGAAATTCACATGGAGATGCCCAAAAATTTAGAAAAGTATATTTTAGAAATTATGCTAGAGGAAAGTTTGAATGAAAATCAAGACATATTCATCAAAACAAAGAATATGCTGGAAGATTTAAAACAAAACCCTGAAAAAGAAAAAGTTTGTTTTCTACAGAAAGCACTATATGGTCTTAAACAAGCGGGACGCCAATGGTTCAAGAAATTAGATGACAAATTACAAGAATTTGGATTCAAGCCGTCAACGGCAGACCCATGCATCTACGTATCCTCCAAAGAGGGGGAGAGAATAATCATTGCAGTCTACGTAGATGATTTGATTATAGCTTATAAAAATGAAAAACCATTAAGAAAAATTAAAGAATATTTGATGGATTGCTTTGAAATGAGAGATCTCGGTGAATTAAGATATTGCCTTGGAATAGAGTTTATGAAAAAAGGCGACACAATACACATGAGTCAAAAAAATTATATTGAAGACACTCTAAACAAATTTAATATGAAAAATTGTAAAACTAATGCAACACCGATGGAATTAAATCTTAAAACTGGAAAAAGCAAACCAAGAAAAAAAATTGGACGTACCCTATCAGAATCTTATAGGTTCACTAATGTACCTATCAGTTGCTACTCGCCCTGATATAGCGTATGCAGTCAGTTATCTAAGCCAGTTCAACACCTGCTTTGGTACTGAGCACTGGATGGCTGCGAAAAGAGTTTTAAGATTCTTAAAGGGAACAGAAGATCTTAGCCTAGTTTTTGAAAAATCAATGGAAAATTCTATTACTGGGTATGCAGATGCAGACTGGGGATCATGTTCCATAGATAGGAGATCTTATACAGGATACTGTTTTACATTTGCTGGAGGAGCTATAAGTTGGGAAGCAAGAAAACAGAGAACAATAGCATTGTCAACTGCTGAGGCTGAATATATGAGTCTGACTGAAGCTGCCAAGGAAACCATGCATTTAAAAATGTTAGCGAACGACATGCACATTTTTCATGAAAATATTTTACTTTTTAACGATTATCAAGCTGCACAAAATTTAGCAAGTAACCCAATATAGCAATTAAAGAACACTTCATAAGAGATGTTATTAGAAGAAACGAAATTGATTTAAGGTATTTACGCAGTGAAGAAATGGTCGCAGACTTACTTACCAAATCATTAGGTGAAAAACGATTGAAATATCTGCGAAGTTGCTTTGGAATCAAATGATGAGTTAGTGAGGGGGAGTGTAGAAAATACTTAACTATTTAATCTACACTAACTCACATTCTAGTTGATAAGGATTATTGTTTTGTTGTTTATAAAAAAGATATATTGATAGAATGTAAAAACGTCAAAAGATAGTTTTCCATTGATTTGAATGTATTCGATTACTGGAATAATGTTTCATCATTCAACTTTTCTGTTTTAAAGAAAGACCTTTAAGCTAAATATTTCACACATTTTCACAAAGTGGATGTCAATCTTGTGTCTAGGTATTCTCATATTTCTTTATATAGAATTTTTGATATTCCTGAAGCACCAAGTCTGTATTTACAAAAAAAGTTACCTATGGAAGTCACCCACACCCTGGCTCAACTACGTTTGGTTAATGATTATAAAATTAAATTTACGTTTAACGGTATTGTCTATATTATATTGACCTGAAATTAGTTTGCTCTATATGTAACAATCAAGAAAAGGAAACACTTCTACATGTTGTTTTTGAGTGTCCCATAAATACTGTGATGAAGCGCAATATATCTTGTTTACAGAATGTAGAATGAATGAGTGATAAGCCAATACATCTGGAATATACTCAAATTAAGATCCTTTATATTAAATGACTAAGCTTCTATTCTTTTATTATTCTCAGTCTAGCTGACTAATTGTATCAAAATATTTATGTAATTTTATGTGTTTGTAACCACTTGTTGCTGTAAGCAAGTTCTTATAAGCAATAAATATATTATTATACCTATATAATATTTAGTGTATTTTTTATTATTGTATTTTATATCCATACAATTTTACTCTAATTTTGTATGAAAATGGTAAAACCACTAAACAAATATATAATAATTGTATTTTTATTTAATTGATATTAATTTTTCTTTTACCTATGAACAATTTAATAAAATATAGATTGGATATATTACCTTTGTTTTAATGCCCCATAATATAAAGTATTTATGATCCAATAACTCCAAAATGGTTTAGATTTTGAGGTTGACAACAGGAGCTGGTTTCATTTTAAGTATTTTTTCTGACATTAAAATATCAATTCCCAGTAAGCTAACCTCAAGTTATCACTTTCACCCAACTTTTATCCTATATACAATTTCGTAAAATTCAATGTTGATTAAAACTACAAATTAATTTTAAATTTGGTGTACAAACGTTAGAAGACTAGTCTTGAGGGTGGATAAGGGACATATTAAATAGAGTTGATTTTTAATGTAATCATAAACAATATCTTCGAAATCACCTCGTGTTTTTAAACTCAAATATCTCAAACCGCTATATAATTAATTGAAGACTTTTTAAATTTTACCGCTAACCTTCAAATAATTATGCGGCCAGTCACGAGTGGCGCTAGTAACTGTATCCCTACTTCTTAACATGGAAGTTGCAATGCCAAGTGGGGTTGTGTTGTGAAAATGCCCATAGATAAAGGATGCGTTTGCGTTAGGTTAGGTTGATTTAAAATGCCGTTCGTGACGTTTTCCTCTTCCTCCGTTCATCGTGCCGAGTAATGTCAGAACTGTCAAAAAGCTCGAATGTACATATTCCATTGGTTGGATTCAGACCAGACAGTGACAGGAGACTGCACCACACTCCTTCTTCT
This sequence comes from Lochmaea crataegi, assembly GCA_947563755.1. Taxonomy (NCBI): domain Eukaryota; kingdom Metazoa; phylum Arthropoda; class Insecta; order Coleoptera; family Chrysomelidae; genus Lochmaea; species Lochmaea crataegi. The sequence goes on along the minus strand of OX387424.1, from coordinate 53,201,445 downwards.
TGATTGGTCTAAATATTTTATCCTCAGAACATGGCGTCTAGTATGCGCAGTTAAATATGTCCGACTTTTGCCGCGTGTCTAAGATGCACTACTGTTTGTTAGTTATACTGTGCCCGTAGTACATACAAGTACGATACGTACAGTATATACTTACTCTTACTGGTTATTTATTGTTGTAATAGTAGAATCTATAAAATAATAATACCTTTAAATATTGTTTCACTGTAATTATTATAATAACTTTACCAGCACACCCAACTGGCGAACCCGCGAACCAGCAACTAAAACCAATGAACTAATGGTTCTATTAGTACAATAAAATTGTACGGCACGTACATCGTACATTAAAGTGTGCCGTACATTTTGTACGACACGCACACGTACTTCCCATCTCTAGTCCACAACACATGTGTTGTGTAGGGATGGCGATTCTCTCTAAAAAAGATCGATTTTTTAATAGATTCGAGTCGAAACCCGAAAACTCGATTCAAAGAACAATCGCGGTCTAAAAGATCGACTTCCCAAACTTATTTTTTTTTATTTACGCCAAAATCTTCATTGGAATATGAATTTAATTTTAGGAAGTGAAGTAGACACAATAATAATCAATAATTTATTATTTTCAACTAATTAAACAATTACAGCTATATTAACCTATGATTCCTATGAAGTATAAAAAGACATTTATTTTACATTGAAAGTTGGAAAAAATTGCGGTTTACTACTCCCAGTGCTTAATATCCAAGTTTTTCAGGAACAATAATCGAACTTCGATTTTCTAGAGTAAAATATCGATACTGGATCGATTTAGTAAGATATCGATTTAAAATTTTAAAATTGAATCGATCTCAGATCGCCATCCCTAGTGTTGTGTGTCCGTCAAAGCGCTCTGAACAGTGGATGTGACAGTTCGACATCGACAGTTGGTGTTTGTGAGTTATATAACGAACTAGCGTACCCAGCCCGCTTCGCCGGGCTTTATTCTGTCTCACTGGATTGCCTAATTACTCAAAGTTTGTTGTTTCCATTGTATTTGATGGTTAAAGCTGGATTTATAAATTCTGTTGTTCCTGTAGTTCGTTGTGATTTTCACGTTGCGACGATTCGTTATTCACAGTTGTTCCCGAGTGGACTAATCGTTGTTGGCGATGTTTAAATTTGACGGTGACGCATGTCATACGACAATTCAAAAAAAATACTCCGATCACCACTAAACTTTGCAGGATTACTCGCTGGGCCAATCTGAAGATTGTCTGAAAGTTTCATTGAAATCGGTCCAGCCGTTTCGGAGTCTATAAGGAACACACATACAACCTTTCTATTATATATATATATATAGGAAATAGTTCGTTGCCGATACTAGTTAGGTCTAACTATTATTGTGGGGGATGCGGCAATGTGAATAAGTGAACTCTTTTTAGTTTGTTCTGAGCTTTCGGTAATTTATTATCACCATTATCAAAGAACTACAAAAGATATACATCTATAGATATTTCAAACAGGTATAAATAAATTCAGTTTAAAAGTAAAACATTAATTACTTACAACTAAGCGAGGTTAATCACAATATCTATATATAATATGTATAATATGGAGAAAAAACATGGTATAAGATATAATTTTCTTTTTCAAGGAATTAAATTAAAAATAAAACTATCAAAATTGACATTACGACATCGATGTTAATTTTTAGTAGTCATAGAAATGTCTTTAAATATGTTTAGTATATTAGCAAGTGAAATAATAGTTGGTAAGTTAATATATATCTTTTGTAGTTCTTTGATAATGGTGATAATAAATTACCGAAAGCTCAGAACAAACTAAAAAGAGTTCACTTATTCACATTGCCGCATCCCCCACAATAATAGTAAGACATATATATATATATATATATATATATATATATTTATATATATATATATATATATATATATTTATATATATATATTTATATATATATATATTTATATATATATATATTTATATATATATATATTTATATATATATATATATATATATATATATATATATATATATATATATATATATATATATATAGTTATAGTAGATATTTGCCGAATAATAATGTACAAGGACAGGAATATTGGGGAAGCGGCAAAATTGTAAAATGAGTACTCTTTACACTATTTTCCAAGCTTTCGGAATATCTTTATTTCCATTTTCAAGGACAGCATTCGAGATTGTATTACAAGTTGTTTCAAATGGTATATACATCTAATAATAATAATTTTGATTTGAATTTTTTAAAAAGTAAATGTCAAAATGATGTCAAACAAAATCGTTTGCTTATAGAAAAAGAAATAGTATATAATTATAGGAAACCAATGAGTTCTGGAAGATTCATGAACTTTTGGTCATATCATAAGTATTCTATGAAAATTAATTTGATAAGGCAAATGAAAAATAGAATAATTAATATTTCAGATCCTGTATTTCATGAAAAAAACTTAAAAATCCTTCATCAATTATTTTTAGATAATGGATATCCAAACAAGTTGATAAAAAACATATTTTATAATAACTCTCCAAATTTGGACATTATTTCAGAACATGCTGAAATTCCCTATTACTATATTTCTTTGCCATACATTAGAGAAATTACACCAAAATTAATTAGAACTTTCAAACCACTTACTAACATAAAAATTGCAAATAAAACATGTTTACCGATCAAATCAATTTATACAAGAGTTAAAGATAAAACTGATATTCTTAATCTTTCAAATGTAGTATACTGTATCCCTTGTAGAAATTGCGAGGATAAATATATTGGTCACACTAGCCAAAAATTAAAAAAACCGAATTTCTCTCCATAAAAGTGATTCCAGATTATATCCCGATAGATGTGCTTTGGCCAAACATATAATTGATAAAGACCATATTATGGATTTTGATTCTGTCAGTATTTTAGATATACAATCAAATACCAAAAAAAGACTTTTCTTGGAAATGGCTCACATATCTCAAGAACAAAATATCATCAATAGAAAGAGTGATCATAAAAATTTGAGTGATATTTATTACTACCTTTTGGCTATTGATGGGGAGCATGAGTGTCATCAAATTTCAAATTCGTCTATTTCAAACATTTGAGGTTAAAATAACATCAAACAAATTGAAAAAAAAAAAAAAAAAAAAGAAGACGAACCTAGCCAATCTTGATATTTTTAGATATAAGTTAGTTATAATTATATACTATTTCTTTTTCTATAAGCAAACGATTTTGTTTGACATCATTTTGACATTTACTTTTTAAAAAATTCAAATCAAAATTATTATTATTAGATGTATTTACCATTTGAAACAACTTGTAATACAATCTCGAATGCTGTCCTTGAGAATGGAAATAAAGATATTCCGAAAGCTTGGAAAATAGTGTAAAGAGTACTCATTTTACAATTTTGCCGCTTCCCCAATATTCCTGTCCTTGTATATATATATATATATATATACTTATATAGATAAATGCTCTTGCTGACGTTGCTATTCACGGAGCTGGATAGCTCCCCGAACACGAGATAAATAATAAAGCAATTTTGGGAACCAGAATTATTTTTAATATACAAAACGAATTAACACAAAGAACGACCTAAATCTAATTGAAATATTTCACAAAACATTAAATATTGTGCTGGTGAAGACAAATAATTTTTATATATTCTATAAATAAATTTCAATTCTCTTAAAAAAACTTGAAAACAAACAGGAACATTAACCTATAAAAGGTCACACGTTGTCATTTTAAGAAATCCTAAAAAGTGAAGCATAACAATATAAGAACGCTACTAACGTGACAAAACCAGACGGCAGGAGCGACGTAAAAAATAAGATCAATTTTACAAACTTTTAATATGGAAATATCCTATAATTGTGTCCAAAAAAGTGCTTAAATACTAGCACTTATGATTGCACCGCACTTTCAAACTTCATAACCTACTTCCTTCCCTTTATTGAATAACTTTATGTAGAATACAAAGTATTGGATATTTTTCGAGAAGTCTTCAATGCTGCTTGCAATCAAGTCTAAACCAAAGTCGAATCAGGCGCCCCCAACATGTGCAGTTATGCAAAAATGTTTTCTCCCTATTGGCACTATGACACCGGAATGTCATGAAGTTAGAAATGACTAAGATTCCAACCAGCGTGCATTTTTCTATTATATGACTTTGACCGACCAATTTACAGACGTAGTGTAGAAATAGAAAGTTATCATTTCTTTTTTGGTACAATATTAGATTTTTGCAGAAAAAAATTATGCCTACAAAACTCCAGTTGAAAAGTGACCCAATTTTTTACAAATATTTTATCTTGTGATGTTAGTAGTTTTAGTTCTTTTATTATACCTCTCTATTATAACACGGTTAAGAAGGTAATTGCAAAGACTTCTTGTGGATTAGTTCAATAGTCTCTCCAGATTCAGCGAAAAAAATATCCGGTGAAAACTTTTCATCTTCCTTTTTTGTAGATTGTTGTATGAAACTAGAAGCTTTGAAAGATTTTTGCAAAACTGTTGGTTTAATTTCAACAGGAATATCAATTTTTGGTTTCATTAGCATAGCTTCGACTGCTTGTAAACGTTCCATATCAGTGTCCGCTTGGAGGTGGATTTCTTTTGTAGTAGGAAGAAATTCTATGTTACATAATTTTTCTACAGTAGATTCTTCTATTTTTTTGGATTGCTCTTTATGGAGAAGTCGAAGTTCTGGCATTTCTCCTATCTCACCGTCTTCATGTATGATTTGGTATTGTAAGCCTGTTTAAAATTATTATCATTTCTAGAAATTTTTATGGATAACTTTTTGATTTTATATTTTTATTCATAAAACTGAACAGATAGTTTGCAAAACTGAAAATTATGATTTATTGAGGATAAAGATTACATCTATTTTTTTATCATAATCTAACAAGATTAACTACCCATTTTTTTAAAACTTATTGTATTTTGTTTTATTCTGCATTTATGTTAAATTCAATCATTGAAGTTTCTAGAATTTTATAAACAATGTAAACTCTAATAATATTAAATGTACTTACCATCCTTCTGGAAAGTCTGTAACATTTCATCGGTCACTGTAACTAAGCTACCATCACCTGTTCTAAACATTATTTCTGCAGTGTTTCTGACATTCTGCAGTGTCAATTGTATGACATTAGATTTTGTAGCAGTTTCAGGTCCAAAAGGTTGACTTTCAGGCAACACAAGCTGCCCATTCATATTAAGATCAATGAAATCCTGACCATCTGAATTTGGTATAAAATTTTCCACAGTTGTTTCAGTACAAGTGTCTTCAATGATAAATGTTGGTGGTTGAGAAGCATTTCCTATTTCTTTTTTAAGGTTTGCTATAGCTAGTCTGCTGGCTAGAGCTTCTTTCATACATGCTTGATGCTCAGCTTCCATTCGAAGCTTCTGTTTTACTTTTAGAGGTTTGTATAGGTTGGCAGCATTATAGTTTGTTGGTTTGAATGTAGAATCGTTAGGAGGGCTGCTACACTTGAAGGGATATTTTGGTTTCTTGGATATAAACTGGGGTTTTGGCAGGACAATGGAATCATCTACAAGAGGATATCAAATTAACTGTCACAAATATACAGGGTCAGTTATCTCTCCATGAGATGGTATATACTAAAATCCATTGGCAAGGAAATACTAAAACATTTTTGAATTAAACTTCAACAGATTACTTTTCCTAGATTCTTACTTCTTAAAATAATTAAATCCCAAAAATACTAATTGACATCTTTAGTTTACTGTGCCTACTAATTTTTTAACATCTACTAAAAGTGTTTAGTAATTTTATGTTGACAATTAATTGATACTATCACAGCTAGAAAAGTGCTATAACTCTTGGATGTTGGCCAAGCCCATTGTACCCAAGTCAAATAGTATTTTACTTATAGAAATAGTAATTTTACATGGTATATATGAGGTTATTTCAAGAGAGTTAATGTAGCCTACATATTTAACACCACACATTCAGAAGTAGATGAAAATTTTAATAATAGGTAAGCCATTTTTCATCAAACTTAAAAGAAAAAGTGGAAAACATATTTTTTATGAGCATTAGTTTAACAACTCTAGCAGGTTTTTTCCTGAATATTTTATTATCATAAGAAACTTTAATGAACAAGTGAATCACCAGAATTCTTCATGGCTGATACTAGAGGATTGCCAACCCTCCCAGATTGACCGGGTGACTCTGATAATAATGGTTAATCTCCCGACCACTCCGAGTTTTCTAAAAATTATACATATCCTACGCTCGCTCGTCGCTACTCGCTCTCTTTGCGAGCTTTGCAATCACTTTTGTATTCAGCATAATGGAGCAAAGAAATAAACCGAATGAGTATTTCTTTAGTAAAAGCAGAGTTACATATTTTAGTACGAACAAACTTCGATTTTTCATGTAAAAACTTTTATGATTTTGTGCTGAAAAACCGACCAATATTAGATGCTACTCGGCAGCAAAATGAATATAAATTTAAAAATTAGGTAATTTAGATTTTCTTTCCACATTCCCCCCAGTCAACATCCATAAAAATCTCCAAGAGTTGGCAGCCCTAGCTGATACTATTAAAAGTAAATTTATGCCAAACAGGTCATAAACTCAAACCATACCTAAACTTGATGTCAAGTTCTTGATTATGGCTTTTAATATATTATCAACCCTTCAACAAGCAGAAAATAAGATATTTACTAAACTTGACTATATATCTCTAACTTATATTATATTCATGTACTTTACCTGAGAATTGATCATTCAAGTTTTCTAAATCACTCATTTGAAAAACTCTTGCAGCAGCTATAAAATACTTAACAAATACTTCATTTACTAAAGTTTGTCCACAATAAATAAATTCAATGAGTGAACGAATAACTGTGAATTCACATCCAGATATTACAACTTGTTCTATATTGGGATTCAGCTTAAATTCTGTCTATAAAAAGATAGAAACTATAAAATGGTTGCCAATGTTATTGTATCCAATTTTAGATTAAATTCCACCTAATACTTGATTAATTTTAGTAGTACATTTTCACTACTTACCCTAAAAAGTGGACTTCTGGCAGCTAAAACAACTTTATGAGCATGTAAAACATTGCTACCGCAACATATAGCAATATCTACCAAACTTTGATGCTCCATTAAGCTACATAGTCCAAATGAAATTTGATTTGCACGTTTCTCTGATTTAAAATGGTATGTTACTTTTGACTTTCCGTTTTTATTCATCTTTCAAGCTAAATTATGTGAATCCCTTTCTTATTTTAACCTACAAAATTTTTGAATTTTAACAGTTTACTTATATTTGAAAATACCTACTCACCTTATTTAAAACTGTAATAGGTATAGCACAAAATTGTTTAGTTGGACAAAGGATTCGAACTGCACGACAAAATGCAAAAAATGTCTCCAAATGTCACTATTAGCCTTGCTGTGTTTTTGTTTTGTTAATGGAGTTAGTGTTGGTCGATATATCGGTAACCACGATTAGGGATGGCGATCTTAAATCGATTAATCGAAGAATCGATTCCTTGGACAAAATATATCGATTTTTTAAATCGATATGTTGTACTGAATCGATTCAGTGGATCGATATTTCACCCTTTAAAATCGACATTCGATTTTTTCTGGTTTGGTTTTGGGAACTATAAGCTATATTATCTATTTTCCTAAATTTTTAATGTAAAAAATTGATTTAGAAAATAAATGTCTTCTTTTATATCTGACCTGATTCTTTGATATGGTAATAAAAATAATTGTTATTATCGAATTCCCTGAACTAAAAAAATCCTGATTTTACTGATAAGAGATCCCAGAGATTGTTTATTATGGTATCTTTCTTGTTTTTCATTAAATTGATTTATATTTACATTGTAAATACAAACTTGAAAAAAATCGATTTTTTAGAGATCGATCTTTTAAACCCCGATTTTTTTATGAATCGATTCATCAGGTTACGATTCGAATCGATTTAAAAATCGATCTTTTTTGGAAAGAATCGCCAACCCTAACCACGATATTTCACCGGTGAATGTAAAATCACTGGCGCTACCGGTGATTCACTTCTGGCAGATGCGGTGATCGGTGATTCTGTTTCAACAACAGTCGACACTAGCATTGGTTGGTTGGAAGATTGCGCCGATCCAATATCGATATAAAATATCATTATTTACAAATATTAAATATTATGTGAAGAAAAAACGGTGATTTAAGCCGATAGGTACATGAGTATATGATGTTATTATAGATAATACGATCGGCGGTGGACTGGTGGCGGCTGGCGGGCACCAACAAGTTATTGTTTTAGAATAAAACGATATGAGATGCTTGAATAATAAATAATATATTCGTATTCGTCGCCAGTCACCGCGCGCTGGTCTTATATTTTGATTTGTCTGTGCTATTTATATTTAGTCACTGCGGTGATTGAAATCACCATTTAGAATCACGGTGATTTAGAAATCACTGTCACCGCTTGACCGGTTACCGGAAGATCACCGTATTTCCCAACACTAAATGGAGTATAGAGATGGACCGTGCCGATTTAATATTTAACGTGTAATTCTAATTTTAAGTAGATATATACAATATCTAAACTAATGAATAATATATTTTAGCAGCATATTTTATAATATTATTAAACTAAAGTAATTTAACAAACAAGCCTTGTTTTATATGAAAAATGTCATAATAGTAGATTACATGCCTAACTAGTTCCACATCGAAAATAATTAATTTTTCACAAATATATAAATCTACTGAACGTTAAAATGTTGTTTTTGTTATATCATAAGTATGCAGGTAGGCTAATCTCACTCATAGTTATACAAATTATTGTTTGACACATAGGTGTATTTAGATATCTCTGGTTTTTTTCTTCGGCAAAATCTTTTTGAAGTGAAAACTTCTTTAGGCGCGTCGATCGCACTTTTTTGGGTGAAGAAAAAACATGGATTTTTCGTCATTCGTCACGCTTTTATGCAACACACAATACTTTTGGTTATGCAACACAATTAACAATGAAGCGTATATAGTGTTGCATAAATCATCGTCACTCTTTCAATGAGCTATATGCATACGGTGTATATATGTGTACTTTTTTTTGTAAAAAATTCCATTTACCATGGGCTAACGATAAAATTTTTGATCAACTTTCGTTTAGCCGAAATCAGTTATGTAAGAAATATTCGTTTACTATTTGGAACCTTTTCTAAACAGAAAGAGTCGAGTTTTTTTGCGGAAATGCATAATTTTCATTTTTTCGACTTTAGAATAGCTGAAACCAGTTACAAGAAAATACGTTTCTGTTTTACATTTTAGACAATTTTATAAACATAAACACGCAAAAACTTCTTTGGAAATGTACCATTCTCATTTATTGATAAAATATTGTAGAATTTAGAATAATTCGAACTATACTCGGCAATTGGAATCCGTAAACAGGCGTGTACAAAAACGTTTGTCTCTTGAAATTTTTGAAGTGATATTAAGCTGATAACAATAGATATTATTCATTGATCTGTGTAGAAGGTCGGGAAGAGGATTAAACTCAATTTTTACATGGTTTATATTATTTATTATAGTTTATTTATTAGTTTCAGTTATTCTAAAGTCGGGGAAATGATGCATTTCCGCAGAAAGTTTTTTGTGATTTTGTTTTTGGGGAGGCATTTATATAGTGAATTTTTTTTTTGAATTGGTTTCAGCTAAAAAAATTACGCCCAAAATTTTCAAAAGGGATATCATTTAATGGTTTTCACTTCTGTCGGCAGTCCCATACCTGGACGTTTTTTTGTGTGTAAAAATGTCATGAATTTATTTGTATGAGTGACCATGACCAGGCCAAAGGTACAATTTTTAACCTTCCTGCCCCTGTAGAACAACTTTCTACCCAGCCAGAACTGACCTCTTTACTGGGTTGTAAATAAAAGTAACTAAACTCTAAGCGCCATGTTCCAAAATGCATCGAAGCCATGCTATGAGTGAATATTATTAAAATTGAGTAATAACTTGATTTTATGAAATTTGCAATATCAGAAAATGAATTAATATTCTTTCCCATCTCTAACCTCCAGTTACGGAGATGTATGATTTTGAACGTGGATCAACGTTTTGTTGCATCGACATCTAGCTTCTAAAGGTATAAGCTGGCATTTTACCTTCAAAAAGTGTACTAGTTTATTATTCTTTTCATAGATGGCTCTAGTTTCAATACTTTTTAAACATAATAAATACTTATAGGATGGTAAATTAAAACAAATTCATTGATATTATATTCTTTGTTAAAAAGATAAAGTAACACATTTCTTAAAATTTTATGTATAGGTACATAAACAAATTATCACATTTAACATTATTTAACATCTAAATCGTAACATAGGTACATTTATGAACATCTCACTCTTTTATGATTTCCTTTAAAGTCACTACATTTGGGAGTGGTAAAAGTTACAAAAGTATTGTGTTTAGATTTAGTTTCTTCCGGTGACACAATCTTAACGCTCACTTTGTATCGGCAATTGAACTGAAGATCGAAGAGATCAAAATACGTTGCCTGAAAATGTTTAAATAATATCAATTTCATAGAAATATTATGAGGCCGTAAAAGCGACAAAAAAATTATCACACTTGCCTTTGTCTTGGCCGCTACTTTAAAATGTTTAAATGTATTGATTCTTCCATCGCAAGGGGTAGCCCACCATGTTACTGTATATTTGGCATATTTACTGGAAGGGTTCCATACAATTTTTGCCTTCAATCTACCTTTATTCCAAGAAAGCTTTTGTAACCGAAGACCTTCGATTTTGTTTGTGTTTGATTTCTCCTGAACCAGTGCGTTATCCTTTTCTACAAGTAATTCAAACATATCACAATTATTAATCTAAATGAAAAAGAAATTGTTTAAATCAAAAAAATATAAAGTAACAATTTTCACCAGCTCTGCATCACTTTTACCATTGAATTGTTATAACTTCTTATCAACAAAGCTGAAATTTACTATCATTTACTTTAGTAGTAGGTATATAGTGATGGAAAATATAAAAGTAGAATACTTACCATTAACAAAGTCTGTAGTATTTAATACCAATCCAGATTTCTCCCCATTCAATCGATTCTTCCCATATTGTAACAGACCTTGCACTTGCAGAAAATATTGAGAGTTAGGTTTAAGGTCACGAAGTAAGAAATGTGTGATATTCTAAAAACAATTTGAAAAAATGTTAATTAACAAAGTACTGGGTTAACCTTTAATGCATACTGTGATATTCGTGGATGTCTCATTCATCTGCTATTACACATTCTATATTAATTTTAACGTAATAATATTTATTTTTGAGGTGTTAGGGATTTATCTCTACATGAGTAAAAATAGGACTCATTAAATTTGCCATAAATATGCACAACAAACCGCTGCGGTGATGGAGAGATAATATTTCTTGCTTCAACTCGGGAGACCTTGGTCTCATTCACAGATCCGTCTGATCTATTAAAAATTTCTCAGCTGTTTTTCTTATAAGATTAGGTTATTATGTTCTTCTCAAATTCGTACTCCATTTCTTCCATACCCATTCTCTAAACACGATATTCATAGTCGCTAAAATGTGTCTAAAGATGCTAGGAAGACCCCTCTTTTTGTGAAGAAATGAAAATAATGTCATATGAAAACTGCCTTTGAAGGAATATTAAGTAGTCTAATCAGCATGCTTACCGGGCAGGCAGATATACGGAGACTGCACTGGTACAACTGACGGAGGATATCCGAGATGCTCTAGACAACCAAGAAGCCGTAGTATGCGCATTTCTGGATATAGAAGAAGCTTTTGACAATACTCCTCATGAGGCTGTCAAAAGAGCATTAAATAGAAGAGGTGAGACAGCAAAACATCCAAATGGATGTCGGAACTACTCACCACTAGAGTAGCAGAGACGAGGACGAACAAAGACATTGTCTCCATCTGTACAACCAGAGGATGACTACAGGGACGAGTAGCATCCCTATTAATGTGGAGCCTATATTGAATATATCAAGCGAACATGATTTCGAATGCGAGAATGGCTTATAACTGTATTCCCGAGTGGGCGAATGTATTGCGCATACGCAAATTTACGAACGAAATGCAATGAGTGGTCTTAACATGCGTAAATAACCATTTCGAACGAAATTTGACAGTACAATTATTAAATTTGTTAAATTTCTGTTTCCAAAGTATTAAATCGTTATTATGATCAATTTAGATGAACTTGCTAGGTCTAGAAGAGGGTGAGATATTAGGTTCGTTCCAACTGGTGATAGAACCGTTCTAGTTATCGTTCGCGCAAGTGCTTTATTTCTTTCGCGTTCCAACTGATTATAGAATCGTTCTTGGGACGGTACAAAAACTACCTTCTGGAAGGGGTGATAAAGTTGATGTGACCATCCCTAATTCGAGTTTGCGCACTATACAATACTCGGTACGATTCCAGAACGGTTCCTAAATGCTAGTTGGAATAAACCTATTAAAGCACAACACACAATTTCATCATTGAGATGATCCCATTGAAAAGATGTTTGATTATCACTTTTAGAAGCCAATAGTAATTTTAGTGATGCCAGCACCCTAATGCCTATCAGCCTGCTGTGTGGTATGGGTAAATTGATGGAGGGGATAATAAGGGATAGGATTGGTAGGAATGGGGGTTTTAGGGTAAACCAGCATGGGTTCACGAAGGGGAAATCTTGCATCTCGGCACTGAGCAAGGTGATGGGTTTGGTGGAAAGAGCTAGGGAGGGCAGCTGGAGGAAGAAGACATTGGCCCTACTCGTGTTCTTCGACGTCGGGAACGCGTTCAACAGTGTCAGCAAACGGGCAGTGTTGAGCGCGTTGCTGAGGCTTGGAGTGGAGCAGGGGTTGGTTAACCTGGTGGAGGACTACCTGACGGGGCATGTGATTGTAGACTCCAGAGGGCTCCTCCAGATGGAGGCTGGAGTGCCTCAGGGCTCGGTTCTTGGACCGACGCTCTGGAAGTGTGTGTTTGATGAGGTTTGTGGGATAGTATGTGAAGAGGGATGTGAGATTACGGTGTATGCGGATGATGTGTGTCTGGTATGTACGGCAAAGGGAGAGGCGGAGATAGAAAGAAAGGCGGAGAGAATGTGCAGGAAGATTGTGGAGAAGATAGAGCGGTGCGGACTGGAAGTGGCGGAAGAGAAGACGGTGGGGTTGCTAGTGAAGGGACGGAGCAGGGCAAGGGAAGTGGGGGTGATGGTTAAGGGAAGGAGAATTCGCATGGAGGAGTCTGTGAAATATCTAGGGGTGTGGTTGGATAGCCAATTATCCTTCAAAACTGGGATACTGCTGAGGGTGGTGCAGGGGTACAGGACAGTGGGTGGACTGGCAGCAGCGGTGCTGGCAAGGTCCTACCCATTGGACGTGTTGGCTAGAGCTAGGAGCCAACGCTGGAGGGGTGCGACCAAAGAAGAGGTACGGGAATGGATGGAGGAGGAAATGGAGAGAAGGTGGGAGGAGTATGAGGGCGCGCTAAAAGGAGCGATTGGGAATAGGAGAGATTGGATGGACCGGAAATTCGGGGAGGTGAACTACTTCTTGACACAAGTGCTCACTGGACATGGGTCGAGAGTAGGGTACCTCCACAAGATTGGGAAACGAGAGACTGGTGTGTGCGAGAGGTGTGAAGTGGAGGATGATGTGGGGCATGTGTTTTGATGCTGGAGGAACGAGGAAGTGCTGAAGAAGTTGGAGCGGAAACTAGGGGAGGCGGTGTACTGGGAAAACATGGTGGAGATAATGTTGAGGGGGGAGGAGGAATGAATAGAGGTGAGTGGAGTAGTAGAGAGCATGGTAAGGGGGAGAGAAGGACTCGATATGGCATGAGAGGCAGGAGTGATAGGAGGGAGAAGATGACGGTGTGAGCGGAGAGTGTGTGAGGGACCGCCGCCTGTCTCGAAGTATGCTAGGGTAGTGATTCCGAGGCGGGGGTAACGGCGAGTATGAGGTGGGTTTGGTTGGTAGGCATCTCCTTGGGGATGAGTCCAACACTGTTTGGGTCCTGGAACATGAGTTTCCCATCTCGGCCCGAAAAAAAAAGCACCCTAATGCGGCAAATGCAACTAGAATTGACGGCGTTTCCAGGCCAAAATTCGACTCAATTTCGGAGTAGAATTAAATTCGAATGATACATAATGAAGGGTTTTAAGAAATGTTAATAGTTTCTATTAGAAAGATTTCATGCGCATTCGTATATTTCCGAATGATTCGAGAATTGCACTACTGACCGTTTAAGTGAGTCACTGCCATTTGAAAAACCTGAGGGGTTTCTCCAGTGAGGAGGGGTGGATCTGACCTTTATGACATAAGCCCCAAAAAGTCTCCCCCTTAAGTTGAAATTTCATTGGTTTCTAGACAGCGCATTTCTGTAAAATAGACCAGGCAGGCGGAGCTTTTGGGAGTCCAGAAAAAACTGTTACGCCACTGCCTTTGAACTATCGCTTATCTGTTACATAGTTGGACTATTGAATATACATTTTATATGATTCACACATCTTAATAAATCCCTTGTGCGTTTAAATTATTTCATTAATTATTTTTTATAGTAACCCAAGAAAGGAATCACTCTGTATATGGTCACGCATATATATTCCATAAAATGTAATTTAGTAGTTAATGTCGTAGCACTTTTGTCTCACATCATATTTCAATTTTATTGGGGACATTAGTGTCATGTCGTCATATTATGTTTGAATTTAATTAAGTTTTATTTCTTCTTCTTTTTTTCTTCTTTTTATTTTGTGCAATTTACGTTGATTCTTCGGAAGCATGATTGTTGGAGTGGAATGAAGTGTTTTATAGGTACCTGACTTTTATTTGTTCGTCGTTATCGATTCTTGTTTAACATGTTGTATACAGAGTGAGGTTAGTGTGTGGAATGAAGAGTAATATAATTATTATTTCGATTCTATATTTATAAAATTTAGTTAGTAAAGTTGATTGTAATATGATCCATCCATAATTCGAAAGCATATGAAAGTGTAAAAAAAACAGTATAAAACCTTAATAATATACAAATTGACATAATACTACAAGAGCTTATATTCGTCTGCTAACACGGTATCGATTGCGAAATCAGAAAAAATACTACAAGAAATACTGAATAAAACTTAAAAAGATATACGAAAAATTGAAAATGCAAAAAAATATAATATTTCTTAATGAACAAAAGTTTGAGTCGAAGAATAAAAGTTTAATGCCCACTTTCACCGTTGCGTTCAATGGAAGTTGAAGGGAGTTTAACGTAAAACTGGGACTTTAATTATTATGTTTTAGCTACAGTTTAATTAAACCATCAATGTTCACGAGATAAGAACCGGTTAGTACAGAATAACTTCCAAAATCTAAACGATCCAAATTATATTCACAAAGCGTTTGCAGAACTAGTTTTCGATTTCAAGAGGCATGAAATATAAATATAAGCTCTTCGAAAGATGATTTGACGATGATTTAGGCATAACAGATTAATAGATTTTGAGTTTCCGAGAAAAGTATATACATAATAGAAATCATCATTTTGAACTGGATGAATTGCCCTTCTACAGGTGAGTCCGTCTGAAGAAATCTACGGTTCTGTATGTTTTAGACCTGATAGAGGAAGAATTGAAGTATCCAAATGATAGGGAACTTGACTGAAATTTTAATTATAAAAAATGTGCTATAAATCATAAGAATTCATTGCATCAAAACGACTGGAATGTAAAAAAACTATTTTTTTTGTCACAAACAACCACTATAACGAATTTAAAATGCCGAGAAATTCAAATTACTTGAAGCTTTTGTAAACGCATTGCTATTGATTGTGACGTAGAAAAGTATAACTTGGTACAGCGCGTGCGTCCATGCGACAAGGAACAAAAGTATACCATTAAAACAGCCATTATTCCTTTGTTTACTAAGTTGTTTACTCGAGTGTTTCCACGTGTTTTTTTGGATTTTCGGTTCATTCTGATTCATCAGACTTTGTGAAATTTTGTTTGTGTCCATAATATTTTTAACATGACTGAAGAAGGATATTTCAAGGGCCAATCCGAAAATCTGCCTTGTGTTGATACGATTATGGTAGCAGATTTTAACAAAAATAGTGGAAATTTTTCTCTTGGAAAAGTTCGTGGTAAAGCAAAAAGCTGATGTGTACTTTGGTTTTTCAAATATAGATTTTAATTCAAATGTTCTTATAATAAACATTAAAAGTATGCTGCTAACTTTGATATTGTTATTTTTAATTTAAAATTATGAGAAAACTGAAAACATTTTACAGGTTTAGTAAATTATCATATTATTATTTCTAAATGTCACAAAGAATAACTAACAGCAGAAAAACAAAAACCCATCAGAACTCAAATTTTAAGAACGAAAATATCATTATAAAATGTCGACCAAACGTGGGGCTTTGTAGAATTTAGATTTTAGTAAAATTTGGAAAAGTGACAATTACAATAATATTATTTTTTTAGAACTAATTATAGAAATAGTTTTTGTAAAAGGAGATAATTATTATTATTAATTGATAATTTGAAAATAAATTAAAAAAATATATAAATAGATAAAAATGAATACCAGGTGTAAATGTTTAATGGATAGTTCTAAAGAGATGAATGAGGAAAGTGAAGATAATGAATGTGTTAAAGTAGACTATAATATACAAGAAAAGGGACAAATAGTTGAAACAAATAAAAAATAACAAGAAAATACATTGGAGGAGAAGGTAGGTGTAACAAATGTGTTTGAATCAAGAAAGATGAGCAAAGAAGTTAATGTAATGGATATGCTAAATAAGTTGATGGAAAATATGAAACAAGGACAAGATGAATTGAAAAACAAAATGGAACAAGGACAAAGCAAACTGGAACAAGCTGAAAACAAAATAGAACAAGGATTAACCAAAACAGAAAAAAAGATACAGGAAATGGAGACGACATTAGAAAAGAAATTTGAAGAGGGGCAGAAAAAAATAGAGAGAAATATAAAATTACGAATTATGAATAACTGCGAACAAATTAGAGAAGAACTAGTTAAGGAACAAGATGAATTCAAGATTGAAGTAATAGAAGAGATGGGTAAGGAAGTGATTTAGAGACACAAAGAAATCCAAAAGCAGATAAAAGAATTAATTAAAAATGGAAAATTCTCAGGAAATAAGAGAATTGAATAAAACATATGAAGGAGGTATCAACAAAATTCATAATCAAAATAAGCAAACAGAAGAAAGTATTATCAAATATCAGCAAACAAAAGTCATGCCTATATTTAACAATACATATTATTGACGGTATTGAGAAGCCCGTATTGTTTGCCTCTTGTACTCTTTCTCCACCTGAACAAAGATACAGTAATTTGGAACGCGAAGCTTTAATATTTGCAGTTAAAAAATTTCATAAATGTCTTTATGGGCGAAAATTTACTCTTATTTCAGATCATCAACCACTTCAGTTTATTTGTGCAAAAAATAAAAATATTCCAACAACTGCTTCTTCTAGAATCACTCGTTGGGCGATAACGTTGTCAGGATACAGATATATGACATAATTTACAAAAAAGGGAAATCTATTTCTAATTTCTTATTGATGGTAACTCATCATTTTGACTACTTGAGGAAATAATTTTGTCTAATGCTGGAATTTCATTATTTAAATAAAAGGAGTGGACCTGTCTCCTAATAACATTTGTATGGAATTCTTCAATTTCCAATGGCTTACTCCCCCCAGTCTTCTTGGGAGAACTTTTTCGTTTTTTTTTAAATCTATAAACGGTCGCTTCTCCAACTCCCGGCATATTGGAACAGGCGCTAACTATTTCCCGAACATTAGTTGAAGGACGTTGGTGCACAAGTGAATCGTGGACATTCAGTATTATAGTTTTTCCCCTTAACGTGAAAGCAGCCTTACTAACAGGCTTAACTGGGGTAAAGGCAAAACTTGTTGACGTCATTTTAAATTAAAATATACTCGGAGTGATGATTCCACAAACTTTCTTTATAAACTGCAAATACATAAACAAGAAATCAGATAAGTATCTATTATATACACTTGCAAAATGAACCATTAAATGAAAACGACTTCTATTTATACTAGAAAGTACTATTCTCGTAGCCTCCGCCCATTAAATCAAGTAAGTTGTCATCCAATCAAGGCGCAAGATGCAATTGGGCGGAGCCTATGAGAGTACTATTTTCTAGTATAAGTAGGTATTTTGTGCGCGTAATTTTTATGTTTAGGTCTTAGGTTCCCACGTTTAAATATCCCACTTATTGTCCGTATTTATTCGCTTTTGGAGAATTGAGATACAATTGATTCATTTTATCCTGCCTAAATCCCAATGGCCGCCTATGGTTTATTGCGGTTTTAGGGTCACTTACCTGAAATCGTGCTATCAATATGATAAAAATATATTATAATGATACTCCAAAAAGGTCTAGGTTTGGGAGAGTTATAAAACCAACTCATAAACTAGATCTTTAAATAACGAGAGGGGAAATGTTGTGAACGCACCCTTGGATGGCATGCTAGTAACTAGCAACTGCTGTAATAATAGAGGCATTATTTAGTGTTGGTAGGTCAAACATATAATGACGTATTTTAGCGCGGGGAATACGATTTGCTAGAAAAATAACTTATTTTTATTAAACTGAAATATAATAATGTATAGTTCCTCCCACGCCCTAAACGTCGTAAGCTTATCGATTTAATAGTGACCTTTATATATGCATTCCATGCTCTATTTGGTAACTTTATCCAGACAGTTGACAATGCCAATCTTACAAGAAAATATCACAACCAAACATCCATTATTTATCTATTCAGGAGTAAGAGGCTGTAACTTTATAGCTTTTATAGTTGTTATGATGGTTTGGTCTTGAGTACACTATTGTTGCGGCTTCTTATATAAAGTAATGTTCGGTACGAAATCAACTTCATTTTATGATTCGATATGGTGCAATCATCTACGAAGGTTAGTACTTTTTATTTACATATGAAGTGTATTTTTTTTGTTAAAAAGGGTTCATAATCGTATATTTTAAAAAAAGGAACTTATTTAAAATCAGAATATTGACGTTTGGAATGATTTTTGTAACGTATTTTCATTTTACGTGAATATTAAGTTAAATGAACATCTAGATGGATTGAGGTCCATAACTAGCAAAGATTTGTTTCCTTACATGCTGTTAATAATTTTTTTGATACCGGTATATTATTTTTTTCTCTTTCCAAAAATAAAGGTGAGCGGTCGTCGGACCGCTGACAGAAGCTTGCTTCTTATGCACAATAGAATGACCATTTTTCGTGAATTTTTTACCATTTTTCACCCTTTTTCACCATTTTTCACCATTTTTCAAAAATTTTGACAATTTTCGACAGTTTTTGACGAATTTTGACAATTGTTGACCGTCTTTGACAATTTTTCAAAAATTTTAACATATTTGGCAATTATTGACGAGTTTTTCAAAATTTTGACAATTTTTGACAATTTTTCCAAATTTTGATATTTATTGACCATTTTTGACAATTATTGACCATTTTTGACAATTTTACAAAAATTTTAACATATTTGGCAATAATTGACGATTTTTTCAAAATTTTGACAATTTTTTCAAATTTTAATAATTATTGACCATTTTTGACAATTATTGACCATTTTTGACAATTATTGACCAATTCTGACAGTTTTGACAATTTCTGAGCATTTTTGACAGGTTCTGACAATTATTGACCATTTTTGACAATTTTTCAAAAATTTTGACAATTTTTAATAATTATAGACCATTTTTTACAGTTTTTTATAATTATTGGCCATTTTTTCAAAATTTTGACAGTTTTTGACAATTTTTGACGATTTTTCCTAATTCTTGACAATTTTTAACCATATTTAAAAATTTTTGACAATTTTTCAAAAATTTTAACAATTATTGACCATTTTTGACAGTTTTTGACGAATTTTGACAATTATTGACCGTCTTTGACAATTATTAACCATTTTTCACAATTTTTCAAAATTTTTAACATATTTGACCATTTTTTCAAAATTTTGACAATTTTTGACCATTTTTCAAAATTTTAACAATTATTGATCCTTTTGGGCCATTTTTGACAATTTTTGA
This sequence comes from Lochmaea crataegi, assembly GCA_947563755.1. Taxonomy (NCBI): domain Eukaryota; kingdom Metazoa; phylum Arthropoda; class Insecta; order Coleoptera; family Chrysomelidae; genus Lochmaea; species Lochmaea crataegi. The sequence goes on along the minus strand of OX387424.1, from coordinate 53,181,273 downwards.
CGAATATTGATTGGTTTTGACAATTATCGACCGTCTTTGACAATTATTGACCATTTTTGACAATTTTTCAAAAATTTTTGACAATTATTGACAATTTTTGAAAATATTTGGCAATTATTAACCATTTTTCCAAAATTTTGACAGTTTTTGACAATTTTTCCAAATTTTTGACCATATTTAAAAATTTTTGACAATCTTTCAAAAATTTTAACAATTATTAACCATTTTTGACAATTTTTCAAAATTTTTAACATATTTGACCATTTTTTCAAAATTTTGACAATTTTTGACCATTTTTCAAAATTTTGACAATTTTTGACCATTTTTCAAAATTTTAACAATTATTGATCCTTTTGGGCCATTTTTCAAAAATTTTAAACATTTTTCAAAATTTTTGACAATTATTGACAATTTTTGAAAACATTTGGCAATTATTAACCAATTTATCAAAATTTTAACAGTTTTTGACAATTATCGACCGTCTTTGACAAGTATTGACCATTTTTGACAATTTTTCAAAAATTTTGAACATTTTTCAAAATTTTTGACAATTATTGACAATTTTTGGAAATATTTGGCAATTATTAACCATATTTCCAAAATTTTGACAGTTTTAGACAATTTTTGATCATTTTTCCAAATTTTTGACCATATTTAAAAAATTTTGACAATTTTTCAACTTTTTCACTAGCCTTCTCAAAAGTCCTATGGCGTGCAAGCTTCAATAATATCAATGTATCGCTTTACTCGGAAATTATAATAGAAATTCAACAAAAATATTAAAATTGTAATTTTAAGCAAAACTGGATGCTACAGAAATTTATAAACTAAACATTCATTTAAGTTGCAAATACTTCATCACAATAAGTGCTCAAAATGCTGGCCATTTGTTTGTTGACAATGATACAATCTCTCTTCGAAGCTACGAATATAATAGTTGATCATTTGTGGAGTAATTCCCTGCATTTCGATACGTATGCGATCCTTTAAATCTTTCAAGTTAGTTGGTCTTTTACGCGGTCTTTCAGGTAGCCCCAGAGAAAAAAATCAAGTGGTGTCAAGTCGGGGATCTTGCCGGTCACTCAATTACACCTCTTGTATTTAAATATTGCCTAACGTCTTTTTGATAATCTGGAGGTGCGCCATCTTGTTGTAAGTATAAGTTCATATTAGGAAATAATCGATTTATTCCAGGTATAATTTCATTTTGGAGTAAATCAAGATATTTAGCACCGGTAAGCGTAGGTATCTTCAATAAAAAATGGACCGGTCAAATGGTTTTTCTCCGAACCCTCCCACACATTAACTTTTTGTGGACGCTGTTTACAAACTTCCTATAACCAGTTCGGATTTAATTTGACCAGTACCGACAATTATGTCTGTTAACAGAACCGTTCACGCAAAATGTGGCTTCAACACTGAATAGCAAAAAATCTAAGAAATTGTTTTGCATCCTAATTTTCTCTGTAACTGTTTCACAAAATTGTAATCGTCATCCTCAAACTTTATACGGATAAAAGGTATTTTTATGCTGTATATAGACTGTCTACAAATACCATAATTTCTTGCCAATACACTTGTAGATGTTTTAGGGTTTTCTTGAAGATCTAATGTGGCTAGGGTCAAATTCCGCAAAACTACCTGGAACTACCCGAAAGAGGGACTATCGTATAATTAGCCAGTTGGGCCAGAAGCTTTCGTAATTTATCGAGGAGGGCAAGGAAAATGATTGAAATGTATTTATACTATATTCATAAAGAAGAGAGAGTAATAAAAATTCAAATTTGGATAAATTTTGTACTGAGTGATTAATCACTTTTTCTTCTATTTTAAAAATTTTCTAATGAACCTCAGGTAAAAATCCTTTATTTTTATATAACTCACCCTGTTCGACCGGAGAATACAATAGAACCCAAAACCGAGAACAATAGAAGGCAAGGGATGAACTATTCTCATAGGCGCTGCAATTGGGGGAAACTTACATTTCAAGTACCGTGGTATATAGGTATTAGTAAAGAAATTAGTAAATATGTAAAAAGTTCTATGGAATTTATTAAAACAAATTACTTTATTAGAAAAAATTTATAAATTAAATAATAAAAATACATTTTAGGAATAAAAGTAATATTATATTATATATATATATAAAATCGAATTGGCGTTTTAACTATAATTAATAAGCACACCTAAAAATTAAATTAAGGCTAAACAAATGGTTGGCACGTAAAAAAAAAATGTTACGGTTGTCAATTATTACAACTACAAAAATAATTCAAATGAAATGGAGGTAGATACGTTTCTTTAAAAACAGTCAAAAAAATAGGAATGAATAAATGTAATAAAACATTAAACAGTACGTTTCTCTCAAAACAGTCAAAAATAGAATTACAAAAAAAATTGTTATTAAATAGGTACATACGTTTCTTTAAAAACAGTCAAAAATAAAATAGGTATAAATTACTCAGATTCTGAAGAACAGTTAATGGTATCATCATCACTCTCATTTTCGTTCAAAGAAATAATTAACGGTTCCACAGTTGCTTCGATTAAACAATCAAGTTTCCACATTTTTTCTTCTACTTTTAAAACATGTTGTACACATATATGCCAATTATCTGGATTTATTTTTTTAAATGATTCTTGAAAAAGCACCTCCACATCCTTTAATTTATAGGTAGTATTATTCCTTGCTACATACCCTTTCATTTGAGCCCATATTAATTCTATTGGATTAAGTTCACAATGGTCAGCTTTTTTCCATGCCGTGGTTGGTACTTTTTCAAGGTTTCTGGAATGGTAATTGGCGTTGTCCATTACTATTACTGAACCAGGAGGTATCAGGTCTAGCATTTGCTGAAAGCATTCTTCAAATATATCGCCATTCATGTCCTCGTGATAATCGCCAGTATGGTTTGACTGAAAAGAGACCAAAAGACCTCCTTTTACAAACCCTTTTTCATTGCCAATATGGGCAATTATCAAACGTTTTCCCTTTCCTGACGGCGGCTTCATCCCTGTCGACCAACCTTCCATGATTGCCTGTCGGGCACTTTTCACATTTTTGTCTTGCCAGTGTTTGCCAACAGTGTGACCTCCATTTACCCAAGTTTTATCAGGAAAATATATATTTTTGCCCTCACTTCGAAATTGCCTAATTTGCCTCAAATATTTTCTTCTCCAGCAAACTATCTCCTCACTTTCTATTAAAACCGCCTTTCGGTTATGTTTTTCCCAAGAAGAATTAATTTCTCTTAAAGTTTTCCACAATTTCGTTCTTCCAATATTTGGAAACCCACCATCTTGTTTTATTGAAGTATGAACTTTATCAACAGTGGGAATTTCCTTTCTAAAATAAAAGGAATGAACTAACCGCCCTCATGCATTTTTTTCATCCTCATCTAATTTTATTGGTTTTCTCCCAGACTTTGAGAGCGGCGATTTTAATGATTCTAATTTTCTTTTAAGTAGTATTCTATAAATAGTTGATTTTCCAAATTGGGTAAAATTAGAACACTTCGTTACCAACGTATCCACTGTCAATGTTTTAGTCTTTTTGTAGATTATCGAACACACTAAGAACTGTTTGTTTTTCTCTAAGCGTTAAATGCGCACGACTTTTATTTGTACTCGGAGTAGAAGCCATATTTTTTTACTTTCTAGATACACAAACTGCACACTCTTCAAAAGTTAAAACTATAATAACAAGCAAAGCAGATTTGTAGTCAACTTTAATATTTCGGAACCAACTCATAATACCAGGAAGAAACAAAATATGCTAATAATCTAATCTAATTCTTAAAATCCTAAAATTACATTATTACATTGCTACTTAACCCTCACTTAAACTTAATCCTCTAATTATGCACCGGAAACGATTATAATGGCATTATCTGCATACCTACGTATTATAGTGCAAAAACAGAACACGCATAATAAACAATTTCTCTATCAGGTTAAAATATAACATATATTTTTAACAGCTGTCTTTTTTCTATTTTTTTTAATTTAAATGTTGGCAAATCACCTACGCCAATGGTACGGTCGAAAAAATGGGATTTTCATCGTTTTAATACTCTCTCTTCTTTATGAATACACTTTAGTATCAGTTTTGACAACTTGTACATAAATAATGACGTGGTTGACGTTTTTAATGCCTACTACTGTTTTTGTTTAATTTTAAAAACCTACAAAGTCATATCATTTAATTTAGAAAAATGAAACGGATATTTTATAAGACATTTTGTATTGAAGTACATTGCTATTATTTTTCGAAGGAGAAATAATCGACCATTTCAAAAAATTCAAGATGGCGGCCGAACGCTAAGCGCTGGCGTCAAAAAAATTTGACATTTGCTCTAAAATATGCAGAATAACGTCTCATTCATCGTCCTAGAGTTTCATAACTTTCCCATTAGCGTAATCCATTGGTGCGAGACTTTTCAGCAACGCTGTATAATCATTGGACATTCCTACTTTTTTAATAATTTTATTCGATTTGTTCATATAATAATTTAAATTTTACACGAAGTAGCAGTACCTTCAAATTTAGAAACATATTTTTATTGTTTGTATTTTTCTAATGTGCGTATTTTTAAGTAATCTCATGTTTGTTTTTGAATACTACTTTCACGGAGTGTACTACTTTCTGATTTTTCATTATTATGATTTCAAAAAATATGTTAGGAGAAACGTTGCTGTAAAATTGAAAATCGTTTTATTTTCAGACTTTTGTCAATGTCTTACTCTTACTAAGTCTTCAAGATATTAATAGCCACGAATACACTTTCGAAGAAGAAAAACCTGATAATCAAATTTACGAAGAAGATGGCATTAGGGTAGAAGAACAGAAATTTAATCAAAGGATAGATGGATTTCCTCCACAAGCAGACATTTTTAAAAGGAGCTTTCGTTCAGTGGTAATTTGGAATTGTGTGCTTTTATGAATTTTACTATTTTTTGCCTTCATTTCCTTGTACATTCAATATTTTTCGTTCTTACTCCTTTTTCCTCCTTGGGATATCATCAAGTTTGATCCTTTTTCTACAGTGTTTTCTATAAATTTTGTATATATTTTTTCTTTTGATTCATTTAAGCCGTGTTCACACCGAAATATATCATCTGGCACTGCCACTTTCCATTAGCACGTGTCATTCTGAAAAGTTTTGCCAACTGACATACAACAGCCAAGCCGAGCACAATGAGTTACGGTCCAGAGAAAATAAAGCCAAGTGGTAAAGTTGAGTGAAGACGTGCCAAGCTGACAATATCATTGACGTCGACGAAAATGACAGCTGCAGCACCATAAGCAAGTCGACTGAATAGGTAGTCTGAATTTACAATGTGGACACAGTAAATGGCATTTGACATTGTTTTCTTGTTTTCTCATTTGGCATATCCAGATGGCATATATATCGGCTGAGTGTGTCGGTTTGGATCAAAGAAAGCCATGTGGCGAAGTTAAATGAGAATGTGCCAAATTCGCAATGTCGTTGGCTTTTAAGGTCACAGTGCACACTCAACTATTATATTGAGTCCGGACGTACCTGTATCTGAATTACAAACTCGCATACATACGAGAAACTGTTGGAAATTATTTTCAAGTTTCCTACTCCACCGCTAGAGGTCGTAGTTTACAAAAACATAATTTTTCTATATTAAATGTACCGTTATAGTAGCACAAAATCAAAATATTCGTAATAATTAGATCATTCTACGTAAGTTTGCTTCAGTACTTTTTCCTTTATCTTGTAAAATAACTGGTAGGGGTGAGTGGGAAAGCTGACTCCATAAAACTGTTATAACTTTTGTTCCGATTTATGAATTTTGACAAACTTAGTATTATTTGAAAGGGAATTCAATGCCCTTTTAAAATATTATATTGTTTCATTCCAGTCGTTTCAACGGTCGCTAGGTGGAGGTGATTGAACAATTGTTTAGTTTTCAACTTTTTTTGGGAATCCTCTAATGCGATGCTATATTTTTTAATCATTCACTTGAAAGAGGATGGAATTTCAAAAAAATAGCTTAATCCGCATCTCAATATCTATTTTCTAGGCGAAGATACGAGAAAAACTAGGTATACTAGGGGATCGAGTTTTATACTTACAATACCAATATATACCTACAGTAGGACACACCTTGTAAATATTTGGTGTCTTTATTTTATTCCCATTTATTTTTATCTCAGTAGTTTCATGAATTTTCTAGTCCTATTTTGGTTTTTCACTCTTAAAGTATATTTTATTTTTTATTGAATTGAATGCACTCTTGAAATATACAAATATACCTCTTCGGCAATGTTAAGGACAAAATTAGAGTTGAAGAGAAAATTTTTCTGTTTCATAATAAAGCACTGTGGGCATTTCAATGGGCTGCTCCTTAGAACATTCCAATGTGGGACGATTTTGAATAGAATTAATCTCAAATGACTTAAAAAATATGAGCCACATATAATAGAGTTTGGATAGATGTTGTGAAGAATAATTATTTAGGTATAATGTTAATCAACAACCCAGTATTGGCTTAGATTTCATCGTTCCTTGACCGTATTTGGATAAATATTCGATTTTTCATTGATTTTTAGGCTGGTACTGGTGTGATTCCTGTTTACAAATCGGTAAATCAAGGCCAATGTTTTTGTAATATGAGATTTCAACCAATCGATTTAGGGAAAGAGTATTATCCAAGGTATGTACAACTGCGTCAAAATTTGTAGCAAATGCTTTAATCCATCAATTTTTAATTGTTGATTTCCTGCGTATTTTCCTTGCCTTGCATAATGATTCAAACCCCTCCCAAACATGGAAAAAAATTCGACACGTTCAAGGACACAAAACTAACACCAAAATTCCCCATCTTTTTTTTAATGGCACTTCCTCTAGCCACAGCCAAACTATTTTTAACATCTTTGCTGATAAATTTGATGAAAAATTTCAAAACAAACTCAAGCTAATCCACATGAATCTGCCTCCCCCAAACTCACGTTACCTCACCAACAAGATATCGACGATATCAATTCACCTTTTTCATTCACTGAACTAACAACTGCCTTATCTTCATGTAAAAATTCCGCCGCTGGTCCAGACGACATCCCCTACATTTTTCTTAAAAATGTATTCACCTATAGTCTTACTAAACTATTAAACATTTATAACACCATTTGGTCTTCTCAATTATTCCCTACTCAATGGAATTCATCCATTATCGTTCCCGTCCTGAAACCATCTCAGCCATCTACGCTACCACAGTCCTATAGACTGATTTCCCTCACATGCACTACATGGAAATTACTGGAAAAGATGATAAACAGACGACTCATGTGGTTTATCGAAAAACACCAAATCTTCCCAAATGAACAATCTGGCTTCCATCGTCACCGATCCACAAGAGATAGCCTCGCAGTCTTACAATCCCACATTGCCGATGCTATAAATCGTAAACAAGAGGTGTTATCCGCTGTCTTTGACATTGAAGCCGCATTTGACACCTTACCAAGACAGACGATTATTGATAAACTTTCATTTTATGGCCTTATTGGCAACATTTTCTCATTTATCCGACACTTTCTTAGTAATAGATCCTTTAGGGTCTCAGTAAATAGCTGCCTATCATTAACTCATGTCGAACAAGACGGCGTTCCCCAGGGCTCTATTCTTAGCCCCACATTATTCAATCTAGCTATTAGTCATTTAGGTAATTTTTTTCCGTTCCATGTCAAATATTCTGAATAAGCAGACGGTGTCACGGTGTCTCGACACCTACTACATGTCCAATCCTCCAATCTGCTGTAAACCTATTACATAGCAGAATATCTTCACTTGGCCTTTCCCTCTCCCCTACAAAATCCAAGCTCATAAGATTCAACAGAAAAGCCCCATCCCCTTACTCTTAAATTTTAGTGAACAACCTCCCTCTCCCAGTCGTCGAATACTGCAAAATTCTTGGTGTGATATTCGACTCCCGACTTACTTGGAATCACCATATCAGAGAAACCAGAGGACACTACCTAAAACTCTTGAATATCATCAAAACACTCTCTCACTATCAATGCGGAGCTAGCGAATATTCCCTCCTAAAAGTATACAGAGCTCTCATTCGATCCAAGCTCGATTATGGCAGTATTGCATATATGTCAGCATCCAAAAACGTCCAGAATATCCTCAACCCCGTACACAATACTGCTATCCGACTTTGTTCAGGAGCATTTCGCTCTAGTACCGCCGAGATCCTTGGGATTGAAGCCAATGAACCCCCCCCCTTTTGGCTCAGACGTCAATATCTTCTCCTTTCTTATGCTTCCTCGACCTCCTGCAACCCCTCTAATCCAGTTACCTCTTTAATAACCAGAATTTCTCCCATTCCTTGGTCCCCACCAGCCAACTCGCGCATACTTACCATTAATCCCTCACACTCAATTATTCATAACCAGCCCTGTTCCCATCCCACACAACTCACCCTGGACCAATATACTCCCAAGATGTAATATCTCCCTCACCAAGTTCAGCAAGGAAGAAACCAGTCATGAACTCATAAGGAAATCCTTCCTAGAAATCCTAAAATCAAAGAAATACGACCGGATCCTCTTCACTGACGCCTCCAAAAACATGACTGGTATTGGATGTGCTGTTACCTCTACGCAATCTGCCGTGGGATCCTACCAAATCCCAGCCTCTTGTAGCATTCACACCGGAGAACTATTCATTATTATATAAGCCTTTAATTTCTGCGTAACCCCCCATCAACAAGTTGCTATTTGCACGGACTCTCTTTCATCTATTCAATCAATCAACAACTTATTCACAAATCATCCCCTCGTTCAACGCATCCACGATACCTATCAAACCCTTATTCAACTTGATATATCCATCACCATTATATGGATTCCCTCACATATTGGTATAACTGGTAATGAATACGCCGATTGCCTTGCCAAAGAAGCTGCTTCATCCACCACTACATCTACTATTCTGCAAATTTTTAGTGACCTAAAATTCGCTTTGAAAAAACTGATACGGAAAAAATGGCAAAACCAGTGAAACCATTCCGAAACATATTTAAAGAAAATACATCCGACCGTTGAACAGTTTGACATCCCCGATCTTCGAAGAAACATGAAGGTCGTCGCAAGAAGACTGCGTATTGGTCATACCCGTTTCACTCATGGCCACCTTGTAACCTCTTCCTCCCTGCCAAGCTGCCAAAACTGCCAATCTTCAATTGACATTCAACACATTCTCGTAGATTACCCCTTCTATACCAAAAGACGTCAGCAGGTTGGAATGAAAACCAACATTTAGGATATCCTAATTAGTGCACACCAAATCACCATCGCCACCCAGTTTCTAAAAGAAGAAAACCTTCCTAATAAAATTTAAAGACTTTTCATTATTGTTTGTAATTATTTTCACAATGTTAAATTTATAATCTATTGTAATTCACTGTACCTCGTGCTAATGGCCATAGCTGTCTCAAGCACGTTGAATCGAATAAAAAAATTACTTTTACACTGAAAAGTACTTAAATTTCATAAAGAATTATAAAATATTATAATTCTAATTAATTTTTAGATACCTTCAAACTGGTATATGCCAACCAAATTCCTGCGACAAATTTTACCAGTGCGTCGAAAAAAAGTATAAAATAAAAGTGTTAAGAAAAAGAGAAGGCAAAGATGGCGACGAAACAATTTATTCGAATCTACCAAAACCTTTACGAGATTTCTGGGTGGCAGAAATAATTTCTGTTGGAGTAGCTTGCGAATGTGTAATTGATGTATCATTTAATGATAATGAGTAATAATGTTAAAACAAATTATTGTATCCTAAATAAAATATTTATCTCATGAGTTTTATGACATTTTTTAAGATATCTCACCTTAGCTAACACTTGTTGATGGACTAATACCGAATCTAAGGCTTTGGTTCCTTGTAGTCTCCTACTCCAGAAAACTTTGTATCTTTCAACAGGTAAATCCGATACTGGTGGTGACCATCTCATTACCGCAGTCAAACTTCCATTCGTTCTGACCAGAGGACTAACTGTTACATTTTGAGGAGCCTTTGGTGGTTTGGGACCTTTAATGGATTAAACAAGATCATTTTAATAATTATATAATACTAAAGAAATTATTTAACATGTCTTAAGTTAAATAAATAACGAATCAATGTTTTAGTAAGTGAGTTACTTGCTGATACACTGAAGGGCAACGAATCCTCTGAGTATCCTCTAGTTCCGTTTTCATTCACAGCAGCTACCCTGAACTGATACCATCTTCCTGGTTTTACAAAATGTTTCAACAGACGATTCTTCTTAAATGATTTTGAACAGGGAAACCAATCAGTAAGAATGTTTGAGTTGAACTGCTTTCCGGGATTGTGTCGTTCTTCGATGAGGTAGAGTAAATTTTCGGGTTCTATATTTTGATCTAAGCTGGACCATTCAATGTGTACTGTACGTTTTCGGCGACCTTCTAGTATTTTTGGTTGTTGTGGGGTACTTGGCAAACCTAAAATCAAAAGATTACTGGTAGTATCAGGATTAACTGAAGCTGTTTTGTGTGTCAAAGAAAAAAAAAAGGTGAGCGGTCGTCGGACCGGAATGGAATGGAATGACCATTTTTCGTGAATTTTTCACCATTTTTGACAGTTTTTGACGAATTTTGACAATTATTTACCGTCTTTGACAATTATTGACCATTGTTGACAATTTTTCAAAAATTTCAACATATTTGGCAATTATTGACCATATTTTCAAAATTTTGACAATTTTTTCAAATTTTAACAATTATTGACCATTTTTAACAATTATTGACCAATTTTGACAATTATTGATCATTTTTGGCAATTTTTCGAAAATTCTGACCATTTTAGACCATTTTTCCAAATTTTAACAATTATTGACCATTTTTAACAATTATTGACCATTTTTAACAATTATTGACCAATTTTGACAATTATTGATCATTTTTGGCAATTTTTCGAAAATTCTGACCATTTTAGACCATTTTTCCAAATTTTAACAATTATTGACCATTTTTGACAATTATTGACCATTTTTTACAATTTTGTCAAAAATTTTGATCATTTTCCAAAAATTTTTACAATTTTCAATAATTATTGACCATTTTGACAGTTTTTTATAATTATTGACCATTTTTTAAAAATTTTGACAATTTTTCGAAAAATTTGACCATTTATCAAAAATGTTGACAATTTTTGGCAATTATTGACCATTTTTCCAAATTTTTGACAATTTTTGACGATTTTTCCAAATTCTTGACAATTTTTGACCATATTAAAAAATGTTTGACAATTTTTCAAAAATTTTAACAATTATTGACAGTTTTTGACGAATTTTGACAATTATTGAACGTATTTGACAATTATTGACCATTTTTGACAGTTGACAATTGACAATAAAGTGGCCGTTAGTGAATTCTACCAGTTGCTTGGAGATATATATGACAAGTATAAATTAACTCCTGACAAAATATATAATTGTGACGAAACTGGTATGTCTGTTGTATCTAAAACTAAGAGAAAAATAATGGCTATGAAAGGACGAAAACAAGAAGGCTCGTTATCATCTGCAAAACGAGGCCAGACTATTACAGTAGAAATATGTTTTAACGCTACTGGAACAAGGAATGAAACCAGAATTGTTAGATTACGCACCACCAGGTACTCAGGGTGTTTGAACTGCTCGAGGCTGGATGTCTACTGAAATATTTTTGACTTGGTTCAAAAAGTTCATCAGATTTTTCGGAGCTATAATCATGTGTTGCTGCTTCTGGATTGACATATAAGTCACACTAAAAATTTTGGCACGTAAAAATGGAGTTATTATACTCAGCTTTGCTCCTCACTGCACACATAAAATGCAGCCAGGAGATGTTGCATTTATGAGGCAACTCAGTACATATTATGACCTGGGGCCTGGGGGAGATCACACCCAGTGCGAGTTTCAGGTAAGTGAAAAATTTAGAAATGCATACATTTAGGCTTCAATGTCGACAGCAATTACCGCATTTAGAAAATAATTTTACGGATGTCGATTTCATATCTGCTGCAACTACTCATATACAAAATATTGAAAACTCGTCGAGTGTAGAACCACAAAGAGTTACAGAAGTCGAAGGTAGTTCCATCTGTGTCTTCAACCACAGTAGTCACGACTGTATCTTCAACGGCCACAGCATCCCATCCTGAAGCAGTTACAACAGAATCATACACTCCAGTTAGAATAGCTTTTATCACCAAATGTAACGAGCAAGTCACACCTGCTCTCCAACCTGAATCTGGATGTTCTTTTGCTTCTGAATCTCCCAAAAGTGCAATGTTTCGCGATCTTACATCTAGCTTTGAAAATGGATCCCATGGTGATATTTTGCCAATCCCTTCAGTCCAACGAACTGAAAAGGGGAGGCAATACCGGAGAGGAAAAACATCTGTCATTTCTTCAACTCCTTATAAAAATGAGCTAGAGCATTTGAAAAAAACTAAGGAGAGTATCTAATCCTAATGATCCTCGCCAAAAAAAATGCTAAGGAGAAAGGAAGACTCAAGTTGCAGCCAAAATGAAAAATAACGATGATGAAGATACAATTTGTCTCTATTGGAATAATGAAAACCATACTTTTCTGGAATCATCCGAAGGTTGTGTGAGGATGATGGGGCAAGATGGTTTTTCGCAAGTTCCAAATTGTAGTTAGAATAATAAGACATCATATCATAAATAAATAAGAATAATAAACGTAATAATTATACTGTATTTTTTGTATTTTCCTTGGATACACCATCATGCCCCCCCCCTAAACCCTAGGTAACAAAAAGTGCTGGGGAATCAATCTAATAAATCTTTATATATCGTATATAATTTTACTGTACGTGTGTATGTCACTGAACTCCTCCTAAACGGCTGGACCGATTTTGATGAAATTTTTTGTGTGTGTTCAAGTGGATTCGAGAATGGTTTAGATTCACAATTGGTCCCGGTAGGTGGCCTTGCAATCGAGTTCATAATGAACAACTCCTAAATGTAGAGGCCGATTTTGATAAAATTTTGTGTAAGTAACTGGCTGGTTTAGATTCACAATTAGTCCCAGTAGGTTGCGCTGCAATCGGGTTCATAATGAACTTTTCCTAAACGGTTGGTTCGATTTTTATGAAATTTTGTGTGTTTGAGTAAGTAACTGGATGGTATAGACTCACAACTAGTCCCAGTAGGTGGCGCTTTAAGTTTCCATAGGGCCGAAAAACGCTCTTCTATTTTCAGCTCTGCGGTTATGAACTAACCTCTTACTCTTCACTTTCGGATGACCCTGTACAAAAAATATCATAGATACGATTCTCCTGATTGCTGCAATAGGGTTCATACTGAACTTCTCCTAAACGGTTGGTCCGATTTTGTCGACATTTTGCATAGGCGCTTTTTGGTGCGATCATTTCAAAAAACGGGCCAAATTCAAAAAATGGTATTTTTCGGCTCTTTAATATGCGTATTTTTGAAGCTTGCTTCTTATTGCACTACATAGGACTTTTGAGAAGGCTAGTGAACTCGTAAAACGTGTGATGTTACGAAAAGGCGTTCGTCACGCGATAACTCATTCAAGCGACTGTGCGCAATCTCTCTTGCCGCACTGAGCTCGAACCTATAGGTGTGAAAAATTGTAAAAAATGGTCAAAAATTGTCAAAATTTTGAAAAAATGGTTAATAATTACCAAAAATTTGGAAAAATTATCAAAAATTGTCAAAAACTTTAAAAATTTTGGAAAAATGGTTAATAATTGCCAAATATTTTCAAAAATGGTCAAAAACTGTCAAAGACGGTCAATAATTGTCAAAACCAATAAAAATTCGTCAAAAATTGTCAAAAATGGTCAAAAAAAATCAATAAATGTTAAAATTTTGAAAAATGGTAAAAATTTTGAAAAAATGTTCAATAATTGCCAAATATGTTAAAATTTTTGGAAAATTGTCAAAAATGGTCAATAATTGTCAAAGACGGTCAATAACTGTCATAAACTGTCAAAAATGGTCAATAATTGTTAAAATTTTTGAAAAATTGTCAAAAATTTTTAAATATTGTCAAAAACTGTCAAAATTTTGAAAAAATAGTTAATGATTGCCAAATATTTTCAAAAATTGTCAAAAATTTGGAAAAACGGTCTTACTGACCATTTTTCCAAATTTTTGAAAAATGAACAAATTTTTCGAAAAATTGCCAAAAATTGTCAAAATTTTGAAAAAATGGTCAATAATTATAAAAAACTGTCAATAATTATTAAAAATTGTCATAATTTTTGAAAAATGGTCAAAATTTCTGAAAAATTGTCAATAATTGTAAGAACCTGTCAAAAATGCTCAAAAATTGTCAAAAATGGTCAATAATTGTTAAAATTTGGAAAAATGGTCTAAAATGGTCAAAATTTTTGAAAAATTGTCAAAAATAGTCAATAATTGTCAAAGACGGTCAATAATTGTCAAAATTCGTCAAAAATGGTAAAAAATTGTCAAAATTTTTGGAAAATGGTGAAAAACTCACGAAAAATGGTCATTCTATTGTGCATAAGAAGCAAGCTTCTGTCGGCGGTCCGACGACCGCTCACCTTTTTTTTATATAAATAACGTTCGAAAATCACTCCTCTATTTTCACATCTTCGCAATATGACGATAACTTTCGAAAGTTTAGAAACAAGAAACGTCAATGTATACCCTCAAGGAAACATCATTGAAGACGTTACCGATGAAGTGTCCATAGGGCCGAAAAACGCTCGTCTATTTTCAGGTCTGCGGTTATGAACTAACCTCTTACTCTTCACTTTCGGATGACGATGTACACATTTCTCCTGATTGCTGCAATCGGGTTCATAATGAACAGCTCCCAAACGGTTGGTCCCATTTTGATGAAATTTTGCGTGTTTGAGTAAGTAACTGGATGGTTTAGACTCACAATTAGTTCCAGTAGGTGGCGCTGCAATCGTGTTAATACTGAACTTCTCCTAAACGGTTGGTCCGATTTTGTTGACTTTTTGCAAAGGAGTTTTTTTGGTACGATAATTTCAAAAAAACGCGTCAAATTCTCACCAAAAAATATGTTTGTCCGAAAAATGGAAGAAAAAAAATCAGGAAAGTCTAATTTTCAGGAAATATATTCCTTCTATCAAAAAGTGGTTAGCACATGACAACGTCTGTCGGGTCCGCTAGTATAATATAAATACTCTAGCACCTAAAATATAACTTTTCAACGAAAATACGGATTGAAACAGAAAAGAATAACGGACAATAGGAGTCAAAATTCAGCCAGATAAGGACAAATGAAGACTGGAGAGTAGCAATATTAAATATCAAAGGAAGGTAAAAACAGGTGGAAAATAGGAATAATAGTCTGGAAAGTGAAGTAACAGAAAGGTTGTTCCCTCTATGAATATAAGATAAATTGATTTGTTATTAAATTCTTTTGGGTACATTTTTCCACCAAGTAAACTCAATTATACCAACCTCTTAAGTGAAGGTGAAATGTGGCTTCGTAGCATTTTTTATTTACTTTGTAGGTATTTTATTTTATTTTCCCGATATGGTTATGAAACAAGCTTTTTTATGATTTATATACAAATTAATTCAATTCTTGCAGCATATTTGAATGATACAAACTAAGTTATTTTTATCTGAATCTGAATCAAGAATGCAGATTAATCCAGTAGTAATGATATCGGTTGCGTATTATAATAATAATAATATATAGTTTATTACAAAAAAAATGGGAATTAAAATAATCAAGTAATAAATAATAAGCAATAAACAAGAAAAAGACACAAAAGTATTTAAAATAATTGTTTGTGGTAAATAGTACGAAATAAAATCCAATCAATGACATTTATCACTACATAAACAACATTTTTTTAAACTATTACATGAAAACTTATTTCCTAGTTAAAAGCTACAAATATATACATACATTTGAATAAGATATATATAAAACAAAAAATATATATATAAACAAATGGTACTCGTATTACAAGCATAAGAAAACTGGCAAATCTTAACACCTGGTCATATAAACTATAAATTTATTATGTTATAGCCGTTTCGTGCTTCCATTCTCAGTAAATTGAAATAAACTTTAACCCACTTAAATATATTTAAATATTTTCTTTGATAAATTCAGGACCGATATAAGCTATTTAGACTTTTGCAGTAAAACGATCTAAGAGCTCGTCTATAACAGATATAATATACATGTTTATTATCTTATTTTTCCTGCTGTCACCTGCAGTCGCTGAAATCAGGATATGAATATTATTAGCACCAGCTTCACGAACAAAAATAAATGTAATTTATTGTATTTATTTATATTACTTCATTAACACGTGTTTATAAATAAAGAAATCATGAGTCAGAAATCATCAAATAACAATTTCCTGTCCCCTGTGCTTTCTTGACTTCTTCAACCTTCTTAGAAGAAGTTATTGCTCTGCATTTTTGAGCAGAGGCAAGAATGTCTGCATAATAATATAGTCTGGACTTTATTCTGGATGCAAAACTAATCTGTAATCCACCCCTGTAAGCTGAAAATTGGAATAGCGAAGCCGTCAGGATTCGAACTCTGGACTCGCTCGTAGATCAAATCTCACTTCTAATATAAGTGTAAATTGAAAACTCAAGTATATTATTGAGTCTTTGAATTTTTAGATCAAGAAAATTGATTAAGTTATATTCTTCAACTTCTAATGTTAATTTAAATTTTGGAAGTAAATTATTAATATGATTGAAAATTACCTACAAAACAAGCTAATATGTCATCTACTTTATAGATGTGACAGATGAATTTTTTTGTGAATTATTAAAAAAAAGAAGAATTGTATAGATATGACAGATGATGAAGGTTTTTGTCAATTTAAAAAAAAAGAAGATAAAGTCAATTCCAAATGTTAACGCATGTCAAAATTTAGGATAAGCCAATTGAAAAATTTAAATTGGAAAAGAAGGGTTATATCAAAAAAATTGAAGGGCGTTGCGATATAAATAAAATGGAATTTAAAAAAAATATATTATTATTAGAAAAGTCAAAAAAATTTTTAAAAAAAAGTAAAAATGAAATGAAATGAACTGAAATTAAAAATAATGAGATGGGATTGATGCAGAACAGAACATGGTAGAATCACATGTGGACTTAAAGAGCTTCATAGTATGATGATTTAAAATTGTAACAAGAATAAGAAATGACCGAGGGAAGTAACTGTATAGCCTCCAGGAAGTAACTTTCAATTTATTCAAATTAGGAAAAACTCTAGAGTTATCTAAATCCACAAAGTAAGGGTCCAAACAGTGAATTCATAAAAAACTGCTCACTCAGTCCTGAAATTGAATTCCAGACTCCTCCACTAATCTTCTTTGGATCCCCCTGTTATTTTATACAAATCTTTGATGATATTGGTTCGTGTTAAATTTCATAAACACGATAAACATTATTCGCGTAAAAAAAGTAAATTGCAATAACACTGATATCCTATAAGTAATAACAAAACTTATTTTTAAACTCGCTCAAAATACGATTTAATGATTTCCGATTTCAATTTTTTGCGTTTGTTTTGACCAACCAAACTTACCATTGAATATAATAACCTACAGTAGAAACGGTGAAGCTTTTCCATCACGTGATCCAATCTACGATTTATGCAACACATATTTTCTACATTCTATCTTCTTCTATTAATATAAATCAAACATAACAACGTTCGATCGATTGTCTTCTACACAAGACCAACTACAAGACATACGTAATAGTTTCTTTAAATTTGCAGTAGTAATCGTAAAAAGAGACAACGATATAATTGACGTAACGTGAATAACTGATCGTACTAAAAGTTGAATTTGACACTACCGCATTTGAGGTTAGTTTACTGTCTTGTTTTCAGCGATTTTTTGGATTCAAAGTGTGTCAATTGTTAAAATCAGTTCTTGTGAGAACTAATTTCACTTTTTATTCCATTTAACATTGGTAAGTACTAATTTATTACATTAACAACTTGTAAACTTTTGACATTTCATAACACCTAAAATGCCGTGAGACGGGAATATTACAATGCTTATTTTACTACTTATTGGTGGTAAATAGTATTTATAATTCTCTACAATTTGTAAATCTCTGCAGAATTTTCAAATTTGCATGAATCAAGTGTCTGATTGTACTTGTAACGGTATATTAACCAACAGTTATTATCAGAAAATGCTTGGAAAGTGGCTTAATTCACGAGGACAGGAGTTTGTTATGAACTTGATTGAATATTTTGAGATGGAAAAAAACAACGACGGACTCTTTCAACCTATTTTATCTGTTCAGGAGGTATTATACTAAAGTTAACATCTATTTAAGGACATTTCTATTTAATATTATATTTCAGAGAGTGGCAACTGCATTGAAAATATCTGTGAAAACGTTATGTTCCCTTAAAAAAAGTAAGGAAAATATTCCAACTTTCCCAACGTCACTGAGTCAAAGACCTCGATTAAAACTAAAAACAGAGGATTTACCCGAGGGAACCAAAATGGCAGTACGGAATACCTTATATAATATGTATGAACAAAGTAAGTAAACAAAAATGTGAAACAATAATACAAGAACATGGGAGTTCTTAAGCCTTACATTACAGTCAACTTACACTTTAAATAAAAGAGAAGTGAAATCATAGTACCTTAATAATTAAGATTACACATCCTAGTGCATGTAGTATTATCCATACAGTAAGATTTTTCACCATCAGCTTATAGTGTGGTACATGAAAATCTTAGAAAACTAGTAGGTAATTTAACGTATGTTCGATTAAGTATAGAAGTTATGAGTAATGAAAGTTTTAGAATACAGAAAGTTGTGCATATTTTTAATTTGAATGTGATAAAATATAGCTTCTACATGTGCTGATTTCTAAGTCGAGTACTGTCCATAAATGTTTACCAATTTGAATGGTCTGAGTGTAGATTGTGTTTTTCATAATTTAGTTTTCTAATTTGAATTTTTTGATGTCACATACGAAGTTGTTCTATACATTATTTGGTACAAATAATAAAAAAATCTGAATATCAAAAATTTGTGTTCAAGTTTAGTATGAAGTAAATATAAAAAAATCTTTTTTTTTTGTTTGAGATAATGATAATTTCAACTTTTTTATTTTTTTATGGAAACATGTTACTGTTAAAACCATAAATGATGAACTAAAAAATAAGGAAATTCTTTTTATTGGAAATACCTCTTTATTGGTATTATTGAAACATTTGGGATTTAAATATAAAAAGGAAGACAACAGAAGAGCATTAATAGAACGAACAAATATTGCTAGCCATAGAGCATGCTTCCTTCGAAAATATAGAGAAAATAGTGATAGTGTTTTTTCCAGACAAATTATATTTTTAGATGAAACATGGATATATGCAAAAGGAACCAAATTAAGTTCTTGGCAGGACAGTAATGTTAAAAGTGTACGTAAACCAGGAGGTTATGACGGTAAACGTTTTATTATTGTTCACGCTGGTTCATCCAAAGGATTCGTGGAAGATGCCAGTTTAGTGTTTTCCTCTAAATCATCGCCGTCAGATTACCACGGTGAAATATTTACAAAGTGGGTTACGACACAGTTAATTCCGAATTTAGAAGAACCGTCGTTAGTGGTAATGGACAATGCGCCTTATCATAGTTAGTATACTAGCAGAAAAGCAACCTTCCACTTCGTCAAAAAAGATGATATTATCACTTGGTTAAAAGCCAACAATGTTGACTTTAATGAAAACCTCTCAAGACCTGAACTATTACAAATTGCTAAAATGAACCGGAAAGAAAATGTATATGTTGTTGATGAATTGTTCCGAAAACATGGTCATGAAGTCTTAAGGCTACCGCCCTACCATTGCGAATTCAATGCCATTGAGCTTATTTGGGCCCACTGCAAAACATATTATAATAAGTATATTGGCAGAGACGGATACGGCGATGAAAGGGTCTTGAGTATGTGGAAAGAAGCATTGGAAAATTGTAGTGCAAATGTTTGGGATAATTGTGTTAGGCATACCGAAAAAATAATCGAAGACTGGTTTACTCGAGAACGAAATTTGGTGAACATACATATTGAACCAGTGATAATAAATACTGGTGAAGACAGCTCAGATTCCGAAATGGATGAACTATTAAGCAATATTTGTCATATATGATGTGTTTTTTCGTTTCTAGTACCTATATGTGTTTACATTTTATTTTTGATGTCTTTTGCGGATATATCTGTTTTTTACTTTTAATATGAGGGATTCCATTTGATGTGTTGCCCTGATGATGGTAATATATTTATCGAAACGTCCACCTTCAAGCTGTGTGGGAATCTTCTATTTACAATCTATGGCCCATCCAAAAAAACTAATATAATCAGTTTAGAAAGTGTAATTTTAAAAGTTTTAGAGGACACCCTGTCAGTAGACTAAACATTACGTCAGTTTCATGAACTTCATAAATTGTATGTACTTATATAAAATACAAGACATCCTACAAAAAATCAGCTCTCCACTAATAAGCCAGCATGGTTAATATTAATTTTGGATTTTGTAACTTATTCACCCAGTATATCGATAGTTTTAATAAATATGTCAATGTTAACCATATGAATGAAATAAATATATTTAAAAAAGTTAAATTTCTTGTTTAATTACCAATTCATAAAAGGCCGACCTTTGTAATATTAGTCATAACGATTATTCCTATTGAGTTGACAAAAGTTTTGATTTAATTAATATGAACAATATTGCTGACGTAACAGTCACGTGATGGAAAAGCTTCACCGTTTCTACTGTAGATATTATAGGTACGTGCAAAAGTCTTTATAAGATATAATCATCACATTAATCTATTGTGGGTCACTTTGCTATAACTTGAATTGGGAGGAGAAATAATTTTTTATGTTATAAATAATTCTTGAACTTAAACAAAAATTCATCGATATTCTTGAGAGCTTAGTGCTATCGAACGTTTAAACAAAAAACTCGTGGAAAAACTACGTAATACAGGTTCTGGAATAGTAAAAATACATTTATTGTTGTGGCGTGTGATGGCATAATTAAAGGCCAGTCCACTTCTGTAAAAACAACATTAAAATGTTAATAAATAATTTTTGTTGATTGTTGGTGGTCCTATTAAGATTCAACAGAGAAGCGCGTCTGAAAAACTGGGCCATAATTCCAATCGATCTAAACCTGTTTCATTAGCTTGTTAAGAATCAATCAGATATAGGGATCCAGGGCAATGCAATTTTTTTGGTCATCACATCTACATTAATCACTCTATTACAGGGTGCGATGAAATTCGCATTTGACACAAAATAAAAAAATGTACTTTATGCAAATAGTATCCAGTAACAAGTGAAATTAGTGAATTGTTATATATTTCTGCCGTTTTCGCAAGAGCTATTTAAAGTGTTTGATTCATTTATAATTTTTAAGTTAAAAGAATCTATAATAACGATAGAAAATTCAGGAATAGTATATTGTGTGGCAAGGGATAAAATAATCAAACAAATTACATCGTGTTTCATTTTTCATACATACTTTCTATTGAAACAATTTTGTATTTCCTTTTTTTGTGATTTCCAATTTAATTGGATTCTGATTCAATTTCCCAAACAACAAATTTGTAATAACAAATATTAAATACCTCTTTATTGATTTTTCAGGCGATAAGTTATTTGACATTTTATCTGTCAATAGTGTCAAATGCCGTCGTGTGTTTGATTGATTTCTGGGATTTTTTTAATGATCAATAATTAAAACGTCGAAAAAGTTGCCCTTTTAACTGTAACTTTTGGTTAAATTGCCTCATTGGTGTCTTTCCACAAAATGTTACAAGAAAGCTAGAGTGAACTTTTATGTTTTGAGTGGTTTTAAGGTTATATGGCTTACAGCTGGCATAAATTTGACAGCGAATGTCACAAAATGCGCATGTTTCAATACGATCTCGGTTTTCATGTCGTATTTTGATTTTTCGATCTCGATAGGATCCCAAAAAAGCAGTATCGACCTTGAAACTCAATTCGATTTCAATACATGTTTTCATGAGGTTTTTAATACGGAAAGTATATTCAATTCGAATTGAATTCTGCATGAAAACGTAGTAATTGATAATTATTTCGATATTGACATATCATTGTCAGAATGACAGAAGTTACATTTGGTGTGATGCCTATCTGATGTTGAATATTTGGCTAGACCAAATACTGACCTATCTTGAGATTGACTTAATATATTATGAATAGAAACAATTAAAAACATACAACCTACAAGATAACTCTAAACTCATTTCATTTGGTGTTACCAATATGTTCTCAAAAATTCCTCCAAAAGAGCGCGCTACACTTGTGAGAAAATTACTAGAGGATAAAAATATTATTCCAGAAATAATATCAGATATACTGAATTTGTTTGATGTATGTATTAATCAGAACTATTTAACTTTCGACAATAAGGTATATACTCAAAATGAAGGTTATCAATGGGAAGCCCTATATCACCAATTTTGGAAAACATTTTTATGGACAGTTTAGACAGAAAAAACTTTGAATGTAACATTTAAAAAAAATTATTTTGGTATAGGTATGTAGATGACATATTAGCTTGTTTTGTACGTAGTGAACGACAATTAGATATATTTTTCAATCATATTAATAATTTACATCCAAAAATTAAATTTACATTAGAAATGGAAAAATATAACTCTATTAATTTTGATTTAAAACTTCAAAGAGTCATTACTCGATTTTTCAATTTACAGAAAACCAACACATACTGATGTGACTATACCATATAGTTCCAAACATCCCAAGTCACATAAATTAGCAGCATACAATTAAAGAAATAGCCACATCCAACGATTATCCATTGCATGAAATAAATAAATAAATTAATAAAAAAAGAGAAAAAAGTGGCATTGCAACTATTATTTTCTGGAAAAACTAAAGAAATACAAAATTACAAAACCATCACATATGCTGGTAATATTTCTAATAATATTTCAAAGATAATATCTTTAGCAACAAATACAACAATTTCTTTTAAAACGGAAATGTAACTAAAATATTGTTAAATGTAAAAACAAAAATATCACCATTAAAAAAATCCAATAATTAATGCTGGAGTTGAAGGAAACATAATAGCAGATGAATTGAAGCAGAGAGGAGATGAAACACCCTTTGGGAACCGCAACCTTAATTAGAAGAAGACTTTCCTTAGGAACTGAATATGAGAAGGGGCACAATAGTTCTTCTACATGTCCCCCCATTATATACATACATACATATACTGATGATGATATTATACCAAAACCAGCATATGAAGATAATTTATAGTTTGGTTTTGGTTTAGCTTTCTATGGAGTTTTTTTCAGATGTGAGCCACATGTTTGATCCTTTGAATGAATTTCCGATCGTTATTTCTCTTATAGACTATAATATTTCCTGTCCATCCATCGAAGATTATTTGACGCAACCAATAATCTGTGGTACCCCGTACAAGCTTTAAATATAAATATGCATACATGACGGTGGATTATAATCTTTAAAGAACATAAAAATTATATTAAACTGGGTATTTTTCATTATCAATGTTGATGGTCGATTTGACTACAAAGCGTAATATTGTGTTTATCGAGTATAATCTTATTATTAGTATAGTGTCGTAAATTTTTATTAATTGCTTGATGATTATCGAAAGACTATATTTCGGAATATACAACCTGTTCGGAAGGCTTCATTATAGCAAATAAAATATTATTGGCTCATTATAATATTGATCACTTTAATAAAATCTACCGATAATTGAACGGGTTTTTTTTCTATACTATATAATTAATTGTTCCACGGTAGACTGGAATAATCTAAGAAGAATCGGTTATCGAATAATCAGATATAGGGGTATAATCTGTAACTAATCCTTTAAAATTTAGAGGCCTCTTAAGAATAAGTTTTTAACGGGCTTCTGAAAATGTTTAGTTGTAATGCTATTCTGCGGGTATACATTTTAGAGGACTGAAAAAATTATTTATTTTAAAATTTTGAGTAGAGTATCTGGCAACAGTGCTTAAGGAGCTATTTGACATTTAATAGCTAAGAAGAGGAAATTAATGAAGATAGAAGAATAACATTTGTATCTAGCCAGCATGAACTGTTTTTGGTTTCTTGCCAGCTTCTAGTCAGTTGTGAAATTAATTATTATAAGTAGTTGTAAAAATAGAAAAATGTCATGGGTGTCGAGAAGGACAAAAAAAACAAAAGCAATACTTTTAGAAGCCTTTTAGAAGAGAAAAAGCTAGCAATCTATGGCACCCAAACACCTCGGAAAGTTATACTTTTGTAAAAAATTATCTATTACCTTACTTCTTTTGTTTTCGGTGTTTGGAAATACTATCCTGTTAGGTAATAGATGATTATAAATAACATTAGTAACTTCATTATTACATCTGCTCATAGTCGGTTGACTCATAGCAAAAATATGACCAAGTCCAGAACTTAATTGATATTCCCCCGAACCATACAAGTAGAGACTGGCAAGAATTTTTAAATGTATCGGTATGGCAGTAATTATGTGTCCTTCTTGTAGATTAGGGTGGGCCGAAAAATCCGCGGTATTATTCGAAAAATAGAAGTGCATATTGGCAAACCGGTTCATTGGAGTCCATACCAATGAACTACCACTAAGGCACATTTTACAAGAGTTGGATGGCAGTACCAAAGGACCTTATTATTTCCCGATACTTCGTAAGGATTGCGAAAAAAGGACAGTGGTAAAATTTGAAGCTATTACCACACAACTTCCGGAACTTACAAGACAGATTTAAGCACGGACCAACAATTTTTATATCAAATTTGTTCAGCTATTAGTATTGGAATTATTCCGGATAACTTGGCAAATGAAAATCCGGGTAAAATGAGCCATGTTCGTTGGCTCACCACAGCTAATAAGCTTCTACGATTATATGTAGCTACTGAAAATCCATCTGATAGGTAATCTTAAATATATTACCACGTTGTTTTAAAGGTTTATGCCCCAATGTGGTTTCAAATTAAGACAAAACCACAGCTACATTATGGGGCAATTCACTTTTGGCACGCAATTGAAGCATCTAGAGAGTTGCCAACTAATATCAAAAAGATTTTTGAAAGAGTAGTGTCAACTGAAGCTTATTTTTTACACCCGGAAAATTTATTATTAGCAATGATGTTTGATCCCCGTGACTTCGTGAGAGAATTGGCAATTCGTACGATATTAAAAGCTTGAACGTGTTTGATTTTTCAAGCTACCTAAACTTAATTTTGAAGCTGATGATTACATTAATCTTATTGAGTGGCAAAAATGTACCATTACAGAGCCGCCATTGGTAATAAAACTTTCAGATAATTGCTTGCAACAGCCTATTAAATAGAAAGGAACAATTATCATTGACTCATCTCCATGTCATACGCAAGCGGTAGAAATATGCGTCAAAATTGTAACAGAGCCGTCGTTGAAAGTTTGTGGTGAATCATCAAGAGATGGGTATATCAGAGCCAAATTGGAGGCAAAAAAAATATTGCCCAAGTCTGAGAATAAAGGACAATACCACAAAACAATAGATACGCACAAGGCAGAGTAAGTTTTATAATGATTGGGAGGGGGGTGGAGCTCGGAGTGCAGCTACCTCCACGCGGTGGGCTCTGGGGTGGTTTAATACTATTTATTCTTCTCTTTATTTGTTATCAAAATAGTCAGCGTATAAAAAGTATCAAACCATGCGAAATGCTGCACATATAACTAGGGCTTCCAGCTTTTTACGCGATCGCTGCATGATACTCCTTTTTAGACCCTCTGGGGCCCGGCTAAATATTATTATTTAAAGAAAAGAAATTAATGGAAGCTTTAAGACGCTATTATGAAAATTTATGTCGGTACCTAAAGTTAAAAACAAAAAGATACAAAATTGGCCCTTTTGGCTTCTTAGGGGCCCGGCTAAAAATTATGTAAGACAGCCCAACTTTTTTTATAGCACTTAGGAACATAAATCACAGCTTTTTTGCACTACTGTATCATATATTTTTTTAAATCGTTTTTTTGCTGTTTTTGGCCCACCCTATATGTGGTTCTGTCATACCAATTAACACGAAAAAGACGAAAAAGACGAAAAAGACGAAAAAGACGAAAAAGACGAAAAAGACGAAAAAGACGAAAAAGACGAAAAAGACGAAAAAGACGAAAAAGACGAAAAAGACGAAAAAGACGAAAAAGACGAAAAAGACGAAAAAGACGAAAAAGACGAAAAAGACGAAAAAGACGAAAAAGACGAAAAAGACGAAAAAGACGAAAAAGACGAAAAAGACGAAAAAGACGAAAAAGACGAAAAAGACGAAAAAGACGAAAAAGACGAAAAAGACGAAAAAGACGAAAAAGACGAAAAAGACGAAAAAGACGAAAAAGACGAAAAAGACGAAAAAGACGAAAAAGACGAAAAAGACGAAAAAGACGAAAAAGACGAAAAAGACGAAAAAGACGAAAAAGACGAAAAAGACGAAAAAGACGAAAAAGACGAAAAAGACGAAAAAGACGAAAAAGACGAAAAAGACGAAAAAGACGAAAAAGACGAAAAAGACGAAAAAGACGAAAAAGACGAAAAAGACGAAAAAGACGAAAAAGACGAAAAAGACGAAAAAGACGAAAAAGACGAAAAAGACGAAAAAGACGAAAAAGACTAAATAAATAAGTTGGTATTTGAAAAGGATCAGTTAAGTCCCTATTACTTCTTTGGTATACTCTAAATTCTGCCCTAAAATAATAAATAAACATGGTTAATTTAAACTATTTTAAATATAACCTTAAAATATTTCTTACTTTTCTTGGTTTGCAATGAATTCCTCAATCAGCTACATCTAAATACCCCATTTTTGTTACCGTTATTATTTAAAGGCTCACTTTAACATCCCTTTAAAAATAATAGTTTTAACAGGCTATTTTGAAGAAATACTAACGAAAATGTGATTAGCGAATACCGATTTCATTTTAGCGCCGGTTAAACTTTTAAATGACTCTAAATTTTAGAGGAAGAGTTACAGAATATGCCCCATAGGCGTTAAAAATACTCGCTTGTTTTCACTAGTAAATATCACAAGAACC
This sequence comes from Lochmaea crataegi, assembly GCA_947563755.1. Classification (NCBI taxonomy): domain Eukaryota; kingdom Metazoa; phylum Arthropoda; class Insecta; order Coleoptera; family Chrysomelidae; genus Lochmaea; species Lochmaea crataegi. Next base: position 53,154,108 of record OX387424.1, on the reverse strand, counting down.
AAAACTAAAAATGAATGAAATTTGTCAAAATACACGTCATCTAAAATCAGTTTATACTCAATTTATTACCCCTACATCAGATGTACTGAACTCACGTGCCTAAACAGGAACAATCGAACACTAAACCTCAGTGTGACAAGATTACTCACCCTACGGAAGCACATGCATACCAAAGACATATATAAGGAGGAACCAATCTGTCGGCTGAGCATAAAAAAAGAAGAAACAGCTTCGAGTGCGAAGCACTGACTCATTGGAGATATAAACTCCTGAGTGCCCAAGGGAGGATTTCTACAAGAAAGATCAAGTAAAAAGACTGTTGAGTCTGATGACCACTAGTCTCTTCACATAAATTGTACAACCAAGAGCGCAAAAAGTCTGAAGACTGAGGTGCCAAGGACTCGAAACCTCGACCAGATGTACTGTAATAATCAATCAATCAATTCTGCTCATGATAGCGGATAGCTGAAGACCTGATATCCTCTCTGTCCATGTTCAGGAAAGGCATCTTCTTTCAGGTATGAAGGTTTTTTGAAAAATCCCTGAGTCTGGTATCTCATACCAGTATCTAGGCATTTGATTTGCAGTCCATTCGATTTGAGATAGTTTCATTCGCCAGATTTGAAGGCATTACCAGTCGTGACACCGAAACAATATACTGGGACTGACCTTTTTTCCTGGCAAGCTGTCCCACTACTTCGTTTCCCAGGATACTGGTGTGATACGGAATTCATAGCAGGACAACCTTATTGATTGTATTCTGCTGGTTTAGGAGAAGTCGCTGGTGTTCCATACCAGTTTTAAATTGCACACCTTCTTATTCATTTTGAGAGTTAGAAAATATTCTGCTATTGATAGGTAATAAATGTATACTAACCTTCCACAAAATCTAAATTCGTCGGTGTTTGGCATATACTTCCGCAAGTGTGATGACAGCATTTGGTAATACCTCCACACTGTGAATCTTTCTCGCAAGTTTTCGAACAAACTACAGGGAATGGTGAGAAGTAATCTTTTTCAGGACAACTTCCCGGTTTTGGCAATCCTCTATTCAGGCAATTCTTCACACACTAAAATGCAATTTAATAATTAATTAGTAAGAGGTAGTGCAATACTTGAAAAAATTGTGGAGTCAAAAATACGATGTATAATTTAGGTTTTTTTGCAGTGAAATTTAAATAGTTATTTGTCTATTTAGAGCGTAAACTAACAGATTGCCGCTTGAGAAAGAATGTAGCCGCGCGCGCGCGCGAATTTTTATTGACTATTTTCAAAATTTTGAGAAAGTTTGACGATTATTGACCATTTCTCAAAATTTTGACAATCATTGACCATTTTTCAAAATTTCAACAATTATTGACCATTTTTGACAATTATGGACCATTTTTGACAATTATAGACCATTTTTGACAATTATTGACCATTTTGACTGTTTTTCAAAATCAGTGACCATTTTTCCAAATATTTGATAATTTTTGACCATTTTTCAAAATGATGACAATTTTCAACCATTTTTGACAATTTTTGACAATAATTGTCTATTTTCAACAGTTTTTAACAATAATTGACAATTTTTAACTATTTTTGACCATTTTTAACCATTTTTCAAAATCATTGACTATTTTTGACAATTGTTGACAATTATGGACCATTTTTCCAAATGTTTGACCATTTTTGACAATTATTGACCATTTTTGACCATTTTTGACCATTTTTGACCATTTTTGACCATTTTTGACCATTTTTGACCATTTTCCAAAATTTTTGACGATTTTTCAAAAACTAACAATTTTTGACAATTTTTAACAATAATTGTCCATTTTTGACAGTTTTTGACCATTTTTGACAGTTTTTGACCATTTTTGATAGTTTTTGGCAATTATTGGCTATTTTTGACCATTTCTCAAAATTTTGACAATTAATGACAATTTTTGAAAATTTGTGACCAATTTTGACAATATTTGATAAAAATTGTCCACTTTTAACAGTTTTTGACAATAATTGACAATTTTTAACAATTTTTGACAATTATTGTCAATTATTGACCATTTTTGACCATATTTCAAAATTTTTGACAATTTTCATATAATTTTCTTTGATTTTTAATCTGATATATTGTTAAATATTCACCAATTGAGTTAATTCGGAGGGCGGGGTTTGATTAAATAAGCGAGCGAAAAGAAGTGGACTCATTCGCGACTTTAACCGAGTTTAACCTAAAAATTTAAGGCAGTTTTGAGTTCGTTGTGTCAGTATTGTGGACAATTTCTCTTGAGATGGAAATAGATACCGAGTCATCAGCCTTTGAGGATAGCCGTAACGAGAACGACAGTGATGAGGAAATATTCATCATTTGGAGACCAAAAAGATATAAACAGAGAATAACAGATTTTGATAATTGGTCAGATGAAGAATTTTACCGAAGATTCAGGTTAAGCAAACCAGCTGTTCAGCATTTGTTACATCATATAAGACAACAAATTGAAAGTTTGTGTACTCGGTAAGTTCAGTTTCAATAATTGTCATCTATTGTAGGTATTAATAATATTCATTATTGTTTTGTAGAGGTGGTGCTATTAGGTCCGAAACACAACTGCTGCTTACACTTCGATTCTATGCAACAGGAAACATGCTTATAAGTGTTGCAGATTTTATGGGTGTTCAAACAGCTTCTGCATCTAGGATTGTTGCCAAAGTGAGCAGAATAATTGCTTCTCTGAAACCAGATTTTATAAAAATGACACACACCTTAACTGAACTTTAGGAAACTGCTCTAGGTTTTTTTAGTATAGCTCATTTTCCCAAATTATGTGGTGCCACTGATTGTACCCACATCGAAATATTAGCTACAGGTGAGTACATTATGTAAATTCTAATAATATGTTTGTAGGTATCTATCCTGAGATTTTTTACAGGTGGTGAAGACAACGAAATTTTTAGAAATAGGAAAGGCTATTTTTCCTCAATGTACAGAGTGTATCTGACAATCATCTGAAAATAAGAAATATAGTGGCGAGATGGCCAGGGAGTGCTCATGATCAGACTATTTTTAATAGTAGTAGATTGAAAAATAATTTTGAAAAAGGCCAATTTAGGAGGTTCCATTTAATTGGAGACTCTGGATATGGATTTCAACCATATCTTTTGACTCCCATTCGGGACTATGCAATGAGTCATTAATAAGAACTAGAAAGACAGTAGAAAGACAGTATGGTGTCTGGAAAAGACGCTTTCCTATACTATCCTTGGGTATAAGTGTTAACCTTCATAGGGCAATGACAATAATTATAGCAACAGCGGTTCTTCATATTATGGCTATCGAAATAAATTAACGTTTAATGAATGTAATAACGCCCCAGAAAATAATGAACATAGCAATGCTCAAATAAATAATAATAATAGCGGTCAACAGTACAGAGCTCTATTTATTCAACAAAATTTTAATCTATAAAAAAAATGTATATTGTTATGTACATCTTTCTATTCAATAATAACACTATTTACTTTTTATATTTTATTATTTACCTATTTTTGTACATTATTAAAACAATTTATTTTGTTCTGCAGTAAGCAGCTGTAATTATGCTGCATGAATTTCTTTCTTTCGTCGTTGCTCGTTTTCAAAAGATTTGTCCTTTCAGTTTAGCTGCTAAATATTCTTCTTTGGCTTTATAAAGCGTTGCCTGTTTTTTTTGCTGCTGGTGAAGGCTTGCCTATCACTGATAGTTTTCGGTAATTTTTTGTTGCAAGCATTTTGGGAGTGTAAGATGACCAATCAATCACTTCTTCGCTTTCGTGCATTTGGCTTTGCTGACTACTCTGCCCAACAGTTGGTATAATATCCACCTCAACAACTGAAAGTTATAAAATTTTCTAATGTAGGCATATTATTTGAAAAGCATGAAAAAGTATGTTACGTCAAAAATCCCAAACAAGTACCTACCGTTCACATTCGTATTGATTCTACGATTTTGACTAGATGAGACTGATGTACCAGGTTACTCATCCATATCCCAACACTCTCATTATTAAGATGTAAGTTTTCCTTTTGTGTAGAAATTCCATCATCGTCAACATCATTTTGAAGCCCATACACAGTTTTAACATTCAGTATGTTGAGCATTGCTTCAAAAACCACTTTTTTAAAGTTTGGATCCGGTGGGCCCCCACCAGATGTTTTGCCTTTGGGTTGCGGCATATTTTTCTTTTTATTATCGTACTTGATTTTTAATTGGGCCAGAGCTCTTGGTGGATTGCAGCTATTAAATTCGTTGTGTATGGTCACCCATGTCTGTTCCTGATGAAAATAACATATTTAGAAAAAATCATCAATGTCTTTCTTATGTGTAATGTTTACTTTACCTTTTGGCTGGGCGTTATGTTGTTCGTAGTTTTGCACTCAATAATGGATTTATATTTTTCAGCTATTTTCACCAAATTCAATTCTTCTTCTGTTGTAAAATGTGTACACCTAACTCCTTTTCTATTTACTTCACCCATAACACTTATTTCAAGTTGAAAATCAAAGGAAAGCATAAACACGAATATGAAAATATAATACGAACATAAACATAACCTTACTTCAATTATTGAAACAATCTCGAAACTGTCATAGTCACTGATACCAACTTCTCTTGATAAACGTAAAATCACACTTTACTTAAAGGAACAGAACAGAAATGTTATGAAAATCATTCAAATTTAAGTGAAGTTAAATGAAAAAGTCACTTTAGCTAAAGTGAACTTTAAGCATTTGTTATGAAAACGGCCGTTAGCAAAACATAATCAATTTAGAAGATTCTTGGTGAAGAACTAAAAATTTTAGTTCAGAAATTTGCGGAAGGTCTATGAATGTTAAATTCTTTTCAATTTTTTTTCCACACTACTTCTTTTTCTCTCCACTTCACCACCTCCTTCTTTTTGCATTTTATCATATTTTTAACCCAAATTCAGGCGAAATATGTTTTCTTCCGAGTTGAACAGAACTGTCGTTATTGGGCTGACGAAAATCCCCGTTGGATGCGTGAATGCCATTCCCAAAGGCCTCAAAAAACAAACGTCTAGGCTGGAATTATTGGGGATCGCATAGTAGGTCCTTTTTTTCAACGAAAACGTAACCGGAGAAGCATACCTTAATATGCTCCAAGAAGAACTGATTCCTACTTTAGTAAATTTATTCTCCAATAATTTGGATCCCAACTTTTTTGACCAACGGATGTGGTTTCAACAAGATGGGGCACCACCACATTTTGCTCAAAATGTACGGACCTATCTTGACGAAGTGTTTCCAAATAGGTAGATTGGAAGAAGGGGCCCAATTGAGAGTCCAGCAAGATCACCCGATCTTACTCCATTAGATTTTTTTCATCTAAAGAGCAAGGTTTATGCCACTAAACCTAACGACATCGCCGAGCTTCAACAAAGAATCAGGGACGAAATTAGGCAAGTAACGCCGGAAGTGTTACAAAATGTTCGGAAAGCTGTTTATAATCGATTAGGATATTGTCAGCAATAAGGTGGAGAGCACTTTGAAAATGTATTGCATTGAAGTAATTTCAGTAAATTTTTCCTTATTTCATTTTTTTCCGACACATTGCTTATAAAAAGTAACAAGAAAAATGGTATTGTTTTTGCAATTGAAAAAGCTTTAAAAGTGTCTGAACCCCCCTAGATAATTAAAAAGATAAACAAATCTCTTTGTAATATGCCCCATTGAAAATAAAAATTGACAGGAACTTTGCGATAAACCTTTATTTATCAAGTTACAGAATTTGTTCCAGTTAGACTTTCAACTACGTATACTAATATTGATTCAGGCTGTTCAAAGGGTCCTGTAACTGCGTATTTATTTTATTTCTCCAGAATACTAGTATACAGACAATAGCAGAAATTATTAATTATCAAAACATACAAATACAAAATTAGTTTGTTTTATCATAAGTTTTAGATATAGCTGCTACGTGATTTTCTAAGTAAATATTGTTGTACGATATCAATCCAGCTGTTATGGATTAACGATTATTTGGTGCAATTCTCCAAATTTCTAGCAATAGCAAAAACAAATAAAAACTGATTATAATACTCTCATAGAAGATAATTTTCATACAAATACATATATCATCGAGTTTGCTGCGAAATTATAAGCTAAATATTCTGAAGCCCGAAGAATGGGAAGTTGGGCAAATTGTCACAATACACAAAAAAGGGGATCAGCAGGAGTGCAAAAACTATTGGGGTATAACTCTCTTAAATATAGCATACAAAATAATGTCAGCAATAATTCAAAGTCGCCTAGCTGGAAAAGTGAAAGCCATCATAATAGGTCAATACCAGTACGGATTCACACGAGGAAAGTCAACAATTGACGCTATGCACACTATCAAGCAGATAATGGAAAAGGCCCATGAATACAAAATGGAAATAGAAATGCTATTTATAGATTTCCAACAAGCATTTGATTCAGTGGGACGAAATAAACTGATGAGAGGACTGAAAGAACAGGGGATAAAAAGTAAATTAACAAGATTAATTGCAATGACTATGAATGAGTCAAAAGTGAAGATACTTACAAGTAAAGGAGAAACGGAGGGCTTTGTAGCTAATAGAGGCGTAAGACAGGGTGACGGTCTATCAACAACACTATTTAATTTGGCCCTGGAGCATGTTATGAGAAACGTGAACAGGGGAAATTTAAGAACGAGCGGGGGCCAGATAGTCGCATATACAGATGACATAGTGATAGTAACGAAAAGAAAGAATATCATGAAACAAATGCTACTAGAATTAACAAAAGAAGTTGAAAAAATGGGATTAAAAATTAATGTAAACAAAATGAAAATAATGAGAGTTGGCAAACAGTGTGAAAACAGAATGATAAAAATAGGAGAACATGAATTTGAGGAAGTGGAAAAATTCAAATATCTGGGAGTCACGATCAGCAGTAATGGGGAACGAAGATCAGAAATAGACGAAAAAATAATGGTAGCTAATAGGGTATACTATGCCAATAGGAAACTACTAAAAAGCAAACTATTATGTATGTATATAAATTGGGGTGACATTCACTGAGACCTAAAAGATCTATTGTGCCCAAGCAAACTATTAACAAGATACACTAAATTTAACATTCACAACACAATAATAAGACCTGTGATAATGTATGGAGCAGAAACGATGACAATGACAAAGAGAGATGAAGAGGATTTGAGGATAGTAGAACGAAAAATATTAAGAACAATTCTAGGGCCAATAAAAGTTGGCGACAATGAATACAGGCAACGTATGAATCATGAAATAGTGAGAGAAATGAACGGGGAAGATATAGTGAAGAGAATAAAGAGGCAAATAATAAAATGGCTGGGACATGTACGGAGAGAAGGAGAGCGCGCAATCGCTTGCTTAATGTTACAGTGGGAACCATGTGGTAGGAGAAGTCAAGGAAGACCCAGATCTAAGTGGCCGAAGGAAGTAGAGGAGAACTTGAGAAGGATAGGAATCGTTAGATGGAAGGAAAAAACGAGGGATAGTATTCTATGGAAAAAAATAAGCGAGAAAATAATGAAATGATGGGGATTGATCCACCCCAGAAAGCGGATCTAGAAAGCATTTATGCGGCGCAACCCCACAAGTGGTGTCTAGCCACTTTATATTTATATATTCTGAACATGGAAAAAGCGAAACCATCGGGACTCGAACACCTCACTTACAAAGCCCTTACGTAACCTTCTGCGCTACGAACGGTTCCTACCCAACAATGCTCTGTTTGGTATTATAGGCTACCATTAACCACGACTGCGTCTTACATTTGGCCATCCTGCCCCGCTCCTCGTCATCGAGATACCTAGAGTGCTGGACTTGACGTTTGTGCGTACACCTATTTAACCTACTCGTTCGTGAGCCTGGCGCGCTATTCTTGATCGTTCGGATCTTTCAGGGTCGTGTGCATATCATAATTTTGCGAATATCATTTGCATTTGGTATTCTTGACCATTCGCAAGACCATCGATCATGCGTGTTTTACAACGAGTGGTATTTGTTATTCGTAAACGCCCTGCGAATACGTTTTATATAATTCATAGGTTATATTTTGCTTTCTAATCATAAATATTAATTATTTGCAATGTATTGCAAATTTATAAAATCTTGAAGGTGTCCCAATGAATCAACCAACCTATATTTGGATGTTTTTTCATGAATTCCAATAATATTTGCTTTTGTTCCATGGACCCATTAGTAATTCTTCCTTTTTTAATGAGGGGATTCATCTGAGATGGATTCATCGTATAAAAATAGTGGAAATAGATACATAACCTGAGCTATAAGTTAACATCCATGATCTGAAAAGACGTAACACAGAACGGCTAATACCTAATCTAGAAATTGCGATGTTGCCAAATTCATTCCACCACGCGAATGAATATGAATGATATTTTTGTCTGTCTTTGCCGGTGACCTATTAGTTTAGTTCAGGCAATTATTATTAATTCACACTTATTTTGTATGCTAGTCTCATACTATACAGAGTAAAAGTAACTTTTGTTGAGTCCCTCTGTAACTGGAAGCGGTACATGACAATAAATAATAAAGCGATCAGTACCGCTGGTTGTTTTTTTTTTCAACAAGACGTTACAATCTCGGCCATCTGTCTCAAATTACTAACACAGACATTTTATAAACTTTCCTATGGTCAATATGAGTCCGTTGTTTATTTACCAACTAGTCAGTTATAAATGGAAATACAGGATCTGAGTTCCGCAATATATATCCTTCTTAAGTAATTCCATTCCATCATTGCTCAATAAATCTTTATAAATGATTATTCCTCTAATCCTTATTCTAAGCCGTCAACCAACTATTATTTTTTTTTGGAGTTTCTGTGAAATGACGGACACACCCGGTATATCCAACGGTTTATGTAATTTTATATGAACTATATGTTGATATAAATAGTATACCATGTTATATCGATTAACAGCATTAATTTTATTCCATTTGATCTGAACAAAACAAAGGTATCCAAAATAGGTTATCCCACATGTGTCAGAATTTATTTTAATATATTGTCGTGTGCTATATAACGTAATCATTTGCCTAAGACATCTTGCATTATTTTCTTGAAATAAATGCTGTAATTTCATTATTATAATTGCGTTAAAAAGACGAAGAAAAAGTACTTATTATATATGTAAGAATACTCCAGACTTTTCAAATAAATGTTTATTTCTATTATTTAAATACAAATCTTTATCGAAGAAAAGGCAACATCAACACGACAAACGAAAAGCAAGTCACATCCTTTTCTCCTTCTAAAACTGCTTAAAATCTTTCTGATAAAAATAACACAGGATTATTCAGTATGTCAACAATCTTCATATTTAATCATAAAAAGGGTCGAAATAGGGGAAATAGGGGAAACTTCGGGCCATTTAATATATTTTGATTTGAAAGAAGTACTGACATCATATATTTTTTAACTAATTAAATTAAAACGATTATCTGATCACTTTTAGAGTTATGGTGGCGGATATTGCTCTTAAATTGTAAGTAATATTTAATTTATTATTAAAAATAAAAATGTTTACATATTGGCCGAATCTACCCTAGCATGGGATAGATTCGGCAGGTACTTGGGGCACTTTCGGCATATTATTTTGAAAACATGGTGCATCATAAACACGATAAATTTAGAAAAATGTAAAGTTTAATAACTTTTAACAAATAAAATTTTTCCTTGAAATCTTGAAAACAGAAACCAAAATAGTTATTTATGTATTTAGAGAAAGAATGTTGAGAAAGAAACAGTTTTTTATATTATCTTAGGTTATAATAGGAGTGCTAGAATAATCGTAATTTTCGCTATTCATTATGATTAACCTTAAAAAGATCTACTGATTAGGGATGTTAAATAATCGATTTTATACCATTTTTCAAAATTATTGACAATTGTTAACAATTATGGACCATTTTTCCAAAATTTTGACATTTTTTAACAATATTTGTCCATTTTTGACAATTTTTGATCATTTTTGATAGTTTTTGACAATTTTTCAAAAACTTTAACAATTTTTCAAAATTTTTGACCGTTTTTCAAAATTATTGACCATTTTTGATAGTTTTTGACAATTATTGACCATTTTCGAAAAATTTTGACCATTTTTCAAAAAAGTTCTAAAATTTTTGACAATTGATCATTTTTTACAATTTTTGAAAATGTTTGACCATTTTTCAATTATTTTTTAAGTTTTTGACAATTATCGAATATTTTTGACAATTTTCCATAAATTTAAACAATTTTTCGAAAATTTTAACCATTTTTCAAAATTATTGACCATTTTTGATAGTTTTTGATAATTATCGACCATTTTTCAAAATTTTAACAATTTTTGAGAATTATTGACCAATTTTGACAATAATTGTCCATTTGTGACAGTTTTTAAAAATAATTGACAATTATTGACCATTTTTGATAATTATTGACAATTGTTGAAAATTATGGACCATTTTTCCAAATTTTTGACCATTTTTGACCATATTTCAAAAACTTTAACAATTTTTGACAATTATCAACTATTTTTCAAAATTTTGACAATTTTGAACAATAATTGTCCATTTGTGATAGTTTTTGACAATTTTTCAAATTTTTTGACCATTTTTGATAGTTTTTGACAATTATCGACCATTTTTCAAAATTTTAACAATTATTGACCATAATTGTCCATTTTTGTCAGTTTTTGACCATTTTTGATAGTTTTCGACAATTATTGACCATTTTTGAAAATTTTGAACATTTTTGAAAAATTTTTACCATTTAAAAAAAAAATTTTGACAATTGGCCATTTTTGACAATTTTTGATAGTTTTTGACCATTATCGACCATTTTTGACAATTATTGACCATTTTTGACAGTTTTTGACAAAAATTGTCCATTTTTAACAGTTTTTGACAATAATTAGGTATTGACCATTTTTGACCATATCTCAAAATTTTTGACAATTTTCATATAATTTTATTTAATTTTTAATCTGATAAATTGTTAAATATTCACCAATTGAGTTAATTCGGAGGGCGTGGTTTGATTAAATAAGCGAGCGAAAAAGATTCCTTTTTTGCGCTAGAGCGTAAAGTAACAATCCTCGGCATTTGTCTACTTTACGATTTTATTTGAATATAGTAATTAGTCATTTTACGCGCGACTGTAGGAAAAATATATTTAAAATTATGAAAAAAAAAATTATTTCACATTTAGTTCTTCAAAATTGTAGTAAAATGTGACGGTTGAATCTCGTCTTTACTTCTAATATGTTTTTAAAATTCCTATTATATTCTCCTTGTTGCATATTTCTACGTCCTCCACTTGGGGAAAGGAAAATTTATTAGTTTTTCCCCTTCTCCGAAAATATTTTACCTCAAATGAGTCACTTGAAACAATTTTTTGCACATGGCCTACATAATGCAAAACAGTATTTTTTAATACGAATTTAACCAAAATGTAAATAGTCATTCAACATTACAGTACCAGCATCATCTTTAAAAGCTTCCAGACTAAGATTACTCTCTGTTTCGCTACAATATTCAATATCTTCTACATCGGATTCACTGCTGGAAGTATCAAAAATCTTCTTTTTAATGCTTAAAGCCCCTACGTTCCGTTTCTTATTGCATATATCTATATATAAAAAAGGCTTCTTGCTGATTTTCATCAATTTAACTGAGTTACAGCATAATGGGATAATACTTATCCCTTAAAATCCTTTGTTCTTAGGTTATTTGTTGTTCAATTTAGTTAGTTCAGTGACCTTCTTTGGACAAACACAATCTTTTTAGCTCGGATGCTAGTTCTTCGGTTTTGTGTTTCGACAGTTCTTTAATGAATTTTCTACCGTGGTGCATGACAGAGACTTCCTTCTCGTTTTCCTTTGACCCAGCCCCGAGTGCGGGCTCTCGGCCAATATATGGAGTTGATGAGCTCTCTCTGGTTAGTTCATCAGTTTTTTTGGTGACCTCGATGCCACAGTGTCTTGGAATCCATATCAAAATTGTTTTGTTGGGTTTTGATAAGACACTGAGTTCTTCTTGGGATTTTCATGTCACTTTTGGGTTCATGAACCGTTCAGCGAAGCTTGAAACACTTGATTGAATCTGCTCTGAATGACTGACCACTGCTGTGTTGTAAATATGGCATCTATGGGGAAATGGGTTGAAAATTATTATTTCGATTATCACAATTTTAGTAGTTACAGTGCTGGTGTAATTTTTTTGGAAAAAGGGGTATTATTCGCTGTTTAATAATTTGAGAGAGTGATGAAATGTAAATTTTTGAAATTATAAGCTACAAATTCCGAAAATTGAAAAAGCGGAACCATCGGGTAATCGAACCCGGGACCCTTCGGTTAGAAAGCCCTTACGTAACACTCTGCGCTACGGACGGTTGCTACCTATAGATGTTCGGGTAGGTATTATAAGCTACCATTAACCGCGACTGCGTCTTACAGTTAGGAGAATATTTTGGATCTCCCTGTAGAAGAACAACGATTATTATTACGTAGATTTATGAATAAAAACATGTGGTTAATAAATAAAAAGGAAATAATGTAAACCTAATATGAGTTGAAATGAAATTTTGTTTACTCATTATAATGAATCGATTCAAACGGCATATTATAAAATATAAATGTATTCAAAATTATTCAACTCCTATTACACAATAAATGTCTACTTATTCACGCATTTACATTTGAATAAGCCTTGCACTGATTTTTTTGTATATTAAACAGTTTGACTTAACCAAATGTGTCACGTATAACAAAAAAAAATCACCTTGTTTTGTCTAGGGTGTATTTATTTATAGCTGGACGTCAATACTTCACATGCTAACATCGGAATAAAGAAATACAACACCACTAACATAACCAATGTGTTAAAAAGGTAAATATTGAATACAAAAAAGATATCGATCTTTTACATCGGTTAGTTGTAAAAAATACAAACTATTCAGTAGCTGAACCGTAGGTTTATATTTTTTTTACATGTTTACTTTTTTAAACAGCTTAACCTTGCTACTATCGACTTTTTAAAGAATTCATTGTTTGTTTTCTCCACAATAGTGAAACATTCTTTAGTACAAGAAAAATAGTAGACATAAAGCGTTTCCAAAGCCAAGATCTAGAACTAAGATGAGGAAATTTAAAAAAATCTTTTCTCGCTTTAAAAAAAATAAATCAGTAATCCAGGTACATGCCACAGGTTGGTATGATGAACATTTTATATGGGATACAGTAACAATAAGAAATAGAATGCCATTACCAGACTTGGAAAGAATGCCAATCAATGATATACAGAAGGAACTGAGATAGGAGTGTACGGGTCACGAACCAACCACTCTGGAAGCTTAGGAACCACTCCAAGCGGAAATTAACGCCATAGGAAAGTGGGCAGAGTTCAATATTATTAAAAGTTATTGAAAAGAAGAGAAGATCTGACCATCTTATTTAGTAGGGCTGAGAAAATCATAAATACTCCAGTGAAACTATAACCAGGTGATAAACTCAAATCAAAGTAAAACTGCACTGAGAGTTTTAAGAGATGTCCTAATGGGACACTGCCGTCTGAATGAACATCTTAAAAAGCTCAAACTAGTGGAGCAAGAAGAATATAGATTCTGTGGATTGGAAAAAGAGACCTTCATTGACATACTTGTGGAAGGAATAGTACTACATAATTTCATGTCATAGCACCTAGGAGACTGCTGGATAGAAGGGAAGCCTGCGGATATCCTTAAATCCCTCCAGGAAATAGCACTAAAGAAACTACTAGTCTCTGAGAATTTTCTCAGGAATTGAGTGAAAAAAGGGTGCGCAATAAATATCCTAGTTTGTCACAAAAAAGTCCGAAACTATTATGTCAAAAGGTTAAAGGGCTGTTTGTAGCCATTTTTCTACGATAAGATATTTGTACGAACGTACCCCACGTACGGGGTACGTTCGTACAGTAGGTGGGGTACTTTCGTACGCCATGGGGGTAGATACATACAGGGTAATTAATATTCCTATTAAAGTCGTTAAATTTTTATTAATTATAATAAACATAGTTATTTATCAAAGAACTAACTTAATAGTATTTGACTTAACTCATAGTGGATAAAAATCTTTCTTTAGAAAAATAACAAAAAATAAAATCGTTCATCCTTAGTTTACTTATTGATAATTCTAAGCTTTACAATCAGTCCAAATAAGATCTTTACAATCATTTTGTACGAGATTGTACACTCTTTGATATACAGAGTGAGTGTGTCTTCAATATCAGTAATAAAGGAAGACCATGATAATCCCAGATTCTTCCGAAGATAATATATTTTCAGCTCTGTACCCGAATAATGACTGAGAACTTTTCCGACGTAATAAACAACAGATGTCTTTTTTTCAAACTTCACTAAAACATAACAATTATCTTTGATTTTCTCTGGTGTCACATATAAATTATTATTGATACTACGATCATCAGTCTTTCCGTCCATTTCTAAATCAACTGGAGATGTTGAGCTCTCCCGGAAGCTTAATTGCGATCCTTCAGATTTCTCTGAATCTTCATTACTTTCTATTTTCTTAGCTCTCTTTTTCTTTTGTCTTGAATTAAGTTCCTTCAAACTACGTTTCATCGCTTTAGCTCTGGCTTTCCTTTCCTGTTCTATTTTTTCCATTCTTTCTATGTCAGCATTTTTTATCTAACCACTTCTATTAGCAGCTACGAGGCTTCCTTCAGACGCACCTTCAATAAAATGGTCTTTGTAGTGCACACGTGGAAATACAAATAGCGGAGAGATGGTAATCTTGCTTGCAGAAATAATTGCAGTAAATGTTATCAATTCGCCTCTTTCCGCTCACACGATTTTTTCCACTTGTTTTTGTGATTAGGAGCCAAAATTTCAGGAGCTCCTAAAATATTATTAGACACGCCGGACTCGGCAAAGTTAAATTTTGATATACTGGTGGTTAATAAAATCTAAAGGGGAGCATTCGTACGCGTACGAATGTGCCCCCTGTCTGGCTGTACGAATGCACCCCATTCCTTGCACAAAATTAAAATACAACTTTATACCAATTCTAATTTAGTTCAAGAAATATAACAATTCTAGCTCAAAATAAACAATGTTAACATTAATTAATCATCATCATTTTGTCAAAAACATAACAATTCTACTTACAATTACGAGCTAAACTTAAGTCAAACATTTACTCACCGCGCGCGAAAATACGTTATGTCTTGACAGCTGATACACCGTAGTGCGACTGGCGCGACACTCCGCTAGCAACATGGGGGCCGGTATGTATATGCACACAAGCAAAGGCGTGTTTGTGTGCCGTCTAGTTTTTCTGTTATACTAACTGTACGAATGTCCCCCCCCCCCGTACGAATGGTGACCACTTTCCCTGTTGGAATGTGTAAAGTTCCGGCTTCATAGGCAAGCACATAGCATCCCCAATCAAATAGAAGAGGCACTTGGTGAATATCTCACTTCGTAATCTTTTTTAAATCCTTACCAGATGTTAAATAAAATTTGACATTCCATTCAAAAATGTTATATTTTCGTAAACTGACAAGTTTAATGTGATTTACCATGAGCCAATTATCTTTTTTCTATTAACATTCTCCTGCTTTTTTGTTAGGATATTGTGAAAGTTTCTGGGTATGTCAGACAAGTATTATTTTTTTATGTAGATACGAAATAGTTTATTCTGCAGTTGATTATTTCTGATCAATTCAATTTCTATATCAGTTCACCTTATTTGTCCTGTTCAATATATTTTTTTCCTTACATTATTTGTTTTTTGAAGCTTGCTTCTTATTGCACGACATAGGACTTTTGGGAAGGCTAGTGAACTCGTGAAACGTGCGATGTTACGAAAAAGCGTTCGTCACGCGATAACTCATTCAAGCGACTGTGCGCAATCTCTCTTGCCGCACTGAGCTCGCACACCTTTAGGAGTGAAAAATTGTCAAAAATGGTCGAAAATTGTAAAAATTTTGAAAAAATGGTTAATAATTGCCAAATATGTTAAAATTTTTGAAAAATTGTCAAAAATTTGGAAAAATGATCAAAAACTGTCAAAATTTTGAAAAAATGGTTAATAATTGACAAATATGTTCAAAAATTGTCATAAATTGTCAAAAATTGTCATAAATTGTCAAAAAATGTCAAAAAGTCTCAAAAATTGTCAAAAATTGTCAAAAATTTTGAAAAATGTTTAAAATTTTTTAAAAAATTGTCAAAAATGGTCAATAATTGTCAAAGACGGTCAATAATTGTCAAAACCAATCAAAATTCGTCAAAAATTGTCAAAAATGGTCCAAAATGATCAATAACTGTTAAAATTTTGAAAAATGGTCAATAATTGCCAAATATGTTAAAATTTTTGAAAAATTGTCAAAAATGGTCAATAATTGTCAAAGACGGTCAATAATTGTCAAAATTCGTCAAAAACTGTCAAAAATTGCTAAAATTTTTGAAAAATTCTCAAAAAATTTTAAATATAGTCAAAAATGGTCTAGAATTTGGAAAAATCGTCAAAAATTGTCAAAAACTGTCATAATTTTGAAAAAATGGTTAATAATTGCCAAATATTTTCAAAAATTGTCAAAAATTTGGAAAAATGGTCAATAATTGTCAAATTTTTTAAAAAATGGTCAAATTTTTTAAAAAATGGTCAAATTTTTCGAGAAAAAACTGTCAAAAATTGTCAAAATTTTTTTAAAATGGTGGAAAATTCACGAAAAATGGACATTCCATTGTGCATAAGAAGCAAGCTTCTGTCGGCGGTCCCACGACTGCTTACCTGTTTTTTTTATTCTGATGATCACCTTTTGATGTAGATAATATTTCTTGCCATATTTAAATTATGTTCTATATTCTTCTGTGGTTTTTGTTAAACATTATTTTCAGGCTTTTATGAATAATATTTCCGAAGCTCTCTTTATTTGTTCTATTTTGATTATTAACCTATTATACCTAATATTGAATAATCTATCTTATTACTGTCCAATTGTCAAAAATGGTCAATAATTGTCAATAAATTTTTTTAAAATGGTGAAAAATTCACGAAAAATGGTCATTCTATTGTGCATAAGAAGCAAGCTTCTGTCAGCGGTCCGACGATTGCTCACCTTTTTTTTATTCTGATGATCACCTTTTGACGTAGATAATATTTCTTGCCATATTTAAATTATGTTCTATATTCTTCTGTGGTTTTTGTTAAACATTATTTTCAGGCTTTTATGAATAATATTTCCGAAGCTCCTTTATTTGTTCTATTTTTATTATTAACCTATTATACCTAATATTGAATAATCTATCTTATTACTGTCCAATTGTCAAAAATGGTCAATAATTGTCAAAGACGGTCAATAATTGTCAAAACCAATCAAAATTCGTCAAAAATTGTCAAAAATGGTCCAAAAGGATCAATAATTGTTAAAATTTTGAAAAATGGTCAATAATTGCCAAATATGTTAAAATTTTTGAAAAATTGTCAAAAATGGTCAATAATTGTCAAAGACGGTCGATAATTGTCAAAATTCGTCAAAAACTGTCAAAAATTGCTAAAATTTTTGAAAAATTCTCAAAAATTTTTAAATATGGTCAAAAATGGTCTAGAATTTGGAAAAATCGTCAAAAATTGTCAAAAACTGTCATAATTTTCAAAAAATGGTTAATAATTGCCAAATATTTTCAAAAATTGTCAAAAATTTGGAAAAATGGTCAATAATTGTCAAAATTTTAAAAAAATGGTCAAATTTTTCGAGAAATTGTCAAAAATGGTCAATAATTATTAAAAATTGTCAAAATTTTGAAAAAATTGTCAAAAATTGTAAACATTTTGAAAAAATGGTCAATTATTGCCAAGAATGTTCAAATTTTCGAAAAATTGACAAAAATGGTCAATAATTGTCAAAGACGGTCAATAATTGTCAAAATTCGTCAAAAACTGTCAAAAATTGTCAAAATTTTTTTAAAATGGTGGAAAATTCACGAAAAATGGACATTCCATTGTGCATAAGAAGCAAGCTTCTGTCGGCGGTCCCACGACTGCTTACCTGTTTTTTTTATTCTGATGATCACCTTTTGATGTAGATAATATTTCTTGCCATATTTAAATTATGTTCTATATTCTTCTGTGGTTTTTGTTAAACATTATTTTCAGGCTTTTATGAATAATATTTCCGAAGCTCTCTTTATTTGTTCTATTTTGATTATTAATCTATTGTACCTAATATTGAATAATCATCTTATTACTGTCCAATATCAGCCGTTACATTTAAGAATTCATATAGTTTTAACTGACTTACGCATTTTTTTAATTTTCACTCTAGTAATGTTCAATTCGAAATGAATACTCTGTAATAATGTAATCATATCATAATTGAATATTTCTCTATAGTTTCTTTTTAACCGTTGTAAGAGTGGCGCCCTCATCAGCGTGAAATATAATTTTCTACCGAGAGTATCGAAATTGCACAACACAAATAAATACTCTTAGGATCGTTAAGTACAGCTTTTGAATAATAATCTAATGAGTACTTGCCCATATACCGATATGCTTAAAAAGTTGTTTAGCTTTTTTTCAGCAGCTAAATGTTGATGAGAAGAATACGTACTGATAGTTGAGTATTCAAAGTACAATTACTGTGAAAATTATGGCTAAAGCCTTAGCTACCTCACCAGAAAATTATGTTTTTAACTTTACGAGTTTCTTCGTATTACAAGGTATATTTTACGAGTCGATTTTATGATACTTTTTAAGTAATAAAGTTTATTAATTTTTTTTTACCGAAGATGAAAATCTTTTGACATGCTATGAAAAAACAAAACAAAATAGTTTGGTTCAAGAAGGTTTTAAATAATTCCAATTTCTTGTTCCTGTGATTGATAGAGGAGATATTATAGTCTAATAGCTGGAGAGAGATCGGCCTTCACCCATCTGCACTGCTTATCGAAATGTGGTCATGTTTATTTTTAATTGAATTAACTTTTCATTTATTTTTCTGTTTTTGACCAATTTGTTAACCAAACGAATTTCATTCAAACGTTAGTCTGTAATATAAATTATATGCCGATGAAGTATTTTCTGTTCATTTCTGTTCTTGACTTCCTAGCAAGCAGGGAGAAAGAAATATGCTTCACTGTCATAAAGAATTCATGAAAACTTCATAGACAAAGCAATCAACAATAAAATAGTTATTTGTGTATTTAGAGCGTAAAGTAACAGATTGCCGATTGAAAAAGAATGTTGCCGCGCGACATTTAACAATTTTTTAAAATTTTGACCATTTTTAACCATTTTTGATAGTTTTGGACCATTTTTGACAATTTTTCAAAATTTTAGACCATTTTTCCAAATTTTTGATCATTTTTCACCATATTTCAAAAACTTTAACAATTTTTGACAATTATCGACTATTTTTCAAAATTTTAACAATTTTTGACAATTATTGACCAATTTTGATAATAATTGTCCATTTTTGACAATTTTTGAAATTTTTTGACCATTTTTCAAAATTTTTTAGAATTATTGATAATTGACAATTTTTGACAATTATCGACCATTTTTGAAAATGTTTGACCATTTTTCAAAAATATTTTGAAATTTCTGACAATTATCGACCATTTTTCAAAATTTTAAAAATTATTGACAGTTTTTGACAATTTTTGACAATTATTGACCATTTTTGACCATATTTCAAATTTTTTGAAAATTTTCATATAATTTTATTTGATTTTTAATCTGATAAATTGTTAAATATTCACCAATTGAGTTAATTCGGAGGGCGTGGTTTGATTAAATAAGCGAGCGGGAAAGATTCTTTTTTTGCGCTAGAGCGTAAAGTAACAATCCTCGACATTTGTCGAACAGGTAAGTAAATATATAGGCAATGATCTGTTAATCTGAAATAAATCTCTCTCTCTCGCTCTTTCTCGATCGTCGAGTATGAGAGAGAGAGACGCGCAATTCTCTCTCTCACTCAGAGAGACAGGCTAGACAGAGACAGAGAAAGACGCAGAGAAAGAACGCGCGATACTTGCCAATTATTTTCAAAAATTGTCAAAAATTTGGAAAAGTTATCAATAATGGTCAAAAATTGTCAAAAATGGTGAATATTTGTAAAAAATTTGAAAAAATGGTTAAAATTTTTGAAAAATGGTCGATAATTGTCAAAGACGGTCAATAATTACTGACAAAACCAATCAAAAATCGTCAAAAATTATTAAAAATTATCAAAAATTATTAAAAATTGAAAAAAAATTGTTAAATATTCAAAAAAATGATTTTCAAAATTTTTGAAAAATTGTCAAAAATGGTCAATAATTGTTAGAATTTTGAAAAATTGTCAAAATTCTGAAGAAATGGTCAAAAATTGTTGAAATTTTGAAAAATTGTCAAAATTTTGAAGAAATGCTCAATAATTATAAAAGTCTGTCAAAAATGGTCAATAATTGTTAAAAATTCTCAAAATTTTTGAAAAATGGTCAAAATTTTTGAAAAATTGTCAAAAACTGTGAAAATGGTCAAAAGTGTCAAAAATGGTCAAAAATTATTAAATATTTTAAAAAACGGTCAAAAATAGTCAATAATTGTTAAAATTTTGAAAAATGATCAAAAATTGTTAAATATTTTGAAAAATGTACAATAATTGTCAAAATTTTTGAAAGTTGTCCAAAATGGTCAATAATTGTCAGAAACTGTCAAAAATGGTCAATAATTGTTGAAATTCTGAAAATTTTGAGAAAATGGTCAAAATTTGTCAGAATTTTGAAAAAATGGTCAATAATTATGAAAAACTGTCAAAAATGGTCAATAATTGTTAAAAATTGTCAAAATTTTGGAAAAATTGTCAAGAATGGTCAATAATTGTCAGAACCTGTCAAAAATGCTCAAAAATTGTCAATAATTGTTAAAATTTGGAAAAATGGTCTAAAATGGTTAATATTTTTGAAAAATTGTCATGCATATAGAAAGGTCAGTTGCTGTTTCCTATAGGATTACCTACTACCGCCGTCTGACGGCTACAAAATAAAACTTAGTAGAGCATACTGGGCCCAATGTAATTCCCAACATGGCATTCTATTGCGCGTATTTTTATTGATGGTTTTCCCAACCTCGCATTCTATTGTGCATGAGAAGCAAGCTTCTGACGGCGGACCGACGACCGCTCACCTTTTTTTTTCAATTAATCCTGAATTGACAGACTCTGCATGTTTTTTGTGAATAACAAATTAATATAAATTAAAAAAAATATTTATACGTAGCCTTTTTAATAATTCACATTTGTCATGAGGTTAGCCTTTCCTATACTGCTGGATACTGGTGCGCTACGAGTATTATTGGAATTACTATCGAAAACTAGAAAAACAAAGGCATGGAAACAATTACCTCGTTTGCCTCCTCTGAGGAGCCGCCACTGGCTAAAACCATCGATATGTAAAGTAGAATGAGGTTTTCTATTTATAATTTGCTGGTCTTTTAACTGAATTTTTGCTATAGCTATGGCGTTTTGTAATATGTGTGATTGTGAAGTTTCGCTGAAATTTGGTGATAATAGTTGGTTTTTAATATACCGGGTGTCCCATTATATTTTCCGGTACTTCAAGAACTTATAACTTTTAAACGAATAAGGGTACATTGAGATACTTCAAACTAATGGGAGACTTGGGTCCCAAAAATTTTGGAATTCTCTACCAATGGGGAAGGGAAATTTCAAAACGAATTTGTCATGTTTAGGTTCGCATTGTTTCTAAATATAATGTAAACTGAGCTTCGGCTCTTCAAAACAGGTAGTTGAATCCAAATATCGATATTTGTAAAGATCATGTCCGATTGGCTAAAATTTTTTGGGTTGGCAGCTTGGACCGAAGTTGGTAATGGTTAATAGCACAATTTTCTCGTATATTTGCAGAAAACTGTATAAAATAACAGTAAAACGTATTTTTCGAACAAAAACGCAACTTGTTATTTGGTATTAAATTGAACTAT
Source organism: Lochmaea crataegi (assembly GCA_947563755.1). Lineage (NCBI taxonomy): Eukaryota > Metazoa > Arthropoda > Insecta > Coleoptera > Chrysomelidae > Lochmaea > Lochmaea crataegi. Next base: position 53,132,086 of record OX387424.1, on the reverse strand, counting down.
TAAAAAAACTATAGTAACCTCAAAACACGAAGGAAGTACAATATTAGAAATAAAATTATGCTGACAATCCGACAACAACGCAATTATAATATGATCTTTTGAAAACGAATATTGGATAGATATTTATCGAAAAGTCAAGGAAGATAATTCAGAAAATGAGACATACCGTGATGAAGAAAAGGCTGCGTAATTTGAAAAATTGGAAACTTTAAACACCGATAGCAAAGTAAGAAGAAGTTTGAGCCAACAACGGAGTTATGTTTGGTGATCCTGAGGGTATAAGTAAATACAATTTTTTTCTCTAAATCGAAAAAGTTGTGTTCTCAACAATGACCCAAAGTTTTTTCCTCACTTCGGGTTAACCAAAAAGTAAGTAATTATATTTTTTTTTGGAATTTTGTTTGTTTATCTTTTTAAATGTAAAACCCTGTATATTTTTTGATGAAAGGAATTCCACTTCTTCCGGTAATCTGTCGGTCTAACTTTTTTAAAAATCGATATAATTATAATTATTAGTTCAGTGCTGATTTTGCAGGCGTATTCAAACCATAATGGATCACTTAATTCTGCGTCGATTTAAAAAAAAAGTTATATTGGCAGATAACTGAAAGTAGTGGCTTTCCTTTTATCGGAAAATATAAAGAATGTTTCTTTTAAAAAAGCAAACAAACAATAATTTAGAAAAACGATATTTTGCTTTTTTGGTTAACCATCTGTCTTTATTTGTTTACAGCTGGATTTATAAGCCCTGTTGTTTGTTGTTCGTCGTGTTTTCCACGTTGCTGGCGATTCTTTATTCAGAATTGTTCCCGAGTTGACTAATTTCTATTGGTTTTTCGTTGTTAGAGATGTTGAGATTTGATTGGTCACAAAGGCGACGCATGTGATACGACAGAAAAACTGTCTTGACAAATTATTGATGTTTTGTTATTGTTTTTCGTATTTGTATCAATATACCAAGAAAGTAAGATAATAACGAGTTCTTCAACAGCAAATTTATTATCAAAAATAAGTTAGTTTGACACGATTGGCAGGTATCAAGTCACGTGGCACTAAGTTCAGTGGAACTGCGAATAACGAATAACAAGATATAAAATTTGGTTATTTGAGAGCAACGTCGAACGACTTGGAAACGACGAACAACACGACAACAACGGTTTATAAACGCATGTATGTGATATCAATGTTTCATTTTCGAGCAGCGGGAATCACGAACAACGAATAACGAACAACAGAGTTTATAATTCCAGCTTAAAAAAAAATGGGAAACTTGGTATTTCTCTGGTAGTGTTTTGCTTATTGCTGACAATTAAAAAAAATTGGTTGAAGTTAAAATAATCACTACTTCAGTCGACACAATTATTTAAACAACCTAAGCTTTGAACAAGCAACAACAATTTACGTATCTAAAAAATTCTCGGTTTGAAGAATGATTCCGAAAACAAACTGCATCTCTATAATATAATGTACAGTCGCGACACTAGAAAATATTAATAAGAATTGTAGAAAATAAATTGATATAAACATTTCTACAAAAAAAATTATCTTACATAATTTCTGTCATCTTCGTTCCAACAGCTAACTTCGCACCTAGCAACAACGAGAGGTTCCTGATGACCGTACCAGGATCTCATCCTGCCGAAAGCTCCTCGCAGGACGCACGTCGCGACGATGAAAGCACCCAAGCTCACTGCTATTAGTCTTTGCACTCTTACTCTCCGAAAAATTGCCGTTCTCAGCATCATCTCGGCACGCGGCGCCTACTAAGACCCATCACATCTGTAAAGATACTGAGTGGCAAATGCCAGCTGGGCGATCATCTGTGAGGGTTACGAGACCTACTGTGATTAGGGAGTTGTAACATAAATGATGGATTATTAATTTATTGATGAATTAAGGATTTAACATGTTACTGTTCTTTACGTTTTTTTCCATATTTTTTTCTTCAGGAATTTATACAATAGTTTTAAGAATTAGTTTCGTTGCTCGTATTCTCCATTCTTCATTTTCACTTGACTAAAGCTTGTTAATTTTCTTTAAATTTTTTTAAATATACAAGATGATACAGAAAGCTGATACATACCAATGTTTATTTTTAACATAGACGGGTTTCAGTAAAATTTGTGAGGGAATCCAATAATTAAAATTTGTCTGGTACTGTTCCACATTTAAAAAATATTTCTTAACAACAACAGCTTAAAGGTTTCTCTAAACATGTATCCTCACAATATAAACTTTCACCTAAAGTTCTAGAGGTTATTTTAAATCAATCAATGTTTGTATCGAAGAATTTTAAACACCATTTTAGAACCCCATTATGACTTTGATGGGATTGAAGTAACCTCACGTCGGATGTTATCAGTAAATTTTTGTGAGAAAATTCAATCATTAACATCCACTTTCTCTTGAAATATTATTTCCTATTTGGATTTAAATTAGGGCTTCACTCGAGAGCGAGATTTTTCTTGTCTCGTTTCGTTCTCGTCTCGAAAAAGCGAGACGAGACGAGACTAGGGCTTCACACGAGAGCGAGATTTTTATCGTCTCGTCTCGTTCTCGTCTCGAAAAAGCGAGACGAGACATTTCTGAAAATATTATGGGCGATACCGAGACCACATACAGCGCAACCCGAGAGTCTCGTTAAATTTTTTTTATGAAGTTTTTATTAGAAAAATTGGAAAAAAGGTCTTCATAGAGGATAATATATTTTATATTATATAAAATCTGGTGACCATCTGTAAAATATTTTATTGTAAATATGAAGTGGGGGGTCTTTCTTTATTTCTGTGTGCAATAAAATGATAAAACAGATTGGTTTTACCAAAATTAAATCGACACGTCCTGTATCGCCTCAAATACAATAGGATCGTAAAATTCAGCAGAATGGTTAAGGATTCATTATTATGATAAGCCTTTAAATTAAATCTTTTAGAAGCTCTTGAGATAAATAAAAACAAATATTCAGGTAATCTTCTTAACGACCAAATAAATATCAACCATTCACCCTTATTAAACTTATTTACCTAGAAGGAGTGATTGTTGTGAATGAACTTCCAGGTAAACTTGTTCAATACTTTTGTTAATATTCGTTGAATTCCGTACTTATGTATTTTTGTACTTTATTTCCATGTAAACTTTGTCAATATTCTTAAAATTCTGTATTTATGCACTGTATAAATTAGAAATTTTTCATTATACCTTCACTCGTTTGCTTTGATTTCTGGACTTCAGTTACATTAAAATGTCAACGAATGTAATTGTTATAAATATAGTTTTAAAAACTTAGTTATGGATTTTATTATCAATATTTAGAATTAAGCGAGACGAGATGAGACGAGACAACCGGTAACAAGACGAGACCGAGATTTGAACGAGACTCGATCTCCTCGGAATTGACGAGATCGAGACGAGATTTTTGATATTCTCGCCCACTCTCATCTCGTGTGAAGCCCTAATTTAAATTAGATCAAAAAATAGAATTATAAAATACAATATTTCATAAATGGTAACCAGATTTTATATTTCGTAAAATGTATTGTTACCTTCGAATAAGTTACGCCGTATGGTTTAGGTATCGCCTAGAATTTTTTAAAAAATTTCTCGTCTCGTCTTGTCCAGATTTTATATACGTCCGATATAAACAAAAGCACGTGAGCAGTTAAATTGAACAGGGTCGCATTTTATTTTTCGGTCTTGCAAATAAATACCTGTAACGCAAAATCCTATTTAAGCTTTAGTAAATAATGAATCAAAATTAGTAACTAATAAATTTACAAAGAATATTATTAAAAGTTTTATCTTATTTTATTAAGTTAGCAGATTTTCAAGATTCAGATTTTCATATTACTCAGTAGAATATTTTTTGCTTCCTTTTGGCCAGTTTACATATTAAATAGTATTAATGCATTTGAACCTCCAGAAATTTATTTGATCTAACTGGATATGAAAGATGAAAATGTATAGCCTAGGAAATTTAAGAATAGAATAAATCAAGTTGTGGAACAGTAAAAAGCTGTTCTATTGTTGGATTATAATCATGTACTGTAACTATACACTACCACTTCTTTGGAAAACATGAATACTTTCGATAGTTTGACTTTAGAGTTGATAAAAGGCTTAAAACAGTTGGTTAAAATAGATTGAATTCAAAATTAATGGCAATCGATATTTCTTGGAAAATAGTAAAGTGTAAGCCGTTTTTCGCTAAGTTGAATAGTTTGGTTTTCACAGAGGGTCGAAGGAATGTTTTGAGTATTTATCGTAAAATATAAAAAGCAATCGATATACCAGTAGCTAATTTACCCGATTAATCAAATAGGCCCGAAGAACTATCTTCATTAATTGTAATCACAACCGGTTCAGTTCGAGTCTCTATAATGTTATCCAGCTCCCAAATTGTTAATTCAACTTTTTGGAAGACATGTTCGAGAAACTTTTTACATTTCTCTGGAGAAATTAGTGCCATGGTATCTCCAAAAAAAAATTTCATAGTTCCAAATTTAAATGTCGAGTTTTCCTCGAATACGTATTGTTTAACATCGGCCAAGATTAACTCGATTGGATTCAGTTTACAATGGTATGGTGGGAAGAAAAGTTTTATTTTGTTGTATAGCCATTTCATCTATTACATACCTATAATATGAGGGGTCTAGATGCAAAACACGTCATGTCCAGGTGAAAAATTTTCGAGAAAAGCGGGAAAAACGTTCATCGCCAAACTTGACATACTCTGTAAATTTCAATATTATGAAACGTTATCTTTGCCGATAACATTTCGAATACAAAAATAAAATTTCTTATATGTAATCTTTTTGTGGAATAGACGACAAGTCTATTCTGATAAGTTATTTAAAAAATATTTTCTTTTGGTGGAATAGACAACAAGTGTATTCGGTCCAAAAATCAATAATTATAGTTCCGGATGTTAACTTCAGCGCGAAATTTAAAATAAGTTGAACGTATATAAATATGAATGGAGAGGTTTCCGGCTGGCTTTCTATCAATTACCTCGAAAGAGAGGACATAAAAATTTGGAACTGTGCAGTATCTCCTAATATTAAACTTTTGTTAAAAATATGGGTTCACCAAGTAGGTACCTAAACTACACTAGGATTATTGGTATGTTATACAGTTTCATTTTAATTTAGTGGCGTTGTAGATGTTTATAGATCGAAAAAATAGTGTAATGCATAAATTATTTCACAAAATGGCTACTAATTTTTTTGATTCAAATTCAATTAATTCTTTATATTCTTCTCTCATTTGCCTATAATTTTCTTTAACTTAAAGATGTTTGTCCAGAACGAATCATTAAGCTATAAATGAAATTATAGTAGAATTATCTGATTTATCCAAGACAGATATCCCAAAATGCTTCAGATTGTAGATTTCCGTTATCTGTAATATAAAATCTGATTTCAGCACAGTTCATGGGAGACAATATTATACCGTTCATGAGCACATACAGTTTTTGGGCACATACAAGTCCTGTGCACATACAGTTCCTGAGCTCTTAAAATGTTTTACCCACCCAGAGAAATGAGAAAGTTCCTGCACTTAACTTACCTGTAAAGTTACTAGTTCCGGGAGAAACGTCCCGGAAGACACAGCTCCCAGACGTGAGGTTCCTATGTTCAGTTCCTGGATGATATCCCGTCTCGAAGTATGCTAGGGTAGTGATTCCGAGGCGAGTTTGAGGTGGGTTTGGTTGGTAGGCATCCCCTTGGGGATGAGTCCAACACTGTTTGGGTCCTGGACCTATTCGAACATGAGTTTCCCATCTCGTCCCGAAAAAAAAAGTTCCTGGATGATACGGATTTAGGAAAGTACTTAATTTGTAAATTTTTTTTTGATGGCTTCACCACTGGTTATAATTTATTCATATAATTTTAAGTACTAACACCTCTTTGCAATTGTAAATGTACAAGTTTTTTCATTATATATATATTTTTTTTTATCCAATAAGTTTTATTTAACACACAGATAATGTAACAACTTTCTCTCTAGTGTACCTTAGTATTCTTTATAGGCAGATAATCAACAGTTATAAATTAGCCGATTTTTAATTTGAATTTTTTCTAATTTTTTTTAGAAATAAAATACGTGGTGCCCTTTGTTTTTTTATAATATCTATATTTAACTTAATTCCGCAGGTAACAAAACTGGCTTTAGTATCTCCAAATTTTAAAATCAGTTTGGCAAGAACCTTTTTTATTAACGCCCAATGCCGAGAGGGTATTTTTGTTTCAATTAGGAAAACAAATACAAACTATTTGAAACATTTTTCAAAAATTTTGGTTTGTTAGATTCAAAAATATTGAAAACTAGAATACAGTTGTCGCGTTTTGCAATTGACTGATGGACATTTCGCGTTTCGAATTTAATATCAATATCATTCATTTCTTTTTTAAATTGGCTTAGGTATTTTTTTTAACTTTGAATGGACGAAAAAATTTTCAATTATCCAATATAAAGAAAAACACCAAAAAGTACAAAATAGGATTTTTTTATAAAATGGCTAGATATTGAACAGGGATCTAAATAGTAACTTCGTCGACAACATCGTGTTCAACTGCTTCATTTACTTCTTCTTCATCTCCATTATTCTTCTTTAAAACGTCTTGCAAATACTATAAATTCTCATCTGTCTCCCATTCTTCTCTATAATGGGTTTTTAGTCAATTGGATTTGCTTTTTTTTTGTCTTCTTTAAGTTTCACTCCAATTGGTATTTCTTTTGGTTTCATTGATTGAATTTTTCCCCTTCCAAATTTGAAATACCACCGAGCCGTTTGTGCTTCTGATTTCCAATCTAAAACTTTGTAGACATGTCCCAGTTTTAAAATTTTCTTTCTTATCAACAACATCTAACTAAACTAACCTATTAATAAAAATGTTTCACACTAAAACACACATGGCCACTTACACGTGGCAGCGTATATAATCTTCATCATTGGTTTAAATGGCAATGTCGCATTTTGCAACTCACCATGGTTTTCACAGTACAATTCGAGTATGCCAACGTCGTACTTTGGACTTGTGATTAAATTCACTTATGGAGATTTTTACGGAGAATTTTGTATCATCTAGACCCCTCATATTGCTTTCTATGCTGCTTAACGAGACACATGAGTTGGGCTTTGAGTAAGTTGTGGTCAAAATCAAAAATCAATCAGATGTATACTGAAAATATAATATCCAAACTAACAATAAGAGAGAAATATTTATTAATTAAAACGACAATTGTGATTTGCTGCTGGCGAAAACCAAGTTCGACCCTGTAAGAAATAGTTCTATCTATAAAAACACAAGGTCTGTCGCCAGAACTGGTGTCAGGAGGGGATATTGTATTGATGGAATGTAAATGAAATTTGAACAGAGTATAGTGGTTGTGATAACACAATATCTGAAGATTCTTGTACAACATTAGCTGAAAGGTTCATAGAAAAGGTTTAAAGCCAATACTGATATTTTCTCAGCTTCGTAGAGTTTAAGTTAAACTTTATAGCAATTAAGGTTTGCCATTCATTTAAATTATCATTACGTGGAAATCAACCAGCATTTTGGGACATCCTGTGTATTTGGAAATAAAGCCTAAGTGATCATAAATGTTGCCAATGAAACTCTGAATGTTTGACATAACTGGTGGACCACTCTGTATTCGCAAAGTATGGAGTTACCCGACAGTAGTTCAACAGTGGTGCGAATATTCGAAGCTCCGTCTCTGCTTCGCGAATATTTCTATCTGGATCGACACATTCTAAGTAACATTTTTAACAGCCATATTTTTGTTTTTTAGTTTTATGATGCGTGTAATTGAATGATACATAACTAATGCAATGGAGAAGCGGCAAACACAAGAAAACTTGAAAATATTTAATTGGACTTGCATGCGTTGTTATACTATACAACTCGTAATAACTAGAAAAAAAGATAAATGAGTAAAATATGCAATATCTATTTTTACAATTCAGAATAATATGATAATTATGCAGCCTGCATAAATTCTTATGTTAAAGGCGGCGCCACAATGTAACATAGGCCGTTCTAAATGCAAATTCTCCATATAATTATGAATCAGTTCCAAGAAATACATGGAACCATAGAAATTTGACAATATTTATGAGATGCGTTTATCATGCATTCAAACGTTTGTGGTGTACTATCATATAAGAGTATACAGATTAATCTAGTAAAGGCAAAGGAGTGGACTTCTGTAATCATAGAGAAACATATCTATGCGAAAACCGGGGAGTGTCTATTTGAAAAAAATTTGATTCGTAGGACTATATTGCAGATCCTATCCTTACATTTATGGTATACTACGTTCCAAGATATTTCATTTTGACTTATGCCAACATGATTGATTTGAAACCAAAACCCACAGCAGGTATAGTTTGGCAAGTCTATATGAAGCTACGGGGCACCGGTAAGGGGCAAGGAAAGATGGCCGATATCTGTCATAAACGTACCAATGGCGTACGGTATCTATTTGATAACAGTATTAAAAATAATTATTATTATTATATAATAATTATATATAGAAACTGACTTATGCTTTGCTTTAAAGGTAAAAATGTTAAAAATCGTACTTGAATTCAATATGGATACGAAATAATAAGATACCAAGTAAAACTGAAAATACAAAGGTAAATTCTGACATTATGAACGCCACTAGATAATCAATGTCAATCAATTATCGAAGTGAGAGGGAAGAACACACGCACGCGCTTGCCAATAGGAAGTCAGGTGGTTACTTAGCAACAGAGGTACGATAAATATTCACCAATTGAGTTAGTCGGAGGGCGTGGTAATTATGATTTTCGCACGACGTTGCCGGCTTCCGCATATTTCAGAAATTGAAAAAATAATGTTGATAGACAAAATCCAATGAAACAAGCGCATTAAAGAATCATTATTGACATATTGTTAATAATAAAAAGTTCATTTTCTTATTATTGTCACTACATACTTAGCACTTTAGCTTTTTCATAGTTAAACGTGGCAATATCGAATGTTTTCGACCGCATTCCTTCCACAGCTTCAGTTATGTTTGCCAAACTATAGTCTTTAATCCGATAACAATAGATAATGCCTAATAGTATGATTATTTTACAACCGAAATGTTTGGCTGGTAAAATAATATTTGAGACTAATTTTTAAATTTATTTAATTATTCTATTATTTATTTGTGCCTCGGAAGATTGTGTAAATATAAAAAGAGCTTTTATTGCTTGTTTTCCTTTGTCTGACCTGTACTGCACTGTATTTTCAATGCCCTTTTTATATTTACATATAATGGGTTTAAAATAACTAGATAAAATAGAATAGAATAGATTTCGGGATAGTAATTTTTAATATTGTCTCAGAATTGTAGTTTGTGATAAACATTTCCCTACGAAAGTAATATTCCCCAATATCCACAGTAAAAGAAATTAACAATAAGCAAATACATAAACGAAAAAAACGAAGTAGAGCTAATAAAACCAAATGTGTTGACAACATGCAAAAGGATATAATCAGTTATAATATCACAAGAGCATAGACAATATTCGATTATTCACCGAGTCACGAGACGTATTTGGCGAAACATCACGAGAGCGCGGCTCGAGTGGTGTTTCGCGAAATACGTCGAGTGAAGAGGTAAATAATCGAAAAATATTGTCTATGCTCGAGTTGGTATTCGTTACGATTATATAACGAATAATATTCTAATTTTTTTTATTGATTAATATTAATATTGAAGGTGCAATTATTATAATACATAGTTGTTGTACCTATTGTTGTTTTCGGAATTTGTAGTAGAATCAAATGACATTTCATTGAGCTTGCCCGTTACTATGGAAATGATCCCAATATGGCAGGAGGCGAAACACCAAAACGATTATATCACGTCGTCAAGGGGTATATTCACTTATCAATACGTCGTAACTAAGGGAAATTCAAGGATTGTATTGGTTCATTAGAACATGAGTTATATAATCCGCGAACGATATATGTCTTATACCAAGAACAAATGATACTAGCCCTTGATTGTATAAAAAAAAAAGGAACGGGAATTGTTTGTAGCCTAACACCTCAAGGTGCGTTTGCATAGCCCACAAATACTACGAAACTTAATCAAATTGATTTATTTTTTTGCAGTTATGGTTTAGTTCAAAGTGTACCATTTGTTTCTATTATCGTTAACCCTGAAGTAGTTGCGCCCGATGCTCCAACAACACTAGTCGCGCGGAGTCTGTCAGACCGTATCCGAAAAGGTCCTTTTTTAAATTATTATTCTGATTTTTTTTATAATTAATTGAAAAAAAAAACACCAAGGCGGGTAAACAAAACTTTATTCAACAATAATAAACAAAATAAAAACACAATATAAAAATACCTCATACCGAATGAGTCTACGACCTAACAAAAACTAGAGCAACTAACTGAAATCAAACAAAACTCAAATTATTTCAAGAGGAAAAATCTGTGCAAAGACTCACGCTTCTGCACAAGAAAAGGACAACATCTTTGCATGTGTTAGACAAATAACGGATTTACATTTCTGGCAATAAAACCTACTCTTATTTTTGCATCCGACGCAATCTTTTCTGGTGCCTTCTGGTATCTGTTCTACATCAGATCCAGATGCAGTAGAGGTACATCTCTGGTACATTCTTCTGATAAGAACGTCTCTGCAAATGTGGTTCAATCAACGACAATGTTATTTGTTTCAGGTACACTCTCCGTTTCAAATAGTCTCTTGGATCGGGGTGATCGGAGACATGAATAACTTGACTGTTCAATCCAGCGATATTCAATAAAAAGAAGAAAATCACCATCTGCTAATTCGTGGTACATTATATAGTGAACAAAGCTGGTCTACAGAATCCACAACACCTATTGTGCAATTGTAAAACGTTATCATTTCGGGTTTATTTTTATCACCAGTGTCATGGTCAATTACGTCACTGTTGTGTAAACTGGAAATCAAGAGAACATTCTATTCTTTTTTCGGAACGTAAGACACAATTGTCATATGCTCTCCAAATCCGAACATGCTTGAGTTTATTGGACGATGTTTCACTTCAATACATTCCTTTGGTATTTCTCTCTTATTCTACCGAATCGTTCCGACCAGTGTAAGTTTATGATCTCTTAGCAATTTTTCAACCAAGGGCATCGAGGTACGCCCATTATCTGACCTTTTGGAAATGGGCGATACAAGACGTTCAACAATACTCATAGCGTCATTGTTAGTTTTGAACGGACCTTCCGGCTGATGTCCCACATACACTTCTAGATTCAACGTGTAAAACATCTTCGAATCGACCAACGAAAAAAGTTTCAGCCCATATTTATTTGGTTTTGAAGGTATGTACTGCCTACGGAAACTGACTGACTGGCGCCAGTTTATCTATTTTCTTCCTCTCTTACCTCATAGCCCGGTCGTCAAAACGGAAACTCCTCAAAAGAAAAAGAAACCATTGCTTATTCATTGTGAGCCAGAATAGGTCCACTCCGGTTCCCTTTCTATCCCATATTTCATCAACATTCAACTTGGAGCTTTTTAGCAACCCTGACAAATAAAGCAAACCAATCAGGGCTTTGATTTCAGTTTTATCTGTTTCTTTGCAGTCTCAATCTTTTTTAAAGCTCTGCATTTTCATTGCCAAGTAGATATTTGTACGTTCTACAATAATATCGATGATTTCGTCATTCACAAAAAGATTCCAGCACTCGATGTGACTTTTTGCTTTTTTATCTTCACTTGTTGTAACGGGAAGTTGGTTTATTATGTTCCAGGATCGAGTTCTCACTGCCTGATTCGGAACATGTTTTTTCCATTTTGTTTTGCCGAGATAAAAAGCAACTCTTGGCATTTTTGCTGATGGTGTAGTGAGATCATAGTCATCGGAATAAGAGCTATCCTCTTGGACGGTATCGTTGTTATCAGATCTACATTCCACGACATCATCTTCTACATCTGATTTATCATTAATTGGCGCCTCGTCAGAGTCATGTTTCTCCCATAAGCGCAACAATATTTGCTGCTCTTTTTCATAATCCATTTTTGTCTATAAATAACTGATTTCATATAAACAGAAACGCACTACAACAGGTATTTAATTTTATGGAACTATTCTTTTTTACCTACTTTAAATTTAGTTCAGTTCCACTGTCACTATCTTCATCTAAATTTATTATAAAGGGTTCAGCATTAGTACTTATTAATTCTCCACTTTAATAACTTTTGTTCCATACAGTTTTTCCAACTTTCTGGATTTCTGATTGATCATCATACATTTGAAATGTTTTCTTAATGGATCCAAGTTATTTTCATCAATAGTTCTAAATGTACTAAAATCACTCCGCCTTTTTCTGTGAACGATAGGTTTTTGTATTATATCCTTTACGGAAGATAAAGGCGTCTGTGTCAAAGCATATGTCTCAGCTAAAGCTTCGCTTGATTTGAAATTTTTTAGAGTTAAAGCAGATACAGAACAGTACAGGCACGTCATCGATCTATGCACTAGTTTCTAATCGATTCTCGTTCCAGTGTCGCACCCCAATCAAACTTATTGAAAATACCTATTCAAACTAAAAGTTCTTCATTCACATTTACCTAGTTCAATAAAAATACTGAAATTTGACTTTTCAGCTGCTCTCCTGTTAATGGGACGTACTCGCAGGTTTCCAATTTTCCGAGAAATCGTGGAAATCGCGGAAAACCGTCCCAACTCTATGTTTTTCACAATTGTTATTTACGTAACGGTAAGTTATATTGAGAAAAGTTTCGAATAAAATTTGTAAAGCGACCAATTTTACGTCGTAATATATCATCGTGAGCTTATTTTTAATTTACGTAGCAAACGTTCAAACGATCATACATATTTCACGTGCACTGAAACCGACGCCACCGAAACAGAAACCTACGATGTAAAATTGGTCGCTTTACAACTTTTATTCGGAACTTTTTTCGATACAACTAACAGTTACGGAAATAATTGTGAAAAACATAGAGTTGGGACGGTTGCCGCGATTTCCAGGACTTTTCGGGAAATTGGAGACCTGCGAGTACGTGCATTCGAATCCTCGTCCCAAAATTGAGTCCATTCGCAGAAGAGCAGCAAAAAAGTTAAAATTTCAGTATTTTTACTGGACTGCATAGGACCTGGACCTAGTCCCTGGACCCAAACAGTGTTGGACTCATCCCCAATGGGATGCCTACCAAACAAACCCACCTCAAACTCGCCATTACCCCCGCCTCGGAATCACTACCCTACATACTTCGAGACGGGCGGCGGTCCCTCGCACACCCTCCGCTCACTCCCTAATTATCACTCCTACCTCTCATGCCATATCGAGTCCTTCTCTCCCCCAAACGATGCTCTCTACCACGCCACTCACCTCCATCCATTCCTCCTCTCCCCTCAACATTATCTCCACCATGTTCTCCCAGTACACCGCCTCCCCTAGTTTCCTCTCCAACTTCTTCAGAAGCTTCAATGCTCATTTAAATAACAAACACTTTATTATTGAGAAACAATTCTTCTCTTAAAAATACAATTTTCTTAGGAAAATAAAAAGAATAAGTTGTTAAAGTTTCGATTAATGAAAGTTAGTATTTAAATAGGTGATTTTATGACAAAACTCTATTTCATATAATCATCTCGAAGTAAACTACTTTATATTAACATCCTATATATAACAATAAAACGTATATTAAAAGATTAAGCAAATAACTTTTACTCCAAATAATAAAATTATGGAGTTGGTCCAGGAACAGCTTCACCAGTTACTGTTTTAACACTAGCACCTGTATCGGTTGCAATGACACGACTAGCATCAGCAGCAGCGGGTATACTACCAGATCCTGCAGTAAACTGTACCATAACTGGAAGTGTAAATGCAGGAATAGAGTTGGCTGTGCTTCCAACTCCAGCAGTGTCACCAAATGGTTTTGGCTGATTTCCTGGCTTGGGGTAATTTATGAAAACATATATTTTCTTAATATCGGGCTCTTCTTCTTCTTCTGAGGACGAGGAGGAGTCGGAACCATAGTCTCCGAACTAAATGAAAAAAAAAACAACCATATTATTCGCCGGTATTATACCCACCTTTACGACCGTACAGTAGTGATTTTAAAATCTATGGAGAAAATTGGATCTGTTTGAGTTAGGTATAAGAAGACTAATTTCACACATGTTTCAAGGAAGTCAAAATATTTGATTTGACTGAATAACACTAGGATAATGCATCTATGATCTGAATATTTTACCTATCACATAAACTTTTGATTCATCCATTATTTTCCTTTATTCCACGATGTTTTTCTTATTACTATGCAAATCATCGACTGCGTATAATGATAATGATTATCTTTTGTCATTACGTTAGTTTTGCTCGGATGCTGGTCCTATCGCCAGCTACTCCTTATCCACTTAGGCTCTTCGCTTCAATTTCACAACACCCTCTCCGTAACTCTGGTACCCTTTCATTGTATTCTTCGAAAGTTAGCTATTACCTGTCTTTTGGCGTCCAATACCACGCCTTATACGTTTGGCCATTTCTGACTCTCCACCACCTTGTCTGCAGGAAAGTTCTCCGTTGTACAGCCTTTTTTGTGCAAGTGTCCTCTCATTGGACTGAAGCCAGCTAGAAGACCCGTTATTGTTCTGATTTGATTCCTGCTCATTTTGAGGAGCTTTTCAGTTTCATGTTCCGACGATTTTTCAATGAATGTTTTCCCGTGGTGCATGAGAGCTTCATTCCATCCTCCTCTTAGTTTGACGCATTCAGATTTAGGAGTCCCGGGTGCGGATTCTGGGCCAATATATAGAGTTGATGAGTGATGAGCACTCTCTGGCTGGTTTCTTCAGATTTGCCCTCGATGCCACAGTGGCCGCTATTGAGATGGTCGTTTATACACAAATGGTCATTGCAGCATACCGGACATGTGTTTTTGTCCGTTACCTACATAGAGGTGTCCGCTATATAGAGGTGTCCAAAAATACAAGTGTCACTGTACTTTCACTGAATATAAAAACATTTTTGTAATGTATATGTTCAACCCTTACTATAACTAAATTTGAAAATGAAAATATATATTCATCAGCCTCCAATTAAATTTTAGAAATAAAATTTTGAAATACCTCGTATAAAATTATTTTAAAATTCTAATAATTCTTGAAATGGTTGAATACATCAATATGTAAAAATCTTAATAAATTAAGAATAAAAATATGTGAAAAAAATACCAACCCAAAAAAAGGGAGCAGGAGAAGGAGCAGCACCAATAAGCAGTCTTGTGGCCACCACGAAGAAACCGACCACCAGCAGAGTACCGTTCACCATCTTCACAAACAAAAATCCTTTCTATAAAGCTGTCTCTCGGACTTCGTCCAAATGAGATCGGCCCCACAAATAATCTATATACCTAACCGAAATCAGGGCCAACAGCACGATAGGCCAGGTAGTTGCCACACTACAATAATTAAAGTCGGGAAAAGTGAAAATTATAAAATTGAAAATTTTGTTATTTTCACTAATAAAGGCGACAGAATATTGGAGCTAAAAATAATAAGAGCCACAAGTATAAAAAGAAATTAATAATTTAAAGCGTTGTTTTTGTCAGTATTATTGTTACTGTCAGTATTAAATAAAATAGTATATTACATAAAAGGAATTGTAAGAAGCTTATTACATGCGAGTAAAGAATTTTACAAGCATGTAATAAGCTTACAACTCAAATTGTGCACTATACGTTTTCTATGATTATTTTCGTTTATAAAAATAAAAAGCTAACAAGTAACTTTTATTTATTTGACAAAATTCGGGAACAATTTAAATTAAACATTTATTTGGAAAATTTGGGAAATTATTTATAACTATACTCTTATCCGTGTTTGGCGGTTGCTCAATAACACGCGGTGAATGGTGGGAACACGTAAACTGTACGGTATGTTCTTTTTGGACATTGGTATTTTCAGTGTATGTAAAGGTCTGTAAATTATTTTCAATTGAATTGATAATTCTAATGGCTGATGCCTACTTAAAATTTATTGACTCATCGACATATCCTTCGGCTGTTGTTGAAGATTTCCATCCGCCAGGTCGTTTAAAAGCCATTAAATCACCACCGGCTCAACCAAAAGAGTGGCAGAAGTTCGTCTTAAACAGTGACCTGTGTACATTTTGGGATCTGGTAATTTTAAATATGCGGCTATTTGTTCAGGAACATCGTCTATTTTGTTTAATCTTACTACCTTTTTGATAGTTAAGGAAAAATTAATTTATTTGCGGATCGCTAATTTGTTCTCGAATGTCTATATATTGTTTGCAGATTTTATAGAAATTTCCAGAAATTATGAGAGATCTACATACTTTGGTTTTCGTATCAGGTATTTTAACCAATGAAATGATACTCATCAATGTCACTAATATTAAGATTTTTTAACTCTTGTTTCCTACAAGCTCCAACAATTGCAATAACCTTAAAATACAAGTATTATAAGAAGGTACATTTATGTTATATTTTTAAATAACATACCTTTATTAACAAGTACTGTAGATCAGGAGGTTTATTTAAAAAAGTTTTATTAAATCAGGGTGTAAAATTCTTGATTTTTTGTTTTTGATACCTTCTGATTGCCTTATTAAATAAGCTCGCAATTTCGGGTAATTTTCAGTAGTAATAACCCAAGGACATTGATCATTGTTCGAAAAATTGTTGCCTATAAAGAACAAGCTTGAGAAAGTTGTTATAAAATTTTTGAGCATATATCAATGTTCGAGGGTTATTTAAAGGTGCATAAATGCTTTCCACACAAATTTTTTACTGTAATTGGTATTTTTTGGTATATTTGCTTCTATAATTTCATCAATATTCTCGTCAGTATTATTACCAAATCGTGACATTTTGAAATATTAGATATTTGAAACGTTAAAGTCGAAATAAATCAAAATGTACCCATGGCAACGCAATAAAGTGAAAACACCCCATGGGATCTGTTTTCGGAAGTAATTACACAAGTGCATCAAAATTACCGATAATTTTTAATGAAAGCATGTTGTCTAAAAACTGCATGAGTTTATTTTCATGTTTTGGCGAAAGAAGAAAAGAAAATATGAAAATAACTGAATGCAGTTTTTACTGACATGCTTGAATGAAAAATTATCAGGTTTATTTTGATGCACGAGTGTAATTAGGTAGAATAGTTCTCGAGTAGAAGAAATAAAAGTACGTTAGTTTGAACTTTTTATTTAAATAACAATTAGGTATATGAACATGAACAAACTAACACTGGTTCAGTATTGTATTTTTGGGTTTACTTTCGGTCACTTTTTCTTGAATAGAATTTAAAGAATCTTGTCCAAATCGCGACATTTCAACGAATTTTAAAATTTGGCATATGTCAAAATTACAAATGCGCAATTTTATCACTCGTTACTGTAGTTACGGACCTGCAGTGAAATTTTCGATAGTTAGCGGGAAATTTTCGGATTCTACCGGGCAATTTTCACTGAAAAATTCCCGCTTCATATGGGATTCTCAATACATGAGGGAAATATTCAAAGGTAATACCACGAGTGCTTCAAATTTTATCGATAATTTTTTCTTTTCCACGAAAACTTGTTTATTTGGCCAAAATATGAAAACAAACCGATTGATAAAATCACGAGTCCGTTAGGACGAGTGATTTTATCTAAATTCGGTTTGTTTGAATGTTTTTGCCTCAAATAAACAAGTTTGAGTGATGAAAATAAAAAATTATGTGATAAAATTTGAAGAACGAGTTGTATTTGGGAAGATTATTTTTTTCAACAATTTAAAAGGATTTTGTATTAAATGTTCAATATTCTCTTGGGTGATGGCACTGAATCGGTTTGTGTTCATTTTTCAATAAACTTCGAAGCACTTTTAGTTGTCAATAATGACAAATTCAAAGAAAAATTTTGACGTTTCAATGTAAACAAGGTATTATCGATGAGGAAGCAGTTTTATCAGTATAATACCGAATGATTGGCCTGAATAATGTATTGCTGTTGGTTAAAACCACCAAAATGTCAGATTTTGACAAGTGAAAAAAATAATCAGGTTTATTTTGATGCACGAGTGTAATTCGGTAGAATAGTTCTCGAGTATAAGAAATAAAAGTACGTTAGTTTGAACTTTTTATTTAAATAACAATTAGGTATATGAACATGAACAAACTAACACTGGTTCAGTATTGTATTTTTGGGTTTACTTTCGGTCACTTTTTCTTGAATAGAATTTAAAGAATCTTGTCGAAATCGCGACATTTCAACGAATTTTAAAATTTGGCATATGTCAAAATTACAAATGCGCAATTTTATCACTCGTTACTGTAGTTACGGACCTGCAGTGAAATTTTCGATAGTTAGCGGGAAATTTTCGGATTCTACCGGGCAATTTTCGCCGAAAAATTCCCGCTTCATATGGGATTTTTAATACATGAGGGAAATATTCAGTATGCTGTTGATCTGATTGGTTTTGTTCAATCAAATGACCTCAAATTAACTGATTTCATTGGATTTCTACTAGAACAAATTTTTTTCAATATTAACATTGTTTTTCAAAGTTATAACACTTCTTAACATGGAATATATTGCCCATAATGAGGATGGTTTAAATTTTTCAGCAATCTCTCCAAAATAAGCCAACAGTACTCTTCAGAAAATGAATTTGCATTATTTGTTGTACGCCAATCCATAAATTGCTGATATACCTTTTCATATCTTCCTCTTGATTTTTCTGGTTATAGGTTCTCGGTAGTGTTCGCAGCTAGCTGCAAAATATTGGGTGGTGTGCTACTGAACTCATTTCAAGATTTTGTATTTAAATTCACTATTTACACTGTCAGATTATTAATTAAAATCTGTCAAAATACCGTTTCCATGGTAACTCGACTGAGGGTGGGTATTATAAAACTATTTTGACATATATAACTAAAAGTTAACTTGTAGAATGACGTCACATGTTATAGTAACTTAAAAATGACGGGAGGAAGGGATATCGATTGAAGTTAACTTTGTGGGTGGAAAAACTTCAATTAATTATATTGTGAATATTTTGATTGGATTTTCACTTTGTTTTCTTTGAATTTTGCAAAACTACACCATAAAAATCAAAATGTCAAAACTCCAATTGAAAAAATCTAGGTTATATTTTTCTTTTGCCCGTGACTTCTTTTTATTTTAAAAATGAAACTTTTATAAAACTGACGTTTTAAAACCTTAAGTTAACTTGACTGTTAAATTCAAAGATAACTTCAAGACATGTTTATAATAAGTGACTTAAAAGGCTCAAGGCCGAAATTCAATTAACAGCACAGCATCTGACAAGCATCGTCACAACACCGTCGAGTGGTCAACTTGACGGTTGTGTATGGGTTCACTTAACGCACCGCCGCGATACCCGACTATAGACTTCACTTTTTATTGTCAGAGATATTGTATTGTACTGTACTAACCGAAATGTGCTGATAAGTGAGCGTACGACTTCGGCAAAGGATCAGCACAGCACAATCACGCCGTCCGCAAAATATTCTCTCTGAGAAACGTGTTATGGTTGAGGCGTTGACGTGCCTTGTCGGTGCTGTGCTGATGTTGTTAGGTAGGCGCGCTTACATTTAAATACACATAAGAAATAAAATCTTCTGGTGATGATCAGTCGCTGTTCCTATGAGGTGCTGATAAGTGAGTTTCGAACTTTATATGATATATTACATATTACGTGTCAGTAGCTGTTACTTAGCATCCAAATAGTAGGTATTATGCAATTTACTAGTAAGAGAGTAGAAATATAAAATATCATATCCATCAGAATGATGTTACTACAAAGAAAATTTTTAGACCCACTGTGGTCTCTCAAAATTAAGAACAGAACCTCAAAAGTATCGACACGGAAACCGTCAAGTACGACTTTAAAACTTACAACTCGGGGAAGTTTTTTATACTCAAATCCAGTTCAACTGTATTCAACAAAACAATCTGGAAAGAAGAGTAATGGGTATAAATATGATTATGTAGTGATTGTTGTGGTGAACAAAAAGAATTGTGGAATACACGGGTAGAAAAAAGTTGTAGAATAAATAGTATCATAAATAGAACAATGACTGCCTGATGGGAAGGAGAGATGTGCATGAAAAGTAATAGTGTATTGTTCATGTAGTGTTATAAGGGATTATTTAAAGCAGACATATTCAAGAAAATAATTAATTTGATACGGAAATGCTGGTGGAATGAGTGTTAGACGCAATGTATTGAAAAAGCAGAGACGATTCAGGAAAACCTGGTTGAAGTGAATTGAATCAAATTGACAAGCAAACGTTTTTTAAGCAGGTTCTCATTTGTACTCTTTTTGTATTAAATACTTATATCCCGAAAATTATAAAGCAAAATTATCTTTAAGTTGGGCGATTTTAAACGATCTGCCGACTGGGCTAACAGCCAATGTCGTAAATAATTCGGCCTTGTTAAAACTCACGTTTTTCTCAACAATAAAATATACACTCAATAATTGTGGCTTTGTTCGACATCTATTTTGCATCTTTCATTTGGTTATTTTATGGGATTTCGTGTCAGAGAATTTTTAACTCATTTATATGCACTAACTACCGACGAACGATTAACAAACTTTTAATTTTTAAGGCCACTGTTTTAAGAACAGTGCTGGATACAGTTTCAGATTTAGGCGAATAAAGGTTGAAGGATTTTCCAGCAGCTACAATGTGTTAATGTTCAAGGTAATATATACTGAGGGAACATTAATTTGAAAAAAAATTAATGACATCGATTTTTAACAGATAAAAAACAATTGATGGTTTTACACATCTCCATGTTGCGATGGATCTTATTGTAATACGATCTAGTGGACCGTGTCAAAAGTAGGTCTGAGGTTTGAAAATAGGTAACCAGAAAGTGTAAAAGTTGCCAAATTTCATAACTTATGTTTAGCAACTGATTGGAATGAACTTTCTGAAGATATTGACTCTAAATTTTTGGACTTTCTCAATAAAATTTTGAGATGTTTCAATACATCAATTCCTATTCGCTCTTGTAAAACTAAACATCACAAGTCATGATCTACTAAAGGAACACTTGTCCTTCATCTCAGAATATGTGTTGTGGTTTCGTCTATATTTTTAGAATTTCACCTCTTGATTAGTGATACATTACACAAAATGATGTGATATTATTTTTATTCAAGAACAGTACAAAACGTCAGAAATTAAAATGTGTTCTGTCATAACAAAACAAAAACAAAGTAAACTGCCTAGTAACTTATATAAAACAAAAATAACAGAGTTAGGCTAGAAAATCTTCTTTTTCTCATTGTGACGTAGGAGTCTTGGTTCCTATGTTGTAAATGTCAACTTTTGGTGAGTTTAAAGTATTTGACACTAACAATATGACATCACTTATCACAGATATTCCTCACTCAAATATATCAATAACTATGAAATATTGTACCGGAAAAATATCAAATTTATTAAACAAAACTATTAAAATAAAGGTATCTCTAGAGCTGAAAATTCCTCCAGAGAATCTTGGTCTGTTATATCAATGATTCAAGGAACGAAACTTATTCATCAAACTTTATTGACCTCGACTCGGACGAACTTAACAATTATTTCGTAAATGTTAGTAAGAATATTAGCTCTAAAATATCTCGTAATCGTCTTTCTTTCCTCGTTTCTTCTAAAAGAATCACTGATAGTTTCTTCCTGAGAACTGTAGATACATTTGAACTAGTGCAAACCATACTCAGCATTCAAAACAAATCTTCCTTTGGCATTGATGGATTATTAGCTAAGTTATTTTTAAATATTCCAAATGTGGTGACTAACGTTTTATGTTTTTTAATCAATGAATCCTTTGAAATGGGCTCTTACCCAACAGCTCTAATTGTTCCCCTGCACAAGAGTGGCGAAAAAAATAATACTAGTAACTCTTGTCCTATTGCCTTATTACCAAAACCCTCTGATGCCCTTTCTTCTTAAGCATAATATCTTGAAATTTGAACAATTTGGTTTCCTAATGACGCAATGTTCTCTGTCCTTAATGAAGTTATACCTCACTTAATAATAAACTTTTTATGGCTTCGGTTTTTTGTGATTTCGCGAAGGCTTTCAATTGTGTTGAACATGAAATTTTGATAAATAAACTACAATATTATAGCATCCGTGGTAATCATTTAAAATGGTTTGAATCTTATTTTGAGTGAGAAAACAAATGGTACGAGCAAATGGTGAAGTTTCGGAAAATCTACCAGTTAGCAGTGGTGTACCCCAGGGTTCAGATTTAGGTCCAATTCTTTTTTTAGTATTTATTAACGATGTCACAGATTTAATGACTTAATAAGATCTTCAAATTCGACTAAGTTTCTTGGTCTCCATATTGACGGTGTCCTAAACTGGTCTGTACATGTAGATACTTTAGCGAAAAAATTATCCTCTGCTTGTGTCTGAACAGCTTGATTTTTCTACTGCTTCAACAACTTACTACTCTTTGTTCGAATCGCACCTTCGCTATGGTTTGCCTTTCTGGGGGTCTTGTAGTTTGCACCTTTTCGAATCTATCTTCAAATTACAAAAAAAGACCGATTCGTTACATTTCTGGTTTAAGTAGTAGGACGCACTGCGAATTCTATTTTAACTCTTCCCACTCTATTAATTTTGTAATTCGTGTGTTTGGTTCGAAAACACTTTCACATTTTAACTGACAGTGAGAGACCAATTCATAGTTACATTACTAGAAGGAAAAATTTCGATATTTATTTAACAATACCCTGATCTGGTAAAAAATTCATCACTTTCAATGCCAAAAAATTATTCAACTTTTAGAATTAAAAGTGTCAAATATATTTAATAAGTTCCGAATATTGACAAAGGCATTTCTGTCCGGAAGACCTTATTATTCAGTGGCAGAATTCTACAATCTACCATAGACTTTTGAGTTACATTGGCATAATTAAATATTTAGTATGGTGTCTAATATTATATTGTATTGTATTAACAGATCCCTTAAAAACAGAAGGATTGACAGTACCACATGCAAATGGATAGGATCCATGCTCGAGCATAGGAGAGTAACAGCACATATGCATGATAAAACATACACCGTTAGGACAACTAAATGATGTCCTCAAGGTGAAGTACTTTCGCCACTTTTGTAGAACCTAGTTGTGGATTACTTGATCTGTAGGATAAATGATCAAGGCATATAGACGCTTTAAGGACGATATAGTGATTGTCACCAATGGGAAATTCCCAGAGGTGGTTATGAATGTCCTACAGGAAGCACTGCGAATTGTGGAGGAATGGTGCCTTAAAGAGGACCTTTTAGTTAATAAAAAAAAACTAGTTGCCTTTAAGAATAGAAGAGTTCTCCCGCAGGGTAGAGTACTGTTGTTCGGAGAAGAACTAGAAATATCCAAAGAAGTTGAATATCTGGTAGTAACCCTTGATTCCGAACTGAATTGGCGACTAGGCTTTTCTGGCAATGAAGAAGAGTTATGGACAAAACCTGAGGAATACGAGCTGAGGTGGTACACTGGCTTTACATAACTGTGATAAGGCGATCACCTATGGAACAATAGTCTGGAAGTGTTACAAGCAGAGATGACAGCCAGGCTATCAGTAATCCAACAACTAGGTCTAGACTGGTGAAAAACTGCGAAGAATCCCTCAACAGGCTGGCAAGAAACAACAAAGTGTCTCTAGTATGGGTGCCGGCTCATGAGGGGATTGCAGGTAATGAAATGGCGGACTAGTTAGCTAAAGAAGGCTCTAAAGGAGACTTCATAGGTCCGGAACCGTTTTGTGGAACCACAAAAGATTTCATAGGAAGGGAAATCGGGTACTGGCTAGATAGGGAACAACAATTCAAATGGAGGGTGATGCAAGGGCACCTTCATACAAAGAGTTTACTGAATAAGGAAGACAAGGAACTCTCAACCAGGCTACTGGAACTGGGTAAGAGACACTTGAATACAGTTACCGACCTGGTGACTGGACACTGGACTTTGAGGAAACATCTGTACAATATGGGCAAAGTTAGTGGACCTGTGTGCAGCAAATGTGAACTTGATGATGAAACACCTACTCACATACTCTGCTTCTGCAAGGACTTACAAGAACTTAGACGGAAGCTTTTTGGAGAGGAATTTATACAACCATCACAACTACTGAAAATCCCTCCAGCCAAACTAGTGACCTTTATAGAAGACACGAAGCTTCTGGAATGGAAGTAGATAACATGGGAAATGGTACAAAGATTCAGTTCAAGTGTCCAGGCTGATGAGCACTACCCAAATATATGAATGAATGAATGAATAAGATATCAAATTTGTATATTAGTATTATTAATAAAGTAAAGTAAGTATTTTTATTTCTTCTTATATTTTTAAATTTTATCTATTTTTCAATTATGTTGCTTTGTCCATAAAATTGTATAATTTTTCATGACAATAAAGCTCATCTCTCTCTCTCTCCCTCCTCTCCATCTCACTAATTAGTATGGAGTTATTCAGATTCCACTCAGTTAATAATGTCAATGTTATTATGTTTCAATAATTATATTCTAAATATTTCATTGTTCCTAGCTAATTTTTATTCATCATTTAGCTGTACAAATACTACTATGAAAGTTATAACGCCAGTGAAAAGATACATAAGCAAAGCATAGTTAATTTCAAAAAGTTCTGCAGCTGAGAAATAGGGTTTTTGAAGTTCCAGCTCTTTCAGTAAAATTATTATACTCTTCTTGTAGATATTCAATTGATAATCGTTGATTCCATGAGGTAATTCAATCAATATTTTGCTATACTGGGTATATAGCTTACTCAATTCCTGGGATGCAGTGTGACATGGGTGGATCATTAATATTAACCAAATCTACAAAAAAATACATGTATTGTTTGTATGTAATATGGAGGAAGGTGAAGGTCATCTACCTTCCGAAAGTATGTAGAATATCAGACCAAACGCCCCAATCATATAGACCAATTAGCCCAACGTCCTTCCTGCTTAAGACTTTGGAAAAGCTAGTAGATAGGTACATAAAGGACAACGCTCTGACAACTCGCCCTCTAAGCGAGCGTCAGTGTGCCTACCAACAAGGCAAGTCAACAGACTTGGCTCTGGATGACTTAAATAGGCTACTTTCCAAGTCGATCGATGACAAGGAAATAGCAGTAGCTACTTTTCTGGATATAGAGGGAGCATTCAATAATGCGTCTCCAATATCTATAACCAGGTGTATGGAAAGAAGAGGGATCGAACCCATCATCTGCAGGTGGCTTGCAGTCAATCTAGGGAATAGGATAATCACATCCACCCTGGGAGAGGCAACCATCACGGCGGGGGTGGGGAGGGGTTGCCCTTAGGGAGGCGTGTTATCGCCCCTTTTGTGGGCGATTCTTGTAGATACTCTTCTAGTACGGCTGTCCGATGGAGGTATTCAGTGCCTAGGGTATGCGGACGATCTTGCTGTCGTCATAAGAGGACGGTTTCCAAACACGATATCAGATCGCACCCAAATGGCGCTTAATATAGTAAGTGGCTGGTGTAGGGAGGAGGAACTGGCAGTGAACCCTCACAAAACTACACTGGTACCGTTTACAAAAAAGAGAAATTTGCAAGGTCTACAAAAGCCACAAATTAACGGAGTGGAAATTCCATTTGCTAAAGAAGTTAAGTACCTAGGGGTAATCTTTGACCAGAAGCTTACATGGAATTCTCACATCGAAAAAACCACGCACAAGGCCAGAATCGCTCTCGGAAGGTGTAGGCAGATGTGTGGGAAGAATTGGGGATTGAATCCTAACATGACCAAATGGTTATATACACAGGTCGTGAGGCCTATGATAACCTATGGATCAGTAGTCTGGTGGCCCAGGACACTGCAGATTGGGGCGCAAAGGCAGTTAAGTGGTATCCTAAGGCAAGCTTGCCTAAGTATCACAGGGGCCATGAGAACGACGTCGACTGCAGCCCTGGAGGTAATACTGAACCTGCCACCACTGCATATCTTCGTTCAGGGAAATGCAAGATCTGTAAGTCACAGATTATTACAGGGGCCTCCTCCAATAAGTCAAGGACAAGGTAAGGTCTACAAAAAGCTATATGAAGAAATAAAGGCAGATCCAATACTGGGAATGCCAATGGATCAGATTGCCCCACAATATAGTTTTAAAAATGAATACACAGTAATCATTCCAGAGAGAAAGGACTGGGATACAGGGCCTCCTATAATAGCGAATCTCAACTGGTACACTGATGGCTCTAAAACAGACTCTGGAGTAGGAGCCGGAATATATGGGGTACAAGAGAAGATCACGATCTCTCTAAGCCTTGGGAAACATGCCACTGTCTTTCAGACAGAGGTAATGGCGGTGCAATGCTGTGCAGAAGAGTTGATGAGACGGGAGGTAGATAGCCAAAGAATCGTCATCTACTCCGATAGCCAAGCAACACTAAAAGCGATAAGCTCATATCGGACGACGTCAAATCTGGTGTGGGAGTGTCGCAAGGCCCTCAACATACTAGGTAGTCATAATAGAGTGACCCTAGCCTGGGTGCCAGGCCATCAAGGAATAAAAGGCAATGAAAAGGCCGATGAATTAGCCAAGCAGGGAGTGACGGAGGTCATGATAGGGCCAGAACCTTCCTGCGGAATTGCTAAATGCCTCACCAAGGAGAGCATCCACCAATGGATAAACAACCAGGCGTTGCGCTGGTGGCATGAAACTCCGGGGCAAAGGCACGCTAAGCTATTCCTTAAAAGCCCTTCGGTCAGACTGTTACGCGACCTACTATGTCAAAGTCGAGAAACGACGAGGATGATGGTGGGAATGCTGACAGGGCATTGTAGGCTAAGGAAGCATATGCACACAATTGGCCTAGCAGATGACAGCCTATGTAGGTTATGCCAGGAAGAAGACGAAACCGCGGAGCACTTACTCTGTGAGTGCGAAGGCCTAGCAAGGGTGCGGTTTCACCTATTCGGAGAAGAAAAACCGAGGGCAGAGAGCTACGCAAAGGAGGCGGTATCCAGGCTAATAGGTCTAATAAAAAGAATAAAGCTAGATATCGAGCTCTAAATATGGGGGAGGACCACAATAGATCTGCAAAGGTCGCAGTGGGATAGGACAAAGAGCCACTCCAATTCGAATCTAATCTAATCTTGTATGTATGTATACTGGGGTGTCATTCACTGAGACCTAAAAGATTTATTGTGCAAGTCTCAGAGACTAGACCTATTTTCCGAAGGAATTTTAGGATATTCTCTGGCATTAGTTTAAGTGTATTTTTCTATCCAGTAGTCTCCTAGGTGTTGTGCCCTAGGATTATGTCTTGCTATGCATACCACAGAATCTAAATTATTCTTCCCCCCCTAGTTTGAGCTTTTTGAGGTGCCCACTCAGGCGTCAATGTCCTGTCAGGACACCTGTCACAACTCTTAGTACAGTTTTATTCTGGCTTGGGCATTCATATACATTCAAATATTTGTACCGAAAGTAATTTCAGTGCAGTCGTCAACCTTGAACTTATCGGACTTATACATTAAATTAAACAGTATTAAAAGACAAAGTGTTTGGGAAACAATGTGCAGGAATAAGTGGGAAGCATAATAAACAAATCCATTACATTAGAACAGTACCTACTTACTTGTACAATTTGTGCTTGCCTGTAGAATGAGAGGAGTTGACAAAAATATGACAAATAGACGAGATAGATTAAAAGTTGATATACATAGTGTCTCGGGAGGCGATTTTAACCCACCATTAAATTCAAGGAAGGGGGAAAATACCGCACTAATGATTTCCAGCATGAGAAGGTGTAAACTATTACCGACCAGAATGAATAACGACTTCGATTGTGATTGATAGGTTCAGGCGCAAAGACAGATGTAGGAATGATTCCGTTATTCAGCTGGTATACGTTGTAGGAAAAGAACATGGGACTAACATATTTTTAGATATCCGTTGGAAGAATTTTTTTCTAGAATCACAACAGCCTACTATTCAGTTATCCGGATAGAAATTACTAGATTTTTCAAAAGAAGCAACCACAAAAACATATTAGCTGTTGCTGTACCGATGGCTCAAAAACAACCTCAAGTTCTGGTGCAGGTGAATTGTAACGAATCCTAGTGAATCGGTAGTTGAGAAGAGAATATTAAAGACGTGAAAGCCGGCAGAAGAGAAGAGGAGGCATTTACAATGCCTACAGGAAACTCGGTAAGATCTTATATTTTTCACTCAACGTTAAGATGAAATCGACATTATCCGTCGGAAAAAGATAAGAGACGGTAAAGAGATAGTTTCCGACGGAATTCCTTGCGAATCACCATAGAAAATCGGCTGGACGTCGATAATAAACTCTTTGATTGATCTCAAAGTATGGATCTTCGCCTAAATTAGGATGTTTTGGACACTCATCATAGGAAAAGGGCCGGTAAAGTAATAAAAGATAGTCTGGACGCCAACTTGTTTTTTAATTCTCTTAAACAAGTAAAAAGAGTTGTTTACATATTTCAGGTGATATGTGAATTTACCAAGCATCTATAAAGCCTTTCAACGTACTATCATAACTCACATTATCAAACGGCACTTTTTTAACATGTTTCTTAACAATATGTTTGAACTTTCAGGAGCCTATCAACTCTCTCGGAGGCTACCAACCAACTGACTCAATTAAAATAGCGCGAAAAAGCGTGAGGGATATGTTGCCGGTAGAATGACTGATTGTCATTCGTTGATTTTGAAAATAGAGGCGGGGCGAAATGTTTTAACGATAAATTTTTGTTCTAGAAAATTGAAGTAGTGTCGTGTGCAAAACTGTTTGTTTTGAACACCTGCGAGAAGGGTAGAATTGTTTTGAATTCCTTTTTTATGGACGCAAAGCGTAGAAAAGGGGTTTACAAGATATTGTGTTTATCGACAAGAGCGTCGATGAAGGGTTTAAAAAGTAATTATTTGGAACTCAATAGTGAAAAATAATACGAAACATAACGATAGATATTCTATCGTTATGGACGCAGATCTTGAGAACATATGGAACTTCATTTCAGGCGGAAATTTACGTCATTGATTGGAGAGATGGAGGGAATCAACCTTACACTTGAAACATTTTTTTGCAGACAAGCGGCTTTAAACGCACTTAGCTCTTACGTCAAAATTGGTTTCGAACTGTCAATAGGAAGTCTCAACAAATTGTCAGTCCGAAATGGACGGCAATGAAAAGGCAGATTCTTTTGCAAGTGAGGATAATACAAGTGATTTTAGGTTACCAGAGCCTGCCATTGGTATCTCATTATGTTATCAAGTTGAAAACGTCTAAAGCACGGGTCACACTAGGCTGGTTGCCGGCCGCGATTTCAGGAAGCTGTTACTGACGGCAATCGATCAGCTTGGTGGGATCACAAAATTTGCCGCTGGCGCCACCAGCCACGAGACTAGCTCGCACCTCTTGCCGCCAGCCATCAGCACAGTTTGATCACACTGGCACTGCATCAGCGGCAAGTAATCAACACGTGGTCTAGCGTTTAAGTGCTGAACTGCACAACTGTGAACTGGTGAGTAGCCAGCCGTCACAATGTAACCAGGTTGACAGTAGCTGCTTGATGGTAGGAGCAGTCAAGTAGCAGCCGATAACGTAACCGTTTTGCCAAGCGCTGCTTGATAGTGCTACTTCCATCCGCTGGTCAACAGCTGGCAACTAGCCTAGTGTGAGTACCGCTCAAGCACGGATTTGTTATCTGAAACAAGCCGACGATAATGTGATTAAATTTGCATTCAATGTTACTGTTATTGTTAGAAATTTTATATCCTTACCGTTAGTTGACAGCAGTTCCAAAATTTGAAAAAACCTATGGCTACGTCAGGTATATATTGTTCTTCACTGTCATTTTCTGAGTCATACGCCACTAAAAATACAACGATTTTCATGCTATCACTTATAAACAATAAAACCGTGCCACATATTCCAAGCACCTGGAAACCGTAAATGTTTCCAAAAGCTTTTACTCCCTCCAAAAGTTGGATGATCTGATGCATGTGCAGTTTGTAAGGATACATTTTGGAATACTTTAACAGTATCATGTGAGGATTAGTCTCCGTGAATTTCAGTTGATTCAAAGTTTTACACTCCATCTTTAAAAACTCCTTTATTTTTTTGATGTTTTGTTGGAAGCACATGATTAGCCCGTTAATCGTCAGCAAAGTAATTAGAAAAAAGTGTATCTGTATCATCACTGGTAGTATAATATTCGCAGCTGAAGAATAATACCTACTATATGCCACCAATTCAGAAACACAATAAAACACATATGA
This sequence comes from Lochmaea crataegi, assembly GCA_947563755.1. Lineage (NCBI taxonomy): Eukaryota > Metazoa > Arthropoda > Insecta > Coleoptera > Chrysomelidae > Lochmaea > Lochmaea crataegi. Next base: position 53,101,741 of record OX387424.1, on the reverse strand, counting down.
AGTATTTGTTACAATAAAAGCTTTACGTTGTCGCCTTATCTCAAATTCGAAAGAAACGTTGTCAAAAACCCGATGAATAGGCTTCCAATGGTTTCTGTGACGGTAGTTTTGAATTAAAAATGAAAGACATATACAGTATAAGAAAATATACATCAAGAGGTCCGCAAATAAGCTGGAATCAAAATCAAACCTAGTATAGAAAACATTAATGCGGTAATAAATATTCCAGAAAGCAAATAAGGAAATAAAGAGGAATCCACGAATTAAAGTGAGTCGTTGGTGTGACAAGTTGTGTTTTTTATCAGGCAATAAACCGAACAAATTTGATACACTTAAAATTGGACGATAGAGGGGAAGTTCTGAGTTAGTCTGCATCGTATACTCAAATGATTTTTCTCTATGATTATCACTTTTCTTATAATAGCGTTATAATAACATTTCACAAAATTTTCTTTTTAAATATGGAATTTCTGGATTATACAGAGAGCACCATTCTACAAGCTTATATTTTCGATAATGTTCTTATTTTAAAATTAAGCAATTCAAAAAATCAACTGTATATTTTACAATAACTATCAAAAATGTCTACTGTATTATGGGTCAATACTGAAACAAGGATAAATTTTAGAAAGTGGGTCCCTGCGGTATGTTTATTTGGTGTCGTTTCAGGTTCGACTGCAAGAGTTAAACATTACTGAACATTTGAAACTGCTTTCAACCGCAGTGTGACAGGCAGTAGATTTCAACATATTTCCAACAAAGATCAAGTATATATTCGGAAGAACTATAAATACGTGACGATTACTGCTGCATTGTACGACACCGAAACATCGATGTTAGGGTTACCTTACAATTTGGTGGTATCACAAAAAGCCGCATCGGCGAAGAAGTCCGAAAATGGGAGAAGGAACTTAGTGCAGCCTGCTGGAGAGATACTCCAGGCCAAAGACTGACAAAAAGGTTATTACGTCCTTCGACTCAATACGCTAGATTGACCTTGGAGCTTCAGAAACCTGATATCAGGGTAATTGTCCGCCAGCACCTCAAATACCTGGAGCAGGTTTACTAAGAGCCTGATCAGGTTACAGACCCAGCTCCAAAACGGTTAATAGGCACTCCCACATCTCTTGTACTTAAATAGGGTATACACAAAAGATCATCGCAGTGTGGTAAGGCCAATCTAATCTAATCTGAGGCTGCCTGAAGTAGTCAAACTTACAACAATGGGTTCTTCGCAATCTTTGGAAACTGCTTACGACAATGAATTTATTTAAACAATTTGTCTTTCGAAGTATTTGGTGAATCAGCGTTAAAGGCAAAACTCTACCACATTTAGCAGAACAGAAAACACCTTTATGCCAACCAGCAAGTGGAGCCAAGAAAAGAGTTAAGTAGAAGCAGTACAAAATGTAAATAGTATTCAACCAAATTCAATAAATATTTCATTCTAAATAATAAACATAAGTATTAACTATTTCGCGTTCCTTGTATATTTTTCTCAGAAAATAGTACAAAATGTACTAATGTTATGGTTGAAAGGGGCGGATATGGTAACCAATAAGAAAATCTTAAGACAACATGGGAAATTTACATGCAGCGCATCTTACTTATTAGGAAAACAATAAAATGAAACATGTGTTAAATAATTCACAAAAATGGTATGAACCCTTTTTTAATCTGATGCTGGCCCTATCCCTTTAGTGCCGAGGGAGTCTCAGCTAACTCAGTTTAAATTCCTTCCCACGTGGGAATTGCTGGCAACGAACAAGCAGACCAAGCAGCAAAACAAAGCTGCTCCTCCAAGAAGCCAATAGAACAAATTCAGCTATAGCAAGATCTAAAAATAACAGCTCGCAATAATAACATGTTGATGTGATCCTAAAATGGCAAAATAACTGGAATACACGTGACGAAAAATTAAGTGCCATACAATCATAGGTTATCATCCAGATGGTGCCTCCAATGAATATAAAGGAGAAATAGGTCATAAAAATACTTACATGGTAGGGTAAGTCTCACCTTACCTATACCATAATAAAATCCCCCACCTCTGAACAACGTTATTGTACAATGGAGCATATTATCCTAGAATGTAACCAATGAAGCCTAACTCTCTGCCACCACAATCTTAGTGGACTTCTCAAAGTATCCTAGTACTTCCCAACCAGCTTGTTGATGGTATTGACTTTCTCAAAGACTGTCGATTATTCAATCTATTCTAGTATCAGTAACCTCTAGATTATGAGGTACGTTAATGAAAGTTAAGTGATGAATATTAATATTCTGTTGGAAATATATATTCTGTTTTTCTTGTACACCGAATTCCACCATACAGTTTACTAAATTTGATCTGGAATAAATTTCTAAGACTCACCCTGTATAAACTGGACGTCTTCTTAAAATAACCCCTTGATGGTTACATGCTTGGTTTTCGGAAAATCGACAATATTAGTTGACATAATAAAAACAAAAACAAAGCAAACTTCACACTGACGTTTTGATTTGCTTGTATGGCGTTAAACAAAACAACATTCCAATCTTGACTCCTGATAAGTTTTTGAATTATTAATAGGTAGTTTTTAATTTCCATTTCGTTTTGAAAAAACACTGTCGATGGCATGTGAATATATAATTTATAACTCACTTTTTCCAAGTAACTTATTTTTGTTGATATTCTGTTGCTTTCAGTAATAATTAAATGAAAACACACCTAGAACACTCAAAGTATTAGGTTATAAAATGTAAATTTATAGATCTATTTTTGTTCAGTTGAAAAAAAACACTTTTGATAATGAATTTATGCACGAAAATAATGGATATTAACCCACTAACAGCATTGTTTTGTAATACAAAATGGGCCGTTTTGTTTTTTGAATATCGTAAAAGTTCTTATTTTGTTCTGTTACTATTACTCAACTAGTATTTTATCGTCTACAATTAAAGAGACTACTGATTCAACAATATACGTTCAATGGAACGTTTATAAAACTCTCGAAAAATCAGTAATATAATCGATGAAACAGTTTACTTGAAACAACAATAATAGTTATTTGTTTAACCCTCTAAAATCACACTATCGGTGACGTGTTAGATGTTATCTAACCTGTCGGATTTTACGAAAATTCGCCCAAATCATTGACTCTTATTGTAACAGTATTCTTGAAATTGAAGTAATCATGATCCAAGGTGGAATTTATTAATTTTTTGATGATATAAGTACGAAGATATAATTCATAAATATTTATTAATGAAAGAAGATAACACGTAATAGTAATTTGCAGAAATGAAATAAATGAGAAATTATTATCGTTTCGAAAAATTTACTGAATTCTAACTAACATTCAGGAGATACAGTTGGCGCACATCAATATATTTTTAACTGTATGCTCCTTGCAAATGGGTTTCTGACATGTATCACAAGAGTATTTTGTAAAACGGTTCTTCCTCTTCGGACAGAAAGATCATCGTGGTTTCACATTTCCTTGTTGTGCTGTGGGTGCATGCTGTTCATGTGCCTGTGGTACTGCATCTGGTGTCTGATTATTCGGCACATTTTTGATTTTCTGTTCCAAAGGAACAGATAAACTCCTCAAACTGGAACTACGCATAACGTGGGGTTTTGCGAATTTATGCCTGCGATATTGAGAAAGGAACAAAATAACGTTAACGGCCAACGATTGCTCACTCGTGAATCACAGTACTCAGTCTTCATACGGTCCACAACATCACAACCGCTCCTTTGGTGCAGTGGCGGCTCCTCGAAGGAGGCTCAGCCTCCTCACTAATTTATCCAGAAAATAGCACCAGAAAATTATTCAATTTATTTGCTGTTTACCTAATAATTTTTAAATTTTACAATTAATTCCCCGTTTTCAGTAGTCGTTTTTAAATCTGTCAACAGTGTCCTGAGGCTAGATTCTACACATCTCAATACCTAAACACGTGTTGCTCAACACAATTGCCGTTTTTTCGACCAGTCCAATTGCTTAATACCGTAAAAAATAGCTGAAATGGCAACAATCTCAGGAAGCTTGCCTTTAGCGGTCACGGTGATACTCGATCTTATTCGAATCTTTTTCAAAATAGTTTTTGGGAAATGCTTTTAGATAACTTAGTTCTAAAATATAAATTTTTTGATAAAATAGCACTGCACAATGAATTTTATGCGTTGTATACTCCGATAAAGATATTTTAGGTCAGTACGACAGTCACGCGATATGATAAAATATATGAAAGACAATAATTTGCAACAAGTTTTACCTCAGTTTTATAAACTACTTTGTTTGACAGTAACCATTCCTCCATCGGTGGAGAGATCATATTTTCTACTCTCAAACGAATTAAAACTTCCATGCGAGATACAATGGACCAAAATCGTTTATACGTTTAATATCGATTGAAAAAGATTTAGTAAAACACTTAAAACAAAATGATACATTTTATGATAATATTATTGATCATTTTTCGCAAACTAGAGACCGTAGAATTCAGGACCGTAGAATTCAGTTAATATATAAAAAAAGGTAATAAAATTAATAAAAAAATTAAAAAAAATATGAAAAATTCCAATTAAATGAAAAACAAACAAAAAAATTTATCAAGAGAAATTCTATACCTCCACATTGGTTCTTGCTGGGCAACAATTAATTTTGTCACTGAAGTAGCTGGTACGGTTGCTGCGCAAAGGTTAAATTAATTGGCTGACTAGAGTATATTTTTACAAAATCGTTTTATGTCCAGCCGCCCCTCTTAAAAAGTTTACGAGCCGCCACTGCTTTGGTGAGGTTGTTAAATGTGATAATCGATGGTTTCTTCTGATCTCCAGTCTCTAAGTCGATTTCGGTATATTCATGAAATGTAGGCAACATTAATACATTCTTGTTCTTTTTAGGAATATAGGTCCTAGGTTACACAGCCCTCGCAAACATAGTGCTATGTACCTGGCACGTTTTTGTGTTCAAAAAAATTGGGGGTATTTCATGTTTATTCTTCCGTAAAGTACCTACTAGAGTGAGATGGTGATCTTTCAATAAATCGTTAGCGAGTGGTATGGAAGTGAAATAATGGTCGGTAGTGACAAATGGGCAATACTGTTCCCGAATACTCTCGAATAGGCAAACCGGCGCTGGTGCGATCCAGAGCAGCTCCAGAAACCTTCGCGTTGTATATTTGAGGAAGAATAATCGATTCGGAAGGGCCGGGGTTCAAATCCCAGGCCCACCTGAGCTGCTTGAATTTTTTCAGAGCTTTTTCCGTAGCAATAGGGTCAGTACACAACTCTCAGGCACCTACCACCGTTCCCTCCACTCCCCTGAGCCCAAAATGCTCATTCCTTCCAATATTGGCTGAAGAGGCTAAGGAAGCCTATAGCGGTCTGGTTTCTGGTTTCACTGAGCGCAATTCAACCATTTTGGTCACCTTAAAATTAACTTTTATTTATTTCAATATTACTGTTTCTGTCGGTTAAAGAAGTGAAAAGGGAAATTTATAAAATACTGTAAAAACTATTGTGAATGGCATCAAAATTCCTTCCTAATGACGCATCAGAAACTTTATTTCACTTAACAGTCCTTTGGCAACCACCCCTCACTTTCTATTTTCAAATCGCACCCCGTGTTTAGAATTGCTTTTTGGAATACAACGATTGTTGGTTTTTTATTATTAGCACCAAAAAAAACTAACATTGTATGATATTTTTTTTACCCAATTATCCCTATTGCATCCGCCACTGTTTTTAAAACCTTCACGAGATAGAAGTAGAATAATCTTTTGTTTAAAAAAACTGACGCTTTTAATGTTAAAAAATTAATGACAGTTGTAAAACAACTGTAACATGTCTATCGACCTGTTTCGATTTTACAGAATAAATCCTTTTAATTAGCGCTCGTCGTCACTAGCCACATCCAATTATAGTTCTGTGATCCCAAACTCTTCAACCCTGACCGTAAGACAATTGACGTCTGCCAACGGACGCTTCCATTTTTTGGCACAACGCCACGTGAAACACCCCTTTCCGTTAACGTCTGCCTAAGGGGAAAGATCATCTTTCGCTATCTTTCATATCTTAAGTACCTATCTTATGAATTTTGCTGTGGTAAGCACAGCCCCTAGGCTAGGATATAACCCAAGAATTTAACCCAAGAATATAGCCTAGGATACAACCCGAGGATATAACCCCAAGAATATAACCCCAGGATACAACCCTAGATCAAAATACCGCCCTAGAACAGAACACATCAGTTCAGATCAAGACCTGACTTCTTCTCCAGGAAACCACTTTATCTAAGCTAAGTACCTATAAAAGTACAAATTCCGTTATTCATTTTCTGTGGCAGAATAAATTAAAATTTGTTTTTAATTCTTTTTTTTATTAGAAATCCTCAACTATAAAAGTTGAGGGAGATATCGCCCGGGGTAATTTTTAGTAACTTTTTTATTTTTAACTTTTATTCAAATTTTACAAGGCGTTTCTACCTTTTCCGCCTTAGTTTTTAAATTCATTAGTAATTTTTATCGTCAAAAAGGTAGTGGCGCCCTCCACTTTTACAACCTTCCTGTAACACTTGTGCAGCATAAACTTGGGGGTCGAATCACCCTTGAGAGTAGTCTCTAGCCGGAGCCCTTCGAGCTGGTGCCCTGTGAGGTACAGACATCTACCGTTACACAACACCATTCATCATCATTTGCGAATAGTACCTAGGGTGTTGTAGTTAATCGACGAATTGATAAAAGTTACTAGTGACAACTTCAGTGTTCAAATGATTGTCCATCATTTTCAACGAATACGTTTACTCTTTGAGGAATAGATTGAACAATAGTCTCAATTTCTGTTCTTGAAATACTCTGAATGGCATTTCATATTCTCTCGATCATGTTGTTTCGATGGGCCCAGTTGCAAAATCAAGGTCATTAAATCGCCCCCAGAAATAGACAGTTAAAAAGTTTGGTTATCTGAGTGACTCTTTAAATTAGATTGGGTATGTATATTTTAAAAAGTCTCTAAAGTATATCCATCGAACAAACAGAGCGACCCAAACAACATCTATTGGCTAAAATAAATATGCCTCCCTACGCTGACCAATCGGATTTAACTGCAATCGGCCGGCAGAATTCATTGTCTTTAGTAAATTGATACAGAGTCGGAGAGATCACGTGCACTATGCATGATACTGTTTTGGAACACTCCGTTGCTTGGATGGACAGAGTATTTCGCCAGCTAACTTGATGTCCTAAATGCTTTCTAGGGAGCTATTGACGCCGCCCATCCGATAACTGTAAACAGTGCCGTGCAAGTTCTGAGGTGAGCTTTCTGTTACAAATTAACACAACTTGTACAATTAATAAAGTAAAGTCCGTCCGGAAATATATGATCCTAACTTAATAAATAATATTTAATTCTTTGTTATAATTATTGGTATATTGATTTTAATAGAAACGGATCTGCTTTATACCTGAATTCTGAGTACATAAATAATATTTTAACAATAAGGTACCCATTACAATAACATTTTCTTTGTTAGGTTGAAAGCTAATGTTTAACTAAAAAACCAACTACCTATTCCAAAAAATTAAGGTTTAATTTGGCACGTAATATTTTAATCGTAGGATCATTAAATTCGCAGATAAATAAAATAAGCTGTGCTAACTTGCTTCTGATGGCTTGCTAGCTAGCTGGCTTACCTGTTGCCTGGGATGTTTTAATTTTCAAGTTTATTAAGGTATCTTCATCACTTTTTAATGTCTTAAAATAATTAAACACTCTATATATCACTTGACGAGTTTGTCCTTCAGTACATTTACGATTTTCTTCATTAACGGCTGACATTTTTACAAACAGTTCATTGTACAAAGCAGAAACAATAACTGTGTGACGCTACGCTACTGAAAATCTTAACATCTGATAACGTTCGATGCAATTGGCGTTTGTCAAAATCTTACCACCAATAGCAGCCGAGTAGGCAGGGCACTATTACTTTGTCTCTCTTAGTTGGTAATTTCTGGGTCATCAAGTTAGCTGGCGAATACTGTAGCGTCGTTTACTGCCGACAGTAACAGTACCTAATATTGAAACCACTAGGAATAATAAAAGGAAAGTCAAATTTAAGGAGTCCAACATTCTTGAATTTGTGTAGAACCAGAAAGTCAATAAAATAAAGTTTGCAATTAAATCCGGAATGTCGTAGGTATAACACCACGCACAATTTCCACCATTTTGCATCATAGTAAAACCAAGCTCGTATAATTGTGTGTGAACAGTGCTCGCATCGAGCGGGCTCGGTCGAGCACCCTCGCATCGTGTCAACGCACCTAAACCGCTTTTGGAAATTCTCTCCCCCATAGAAAGTGACATTTTGGGCAGGTAACGTAGGCTATATTTTATTCTCCGAAAAATTAGAGATCCATACGAAAGCTACAATAATTTCGATATCAAAAGTAATTATTTGGCGTGCACATAGCACCTACTAATCATTACCCACAAAAAAGTCCACGAGGCTAGAATTCTAACTTTTATAGTTGAGCCTCAATAATCGTTTTTGTATCAAATTAGTGAATCAAAACAAGAGTAGAATCGAAAATTTATGACATAATAAACAAGGTGTTTACGTTCTAAGACTAAATTATAATACTTTCATTAGCTTAACTGCTACTTACGAGAAGAAATATTACTTTTGAAGTATTAAGAAGCCAATAATCTTCTACCAAATTTTCTCCGTCTGCAATAACTTTGGAAAACATTGTCATGAAGCTAAAAACAGTTACTGTGAACACAGCTAAAATGGAATAAGAAAAAATGCTGTTAAAGAGTTCTAAAACTTTTTGTAATTTGAAGATCTCCTCAGGTATATATCGAACTTGATCTTCAATGTTCTCTTCAGTTTTATAATAAAGGGCTGTTGATATCCATCCTGTTAGGATAAAATCATCATTTCCAACTTTTTTCAACTCTGCTGGTGGTACACTATAAAAATCGTTGTAAAGATCTTCCATATTCTTTTGTATCAAGTTTACAGTGCTTTGAATAATTTTTATTACCAAATACATGGTTAGGAATTCAAGGAAAATGAGAATTTCTAATAAAAGATCCGAAATTGTGTAGAAAGGTGAAAATGTGTTGAAACAATCTATGTAACAAATCTGGAATATCAAAAATATGATCATAACCATAACTACTGCAACAAATATTATATGGTCTCGCATTTTGATTTCCTTTTCTCCAATAATTGTTTTACTTGTTTTTACATTAATATTCGATAATATATTGAAAAAAGCTTCCAGTTCTGTAAATTTACAGTATCTAGCTCCGACTATAGTACAACTAGAGCAGCCTGTCACAAAAGTCGTTAGGATTTCTAAGTAACTTATAGAACACTGATCTATGTGTAAAATTTTGCCTCTTATGGAAAATAAGCTGATACAGAGAATTAAAAAAAGAACAAGTCCGCCGATTTTTCTCTTTTCTTCTTCAGACTCTTTCGAAGGTGAAGTTGGTAAATATAAACCGAACGGTAAAATCACTTTATTAAAATAGTGTAATATGACCCATTTACTACTTTTACCGTTCATTTTGAAAGACTAATACCACTAAAAGCAGCCAAGAAATCAAATCATTCACATAATGAGTGTTTGAATTTTTTATATTCAGTCACTAATGCTAATTATGTGAGTTCACAACCGGGTAGCTTTATTTTTAACGAAGATATTTTGAAGTTTTTGTGATTATAACTTCAGCTCTCTCTCTTCTATAGGCTTTAAGTTTTACATGCTTTGGTTACCTCAGACATTTGAATTTTTCAGGAGAGTCAAGAGTTAAGCTTTACTATGTTTTCTTGCGGAAACAGTTCTATCAAGCACTCAAATCGATGTAAATATTATAGTTGGTGTGAACTAAAAGATCTTGCGGTCAATACAAACAAAAGGACTAGGATTTGATTGCTTACCGTCAGAACTACCAAATAATCACAAGAACTACCAGAACACAAATCCACTAATGGAAAGTCATTTCGGTATTACAAACAAACTCGAGAACAACTGGTATGATCAATAAAATAGCTTGTTAAGACAGTACCATGGAATCCTTTTCATGGCCTTGATATGGTTTGGTAAAAGAGCTCGTCAAATAGTACTTAGCAGTTTCTCGAGTTTTACAGAACTGTCCTAAAATTCGTCCCAAGTTTCGTTATTGGACGGGACGGGACGGTACACGGCTCTGTTCTTTTACTATGCCAGTACTTTTCGGTGTTGGGAATGGAGCCACGAACCTAAATATTTTTCAATCATACGAAGAAGTTGTTTCGCACTCTGGTCTGCTCTAGATTTTTCTTGTTATGTCTTATGATAATTATAGTCTAAAATAAAACCACTTTACTTGGAAACCCTTTTTAATATATACATTATCCAACATCGAATACAGACAGGAGCGTCTAAGTGACATTTAAAAAATGTGGAGAATAAAATGAGGTTGTGTTTTTTTTCGTTTATATATCTTATCTCTTACGTTTCCAGAAGGGCAAGGAAAAATAACCATTCCATACATCCTTCACCTTAATGAACCTTCAAGGGGAAAGGTTAATGGAATGGTTATTCTTGCTTGCCCTTCTTGGAAAAGTAAGAGCCACAAGCTGCGAGGAGCCAAGATATTATATAAAACGAAAAAAAAAACTTAACCTCATTTTATTCTCCACATTTTTTAAATGTCACTTTCATGAAATTTGGCAACGTCGGCTCCTAGAGCTACAATTAGCCGCTCCTATACAGACTGCCTTATTTATGACAGACGACAGCCCGTCTGTCGGTTGTGGCTAAAGTTACTCTACCGTTATTATAGTAATAGTCAGATATGCAATATCTCTTCCCCCTTTAACTAACTACAATGTTTATTCCAAATAAAAGTTTTCAATCTAAAAACCTAGAGGGTCTTTTAATCACTCTGGAAGATCTTCTTACCGGTGCTTCCAGTGTAGTTTCACTGTCACTAGTTGTACTTATATTATTTTCCGGTTCAAGAACTTCAGTACCCACACTCACACTATTTTGTCCCCCATTTGTAGGTAATAACGGCACCGTGACATTATTTGGTGGTAACATCATATCAGGTTTTAAACTAGGTAAAGAGTTTACATTAGGCAAAATAAATATTTTGATTTTCCGTTGTCAAGGCCAAGTTGTTTTGAGTGACTCACATTTCAATCATTAGGTCATCCACATTACCATCTTTTTCCATTTTTCTTAAATGGTCTATGTGATCGTCTACGGTTAAGATATACGTAACAGGGCTGACCCTGACTTCAACAATTCCTTTGGTCCACTTGTTCTTTTCACCCCGTACATTTTTTACATAAACTTTCTCCCCCACCTGAAATAATTCTTTAAATTTTGATATATTACCATTGTTTCTTTTTTCTAGTAGTTTGGTTTGTTGAAACTGTCTAATTTTTGTTGATTTGATAAAATATTTGTTTTGTCATCATATATTTGCTTTAAAAGATTATTTTTAAATGTTTGAATGCACCGTTCTACAGTACCATTTGAAGCTGGATGTACAGGTGGAGATTCCGATACCTTAATACCATTGTTAACACAGAAAGTAACAAATTCTTCTGAATTGAAGGGGGGTCCATTGTCAGAAAGTATTTCATCTGGTAGTCCAAAAACTGCACAAGATTTCTTTAGACAAGCTATGACATTAGACGCATTAGTAGAATTTGGCATCAATCCACTCACTATGTGAATCTATTGAAATAAGAAAATTTACATCAGACTTTTTAGCAAGATCTATGAATGCGTTGCCATTTTTTCCAGCACCACGACCAAGATGTTAATGGTGCATTTCGTCACCCTAATTATCAAACCTCGTAACTCCAATTTTGGTCAAAAATGAGATTTTGGTGCCATCTTTGAGAGAAAAAAAAAACTACCTATGATGGAGAAAACCATTTAACTCCACATTACTTTATTTTAATAATATGGAAAGGAGAGAAAACCTCTTAACTCCATATACATCCGCGTGCCCTATAGAATACCTCGCAACTTATCTGAATTTTTTGGAATGTTTTTTGTGTTTCCTGTAAATTTTGTGATTTTGGAGTTACGAGGTTTGATAATTAGGGTGACGATTTGGCACATTGTTTGCATTTAACTGGCAGCATTCACAAGACTTAACTACTTGCTCAATATCTTTGTTCATATTCTCCCAGTAGACATACTGTCGTGCCAAAACTTTCATCTTAACAATTCCTGGATGTTGATCATGTGGAAGCGTCAAAACTTTTGATTGTGAATGCTTTGGTATAACAACTCTGTTACTGTACATAACGCAATTTTGATCAACATCTAGATATTCTTTGATGCGGAAATAAGCTAGGAATTCTTTGTCAACAACTTTAGGCCATCCCTGACTAATAAAATCCTTAACTTTACAGAGAACTTTATCTCTACAAGTTTCCTTAGATATATCTTTGAATGATAATTGTAATTCTTGGACCATTGAGAAATATTTAACAGTTTCACCACTCTTGTGATCTACTAGGGATTAGAATAATTCCATTTGTATCTGGAAATTGTCGGTTTCTAATTTAAGAAATCAAGATCATTCATTTCATTCACGAACATTCTAAAATCCTAATCTAACCAATGTGTTCTTCGTAAAAGACGGACCTGCTTCTTTTACAAAATTAGCCCAATTACCCTATGTGTGTACTGACATTCGAATGTGAATTCAACTCATAGTTTCAAATTTCCATCATCGATATTTAACAAAGCTTCGACGACCTTTACACATCCAGTGCGACGTATTTGTCAACAACAAAAAAAGATTACAACATACCGAATCTATTGTTGTCTTTTGCTATTCTACTTCTTATGCAAATTTACACAAAAACTATCTTCAGTGAATTGAAAAAAAAACATAAAAATACCGTAGTAAGCTCCTAAGAATAATATTTATCTCCAGAACTTTATTATATAAAATATCAACAATAAAAAGTTAACAATTGTATTCAGAATGAGTTCTTAAGAAATCTGCCGAACATAAAGTTTTTAAAACAGTCGTTTTGTTGGGAGTCAAAGATTTATCTGCCATAAAAGACGTACAAGAAAAACGAAAGGAATTTGTTTCTTACTTACGGGGAAAAATGATATTGTTGCAAGAATGACCCGATAGTCATAACTATAAAGACGGTGTGTTATTTGCCACTTAAGATTAAATATATCCACTCCTTGTGGGAGTAAGCTTAGCCGTTATTGAAAAACTTTATTTTAAATTTCAACCCGTGTTTCTGTAGGTATTTCTTTTAAAAGTTATATACAGATACATTCAAACAAAAACGGAACATTTAATGTATTGTCCGATCTAAATAGTCCACCAACAAAACATTTCTATAAGTTCACTTCAATGAATATCAAGTATTGATCTGGACAGCTGGATTCCGAACCACTGTAAAAAACCCCGTCCCTTCTCCTTCTAAAATTTGTTAGTTATGTGGGATGTGTGCGAACTGCGATTTAGTATTGAATAATTATTTGATGGGGGCAGTAAACGTCGCTACATATTGAAACAAAATGCTTACGTTTTATGTTGTTAAAATCGAAAATTAATTGTTAAATTCTCTTTAACAATTAATGTTTCGAGTTGAGATAATATGTTTTGATTTCTTTTGGCAATAACGGCTTTCAAAATAAAAATAAATTCGTGAATAATACACTGTGAGCCAGCATTTTGGTGATATATTCATTAGTTGTTTCCTTTAATATTTATTTTTCCGTCGACCGTAGAGAATTAAAAACTGTATCATCCCCAATACTTCAAATATTATAAGATTCAGCTTTGCATTTTCGTATGTGATAACTAAATGAGGTTTAGAGGAACAGGATCTTGTAGATCATACCGACCCCGTTTGACTTAGAAGAGTAATTCAATGTCTGTCTGGGCATATAGCCCGAGAAATAGTTGGTGCTTCTTAGGTTGAACGGTCACTGTTTTTGAAAAATATTTTTCAAAACTTTGTTGTAAAGCCTACGATATCTATTGGAAACACCCTTAACTAAATACGACAATTTTACAGGAAACTGTAATAATACTTGCATATATTAAACATTTGTTCAATCTATGATTACAGTAAGGACTTCGTTGTGATAAAATATTGTTAGTACCCTGTATACCGAAGCAAGAGACTAAAAGAATAATGAAGTCTCCGTAATTTTAGAGAAATTTTCAGTTCAAGATAGTCCTTATACTTTGTCCTACCATTAACAGATGGCGATGTACGTACTAAAGATTAAAACGTCTTACATTTTTACACGGGTTTCAAGTTCTAGAGTAAAATACAAATTAATTTTACATATATTTATTCATTGATATACTACATATTATACTATAAAATATGAGCACAATAGATTAATAAATTTGTCTATTATTTGTTGGGAGAAGAAGTAGCATTCAAATTAGCATTATTACGTTGAATAACATCTTTGTCGAATCCCAAACATATAATAATGTACGATGCCACTGTACCCATTATTTTGAAAATAAGAGAAGAATCGATTATGAAAAATCCACCGGCTGATAAGTAGATTGGTTCATGAATATATCGTTCAAAAACTATCATGTCCTCGTAAATTGCATCGTGTTCCGGAAAATGGGACCTTAGAGGAAGGTGAAGAAATAATTTTAAGCTTTCTAAAGCTGCCAATTTTAATTCCTTGGTGACTTTGGTACAAGCGGATATAGTTGTCAATGTGCACACCTAGAAAATGAAATGAGTAATTGAAATAATGAATTTTATGAATAGGTATGATTAATTTGAAAATAATTATGGATACATTTATAGTCCAGTAAATGAAGGCTGATAAACACCTAAAGCTCTAGTTATTTGAGCAAATAAGGATCATACCGGGCGCAATTTTGGGTCTTAACTGGGTCTTTCAAATAAAGAAATTTCCCCCATTCTCCAGGTGAAAAATGTCCCCAATGATCCGAAAATCCGCTTTTCGCTGATATCTGCCAAAATATGACATTTAGAGAATTTTTGATTTGATGAAAAATTACGCTCAGTTTATTATTTACAAAAATGATCCTAATATTTTTTTTCGCAACATTATTATTTTTTGCAAAAACGTTGATTAAGAAATTCGGAATTTTGAGACTGAATAAATATGGCAGTTTTTTGACAAATTTGAGATCGCGAGGGATTTGAAAATGCACTAATCTTCGTATTTTGGACTTGAGAGACAAATTGTAGATGGCTCAACCTGGAATTCCAGATTACTTGAAAATTTTTGGGGTTTGTAAGTGTGTTTCTTTATAATTTGAACACTGGCTTGACTGATATGAACCACAGATAGGCGAGCCTGCTTTGAGGCATGAACATTTTTTGTCGCAGTCTAGCTTACACTTAGTCTGCTTTACAGTTCGCAATTTTTCTTGCAACATGCAATATTCTTGATTGAAAGCATGCGCAGTAAAGGAAAATTTGGCAAGCCTCTTGCCATTTTAAGCTCGGGTCCAAAATCGATCTGGTTCGATTTGTATTGCAGCTTGCATGCAATTCTGGGGGAAAAGTTGGTAATTTTTTTGTTCCAACAAAACAATAGTTCCTAGACGAGATGGGAGGTGATGTGTGACATGTGAATTTTAACTGTGTACTTTCAAACGCAACATAAATAGGTATATTATATCAATAATTTTAATACAAAGTTAGTTTATCAACATTATCAACATCATATGTCACACTAACCTAACCTCACAAATAAACTTATATTTTTTTGGTATCATTGAAAATTGTATATAGCAATTGTGAAAAATGTAGAACGATTGTCAATAGTTGCAAGCCAGACCTTGCAAGGTCGAAGAGTTGATGCAATACATTGCAAGAAGAATTGCGAACTATAAAGCGAGCTTTACAAAATATGATCTCCCGGCTTACTTTGATGAAAGTTCCCAAGACCCGACTGACATTTGCAATGTCATCCACAACTTCCTTGTTGCAAGGAAAACATGTTGAAACGGAGTTCGCTTCCATTGCTTCTATTTCTAGAACAACAAAAGATTCACCACATAAAATAAGTTGAGACATTGTTGCAACAAATAAATATGAATTCCAACAAGTGAAATTATTTCAGACAAAATAAACCATACCTTCAGCTCCAAAATGACAAAACCGTAAAGCAAGAATATCCTAAATTTTTTCCACTGTTTGCACCTGCTGCTCTTTTTAAACAAATTTATGAATTATAAACAAATAAAAATAAATCCAATATAAATAGTATAAATAATAATCCGTAGTATAGGATTGTTAATCAGCAATGCAGCAGCAGCCGATGCCCACATGACTGCATGCACTATACAGGGTTACTACAAAAGAATAATCTGGTTTGACAAAGCTATAATTCGGAAAATATGACAGATAGAACAATAAATGATACAGTGACAACCTCTATGTTCAAAACTCGCGCCTGCGGATGCAGCTTGTCATGCGCACGCCCACGTCACTTCCGCAGTAATCAAAATGGCGACTATGCAACATTTTCTGTGTTAGATGTTTATCAGTTGTTACAATACAACGTGCATTCCGACGGGAATACGAAATTGATCTTCCAGGTCATCACAGCATTCATTCTACGATGGCATCGACAATTCAAGACCACAGGTGTAGGCACTTGATAAATATAAAAGCTCCGGAAAACCACGAGTGTCAGACGCAACAGTGGATGATGTTAGACAATGTTTTGTGCGTTCGC
Source organism: Lochmaea crataegi (assembly GCA_947563755.1). Lineage (NCBI taxonomy): Eukaryota > Metazoa > Arthropoda > Insecta > Coleoptera > Chrysomelidae > Lochmaea > Lochmaea crataegi. The sequence goes on along the minus strand of OX387424.1, from coordinate 53,085,007 downwards.
CACAACAATCCACCATTCACGCAGGCCGTGCACTTGGTGTGGAGAGTTTTGTGGAAGTGATTGCGTATCAAACCCTACCGTATAGATACAGATGATGCAAAAGTTACAAGATGACTGTGTCAAGCGAGCCCAGTCTTGTAATGCCATGCAGGAAGCAATGGAGGATGACGGATTTGCTAACCGTCTGGTGTTCAGCGACGAAGCGATATTTCATTTAAGTGGCAAGGTCACAATATTCGGATATGGGGCACGGAAAATCCTCATGCAATTCTCCAACATGAAAGGGATTCTCAAAAATGGAATGTTTTTTGTGCCGAATGGGGTAAATTTCTTTATTTGGAAGACCTACAATTGCGCCCGGTATGATCCTTTTGAATAAATAACTACTGGTTTGTCCCTTTATTTACTGGACTATTATTCGTTTGAAAAACGTTTTTGTATTTTTCAATGAAGATGGATTACAACATAAAATTAATTCACACACATTTAAAGTCTAAAAAAAACATTAGCAGCTGGCAAAAACCGGCCGGAAGTTTAAGTCGAGGTAACACTTAAGTAAACAACCAAAAAAAAATAAAGTGAAATGGGGATGATGTTCACAAAACAAAATAAATCGACATTGTCAAGGATGTCAATACAGTTGTACCAACTTAAACTGTTTCAATTGATATTCAACACACTCCCTCAATTAAAACAATTTTAGCCTTCCAACGTTTCTATTACACCCAAACTATGTCTATGTTTTGCGAACAAATCATATTTTAAATGTTTAGTTAATACATCTGCAATTTGTTCTTTAGTATCATTATATTCTATTTAATACTAAGTCTTTTATAAAATTAAATTTTACATTTACATGCTTTCAACCTTTTATGTTCCCATTTTTTAGGAAGTTTTATACAAGGCTGCTTGTCTTCATAAATAGTGAAAATTGTCTCTGCAAAACCAAAATCATTCAATAAATTTGAAAGCCAAATACCTTCTCTAGCTGCTTCAGCCAAGGCTACGAACATATTTAGCTTCTGTTGAAGAAATAGAAACTGTTGATTGTTTCTTGGTATTCCAACATACAGTTCCTCCAAATCCTTTAAATAAAAATCCTGTAGTAGATTTCCTGTCAATCTCATCTCCTGTCCAATCTGAGTCAGCCTATCCCAATATTTTGGAATCACTTGTTTTGTCAAAAAATAGTTCAAAATTAATTGTAGATTTTATATATCTTAGGATTCCCTTTAACAAATTCCATAACTCTTCAGTTGGAATATTTTGATTTCTGCTACAATAATTAACAGAAACACTTAGATCAGGACGTGTAGCTAATGTGGCATACATTAAGCAGCCTATTAATTCACGAACAGGTTTCTTTGTTTCCGTTTTAGCTCCATTCGAAGTATTACTTTTGATCCATTACAATCTTGCATTCTAAATTTAATTAAAACATTCTCAAGATAGTCCTTTCGATTTAAATAAATGCCTCCTGTTGTCATTTTAATATTAATTCCTAAAAATCGATTCAAATTTCCTAGATCTTGCATTTCAAATTTTCTTCGTTATGATAGAAATAAAAACAAGGATCATTTTCAAACCTAATTAATCCTGATTTAGATACAAATGCATTAAGTTCTCTGTTCCAACAATATGGGGCTTGTTTTAATCTATATAACGGTTTGTTCAGTTTACAAACTAACCTCTCATCTTGATTTAATCCTTCAGGTTGATACATATATATCTCTTCGTTTAAGGTGCCTTGAAGAAAAGCTGATTTGACATCCATTTGTTGTACATAGAAATTTGTATGGTTTATAATTGCAAGGGGTGTTCTTAATGTGGTGAGTCTAGCAACAGGAGTCCATGTTTCCTCATAGTCCAATCCTTCCTTCTGCATAAACCCACGGGTGGAAAGTGATTTTTACGTATTCTTATAGAACATATTTTACACAATAGTGGGAGAATTACAAAACCACAACCACTCTTAATATAATCTCTTCAATTAATATAATCAAATTTCTCAAGAAAATTACACAGTTCGATTTTTTCTCTGGAAAATAATTAAATTGTTTGTAAAAATATACCTTTATTGCATTGAAATTATTCTGAAATATGAAGAAAATGTAGTATCCAAACAATTTATTATTTGTCGACTCATATAAAGTGTTATTGAATTATAAAATCAAAGTTGAGAAAAATTTTTGGTTTTGCGTTAAATTAGTTACGCAGTGTATCTGTTATTTATCAAACTGAATCAATTGAAAAATTAAAAACAAATTCTAGAAATGTTACTCGACCGGTTTCACAAATTACATTTGCATCGTCAGTAGTATTTGTTATTAATTGATTTTATTTGATAATTATGGAAAGATTCCTCGAAATTAAAACAATTAATATGTATCTTATTTATTTTTACTAAATAATATATTTGTCACACAATAGTTTTAAACATAATTTTACTTACCAACAGTACCAATACCAAGACAGTATTAACCAAAATAAGACTTCCTCTTTTTGAAATATTTTCCGAATGCATTATAATTCCTAATATAATTTCACTAGAAAAATATCTGATAATAGTACCAGTGTAGTATCCAAGTAATAGCATCAAACTGATTCCGTATACTTTATTCACCTGTTTTAAACATTCCCTGATGCTATTGTGATATTGAATAATATCCCAAATGTTGATAGAAATGCTCACAGCGTTATTTTTGGAATTGTACTGTATAATTTTACGTTTTATTTCTTTTATATCTCGTTTTAGTTTTACACAATTCAGCCAGATGCATCGCATCACTAGTTCGTGTATAAGCAGGTTGATATTTAAAAGTGCAAAGCGAACTGATTTTGACCAATAGGGTAGAACAATTTTATAACCCCAGTTAAAACTCCTGTACATTAATAATACGTAAGCCACGAGAATGATAAATTGTATTATTGAATAAATTATATATTTTTGATCGGAGTGGATGTTTTTGTATAAAGTTTTTAACAAAGTATGCAGTTGAATTACATTTTTTTTGTTGCCAAACGAAGCAGCAACTATTGAGGAAACTAAAAAAGCACTTAAAATTGCATCGTTTAAACACCTCAAGAACAATAACACACTAATTTCAACATCTTCATTTTGTGATATATGCATTGCTAGATCTGCCGCACTTAAAAGTACTATTAACGTCATTAAAATAATGGCCCAAATGTCGTTTGTCGACTTATCTTGATCACAATGTGTTCTAAATAATTTTGCAATTCTTAATAAACCTTTCGGAAACATTATACTCAAAGTGACAATGATCAATAAAACATATTGTTATATATTTCCTAAAATGTTGATCTTATTACGAAAAACATCATACTAGTTCACTTAACTTTATTAAATATATTCAATAAAAACAGAGAAAATATTATGAAAACCTCCAGCGAAAGCATTTCTATATTATTATGTGATGTTTTTGTTATTTATTTAAACAGTTTTTACTTGTGGGATAAAATTATACACACTATGGCTAATTACTATCTATTGATTTATTTAAAGAAACACACATACTATATTAAACTTAATTTATATACACACTCTACTTAATGTCTACTAATTCATTCACACTCGGTATATTTGTTCCAATTTATTTTCACCACTTGGATATTACACTATTTATCTTCACTATTTAATTCACTGTTCGATTACCTACTAAGAACTACTGTAACTAACTCTTTACTGTCCGTTCACTAAATTCGAACTAACTAACTCTCTACGCGCTCAAAAACCCGCGTATATATAGTCCGCATCAGTTCTGGAAAGTTCTAGTACATTACGCTCTCGTCCTATGCACAAACAAAACGTCTTTTCGATAATGTTCTCGAAAGGAGCACAGCCACCAAAATTTACAGTCGTGGGACAGGACCGGCTTTGAGTTGGTGACCTCGCAACAATTATTAGGGTGCCATGGATTTCCACAAGAAAAGCCGTGTACGTCAAAAAGCATTGCAGACTGATCAACTATGAGTTTCTAAGTATGCTAGTACATATCGCTCAGATACTTACTCCATTACCCCAATAGGTATAGGTGATCTTTGATCCTTATATAACAATTCCTTCCAAAATAGCTAAGTATGTATGTATGCATGTATAAATTCAAGTCCTAAAGGATCTAGTGTACAGCCTCTACTTCTACTCAGTTCCTCAGGAAACTCTCAGAAACTAGAAGTTATTGTAGACATTTTAGTATATCTATGGGCTTAAGATATCCTCTTCCCTTCAGTAGTCCCACAGGTGCTATGCATTCCGCAATTATGTGAATGGAGGTGTCTTCTTCCCTTCCACAGAATCTACATTCTTCCTGCTTCACTAGTTAGAGCGAGCGAGTTAAAACTCTAGTCTTACTCTGGCTTATGTATTTTTTAATACACACTTGGTCGAAGTTTCCCAAACCATTCACCGTCTTAGCCCTACGATCCTCTCGTTTTTCGATTTTACCTATTTCTTGCAATCTTATATTGATACTAATACCTCCAAAAGGTATCAAGTCCTCAGAAGCATGTTGCAGCCCATTTGCTAGTTTATTTGCTATTTCAATTCCTTACCAAACAGCACAAGATATCCTCAGGATCCTGAATATCCTCGGGATATATATATAGGATTTGTATACAAATCTGATCACCTCAGGATGACTCTGAAGAGAGGAAGCTATAGAATAATAGAGAGACAATGTATAGAGAAATGGATGTTTCGTGGAGGAAATAATCTCAAGTATATTAATATAAAACCTATCGTTATCCTTGAATACACACCATACATCCCAAATTAATCCAGAATATGTTAATGTGTAATATTATGCTATTCCATAGATGAATTCAGGTCATACAGGTTCTTTCATTGGGAAAAGACCTAACTTCAGCTGTAAACGGATATCACCTTGGAAGTTCCAAAAAACCTTTATTTAATGTGTCTTCTACACTTTATAGCAGAGTTTTATCATTTTGGCTTAGATAACCTTGAAATAAATATGGACGAGGCAATGTGGGAAGTTAACCGATGGCTTATAATCAGGGGAATGGAGCTAGCACCAGAATAGACTGAGGTGACGGTATTAGTGGGACATATGAAGAGAGAAGTAAGATTTCATTTGGGGGGAACGATGATAGTACCAAGGGGGAACTAAAGTACTTGGGGGTATGGCTAGGTGCAGAAAACACCTGAGCGAGGCCACAAAAAATGCCAGAGAGAGGGCCAAAACACTCGGAAAAGTACTGCTAAATATGGGAGGGCCACCGTAGAGTAAGAGGAGACTACTATGGGGAAGTGGTGAAGTCAATTCTATTGTAGTGGGCACCGATTTGGAAGGAAATGGCTGGGGTCGACAAATATAGAAAGGAACTAGACAGGGTTCAAAGAGGGATGTTACTGCGTGTGGCGTCAGGTTACCGAAGTATCTCGGATGTAGAACTGCAAGTGATTGCAGGAGTACCACCCATCGATTTGCTCATTAAGGCAAGGGTGAACGAACACAAGAGGGAAGAGAACCAAAAAAAAAACAAATAGAGGAGGAGACGCTGCAAAAATGGAAAGAAAGATGGAAGAGGAGAAAGTGAAAGGGGAGTGCTTAAAGACCTGAATAGTTGGATAAAATACAAGCGTAGAAAAATGGAGGACACAAGCTCTGTCAGGATATGGGTCTTTCCGATCGTATACGAAAAAAATAGGTAAAACGGTAGACGATGAGTGAATATATTGTGGGGGGAGTGATGATAAAGAGCACACCCTTTTTAGATGTGCACGATGCGATTTAAAAGAAAAGAGGCCGATAGGAAAGTAGTATGGAAGTTGCAAAAAGAGAATTTTGGAGGAAAACTGGCACATAATGTTCTAGTATGTAAGAGAAGTGATGGGGAAAAAGGAGAAAGAAGAGAGATGAAGAGATAATACTTCCGTTTTTGATGGTATACCTCTGAGGTGGTTCCGAAAACGAAAAGTGGGGTCGGGGACAATGCGGTTCGATAGCTCCATTTTTGTGGGGTTCCCGAATAGGATTGGCACTCAACTGGGGAGAATTCCACACTTCCGGAGAAAGGTAGAACAAGTACCCGGCGCTTGTGAGCAGTTTTCCACCAACCAAAAAAAAGACCTGGTACTCAGACGGGTCAAAGGCTAAGGAAGTACGACTCCACGTTATTATTTTGTCTTATCGCACATTTTACGAGTTTGTACGTTACAATCGCTTTAATAGAAGCTGAGATATGATTTTTTAAGTTTGACAACTTTTTCGTCCTCAATTCGTCAGTAACTCAAAACAGATGGGGTTTTCTAAAAAATGTCAAGTGTAACGTTAATTTCGTTCACTTTACTTTTCTCTATTTAATTAATAATAAATTATTAACAATAAATTATCGTATGGGCGGCGAATAGCCAGTCCTTTCTCATACCCAACACCGAGAAATGTTTCGAGGCTGAATATATTTAATGTCGACAAGAGTCGAAATCAACGTTTTCATACGGGCCGAACGAGTTCCGTCTGTCGTGAAAAGCCACTGCTATTTGTTATTCCCACTTCGTCCTCGTTCTTATCTCTTCTTCTACCAATTATTAATTTATTGTGAATTAAGAATTCACTAATGAAATGTAAATTCCTTTCCTGGTCAAAGCGTCTGAGCTTGACATGAACACGAGACGTAAGTCTGTTCTCTTTCATATGATTTCATGTATTTAAACAGTGGCGAAGAGGTTTCATTCTTCTTTCCTGTGAACATGTGCTATTGAAGCAAAATTTTACTGTATCTTATCTTATCTTTAAAAAGTGCATTCATGTGAATACATTTTACCTGGGACACTCTACCTGAGAATTTTACCTGGGACAAGATTTTTACCTGAAACCAGAACCCTACCTGGAACTTCAACAAGGATTCCATCTGTCAAGGACTTCATCTGGAACCAGGACTCTATCACTCCAGGAAAGTAACATCTATATATTTCATCGCTTCTTCAACTCTTCAACATAGAACAACCCAATAAAAACCTAGTCATTTTTTTTCCTGTTTATTGTTTTTTTTCTTCTAAAAAGTCAATATACAACTTGTAAATTTAATAACGTTGTTCATATAAAGTTTATTTTCCCTTCCAATATTCCAGGATTTGTCGCTATAATGCTGATGAGAGTAACAAATAAACTAGTATTATTCAGGGTGGCGCCCACTTACCTTTCTTAACTTCCATAATTTTTCTTTTATTAATTTCAGTAACTTGATTAATAATTAACTTCCTTCAATACCTTAATTAAAATATACTAGTTTGGCCTCAGAATCTACACCTGAGGTGCTCTCTAAACTGAGTAGCCGTTGCACAAGGGGTAAAAATGGTTTATTTTTATCCAAACCACATGAAATAGTAGTTTACCTAACAAGTGCGGAAAGTGATACTTTTCCGCACGCAATTGCAGATGGCCAAACGACGCGTTAGTGGAGTTCGGCCAGCTATTTTTTCTACTAGCGCACGGAAAAAAACCCAAAAGTTAACATAAATAAACATTTATTATTAAATACATACCTATCAACAAATTAATTATTATTAATATTAACATTGAACGTGCAATTTGTAGCATTCTGCAAATTCATTGCAGAGGCTAAAATGTTTTCCAATGAAGACAGATTTCGAGGCTTATACCAGGGCCATTAAAAAATTATTGAAACATACGTTTCTTTTTATTAAAAATTATAGCAGAATTCTAATAAATTTCTTAATTTTTCAGTCATTTTGTAAACTACAACCATACAAATATATATTTAAAATATTCAAATGTCAGTATACTCCCCAAAAACTCAACTCAAATTTACTTTTCCGCACTAAGTGACTAGTGCGGAAACGTAACTCTTTTAACACTAAAATGAGTGCGGAAAAGTGGACTTTTCCGCACGCTAGTAGAAAAAAGTATTTGTACCTATTTTTCACTTCTTTGCACTTCTTACAAAAAAAATTATATTGGTTTTTTTTGTTTCAAATAACGTAAAGGATCGATTTCATTTATTTTGGATCAGTCATCTTTTTTCAGGTGGTCGGTTGGTTTTTTTTATGTATCTTATTAAGGGTGTTTCGTTAGCCCCCTACTTAATTTTGTTATTAATGCAAACGAAATAAATTATAGTTTAAGAAAAACTTTAGAGGTAATCGAACTAAAAAGTGAAAAATAATTCTCAATTTAAGAATAAAATGATGAACGAGAAATTTTTTGTCATTTTGGTAAAAACGTGGAGTGCTCGATATCAATTGTTATAATTTCTTACTAGTTCTATTCCGAAATGCAGAGTTAGTATATAATGTAGTACAAAAATTTTATCACAATGACAATAATTTTCTCGTTAATAATTTTATCCTTTAATTAAGAATTATTTTTCTTTAGTTCGATTAACTATAAAGTGTGTTTTTAACTTGTTTGCTGGCTGTGAAAATTTCATTTGATGATCCAACCTTGAACAAATATACTTGTGCTCCGCGTTAAAAATGTATTAAAATAATTAAATCCCACTTTTTTTTATAATTCAATATACAGGGTGATTGATTAGTGTGATAAAGCTGTTATCTGTTATCATAGAAGATACCTAAGAAAGTAATATATAAAAATTGTAGATAGCTTTACGATTCATATTTATAAATTTGTTACAATGTAACTGGATGTCAGATCAAAGTTGTTTTTTTTAAATGGAACATCCTATATTTTACTACTATACCGTATTGTCATCGGTCCTTGACGAGTGTACAAAATTTCGAATTAATCTGAGCGTTTAAATTGGGTAAATCGAATTTAAAGGTTGCGTTACAAATAAACAATAAAGCGTGTAAAAAGCAATAAGTCAAATAATTGACTTCATAAATACTTGTCCATATTAAAAATACGTATTTTACAAATACAAACATTCCTGTATTTTTAATTAATTTAGTTTTCTAAGGAGTACTAATATACAAAACTAGCCATATTTCTAAATCAAAAATAATAATAAAAACTATTTGTTCAACCATCTAAAAAAATTTAATTTCAAGAAAAAAATTATTTTACTGAAAATACGCAACATTATCTTATATCGTCGATCAAAGCCTTCTTCGTAGATGAGTATCTCGGTAACGATGTTATTAATAAGGATGTTGACATTAACAACAACCGTAATGTTGGTTGGCTTGAGACTTTAATGGTATCGGAGGATGAAAATGTGATTTGTTAAATATATTATACTCTCAATAGCGACATTTCTCAAATGTCAGGTTAAAATACAATCAAAGCTACACCGTCTGTAACGTCACAAAAAAAATCGTTCGTTAATTTTCAAATATTAATAATGGTTTAAGTACATGTTTTCAATTATTGATTAAGATTTATTCTGTTGTTGATAAAATTAAGCCTGTATATTAAACATCCTTGCGTAAAAAATGTTTTGCAATGCATTAAATACATTTTATTTTTCATTAAATAACAAAATTGGTGTTTCTTTTAATAAAAACATTGCCATATATATTATATATAATAAATTATCAATTGAAGCTGCAAAGTAACTGTCAATTTTCAACAGAGACATCAACTTGTTGAAGGTAGGTACAAAGACACTTTATAAACATTTAATTATATTTCTTTCTCTGCGGCCATACTAACTAACTCTTCCATATCTTCTTTGTCAATATCTATATCACCATATCCCCAAATTTCCGGATGACTACCATCCCCTGTTTTTTGGGCTCTTCTTAGAATCATATTTCTTGAGACACTTTTGAGATCATAAGCCCAGCCAAATCTTGCAAAAAAGTTTATGAACGTTGTAGATGGGTTATAGCTGTTACCTAGCTCCCCAGTTTTGTAGTCCCATGGAAAAACATGGTGGTAATTGTGCCAGCCTTCACCAAGAGCTGCTAGGGATACAGCTAGATTTTCCACAGAGCTAATATTCCTAAAAAAAATATTTATATTAGCAATATTGTTTAATAATTTAGTGCGATTCTAAAGCACATACAGTAAGATGCAAATGTCTGGAATAAATATATTATTTAAAAAATGTACGACCGGAAAAAAATCCTGAAACTCGTCAATTTTAATTTTTCAATGGCCATCACAGTATATAAAAAATTTAATCATGATTGGTTGAGGAGATGGGGTGAAGAAGCTTTTAAGAGTCAATGCGCTGCGTGCGTTCTCGCCAAAAAAGTTTTAATGTACTGAAAGACCCTGCAGAATTTTTGGGAAGTATTTCGGTTGGTACTGGGCATTTTTCACAATACTCTTAATTTCTCTATTATGGGATTGCCTCCGATGACAACAAAGTTACGTTTAGCTACCGTCTAAGGATGCTGCAAGTTCTTTTTAACAAAACCTTGATAAATCAACTAAAATTAGCTATCGAAAGAGAAAAACTTGCCATTGAAAAAGACAATGTTAATGAAAATGCCATTCCTTCAGTTGTGCATGGAGAAACATATTTTACAAGGCAAACTATAATCCTTCCTCCGAAGTAGCTGTTATTATTGGTGAAGCAGCAAAAAAACTGCCCTTTCTGTGAGTTATAAATGAATTTTGTTTAAAACAAACTAAAAAATTGTATATATTATCCCTATCGAGGAGAAGTAATTTCCTTCAGAAGGGTGTACCGGTTATTCTTGGGAGACAGTTAGAAGACAATATTCTGAAATTTGGGGTGGCATTGGAAAAATTCACTGAATTCAGGAGCACAAGATATGTCTCTTTTAGCAGAATAAACTACTGATAATCCCAAATCACATTTTTGATGAACACAATTCTTTGTAGAGAAAACCACATTTGTTGCAGGAAGCTCAAATTGTTGTTAAAGATTTTGTCAAAAGAAAAGTTTATACAGAACAGATATCGCATAGACTTAATAAAAAACCGAAAACGTCCGGACCAAATGAAGACTATGGACCTGTAGAAGAAGCGCAAACTAGAAAGCAAAAAATGGAAACAGCCTTGAAAAAAGTTATGATGAAAAAATTAAATTGATTGTGTTAACTAGAGAAGAAACTACCAAAGGACAGAAGGTGTGGGCTAAAAGTTTCTACCTTTGGTGAATCCCAGTGCATTGGCCGAAGGATTATATAACGACCCCTTCACATATAATTAAAATACTAAATACGGATTGGATTATTTTGGATTGTTTGTAGGAGATGAAGACGAATTCTTCCTTGTTCCTGACTATACACATAACTCAACGGCAGTTTTGTTATTTCACGGTATGGAGCTCAATAAATTCAACTAGATTAATTTTGTAATTCTTAACATTTGCAAGAAATAATAAAACACGTGAACATGTGAATTCTGAATTCTGAATTCTGAATTCTGACTTTATTTTTTTGACATAAACCAACGGAAATTATCCATGTAATTTTTTAAATGGAGTTAAAATTGAATTTTCTATATATTTTTTATTTCTAATTATTTTAAAGTATAATTTAATTGAATAGTTCTATAGTGAAGCTAGGTACTTTATCATAGTTTCTACTTTCACATTTTATCTCAATCGACTCCTGAATCATAAGACAATAAATTAGGAGTAGGTTCTTAAATCAATACTATTTTGATTTTTAATTTGGGTTATTACAATAATGTTTACAATACTTTTATACAGAGTTCGGCAAAAGTATTAAAGGAATTTAAAATTTTTGAAAAATCTTCTTATACCACAAATTTCACTTCAACTTAGACTATAATTTGAAAATAGTATATATATCCAATATATATCCAGTTTTGCGTACCGAACCAAACTTTTTTTTTCAAATGGATCGTTGGCTATCTAATGGCAGATTTAAAAAGTTCACGTTTTAGGCCTTCAGAAAATATAGGGTTTTGCTATCCTATACCGAGTGGTTAGCCACTTTCACAGAAAAATCACTATCCACTTAGATACATTTTATGAAATAACCACTCGGTATAGGATAGCAAAACCCTTTATTTTTTGAAAGCTTAAGACGTGATCTTCTTAAATCTGCCATTGGATAGCCAAAGATCCGTTTGAAAAAAAAAAACGTTTTGCGTACCGAACTAAACTAAGAAGATTTTTCAAAAATTTTATATTTTCTTCAATACTTGTCCGGTCCCGGACTTTTGCCGAACTCTGTATATCAAAATACAGTAAACAATTTAATAATAAAAAATTCACTTTAGCCTCCGTACTACTGCAACGAATTTACATACAAATTGCAAAATAGAAAAATATCAATACGACATTATTTCTGAAAAAGAAAATGTTATCGCGTACTCGTATATCTCCTCTGAAATAAGTTGTTCATTTTAGTAATTGATACCTATGAGCGGAAATCTATACATATATCTATCGATCTATAAATCTATCGATGTGGCTACTGACTAATACAACTTGCATTCTATATGGTATTGTATAGTAATTCAAAGAACTTAACTTGGCGGTAATATCGACAATGAATAAAATATTCTAGCTGACTAATTGCTGTTCAAAAATTCCCACTTTAAAATTGCGGTTAACTCAGAGTGTACCGATTTACTCGCACCTTGTTTAACGCTTGGATTTTAATCAGAGTCTGTCCTCCTCCAAATTTCCAAGCTTTACCTTTACAATCCTTCGCGGGTGAATGTGAGCGGCAATGACTTTTAATACATTTAATGCTAAATACCCAATCCAATGAGGTTAGATTTCTTAAAAAGGAGATGTGGCATCCGTACAAAGTATATCTGGTCCTGGAGCTGTTTGTAGGAGACTTTTATAAGATAATCAAATCCTGTGAAACCATTATAGACTTCTATAACAGAAATGAGAGTTTTATAAAAAAAATACTTTATTCAGATGAAGCGACATTTATAATAATAATCCTGAAAAAATTTTAGAATTTTCCTAAAAAAAAATAAGGCTCTATAATCTGATTGTTTATAATGTCGACCCAAATATTCTCCCTCAGGATATTTTGTTGTACTTACGTCAACACTGAAATCATGTATATTGTCATGATCCTTGAAAATATGAAATTGACGTGTTTCAGGATTTTTTCAAAGTCTACTATTTTAAAAACAATTATTTATTCCAAATATTTGTATCATACTGTATATTGTCCATAATTATGGAAGTTGTCTAGTATATTTGATTGAGCTTAAGTTGAAAATTCTGGAATCGTTGGCGGTTCTTGATACTGAGCGCAGTTTACACTACCACTACATACCAAAAAACACTTTTTTCTACAGTCGCGCGTAAAATGACTAATTACTATATTCAAATAAAATCATAAAGTCGACAAATGCCGAGGAATGTTACTTTACGCTCTAGCGCAAAAAATGAATCACAGCACAGCAATCAAACCACGCCCTCCGAATTAACTCAATTGGTGAATATTTAACAATGTATCAGATTAAAAATCAAATAAAATTATATGAAAATTGTCAAAATTTTTGAAATATGGTCAAAAATGGTAAATAATTGTCAAAAATTGTCAATTATTCTCAATTATTGTCAAAAACTGTTAAAAATGGACAATTTTTGTCAAAAACTGTCAAAAATGGCCAATAATTGTCAATAATTGTTAAAATTTTGAAAAATGGTCGATAATTGTCAAAATTTTTTGAGAAATGGTAAATTTTTTTTCAAAAAATGTCAATAATTGTCAAAAATGGTCGATAATTGTCAAAAACTTTTTAAAAAAATTGAAAAATGGTCAAACATTTTCAAAAATTTCTCAAAAATGGTCAATAATTGTCAAAAACTATCAAAAATGTTCAAAAACTGTCAAAAATGGACAATTATTTTCAAAATTAGTCAATAATTGTCAAAAATTGTTAAAATTTTGAAAAATGGTCGATAATTGTCAAAAACTATCAAAAATGGTCAATAATTTTGAAAAAGAGTCAAATATTTTTAAAAAACTTCAACAATTTTTGAAAAATCGTCAAAAATGGCCAATAATTGTCAAAAACTATCAAAAATGGACAATTATTGTTAAAAATGGTCAAAAATGGACAATTATATTTAAAAATTGTCAAAATTTTGAAAAATAGTTGATTATCAAAAATTGTTGAAGTTTTTGAAATATGGTCAAATATGGTCAATAATTGTCAAAAATGGTCCACAATTGTCAATAATTATAAAAAATGATCAATAATTTTGAAAAATGGTCTAAAATTTTGAAAAATGGTCTGAAATTTAGAAAAATTGTCAAAAATGGTCAAAAACTATCAAAAATGGCCAAAAAACTGCCAATTATTGTTAAAAACTGTTAAAAACGGACAATTATTGTCAAAAATGGTTAAAAATTGTCATCATTTTGAAAAATGGTCACTAACTTTGAAAAACAGTCAAAATGTTCAATAATTGTCAAGATTTTGAGAAATGCTCAATAATCGTCAAAAGATGTCAAAATTTTGAAAAATAGTCAATAAATAATACGAGCCGTTTCCGAAAATCGATTTAAACACGTAATTTATAAAATCGATTTACTGAAAATCGATTATTATTACTATAAAAATCGATAACTAAAAATCGATTATAAAAAAATAATAATCGATTTAAATAAAAATCGATTATTTTTCTAGACATCTAGTCAGTAGATCTTTTTAAGGTTAATCATGATGAATAGCGAAAATGACGATTATTCTGGCACTCCTATTATAACCTAAGATAATATAAAAAACTGTTTTAATCATTAAATGGGCGACTGTAGAAAAAATTATGTGTGTTTTTCGAGCGTAAAGTAAAATTGCCGCTTTCGAAAGATCTCCGCAACATTCTTTTTCAAGCGGCAATCTGTTACTTTACGCTCTAAATACACAAATAACTATTCTATCTCACAAGGTTATCCAACTGCGCGTGAAATAATGAAAATTGTTTTTGTTGGTGTAGTGGTAGTGGAAACTGTGCTCAGTATTTACTTATGATCAATTAGTTATTTAAGTTTTTAGCTTTTCACGGCTTAAACTATCTTTCGATTGGAAACTACTTACATGATTTTTATGAAAATTGGTATATTACATGTGTCGCGTACATCCCAACGTAGCGCTACCGGAGCGATCATTAATTTCCTGCCGAACGCGTGTTTTGTCACCTGATAGATGTGAGCGCTGTGGTAGCACTCGCTATTCTTTTATCATGTTAATAAACATATAAAATGACATAACATATTTTGGTTTGAAGTTGTTTTAGAAATCTTGAAGTCAACACGTCCATCAGAATTAAAAAACGATGGATCACTCTAGAAATCGCTACCTGATCAGCTTTGTTGGTTGCGACCATGGATTATAGACGAATTAATGGAAATGTTTTGACAGACATGTGTAAAATACCCCTTAATTAATTTTTTTTATGGAAAATTGACAGCTGAAGACCTTTATGTTCAAATTTCTATGCGCACATCCCCAAGGCAAAATAAAAAATATCTTGACGGGTTAATTAGTAACTGCTTTATTGTATATAAGGTTCGTAAATTTGACAATGCCGGTTTTTGGCTCATCGGACCTAATAAAAATATCGGCCCTTAATTGAAAAGAGGACAAAATGAGTAGGTGATTATTTAGGAGAGATGGGATTATGTTAGGGTTGCGCGATACAATAGAAAGTATCGATATTAGGTATCGATACGGATCGGAACGTAAAGTATCGATACAGTAGAATATCGAATATTAATTTATCGATACGTTAACGATCCCAGATTTTGCTAATTTTTACGTTTTTTCGGTAAAAAACACCTTTTTGGGGGGTGGAAAAAGACATTATTGCGATTTCCGTCCAAAGTTGAGTTTCTAGAATAAAAAGTTGATCATAAAAGTTGTAGATCTTGGGGAAATCTACAACTTTTATATCAGTGACTTTTCCAAATAACCTCAAAATTAGCTCGAAAAACGCAAAAAACTGCATTTTTAGTTTTTTATTTTTGGTTTCCTTAAAAAATGTTCGATTTTGATGAAAATTTAGTAGAAGGTAGTTTTGATAGTCACAAACCATTAAAAAAATTTCAAATTAAAATATTGGAAATTTTCCGAGTTATGACGTTTTTTCGGTAAAAAACACTATTTTTTGGGGGGTGGAAAAAGACATTATTGCGATTTCCAGCAAAAGTTGAGTTCCTAGAAGAAAAAGTTGATCATAAAAGTTGTAGATGAAAATTTAGTAGAAGGTAGTTTTGATAGTCACAAACCATGAAAAAAAATTTCAAATTAAAATATTGGAAATTTTTCACAAACCATGGAAAAAAATTCGAAATTTTTTGAGTTATAACGTTTTTTCGACAAAGTCGGGTTCCTAGAATAAAAAGTTGATCATAAAAGTTGTGGATCTTGAGAAAATCTACAACTGTTTCACTAGTGACTTTTTAACATAACCTCAAAATTCGCTCGAAAAACGCAAAAAACCGCACATTTTTCGTTTTTTATTTTTAGTTTCGTTAATAAAAAGCACGACATCATTTCACAACGTGATTAAAAAATCGTGATATCGCTCATCACTATAGATAACGCCACCTGCCGCTACCACTAAAAATCCCGTATCGCAATGTATCGATACACTACAAATTTATCGATACTTGGAATGCATCGAAAAGCATAGTATCGATACATAGTATCGGAAGTAAAAGTAACGATACGCTGGAATATCGGATAGTATACAAAAGGTAATAGGTACAAAACTTTTCCGTCGATTGTACCTACAAAGTGTACCTTTTTTCTCTATCTTAAAATACTAAGACTATTTATTTGTTTGATGCGTATATATGTATTGGGATGCAAAAATGTGAAGCTTATTGGTGTGCATGTCTACTAATGTGAAGGTCGTTTTTGTTTTTTTTCTATTTTTTTGGATGTTTCACTAATACACTAATAATTATCATAGTTTTGTACAATAATATACTATATATTCTATTAAAGAAGTCAGATTTAAAGATACATTTCAATATTTTTGTATATTTGGTTGCATATACCAAATTCGTTCATTAATGAATGATTTTGTGTACATTAATATAGCTCAAAAATAAGGTCGACAGTAAATGAATTCTTCCTTATTGTTGCTTATTAGAAGTTGGTCGCTTATTCTATCTGCAGCAATGATCAGTTGTGCAACAAACGAAGGTATGATAAGAAGTCTCGCTAAATGCTTGGAAGTTCAAGAACGAAACACTTGTTATAAGTTCTTATCATGTTTGTATGTATGTGTAATTGCACAAAAATGACAGCATCATTATTATCAACAATAAGCTTCACTGTTCTACTCGTAACAACCAAATTGTGTGAAAGGACAGAAAAGTGGTTCCGCTCATATTATTGCTCTATTTTTAGTTCGCAATTAAAATTATAAATATTGGTGGAACAGTTCCGGGAGGCTGAGCTTTTTTTGGAAATTTCCTACTCTTCAAGGATCTTTTTTCCGATTGTCGATATTTGCAACAGTTTCTGAGATATTTACAAGAAACTAAACCAGTCTTTTTTTTTAAGTAAATTGTTAATAACTTTTGTATAATTTTTATCGGCCCCACTTCAAATTCTTCAAAAAGTTTCTAGATGTCATTCCGAATCGAATTTAACCAAATTGGCTCTTGTTGACTAGACGTTTTGGGCTGGAATCTTTTTCTTTTCTATACCACATTTTTATTAACTCGCTTTTTGTTGTATGTCTGTCCGGGTCAAATTTTTTACATTTTAAACTTATTTTCCGATGGGTTAGAGACTTAAAGTTTTCAAAATAATTAAGAGTCGGATGACAATAAAAGAAAATATGGAAAGAATTTTAAGAAATGGAGAATTATTGTTAAAACGTTACCTTTTTAGTTTTGACATACATCATATGGTCTACAGGGTGTCCCAGACTAATTTATCCAGGCTACATCTCTTAAACGAATAGAAATTTTCGAATGGGACAAAAACTGATCTATTCCATTTCTAATACACTTTAATATGGCGTAGAAAAAATCCACCCCTAAATATTCATCCCTTAGTTACAGCCCCTAACTTTAAATTTTTTAATAGCACCCTGTACATTTTTTTATAATTTTGGATGTGGTCTTCCATCGTCTATTCAAGAAATTTTTCAAAAATAAAATGGGTAATCAAGACGGAGCTCCTCCACACAATGCGAGAATCGTTAGCGACCACCTACAAAACCGTTTCGATAACCACTGGATAGCAAACAACTCTCCAGAAATTATGTGGGCGGCACGTTCACCTGATTTGTCACCTCTTGACTCTTTTTTTTGGGAAGGGGGTTTACGTTTCTTGGGGGGTATTGTGGTACTATCTATTGCTCAAATTCATTTGAATAATCCTTAATACAGACTTTATTATTTCTGTCCATTGTTTACAAAGTGGAAAAAATTTACAGAGTGCTATTAAAAAATTTAAAGTTAGGGATTGTAACTAGTGGATGATCTTTTCAACGCCATATTAAAGTATTTTAGGAATGGAATAGATCAGTTTTCGTCCCATTCGAAAATCTCTATTCGTTTGAGAGATATAGCCTGGATAAATTAGTCTGGGACACCCTGTATATACAACAGCTTGTCTTCGTAGCCGGGTGGTATAGAGGCTTGGCTGCAAAAATTATGAATTGTAGGCGTAAGGATCGAATCCTGGACACGGTGATAATTTTTTTATTGGTAATATTGTGACATTTGTATATGAATAGCCTTCAATAAGAATAATTTTTTTATAGGACCAATACTAAAATAGAAAATAATAAATGAAAAAAAAACAATATACCACGTTTTTAAAAAGTAAAAAATAATAATAAACATGGGGAGCATGCGACACAGCTACTTTCCACATTTTATAGAACTGTCTCATGCGCCCCACGATTATTATTTTTTTTTAGTACAGTTTAAAAACGTAGTATATCAAATTTTTTGATTTCATTTAATATCGTATGTTCACATAGAATTTTCAACATAAAGTTCTGCATATACTTCATATATTGAAGGTAGAATCCGAGAAGTTAATAATATACAGGGCATCCTATTTAAAATAGCAAAGTTTCTGCCTGTCAAAATATTTTCCTTGTGAGTAGTTTTCAATATATGGATAGTGTAAGTTCGTCTTATTTGGATACAAACATTTTGCACGAATTTCGATTGAGTATTTTCTGTACTTACTCATCATAAGGTTTTTGGCCCCACATATGTGCCACACTATTTACGAAAAAGGCAATGTTTAAAGTGATAGTAAATCTAGTATTAAAGTTGATCCAAAATGAGTTCCACAAAGTTTCGTTCCAAAAATATACTGGAATGGCTACTGGTAGTAACATGTTAAATATCACGAATAATGCTGGATAATACCTGTAATATAATAAAAAAGTTTTTAATTTGATGAAAAATAAAAAAATGTGGAGGTAAAAATTAAAAAATATCAGATTTGTACGTATTTTGGGACAAAAAATCCGACAATCATGTTTATTTTTTGATAGAAGGAATATCTTCCATGAAAATTGGATTTTCCTGAATTCTCCTCCAACTTTTCAGGCAAGCACACTTTTTATGCGAACTTCACCAGTTTTTTGAAATGACCGTACCAAAAAACCTTCTGTGTACAATTTCAACAAAATTGGCATTTTAACAGAAGTTTAGTGTGAACCCGATTGCAGTGCCACCTATTACCACTAAATGGACACACCTATATCTACAACTTACACTTACTTTTTTTGCCACATGACTATGGCATCTTCTTCTAGATCACTCATATCAACAGTCTTTCTTTTCTCTACAACTTTGGGATGAGGCGAAAGCACCAACCAACCGACGTGAGAAAAAAAGAACCCTCTCTTCGCATTATGTGGATCAGCATCAGTTTCACTATATTTGTGATGGACCCTGTGATCTAAAGCCCAGGCATATACATGTCTCTGAAAGTAGAAAATAAAAAGATTCAATTATGCAATATTTATTCCGAAAGATCGTAAATAAGATAAGAGCCAAATGAAAACCGCTAAAATACAATGTTTATACCTATTACAGAACATTGTCTAGTGCGACAATTAGAGATGGCTCGTTATTTTGAAAATGCTAGTGTAAGATAAGATAAATATGGGGCTTATGAGCTTCTAAGAGCCTCTCCACTATTGTGTGTGCCTTCCTGTTATTCTGGAGTTCCTTGTCTGGACCCGTTCTGATTACTAGGCTTGGAATGCCAAACCTCAGGTCCTCCAGATCTTGGGAGGGTTGTGGTTTTTTCTCCCCTATCGTCGAAAATCTTAGCCTAGTCAGGCTGTTTCCTCATCTTCTCGGCAAAACCTGCATATGGTTGTATCTGCCAATCCGATGTTTTTCATGTGTTTGTTGAGTCTACAATTCCCTGTCAGGAGCCCAACCAGGATCCTCATTGTTCTCCTATTCTGGCTCAGTATATACTCCGTGAATTTTGGCGAGGGTTCTTTGATGAACTCTTTGGCCTGTCTCATTCTTGACGCCTTGTTTCACCGTTCTCGAGATTGCTTTTTATCCAAGTACTGCTATTTGTTTTTTGCAGCGCTTTCGCTATGCCACATAAAGGCTCTGGGCCAAAGAAAGCACACATCGTGTCCCTTCTCGGGCTAGTGAGTCAGCCACTTCATTGCCCTTGTGATCTGAGTGTTCTGGTACTCAGGCTAAATACAATCTATCATGACAGCCCAGCTCTTGTAGCGTCTCCATGCAGTCCCAAACAAGTTTGTAATTTATCTGCATGAAAGTGATAGCCTGTACAGCAGTTTGGCTTTCGGAGTATATAGCAAAGTATATATAGCAAAGTATATATAGCAAACTCAAACTCTTGCCTTGATAGCTCTTCTGCACAGTGCTGTATTGCTGCAACTTCTGCATGGAATATCGCCACATGTTTTCCTAAGCACAGTAAGACTCTTGTCTTTGACTTGGCTAAGTATATTCCTGCTCCTACACCTTCCTCATGAAGTAGCGCCATGTTCAGAGAGCTGATGGGAGTGTGCTCATGGCTCCCGTGGCGATGCCACTTACCTTCTGGATCGCTCCAGCCTGCCAAGTTTTTGGCCACCATACCACCGAGCCATATACTATCATGGATCTAATGACTCTGGTATATAGCCATATGATCATTTTGTTTTCCTGCACATTCTTGTTTAGGGCTATCTTACCTTTTTGTATTACTTTCTGAAGGTGTTGATTCCAAGTCAACTTGTGGTCAAATATGACACTCAGGTATTTTGCCTCTTGTGCAATTGGAATTTCCACCCTAATAAGAACTGGTGACTTCAGTCATCTCAGTACTTTCTTCTTGGTGGAAACAACTATCGTGGTTTTAAGAGGCTTTACAGTTAGTTCCTCTTCTTGGCACCATTTGTTGATTATGTTTAGGGCAGTTTGTGTCTGCTCCGAGAATGTACCTGCGAATTTGCCACTTGCAATAATCGTAAGATAATCGGCATACCCCAAGCAATATGCCTTTGGATCTCAGCTTCTTCGGTAGTTCGCCTACTATGATAGCCCAGGGAAGGGGTGATAACATTCCTCCTTTTGGGCAACCCCTGCCTGCTCTAGCCGTGACGGAGGTTTCGCCAATCGATGATATGATTACCCTTTCCAAACTGGCGTTTATCCACCGACACAGTAGGAGTGATACCCATTTTCTTTCTAGAGCTTTGGTAATTAACAATGTAGATGCATTATTGAAAGCACCCTCAATGACTACAAAGATTGTCATGGGATTTTGTTAGTAGCCTGTTGAGATCATCCAGTGCTAAATCAGTTGTTTTGCCTGGTTGATACGCGTATTGTCGCTCGTTGAGTGGTTTTGTTGATAAAACCTCATCTCTAATGCATATGTCTATGAGTCTTTCTAGCGTTTTAAGCAGGAATGACACTAGACTGATTGGACGGTATGATTTGGGCGTCATGTCATTGCTAGTGTAGGTTTACCACGATTGTGATATGACTAAACGTGCATTAATTTATTATTTCTTAATAAATAATCTGTTGTAGTTGTAGTTTAGGTATTCCCAATGTTTAACCATACATACATTTTTCGGCATTAAGTTGCACTAGACAATCATTGTATAATTTCATATTTTACCCACCTTGGAATGCACTGACAGGTCAACGATCCTATCTAATGTCCATGGTGAACGACATTTGGTCCACAATAGTGGCATACTAACTATATCATAAATATTTGCCTTATAATATCATACTTAGGATTTTTTCACAGGAGGTTACTATTCAGCTTGATATTTTTTATTTTGAAATATTTTGAAATATATTTTAAGCATGTAACATGCCGTTCAGCTTGTTACGTTTTTCGTTTTAAAACTATTTTATTTAGTTAATTTTTGTGGCTCATTAGTCACATCCTCCCAAATTTCTACTAAATGTATAAACATGCCGTTAGCTTGTCGCATTGGCCACTCCAAAATAAAACATTAATTTTTATCAAATTCTCTTTCCATTTTTCTCTTTCGATATTCGAAATTTCAAATTGTCGATTGGAACTCTTTCTTTCCTCTAACTGCCGCTGATAAGGCAACAGTTAAATATATTTTTAAATGTATTGCTTGGTGAACAATTTTATATCCACTAGTTGGTAAGTTAATTGTATTTTCCCTAGGTTATTTTCTAGTGTAGTGTGAAACGTGACGTCAAAAATTGTTGATTATTTTGAAAAATGGTCAAAAATAGTCAATAATTGTCAAAATTTTTGAAAGTTGTCAAAAATGGTCAATAATTCTCAGAAACTGTCAAAAATGGTCAATAATTGTTAAAATTTTGTAAAAATGGTAAGTAATTATAAAAAACTCTCAAAAATGGTCAATAATTGTTTAAAATTGTCAAATTTTTGAAAAATAGTCAATAATTGTAAGAAACCGTCAAAATTGTCAATAATTGTTAAAATTTGGAAAAGTGGTCCAAAATTTTGAAAAAATGGTCAATAATTATAAAAAACTGTCAAAAATGGTCAATAATTGTTAAAAATTGTCTAATTTTCTGAAAAATGGTCAAAATTTTTGAAGAATAGTCAAAAATTGTCAATAATTGTCAAAACCTGTCATAAATGGTCAATAATTGTTAAAATTTGGAAAAATGGTCTAAAATGGTCAAAATTTTTAAAAAACTGTCAAAAATGAATAATAATTGTCAAAACTGTCAAAATTGGTCAATATAATTGTCAAAACTGTCAAAAATAATCAATAATTGTTAAAATTTGAAAAAATGGTCTAAAATGGTCAACATTTTTGAAAAATTGTCAAAAATGATCAATAATTGTCAAAACTGTCAAAATTGGTTAATAATTGTCAAAAATAGTCAATAATTGTTAAAATTTGAAAAAACGGTCAAAAATTTCGAAAAAATGGTCAATAATTGTCAAAAATTGTCAAAATTTTACAAAAATGGTCAATAATTATAAAAAACTGAAAAAATGGTCAATAATTATTGAATATTTCAAAATTTTTGAAAAATGGTCAAAATTTTTGAAAAATTGTCAAAAATGGTCAATAATTGTCAGAACCTGTCAAAAATGCTCAAAAATTGTCAAAAATGGTCAATAATTGTTAAAATTTGGAAAAATAGTCATTAATTGTTAAAATTTGGAAAAATGTTCTAAAATGGTCAAAATTTTTGAAAAATTGTCAAAAATGATCAATAATTGTTAAAACTGTCAAAATTGGTCAATAATTTGTCAAAAATGGTCAATAATTATTAAAATTTGAAAAAATAGTCAAAAATGGTAAAACTTTTGAAAAAATGGTCAATAATTGTAAAAAATTGTCAAAATTTTTGAAAAATGGTCAAAATTTTCGAAAAGTGGTCATTTTATTGTGCATAAGAAGCAAGCTTCGTTATGGTCCCATTATTCAATGTTGAAAACTACCATAAATTTAACAGTTTCATAAATATAATTAAGGGAAATTATTTTTAATGTGGTCGTAGATAAAACATTGTATGATACTCATGCGTGAATTACTTTTGCGCACTCGTTGCATTTTCGCAACTCGTGCGCAAAAGTATCACTTCACGCACTTGTATCATAAATAACTATTGGTTCCTTATCCTTTTTTTCTCTTTTTTCCGCAGCTCTGCAACCAGCAATTTCAAGGCAAGTCATAGTTAAGATTCAGCCAACTTTAAGGCAAGTTTTTGTTCCTGTTTTCTCTGGAGGTATCGCTGCCATTCGCTAAGCGCTGCAAACAACCCAGTCCTTTAAGATAAGATCCTTCGTCTTATCTTTAGCGTGTATAGGATTGAATTTGTCGTGTTGATTATTATAACTTCTAATTCTCCAAGTTTAGTTTTTTGAAATATTCAATTTACATGAATTTTTGGAAAACTCAATAAATATTTAATATATTCAACTTTTGTATTGATTATTCAATATTTATTAAATTGATTACACGTGTTCGGGGATAATTAGTTAACTTAGCGGTTATTTTTACAAGGTTTTTCCGGCTTTCCACGTTCTGCTTCCGTTTTTCATTGCTTTCGTTTCGAGTGAAAGATGGAGGCGTCCAATTTAATGTTAATTGCTCTCCCTGAGGTGGAGTGTTTTAGCCTGGGATTATTCGGGTTACAAGAAATCAAAACATGCTATGAACATTTTGAAAATGTGTAAAGGCTTCATCGATTGTATTATAAAAAAGCTAAAAGCTGCTCAGTTTTTTTCTATATATTTCAGATAGTTCTAAAGTAGTAGGTACTGTCCATGCTATAAGAGTCATCTATTTATATCTGGTAACGGGCAGAGTACTGTTGTTCGGAGAACTAGAAATATCCAAAGAAGTTCAATATCTGGGAGTGACCCTTGATTCCAAACTGAATTGGAAGGCATACCTGGAAAAAATTACTACCAGGGCGACTAGGCTTTTCTGGTAATGCAGAAGAGTTATGGACAAAACCTGGGGAATACGACCTGGGGTGGTTGACTGGCTCTACATAACTGTGATAAGGCCAGCTATCACCTATGGAACCATAGTCTAGTGGAGGAGGACCGAAGTGTCCGCTGCAGTTAATATATTAACTGCAACCCAAAGACAAACCCTTCTGGGTATTACCGGGGCAATGAACAGCACAGGGACGGCATCAATGGAAGCCCTTATTGGACTTGCAATGATGGCAATTCTTAGGCTGAAATCGGGAGACTTATGGTCCCTAAACAATGTTCGAGAAGGACACACTGATACAACTGGGACATTACTAGACGAACCCATATTTCACATGAGTTTTGATAGCATGACACCAGAGAATATATTCACTGAGCGAGTGAATATCATCATCCCATGTAGGGAACAGGTGATGCACCCAGGTAATTCTGGTTCACCGATGGCTCCAAAACAAACCATGGCACTGGGGCTGGTATAAAAGGACCTAGAAAGAGAATGTTCTTTACCCGACATACGACTGTGTTTCAAGCAGAGACGATTGCCGCTATAGACATGATGAAAACATCAGAAGAAGATATACCGGACAAAAAATTAAAATATTCACTGGCAGCCAGGCTCTGCTTAAGGCTATCAGTCATCCATCAACTAGATCTAGACTGGTGAAAAATTGCAAAGAATCCCTCAACAGGCTGGCGGGAGACAACAAAGTGTTTCTAATATGGGTGCCGGCACATGAGGGGATTGCAGGTAATGAAATGGCGGACCAGTTAGTTAAAGAAGGCTCTAAAGGAGACTTCAAAGGACCGGAACCGTTTTGTGGAATCACAAAAAATTGCATAAGAGGGGAAATCGAGAACAGGATAGATAGGGAACACTAATTCAAATGGAGGGTGACACAAGGGCACCTTCATACAAAGAGTTAACTGAACATGGTAGACAAGGAACTCTCAGCCAGTCTACTGGAACTGGGTAAGAGACTTTTGAAGACAATTACCGACCTGGTAACTGGACACTGCACCTTGAGGAAACATCTGTACAAAATGGGCAAAGTTAGTGAACCTTGTGCAGAAAATGTGAACTTGACGATGAAACACCTACTCACATACTCTGCTTCTGCGAGAACTTACAAGAACTTATACGGAAGCACTTTGGAGAGGAATTAATACAATCATCACAACTACTGAAAATCCCTCCAGTCAAACTAGTGGCCTTTATTTAAGACACGAAGCTTCTGGAACGGAAGAAGATAACATGGGAAATGGTACAAATATTCAGTGTCTGGCATGACGAGCACAACCCAAATATATGAACGAATCTGGTAACGCCGCGTAAAGGCGAAAGGAATAGAGGCATAGAGTACATTTTGTAAAATATTTTCAGTAGAAATAGAGGTGTACAGTCTGGGATAGTTTTCCACTTATTTGGAAAATTAGTGCCGACAGTTATACCATAAAATACAACTGAAATACTATAATACTGGTTGTCTAAAACTGAGTTGATAGCGCAAGTGTGTTTTCTAGTAAACCAAATACACATTATAAAAATGAATGTAATGAAAATGTTTAAAAACTATACGTGCGCCATCCTGTTCCATCCACATTCTGCGGTCTAAAAAGCGTAGACATTACTCAATGGTTATTCACCCTATATGATAGATTATTATTTAAAAAATGGTATATTATGGACGCACTGTATAATATTTGTTGATAATATTTTATTATTAACGCCTACCAAAGTTTATTTGTTTTTTTTATGTTTCAATGAAAAACGAGTAAACAAATATCCAATCACGAAATAACAAAAAAATACGTAGGTAGTTGATTTTTCTGGGGTTGTAAAAAAATATTTACTACCGCTGTATGCCCTTATCTTTTCCTAGAAAGCGATTGGAGTAAAAGTGTAAATATATGTTGATATTGTGTATATATTCAGGGTGTATTTCGTTTGAACGAAAACGTATAATTTTTCTTTTTTGCTGTTATGTTCTGTGTAATGGTTGATAAAATCAAGCCATAAAATAACGAAATGAAATATGAGTCACACTCTAATCTAATGGAAACAACCTTTTCTCGGAGTAATTTTAGAGCAACCTTCATATAGGGTGTAATTTCAGACTCATTGATCGTAAAACTTGTCGAACCATTATGGAGAGTTGTATAAAAATTGACCGAGTTTCTGAATATTCCAAGAATTAATTTGGAGAACGTGCAAAGGGTGTGAAGTTCGATGTAAAAATATCACAAGGTAAGGAAATCTCAGTGAATAAAATAAGAAAATTCGTATAAGAAAAGTGTAGTTAACAAGATTAGTAAAGATTAATGAAGTTTGTTGGGCTCTTCTCGATCTAAAAGTTGGAAAAGAAACTGGTTAGGGAAAAATCAAATGAAACATGAGTTATTAGAAAAAAAAATGTAAATCAATGAATTATGACTGGAAATCAGAAAAATTGGTGCTGGGTACTGCCAGGTAAAAACTGATTTTTTAAACGTGTCCAAAATGGGTAGGTATTTGTCTATTCAGCGCGCAAAGTGAATTGAGTCGTAGCAGAGAGCGGATATCTCCTGAGAACGGTAATATCACTTTGCGCTCTAATTATAAACACTATTTTCAACAACTCATACTTTAATAAACATTATTGGTAAACTTCAATAATTGTTGATAACTTCAAATTTGACAGTTTAGGTTTCCAAACGTGAGCATCACTTTGCGCTGGAACTAGCTAAACCCTCTCAAAATCACGATAGTAAATTTTACAAAGAAGAAAGTACAGAGAGGATTGAAGTAACCAGTTTTTAATAGGGTAAAATACCAATTGCACAAGAGGCGAAATACTTGGGAATCATATTGGAACATAAGTTGACATGGAATCAACACCTATAGAAAATAATACAAAAACGATAGCCTTCAACCTGTCCAGAAGAATGAGTGGGTAAAACTAGGAGCTACAACCAAAAGTAAGAATATTATGGCTATATGCTTTAGCGATCAGACCCAGATCAGCCATGGGAGTTATGAGTGCAGTTCTAAATATCCGGATTACAAGGCTTGATAATCCTACCGCTACTTTAGTTCTACATACAGGGCGAAGCTAGATCAGTTACCAATAGATGGACCTTACACCAAGCCCCAATAAGCAAACTAGATGCTTAGCGGATATACAAAGAACTGTAAACGAATCCCATGCTGTAAATGCTATCGGACGATATGTTGTTTAATAATAAAGCCATTGTCGATGCTAACGATTTGTTTTTGTTCTCTATCAGGAAAATATGTCAAACAAAGTGAAAAATGACAAATTATTACATTAGCAACTATGTTACGGCACTGCTTATAGGTACCGAATTCAAGGCGGATTCATGCAACGTTCATTATCAGTACATTTTCATTATATTTTAATTACATTTACATAATAAAAAGTTTATGATTATAGTTTTCTATATGATTTTTATGGAACCACATTATTTAATTTCAATTACACTATTGCATTAAGAAGCTGTTCTACTTTCAACTATGAATTATAATTACATTATATTTTTAGAAAAAACCATGAAATCGCATGCGCTAAAAAGGTTTCAGCTGTCATTCTCAGGTTTGTTTTGATTTATTTTGATCATTTTAAACAATAATAATAAACGCGCCTGAAGGTATTTTGTTGAACATTTTCCAAAATAATAATGGATCAAGGAACATTAATTGACATGGTACGTCAATATACTCAACTTTATGACAAAAACACCGAGGGTTCAAGAACAAGCAAGCAAAGCAAAATGCTTGGTCAACAATTACTGTATGGTTACTGCAAGCCTGGATTCTGGAGACAAAGCATTCTTGAGGCTGGGATGTTTTTGGAGTTCACCTCTCAACAGCTCTAACAGATATCTAAAAACTTTTGTGGACATCCTAGTATAGCTGAACAACTCTTTCTCGTCGTTATTCAGCATGTACTTTACCAGTCTTTCATATGACCATTTTTTTATTATTTCTTAGAAAAGGTCTGGCACCATAACAACGAAACCGTCTCCTATTTCGAGCAACCACTAATAGTTTCAGGAGTAGTGAAGCCAACCCGTTTTTGCCGTGAGAACCTCATACAAATAACCGACTTTCCAGAACAACAACAAACGATTCAAATATGACATTTATCGATTGCCAGTCTTGTCACTCTTATCAGTGCATGCGCATTTGCAAATCCATGATTAACTTGCTCCATGAACTGGTTTCATTAGGCAGTGAAAATGTAATTTAAGTGTAGTTATAATATAATGAAAATGAAATTATAATGAACGTTGCATGAATCCGCCTTCAATTGAAGTAAAAATTATTATTCCAAAAACGTAACTTTCTATGACTCATTTAATGAAAAATCAATAATTTTAAAGGTGAAATACTTTTATAAAAGCTTTCCAAAGTGTTAATTGCATGTCATACACATTGCTTTTAGGAATCAATGTCACTCTTTCGCGGAATTAAACTTGGATAAATAAAATACCCTGCAGGGTTATCTCAAATATGTATACATCAATATTATATCACACATTTGTATCAGTCAAAGATACTATATAGATAAAACAGGTACTTAATATCCAAAGTAAATATTTTCTATGATATTACGTGGGCATTAGTCAAAATTATTTCCTTATATCGTTAGATAAAACTGCGTAATATAGATATCGTTACATATTTCATAATATTTAGGTAATTGTAATAAATACGTACCTGGCCTGTTATTGTGAATAGAAAAACTAGAAGTAGTTTAAGAGGCCATTTAGCTTTATAAGCTTTATGTGACCATAGTCTATGGGCTCCGGCAGTTATACCAAAACCTGAGGCGTATACTGTTAAAAAAGCTGAAAAAACAAAGTTAAGTTTAGAATTCATAACAAGTGTAAATTGAACAAAAAAAAATATATTGAACTGAAGAAAACTGACAAAGGTATACAACATGCTCTGAAAAAGTCTGCAAGTCGAATACCCGTTAAATAAATTAAGAGAAGACCATCGAAGATAACGGAGCTCACCAACGATCTACTTGAACAAAAAATATCACCCAGTTTTGAAAAACACTTCCTACCATGGATCATAGAAATTCCTTTTTCCTTACTTCCTTCTGTGAGCGATAAAATGATGGACCTCATTTTTTGGGTGATCCTGTATGCAAAATGAGATATTTCAAAAACATGATGAATTTCAATAAAACTAGACTAACATGAAAACTGCTTTGACATCAAAAGATTAATCATCGGTTGGTAATTTTAAATAATACAAAGTGACGATTTCATGAAGATTTTCATATGAAAGTGGTAATATCTTTAAAAGTACCCAGTAAAACCCCATATTGCCATAATGGAGAGAAACAATCCATGCTTTAAGTGGCCGACAAACGATCATTTGAAATTTTTTTGGGGTGTTCCACCGACTCTGTAAGTATTGACAAGTCTATGGGTTGTTTCAACTGTCTTCGAACAAACTATACTTTTAAATCTTTGATATTTTTGTTAAGACGTAGTTTTATCGATCTCTTAAACACCCTGTATTTAATAAAATCTTTTTGAAAAATTGGTATTAATTACATAGTACAAAATCAGTTTTATTATATGAAAATCAGACAAAACTATTCACATGAGCTATTTTTTGAAATGTTACATTCAAAGATTTTTCTTTCTAATCTGTCCATAAAAATGTTTGCCAAAATCGGCGATAAGGGCCTTCCCATTAGTAAACCTTCATTTTGAATCTATACCTTATTGTCAAAAGTAAAATAAGTAGTTCTGATTAATACATATGTTACGGATAAAGCGCGTAATTGGATAATACTAGAATTACCCGGATAATGTTAGAACTATCCAAACAGATTGGGTAAAACGCAAATGATTCAATGATTTCTTGCATTATCCGGTTAATTCCAGATGTAGCCAAGGAGGAATGACTAAACCACATAGAGGATACTAACTAAAAGTTGTCTTGGTTGAAACAGATCATTGATTAATGTATCAAGAAGGGTAAGGAAAATCATTGAAGAAGCCATTTTTTCAACACTTTGTAGCTTCTTCGATGATTTTCCTTGCTCTTCTCGTTAAAAACTACAACTATAAAATCTCCTGGCGGTTAAAAACAATGAACAAAATAAACTTAAATGGGAGAAAAGATATCCAGAATATCCCCATAGGGCTAATAATACCTAAGATTAAATATTTGTAATATCATATCTACTTGTTTTCTATTCATATATATTGAGTCAATCACAAGATAGGTCACTATTTGGTCTAGCCAAAATATTTAACATCAAGTAGGTATCACATAAAATGTAACTTCTGACATTCTGACGATTATATGTTTATATCGGAATAATTATTATCAATATCCTTTTATAAGTTTCATAATTTTTTCATTAAATAGTGGAATTAATTATAAACAGTTAGTTTCATTTACAACATTATTATATCAATTGGAATTATTTTAATAACTGTAAAAATTAGGTAACACCCTCATACCAACATTTTTGAACTGAGTTCCTAGTTTAGTAAACATATTTTCCTATTTCTCCGCCGTTGTTTCTCGTAAAGTCCTAATGGCGAGTTTGAGACACGAATAACCAGGGCGTCGCCCCCCTGGCCGACGTCGGGCGTCGTATACAGAAATATAATGGTCGCCCATTTAAATTGATTAATCAAGAAAAGCTCTGGGCTTTTGTACGCCGCCAATCCGCTATCAAATAGCGAATCACTTCGTGGCGCCACCAAAAATAGAGCAGGACTGGCATTTTCAAAAACATCTAAAAATTTAGATTTGGTATTTCCAAGCTGTATTCCTAAAACAAGGGAAATAACTTTAATATCCAGAAACTTTTTATTACAAAAATTAGATCTTTGCCCTGTGAAAAATTTCTTTTTATTCTATCAATTGTAATCAAAACTTTGATCTCTTGTTTTATTTGGGAAAAATATGTGGTTGATAAGTTTTAGTTACTCCTCCTTAATCAAAATCTGGTATATTAAAAGAAGCTTCGAGGTAGCTTTTCTAGGTAGTTGTTTGCACTGAAAAATCCATTTTCAACAGAAACTAGGTCCGCAGCTCAATTTTTGTTCTGTGTTCATTGTAAGAGCTAGTATAAGTTCTTTTCACGATCTAAGAAACTGACCTGACCTGAGATGGGATAATGACATGCAATAAAGCCATAAAAGTATTATCCGTGACAGAGTCGTATTTATTTTGTTGTTGGCGAATGATTAATTATTACCTGAAAACTCTATAAGACTTCGGGTCATTCTTATTATAAATACTTTATTTTATTGCAATGTATTATTTGCAGGTGGTCAAAAAATACCGGCAATAATGGCAATTTATACCTGATGGTAACATATAAGTATAAAAGAAATCTTCATTTCGACACATTCTGAAATACTATCAGTGATCTGCAGTGATAGTGTGTTTGAAGATGTCCAGTGCAAAAGCCGTTTCAGGCAGTAGCCGAAAATGCTTGCCTGTTGAAGCAAAAATAATTGTTAAAAGTGTTTATTTAAAGTTAGTAGAGCGTGGCCACGAAAAACATTTTTTATTAAAGGAAACATCAACTCTAACCGGCGTAGAGTGTGGAAAATTGTAAATAATACTGTAAAGCCTAGGAAAGTACGAAAAGACAGTGGTGCACCTAAATCAGTTGATTTATACAATGAAGATTTAATCCGTTGGAAAATTTATCAGATAAACCAAGAGCAGAAAGTTCTCAGCGAGGCTATCCGAGGATGATTGTGACATAAGCTGTTCTATTACATCCTTGTGGCGTACTCTAAGTGGTTTGGGGTTTTTATTAAGAAAAAATAGACAAAAAGCAAGTTATAATGGAATCACACCGCTTGCAACAACTTAGAATAGAATATCTGGAAAAAACAAATAGGGCTAGATCGGAAAATCGAACGATAATATACCTAAATAAGACATGGGTGTCCCCATGATACACCAAGTAAAGGATGGACTGATAAATCCAAAAAAGTCACACTAAAGCTCCGTTAAATAAAAGTAAAAGAATAACAATTCTACATGCGGGGTCAGAAAACATTTCGGATTCCAGCTTAGATTACCACTGCGATATAACTGCTGAGGTTTTTGAGGACTGGTTTCAAAACAAATTATTACCGAATATACAACCCAAAAGCAATATTGTGATGGATAATGCATCCTACCATAGTCGCCAGTTGAATAAAGTGCCAAGTTCCACCAGCAAAAAAAAAGGAAATACAAAACTTTTTGTCTGACCGTGACATATACCTATTTCCATGAGAGTTATAATCTTAAGCAATTGTTAGAGGTTTTAAAATGTTACAATTTCGAAAAGAATACGTTCGCGATAAAATTGCAGAGGTAGCGAAATAATTCGGCTTCCGCCATATTACTGCATTTTTAATCCGATCGAGTTGATATGGCATAAACTTAAGTCTAATATACGCGCGCATAATAATACCAACTTTGAATCCCAGTGTATTTGTACTGATAAAAACAGAAGTCGAAAACGTAACCGTTGAAAACTGGAAAACCGTACTAAACACGTTGAAAAAATTGAAAACTCTTATCGCCCTATGTATATAAATAGCCTAGAACCTGCAAAAATAATTATTAATTTGGAAGATAGTAGAGATAGCGAAATTGATTTAGAATAAGAAATGGTGTGTTTTATGTTGTTCTTAAATGTAGGTATTATATACTGTTAAAATATATTATTAATGCAAATTTTTGATTGTTTATTTAATTCCCAACCAACTTTACACATTAGTAAGGGGAATATAAAAAAAAATTAATAAATTGTAAAAATAAATTTACTTAGTACTTTTTCTTTTTCATCAGGTATAGTGCGGCCCTGCACGGTAAATCCGAAAAGTTTTATGGTTTTATTGAATCTCAAGCCTAAGTTAAGTCAAGTCAGTTTCTTAGATCGTGGAAAGAACTATACCAGTAAGACGAACATAGCATTTAAATAAAAATAAACCTCATATAAAATTCAGGAGTTAAGCACAAACACAATAACTGATCCTGATCGAATCAAAATAGATATGGTTTGATGATAAGAGTGGTTAGACATTTTCAAATAACCTTTCCTGTTAAAAAACATTGTTGACCATCACTGTTAAATGTTTCTAAGCCGATCCTGTTTTCACTTTCTTAGTCGCGTAGCCTGTATTGATTTGAATTTAAATTTTGGACTTCATTATTTGATCTTGTTATTGCCATTTGTTGATTTAATGAATATTGCAAGGTTAAAAGGGCATTTCAATATGTATGGTAACGAAAAGGTTAATCAACTGTCTATATAGAAGTAGCTCTACTAAAAACAAAAATATTAGGTTTGTTACCAAACCAATCATTTGTGCTAGGAAAAATACCGACAAGAGTATTTTGAGGTTGAAGTCATGTTTTTTTTGGTCATACAAATATCAATGCCGACCAATTTCTTCTACAAATTCGATTTATCCTAGTAGCTTCACCTATTCTCAGAATAAGATAAAATTGTGGGAGGATTGAGTTTTTTATTTATCCTTTCTTTCTTGTGTGTGAAGACGTGAGAAAACAATTTACTTGTTGGGACAACGGCGTTGGTAGAAGAAAAATAAAAGGAATATCACGGTGATATCGTGGGGTCTTTCAACATCAACTTTCCAAGATCTTGCGACAAGCCCGTGAAGCGATTGGGTGATTTATTGCATTAAATTATTTCTAATCATTTTATTTTTGTCCGATTTTCTATGACCAAATAAAATAATTTTTGTTCCAAAATTCCATAAAATTCAAAACATAGTTTTTTAATTCGTTCTTTATCTTCCTTCTTGCAAATCGGTAAGCAACTTTTTCTTCTTACGTCCACTATGCCGTTGATTTCGCATGTGTGTGTTTATAAAAAATATGTTTTGTCTTCGTAAAAAATGTCCTGGTCTTGTCAAATTTCGGCCCCAATTCTCCAGTTAAAAATTTTTTCAGATGACATTTCGAAAAAAATACGCCCTAAATCATAATTTTCGGTGGTCCGGATCAGATTTGTATTAAAATGGCACTTGCGAACCAGTTTCAAACCCTGATAGTAGAGAGATAGTTATGGTGCTTAAGCCGGGTACCCACTGGCGAGCTGCAACTGCAACCAATCGTCACAGTGACGACGCGTGTCACAGCATGTGCGCGAAAAAGCTTCGAACGGTTTGTAAGCAACCACCGAGTTACATGCAACGCTTCTGCACACATAAGCACCCCCACACACACACCCACACGGATATATCATGAAATCCTAAGAAACTGGTTATCTTATCAAGACAGCGTAATTATTTCATATTATATTCATTCTTTGTTTAATTCTCTTGAATTGAAACACATAATTGGCGCAGTCAGTAGGATTCACGTAAATCGTGGAAAGTATCGAGCTATATCAGAAATTTTTTTTTCCTTTTTGAAACATACAGTGTGTGCCGTTTTTGTCGGTGTTTCTGTAGAACGATAAAAGTGTAGTGAAATTCACGATTTTAACGTTCCAACGTTTTAAACGCGAATTCTAACGAACAGTTATTTCACCCCTTTTGTGGTGGGATACAGCTGGACGAGAACCAACAAAGAGTCGGAGAAGAAGATTTTGGAAGCCAGTTCTTCTGTAACGTAAGTGCCAAATTTTCCTTTTCTCGCCTTTCCTATAACTTTCATTGGAATTCGGAAGATAGTCATTAAAAATTTATTGATCTGAAATCGATTATTTATGAGTGAATTGAACGACAATAATTTCGATAATATTAATCACCTAATAATATTTCAATGAGCGAAAATAACATTTCGAAAGTTGAAGAAATTGATTATATAGAAATGGCTCCCCCTATAATGAATTAAGACCTTTTCAAATCTAAATCAGCAAATATTAAACCATTTAACGGTGATAGCGAATATTTGAACAAATTTATCACTAGATGTGAGCATTTGATAGAAGCTTAGAGACGTTTAAACGATACTGAATTGAATTTTTATATAATAGAATGTATCCAATAGAAATTGGAAGGTAGAGCAGCCTTCATGATAGGTAATAGAGTAGAATTAAATACTTGGCCAAGATGAAAAACTGCCTTATTACAGTGTTTTGCTGATAGACGGGATCTAGATTGTTTGGTACAAGAGTTGATTAGAGCCAAACCATTCAAAGGTGAACATTTAATAGATTTTGGAAGTAGACTTCAGTTAATTCGTAGTAGTGTTATTCAAAGAATAAGCAATGATCCAAATGTAACTACCGATTCTCGGTTTTGGCCACGAACACGAAAAGAATCACAGTTGGTTTGTGGACGTGTTTGTTGGTAGTCCGTCAGTAAATACGTGTAGCACAACGAATATTTGAAATATGTAAGAGTGGGACGAGGGAAAAGATTCGAATTTAATTGAGTTATAAATAAGCCACTAATATGGGACCCAAAAGACAAAGCTTACTATGAAAAACATCTAAAATTTGACGATTGGGAAGAAATAGTTACATGAGTACCTATATGAAATTTTAAAGCATCAAGCAATGCACTTCCTGTTCTTTCTTTGTACATCGTCGTGGACGCTTTTAGCCTTCAATAAAATTGTTTATTGATAAAAATGCGACACTGGCAATCCTTTAACTTGGAACCTACATGCTATTCGTACGGTCTGTACGAAAACTCACGACGTTAGGTTGGCAGGTGATCTAAGGGTAGGTACACGAGTGAAATTGGTCAACGTATATATTATATATACCCACTAAAGTTTGTTGCAGTGCGCCAGTGAGTACCCGGCTTTATAATCGGGAAGACTTTTTACCTCAACCTTTTCAGATCTATTGTGTATACCCCTATAATATTTACGATTCCTTGAATAAACTTAGCCCTTATAAAAACAGTTAAATGTATTTTGTTCAATTTTTTCGGGACCGGTGAGTTGCATCCCATTTGAGCAGGCCAAACTTTTGACCGCTGACTTGCATCCGTCTCACCGCTGAGTTGCATCTCGTCAACAAATTTAATATTGTATCTAAAACTGATAGATAATTTAATAAAAGCGGGCATTGTTGTCATGTTTATTCTGATATCGTAATTGATACTAAATTTTATTTCCGAAACTGCGTCTAATACATTTTTATAGCAATATAGTGAATAATATATTAATTTAATTTAAACATTATTCAATGTAGGTGAGGTTAGGTTAGGTCTCAACACGTCATACTTTCTACTATCGTTAGGATTACATTAGCTTAGCCATAATCAAAAGCTTAAGAGATTTAAACTATTATTTCTATGATTCGTTGATGACGGATTAACATTTCCAGTAAATATATGGCTTATGATCAATAAGACCAACCCTCTGTAACTTCTGTAACCACTTAAAATACCGTTTTTTTTTTATTAAAATATAGCGTAAGAAAATATGATGACATTTTTCAAATCTCATACAGATATATGTTCCAATTTTTATAAAAATATTAACGATTCAAATAATATATCGGCAACATTGCTGTAAAATTTGACCTGCCTTTGACCATGATAGGCGATTATTAATGAACAGACCTTTTTGGATTACGGATGCTATTCGACGGCCACCTTTTTTCGTTCAGGTAAAATTTTACTTTTTGGGATGCAACTTGCCGGTCGCCAATTTTTTAACTTCATATTGATATAATCTCACAAACTCGTTTTCAATTCACATTTCGTTTATGGGATTACCAAACCTTCCACTTTGAAACGATTAGATTGAAGTACCGTGGACTTAGTCACAGCTGAACCTTTTATGACACTTGATAGTTAGTACCAGACAATATTGTTTACTTAAAAACTAAACACCTAATCTATAATCAACGTATCTGTTAAAACTACGATTTACGCAATTTCTACCACATAATAGTAAATATATAAATAGACATTATTATGAATCCATTGTAAATATTGATTTTTTGATAGTATGTTCGATTTCTAGGCATAATAAACTTGCCGAATAAAATAATATATTTACCTACAATAGATAAGATAATGGATGTTTACTGAAAACTAACAATGACAAATACATACTACTACTTTTTTAAATGGCCGAACGAAATTACAAATTCAACCTTCACGCATAAAATGTTTAACAATGAATATTAATTTGAATAATTATTATAATCACCCTCTATATAAGAAAAAATAAGTGCTGGAAAACGACATGAATAATCAAACAGAACAAAATTAAATAAGAAATACAGAAAATATGAAGACTTTTTTTCACCTCAGCGTCAGAACGAAAATTGGCCAGACACAATTAGACAAGAGACATATTTTTGTTGAATATCTTTCGATTAAAGATAAAATACTTCATCCGAAGTCGTTTACTTTGAATGATGTAACACTTGGTACACCAAAAAAGTAGCAGTAGCAGTAGCAGAATCGATTTAACCAAATACTAATCAAAAATTAAACTATAGTCCAGTAAATAAAGGGTCGCAGAAGCGGTTATACCTGCCGGTCCATGAATTTTCCGTGAAGGGTCTGACTAGTAATCGAACATCCAGAAATTTCACACACGTAATCGCTATTTGGGGGGGGGGGGGATTCCCTGCCCCAAAGTTCCAAAAATTGCTTTCCCGCCAATATCTAATATATCTTATATTTTTCTTAATAATAGACATTTACTTTCGATTTTTTGTTATTACGGGTCCTTTAAAGGTCTTTATTGATCTCAGAAATTTTATTGGCCATCTTTATTGTCCCTTGATTTTTCAGTTGGTGTTTTCATTTCCAATTTGGCTGGGAATTTTTTTGCGAACAATCACTGTCTAAAAGTTTGTACATTATCGCATTGTCATTTTAAAGCTGCGAATTTCTTCTTTTTTGTTGTGCACTCATTTTTTTTCTCGAGTTTGGTGGTTTTTCAGAAATCCATGAAACCTCAAAATTATGGATTTTTCAACATCGGTTTTTGCGAAAAATATGGATGTTGCGAAAAAAATCGTGAGGACCATTTTTGTAGATCATGAACTACTCTTCATTTTTCCCCCTATAAAAATTGTCTAAATGCCATATTTCAGGAGATATTCGCGAAAACCAATTTTTGGAACTTTGGGGCCGGGAATACCCCCCCAAAACAGCGATGAGGTGTGTGAAATTTCTGGATGTTCAATTACTAGTCAAACCCTACCCTTCACGGAAAATTCATGGACCGGCAGGATTTTTGTACACTTGCCTACTTTTCATCCTTTATTTACTGAACTAGTATAGAAGTTCTAGTTTAGAACTACGGCACAGAGCAAATCAAAACCTTTGCTCTCCCCTCAATTAACGACGCAATGAATTCAAATGCATTTCAAAGTTCAGTTACAAGTTAGACTTTGGTCTGCGAGCACGGAACACTTAAGTGTAGGTGTCTGCTAAAGAAAACAAATACAATAACTAGAAACTCTGGCTTGTCATTCTCTTCATTCGCTATTCAAAAATGTACATTACAAAAATTAACATAAAAAATAAATAAAATCATCTGATTACAGAAATTCGCTACACACTAAAAACCTGATATGTAATACTTATGTGTTCATAATGTAAAAAATTCAAGTTTATCAATTTCAAATTATTATTTTTAATTGTAGGTACTCCAAACGAAAAATTTATATTGATTACCTTTCAGATAACGCCCTCCAGCGGGGACGGTAATATTAGAATATCGTTTTTAATTAATACATATAGACCAATGTAATGCCTTTCTAATAAGTCCAAATTTGTTTATTTCCGTTGAGGCTAACCAGCCTAATAAAATTTTATTTAAAAAATTCCCACCATTTACACGTTTTTTAAAATATCTTGGGTTGGGAAAAATGGTTTTCGCCAATTGCTGCTATTTTGGTCTATTGGTCTATTGTTAACACTGTATGCACTTTGCAAAGATCGGTTAAGTAGAGCCAGAGTTATGGACGTTTTTTTATAACAAAGTACCCACTCTTCCCCACCTTTTATTTGAGTACATAGACTAAAACTTAAAATCAAATATAAGCAGAATTTTTGTTGTTTTTGTTATGTTCCTTAACAAAATTTGGCTATTTAAATTTTTTAAATTTAATTACGCCCTCTAGCGGTGGACCATTTTTATTACAAATTTTTCCCCGTGCTGTATTAAAATCCGATCCTAAGACATGGCTGATAGCCGTTCTTATTTGCCCACCCGGTACATTATCCGAAATAATTTATTCCATTTGGATTTTCCACTCTGTATACCGAACTGTTACTTCGATACATGAGATTGCGACATAAATCGAAATTTTACATGTCTGAAGGAAATCTTAGTAGTAAATTTTTAGAAGATGATCAAGACCTGAGGTCAAGAGAAAGCAATCACACACTCGAGTATAATAATATGCTTCAGTTCTGAAAGGTTAAGTGAGGCATTATATTATAATATCGCCGGCAGAAAAGATTTTCTTTTATGAAGTTTTTTAAAATTAGAAGTAGATAACGAAAAAATCAAGTTTTTCAAGTAGGATAATTCAATTGTTTGGAAAGTTGGAAAGCATAGTAAAATGTATGAAAGATATAAAATCAACAATTACTTTTTTATCCTTTCATTCCTGGGATGCTTCCGGCTAGAGACTATTTGTATACTCTGTATGCGGCTATTGAACTATCATTAAAAAAACCTCAAGAAAATGTGGAAATGCCAACGTTTGGGCACTGAACAAAGACAATTAATAGTAGGTTCACTCGTCGTCGGCACTTTCATGTGCATCGTATATACAGGGGTTGCGCGATTTACTACTTTCATAGCTTGTTGACTGATAAAATCGTACGTTGCTAGAAAACTATTTCAAAAAACGATGTTGTTCTGCTATGTACTAGTATTTAATTGGGAACATCAGATTAAAAGAAATAAACTGGAATCATTGATTAGAATAGCTTTTACTACATTATGTAAATAAAATATTTGTAATTCCTCTAAAAAGTACAAATATATTGAAACAAATACACATGTATACCTTACAATATAAATAAATGAAATAAACATTTTTTAAATATACCTCGTTATTAAAACGAACTAAATAGTAAGAAATAAATTACTTATAAAATTTGCAGCTAAAAACTTGTTGCGCATTCTTCGTTTTACTTGATTACTTATTATGTGAATTGATCAATATATTTTTTTATTTATAGCTACTTTCTATATTTTTATAGAACTGTCGGAATTTTATAAGTAATTTATATTTTACTTCGTTTTAAAAACTAGGTATAATAAAAAAAATGATGTCATTTATTATATTCTTTTTTAGTATTGTTACGTCGGACCTGTACTGAGGATATGTGGAGGTCCACAAAGAAAAATAAGAAGACATACATCTAGAATCATCTCGAACCGTCATGGAAAAGTCTAGAAATGTCATCGAAAAGTCGAGTACTGTCTGGAACTGGTGAAAAGTATAAAAAGCGGGACAATTGACATTAGTTTTTGAAGTATTAGAGAGATAAGTTCTGTGTTCTGATAGTAAGACGTTATTAGTATTGAATTGTTAAAGTTAAAGTTGTACGAATAAAGAAAGTTTGAGAGAGTGAAGTAGGTTAGGTTTAGCATCTTTGTCACAATGACCGCTTCGCAGAGATCTCGCGAGTTTGTGGTGTTTGCTCTCTACTAAATTTTCCTTAAGTATCTCTTGATCTGGAACAGTAAAAGTCAGCTTGAGATCTCACTGATATTATTTTTTATATATTCATTATCAACAGCTATAGAAGGAAATTCAATCATTAAATATAAATATTCAGAAGATCGTTTTTCTTTTTCATTTATCATTTCTAGTTCTCTAAAAGTTAATCTATCTAACCTTAGCAACCATTTCTGTGTTTTTTTGGCTAATTTTGATAGATCTTTGCACAAAACAATCATAAACAGTCAAAGCTAATAGAGCTGATCTAGGTAAAACTTTGAACTGTACTGGTAAGGTCAACCCCTCATTCCAATTCCATCTTATGGCGTTTTCCGCTTATTGCACTGGTGCGCACCAGTGCAGCACCGATTCGGTGCGACGTTTTCCGCTTACTTCGTCTGGGCGAACGTTTTCAGTGTTGACGTTTTCTGCTTAAATTGCACTCGGTGCGAGCCAAGTGCAACTTTATCGACACCGGCTCGGGGGTCGGTGCATCAGTTCCAGTGCAAATATAGCGGAGAAAACAACCAATTTGGTTATGTTGTTTGAAGAGTTTATGGAGTCTTCTTCATCATCGAGTGAAAGTGAATTAGAATCTTATATAGAAAAAAGGGATAATAAGCCGCGAATTGAGCGTTACGTGGAAGATGTAGTGCACAATTATTCTAATCAACAGGTAATTTATAATTAATTTAAATCGTTTGTATTTCGAATGAAACTAATTAATTTTATAAGTTATATTAGGTATGTATTTTTCATTTTGGTGTTATTTGAAATTTTGATATTTTATTCTATCTATTAAATACATTTATATTTTTTGTTTTAGCTTAAAGATACATTTCGTCTAGAAAGGTCGACTGTTGAACAATTAGATCAGGATTATGTTGGAAATGAAAACCCATTTATCAGAAAAAACACCCTGTGCTCCTCCATAATTATTATTTTGAATTTTGTTCAATAAAATACTTTGATTCATAGGTTTGTTTGAAGGCTAAGTACAGTTACAATTCTGTTGTTAGAGGGCACTGTTTAAACTTGCACCGAGTGGAGCATTCGTTTTCCGCTTCATTTGATAATCTCGAAAACCCGTAAAAGTGCATGATATTGCACTCGGTGCGCACTAGCACTGAAGAAGCAGAAAAAGCCATTAGTGTAAAAGCTTTGTAAGTTGTTGGTACTGGCAAAGCTAATAGATGATTGTTACTAAAAATGACAACATTGTACAAATAAGAGTATTTTAGCATAGGATATTTTTGTATACTCTGGTTTTT
This sequence comes from Lochmaea crataegi, assembly GCA_947563755.1. NCBI lineage: Eukaryota > Metazoa > Arthropoda > Insecta > Coleoptera > Chrysomelidae > Lochmaea > Lochmaea crataegi. The sequence continues at coordinate 53,042,326 of OX387424.1, read as the reverse complement.
GTCTTTTACCTTCCAGAGAACCAATTTGAATTTGTATACATAATCAAATTTATCATTTAACTCCTCCATTGTTATTATGGAATAAAAAATATAAACAAGAAAAACAAGTAAGTGATTGTGAATTTTGCAATTGATTTTAAATACTTTCATGAGATAATGACATATGACATGCGCCAAATATTACATTCATTGTAAATCATTTATATTTGATTATATTTGATTATATGCACAATTAAAAATGGTTTAAATTTTTTATATAAATTTAAAAATATTGGTACTATAAAAAATTATTCTCATATAAGGTTATTCATATACAAATGTCACAATATAACAAATAAAAAAATTATCACCATATCCAGGATTCGAGCCCTACGCCTACAATTAATAATTTTCGCAGCCAAACCTCTATACTACTCGGCTACGAAGAAATAATAATTTATCAACCAAGCTGTTGTATATAGACCATTTTGATATATGTCAAAATTAAAAAAGTGACGTTGAAGGAAAAATTCTTCATTTTAAAAAAATTGTTTCCATATTTTTTATTATTGTTATCCAATTCTGAATTCTGTTGAAAATTTTAAACCTCTAACCCTAACCCATCGGAAAATAAGTTTAAGATCATGTACAAAGTTCCACCAGACATACAAATTTTGTAATTTTGTATTAGGGTTCCTTTAAACTACAAAAGACACACGGAATCTGCCTATCGCTCGGTTGGAACTCAAAAATCCCGAAAAAGATAAGCAACGTAGATCGGGTGAGTTAGACATTGCGCTGGGAGGAGCTTAGAGTAAACCTACTATTCAATGTCTATGTAATAAAACTTACCAAATATAACGGTAAAAATGTTTGCAGACGCTATACATAAATATAGTCCATATAAACAACCTAAATGTAAATAAATTTGCACTATGCTATCGGGCCATCGAATTTTTGGTATAAATACTTCTTCTTTTTGTTCTTTGGATGAATCGTTTTTATCTTCATTGTTATTTATTCCAACGTGTCGTTGGTAAGGTTTGGTTCCTTTGTTCAGGTCACTTGTTAATGGTGTTTCATTTCCTATGATCTTTTCATGGTTTCCTTCTGTCATCACTGTAACAAGAGAAATCACAGTTAGACAAAACGAATAAAATAATTTGACAAAAACAATTTTATTAACTTTATTGTTGACAAACAGATTAATGAAATGTTTATTGGAAAAGCATCGTTATCATAAGTTATTACACAACTTTCAGCTGAAACTACTATAGTTATATGGACAATCTACAAAAGTAGATTTAGTGTCGATCAATGACGACCTATTGGGTACTGTTTTGAATATAAATCTAATATAATAACTATTGACAAATTGTGAGTGAATTACTTGTATTCGTTACAATTTTATCACAGGTACGGTCAAGATCTCAGGAAAATTTTGAAGGTGTCCGAAATTCGTCACACAAAGGCTGGGCGGATATTGAAGATTTCGGCTTATTAAATATTTATTGTTTATTCCAATACTGCACAAAATTTTGTAAACAACTATTCACCATACATGGTTATTTAAATGGGTACTATATACCGCTAGTGTGGGATAACGTTAAAATATTGGTTGCCGCTTCCATCTTTCTCAGTCTTGGTGGCGTGAAATACAAAACTTATGGTTGAAACTTGAAAGTGGCTCCGTTATTGTATCCGTATGGTATTTTTAAATCCAAATCTTGTTAGCGATTTTAACGGTTTTTGCTGATTATTTGATTAATTCTTTTATATCCGACGATGCCACTTTTCCACCCCACATTTGGGCTAACGTTTCCTTAACTCTACATAAAACATAGCTCTTTTTATTATATTTTATCAACTATTTTTAGTGTAGAAAAAACATAATATTGATGTTACCCCTTGTCAAACTAGAAACTCAACCACTATTCGGAAACAAGATTTTTTGCCAAAAATTATTGTTTGATTTGGAACACCATTTTGTGGAAGTTGTTTCAAATTTATATGGACATAATTTCCCACAACTCCTGTTTATCGAAGTTTTCGAATTGTGGTTCCTTTTCTCGGCTTCTTTTTGAAGAAATTTGCAGAATAGAGTGAGACAATTTAACGCTTTAACTAATAAAAAATAAAAAAAAGGTGAGCGGTCGTCGGACCACCGACAGAAGCTTGCTTCTTATGCACAATAGAATGCGAGGTTGGGAAAACCATCAATAAAAATACGCGCAATAGAATGCGATGTTGGGAATTACATTAGTACGTTCTACTAATTTTATTTTATATTTTATTGACCATTTTTTCAAAATTTTGACAATTTTAGATAATTATTGACCATTGTTTCAAAATTTTTGACAATTTTTGACCATGTTTTCAAAATTTTGACAATTATTGACAATTATTGACCATTTTTTCCAAATTTTTGACCATTCTTTCAAATTTTAACAATTATTGACCAATTTTGACAGTTTTGATAATTATTGATCATTTTTGACACTTTTCAAAAATTTTGACCATTCTAGACCATTTTTCCTAATTTTAACAATTATTGACCATTTTTGACAATTTCTGGGCATTTTTGACAGGTTCTGACAATTATTGACCATTTTTGACAATTTTTCAGAAATTTTGACAAATTTTCAATAATTATTGCCCCTTTTTGACATTATTATATAATTATTGACAGTTTTTTCAAAATTTTAACAATTTTTGGCCATTTTTCAAAAATTTTACAATTATTGACATTTTTTGACAATTTCTGACAATTATTGACCATTTTTGACAACTTTCAAAAATTTTGACAATTATTGTAAATTTTTCAAAATATTTAACAATTTTTGATCATTTTTCACAATTTTAACAATAATTATTCACTATTTTTGACCATTTTTTAAAATATTTAACAATTTTTGACCATTTTTCACAATTTTTGACAGATTCTGACAATTATTGACCATTTTTGACAATTTTTCAAAAATTTTGACAATTTTCAACAATTATTGCCCATTTTTGACATTTTTTTATAAATATTGACAATTTTTTCAAAATTTTAACAATTTTTGGCCATTTTTCAAAAATGTTTACAATTATTGACCTTTTTTGACAGTTTCTGACAATTATTGTCCATTTTTGACAACTTTCAAAAATTTTGTCATTTATTGTAAATTTTTCAAAATATTTAACAATTTCTGACAATTATTGACCATTTTTGACCATTTTTCTAAAATTTTTTACCTTTTTTGAACAATTTTAAAATATTTAACAATTTTTGACCATTTTTGACCATTTTTGACCATTTTTGACCATTTTTGACCATTTTTGACCATTTTTGACCATTTTTGACCATTTTTGACCATTTTTGACCATTTTTGACCATTTTTGACCATTTTTCACAATTTTTGACAGTTTCTGACAATTATTGACCATTTTTGACAACTTTCAAAAATTTTGAAAATTATTGTAAATTTTTCAAAATATTTAACAATTTTTGATCATTTTTCACAATTTTAACAATAATTATTGACTATTTTTGACCATTTTTTAAAATATTTAACAATTTTTGACCATTTTTTCAAATATTCAACAATTTTTGACCATTTTTGACCATTTTTGACCATTTTTGACCATTTTTGACAGATTCTGACAATTATTGACCATTTTTGACAATTTTTCTAAAATTTTGACCTTTTTTGAACAATTTCAAAATATTTAACACTTTTTGACCATTTTTCACAATTTTTCAAAAATTTTGACAATTTTCAACAATTATTGCCCATTTTTGACATTTTTTTTATAAATATTGACAATTTTTTCAAAATTCTAACATTTTTTGGCCGTTTTTCAAAAATTTTTACAATTATTGACCTTTGTTGACAGTTTCTGACAATTATTGACCATTTTTGACATCTTTCAAAAATTTTGTCAATTGTAAATTTTTCAAAATATTTAACAATTTCTGACAATTATTGACCATTTTTGACAATTTTTCTAAAATTTTGACCTTTTTTGACAATTTCTGACAATTATTGACCATTTTTGACAATTTTTCTAAAATTTTGACCTTTTTTGAACAATTTTGAAATATTTAACAATTTTTGACCATTTTTGACCATTTTTCACAATTTTTGACAGATTCTGACAATTATTGACCATTTTTGACAATTTTTAACAATTATTGACCATTTTTGACAGTCTGTTATGATTACCATTGACCATTTTTCAAAATTTTAATAATTATCGACCATTTTTGACAATTTTTCAAAAATTTTGACATTCATTTTTTTAGATATTTAACAATTTTCGACCATTTTTCAAAATTTTAACAATTTTTGACCATTTTGACGATTTTTGATTCGTTTTGACAATCATTGAACATTTTTGATAATTTTTTAAAAATTTTAACCATTTTTCAAAATTTTTGACAATTATTGAACATTTTTTCAAAATTTTCACAAATATTGACCATTTTTGACGGTTTTTGACAATTATAGACCGTTTTTCCAAATTTTTGACAATTTTTGACCATATTTCAAAAATGTTAACATATTTGGCAATTATAGAGAGAGACGCGCGATACTCTCTCTCTCTCTCTCAAGCTTCAAAAATCATTCTGGGTTAAAACTCAATTGACATTATTTGTCCAATTTTTATAAATCATTCATCATTTGTGGCCAGCCCTGGAAATTTAAATTCTATCGAATAAGTAGCTTCCGGTTAAACAATCATTAAAACGCAGCCACAGATTGCGACTCGGAGACGTCAATTCCTCCTCTAGGTCCTTTTCGTTTACGTAACACCGATAATCATTCATGTCAAACGTCTAACCCACAGTCTTTCCCTTATCCTCTTTTATCAGAATGAAAAAGTGATCAAAAATTTTAGTTTACATTTTACAAAAAATTATATTATCCATTTTTTAACCACATTTATATGGCAGGTATAATCGCTGCTTGTTTCCGCTAGAAAATTGATAGCGAAAATAATAGAATTTTAGAGAGGTCCGTTGAGTAGTGATGAAATATTGATAAAACCACAGTATAAGTACGAGGGTTGCATATAGCATATAACAACATAGTTGTCAAATCATAATGTCAAAATTAACTGTCATGTTTAGTTAACTTAACGCTGCACCTAAACTGAATTTTAAAGTTGATGAGTCAGTTGGAAAATGGAATGGACGACAAAATATTCGCGCAATAATTTTTTACAATTTTATAAGACAGTTGTCTCAACAAGAATGCCTTGCCGAGTTGGCAATAAAGCACCACATCTGTCGACGGTATGGAGATGGAGAGTTTGAAAGTGGACGGATTAATCGGTTCAAGAACAGGTCTACCAGCATGGGCAGTCACCCAGGAAAACGTCTGTGCTGTACGTAAGCTGATCCAAGAAGATCGCCATGTCACATATCGTGAAATTGGATTATTGGCCATTTCAGAGACCAGATTTCCAAAAATTTTACATGAAGAATTATCTGTAAAAACCATTAGTTTCTACTTGGATACCTCGTCTGTTGACGGAAGAACAGAAAGCAATTAGAGTCAATTGGTGTCAAAAAACTCTAAACCGGCTTAACGCAGGATTTCTGGATTTACTCTTATGAACTCGAAAATAAAAGTCAATCGGCTGTTTGGGTGTTCCAAGATGAACCAAACCCGACGGAAGTTATCCGTTCTCAAAAAGATGGACATTTGTCTCAAAAGCGGGTCATGCAGCTATAATTCTTTGCAAGATCAAAGAACTGTTACTGCTGATTGGTAGAAACCAACCCCCAACGACGAATGATCCTCCACCAAGACATTGCTTCCCACACAGCTCGAAAAACAATTAAGTTTTTAAAGCAAGAAAACATCGAATTATTGGACAATCCTCCATACAGTCCCGACCTAATTCGTAACGACCTTTTTACTTTTTAAAAGATTTCAGTCTCCAGAATATGCAGTCAACGCCTTCAAAAACTTTATTTTGAATGTAGAAACAAGCGAGAGGAATAACTGCCTCCTGAATTAGTTCCAAAGGATGCAAAAATGCATTTCTCTTCGTGGAGAATACTTTGGAAAACAATAGTGTTTAAAATTTATCTACTGTTTCTTTCTAGCTCTATATGCAAAATATAAAAGACAACCATCGTATACTAGATAAAACGATAAAACTAGATATTTGTGGTAGGTATTGTTTCCGGAGATTGTATAATACATAAAAAGTCCAAACCAAATGTTATCGATTAGTTACCACATTTCAACAAAAACCTGAATAATTTTTTTACGAATGGCGGATAATTTGTTATCAACAATTTATTGTGTATATATAGTGAAAAATATGTATTGCAAACATTTTTTATTATCTTAATATTTTTTCTTTTGTTAAATGGAGATGTATTAGTTTGCATCAATGGTTTCTTACATCATCATTGTAAATAATACTATTAGTAGGTACTTGGTGATTTTTGTCGATGGCACATTAGGCATTATGGCTAAATCGGTTAGAATGAAAATCTGAAAATTTGTATAACAATGACAACTCTTGACATTTATATTGTCATTTATATTAATGGTGAAAGTTATTTCATATGATTAGGATGAATAAACACCAAGAAAATCTCGATAGCTGTTATACTTAGGTATAGGGAAATATTTGGGAATATTTGTTCTAAATTTACTATAGAATTGAACGGGAGTAAAATTATGTGCGCCATTTAAAAAAGTATAGTTATTAATATTTTTCATTATAAAAAATTAACGTTAATTTTCTTTCGTCTTGTATCAAAAATTGAAAATGGTTTTCTAGGATATCATTGAACCATCTTATAGTGACCGATGTAGACGGTTAGAATTACATAATTTTCATCTATCACGAAATTAATGGAGTGAAACATCAATTTCTTAATAAAATAAAATTATTATCTCGACAACCATAAGACTTATTGCAAGCAAAAATTAAAACTTAGATTAATTTAAAACTAAAACTAAGAACATAAAACCATGTAATGTAATGTAGATGTTGATGCAAGAAATTAGGATTTAAATTAAAACTAAGAAAGATGGCCAGCTTTCAACTAAGAAATTAATATCTTCCATGAATTCGAATCAACGCATGCGTGAAGTCCTGACCACAGATCACCTACTGGTTCTGAACTTGCCGAACAGCCATCATTTGTGTTAAGTTATTGTTTATATGAGCTTGTGTTACATGTTTAAGAATTTTTATAATTCACAACTTTATTTTTCGTAAACAAGTTGGTTCATGTTTATTATTTATCTTCATAGCGTTTTCCATTTGCAGTTTAGAGCGACACCGAGTGCGCACTGACACAGTGCAAGTTCTGTCCAGATATGTGCTCCAGTGCAATTCAAATGGAATGCAATATTTAAAAGTATTCTGTCATCTTAACAGATATACCAACCCCGTTTACTTTAGAAGTGTAATTCAATGTCTGTCGGGGCATATAGCCCGAGAAGTAGTTGTTGCTTCTTAGTGGACGGTCTGCTATTTGGAAATTAATTTTTCTAGTTTTGTAAATCGTTTAATAGTATTGAACTATTATTTTTTGACTAACTTTTTTGGTAACTGCAACAAAATTTTCTATTTTTGATATATGAATCCGCTCGAATAAAATTAATTCATCATCTGAATTATCTTCACTGCTGCTTAGGCAGTGGCGGATTTACCACTAGGCTGAGTAGGCTGGAGCCTAGGGCAACAGATTTTAGGGGCGGCAAATTTGGCACCAACATTTTTATGTCTCACAAAAATAAATGAAAAATCATATTTATATACCTAAATGTTGTTAGGTCCACACAAACAATTCAATATGTAGGGAAGCGTGGGGCACGGACTAGTGATGAGACCAAGATCATACATACACTAGCAAGACCAAGAGCAAGACCGAATGAACAAGAACAAGACCAAAACCAAGACAGAGAATGCAAGACCAATACCAAAGTGCATAACTAAACAAAAAATTACAACTTTCGTTTTAAATAGGATATATGAGAATATTTTTCTTAACTAAAACATTTTGTGTGTTTAAGATTTCTAGATATGAATTGTTGATAATTTATAATTTATACCTATCAAAAGACTCGGAATGTTCCAAAACGACGTAAGTAGTAAGTAACAAACTATTTGAGCAAGACCAAGACCAAGACTGAGTACGCAAGATCAAGATTACAAGTATTTAAGCAAGTCCAAGACCGAGACCAAGACTGGCAAGACCAAGACCAAGACTGAGTACGCAAGACCAAGACTGAGTACGCAAGACCAAGATCACAAGTATTTGAGCAAGTCCAAGACCTAGACCAAGACTGAATATGCAAGACCAAGACTACAAGTATTTTAGCAAGACCAAGACCGGACAAGCAAGACCGAGACCATTACCAAGACTGTCTTGGTATTGGTCTTGGTTCTTGCGTTGCTCATCACTAGGAACGAATGACTTCAAAAAATATGTCTTTGGTATACTCCCATGCTTCAATTCCATCATTATAAATGCAGGAACTGTGCTATCTGGACTATTGAAAAGATCTTCGTTCCTGCGGAAACAGAATTTGCTAAACGTTTTGCTAACTTGTATTTAGCTGTTCACATATAGCTCTATGTTCACCAACAACAGCAGTTGAGAAAAGCTTTCTTTGCTGCTTGAAACGAGTGAGAAATTGTCTAAGATCTACCTTAAGCCAAGAAAACCAAAACGCATTTGCTTTGTTGTACAAAAAATGTACCAAATGGTATTGTGAAACTTTCATACCTGCTGTGATGGAATGTGATCGACATTAAAAAAATGTATTATTAAAATGATTGCTAATGAGGGTAAAGAATTGTAGAGGTCGGTAGGGGCGGCAAAATTTGAATAGCCTAGTGGAGGCAAATGTGTAAATCCGCCACTGTGCTTAGGACTTCTAAAAGGACTTCTTTTAGTGCTTTTTGTCTTGAAGTATTACTAGATCCCGCCATTTTCTTCAAATACGCCAGTGCAGTGCACTATCTCGGCACGACCTCGAAAGGCTCGTGCTAATAAAGTTGCCCTAAGTGCAAAAATAATTGCGTGATTTACAAATGGAATGTACAAACCTTCCCTAGTGCGTGCAAATGGAACACGTAAATTGAACTAAATGCGAACTAAGTGCGCACTAAATTTCAAATGGAAAACGCTATTAGTTATCTGACAGCTCGATTACTATTGGAAGTTTGGCTAAATGATTGAAAAGAGTGCGCATGTCCGGTTGGTTTATTAATTTCTTAATTTAAATTTAACCTTAATCTTAAATTAGTTTTAGTTTAGTTGATGTTGCATGAATCCACCTTTAGGTATAGTAACTTGTTATAAAAAGTTGTTTGTAATTAAGTCCGAAAATTTAAAATTTACAGGGTGTTTCATTTAAAATAACGAAGTTACCTGCAACCGGAAGTTAAGTGTTTTCATTCGATATTATTATTATAAATTTTCAGAATCCGTTTAAGAATTTTCTGATCGGTTTTGCGATAATGCCTAAAATGTGTCATAAGAAAAATCAGTCTGTATAAAAACTAATAGTTTATTTTTATAAATATAGATTATACGGAGTGCAGTCCAGAAATTTTCACATTGACTGTAGATAAACTAACTATAAAATTGAACATTAAAAATATAATTTCACTTTAAAACTTGAGGTTTCCCCTCGTATTATTTAATTTATATGAACTCTGCCATTTTTCAGGTCACACTTCGAATTCCAACGGTGTTGGTGATTTTACGGACCGAATGATATCGAGGTTAGTAGAAAATTAATAAAATTCCATATCTCTCCCTTTTATCGAGTTACATGGGCCGCTCCTTGTTATGAGGGAATATTTTCGTTGACTTTTAACGATAATTGCAGTACCGTGAATGACGGAAAAACCGTTAGGTTTTCTTAAGTGGTTGATAATATTACAAAAATGTTTTGATGAAATGTATCATACATTTCAAGCTACAAACCAGTAAACTAAACGAATAATTATACAGAGTGCGGTAGATAAACCGTCTATTAGAAAGATCTCGACAATTTTGCCTGAAAAATTGAAATTGGTTAAGTGGGATTTCTAAGGGTGAAATATTTAATGAAAATATTGCCATCTTTTTTATACTACTGGTTATAGGGAAAGTAGTATATAACTTCTTTATTTTATGAGACACAATTTTAGTTGATAGTTCCCAATATTTATATAATAAGTTTTTTGTCAATATAGAATTTTGGTTTGTGGTTAGATGTGGGGATGTCGCTGTTATCGCATTCTTAGCATTTCCTTTACTGTATTGATGTGGTTTCAGCGTTGTCTCCAGTCCAGAATTATGCTCTCAGAGCTTCTGGACGGATGACATCTACCTTGTACTGGAGAGGCGCAAATACCCCGAAACCGGTCTACAAGTGATGTCCCTTCTAATTTTAAACCAGAATGGTTGGTTATATCTTAACTTAGAAATGTAATTCAATGTCTGTCGGGTCATATAGCCTGAGAAGTAGTTGTTGCTTCTTAATAAACGGTTTGTTCTTTGAAAAATATTTTTCAAAAACTTTGTAAGGCGATCTAATAGTATTAAACTATTATCTTTGACATAAAATAAGTTGTCCACTATCTATATTTTACGTGTATAAAATAAAACTGACTGAAGTAGTATTAAAGCATTCACTCTCTAAGCAGTCTTTAACCGTTTGAGAACTATTGGGGTTCTCAAAAAGCAACTCCGAAAGAAAAGAGATGGACAAGAGTTAGAATATAATAATAATAATAAAAACTTTTATTGACTGCACATAATACAAAAAAAAAGTAAACAGAAATCGTATAACCATAGTGGCAGCCAAAAGGCAGAGTTCAGGTATCTACAGAGGACCCAATGAGTCCTCTGAAGGATCTGCTCTTCCCCTCAACACGTTTAATTATGTAAAGTATATGCTAGATAACATATTCTTTAATAAAGTGTAGAAAATTGAAGAAAAACAAAAGAAAAACAACTTAATGCTAGAAAGTAAAATGTAGTATTGATACACCAGATTTGAAGGAGTAGTAATTTAGAACTTATGTTTTATAACAGCTTTCAGTTTTTTTTTAAACTTATCAAAAGTAAGATTTTTAATTTATGTGTATAGTTTGTATATTTTCGCTATATTATATTCAAAACTGGCTCGAAACAACAAATCTGGATTTCAGACTTTTTAAAATTTTTTTCATATAAGTAAGTAGGCTTTTTGCTGATGATAATAATATGGAAACAAACACCAAACACAAGCATGCATCAGTCTCCTATTATTTACCAGCCAATATTCGCCATATGTTGTGATGTTGGATTTCGACGCTTTGGACCACAAATTAGGCGGACACATGCATTTTGAATTCGTTGAAGACGTTTTTTATGAGATTGGGATAAGGCTGGTCCATAAATTACATCACCGTAGTTAAGTTGAGAAAGAACTAAGCCTTCACATAGCTGCATTTTTGTTTGTTTATTAAGTAACTTTCGATGAGAATATTACAAGTTTAAGATTGGAGAGAGCCAAGAAATACTTAAACAAAATGTTTTTATTGAATTATGCTGTTAATGTTTGTTTTTAGTCAGCTATTTGAACATTTAGAGATAATAAATTAATAATTTTTTGTAATAAGCAGATTATAAAAAAAAATCCATTCAAACACAAACGGAACATAGGGATTTTAAGCATTGTATCAGAACTGCTTTTGAACTAGTCGACCAACATCCAGCTTCAACGGATTAAAATCACGATTATTACAATCATTTATTCGTAAAATATCGTACAATTCCCACCACTCCGTATTCTTAACTGTGGGCGGTCCTTAATTAGCGTCAGACAGTCAGTAAACAGCAGTCGGTAGATGAGAGCGTTGCTTTGTTTCAATTTAAACAATCCTACTTTGTTTTATTTACGATTTTTTATTTATTTTGAAAGCCGTTATTGCCAAAAGAAATCAAAACATATTATCTCAACTTGAAACATTAATTGTTAAAGAGAATTTAACAATTAATTTTCGATTTTAACAACATAAAACGTAAGCATATTGTTTCAATATGTAACGATGTTTACTACCCCCATCAAATAATTATTCAATACTAAATCGCAGTTCGCACACCTCGCACATAACTAACAAATATTGGAAGGAAAAGGGGCGGGGTTTCTTACATTGGTTCTGAATCCAGCTGTCCAGATCAAAACTTGATATTCATTGAAGTGAACTTATAGAAATGTTTTGTTGGTGGACTATTTAGATCGGACAATACAATAAATCCCTGTTCCGTTTGTGTTTAAATGTATCTGTATAGCGATTTCTTCGAAAAAAAAATAGTGAAAATGTGCTCTAAAAGTAGAATATTATCCTTTTCCGAAACAGGTTGATGAAAAAGGAGATGTGAATACATCGGTACAATCACATAATTTATTTTGGCCGTATTCCAGGAATTGAGAAAAATCATTTAAAAATACGGTCACTAACAGAAAAATTATTTATATAAAAATTTACTTTCTAGTACTTACCACAAATTGTACATAACAAAATTGTAAAGAAGAGCAAACATTGATTAAAATAACGTGAATGTTCCTAAAATTATACAGATCTCGAGATCTTTTTAATCAAGGGTTTATCTGAAGCACCTTGTATTAAGAGTTACCAACTTTTTATACAAGAAATAAAGTGAAAAGCTGAAATAAACAATATTTTATTTTTATACATATTTTGGAGCTTCTTGCGCAATTTAATAATTTGTTGTCACCTTTATTCATACGCAATGAACTATGAGCTCATTTTTTATGAAATTAATAGAATTTCTATTTCTGTCATCACTCCATTTTGCATTCATTACAGAACTGCTGAATTGACGAACAGAGAAAGTAGTTATGTGATAATTTTACACATATTTCCTAATCTTTGTGCAGTACTTACTAATAAATAGTTACATTTTTGGCCAGCACAAAATTTCGGTGCTTTGATAGTTTTTTATTGCATAACTTAAAATTGGTGTTAATTACGAATATAATATAAATTGTGACTTTCGACATTAATATTTTTGTTCTGAATTTATGTTTGCATCCTTTATTTATGTATTATACAATGCAATTAATTTTGAAAGGCACGTAGATAAGTAGTTATCAGTTGCATTGTTTAAATAATCAAAACATTGGCACTTATATCAATACTAAGTAGCAAAACAAGTCTGCTATCAATCTAGGATACATAGAAACTTTGATTATTTACATAATTAGTCTCTATACTAAAGGATATAAATAAAAATTTAACCAAATAGATATCTGGTGAATTGGGGGGTTTACCAATTTACCAGACTGGTATATACTTCTTTTGCTCTGTAAATATTCTGTTTTCAGGATTTATGGCTGATTCTGAAAAAAAGTCGAAATTGATGTCCTTGATCATTCTTATAAACCAGGATCGTCAATTATGACAAGTTTTTATTCTAATAAAACGACTGTAGTAGATCTACGAATGTATGAAACAAATTTATTTTTTATATGATGAACAACAAAGATTTGTCCAAGAAAGTACCCTGAAAATCATTCCCTCACTATGTCCCAAGCGCTAAATTTGAAGATAATCATTAACTTAAAACGTAAAATTGCTAACAAATTGTTTATTATCATATTTTTTACTTATATAGGATAGTATTGACTATTATACCTATATGAGTTCATAGTTTCATAAATGCGAATGGAAATATTTTTAAATATAATTAAAAATTTGTCCTTGAAAAAAGTATCATTCCCTCGCCGTTTTGTAACAGTGTGATTGGAGCAATACTGTAAGGCCTACCAACTCACACTTCAATTTTTTTTGTAGTTGGCAACATTGCCCTTGAGAACATACACTAGAGTTATGGAGGGGCACCATTTGAATGCATTAAAAAGTGTCCATCGAAAGGAAGCAAATTAAGGTGGCGCCACAGTAGCAAGTGGAAAGATTTTAAAAACAGCGCCATGAATTATTAAATCAAGATACAAAATTAAAAAAGGAAATACTACGTAAATAATTGAGATTTTGAATACTGCATATTTCTCAACTACACAAGTCACGAAAAATACTAAATTTTTCAACCCAGCACACTTCACTCGGTTTATAACCCTAAATTCACATCATTTCCATTAGCTACACGAGCGCCATTTCGGTGAATCTTCGAATTATAATTTGCTGTTTACAGGTGGACACTTTTTCAGCTTGTCCCCCATACAAGATGGTGCTCCTTCCTTCTACCCTCCATAACTAGAGTGGACAATTGAAGAAATGACGTTTTCTTAAAACCAATTTGAAAAGTTTTTTGAATATTACATTTTTTAATGTCATTTTCTCGTGTAATGTTATTAAAAGGTAAGCATTTTTTTATTTAATAATCATAGCATATTTTTATATGTTTTCGGTAGTAATAAAGTACTGTTTACAATTCGTAAGAAAGTAAGGTTATGTTCCTAAGTTTGTTGCAATTTTGTTTCGTTTTGTCATTCCCTCATAAATATTTTTAATGAGGGAATGATCTCGGTGAGGGAATGATTTATTTTATAATAAATATAGAATACTTATGTTTGTTTGATTGGTTTCAGTACCCTGAACGTCTATAATGTCGAGAAGTAGAAAATCAACAGCCGCAGAAGCAAAGCTAAAGAAAAAGGAGTATGACAGAAAGCGAAGAGAAAAATTAAAAAATTGTCCTGAAAGTTTGGAGAAATTTAGAGAGAAAGAAAGCCTCAAGTATTTAAAGAAGAAGGGAAAAGGACAGGTCAAGTCTGTAAGTGCAATGAGTTCAAGAGAAAGAAGGCAGAAACAGAAACAATGGCGATTAAACAGTTCCAAATACAGGGAGAAGAATCAAAATGTGCGTAAAAATCTAGAAAGATTAATGAATGAGACACCACCTGCCAGACCAGTTTCACCAGCAAAACCTGGTTCACGAGTAAATGCTGTTAAAAACGAAACTGTAGCTTTAAGACGAAGGCGTCAACTAAGAAATCGACGAGCAATATTGTATGGAAGAATAGCAAAGTTAGAAAAAAATTTAAAAGAAGAGGTTAGGAAGAGCGAAAAATATAGAAAAAAGTACACGCGGTTAAATAACCGAATAAACACATCTTCACCTGAGGCAAAGGTCAAAACCCAGATAAGAAACACAAAGTTACCCGAGACAGTTAAAAAAAACTTATATTTTCTGAAATCATCACTAAACAATTAGCACAATCTTATGCAAACCTAAAGACTCAAAAAAATAAACAAGCAAAAAAGAGAGATGGAAACTCTCGAATGTGTCCGGGAAAGAGGGATTATGTTAGATCTGGAAAATTACTAAAACAAAAGCGTCTGTTAACTGATAATATGCGCAATTTGCATAAAAAAATTTTAAACTCTGTTACTTACAAAATAAGTTTGTCAACATTTTGTAAGTACAGTCCTTTTTGTGTAACTTGGGCAAATCTTAAAAAATGAAACACGTGTAAATGCGTCGTTCACGCAAACATGGAACTAATCATTTCAAAATTACATGAAAATAAAGTCATCTTACATAATAATATTCCAAGTTTGTTATCTGATATAACATGTGGTATTTACTGTACTAAATGTTTATTTGGAGAATGTGTAAATTGAAGAGACAAGGCTCTAGAATACAACCTTTGCCAAGCTACTAAAACTGTTACCTACCGACAATGGATGTACGAAAATTCAACGTATGGAAAAAATGGGGAGACAAAAACAGTGCGTAAACCTTTGAAGAAGGAAATAACAGTTACTTTGAAGGAACTTGTTTTAGTATTAGAAGAGACATTAAAATCATTCTTACTTCATGCAGGAAACATTGCACACCAGTATCAAATGATGACAGTTAAAAATTTTTTTGTCAACAAATGAAGTGCTCATCCACATTGATTTTATCGAAAATTATTGTTGCGAATACTGGGAAGAAATTCAAGCAGTTCACTTTGGTGGTGGTCGGCAGCAAGTTACGCTCCATACTGGCGTGTGATATTTGAAAAATCCTGATGATACTGTAAAAACGCAATTTTTCTGTAATCTCTCTGATAATAGTCGACATGACTCAATAGCAGTGTGGGCTCATCTTAAGCCAATATTCGATTGGCTTAAAAATCAAAGACCGAACAGCCATACTCTTCACATTCTAAGTGACAGCCCAGTTAACCAGTACAAAAACAAATTTGTTTTTCACATTGTTTCTCATCATTTGAATTATTTTTTGCCAGGTATAAACAATTTTACTTGGAACTATTCTGAACCTGGTCATGGCAGAGGAGCACCAGATGGTGTTGGTGGCACCTTAAAGACTTCTGCCGACCAAGCCGTGGCTGAAGGAAAAGATGTGACAGATTTAAATGTGTTGAAAAATATTCCGACTTCAAAGTGTCCCTCAATAATGCTTATTGCGGTAAGTACAGCGGAAATCAATAATACGGATAACTTCATCAAAAAGTCTATTTCAACTTTTCCTGGTACTCAAAAAATCAGACAATTTGTGTTCTCAAATGATGTGCTTGAATTTAGAACTCTTGATTTGACTGCGTTGGAAAATGCCAACATTTTCATCTTGGTTACTATAAAACTTTTGAAGTATCGGATGAGGACACACCTGCAGTATCAACGCGACCAATCTGTCATTCCCTCATTCTCAAATTTTTTCAAAATTTTTATATTCAATTCAAAACTCAAAGCAGTTGGGGACTACTATAATATTTTCCTCAAACAAGACATACAAACGACTTGAGCAAAAAAAAATTCGATCACGAGAAAAAAAACTGATCAACTCGATAAAGCCATTTTCGACTTTTTTTCAGAATCAGCCTTATATTGTTTTTATAATTACATCCAGTATCACAGGTGAAATGGTAAAAGAATCATCTTCTACCACATAAAGCGACTGAATGGCCAAATACGTAAATCAATTTTTTTTTAAACAAATGCTTTGTACTTTGATGAATTTATGACAAGTTCCTATACTCGTATAATAGCTCTACATTGGTTGGCTATTTTCGAGGCTATTTTCATCCATTATTTTGAATTAGAACTTTTATTACTTCGCTTCAAAATTTTTCGTGCATATATCGCATGTCGCGTTACAGCCGTCCGCGGAGTAGGGGTAAAATGAAAGGCTCAATATGGCGGCGCCCATGGCTCGCATCACAACTCATATCATCTGACCGTGTAGTATTTATATTCTCAGTCATTCGTGTAAGTGCTCTTGTGTATTTTATTTAACTGGCTTTCTTGTATGTCGGGTGGAACTTTGTACATTATCTTAAACATATTTTCCGATGGGTTAGAGTCTTAAAATGTTCAACATAATTCAGAATTGGATGACAATAAAAGAAAAAAAAACATTGTGTGGTTTTATGAAACCACGTCGCAAGCGAAACTTTTTTCGGATTGTATGCAATTAACTGAACATTTTTGGAAAATTCTTCTATTTAGGGTATTAAAATTGCGTTTTTAAACTTAACTTAATAATTGGAAAATGGGAATTATAATGGGAAATCAATAGTAGACAAGAGAGGAATCTGCTGCACTTACTGAATATTTGAGAGAAGTATTTAATCTTGAAATGAAAGATGATACAAATATACAATCCACGAGATAATATGGTCCTACGATCGATGAGGTTTTTCTAGATACATTGAAAAAATTAGTTGTAGGTCATTTTTCACTTATTTTAGTTACCATAAAATATTATTTACATTTATAGACTGTGAGATTCAAGGCGAAGATGAAGTTATTGATAAAATAATTCAAGTTCAAAATGATTAATGATTTCAATAAATATTTTTCTCGGTTTTTAACATGCGTCTATCATCTGAATGATTGTACCTATGTATTATATGTATTCCGTATTCTTATACGCAGATTTAAATTTATAGGTTGGTATCTTGTTTACTATTGATTTCCCATTATAATTCCCATTTACCAATTATTGAGTTAAGATTACGCGATTTTAATACCCTTAATAGAAAAAATAATTTTCCGAAAACTTTAAATTAATTGCCTACAATTCTAAGATATCGCAGATTGCCATTTGTATTACCCTGTATAATCACTTTATATTTAATATATCAATGTATATTGCTTATCGGTTTTGGAATGGAACTAAACAAAAAGTGGTTCTTTTACTTTTATATGTGTTCTATTGTACCTGTCCTTATTTTTAACAATAGTTAATAAATGATTTAATTCCTAGAATATTAACGATATATACCCATTATGGTCAATATATTACAAATCCCAAAAAAAGTTTCACTTGCATCGAGGTTTCATAAAACCACACAATGATTTTTTTTGTTTTTTACCACCTCTTTTCATCTGTCTCGAGACATCAATACTGTCATTTTTTTGTATTTTAGTTCAGAATACAATACATAGTCTTTTATATACTTAAGTTTTTTTAGAGTCCCAGTTGGGTAAAGCCCAGAATTCTGAGAAAAGACGACTGCGTTCTTCATCGTTGATTTTGTCACAAAAAAAACTTTGTCTTGGTCCCCCTTTTTGCCCTCTACAACGAGGACCATCTTCTTTTTGTTTATTTTGTTTATATTTGCCAAGGGCGTCCTTTTTGAAACCAACATAGGACTTCCCAAATAAGCGCATATTTGCGTTCTTCTGTCTTTTATACTCGTTGCCGTTCCTCTTTCCCCTACTTTTCTTCCTTTTTGTGACTGTTCCTTCAGTAGCCTCTATCCACTTCTTTTCCCGTCTTTCTCTCTTTTATGACAATTCCTCTTCCATAGACACGCATTGATATTGTTACTTATGCTGCATTGCCAAATCAAGAAATTTATATCTATCTACTTTGTGTCTAGTTCAAACATTTTATGCTAATGATATTTTAACGGTAATCTCCTGAGGTATTTAATTGTCATTATAATTAGTTGGAATCAAACAATTACTGTAAGAAATATGAAGTTGTAAATGTGAAACCTAATTGGTTTTTGATTGGAAATAAAACAGTGATTGTATTTCTTAATGCAAAATCTAATTGCTTTTTAAAGAGATATGAAATGGTATACAATTTTTAAATTTTATTTTGTTTATAATAAAGCCTAACTACCTATTTTATGATTTATTAAGTACTAATCTTCATCACTTTGTGACTGGAAATCTTCGCTGTCTGTAGTTTATACCTACGTTGTGAAAGTACTACCGTTGACTTTGGTTGACTTTCCTACAATTGGATAGTATTTTTTTGTCCCATATATCTAGAAGTTTTTTCCTTTTTATTCATGATCTACAGCTCCGCTCTGTATGAAACTGTCGGTGTAATGATCATCTAATAAACTACCCTTTTTCAAGACAAGTACTATTAATAAAAAACATACTCGCCCATACATATTTAAAAATAAATGTGATGTTTACCGCTCACTTCTTGTGACCGTCACATGAAAAATATAAGAAGAAACATACGCATAGCATAACAAGTGAAAATCGAATGATGATATAATGCTTACTCCTACTAACCATAATAATTTTATAAATAGCGACGGATTTCCTTTAACTCATAACGTACATTATGTTGTTAAAGGCAGCAATAAGACAACTACAATTTCCAAATATTACATGATATTACTGTAATGCTTTCATATCAGGGTTATACGGGCTCTACGACGGTGTTTCCCCAGTGGTCACCCATCCAAGTACTAACCGCGTTCGACACTGCTTCACCGTAATTATCGTATCAGAGGCGTTTCACTACAGTGCTGGGTCAACGTCCCCAATAAGGTCGTTGGATTAGCCTTGATGGATTTGTCTCCATTTGGGGTGGTTCATGGGAATTCAAGGCTCTTTGTAGGTGCACCACCTCTAAACGGATTAACTTCCTGCACTGCTCTTCGATTTGTGGGAGCTAAAAGAAGTTACACGTTTTTTCCAAAGCCTGTTCAATGCAATGTTATCAATAAATGGTTTGCTGTTATTTTTTGTCATACTAATGTAATGTACCTTTGACCTACATTAAAAATCGTTCACCTACTAAAGTTTTTCAACAGGAAACCTGTTGTAATGTTTGCAGTGTAATGAGACATATACATATTCGAAGTACCGTAGACTTCAGTTAAATTGTAATTGTCAATAATAACATTGATTCACTAATTGCATAACGATTCGGTGCTAATTAAATTAACGAGTGGCTAAATAATAGGAACTGTCATTATCGGAGAAGCGTTAATATTTTTGAGTTAAATTTTAATGACAGTGACAGTCTTTGGTTATTTTTGACTGTTCTAAGCCAAGGAAAACTATATCTGCTGATGTTTACAATTGTTACTTAAGAAGACTGTTTAATAGTGGAGAGCTCCCTAGATTTATCTGTTCATTGACGACTTCATATTGTAGGTCTCTTAAGTGTCTTCTTATTTGTAATTCTTCAAGGACTTCTAGTTCTTATTTCTTCTATTTCCGTGTTAGGTCTTAATAAATGTTTGGTATCAAGTAGATGTTTTGTGTAAAGGGATCTAGCTGTTTTAATATGTATGCTCGTAAGTGTTCATTGTGTCTAATTTCAAAATTTCGACTGGTATATATCCCAGACTTTTTTAATGGGGATATTATTGTTTTTACATTTAACAATTTTTCACTTACATTGCTTTCTGTTTAAAAAAATTGTTGTATTTGTTGCTATTATCTTTGAAAACTTATTAGAAATATTATCAGCATAGGTGATGGTTTTCTAATTTCGTATTTCTTTAGTTTTTTCGAAAATGCAAGTAAAAAATTGTTAAATGTAAAGACAAAAATATCCCCATTAAAAAAGTCGGGGATAAATAAACTTAAATGTCCAGAATGCAATGCTGTCTATATTGGTCAAACAATTCGAAATTTTGAAATTAGATACAATGAACACTTAGGAGCATGTAGATTGAAACAGCCAGATAAATCCCATTACGCAAAACATCTACTTGACACCAAACATTCATTAACACCTAACACATAACTATACTATATTTCTTTTTTCGTAGGAGCAAAGTGCCTCATTATTTATTCAAAAGTACTATAAATATAGGGTGAGTCTTTGTTTTTTTCTCTCTGCTATAAAATGATAAAACAGGTCGGTTTTACCAAAATTAAATCGACACGTCCTGTATCGCCTCAAATACAATAGGGTAGTAAAATTAGGCACAATGGTTGAGGATTCATTAATATGATAAGCCGGTGGCCAGTGTCGTGCAGTCAGTTTGAGGATTTTAGCGAGTGGGGATGGGTCTTACAGATTTTTTTTATTATGTTAAATAATTTTGTATTAGGATAAATTTATATATTTGGATTTTTTCTATTAGATAAAAGTATAGGCTGGAGTATGGTTGGTAGGTATTTAATAAATTAAAAGAAGGAATTCTAAAGATCCAAAAGTTATATACAAAGGCAAATAAGAAGATAATAACTATTTAAAAAAGTCACAAACAAATATTCTTTATTTTGCTTTATTTAAAAGAAGCAGCATACAAATTTGTTTAAAATCAAGAAGTGCATTGATTAAAATTATAAATAAAATTTTTTTTATCTACTTACTATAAATGTAGATTTTAATAATAATATGATATTTATTTTTGCATACCTACCTTCTTACCTACCGTAAATGTAACCAAACTATCCCAACATACAGTGATAAAACACACTTTTTGAAATAGTAACGCCAATGGTTTATTGCCGCTTTATGGCAATCGACCCTTTCTTGTGCTCCTATGCAATAGGAAATCTAGTATAGAAGTACTACATATTTGTGATAAGAAACAAGAACTAGATTTCCTTGAAGAATTAGAAATTAGAAGACACTAAAGAGACCCACAATGAAGTCGTCAATGAACAGATAGAGAGTTATCCACTATTAAACTGTCTTCTTAAGTAACAATTGTATAGATCAGCAGATATGGTTTTCCTTGGTTTCCTATATCATTGCATAGTTATACTGATCTTAAATGGGAAAAAGATATCTAGGAAATCCCCATAGGGCTAATAATTCCTAAGCAAGCATTAATATTTGTAATATCATATCTTCTTTTTTTCTATTCATATTAAAGTCAATCACAAGATAGGTCACTACTTGGTCTAACCAAATAATAAACATCAGGTAGACATCACATCAAATGTAACTTCTGTTATTCTGACGATGATATGTCAATATCGAAATAATTATCATCAAAAAGTTCATGGCAGTTTCTTGTAGTTCTCATGCGAAACGTAAAAAAACAATTTGTTTACAAACCTTGACCAAAATTTTTAAGAATAAATTATATAATATATGACGAAGATTCAGAGGAGTCAGTGGCGGACTAAGGCTAAAGAGGACCCTAGGCAACATTGTAATTCCGGGCCTATTTTCCAGTCATTACACATACCATACTTTGCGTTTGGTAGTTTGGTTTTAAATCATATAGTATGTAGTTCTATGCAATTATCGGATTCCAAGAAGCGAAGAAAAAAAATAATATACATGTACAAAAATTAAATAAACATTTTTTAATTTATTAAAACAAACAAACAAACATAATTTATTAAAACAAACGATAATACTTAAAAAAATATACCCAAATTGATTAGAATTATTACAGTTTCCTGTAAAATTGTCGTATTTAGTAAAGCGCGTTACCAACAGATATCAAAGAATAAAAATATATTATTCTACGCTTTACAACTAGTTTTGAAAAATATTTTTCAAAAACAGTAACCGTTCAACGAAGAAGAAGCAACTACTTCCCGGGCTACATGCCCCGACAGACATTGAATTACACTTCTAAGTCAAACGGGGTTGGTAAATCTACAAGATTTAAACCAACCATTCTGATTTGCAACTAGAAGGGACAACATAACTTGTAGACCGGTTTCGGCGTATTGCGCCTCATCAGTACAAGGTATATGTTATCGTCCGAGAGTTATGTAGCCCGGGAAGTAGTTGTTTCTTCTTCGTTGAACGGTCACTGTTTTTGAAAAATATTTTTCAAAACTAGTTGTAAAGCGTAGAATAATATATTTTTATTCTGTGATATCTCCAAATTGATTAGTTATATTGCATTTTTGGTACTTTAGTTTCTTACGTTAGGTTGGAGCGAGGGTGGTCGCGCAGCAAAAAATCTGACCGTTATGTTATGTTATGTTTTTGTTAAATGAAGTTTCATTCAGAGTAAAATAAATTCTTATATTAATATGTGTGTATTTATTTATTGATTCAATCAGTGAATTAAAAATATATATAAAAATATTAAAAAGATCACACAACATTAAAAGGAACTAAAGTTCCTACCGTGTGTCCCGCGACACGTTCTACTTTTTTTCTCACTTTTAATTCTGCAAACTCGTTAATTAGTTTGTCATACTTGATAGAGTTATTTAATAGCTCTTTTTCTATATAAAGTAATGATAAACTATTTAATTTTTGTTGGCCTATATAATGTGGATCTTAAAAAATTTTTATTCTGGCCATTACTGAGAATGATCGTTCACCGCTTGCATTGCTTATTGGAAGGGATAAATAAATTCTCAGAATTACGTTTAAATTAGGGAATGTTATTATTATATAATATTATTTTCCTGAATAAATGACTACATGGATACGGGCGAAATAATATTTTCTTTACTTATAAAAGTCTTAAATTGTAATACTTCATTTTTCAGTTCCGCTAGGTTTAAATCTTGTTCATAACATTTTAATTCTTCTATTGTAGAGTCACTAACATCCCTATCATGAAAAATTATTCTGAATTCATTGTTAATCGTTTTATATCCCTCAGGTCTTTTTTTAATGTTGCTAATTAAAGAATCGCATACAACAAAAAAAATATTAACTTTAAAATGTTCTTTTCCTCTGAATATTATTTCATGTTCTGGAATTTCATCATGAAAGAGTTTTCATATTTTCTGCCATTTTGTATCATTAGTATATGCAATATCTTTAACTTTTTCTGCTTCTTTTTCTAAATTGTTAAAATCATCTCTAACAGTTTGTATGAAATCTATCAATGAATCACATTAAAACTGCTGTATTTACGGATTCGTCTTTTTGTTGAAGAGCCTTGTTTGAAGCATCCATTCTCTTTAAAATCTTGTCCCATAGTGAGGAACAGTACATACTCAAATGTATCAAGTTTTTTTATGTAAATCGGCAGCTTCGGACCTTGCTAATGGTTTTTCATAATTGTTTGATGAAAAATGACGTAAACAATGTTCAATTTCTTTATAATTTTCCTTCAAGGATTTCACAGCATCGGAACGAGCAGAATACCTGGTGACACAAATAATAGGTTTGATACTCAAGTGTTTGCTCTTACTATCACAGATCACGGGGAATAGAGTCTCACTTCAACGAGATTGCAGTAGTAGAGTGCAGAGTAAAGGCTCGCGAGCGTGGATGCATAAGCACGGGAACGCTCGTCCAAATTTGTCGACTTTATCAATCAACGATTCGGCATAATTTGGATACCTTTCAGCAATAATTATGAATATCACGTTTTTCTGCTGAATAAAAATAAAGATTAATTAGTATAAAAATTAAAAAACTAATTTTCGGGCCCAAAAAATTACGGGCCCTAGGCACGTGCCTAGGTTGCATAGGCCTTAGTCCGCCCCTGAGAGGAGGTGAGGAGAGCCTATGTTTTATATATGTTACTTGAACATAATAGAAATAAATTGGATTTTAGAGAGAAAAAACGTTTGGGAAATTTATTGAAACCGCACAATAATTATTTATTTATTAGTTATTTTTATACACGCCTTATCCCTAGAGGAGAAACTTGTATTTTATCGGTTTGTAAGGATTAAAACGGCTGTTTATAGTTATAGTGGAAAAAAGAGTTAAAAAAAATATCGGGTCCTTGGACTTCAATGGACTGTAACAGATTTGTTTATGATATCAATAATTTAATCGTTAGCATTTGTTATAAGCTGATATTCACTGTAGGAGTTTTAATTAAAGTATTCCAATTATTTATTTTGATTGTTTTATTTTTATAGAGCTGTCGAAAAAATATTTTTTCTCCGATTGACATTAAACGTCAGTTTTAGTGACATTTATCAATCATCGAAGTAACACTTTGCACTGCCTAGGCAGTAAAAATCTTTTTTTTTTAAATCTCGCAGACTTTACTCAGCAACGGCAACGATAATGTGATTTAAGCAGGCCCATGGAATCAAACAATCACTTCCACATCACACATACATAGGCTAACTTCACTGTGCACACTATTATTTTTATTATCTCTCGGTAGATATTATTATGTATACAATTCAAGGTCTAATCGACAATAATAATTAAAAAATACGATTTAATTATTACCTATAACATACGATTAGAAAAATATATTAAAAATTGTGAGTTATATTCGTCACAAAAAATGTTAATTTGATTTTTCTAAACACACTGTACAAACAATCGGAGAAAAAATTATGTGTTTCACACGGCAGAGAATCAGATTTACTGCCGCAGCTAGCGAAGCCGAGGCAATAAAACTAGCCAAGGTTACTTCTCGGCCTAGTTAAACAAATAACTATTATGCAACGCATAAGCATAAAGAGTATTTTTTTCACTCATGCTCAAAGAGTTCTTTTTTTTCATAAATGAACAAGTTGACCAAGTATGTCAATTTCATAAGCAAGATAAAAAAAGGAAACTATGCAAATGGTGCATACAGAATTTTTTCTACAGGTACCGTCATTTCATATAAGTAAGAGCATCTACTGAATTACATCAAACCAAATTATTCATACTAATAGTGGGTTTATGCTCATAAAAGATGTATCGTCAAAGATTACAAAAAATATATATATATTTTTCGTAATCTTCGGTATGTCAATAGTGTAACATTTATCACGTATCACATAAAAAGTTAAAAGTGAGGTTAACACATCGACTTCTAATTTACGCTCAAGCTAGAATTTCAAGATTTAACCTCCCATTAATTAACTGTTCCCGCCTCAAGGCATCTTTAGAACATGTAGTATTTACTACAGACCGTATAAAACAGCACTTACTGAAACTTCGCACTAACGTATCACCTGGTTTAGATGGTCTAAGTCCAAAACTCCTAAAAAGCTGCGCAAACTCGCTTGCAACACCCCTGTTGTTAATTATGCAGACGTCCTTTACCCAAAGTTCCATACCCCCCAGTTGGAAATTAGCATCTATCACACCCATATTCAAAAAAGGTAACAAACTTGATTCCAACAACTACCGCCCGATTAGTCTGCTGCCAGTAGTCAGTAAAGTCATGGAAGCCATTATTTCAGAGGAGATGACCAAATTTCTTCTCCTGGAAAATGTGATTCCAACGCAACAACACGGATTTATCTCCGGCCGTTCCACCCTTATCAACTTGCTACACTGTGTTAACGACTGGACATCATCCCTTAACAATCGGCAGCCAGTTGATGTTGTCTATCTGGACTTCTCCAAAGCCTTTGATCGTGTTCCCAAGCGCAGACTTTTACACAAGCTGGAACACTTCGGCATTCGCGGCTCTTTACTTACTTACGACTTCCTAACAGACAGACATTTCAGAGTAAGAGTTGGCGAAGATTTCTCAAGGGATAGACTGGTGGAAAGTGGAGTACCACAGGGTTCTGTTCTTGATCCTCTGCTTTTTACGGTTTACACCAGCGATTTTTTGACATTTGTCTCTAATTTTTCTCACTATATAGCTCTGATCTGTGCTTTATAGTTTGTTAGTTTTCGACGTTTTAATTTGAGAAGGTGGGAATCATAAAGTCTGGAGCTTGACGTGTAGAGATCTGGATTGAGTTCCGTTGGTTTATCATTACGTCCACTTCTTTAGAAACATTAATGAAGCCTAAACCATGGAGAACTTCATGGCGTAAGCAACCATACTCTTTGCCATTGCCTCATTGCTAACTGTCATTCATATATAGCCCGTTCAGTACAAAAACCGTTGCACGTCATCAAAGTGTCGAAAAAGAGACGTTCGTTTATATCATGCCATTCGATTGCTGCTGTCGATCCTCTGTCAATCACTATGTTAAGCCTCTCTAAACTCAATAAATATTGAAATTTGTAGGTCGCATTGTATTAAAAAATATAAATATATGTTTAAAGAAAGGTTTCGTAATTAATTTCATATCAAATACAGCTCGTAGGTTAATTGAATATTAAACTAAAAACTAACGTCAGTCTTAATAAAAACTTTTTATGTTGGCAAAAATGCGCGCTGTTGCCGCGATTAAAATGGTTTATTTCTGGTTCAGTTGACGTCTTGACATTTTTGGGGTTATGTTGTGACAAAAACTGCAAAGAACTGTGAGTAATTTTTCACAAGCAGTGATGAGTTATTAAAGTTAAAGTCACATCCAAAAAAACGTATAAATGAAACTTAATAATACTGCAATAGTTGATGCATTTACTCCTGATACTATTTACAGCGAGTATGAAGCAAGTAAGTATAAGTTTAATATTATACCCAATCAACTGTCAACTGTATTCATTATATTCTGTTACATTATTCTTAATACTTGGCAATTATACATGGACATTTTTTTACAGATAATCATGTCACTTTAGGAATGTTACTGCAGTAATTGAATTATTGAATTATTCAATGTAGAATGTTCCTGAGTAGTTTACTAAAATATGATACACATCCACAAAGAGGACTTATGGAACTTTCAACAAAAATAAACCACTGTATACATTTGTTTTTATTAATGAATCCTGAATTTTCCAAAATGGTGCTGTAGGCTGTTCATGTCAAAAGGTATGTTACAATGATTATGTAAAATTTTAGAATGCAAAATTGTTTTTATTCTAGATATTTTGTATTACATGCTGAGAATGAAGATGGTTGTATTGATGGAGCAGAAGTATATTTTTATATGAATCTCAGTTGAGTTATTATTATGGGGAAATGAATGAAGAACATGTTTTTAAATGGTTTGAAAACCAATTACTATTGAATCTTTCTGAACCTTTAATAAATTATGGACAATGCTTTTCGATAATATTAGGTTAATGATACAATATAAAATTCAATCAACAAATGTTGAAGCTGAGCTTATTCATATTGAAGCCTAGTGAGTAGATACAAACTGTATTTGAACAGTGATATAGCAAATTATATGTTAGAATTTAGAAGACTACACAACTAGTTTAATACATTCAAAATTCTTACTTCAAATTATACCTAATAGACAATAAATGCTGTTTTACTTTTATTTTTACAAAAATAATAATATAGGTATATTTGAAAAGAAATGAATTGGTTATTTGAATACTGCCCTTTCAATAAATGTTTTTTTCAGAAACAAACCCCCAACAAAATACATTGTGGATATGATAGAACAGAATAGTCACAAAGTATTACCTACCATCTTTCTAAAAATCCTTTTGAGTTAATACAGGGTACTGCCAAGCAAGCCGATATATGCATTCCAGAAGTTGCGGACTGGAATTGGTTTGTCCGTGAACCTCTCAAATTTGAAAGATTTCTATTTGACAATTATTGTTCTACCTTATTTAAAAAAATAGTATTACAAACTTTTCGGTGTAGTAACTAATTTATAAATTTGCAATGTTTCTTTTTAATAAAACAATTCCATAAAAATTGGGGTGGCATTATTTATTATTTTATTTTAATCATGATATTCAAAATAGGTAATTCAGGCAGCATTTTCTAAAGGTACATGTGTATATCATAAAGTTTTATAAAAACTACAAAGAATTAATTTAATAGTTTTTATTGAATTGAAACGTCTCATTTGATCAATCGTTTTATTAGCAATACTTTCAGTTGCGGTAGATGCTGGAGAGCTAAAACAAAATGGTAAATATAAATTTGGATTGATTAGAAGATGATGGAGTGATAAATAATTCACCAATATACTGATAATTATAATATGTATTGATTTCAGTGCTACGATTTAGTTAACCATTCGCATATACCTTCACTTGGAGAATAGAATGGATTTGCTCTCCTTTTCTGAGCTGTGGTGGTGCTTGCTGAGCAATTTTCTTTTGCTATGATCAATGATCATATATCTCATGATGATTTTCCTTGTTGAAAATGAACTACACACTAAAGCTTCACATCCCGGCTTTGCTAAAAAAATTTTAAGATTTATTTCACCAAAATATAAAATAAAATTGCCTACCTTTAAAAAGGAGGTAGATCCAGGTTATCAGAACTTTTTTATTTATAGGATGTCTGTAAACCTTACATAAATCTTTCATATTGTAGTGACAACATTCTAGAAGCCAACATGTACTTAGGTAATTATAACCTAAAAATTATATTAGATAATATTTTTTCCTTGATACTATATATACATGCATTTTAAATACTAGAATAGTTCCATAACTTCTAACTAATTAAGTGTGTGGTATAAACATACAAATAAAAGTGTTAACTATTCCATACATACCTTTTTAGTGCTAAAAATAATTCCATAGTTTTTAAAATAAGAATTTCTTAGTGTTGTACGGTTAACATACAAAGTAAAGTTTTATATGTGTATGTAACTGAAATAAGTCGAAGTATCTTTGCACGCAATAACCATCAATAACTAAGCCTAACCTAGAATATTTGATTAACTTCATTTGACATATACTAGATTCTCATATTATTTCAAGGGCTTGGCAACATAGTACAGTTATGACAGATGTGACGTGCAACGGTTTTAATACTGAACGGGCTATATGTCAAAATCACGTGTGTTCAAACCTTTTTTTGTTTGGCGTTCTCTTAAATCTGAGGCCAAATATCTGTACATATTACATGATACTTTTTACAAGATCATAAAACTGGGCATAAACTTATTATAATATAAATAAATATGTAAACGTCAAATCAGTTACAGTTTATGTGTTTTCAAAAGTGACTCGACTAATTAGCTGTGTTAGATTATGGAAAACGTGAAATAAAATTAAAGTTGTTGCATTTTTCAATCCAACCACGAACAGCCATTTTAACCGATATAAACTAGTGTAATGCATGGTAGGTACTTCAAAGATAGGACGTCTGTAGAAAAAACTATTTGTTTATATCATTCAGTGAAAGGTTGAATTAGCAAAGCAAATTTGTTTACATAATCTACTTGACACACATTGACTTTTACCCGTTACAAGTATGAATAAAATTGTATAAACAATAGCGGCACTGCAGTCGCCGGCGAATGGAAAAATTTTGGCATAAATATTTATTTTAATTTATGTTGTCTGAATTTCTTGTCATGAATATTTTTCTAGAACCCATTTACAGCACGTCGGAAGTTTTTACTTAACGAAAAAACCTAAAAAAAAGGTAATGATTTCTCAAATGGACTACTCCAAATCTATCTTTCTGATCAAATTTATTATAAAATGTGAATGCACGCAACGGGAATGTGAAAAACAAATCGATAACAAGGTGGAGCCACAAATGTGTTAACTTTGTATTTCAAAGAAGAAACAATATCGATTCGATGATCGCTTTTCATGAACACTACTTGTTTATTCAATACAATAAAAGACTACAATACTGAATTAGAAAATAAGGGAGTATTTACATTAAATTTATACTATAACATAAAATGAAAATAGTAATTTACAAGTATTATTTTAAAAAAATATTATTTAGTCCCCGAAATTACTTAAGAAACTTGTTATTTCTTTGGCAAACAATGATTTTTTATGCAGTATTCATTAATTAATAATTATGTAATTTTAAATTAGTATTAAAAAATCGGAACTATAATGATCACTGTCCAAACTATATTGATAGCCAATATTGATAGTTTTCCACTTGTCTTCGTAGGCAGAACCTCAAGTCCTCTATATATTTGGGGAGTTGTGGTTCTTTCTCCCTTATAGTCGAAAACCACTCAGGATAAGGACAGTCAACTCTTGTAGGGTCTCCAGGCCTTCTCAAAAGAGTTTGGGGGAACTTGACTAAAATATTATTTAGCAAAAATGTGCTATAAATCATAAGAATACATTGCAAGAAAACGACTGGCATGTATCTATGTAAATTGGGGAGACATTCACTGAGACCTAAAAGATCTATTGTGTCCCCTTACTTCTACTTAGTTCCTGATGAAAGTCTCAGAGTCTAGTAGCTCCTTTAGTCCTATTTCCCGGAGGAATTTCAGGATATCTGCAGGCTTTAACTTAGGTAAATGTCCCTCTTCTATCCAGTATTCTCCAAGGTGTTGTGTTCTGAAAGACGACTGGCATGAAAGAACTATTTTTTTGGCACAAACAACCACTATAACGAATTTAAAATGCCGAAAAATTCAAATTATTCGAAGCTATTCTAAACGCATTGCTATTTGGTTGTGACGTAGAACAGTATAATTCGGTAATGCGCGTGCGTCCATGCGACAAGGAACGAACGTAACCATTGAAACAGCCATTATTGATTTGTTTACTGTGTTGTTTAATCGAGTGTTTAAACGTGTTTTTAAGTAATTTCGGTTCATTCTGATTTATTAGACTTTTGTAAAATTTTATTAGTGTCCATAATATGTTTAACATGACTGAAGAAGGATATTACAAGCGCCAATCCGACAATCTGCCTTGAGTTGATACGAGTATGGTAGTAAATTTTATCAAAAACAGTGATATTTTTTCTCTTGGTTAAATTCAGAAGCTGTTATGTACCTTAGTTTTTCAAAAATAGATTTTAATTTAAATAATAAACATTAAAATGATGTTGCTAGTTTTGATATTGTAATTTTTAATTTAAAATTATGAGAATATTGAAAACATCTTACAGGTTTAGTTAATCATTATATTATTATTATTTCTGAATGTAACAAATAAACTAACAGCAGAAAAACAAAACTCAGCAGAACGAAAATGATACGAAATATATTACAAATACGATCTCTTCCTGTAGTGTTGCCAGTATATATTTAAAGAAACTTTTCATAAATATACAAAATTTAAAATATGTGTGTAGTTTCAACAGCTTTTGTGGCATAGGATAATTGAGACACGTTTTATTATTTTGATATAAATTATTCCGCATAACACACATGAAATGTTTGGTGATAAATAACAATGCCTAGAATTTTATAATGCAGTTTAAAAAATCCTTCCAAAAATTGTCATCAAGAAACCGCGAAAATCCCTCGAATTGGCATCACTGTTGGGGCCGGCAAACGGTCACAGCTGGGCTATCTACTACTCTTCTACGTCACTCGCTTTTGCGCACTATGGAGGTCGTTTGAAATGATTTTAAATAACACGGAACTTTAAACTATGTTTTCTAAGTTAATAATGATTTAGGTATGAAAAAAGCCTCGAAGATTAGGATTTTTAGACGCCACTTAATGATATTGAAAAAAAAATTGGAAAGTTCCCTATTGATCTGCATGGAGCTAATTGCTTTTACTGTCGCTTGGATGTGGGAATATGTGGCAACGTTTTTTCTTTAATTCTTGCCTTAACAACTCTCCTGCCCAGTGCTGTATTGCTGTACATTAAGACTCTTTCCCGAAGCTTTTTTAGGGAAACATTGCCATTATGGGGTTGGTTCCCAACTCAAAAGTATAGCTCGGTAAATATCTTACTATGTAGTCTGCTCTGTTCAATCCATTAGTGACTGATATCCCATCGCCTTGTATGTATACTATAAGGGCGGTAGGTTCAGCAAGGCATCCAATGCTGCTGTTGGGGTTGTCCTCATAGGTCCAGTGCCTACCAGGTAAAAACTTGTGTTTGGCTGCCACTGAGCATAAAGTTACTTTTTGTTGATTGGTGTAAATAGCTGCTATTTTCGGAAACGATGTCGGTTCAAATAACTTCAAAAAATTTGTTTCATAATCTTTAGACAATTTTTAAAACTAAATATATTTAGCAACCGCTTGAGTAATACACATACACATTCTAGTTAGCGCACTTTTTAAGCTTCCTGAGGCTGTTAATTTTAACTTCCATTTGGTTAATAAAATTATTCTCTAGTAAATTTGATTATGTACTTTATTGTTTGTAATAAAATCCAAATGTAATGAACAAAAACTTTTATAATTGAAAATTCGCAATAAAAAACAATTACATTTATGTTTAAAATTAGATTCGTGTAGTGAACTATATTTAACATGCTTTTTTAAACTATAAAGTGATGTAACATACAGCCGAGAAAAATTTAGATAACTTGCTTAAAATAAATACATCGCTATTAAATTAATTTAGTTTTGATAAAATATTAATATGGAGCGTATAGTCCCAAATTTTTTAGTTTTATATACTTAATACCGTGATATTTTTCTTAAACCGCAATTTTATCAAGTGTAGGTTGTCTGGCTATGTTCCAACGTAACCCAAGATAATTTTTTTGACTATTTATCAATGTTGACACAATCCGAATACATCATTATATTACAGAAGCAAAAACAGAAAAAATGTGAGAGTAGTGGGAGAATAGAAACTCCGGAAAGGTGAAACCAGTTGTTTCAGTCAATAATAATGATAACAATATTGATTTATCTATGATTACAAACCATTATATCATAAAACATTGTCATTATTTAGACAGTATTAATTTTAAATTCACGAATTATTCCACCAACAGTTGAAAAGGTAACAATAATGGTTTCGTTTCTGTGAGTGGTTTTTCAAGAACCGTACGGTGCTGTCTCTTGTGCCTCAATCCAAATTAAATTACCCCTTTGAGTCCAATATTTCCAAGAGAGTTGATAATCTGTGAAGGGGTAAGTCTATCTGCCTCTTCAGAGTGCACAAACGCATCTTATAGGGTCTGTAATCTGACTCGTTCAGTAATCATACAGAGGCAGAGACGACACTCGGTGTTCTCCATTAGCCCCATTCTACCCAGATGAGGATTCCAGTTATGTATCTGACCTTCCTGTCTATGTTTAGCAAGGCGTAAAACTTTCAACATTTTTTCCTACTTTCCTAATAATTTAGTCCCAATTTGGATTCTTATACTGTCCAACAGTGTACAAAAACTTTGGGATTGATTGATATTGTGCATGTTCATTTATTATTTAAACGTTAACACCAAAGCAAAAGAAAATTGGCAAACCGTAAACTACAGTGAAATTAAGTTCTTTTGATAGATGACAAGAAGTCAAATTATTAAAGACGTTAAAAAATAATAGTTCAATATTATTATTGATTAGATGTGGGGATGTCGCTGATATCACACTCTTAGCTTTTCCTTTACTGAGGTTAATGTATTGGTGTGGTATCAAAGTAGTCTCCAGTCCAGGATTATGCTCTCAGAGCTTCTGGACGAATAGCATCTACCTTGTACTGATGTGGCGCAAATACGCCGAAACCGGTCTACAATAATTCTACAAGTGATGTTATTCCTTCAAATCGCAAATCAGAATGGTTGGTTCTATCTTAACAGATATACCAACCCCGTTTACTTTAGAAGTGTAATTCAATGTCTGTCGAGGCATATAGCCCGAGAAGTAGTAGTTGCTTCTCTGTTCTTTGAAGATTATTTTTAAAATTTTGTAAAACGTTATAATAGTATAGAACTATTATTTTTTGACGTCTATAGATCACGCTTTACTAAAATATGACAATTATTTACAGGTAACTGATGTAATTGTAAACAAATTTTCTTTATTAGAAAAAAATAAAAAATTGGATACATATATGTTAATATTTTTGGCTTTATCCACCAATCAAACCCATCTTGTTTTTAGTGGCATTTCCTGGAAAGAAACATAAAAAAATTGGTATTTATTTTTCCATTTTAATAATGCTGATATCATTAAATGTTTAAACAGGTGTACCATCCCACTCAAAATGGTGAATCACATTGGGTATTTAATTTGAGTCACTAATAATAATTTGTCAGTGATGTAATAATAATAATGCATACTGAATAACAAACATAAAAGTTTATTGTAATCAAACCATGAGAAATCTACGAACTACATTACTAGGAAAAAAGTTCTCTACAAAAACAACAGGTATAATACCGTAAGAAGGTTAAATTGGAATTGAAATTATACCACATATTCTGGGGTCAAAAATGGATTGATTGAACCTCACTTACTAATATACAAAAGTGTATACAAAAAAAGTTACAGGGTAATTTATTTGAAAATTTAAATTCATTTTTTTAACGTTGCTCTAAAACGGTGTAGGGCTCTACTCTACTCTACTCTTGAATCCTAGGTTGAGTTCCGCAAAAGGTCGCGGATGGATTAGAATATGGCTAACAGCGTTTTTACAGGAGCTTATTACTTACGCGGCCATTTTTTCAACACTATACCTTCCTCAATCATTTTCCTTGCCTTTCTCGATAAATTTAAATCATTTTCTTTGCCCTTCTCGATAAATTACGAGAGCTTCTAGTC
This sequence comes from Lochmaea crataegi, assembly GCA_947563755.1. Classification (NCBI taxonomy): domain Eukaryota; kingdom Metazoa; phylum Arthropoda; class Insecta; order Coleoptera; family Chrysomelidae; genus Lochmaea; species Lochmaea crataegi. The sequence continues at coordinate 53,007,076 of OX387424.1, read as the reverse complement.
CCTCTTGCTAATGATACGATAATCCCTCTTTCGGGTAGTTCCAGGTAGTTTTGCGGAATTCGACCCTAGCCCATGAACTGGAAGTAGTTGCATTAATTTATTTTTATTTATCATGGATTTTCAGATTTGACCCCAACTTTATTTGAGGGTTACATTCAACAAAATATGGAACGCCACTGGAATTAAACGTCTCTTCTTGAACTTTTTTGCCTCTTTGTATTTCTCTGTAAACATTTTATAGTCTATTTCAGAAAGGTATAGAGTAATAAAATGGGGAATTCCGTCCAGCTCAATTTCGGTGTCGGCCATAGGCGTAGGTCTTGAAATAGTATTGTTTGTAATATTAAAATTTCAAGTAATTGCGTAAGAGAATTAGGAAAAGTATGTTTTCTGGCCTAAACTGTCAATATCGAAATATTGTGTAGGGATTACTTTAGGTAGTAGATTATACAGTTACGTTTTGCGTTTAACAGGTACCGTTTAACCTTCTATTAGTGCCTCTGCCTAATTCCAGCCCTGTTTCGGATTCGGCTCAACCATGCGCCGCAAGGTGCCTTACCCAAAATTTTTAGACCTTTATAAGTATATTTGTTTAGTTTAAAGCATCAGTATTTGCTGTTAAGCCGTAAATAGTGCTAACAGTATTATAAGATTAGTAATAAAATGGCGACATTTACACCAACGAAAAGATGTTCTAATAATTCTCCACTATCAGTGAATGAACAACTTATTATTTTAAATGTACACGATTGCATAAAATACGATTACCCGAAATTTACTGTACAAGAAACTGTCGACCGATGTTCCCGAATGACTGGAGTTGGAGAGTCCCCCGTTTTTAAATTATCGCGGGGGAGAAAGATAGCAGGCCAAGTGGAGCCTCCCAAGAAAAGTCCAGGCACACCAGTAAAAGTCCTTGATGAAGACACCAAAAGTGTAATTCGAAGAAAAGTTCACTCTTTTTATTTTAAAAAAGAAATACCCACCCTAGATAAGATTTTAATGTTGCTTGGCCAGGATGACAGTATTCCGTTGATCACTAAAAAACTTTTATGGACCACTTTGAGAAATATGGATTTTGCCTGGGAAAAGCATAACCGTAAAGCACTTTTACTGGAAAGCGATGAAATTGTTTGCTGGCGACGAAAATGCTTAAGAAGTATAAAGCAGTACAGAACAGGGTAGAAGAAAATCTTTTATCTTGATGAGACGTGGATCAATGAAGGTTATACAGTACCAAAAATGTGGCAAGACAAAAATATAACCAGTGCTCGCCAAGCTTTCATGGAAGGCCTGTCAACGGGTATTAAGGTGCCTTCAGGTAAAGGGAAAAGACTAATAATCGTCCATATTGGAAGCGAAGAGGGATTTTTAAAAGAAGGTTTGCTAATCTTTCAGTCGTGCCATACGGGAGATTACCACGAGGACATGGATTCGGATGTTTTTGAAGACTATTTTGGTGAAATGATAAAATATCTTCCGGCTGATTCAGTAGTGGTTATGGATAACGCGAGTTATCATTCTCGACGCATAGAGAAGACTCCAACTTCATCTTGGAGAAAACAAAAAATTATTGACTGGTTAACCACCAAAAGTATTGAATTTGAAGATAATTTGATAAAAAAAGAACTATTAGCTAAAGCAAATTTACACAAACATCGTGTTATGAAATACGCCGTGGAAGATATAGCAGAAAAACATAGTGTAACTGTGCTGCGCACACCGCCATATCATTGCGAACTAAATCCTATAGAACTTTTATGGGCGCAAGTGAAAGGATTTGTAGCAAGACACAACACGACATTCAAAATGAAAGACGTTAAGCTACTGTTTGATCAAGCCATTAAGGAGGTGATACCAGAGAACTGGCGAAAAGCAGTCCAGCATGTCATTAAAGAAGAGGAGGAAATGTGGGATCTTGACTACTTGATTGATCGGACCGTTAATTTTAACGTCAAGAGGAGATGACAGTTCCTCAGATGACGAAGAATATTAGGATTTTTTATAATTTAATTTCTGTCAAATGTATTTTTTGTATAATGTTCAATAAAAAATAGGTGTACCTAATACTAATTTTTATTCTGTTAAAATAAAATTCTTTCCTTTTTACGAGTATCCTACCGGCACGCCTTTGGCACACTATTTTCAGTGTTTGTGAATGGATAACAATAGGCTAATCCCATATATTGACCCCAGCCCGGGTGGTACTACCTGCACTTGATAAAAAGAAAGAATTTTACAATGAAATCAATGCCAAACTATGAAAGTGGCTTAAATATTCGTTGGGTCACTCTGTGCTCCCTTTGCATACCTAATGAGGTTTTATTACTCTATACCTTTCTGAAATAAACTATAGTTTGGAAGATATAGCCACACTTTTGAATGTCAATTTCAAAATATTGAATTATTATAATGTACTGTATTTTCATAATCATACGTATCAAAAACAACTTTATTATTACATTACAATTTATAATAATAAGCAAGTTAATCGAAATCTAATGTAATACATATTCATTAAATAATACTGATATGATTAAATGATTAACCAGCTGTAACATCCTACTTATAATAGTGACTAACATTGTTAAATTAAAAATAGAGTTACTTTGGTAATACTTATCATTCAAAGTGGGTTTATTAAACATAAGTTCTCTTCAAAGGCTGAGAATGTAGAGGCAACTGTATTCTCAGTGGCAATGAGTCAATGACTATGTTAAATATCGTAAATAATAATTATTATTTATAATTAAAACCATTCATAATAATTATACTATAATACTATAATAGTAATAGTAGACGTTTACAGATTACACATTAAGAGGTACTTTTTCTCATGAACGGGAAAGTTGGCAACTTCATGAGTGAAGAAATACTCCCTTCCAAGATATTTCGTTTTAACTTTACACCAACATTATGAATTCAAGAGAAAAACCCACAGCAGGTAGTCGTTAATCGGATAACAATAGCAGATTATCGTATCGTACTCGTTTCTTCGAAAAGTTAATGCCTAATAGTATGATTATTTTACAACTGAAATGTTTGGCTGGTAAAATAATAGTTAGTTTTAGTATCTGAATTTTACCGATTACGGATCTGTTACTGTTTACTGTACAATGAGGGATTTATGAAGTTTTATTATTAAATCCTTAAGATCAGATACCGAGTCAACGAAATATTGTGAAATGTATGTTTAATACATTATTTTTTCTACAGCCCTATACAAATAATAAAATCGAAATGAATATTTGGAATACTTTCATTAATGTCCCTTCAGTAAATTACAACTAATAACGAATACAAAACGATTCAATTAGAAATTATAGACAATAGAAAAATCAACAACTAAATAATGTATTTTTGTTTCATTTCGCAATGTAAATATTGTAAGCAACTTCTATCAAACATTGATATTGAAATATTGATAATATAAACAAATCTGTAAACGTAAATGTAAAATATTAATTTTAAAATGTATATATTTCCAAAACTGTTAGTTGGCATACATAAAATTGCATTCAGACCCAAGAACCGTTATCTCAAGAAAAGCGAGAAAGAGAATGAAGAACAGTAACCAAAACACGCAAACACAGATCGAAGAAGAAAGTGATACTAATGAGAGCGAGACCCGAGAAAGTCTTGCGAAACGTCGGATTTTGACAGGCAATAAAATATTTCGAAATTTTGAAATATGCTTATTGCTCTTTACTGGTTAATTTAGCAATAAACCCAGAGGATATATTTCTGTTTTATTTTTGTTTAATTCAGTAAATTTTTTTTTGGTTCCTTTCGAAAATTTTAATCTGAACTATGTAGTAATTATATTATAATTCGGGTTCCACCGTAAGGGAAACTAACATAACGTTTAGTAATAACTTTAATTTACTTGCACACGAGCACAATGTGAATTTGAACATTTAACATAACCATAAAGCACGACTAACTACTTCTAACCTAACCTACTTCCACTCTTCGCGCCACACCGAGGGTGGAGTCTACTGTCACTTGTCACTCTTCTTTTTCTTTGCCAACACACAACACTGTTTCATCTACACTTTACCATTAGCGCGAAATTTAAACTAACTAATAATATTCTACAACTATTTGTTTAAATTGTATAATAAGTATTGTTATAATTGTTACGTAACCGTAAGTTGTGTTTCATAATATTTTTTTTATTATGGAAAGTAGTATTACACCTGGTCGAGAACAACGACCAACCAGCAATTTTGTCTTATCCTAAATTATATACAATCCTTAAAACTAACTTATAATCCATATTGATGTCACTCAGTTCTTAACTGTGAGCTTTCACTTATCACTGTGCTCTGCTTTCAACACTTTCACTTGTCACTTACACCAGGTCTGAAGGTTTCCTCCTTTTCAATCTTCTCTTTAGGTTGTGTTGATCGAGTATCTGGTGCATCTCGATGTTAACATGATTATGTAACCTGTCTTCGTGGTTTTGGGCATATCCCATAATATCTTCCTTAACTGTTGGTACATTGAGGTCTCTGTGCAGATTTGCATTTCGAATATAGTATGGAGCGTTCACAATAGTACGGAGTACTTTGTTTTGAAATCTTTGTATGGGTGCTATGTTGGTTGAACTGGCACAGTCCGTATGTCCAAATGGGTTTCAGAATCTGCTTATATATGAGCAATTTATTATGTGTTGACATTTGGGATTTTCTACCCCAATACATTTTCTTATATTTTATATCTAGTTCTTTCCTTTTCTTCTTTACATGCTCCTTCCATCTTAGCGTAGCACCCAGAGTTATTCCGAGATATTTTGCTGTGTTTCCATATGGTACCTCCATTCCGTTAACTATGATTGGTATGTTTCGATTATTCGTTTTGTTTGTGAAATTTATGTTTACCGATTTTTATTCATTAAGTTTTATTCTCCACTTTTTGGTCCATTCGTTGAATTGATTAGTGGATCTTTGTAACTTTTGAGTAGCTTCTTCCATTTGTTTCTGTTGCAAGAAGAGCTGTGTCATCAGAAAATTTTTATATCATTCATATCTGGTATGTCATATGTTTATAGTAGATATAGAACAGGGCCAAGCACGCTCCCTTGTGGCACACCTGCTTTTATTTGTTTTAGTTCAGAGTATTCAGTTTCTTGTTCAACTCTGAAAAATTGATCTGTTATGTATTCCAATGTATTCCAATAACTTTGCATATTGTTTTGGGAGAATTTTTTCAATTTTCTTTATGCCAGCCTTATCGATCGCCTGGGCTATGTCTAGAAACAGAGCAGCGCATACTTCTTTTTCTTCATAGACTTTTTCTATTATGTCTGTGATCCTGTGCACTTGATCTATTGTCGAATGTTTTTCACGAAATCCAAACTGGTTGTCTTTTATGAGCTTTTCTTCTATAATATTTTTAAGCCTCTTCAGAAATAGCTTTCCAAAGAGTTTTGATATCACAGGTGAGAGGGAAATTGGCCTGTGGGATTTAGCTTCGCTTGCGTTTTTCCCTGGTTTTAGTATCATAATCTCCTCAGCTATTTTCCAGACCCTTGGAATATGCTTCAGGCTGAAAACTGCATTGATCAAATTAGTGAGTTTCACAATGCCTTTTATTGGTAGTTGTGATTAGATCGTATCCAGACGCTTTTTTTGGATTCACGTTTGTTTTTATTTCATCGGCTACTTCTCTGGGAGTGACCAATTTGATATCTTTTTCTCCAGCTGATTGTCTTCCTTCAAGAGAGTTCTCTGTTGCTAGTTCATTAGGTTGGAATATCCCTTCAAGGTGTTCTGCAAATAGAATTGCTTTTTGCATATTATTTTTTGCCCAACCTCCCTCTTCTTTCCTAATTCGCTGGCGTTTTCATAACATACAATAATAAAATAAATAAATGGTTCTAGAGGCAAAGAAACTGCCGAAAAAATTTGATTTTCAACACCCTGTAACTCTGTAAGTTTTAACTTAAGACCCTATCTATCTATGTAGTATTTCTGAAATCACACGATAGTAGTTCCCCTGAACAACAATAAATTAAAATCAAAAATAGATCTCATTCAGCATTTTCTTAAAATTCAATTATTACTGACATATAACAGGATGTTTTGAGTTGACCACTCTATATAATTTCCATTTATATGCAATTTTTTTTTGTTTTCAAGAATATTTCCAAAATAACCGCAACTTTACCGGTAAATTACCAATTAGAAAAAACAAATGAAAATTACCGGTAAAGTTCAATCTGTAAACGAATAGCACATTTTTAAAATGACGAATGAAAAATCCAGAATGAAAAAATGAACACAGTTCCATTTAAAAAATATATCGATGAAGTCATATTGTGAATGCGATGACATCACAAACAGCTGTTATACAAAAAATTATTTGTCCAGAGATTTAAAAATTTCAATTTTGGGAATTAATTCCACAATTTATGTACGAAGTCTATAATATTTCTCTATTTAATTGTTTACGTTGTTAAAGCCCAGTAGAAACAACTAGACCTGTTTATGATCGTTAATTTTTTATCCAAACGAATAATCAACGAATTTTATTGAACCAATTATCGGCCATTTTGTGATACACTTAATATAAATTGAAAAAATAAACTTAAGATTTTGAATGTTAATGTTAGGTTTTTATTTTTAGTTTCCGAAATATAAACAAATTTAAGATGTCCTACTATTTGAAGAAATCACTTCGATACCAATATGATACAAAACGAAGCTATTCATAGATGGCAGGACTGCTTTTATTTATGTTAATTATTTTGGGAAATTAAACCACAATCTATATATGTATTTTTTTTATATTTTTTAATTTCCCAAAATAATTAACAAAAAGAATAATGAACATACAGAAGATATTTCGACTGCTTTTATTTACATATCTCGCCCAATTTATGGTTCTTGTAATAAAATATGGTTAAGCATCAAGAAAATTTTATTATGATAATTATTAATGTAAAAGGAAAAGATGTTACAAATTTTCAATAAAATTCTGGAAGAAGAAGCACTACCAAGGGACTGGCAAAAAGCACTAATTGTACCAATTTTTAAGAAAGGCGATGTGAAAAGCTGCAATAACTATCGTGGAATAACATTAATTAGTACCACGATGAAAATGCTGGAAAAAATACTGGAGAAAATAATCAGGTCGACAATAGAAAATACACTGGAGGAATCACAGAGAGGATTCAGAAGTGGAAGAAGCACCCAAGACTACATATTTACTATTAAACAGTTGACAGAAAAAGCAATACAAGAAAAAAAGAAGCTATTCGTGGTTTTCCTGGATCTAGAAAAACCTTTTGATATAGTACCTGGAGAAAAAATGTGGAAAATATTAGCAGAAAGGGGATTGAATGAAAAAATTATAAGAATAATACAGATCATCTATGAGAAAATTCCACTACAAATATGGGACCAAGGGGCCATCCATAAATTACGTCACACGAATTTTAGGACTTTTTAACCCCTCCCCCGTCCTTGTCACAGGTTGTCACATTTTTAGAACCAAAAGGAAAAAGTTATTTTCATTTTTTTCTTATTTTTATTAAATAATCTTCAATAAAATCAACATAAAGTCAAATATTTTAGATAACAGAGAAAACAAACGACTAGTTAGGAAACAATAAACGACTAATTATTTCAATTAAAGATACAAAACTTTCAGTATTCTAAATTTTGACGTCACAAAGCTTTTGACCCCCCCTGCCCCTTGTCACACAATGTCCCATTCCGGTGATACCCTCCCCCCCTTTAACGTGTGACGTAATTTATGGATTGCCCCTAATACAAAAAGGGAGCCTAAGCCCTTTGTTATTTATTATTTACATGGATGGATCATTAAGAAATGCACAAAACTAAGTAGAAAAGTATGTGTGAGCCATTTGCAATTGTACAGGGTGAACATCAGTGAAGCAGGGTTTGCAGACGATGATATATTAATAGCAAAAAATGAAAAAGAGCTACAAGAAAACATAAATATGTGAAATGCAGTAATGGTAGACTTGCGAATGAAAATAAACAAAAGTTATGGTCATTGTAGACCGTAAAGAGGAAATCAATGTAAGAATAGATACAGACGGAATGGAGCAAGTTTAACATTTCCTTGGAACAATAATAGACGAAAACGGAACACAAGAAGCAGATATTAATAATAGAATAGTTAAAACTAACAAACTATACTATGCCATTAATAGCAAATTTATACATAAAAGAGAAATATCTAAAGATAAGAAATTAAAAGTATTTAAAAAAATACATCGACCAATACTTGGGTGTTGACAGGACCACAAAAAAGTAAGATACCGGCGACAGAGATGAAATATTTAAGAAGAGTACAATGTGTAACAGAAGAGGATAGAATGAAAAACATAGATATAAGAAAAGACCTAGGAATACAATCAACTTTAGACTTTATAGAAGAAGGACAACTACAATGGTGGAGACATTTAGAACGTTTGGATGGAGGGAGACCGGTTAAGAGAGTATGGAAAGCAAAAGTTGTAAAAAATAAAGACCAAGAAAAATTTGGGATGAGGTAATAGCTAGATTACTGGATAAAAAAGGATGGAGCTGGAAAAAAGCAAAGGACTTAGCTCAAAATAGAAAAGAATGGGAAAAATTCGTGAAGGAAGAGTAAACGAAACACGCCCTACACCACTAAGTGGAAGAAGAGCATTAATATTATATTTTATTAATTAAAGTTTGAAAATTGGGAGCTCCTATTTGGTATTAATTTTTGAAAATTAAATCTAAAACTCCAGTATAAATTATTTCTAAACACAAGCTTTTCAAGGAAAAATAAAATTATTAAAACGACTTACCTTGGCGAGATATTTCCTTTCTATGTCATGTATAAGAAAAAAACTCAACTCAATTAACTATCTTCGATATCACCTGAAATACAAATAGCCTATTTGTATTTTTTATACCGTGAGTGAAACTTTTCCGAACGTTTTCCCAAAAATTTCACGTGCCGGCACACGTGTTCGACAATACTCGAAGCTTTTCCTCTTTCAACTGTTTTTATCGTTAGTGTGCGGGATTCTAAATCCTAGCGCTTTACTAGTTCAAGATAAACAGTTCGGAACTGTTCGTTACAGTAGAGCAGCTCGAGTATGTATATTTGAGAAAAAAGTTTTTTGATAAGTTTGATTGAAAATATCTAAATTTTAATGAGTGCTAGAAAAAAAAACAATTCAAACAAATCGTCCAAGATCAGCATCTATTAAACCTTATGAAAATTCAAAAATGTACAGATAAATCCTTCCTGTGATAATAAATTTCAAAATTATGAATGAATTTATTGCGGAGGTAAAGGATTTCACAAACAAAAGAGTTTTAAAAATAGTGGCAGTAAAAAAACAACAAATAAAAATTCGTAGTCTAAAATGACAATGTTAAAAATGTCTTCCATTGTCTTCTTGTTTTTTTGTCAAAGTTAGTCTTTCAATTTTCTTATACTTTGTTTAACCATCCTTTGCCGTTACGTCATACATTGTCACACTTTATCTTGCTCTCATGAAATGGATGAGACGGAATTATGACGTCATTAACGTATTTCTTAACTAATGTCGACGTAAATTTTATTTGTTACTTTTGACAGTTCAGTTGTCATATTTTGATTTGTTCAGTATTTTTGGTCATTTAACATATGTCATTGATTATAATTTTGAGGTTAAGTGTAAAATAACATTCAACTAATATAAGACGAACGTAAAATAGCAGAATACGTCACCGATTATGACGTAACGGCAAAGGATGGTTAAACAAAGTCTATCATTGGTTGTTCCATATGCCGTTTATTTTCCTTGACAATTCTTCTCCATTAGGGCGGGGCTTCTCCAAACTGATTTTTCCAGCTGCCAAATTTCGGAAAAGATCAAAAGAATCTTCGCAGGCTACGCGGGTATAGTTTATCTAAAGGCAGTGTGAGATAAAAAAAATATATTTCAAAGAATCGTCAAGCTTCAAATTGGTTTGTTATGTGCAGTTGAGGATTGTGATTTTTGTCTTGTCCTTAGAGGATATAGTATATACTAGTATCAGTCGTTTCTTGAACTAGCGAAGGATTTTTGAATACTCCAGAAACTGAAGCCAAGACACCAAACACATTTACTGACACCCTCCTTATTTTACTCGTTCTATAATTGCAGATTTTTTATTTGAATATTCATCATTATCTGCGGCAAATCCGGTGTAGGATGCGGCTGGTCGCTGAAATTTATGCAGGCTCCATTATTTTCCAAAATATTCTCCATAAACACTTTTTGTACCAATTTTTTCCACGTCAGATACGAAGGTGCCTCTAAAATATGGACAAACAGTGAAATACGTTTATTCTCAATAAGAGAGAATAGGAATAAGTCACTGGTGAATAAATCGGGGCTGTATGGTAGATGAACCATTAATTCGGTGTTTGGTCAGTCAAGTTCAGTGTTTCTTTAAAATATGTCTAATACAGTGTGTATATTTTAAAACTTACAATGGACTATATCTCGTGAACGAAAAGAGATGCCAAAAAATGTCAAAATCGTTCCTAGGGTAAAAGGGCGAACTAAAATGACATGATGTGGAGCAAAGGGGGTTGATCGGAGTGCATAGTTATATCTTATGTCATTTTAGTTCTCCTTCTCTACCCTAGAAACGGTTTTTGAGATATTTTTGAAAAATTCTAAAATCGACACACTGTACATATTTTTAGCTAGTCGAAAACTAATCTGGTTAGTTGTAGTTGGTTGTGAATCTACAAATAAATATTACTGAAGTCAAATATCAACACACGCATACGCTTGAAGAGGGAGTTGCAGGAATAGATTGTATGCGTGGTTTGGTATATTATTGTAACTCAGTGACGTACTGAATATAAATTAGGTACGTTTTTTCAATTAAAAAGTAGGTCAGCGCTTAATTTTCAATAGAGTAACAAGTATTATTTAATAAAAAACATCTACTTTTATCTAACTGTTGTTTGAAGAAAACGAAATGTTGAACATGGCGAGTAAGGTCAATGCCGTGTTTAAATTATTCTAAATATACACAGTGATACAGTGCGTTCATAAAGTAACGCATAAATTCGTTTATTGTTTTTTATTTTTTATAAGAATAATCCATTATACAGGGTGAATAACCTGCATTAAATTCTCGTATTTCTCTAGCAGAGCTGATTTCAAAAATATATCACAAATCGATTCAAATTGGCACTTGGTGGACAAAAACGAAAAAGTTGTTTGATCTTAACGTTGTATCATTTTCCAAAAATTCCTAATTTAACGACTGAACAAAAAAAGTTCAAAAGTTTTTCTTGTAATTCATTTTTTTTTAATTTGACGTTAAAAACTGTCACTTTATTGTGATCGCAAATTTTTAAACATTTAACAATATAAATATTTTTCCTACGATCACTACTCAAAGTAGGCTTTTGCACACTCAAATCTAACCGCAAAGTTGATGTTTTCCGCGAGCTGTCATAATTTGACATTATTGGCGCTCTTAAGCAGAAAGTAACTTTGGCGCACGCCTAATTTTATTTATAGATAAAAGAGAGCTAGTAGATATTTTAATATAAACTGTAGAATAAATAAATATTTTAGTTGATTTTCTAATATGTTAAAGCATCCAACAGTATTTTCCGTAATAATATAATGAGAAATAGGGAAATCTAAAAGATATCTGACATTAAAGTAATAAATATCTGACATTAATGTGATAAGTGTTGCCTACGTACATAGGTACACGAAACTGCTAAGAACAAACAATGGCAATAGGTAGGCAACACAACATACTTGCAATCACCAGAAAGATTTGACATTTTCTAACCTTTCAGAGACATCTACCTCAGGCATAAACATAAAAAATTGCCAAAATTGTATCTTTAATTTTAATTTAGTTAATAAGTAAAAGGTATGTTTGTTTATTATCGTTCTGTATTCCGTTCAAATAAAATTTAAAAAAGTTGTAATTTATTTAATGAACTATAATATTCATACAACCATAAAATCATAAATCTTTAAATCATAAAGTCTATTGTCATAAGTAGGCAACACAACATACACAATTAATCTTTTGTCTTCGAATAGTAGGCTTAATATGTCAAATAAACTTCCAATATTGTGATGAAAGTAACACGTTTTTAATAAAAAATTAATTTTATTTTGGTGTGATCGTAGAAAAAATCTTGTGTGTATTTCGAGCAGAAAGTCCTTTGGTAGTCTCGACAGATTGCCGCGCTCCGCTGACGCGTCGCGCGGCAACTTTCTGTCTCGACTGCCAAAGTACTACTTTCTGCTCTTGATACACAAATAGCTATTCCTAACTAATGCGGAAACTGATAGCTATTTCGCGTCGTTCGGACAACACACTTTCCGCATATGTTAGGAACAACATTTTTTCTACAACTGCTATGAAAAGTGACGTATTTCTCATACCTTACTTGATTTCAAAACCAAATATTGCTCATACTGTGAGAAACTTAGTAGACTACTGTTATCTTTAAATACCTAATCAGTTGTCACAAAACTGTCAGATTATATTAGAAAATATGTTAAAAAATTGGCAAAAATTTTGAAATATGGTCAAAAATTATCAAAAATTTGGGAAAATGGTCAAAAATGTCAAAGTTTTGAAAAAATGGTTCATAATTGCCAAATATTTTCAAAAATTGTCAAAAACTTGGAAAAATGGTTAATAATTGTCAAAAACTGTCAAAATTTTGGAAAAATGGTCAATAATGATAAGAGACTGTCAAAAATGGTCAATAATTGTTTAAAATTGTCAAAAATTTGGAAAAATTGTCAAAAATGGTCAATAATTGTCAGAATCTGTCAAAAATTGTCAAATATTTTGAAAAATGGTCAAAAATAGTCAATAATTGTTAAAATTTTGAAAAATGATCATGAACTGTCAAAATTTTTGAAAGTTGTCAAAAATGATCAATAATTGTTAAAATTTCGAAAAAATTGTCAATAACTATAAAAAAATGTCAAAAATGGTCAATAATTGTTGAAAACTGTCAAAATTTTTGAAAAGTTGTCAAAAATGGTCAATAATTGTCAGAACCTGTCAAAAATGTTCAAAATTTGGCAAAAATGGTCAATTATTGTTAAAATTTGGAAAAATGGTCTGAAATGGTCATCATTTTTGAAAAATTGTCAAAATTGATCAATAATTGTCAAAAAGGGTCAATAATTGTTAAAATTTGAAAATATGGTCAAAAATTTTGAAAAAATGGTCAATTGTCAAAAATTGTAAAAATTTTCTAAAAATGGTCAAAAATTGTCAAAATTTTGAAAAAATGGTCAATAATTATAAAAAACTGTCAAAATAGTCATTAATTGTTAAAAATTGTCAAAATTTTTGAAAAATTGTCAAAAATGGTCAATAATTGTTAAAATTTGGAAAAATGGTCTAAAATGGCCAAAATTTTTGAAAAATTGTCAAAGATGATCCATGATTGACAATCAACTGTCAAAATTGGTCAATAATTGTTAAAATAGTCAAAAATTGTCAAAATTTTGAAAAATTGTCAAAAAAAGTCAATAATTATAAGAAACTGATAAAAACAGTCAATAATTGTAAAAAATTGTCAAACTTTTTGAAAAATGGTCAATATTGGTCAATAATTGTCAGAACCTGTCAAAAATGGTCAAAAATGGTCAATAATTGTTTAAAATTGTGAAAGATTTGGAAAAATTGTCAAAAATGGTCAATAATTGTCAGAATCTGTCAAAAATTGTCAAATATTTTAAAAAATGGTCAAAAACAGTCAATAATTGTTAAAATTTTGAAAAATGATCAAAAACTGTCAAAATTTTTGAAAGTTGTCAAAAATGGTCAATAATTGTTAAAATTTTGAAAAATGGTCGAAAATTGTTAAAATTTTGAAAAAATTGTCAATAACTATAAAAAAATGTCAAAAATGGTCAATAATTGTTGAAAATTGTCAAAATTTTTGAAAAGTTGTCAAAAATGGTCAATAATTGTCAGAACCTGTCAAAAATGCTCAAAATTTGGCAAAAATGGTCAATTATTGTTAAAATTTGGAAAAATGGTCTAAAATGGTAAAATTTTTTGAAAAATTGTCAAAATTGATCAATAATTGTCAAAAATGGTCAATAATTGTTAAAATTTGAAAATATGGTCAAAAATTTTGAAAAAATGGTCAATTGTCAAAAATTGTAAAAATTTTCTAAAAATGGTCAAAAATTGTCAAAATTTTGAAAAAATGGTCAATAATTATAAAAAACTGTCAAAATAGTCATTAATTGTTAAAAGTTGTCAATATTTGTTAAAATTTAGAAAAATGGTCTAAAATGGCCAAAATTTTTGAAAAATTGTCAAAAATGATCCATGATTGACAATCAACTGTCAAAATTGGTCAATAATTGTAAAAAATTGTCAAACTTTTTGAAAAATGGTCAAAGTTTTTGAAAAATTGTCAATATTGGTCAATAATTGTCAGAACCTGTCAAAAATGGTCAAAAATTGTCAAAAATGGTCGATAATTGTTAAAATTTGGAAAAATGGTCTGAAATGGTCAAAATTTTTGAAAAATTGTCAAAAATGATCAATAATTGTCAAAACTGTCAAAATTGGTCTATAATTGTCAAAAATGGTCAATAATTGTTGAAATTTAAGAAAATAGTCAAAAATTGTCAAAAATTCCGAAAAAATGGTCAATAAGTGTCAAAATATTTGAAAAATGGTCAAAAATTTACGAAAAATTGACATTCTATTGTGCATAAGAAGCAAGCTCCTATTGGCGGTCCGACGACCGCTCACCTTTTCTTTTTGTTTCATTAACCATAAAAATGAATATTAAGTTACTTTACTTGTATTCTTTAAATTTGTGCAGTTGAAGAAAAAGTATAGTGTGCAACATGTGGGGAAAGTACTTTTCTCACTCGTGAGAAAAGTTGAACTTTCCCCACTAGTTGCACAATTTACTATTTTCTATGGGCGGAAAATAGGAAAACCATATCTCTTAATTAGACATTGAATAACTAGATACAAACTAACAAGTTTATAAGTTACCTTCTGGTTACTGATGTAATAGTTATTAACGCAGTATTCAAAAAAATTTCAATAAAATAATATAAAATGCGATAGTTAATATCTTGCAAGCAGTGAAGTAGTATTTAGAGTCAGGTAAAGTTGAAGCTTGCGGAAAAGTAGAACTTTCTGAACTAAAATGCGTGCGGAAAAGTATACGCTCGTAGAAAAAAGGACTGGGCATAATGAACATTCTTTCTTCTTGTAGGATGACTATGAATTGGCTTTTAAGTTAAACTGTGAACAAGTTTTTGAACTAAACGGACGGATTCCGAAATTAAAAAGCGGGAAGAGTTGAAATTTTGTATTTTTCAAAATAGGTCCTTCCACTGATACTAAATACTTAACGAATTGCTTTTTTTGTAATTTGAAAATACAATCGAAGACGTACAAGCTACAAGAGGACCAGAAAGGCAGATCATAGCGAAGTGTTAGAGGCAGATTTAATTTTAAAATAGGCAGATGTGTCTTGATGTACAATATCCATGTAAATTGTTAATCTAATTTATCATATCGAATTTTAACTGAAAGTGAGAAAATTGGAATTTTGGCGATAGAATGAGGACTCAACAAAAGGTGTGCACTTTATATCATGAATAGTATTCAGATCTCTCAATCTACGGTAAGCAGAATAGGTATGAAGGATTTAGTTTTGTCTGCGCATGACAGTAACAACGTTCGTCGAGCACATTTCTTTGATATATCGACCAGTACCGACTCCTGATGGAACGTGTTTGTTTGTGTGCAGTTTACTGTCCACGCCAACTAAAAATTCAATGTTTGGCATGGCACGGTGCGGCGCAGCACATCAGTGGGGACGCACCTTAATGAGTAGAGTAAAATATTCATGATGTGCTTCTTTTATTGCTTACGTGCCATGCATTGAAGAATCAAATAAACCAATAAAGTCGGCTTTATTTAAATTTTTTATGTCTAATGAAATAATTCACGAGGGAGTGTAATGAAAGACGTATAAGCAATTAAATAAAACTGATTTATGGTTAAAAATTAAATTTTGAGCCGAGGAATCATTTTTTATTTTTGTGTCCACTGTTACTTACAGGGTACAGCTTGAGGTATACTTTGCGAGGGAACCGTCACTCTTTCAGCAATGATATCTACAATACTATATTTTTTTTCCGCAGGAGCAAATAAGTGCCTCATTATTTATGCAAAAGTACTATAAATATAGGGTGAGTCTTTCCTTTTTTCTATGTGGAATAAAATGATAAAACAGGTCGGTTTTATCAAAATTAAATCGACACGTCCTGTATCGCCTCAAATACAATAGGGTGGCAAAATTCGGCACAATGGTTGAGAATTCATTAATATGATAAGACGGTGGCCAGTGTCGTGCTGTCAGTTTAAGGGTTTTGCCGAGTAGGGATGGGTCTTACTGTTTTTTTATTATTTAAAATAATTTTGTATCAGGATAAATTTATATATTTGATAAATTTATATTTGCACACTACGGGGCTAAATTTTGACGACATTCTGACTACAAAAGCGCAACAAATACTGAAAACTATAGGCGGACGTTCATTATAATTACATTCTCATTATATTATAACTGAAATTAAATTACATTTTCACTGCCCAATGAATCCAGTTCATGGAACGATTTAATTTTGGATTTGCAAATGCGCATGAACTGACAAGAGTAACAAGACTGGCAATTGATAAATGTCATATTTGAATCGTTTGTTGTTGTGTTAGAAAGTCGGTTATTTGCAATTATTTGGAAATTATGAGGTTCTCACTGCAAAAACGTGTTGGAATATTATCAGCTTCACTACTTTTGAAACTATTAGTGGTTGCTCGAATTAGAAGGATGCGATTTCATGGTTTTCACTAAATATATAATGTTATTATAATTTATAGTTGAAAGTAGACCAACTTCTTAATGCAATGGTGTAATTGAAATTCAATAATGTGGTTGCATGAACATCATATGGGAAACTATAGTTATCAACTTTTTATAATGTAAATGTAATTATAATATAATGAAAACGTAATGATAATGAACGTTGCATGAATCCGCCATATATTATATTTTTAGGACATATATTATATACCAAAATATAACTGCCTTATTGTATTAAGGATTGTACAATCCAAGTATCTATCTACATTTATAGCTACCTGGAATATTTTGTGGCCGCATAGTTGTAAAAACTTTCATTGTTTAGCAGTACCTAGAATACCTAGTTGTTAATACCCATTTTCAGTAACGGTATTTTGGACCAATTGAATGGTCTCCGTAAAATCGGCTCTTAATACTGTTATAATTACTTACTAATAATTTGATACTTGCCTAACTTTTGCACTATTAAGTAAACCCGACAAATGAAACCATTCAGGTCTTTACCGAAAAATGTAACGCCAATGGTTTAATGCCGCCTTATGGCCATCAACCCTTTCTTGAGCTCCTATGCAATAGGAAATCTAGTATAGTTGCTTCTCTGAAATTCCTTTCCACTTAGCTCTCTTCACATCATTGTCATTATCTATCGTTCGCTGAAACTAGCTCGAGTATCTTTTTACATACTTGTAGATCTTTTCTCTCTTTATAAAAATCAACTTTATCCTGAAAAAGCGATGTTTTGTAATTTATACACACCTAGTTGCCCGAATATCCTAAGCCGGGGTTTGCCCAAACTCGGCTTTTGTCGCCGAAAAATTGAAAATAAAAGTATCTATATGTTTTGAAATGCGGCTAAATATCGGCAAAGATCAAGATAAGAGCCAGTCATCAACGAACTGAGCACGCCAGTTTGATGTAACCGCATTTATTTTCGCCGATCATTTTATTCTGGTTGCAATGCTGCTAGTGCTGCCGGTCCAGTTTGGTAAAGCCTCGTCTTGAGAATATCCGTCCAGGATATTCTCAAGACGTCTGCCTGTTTTGCCAGTGGATAAATATCGGAGAAGTTCAAAGGAATCTCTAAGAACCGAAGGACTATGCTTCCATCTTATGGAAAATAAAAGACCACTCAAATGCGGATATTTTGATACCAACTTATTCGTCTTGAAAAATAGAACATTTGATAGCATTGCCCCAATGTTGTAATTTAATTAATAAACCCACAAAATCAGTTCATTTGTCATAAATTTTCGATTCGATTACAAAATCTAACCATTCAATAGGAATCCACCTGCTGCGGTGAAACAGAGTCGGACTTGTGAATATAGTTGTACATACGATGAATACCAGTTTTGTTGAAACAAAATTGCAATCTATCATATCTTTATACAAAATAATAGGATTATATTTTGTATAAAGATATGATAGATTGCAATCAAATTATGTAAAGAAGGTACATCTCTCAATTGACAATCTAACATCTTTACATAAGTTTGTCATTTTGTAATAGCAGTTTATTATAACGTTTTCTATATTATAATAGGTACATTTAATAACAAACAATTCCGGTACAAACGAATTCCCGTCAGGATTCTTAATGACTATAAAATACACATGAGTTCCCGTCCGACACTTGCAGATATCTTAATCGCGCACTCGAATTGCCGTCCATTTTATTTAATCCGCTTACAGGTAAACTAAATAGTTTTGAAAATTCCAGTAAATCGTAATACCTATTCGTAATCCTGAATTCTAATGAAAAAGTTGAATAACCTATTGGGGTGGCTAGGGGTCTGTCAGTACTAATTGCTATGAATATATTTTTCTATTATATAAAGTTGTCATTTTCGAAACGGCAGTTTATTAATATACATATTTCCGAACGTTTGTTGTCGTACGCTATAGTGATACACAAAATGCTTGAAGTAATACTAAGTGAAAAGGGTAAACCCTTTCTGGTTAGGTTATATGTTAGGTTAGCTTCTTTACATGTATATATTTATGACTCAGTTCAGTAGTAGTACGCAATAAAATTGTAGAATTAAAATTCCGTATTTTATTCCAATAATGATATCATATAAAATAATATCGTGTAATAGTGCCAAACATAAGACATTTATAACTATTTCTTATTTCATACATCTGAAAACGGACCTCCCTTAAAACTTTTACTGTTCACTTATTACAATATGCAATAAATACATAGCTAGATATCAGATGATTCAGAGAATTTTCCGTAATTACCATAAACACCTTTTAGACAGGTCAGTTTTCACCCCGGCGGGCGTAATTTCGGCCGGTAATCCCTTGGCCTACCTGCATAAATCAAGGGATACCATTTATGACAGGGGTAATTTCGGCCGGCGTTTCCCAACTCGTGCCCGTTATTACCTGGCCCCGAAAATCACTGACCAACTCGTGCCCGTTCAAAAACCAGGTAGAAAATTAATACACCAACTCGTGCCCGGGTGCATCGGAACTGCGGTTTTTAATTCTTATTTATTATAATTAAATATTCAAGACCTACATATACAGTTGTCATTTATTTGAAATAACGCAACCATTTTCCAATATCACTTGATTTCGTAATTCGGTCCGCTGTCGAATCTAACTGGGGTTGGGGTTAGGTTTTGTTAGGTTGGTTACCTAAGTTATAGAAATAAAATGATGTAATAATTTTATTGAAATAAAGAAATATTTTAATATGAAGCATTCTGTTATTTTATTTGATTTGCGGCCGAAAATACCTATGAGATAAGGAAGCAACTTAAAACCTCCGGCCGAATTTACCTACCGGCTTTTAGTACCTGCCCTTTTTCCGGCCGAAATTACATCCGCCCTTTCACCCTGACGGGAACTCGAGTGTCGGCTTAACGTATCCTAATTATGGAACAGGTAGACTGGTTGACTGTAGTTGACGCTGCTGATCGAACTATACCTAATCATGAAGAAATATAATGATGCAAATTAGATTTCAGTTAACAGTGCTTTTTATGTCATGCAAGGGAAAACACTCATCGCCATCAAAATATATATAACACAAAAACCGGCTTCGACTATCAAAAAAATACAAAAATTAAACAAAACCCGGCTTCGGCTAACAAAAAAATACAAAAATTAAACAAAACCCCGCTTCGGCCATCAAAAAAATTTAATAAAGCAAAAAGGCGACTTTAGCTACCAAAAAAATATAAAAACCGGCTTAGGCCAATAAAAATTTTTTTTCAGCTACACTTCGCGGATAGAAGATAATGAGGTCCTCAGGCACTGCCTGTGGGTGGAAGGTGGAGCGCGTAAAAGGGGATACTCTAAGAATTATACATTATCTTTTAGTATCACCCTTCACGTCGGGTTCATCACCTACACACATTTCACAAGCATTTTTGTATTAACAGTTAATAGACATTTAACATCTTCCATATAAAAAAATATTTTCCGCATCCCTATCCTATTTTTTTTAAAGAGTTACCGATGCCAACAAATACACTACAAAATACTACAAAGAAAAAACAAAATATAAAAATTAACTGATAAAATTAGGTCAGTTCAACCCTGTCTGGTTTTATTTATTCATTTCTTATCACCGCTGATATCCTTACTTCGTGGAATCTGTAATACATGTCTATTTACGTATTTTCTCTCTGTCTTACTCATACAATCTCCGTAAGCGATTTTAAAAATAATATCATTAATTGTGGGTTTATTAATTAAATTACAACATTGGCGCAATGTTATCAAATGTTCTATTTTTCAGGACGAATAAGTTGGTATCAAAGTATCCGCATTTGAGTGGTCTTTTATTTTCCATAAGATGGAAGCATAGTCCTTTGTTTTCAGAACTTTAGATACGTACTGTGATAGTTTCCGAAGAGCTTCGGTCCAACTTTTTTGCTTACGGTTCTGAATACCACAAAAATTAGGACTTTTATTCGTTGACTAATATGAGTGAAATGTTATAAATGCTGAAAAATGAGAATGGTATTTAGAAATTTGCATAATTTATTAATTTGACCGACTATTTACAGCAACGCATTGATTATTAATTGAAAATCACTTGTTTACATAATACGATCGATCCAGGCAGTTTTATCGCATTCAACAAGTGAAACCATTTATTATTGAACATGTTTCACTTAAACTATTTATAAATTTTCAATACGAATTTCTGTATTTTTTCTAGTGTCGTGGTCTACGTATCTTATGAATGTCCCTGGTATATTTTCAGTAAATAAAAAAAAACCTCAATAATCCTAGTTGTATTGTTATTAACATAAAATTTGACAAGTTCAACAAACTATTATAACGACAATAGATTCGACAAAAATAAATTGGAAAGTTTGTCTTTTAAATACCTCACCAACTGATTATGATGTAATCCCATATTTCGTCAGTATTTACCGTGACCTCTCATGAATGAAATGATGTTATTATAATGTTATTAAATATAAACAGGTGTGGCTCTATGTAGTAATGAAAATGAATTTCGTAATTAATCTCCCCTGGTCTGGCACAGAGCAAGTAACAAATTTATTTATTATGCTATTACTGAAATAGCAAAGTTGGCGTTGGATTGACAGAGGTAAATAACCTCAATTTTCTAAGTAAATTTCACTACTGTAAGACAATTTTTTTTTCTCACCCTGTTATTCTTAAAATAGTTTTCGTTTCAAGTAAAATAAATTAAATCATGGGTACACCCTAATATTTCAGAAATGCATTTCTCGACAATTATCTGAAATAGATAAGTAAAATATCACATTGTCACGTAGCCTTCGAGGTCACGAAAGGGGAAAGAAAGGTTTTAAGAATGATTTGGGTTTTAGTTGCTAGAAGATAACTAAAGTGTTCACTCGAGTCGGGTAAATTTAAATATATAAAATATAGTGTGTATTGTGGTGCATGTCAAGAGTTAAATAGGTGAGTCTATCTCACAGAGTAATTCCGTTTTGCCTGTTATTTGATATTTGAATTTAAAAGATATTTTATCACATAGAGTATAGTATATTTGCTAATTATTTTTAATAATTACTTTGTTTAAAGTTCTTTAATATTCAACGTTATTAAGAACATTAATTTGTTGTTGCATTTCCTATTCATCCAATCCTACTGCACTGTGGAGAGTTTGTGCCACTTGCAGTTTAACTCACATACCTATACTGTATTGTGGAGAGTTTGCGCCACTTGCGGTTTGTCCATTCCTGATACAGGGTGACTTCTCACGTCACCTTTATCTCCTTCCACCCCCCTGTATTGTGGAGAGCTTGAGCCACTTGCACTGTAACCTTATTTAGCTGTACTGTGGAGAGTTTGTGCCACTTGCAGTCTAACTCATATACCTATACTGTACTGTGGAGAGTTTGCGCCACTTGCGGTTTGTCCATTCCTGATACAGGGTGACTTCTCACGTCACCCATATCTCCTTCCACCCCCCTGTATTGTGGAGAGTTTGAGCCACTTGCAGTGTAACCTTATTTAGCTGTACTGTGGAGAGTTTGTGCCACTTGCAGTGTATTATTATTTTGCTGTACTGTGGAGAGTTTGTGCCACTTGCAGTGTTTTATTATTTTGCTGTACTGTGGAGAGTTTGTGCCACTTGCAGTGTATTATTATTTTGCTGTACTGTGGAGAGTTTGTGCCACTTGCAGTAGTTATAATATTGTTTGTGGAGAGTTTGTGCCACATATTCCTTACATGCACTGGGGAGAGTTTGCGCCCCTTGCACCTTTCCTAATGACCCTAAATACTTACTATTAGGCATTTATTTTTGATCAAGTGAAGTTTTAACTTTACTTTAGTACTGATATGCATAATCACAGTTCAAACACATAAGATGCACCTTGTATATTATTAATACTTTCATTAATTTTGGGGATTTCAACTATACTAATCGTTAGTTAAATAATTAATCATTATTTATGGCAAATTGAATACTCAGAGTGTTTTTCTATCTAATTCCAGGTACGTCATCTCGGTTGTTCAACCTACTTGGACCATGTCCACATGGACTGTTCAATTAAATCCAGGCATCACGTCCAGTGTCTTGTAAATAGTTATTTTCAACATTTAGATTTGTTTTATTATCTATATTATAAACAATATAATGTAAGTACACAGTAAGTAATTAAAAGTTAAATTCTAATTAAATATATCAATCTTTACAAATCACTCATTCTCCTCAAGTCAAGTTTTTCATTTCTTACACTACCTACACTGTTAAAATAACTTAAATATTATTCAATGTGTGATTGAATGGAACTTTTAAATATATTCGTTACTCCTTATTCGACATTTACTATTTATAAGTCATTACTAGTCGTCGCACTTTTAAAGACATGCCATGGTCGGTGAAAAACACGTGCACCGAATATACAAGGGTCACGCGTTTTACTTTCTTCATAGTTTGTTGACTTACTTATAATCCGAAGAACGATATAATATGTCCTATACCAAGAACAAATGTTACCAACCCTAGATTGTATAGAGACGAAACGTGAAGTTTTTTCTCTTTATTTAGTGCCAGCTTTTTTGTTTTATGTACATACAGTCATAGTTCATGTACTTTGTTCGTTTTCGATTCTATTTTAATTTCATATCAGTCAATATTTGAAAAATTTAACTTTGATACTTTCCACTGTTGGCCATGTGGCCATTATTAAACTAGGTACATCTTTATGTTTTAGTATCTAAATTTTAGCGATTATGGATTTGTTACTGTTTACTGTAAAATGAAATTAAATTCTTAAGGTATGATGCCGAGTTAACGAAATATTGTGAAACGCTCTTTACCTTTAAACCACAAAAGACACATGGTACCTGTCTGTTGCTCGGTTGGAACTTAAAAATCCTGAAAAATAGTAGCGAATGTGGTACCTAAACATTACGCTGGGAGGAGCTTAGAGTAAAGTTAAATCGGACAGAGATATATATGCTCCATTGCGATACACAACTTGTCAAAAACGAAATATTTCATTAAGGCATATTTTGGTCCAAAGAATCCGCCCTAAGCCTATGTCCCAATAGTTATGTCACATCCTGTATACATAACACAGGTGAAGCTAATAAAAGATGATGAAAATACCGAGAATCTCAAATCCTTGAAATTAAACAAAATGATTTATCTATTTTATTGTATAACCTGATATATTAAGTGGTATCTAAATATAGTTTCTAGATTGCCTAGTTGAATTTCGGTTTTCCATTGAGGATCTTGCTTGTGCGATAGATGACGTCATTGATCCTCTTCTTGATCAAGTACGGACCCTCCCACGATTTTTGTAATTTTGGAAAAAAGCCTCTTCTCCTCGTCGGGTTGTGTAACCAAACTTTTGTCTCCTTCTTTGAAACTGCCTTCTGTGGCCTGCGTGTCGTACCGTTATTTCATTCTATCGCTGGCAACTTGAAGCTTCGTTCGGAACAATTCGTGCACATCGTCCATCCTTTTTCTCAACTGGATCACGTAATCTTCTCCAGCTAGACTTTCTCCAGTTCGACCACCAAATTCCAGGTCACAAGGAAGCCTCATTTCGTGTCCAAATAGGATTTTCGCAGGTGTTTGACCTGTGGACTCATTGATGGCGGTTCGATAAGCCAATGCAAATAGGAAAAGTTATTGGTCCCAATCTCTCTGGTGGCTGGAAACTACTTTGAACAGGTATTTTCCAATAGTCATGTTCATTCTCTCGACCATTCCATCTGACTGTGGATGCAACGCCGTTGTCCTGGTCTTCTTCATTTCCAGCTTATCACAAATTTCCTGGAATAATGGCTTTCGAAATTCCTTCCCTGATCGCTGTGAACTTCCAAGGGCACTCCATATCGGCAGATGAATTCCTTCACCAATACATCCGCGACAGTTGTGGCTTCTTGATTCGGGATTGCTTAAACTTCTACCCACTTTCTGAAATAATCCATCACAACCAGGATGTATTAACCACCATTTTCTGTCGTCAAAAATGGTCTAGCGATGTCTAAAGCAATCCCTTCGAATGGGCTTCCGACATTATACTGTTTCATGGGTGCCTTTTTCTTGCGATGAGGTCCATTACTCGTACACTTCTTACACCAGTCCTTCACTTCGTCGGTGCAGTTCGTCCAATAAAATCTTTCACGGACTCGCTGAATAGTTTTATTCACTTCCAGATGACCTCCTGATGGACTGTCGGGTAACTTCCTCAATACCCCGGATCATCTTCAAGTGAGGATCATTCTCCTGATCTTATCTGATCCTGGTGGGTGACCATTCTTCATAGACTACTGTAGTTCTTGTAGGGAACAGTCTGCTGGGCGCGGCCGTCCAGACAGAGAGTCGGCATTTCGGTGACTCACGCCAGCCCGATGTTCAATGAGAGGATCTTTGGAACGATGCTAAGTCGGTGGTTCTTGGTTTGCTGGAATCCTAGGGCGCTTACACGACCTGCGTACATGAGCTCGCCACAATTCCATCATCTGATCTTCTTCGGCTTTTTGTTTACCATCTTTTTTATCAAGTTGATGATCTGGGGCATCTCCCCGAAGCGCGATGGTTGAGTTCACTGCCTTCTTCTTATCGGACCAATTATTTGCTCTAGCGGCTGCTTCGAACTATTCAACATAGTTGGTCCAGGTCGTCTTTCCGAGGAACGTTGGGGCCTTGACTTGGGCAAAACTGCCAATATCTCCTATTTTCGGGTGCGCTTCTGGTTTGCATAGTTTTATTTGTTCGATCTTTTTTTCCTCTGCTGGCATGTCTTGTGTTCTTAAATCTGCCATTTTTCTCTCTAACTCCTGGATTTTCTCGTCTATTGTTGTTACCGTATTCTCTATTTTCTCGTCCATCGTTATGATCTTATTCTCAATATCTGATTTTAGAAACGAAATTTTATTTTCGACTTCGGCGGTAATGTCATTTTTCATTGATAAGATATCTGCAGAAATATCGTTCTTCATAGCAGAAATATCGTTCTTCATAGTAAAAATCTTCTCGTTCATAGCGGAAATTGACGAGATTAAGGTGGGAGCCTCGTCGTTGAATAAAAATGTATCCGGATCCAAGCCGTCACTTTCCAGTGCTATTTTCAATCTTTCAACCAATTCACTCTTCTTTCCGGACGTTTCCAACTCGCGATTTTCCAATTCTGCTTTTAGTTCGGTCACTTTCAGCTTACTTAGTCTCTTAGCCATTTTACGTAATTATTCATTTATATTATCCCACTTCTGACACCAATGTAAAGTTTCTGTAATTTATTTAAATAGTTTTTACTTGTGGGATAAAATTATACTCACCGTGGATAATTACTATCTATTGATTTATTTATTAAACTTAAATTATATACACACTCTACTTAATGTCTACTAATTTATGTACACTCGGTATAATAGTTCTTATTTATTTTTACCACTTGAATATTACACTATTTATCTTAAACAATTCACTATTTAATTCACTGTCCGATTACTAAGAACTATGAAACCCGCGTATATATAGTCTTTCTCAACTCTCGAAAATTTTAGTATTTTCCGCGCTCGTCCTCTGCGAGTTGGTGACCTCGCAACAGTAAATAAATTTATATTGTTGTAGCTAATAAACCAGGAAATATTATTATTTCCAAAATAATAATAAAGTTATTTGTACCCACTTGGGTTATCTATGAAGTTATCTAATATTATCTCTGAACATGTATGTGTGTTTTAGTGTATCACAAAAAAACAATGACTTAGCTAAAAATATAACAGCCATATAAAAATATCTAAATGGGCCGGAGTCCTCACCAGATGTAAAAAATTTTTTGGAAAAACTGGGAGTTCAACCTAAAAATGACGCAAATGTTTGTTGGACCAATGAAAGCCTACGGATCAGTGGTGTGGTGAACAAAAGCACTTCAAACAGGAGCTGCAAGGCTGTTAGGTAGCTCACGAAGGCTTGCTTGCCTGTGTATTACGTGGACTAGAAAAACCACTCCCACAATTGCGATGGAGGTCTTGCTGAATCTACCACCACATCACATTTTCGAAGCCAGATCTGTAACTCATAGGCTACTTCAAAGACAACAACACATGAGCTAAACGAGCAAACCAGATGACTCAATGGAGCAACCCGTTGATGCAACGGCCACCATATATAGCTTTAATAATATGTTCCAAATAACTGTCAGGTTGGAAAGACTGGAAGAAAAGTGTACCCATACGGACTGGGATAAGTGAGATAACGGACGGCTTCAAGGCAGAGGTAGGTGTAGGTGTAGAAGTTTTGGTTTAAAAGCAAATGATAGCTATTTAAGGACGTCACAACTTTACAAGCACTACTTTGATTAACCATAAATTATAAAGCGGGAAAGAACATTTCGCTCAGTTGCCATCTTCACAGATAGCCAAGTTGCACTGAAGGTACTCGATTTGAAAGATGTCAATTTCAAGCTAGAATGTGATTGCGTACCAGGACAAGAGGGACATGAGGGCATCGAAAATGCGAAGGAAGTGGCTAGACAAGGCTCATCAACGAGGTGCATTGGGCCGGAACCCTCCTGCGATTTCTCAAAATCGACAATAAACATGACCACAAGAAAGTGGGCGGCACAAGAACCTCTAGAGAGGTGAGAAATCTCACCAGGCCAAAATTCACGGTAGACTTGATGAGCATAGGTAGGAAAATAGCCGAAGGCGTTGTTCGCACTGTAAGCTTCATAGTGAATATTCTGTCATTTAGAGGAGAAAACTGCACACATCCTATGAAAGTACGACATGGTACAAATATTCAATTCAAGGGCCCGGGCTGTTGAGCACAACCCAGACGAATGAATTAATGCCAGAGCTACTGCATGGCGAATATAGGGTTTCTTGTAGAAAGGCGATGAGAAACCCCGGCTATAGAAACTACATGCAAGGTTTAGACTAGAGGCTGATTGGCTGCATAAAAAGAGTCGTGCTCGAAAATGTAATCTAGATGCGGAGGACGACAATAGGTCGCTGTAGAATAGGCCAATTAGCCACTTCATTGAATGTAATCTAATCTGGGTCCGATAGTGACAATAATATCATCCCGAGTCACGTTGGAATTGAAGGTAATGAAGCAGCAGCCTCTTGAACTGTAGAAGATATACCTATTCCTCTTGAAGAAGTAATTCAAAATATAAAATCAACTCTGTACGAGAAGTCGCAAGAAGAACTGAACTCATATAAGGGACCCTTAAATGAGGTGTCCGGTTTACTTTTTTTCGAAGTAGATGCTTGGGCAGTCTGTTTATCTTCATTCTCGCAAAACTCAGCAGCATGAGGTATGTATGTATGTAAATTGGGGTGACATTCACTGAGACCTAAAAGATTTATTGTGCCCCCTTACGTCTACTTAGTTCCTGAGGAAAGTCTCAGAGACTAGTAGCTCCTTTAGTACTATTTCCCGGAGGAATTTTGGGATATCTGCAGGCTTTAACTTAGGTAAATGTCCCTCTTCTATCCAGTAGTCTCCAAGGTGTTGTGCCCTAGGATTCAGTTCGCAAGTATGTGGATGTTCCATGTCACAGAATCTACATTCTTCTTCCTCCACTATTTTGAGCTTTTTCAGGTGCCCATTCAGGCAACAATGTCCCGTAAGGATCCCTGTTAAAAGTCTTAGTGCATTTTTACTTTTACTTATGCATTCATTTGATCAAAACAGGTTGTAATCACCCAGGAGAATCTTTGATTGCCTAAGTCCTACTAGATCTTTCCAATGGTCAGATCTTCTCTTTTTTTCGGCTTTGCCTATTTATTCCAATATAACATTGGAACTGATACCGCAAAAGGGTTCCGGCTCCCAAAAGGGTGTTCCAGTCCCCCTCTTTGCTAGTTCATCTGCTATTTCATTTCCTTCTATCCCTGTGTATCCTGGAATCTACAGTAAGTTCTCGCCTATTTCAATTAGTTTGCCTAGGCATTCCCACATCATTTTGGAACTGATAACACAAGAGCTCAGTGCTTTAATGGCTGCTCGACTATCCGACATTATGATAATCCTTTGCCTTCTACATCCTTTATCAATATTGAACTGGGCACACTTTCTTATGGCGTGAATTTCCGCTTGAAAGATACTTGGAGTTTTTCCCAAGCTTTCGGAGTGTTTGGTTTCTAGCCCGTACACTCCTATCCCAGTACCTTCTATTGCTTTTGAGCAATACCCTTGAATGGCATTCTTTCCAAGTCTGGTAATGGTATTTGGATCCCATTCCTTCTTGTTGCTTAATTCAGTAATTTCTTTGAAAAGTAATACTTTTTCATCATACCATCTTGTGGCATGTCCCATGTTCCTGATTCCTAAGAAGTAAGGAGGTGGTTTTTTTAATAATTCCCTCTCTACTTAGTCTGTATCTTGTTCTTTCTGCAACACTTTCCACCACCATATGAAGTGGTGTGAGGTTGAGAATAACTTCCATGGCTGCCGTTGGGCATGTTCTCATTGTACCTGTAATGCACATACAGGCTAGTCTTTGAACTTTGGAGAGGTTTTCTCTCGTTGTCAATATGCTAGTTCTACTACTCCATGCAATGGCTCCATAAGTGATAATTGGTCTCACTATGGCAGTGTACATCCAGCTCAGGATTTTTGGGTTGTACCCCCAATTTCGCCCTGCCACGAGTTTACTGCCTAGAGTCAAACCTAGATACTTGACTTCTTGTCTCCATTCAACCTCGCTCCCATCAAGTTTAATGGTTTTGAGGTTGAGCTTTTTTTTCTTAGTGAAGGCTATTAAGATGGTTTTGGTGGGGTTGATGCTACACCAGCTATTTGTATAGTTCAGACCCTTTTGTACGATGTCACAAAGGGTATTTCCGAATTTTCCCCTGGCTGTTATGACAATATCATCAGCATATCCTTGGTAGGATATTCCGATGTCAGTCACACCACACAGGAGCGGTAACTGGTAACTGGGACTGGTAACTGGGCCTGATCTTTGGACTAGTTATCACTCTGGACTGGATCAGGTTGGAACTGATCCATGAAAATGTTTGGATCAGCCATCCCTAATATAAGGGTTACTAAAAAAATGGAAACGCAGTACAAAAAAATGGACTTACCCAACGTAGGTATTTCAACAGCAGAGAACATATAGTTTTGTAGGCTTCGGTTAGGTCACACTCGTCTTAAGCCGGTGAACCCTAGTTAGCTCCGGCGGTCAGATTTTAATCCCCTACCCGAAAACATCATAGGTGGTTGGGATTTTGGGATAATGACTAATACCTGGAAGGTTTTAAATCTTCTTATGAAATTGAGTATTTTGTTTTAATTTCATTGGTTGGGATTTTTGGATAATTATTAATAACTGGAAGAAGGTTTAAATTTTGTTATGAAATGAAAGTAAGTTTTTTTTTTAATTTCATTATTGTGAAAGTTTTAGTTGTTGCGTAAAGGTGAAAATATCGATCACTTTGAAAAGATTTAAAAATACGAATTCCGCAGAAGTTAGTGAAATGTTGAGTGAAAAGGGAAAACCTATGTTATTGGTCAACGGTTAGGTTAGGTTAGGTATGGAGCAGATAGGTATGGACATATTGGTCGCTCCAGCCGGCGGCGGCAACGGTCACATTTTAATCCCTGTCACGAGAGCGTCACAGGTAGCCGGAGCGAACTAGTATAGTACCTTTGGAGCGAGCTAGTAGAGGATTAACAAGCCCAAATGACCGCGGAAGCGAACTAGTATGCACCCCCTTAAGCACCCCGATGCACCCAGCACTAAACTAAGTGAAGAACATATTTTTACATGCCCACAGTATTTCTTCGCCAGAAACCTATTGTTCACCACCGATAGAATACCACTGGGAATTAATGATAATCCTGACAACATCCTAGAATATGTAAAATGGATTAATATCTTTTTAAAAATTCAGAGATTGAGTACACTTATCTGATCTCATATTATGGTGATAAAATAAAATGAAGAAATCCACGCGAATGGCAGCCAAATTACCTATGTAGTTGCTGCCAGAAAAAAAAAACAATACTTTTATAGGTTTTGGATGGTAGGTAAAGAAGACTATAAAAAATCATAAACTAGAAATGTTCATTTTACAAAACATTTATTATATTCTCAAATTTTCTTTCAGGAGAAGTTTCTGACCCATTTGAACTGCAAACATCTCGGAACTCAGAAACGATAGGGAGGTGCGGTATTCGATGAACAATTTCTTTTTATATACATTTTTTTCAGGTTTAATTAGAGAAATTTCATATAGGGTGTTTTAAGGAAATGGTATTTTTTAAATGTAAATATCATCAATTTCTTTAATATAACACCCTATATATTTTTATTCTATCTGAAAGCTGAACGAGTTATTTGGTTTTTAATGATGATTGTTTATTATACCTTGTTTTTAAACTAAGAGGAGCGATTTGAATTTAAGTTGGCATTTCTGCTGCCTAGTGATTGGACAGATTACAGCCCGTTTCACACAGCTCTTTTGATGCAACTGACAACGACATTTGTCAGTTTTGGGTTTATTTATATGAAAATATTTATGACTTCAATCTAACTGTACCACTTTTTTGCGTTTGTTGCTGTTTGTTTTATTTTTAACAAAGTATTATGTTCCAACCAAGTTAAGTGCTATTTTTATTATTTATTCAGTTTGATAAACAAAATCCATGCTTGTTCTTTCTTGATAATAATATAAGTTTCCAAGTAAAATCTTATTTTTCTAAATATTCTTACATCAAGTTCTACATACATTACAGTACAATATTATCGCATTTTTCGATATCAAAACCTCTGTTTACTTTTAGTTTGTGCTATACCTAAGCGTCCAACGTAAATAAAGAATAATTGAAACATACAATTGCATTTTCTTTGATTTGCTCACTACTTTCGCCATGGCCTGTGGCCAATGATTATTCGATATTTAGACATGCCTTGATCCCTCATTGGCTACGACAACTAACAGCAGTACAAAACATATTTCACGTAATTGTCAATTAGTTCAAAAAGTCTGAACACGACCTTTTCGGAACACTCTCCCAATCTAGTTACTTTTAGCATTCTTTTAGTGGTGTGATTGAGGTTTCCTAAAATGTTCCTCCTAGTTTAAAAACAAGGTATAGATAAAGATGTCTGACACATAAATAAAAAACAATTTGCCTGCTAACTAATAGCGACGTTAAAAAAAAATTATACCGAATGTTTTCGAAAGAAGTACGACTTAGTTGAAATGCGTCAGAAACTTCTTTCTACACCCGGTATTATAGTTTAAAAATATCAAATTTTAGTTCTATAAAAATATCTCACAACCTTGCTTCTATGTATGCAATTTATCAAAATCTAATAATAGACACATATATTGTATTTTAATACAAGTTTAAATCACCACCTTCTTATCCTTGAGGATCTAATCCTAATTGTACATTAATTATGATGAAAAAGGTAAATACAGTATTTCTCAACAAGCCTTAGTCGTAAATCTCTGATTTATATTGTACTTTGAGACGATTTAATTACATCACTTGTACAGGGTGTTTCGATATTCGATCGACAACGCTCTATCTCAGAGAGTTCTCGTTAATTGATGAATTTAATTTTGATAAGTTGGTATTTATTTATTAAGATTATATAAACTTAATTTTTCAACTTTTTGACAGCAGATACACATGTGCTGCCATCTACGAAGTAATAGAGGTTTTATAATATGTTTTGCAAAGGAAACTGTTTGGATTGTATACAGGATAATACACTTTTTATTTCAATACTTGGTAAAGAAAACTGTGTAAAATATAGTTTCGGTTTTGTTTCTGTAGATGCTGCTACTGTGTATTGATTGGTGGTGTCCTGCTTTATCCTACTTTCTTTTGTTTATTTTGTCAACCCTTACTCTCTCGATCACAGTCCAAATGCAATTAAAACGCTTCTGCTCTAATTAAAAATTTGGCTTCGCCGAATGTGGTGCAGTCTGTGGTTTTCATGATATATTAAGAAAAATAATTAAGCAGAAATCTATCAATTTTTATAGTAAACTTAAGACTTCTAGGTACTTATTTATTTCAAAATTATCAGTTTTGAAAGATCTCAAGATCAAAATAACAACAATCTACAAAAAAGTCGGCAAGGGAAACCAACTCGTGCTTTAACTTCAGTTTCTATAATTGAATTTGGATTTTTAACGTGAATGCAATTTGTAATTATTTTTGGACTACAATTTCCACATAATTATCGGTTATAAAATTCTTTGGATATTTGAATTGCTGAATTACTCAGTACATAGTTTTCGCAGGTTCCTCGAAAAAAAAAACAACAACAAAAAGTTTAAAATTTGTACAAATATCCTATCGATTTAGAAATAAGCCAAATAAAAAATGGGTGTAAAAACTCCCTTGATGCAAAATAATCTCGAGGGAAATTGGCGAAAGGATAAACAACTAACAACATTCCAGGTAAACACTACATATTTTAGGAGTTCTCTTTGAAATTCCAGAACAATGCACGGAAAATCGATGTCCGCACGTATCCTCTGAAGCTGCGCAGTTTTCCCACATTTTGCTACGTTGCCGAACCTTCGGGAACGACGTTTTATATCAAGAATACCTTAGTTTGCAGTTAAATGCAATAGATTGTTATTTGTAATTCGGGAATTGGAACCAGGTGAAGTTTGACGAGCTTAAAGTATTGAATAATGGGATATTTAGATTTTACAATAAATACTGGAGATATACTATGCCCACCTTCAATTGTTATTAAATAGGTCAAAATTGTTATTTTTACTAACTTTGAGCATCTGTGATGCCCAAAAAGAAAACAGTTCGCACTTTCCTATCTTTCAACGAAGACTAATCGACATTAATTTTGGATTCGATCTAATATATTGAACCGATGTTCCATACTCTTCATTAACTCTAAAGTCAATAGTGAACTATTAAGTATTCATGTTTTCCAAAGAAGTACATCAGGCGTAAATGAAACTTGAACAAAGTATAGAACACAAATAATAGTATATTCTGTAACAAGGTTAGAATGAAAATTCGATGCGAGTGGAAATTTCCGAGCGCGAGCCGAAGGCGAGCGTGAGGAACCACGAGCATCACGAATTTTCATTCTAACCGAGTAGCAGACCATACTTTCTCCAAGATCAAAGATTTTCAATGGAAATGAACAAAATATAATTTATATTACAGAACTCAATCACAATTATATTAGGTAAACACTCAATGTGACAGCAATAATTTTGACACTACGATGACAATCAGCTGCGTCAAGGCTAATGATATTATTGCTAACCAGTGTGAGAATATTATTCTATCACTAGAGAGAGAATGTAAATACATTTAAATTGCATAGGGGCAGAGGTGTTGCAGAATATTTCTTCAATCTCAAGAGAGAGAATTCCAGCATTCTGTAATCAAATTTGATTTCAGAATTGGCAAATTCTGTGATGGACGTGGAGAAAAACCCATTATTGTACTGGTAAAATAATGCCTAGTTTATTTCTACGGTCTCAGTTATGCAAAAATATCTCACGAATTTGCACCTGCGTAAGCAATTTAAAAGTGTAATAACAATATTTTTATGGTTAATCATTCATTGTATTTTAATTAGTTTAATTCAGTGTTAAACAATGCATTTTAAACAAAAAATTGAATTGAATCGTCCAACAATTTTTTACAACTGGATTCCACAGATGTTGCCATGTCGGATTATTTAAATGTAATAATTATCTAATTACTTGAATTTTTTGTGGTTCCTCAATATACGTCCTTTAATAATTATTATATAATTAAGATAAATGTATAAAAATGTATTTAATCTTTGACAATTTTAATTAATAAATGAGTGAGAATGTTTAAATTCTTTGACAGCTGTTTGTTTTGATTTTTACTAAATATGTTATATGTTGTATTCAAAATTAAGAATACTTTCTTTATTAGTTAAATACTATTAATAATATGGTTATGTACTATTCAAAAAATAAAGTATAAGTGTTATTTACAATACATCCTTCAACAAGTAATCAGCAAGTTCTGAACAGTTCTACAGTTCTGAAATTACCAGTGACGTATCATTTGATATACAAATACTATTTACTCATTCTAAAAAGAATACAAATGTAAATTATTAGCCCCGGATCTAAGGGGGGGGGGGGGGCAAACCGGGGCACTAGCCTCGGGCGGCAGTTTCATGTTGGCGCCAAATTCTTGAGACAAGAATATCGAACAAGTGTCATAGGTTTTCATCAAGTAATCGAATCTTAATATAATGTTCGAAAAAGAAACTTCCATACGCCCAGTTATTTTTTGAACGCGTGCGTGATCTTTCTGTCAGGAAAATCCCTGTCACATCTATACGAGCCGAGCCGAAGAAAATCGAACAGTCGAACGTCAAGTGACTTATGAGGTTGATTGCGTCTGCGATAATGCAAGGCCTTATTAAGATCTTGCAAGAAATGAGAGAAAAACCAGTAGAATATTGGATCAAAGAAGCTACACCTGTATCAGAAAACTTGGAAAACAAACACATTTCCAAAAAGGAAAAGCAGAACTACGAAATCTGTGAAGACGAAACAAGAATGCTAGATCCGACTAGGCTATTTTTCAAAGATATAAAAGTAGTGTTTGACAAAATTTTAACAGAAATTGAGACAAGAGCAGAGAGAGACAAGAGTTTACATGAAAAATTCGCCTTCCTCAGTGGCCACGACAGATCTGCAAAAAAATTGAGCCGATCTAGCTTTAAAATATTCTAAAGACTTGAATGCTGTTGGTTTTGGCCAGAAACTTGCCGTATTTAAAGAGCTAGTACATGAAATTAATGAAAAATCAAGTGCCTTCGACCTGTTACAACATCTGTACAATCATAACTTGCAAGAAGCATTTCCCAATGTTGGTATAGCTTTAAAAATTTATTGCACATTACCAACAACATCTGAAAGCTCTGTGAGCGAAGCTTCAGCAAACTGAAAATTATTGAAACTTATTTACGTTCAACAGAGTCATGAGCGTCTATCTGGCCTCGGGATCCTAGCCATTGAAAACAAAAATGCCTTTGAGGAGCTAACAGATTCTTTCGCAGAAAAGAAAGCACGCCGTGTCAAGTTGTAGTCTTTCCTGGTTATATATTTTTTCGGTGTTTCTATTTTATGATACAAATGAAAGTTTTTAGCTAATAGATGATAAAAAGTTTAAATTTACCTATTAAAGGATTATTATTTCCACAAATGGTCACAAAAAATGCTACTCATTTGTCAGTTTTAACAGTTTTTCTCGAACACTGAAGGGAGGAGGCGCCTCTATCAAGTTTTTGCCCCTGTAACTTATTAAGAGAAAATAAACAACTTGTGTCTATACATGTTTATATTCAAAATCGACGGCAACTAAAGTTCATTCATCGAGTAATAAATAAATCTAAGATGAATATTTTCAATACATTTTAGTCATCTCACAGCACGGCACTGTTATTCGAATCCGTGGAAATTCAACATTTCCCGTTAATCAATTATCGTGTGTATCTGATTTGATAATCTTTATAAGTTATCGAAAATCATTTCAAACAATTAATCATTTTAAATAGTCTACCTAATCGATGATAAGAAACTTGACTGATACATACTGGCAACGCTGTTGTATGTGTTTCTGTTTTTACTTTCATATCACACAATCAGTAGTCTGTTTTTTGTTGATGAATCCATAAACATTATCTATTTGGAGTCAAAAAACCACGTTGCCGAATAAAGCATAATGTTTTCGAATAAATTCCTTTGAAAGGATTATGTAGAACATTAAAATAATATTTTATAGTTTTGGAAGATACCAAATGGTTCAGGTAAGTTTGTTTTGGATTGTTTTATTATTGTAGTGTATCCTAATTATTGGAAGGAGTACTTAGTTTGTACTACGTATGAAATGAACAAATGTTTTCAGTAGAGCAATATTTACTGTTGTACTAAAATGGAAGGAAATTTAATAAGCATCACCAGAATATTCACAACAATGAAACTTTCTTACTTTGTCTGCATTTCAATTGCAAATCTTACATAATATTTTCATAAGTCACCAGTCACCACCTGATGCATATCTGCATTTTTAGTTACATCATTGGCTCTTTGTAAATACCTATAAAAAATCGCTATGAATCGCTATCAACTGAAACATTCTTTAAACTTGTAATAATATTGCTACTTTTAAAAGATAATTTTTTCCAGTTAAGGTACTTTTATTGATTCTGGTACGTACTGATTACATATTTTCAGATATTTTTATATGTAATAAGCTAAAAAATAATCGTTCTGATTCTTACTGGCCTCTTCAAAGAAACAAGTTGTCATTATTCAGCGTTATTCTTACTTGTTCCAATTCTTATGCTTGTTTTTGAGATAAAAACATTTTCAAGATAATTCTGTTATTGTAATCAGAACGCTTCATATCAATAAGCAAGTTCAAACTTGAAATACTTTCTTGATTTTTATACCATAAACGTATACTCGTTTGTAGTTCTTTTAATATTAACACTGTTGTAAGAAACTTCTCTTAAATCTGTTTATCTATCTGGTTGGTGGAAACGAGAAGCTGGTTATCCTCAACATTTGAGTGGTGATCTTTTCATTAACAGTGATGGAGTACAGCGTACCTGTGGAGACAATTTAATTTTCTTTCAGTGTAACATGTTTGATGCATGTCTCTAGAAAGCTCTTTTTATGAGATATGAGCTATACAGAAAATTTCATCTAGATTCAGGACTGAATTTTCGAAAAATTTTCAAGAAATGTGTTTGACCGACCGACCATTTTTACTTCTCAGTTAATGGGGAATTTGCACAAAATGAATATCAACTTTTATTCAGCTTAAAAGTAAATTATTTGGTTCCGGAACTAGAGAACAGTCCATTTTTCAATAATTTCGGATGTTATCGTGAATATATAAAAAATTAATAAAACGTAAAAAAAACCACGTGAATGAAAACATCCTGTTTGTTCATCACATGGTGACGTTCAGCTGATCAGTTTAGAGATGCCAGTATGAGATGTCGACATCTTATTATTAGGCAATCCAGATCACGTGAACTAATATGGCCGTCCAGGGCAAACAATTTGGACAGCTGGTCAGATTTGTAATGTCTATTCAATGGTAAACAGTGTTCAATATTTTTTTCTTCGATTTTATTGGTGTGTTTTGTATATGTATATGCTGTGGTTTGTCTTTGTGTTTCTTTGAAAACTTTCATTGGATTTTTACCATATAAATAAGTATTTTGTATTTTCAACTAGAAAAAGAAAGCAAGAAAAAGAACCTTGTAGTATACGGAATAGAAGAAACTGAGAACGAAACGTGCGAAATTAGAAACAACAAAATTAAACAAATTTTAGATAAAATAAAGGTTAAAATAAACATGGAAGCAGATATAATACAAATAAGAAGAATCGGTGAAAAAGAGACAGACAATAACAGAAATAGACCATTATGGCTAAAGCTATCAAGAGAAGACAAAAAATAGAAATAATAAGAGAAGCCAAAAACTCCGATATGGATATTGGAGGATCTACCAAAAGCAATACAAGATAAACGGAAAGCACTCATCCTCTATCTAAAATCGGCTAGAGAAGAAGGATGTAGAGCAAGTATAATATATGAGATGGAGGACACAAAATATACCTTAGAACAGCTGGAACACAATAGAGAAGAAGAAACAAAAACAAATGCAAACAAGAAGACGAAGACGATGAAGATATAGCACCAACTCGGAAAATGATACAAACAGACTACCCAAAAAACTAGAAGACATAGACGAAGATAAATTAAGCAATAATAATAGTATTAAGGGTAGCAGTAAGAATAGAAGTAGTTTTTGCAATAAGGATAAAGAAGAAACTAATAGGAAATTTAAACACAAAAATAATAATGGTAGGGGACAGGATAAAAAAAATGATCAGAGCAGTCAATGGGGAAAAATAATCATAGACAATATATAAATAGTGCAGACCAAGAACTTATAAATATAGGTATATGGAATATTAACACATTAACACAAAAGGAAGTCGAAATAACGTAGGAAATGAAAAACAACAAAGTACATATTCTAGGAATAAGTGAAACAAAGAAAAAAGGATCAGGACAAATAGATTTAACAAAGAATCACACATTATATTACTCCGGGGTAAAAGTAGAACAAAGAGCAAAAAAGGGAGTAGGAATAATTTTAACAGAGGAAATAAACAAAAAGGTGATAAATATCAAAGATATAAATTCAAGAATGCTGGTTCTAAGTATACAACTAAAAGAAATATTAAATATAATACAAATATATGCACCTGTTGAAGGAACAGGAGAGGAAGAGGATTCAAAATTTCACATACAATTACAGGAAGTAGTGGGTGATATAAGAGAGCAAAACGAAAACATAATCATTATGGGGGATTGGAACGCAAGAGTTGGTAAAGACTACAATCGAGGAATAGGTTGTATGGAGAGGAAAAAACGAACAGAAATGGTCTTAAGATGATGGTTTTTGTCGAAGTAACGATCTAATGTTAGGAAATACGATGTGGAAACAAAAACTAGAAGATAAATATACCTTTGAAGCGGAAGAAAGAAATGGAGAAAGTTTAATCGATTACATAGTTTGTACACAAAACCTATCAAATATGGTGAAAAAAGTAGAGACAAGAAAAGAGGCTAAGCTGGGAACAAACCACAGATTAGTAGTAGCGGAATATGAAGTAAAAATAATGAATACAGAAGAAGTGAGATTCAGTAGAATTGCAATAAGTAAATTAAGAAACACAGAAAAAACATTTAAATGTCAGAAAGAAACAAACAGGGAATTCGGAAAAATGATTAATGAAATGAACGAAAAACGGTGGACAGTATTCAAACATATAATACTTGAAAAAGCAGAGGATATATGTGGAAGAACTAATTTCAACAAACATTTAAAAAGGACTAAGTGGTGGAATAAAGAAATACAAACATTAGTAAAAGAAAAGAAAAGTTCATGGAAAAAATACCTCCAAACAAAAAGCGAAAAGGGACTCCTGGAAAGAATTTGGAAGGGAGATGTCAGAGATACATGCATCAGATAATAGAAAATTTTGTACAGCAATAAAAAGACTACGAGGAAGTAAAGGAAAAAATATAAGAGCAATAAAAAATAAAAATAACGAACTGGAGACCGAAATAAATCAAATACTAAAGACTTGGAAAGAACATTATGAAGAAAAATTTTGTAATAGGTCGAAGAAGAAAATATCAAATATAGTTGAGGAGGAATGGAATGAACATGAATACCATGCATTCCAAAGAGAAGAAATGGAAGTGGCTATAAAGAAACTTGAAATAGGAAAAGCCAGTGTGGAGGATGAAGTAGCGCCAGAGATGATAAAATGGTTAGGAGAAAGAGGAAAAGATTGGCTGTGTCTCATATGCAGGGAAGCATCAGACACTGTGCAATAATTATAGACCAATATGTTTAGCCCAAACCAGCTTTAAAATATATACGAGAATAATAGAGATGCGATTAAGACGTTATATAGAAGCAAAATTAGAAGAGGAGCAAGCAGCTTTTAGACCAGGACGACAAGCAAATGACAATATATACATTTTAAGAAGGCTAATTGATAATACAATAGAAGCGGGAGAAGAAATGTATTTAACATTTATAGACTTGAAGGCAGCTTTTGACACAGTGGAAAGAGAAAAAATTTGGGAGGTACTGGAAGACTTAGAAGTACCGAAAGCTCTAATTATTATAATTAAAAGCACATACGAGATTGTCAAAGTAAGAGTGCAGATAGGAGGTCAAAGAGTTTTTAATGAAAAAAGGTATAAAAGAAGATGATAGCTTAATCCCACTATTATTTGTCATTATTATGGTCAAAATAGTGAAGGAAATGAAAAGACGAGGAGGAAATCTGGACATGATAATAGGGTACAGAAACATGGTGCCGGTCAGATTAAGTAATCTACTGTATGCAGACGATATTGTACTCATAGCAAAATCAAAAAATAAAATGCAGAAACTATTCAACTTATTTGCAAGAGAAATAGAAAATATGTAAATGACAATAAATACAGAAAAAACCGAAGTAATGATAGTAAATGAAAAACAGCGAGTGGGGAGTAAGTACAAGGAATTGAAATGTAATCACAAAACATTAGGAAGAGTAACAACTTATAATTACCGAGGAAGTATCATGAGAGAAGGAAGGAAAATAGATTCAGAACTTAATAACAGAGCAAATTAATCAACAAGATTATATTATTCCTTAAATCGAACAATACTAAGCCATAAACACATTGATATGGACACAAAGCTGGAAATCTACAACAAAATTACAGTACCAACTATAACTTATGCTTAGCGAGAACTGGGTACTGCAGAAAAAGCAGGAAACAAAAATAAATGCAATGGAAATGAAACATT
Organism: Lochmaea crataegi; assembly: GCA_947563755.1. Lineage (NCBI taxonomy): Eukaryota > Metazoa > Arthropoda > Insecta > Coleoptera > Chrysomelidae > Lochmaea > Lochmaea crataegi. The sequence goes on along the minus strand of OX387424.1, from coordinate 52,965,836 downwards.
CAAGGAAACTAGCAGGTAAAACAAAATGGGACAAAGTAAGGAATGAAGAAATCAGAAAAAATAACTAATCAAGAACCAATAATATCAAAGATTAAAAAAAAAACAATTAAACTGGTATGGCCTCCTAGTAAGAATGAAGCAAGATAGAATTGCGAGAAAAGTTATGGAAATAGGAATATTAAGAAAAAGACAAAGAGGAAGTCCCAGGAGGAAATGGATAGACCAGATTGAGGAAATTGGAAAGAACAAAGGAAAAACATTAGGAGAGATGAAGGCATTGGCCAGGGACAGAAAAGAATGGAAAAAATGGGTACATGAAGAACTCCAATCCGACGCCAGAGAAGGCATAAGGTTGAGAGAAAGAAAGAGATAGAAGTATTTTTATACAGTTTCTGCACACAAATATTTTGAATTTGGCTTTGTGCTGGAAGTGGGATCTACTTTAGTCAATGGAGTTTTTGGTTAAGTAGGCAAGGTACATTCAAAAACTGTTCCCTACTTATGGTATTGCAGTGTGATTGAGAGAAGTTCAATTTTTTTTTGGAATGTAATTCAAGTGAATGTAAATTGTTTTTGAATAACCCATGTAATATTAACGTTGGAATTATTGTATTTTTTATTCTCATATTCTATTGTTTAAGTTTTCAGATCACTTCGTTCATAAAATTATAGCAATTTTTCTTGACAATGAAGAATATGCATCCCTCTAGCATATTTAAATACAAAGAGATATAATAATGAAACTGAACTAATTAAAAATGAACGTTTTTATATGGGCACAACTTAACCAAAAGTTGGTCCGAAATCCACTTATGCAACTACGTTTTATAAAACTAACCTTTTTATCGTTTATTGTTATTACCTATCAAGACACAAGACAATCCTTAAAGCCAAATAAAATCACCTTTCTTCAAAATAAACACTCTTGTGTATACCAAAAGACTGAAATCATATTTTTGTTTGCCCTGAGACGCCATATTGAATTTTATTTGACAGGTGCTGGATTGCCGACGAAGACAAAGTGTTGGATTAGGTTACATTGTGTTTTTTGGTAATAAACAAAAATAATGCAAATAAACCTAGAAGCATACTCAACATTTTTTGTGCTTAGTTTCAACTGTTGAACCCGGCTGAACACGACTATACTGTTAGAGTAAAAATGACCATATCTACTACAAGGAGTATTAATTCTGAGCGTGTGTTTATGATAGTAGATATGCCGACTATGCCGACTATGCCGACTATGCCGCCTGTACATACGCGAAGGGACTTGGTATTTTTTGGGGCCTGGTCATATATAAAATCATATGCTCACTTATAAATTATCGAATGCTTCAAATACTGTGTACGGGATGGTCTATGAAAAATCATCACTATACCACAGAAAAGTTCTGAACCAATACAAGTTTCTTCTCGACTAGTTACTCTGCCTTTTCATTGATCTTGTTATATGTGTGACCCTGTACCTAGGCTGAGGACAGTCTGTTTTGACTTTCCAACTCTTGCAGGATTTACAAGCAATCCCAGATTAGTTTGGAAGTAATCTGCATGGTGCTGATTGCTTTTATAGCCGCTTGGCAATGGTGTTTTCCTCAAACCCTTGCCTCAATAGCTCTCCTGAATAGTAATGTATTGCTGCTACTTCTGCCTGGAATATCGTCACCTGTTTACTCGGTTTTTGATCGTCTGCATAGCATGCCATTATTTCTTCATTAATTGGATGTGCTTCTGCCTATCACGACTGTTTTGAGTTTTTCCCGAATCTAATACTTTGGGTTATACCACAGAAGACGCTAGAATGTATGTATGTAAGTAAATTGGGGTGACATTCACTGAGACCTAAAAGATCTATTGTGCCCCCTTACTTCTACTTAGTTCCTGAGGAAAGTCTCAGAGACTAGTAGCTCCTTTAGTCCTATTTCCCGGAGGAATTTTAGGATATCTGCAAGCTTTAACTTAGGTAAATGTTCCTCTTCTATCCAGTAATCTACAAGGTGTTGTGCCCTAGGATTCTGAATTTCTGTGCAGTATGTGTGGATGGAGGTTTCTTCTTCCATGCCACAGAATCTACATTCTTCTTCCTCCTTTATTTTGAGCTTTTTCAGGTGCTCATTCAGGCGACAATGTCTGTTAAAACTCTTAGTGCAGTTTTACTTTGACTTATGTATTCATTTGATTTCAACAGGTTGTAATCACCCTGAAGAATCTTTGATTGTCTCAGTTCTACTAGATCTTTCCAATGGCCAGATCTTCTCTTTTCTCCGGCTTTGCCTATTTCTTCCAATATTACATTGGAGCTGATACCGCAAAAGGGTTCCGGCCCCCTCTTTGCTAGTTCATCTGCTATTTCATTTCCTTCTATCCCAGTGTATCCGGGAATCCACAGTAAGGTGACTATATTGTTCTCGCCTAGTTCATTTAGTTTGCCTAGGCATTCCCACACCATTTTGGAACTGATAACACAAGAGCTCAGTGCTAGAAAGCACAGATGCAATTAAAAAGTGCCTTCGATTATTAGAGGTGCACTGTTATGTACTGTGATTATTTTTATGGCCGTAAATGGAGCTTGAAACCTATTCACCATTTGTATTTTGCTCAGATTACACTGCATCGGCTAACACCTTGGCAGTAAAATTCTGAGCTTAACACATAATAAACGCCTTCTACTCCTAAACAATATAATATTATTCATTCCAGGGAAGATGTCGTCCTTGGAACATAAGCATAGCTGCTTTGGTTTGCTTAACAGTTTATAACGTACTGCTAACAGTAAAACTTATGTACACTCAAGAATGTCCGAAGCAACAACGTATAACTGTACAAAAGATTCCGCAAATAGTATATCAAAAATGCAACAAAAATATTCAATACACCCAGGATGATCCCTTTCCAACTTTAGACCTAGACTTAGGACGTTGGGATAACCAGCATAAATATAAATTGTTCGACAACATTGTAGTAGGAGAAAAGTAAGTTTTTTTATTGCATCAAAAATACAATGGAAAATGTGTCAAAATGATTAATGTCAGATGTACGTTTTTTGCTTTAACTAATCTTGAAACTGAACACTGTTTACACTACCACTACACCAACACTAACACTTTACACTATCTTACGCGCATTTCGATAACCAAGTTATCTTCTTCAGAGACTGAAGGTAAACTAGTGTAAAGTGTTAGTGTTGGTGTAGTGGTAGTGTAAACAGTGATCAGTTTCAAGTATCGCCAACGGTTACAGAATTCCCAACTTAGTCAACTAATCTTGCTCTTAATATTCAAAAAAGTGATTAGTGCACATAATTTGCCTAAAATGATCGATATCTAACTAATTTTGAGCATCTCCCAAAAACAGACCAATAGAAACGAAAAGCGAGATGGTCTGGTAATTTGTTACTTCGTAGCTTCGGTGTATAGTTTATAGGCTTGTTGAATGTTGTTGAATGAGCTCGGGTCTCATCATCTCTTAGTATTTGTTGCGCCGGGTAGAACAATACAAATTATATGAATATGAAGAGCAATATTACACGCTATATCATTATACCCAAGAACAAAGAACGATGGAAGGTTTTTACGATTTAAAAAATTGTGCCTTTTGGCCAAATATATTAATATAATAATAAATATTTAAAATAAGAATTAAATTGCCTTGATCTTATTTCAACAAAACGTTCGAACATTTCATTATTATATAAATATAAATTGAGAAGGTTACTGAATAGAAAGTCAAGTTCAAAGCGTGAAGTAAGACAAAACAATTATATGTTTATCTGTTTTACACGAACTTGACTGGATTCATAAATATACATTCAGTATTTATCAGAGGAGAAGTCGATGCAGAATACTTGAAGAAGAACATTCTATGTAGTTAAATAGTCAGCTATTAGTAATCATTAACCATTACGTATAAGTATGCTATACGGCTAGGTACTTATGCATAGCATTAGTTTAGTAAGTAGTGTAATGTATTATAGTAAATAAAATATAAACGTATTCCAGTGCTAGAAGTAGTTGTTTCATTCCCTTACGACGAGTCTCCAAGTGACCCGCAACACCACCTATTCAGAGGCCTTTCCACACCCTAGTCTACCAACGTATCCACCGGCTTTCATACATTAGAAAATACCTCAATGAAAATATATTTCAACTTTTTATTTATTGTTAACAGAAAACTGATACTAAAATTGATTTAACTTGTCGTTTCAGATACGTTGCATTAAACAACCTTTTTAAAACTTGCTTAGCTACCCAAGGCTCTCTAGATAAACTCCCATCTTTGATAGAAGTTGCAAGCAGTTGGAACGGTCCTATATCTTTAGCTACATTCGCAGCTAGCGAAGAAGAATTAAATGCTTTGCTGTTTTATATTTTATATTTAAAAAAATGTAACGAAAAAATCAGCGACAAAGTCACCTTCCACTTAGCAGTCACAAAAGAGAGGCAGCCAAAAAAGTTCACAATAGATAAGGAAAGATTGAAAGAAGTTAAATGTGATAGTCCAGTAGAAGTTCTACAACACTTAACCAAAAACCTGAAGAAAGGTGCTAATCAGTGGAGAGCAAAGTTACCATATCCCCAGAATCACTTGAGAAATTTAGCCAGAAAAAACTGTCAATCCAAATTCGTTTTTTTAACAGACGTGGATATAATTCCTAGCAGAAACATGGCAGAGAGTTTGGACGTTTTTTTAGATGAGGCTGAGTGTAGGGAAGGAGAAAAAAAATGTGCTTATGTTGTGCCAACTTATGAAATCGATGAAAGGGTGGCGTTTCCATATAACAAGACTGAATTGATACGGATGGCAAATAAAGGGTTAGCTAGACCTTTTCATCACAATGTTTTCATTTATAACCAGTTTGCAACAAATTTTACGAAGTAAGTATAGTATGTATTTGGTGCTTATCCAACTGATACAGTTTATTCAGTTAGTCAGACTAATGATCGAATGCTCAGGAGCTTTTTAAGGGAAAAACCAAAACATTTTAAAAATTTGGCGCAGTTCGAAAAAATAAAATGGATTACGCAATGTACATTTATTACTAAAAAACAATATGATAGTTACTTAGTAAAAACAGCGTTTATGATTACCTCAACAGGTATGGAAGATGTGTTGTAGTTATGTTTAAACGAGCGTGTGGTGTACAAGGTTATATCTACAGCTTTTTTTTTCGGGCCGAGATGGGCAACTCATGTTCGAATGGGTCCAGGACCCATACAGTGTTGGACTTATCCCCAAGGGGATGTCTACCAACCAAACCCACCCCAAACTCGCCGTTACCCCCGCCTCGGAATCACTACCATATCATACTTCGGGACGGGCAGCGGTCCCTCGCACACTCTCCGCTCACACCGACGTCTTCTCCCTAACTATCACTCCTACCTATCCAACCACACCCCTAGGTATTTCACAGACTCCTCCATACGAATTCTCCTTCCCTTCACCATCACCCCCACTTCCCTCGTCTTGCTCCGTCTCTTCACTAGCAATCTCTTCCGCCACTTCTAGTCCGCATCGCTCTATCTTCTCCACAATCTTCCTACACATTCTCTCCGCCTTTTTTTCTATATCCGCCTCTCCCTTTGCCGTACATACCAGACACACATCGTCCGCATACACCGTGATCTCACATCCCTTTTCACATACTATCCCACAAACCTCATCAAACACACACTTCCATAGCGTCGGTCCAAGAACCGAGCCCTGAGGCACTCCAGCCTCCGTCTTATTCCTCCTCCTCTCATGTCTACTATCGCACGTCCCGTCAGGTAGTCCTTCGCGTTCCCGACGTCGAAGAACACGAGTAGGGCCAATTTCTTGTTCCTCCAGCTTCCCTCCCTAGCCCTTTCCACCAAGCTTATTACCTTGCCAAGCGTCGAGATACATGATTTTCCATTCGCAAACCCGTGCTGGTTTACCCTAAAACCCCCATTCCTATCCACTTCCTTCTCAATCCTATCCTTTATAATCCCCTCCATCAATTTACCCATACCACACATCAGGCTGATGGGCCTGTAGTCCCCCGCCCGATTCCCCTCTCTACCCGCCTTCTTCAGCAGTATCACCCTGGCCACCTTCCATCCTTCCGGAAACACTTCCTCACTTAGCACCCTGTTGAATAGCTCGCAGAAGTACCCCCCATTGTCATCCAACAGCCTCTCCATCATATCACCCATCAGGACATCTATCCCTGGGGCTTTCCTTACTTTAATATTCCTCTCCCCCTCCTCTACTTCCCACTTCTCTACCGGCCTTATCCCCCTCATTTTCCATACCCCCTTAGTAACCTGGGCTTCTCTAACCCTGCCTCCAACTCCTCTTTCTCCCCCTGTGAACAATTTGCCTATCATCTCCTTCTCCCAATCCTCCTCTAGCACCTCGTTCCTATTTCCACCCATCCTCTCCACCATTATCTCATATGCCTTTCCCCATGGATTGTTTTCCAGTTCCCCCAGTAACTTTTCCCACTTCCCTCTTTTTTCCCTCTCCACCCTACGCTCCAGTTCCTTCTTCTTCTCTTTGTATCCCCCTTTTCCCTCTATCCTTCCTCTTCCCCTCAGCATGCGTCTTCGTTCTTTCTTACAATCCCTCCACAGCTCCTCTATTTCCTCATTCCACCAGTAATTAGCCCTCCTCTCACGTCTATTGCCCCTCTTTTCCACTCTTTTACAGCCCCGTATCACATTGTAAAATTCATCTACATAATGTCCAAGTCCCCTTTCTATCTCCTATCTCACTCTCGGCCTTCGTCCACCTCCATCCCCACTCTCCCGATAATTCCTTCCTTTCCTTATATCTGTCTCCACATTCCTATGTAAGCTCAAGCTTTCCTAATCCTCCAGCACCTTCCAACTATCAATGAATGACGAACCCCCGTCACCCCTCACGAAGGTGGGCAGTAGTCCATCATTCAGCACCGCCAGCCCGTTGGATGTCAACACTTCCTCCAGGATCTCCCCTCTCCTGTCCGTTTTCTTTCCCACCATACAGTATTCTTTGCATTGAAGTCCCCTGTCACCATTCTCCTAATGATCCTTCTTCTCCTTTTTGACACTCTCAGATCGTCCTTGTTTTATCTACAGCTGAAAACTAATAAATTGCTTTTTATTAGTTTCCTACCTTCAACATCTTCAACTATGGCATTTGTCACATACAAATTTTTAGTTGTTTTTCACTATTACAAAAACTAGTTGAGTTATAGATTCATAATACCACTAGTAGTGAATCAAGCAACCTGTTTTCCATTTTATATGATCGAAACGAATTTGAAGATTTCTTATTTTTTTGTTCATTTTAGGTGGCAAAGTGTTAAAGAAGAAAGTAATGATGTACATGTTAGTCATTTTGTTACAAATTTTGAATTTCTTTATGAACCGTTTTATATTGCACCTGATATAGTTCCGCCACACGATGAAAGATTTATAGGTTATGGATATACAAGAAATAGCCAGGTAAATTATTGTGTGGAATATTTTAGCTATTAACTATCTGGAATTTTTACCAATATATAAAATGGTGACGTCCGGGTGTTCCAATAAGATGGCTCTCGGACAATTCTCCAGAACTGTTTATATAGAACACCTGGATAAAAAGCTTTATTATAATAGTGGCCTCATTAAATTCCTGAAAATTTTTTACAAGTTTCTAGACCCTCCTCTGAAAGGCGTAGTTAAATATTAAGAATCAAAAAAGCAAAATTATATAATATTTGCCCAATTAATGAGCATATTGGGTACGATAATCAGATTTAACTTAATTTTAAATCTCACAATTAATTTTTTAAATAAGAGAGGAGGAGGAAGGAACTTGACGCAACATGACGATTAACGTGCACTTAATCAACCAAATCAACCATAGAGACAAAACCGCATGTTGATAACTTTATCCTATCCCAAAATATCCTTAGAAAAGTATGAATTTTTAACATTTTCCTTTGAATATATATTTTGTATGCCGGGAGCACTAGTGCCTTTTGGGCTATTATTTTCTACTCCCACATTTAGTGGGTAGTACGAAAGGTCTCTGCACCTTGCTTAGTCTCATCATTGCATTATTCTGTGTCGTCTTTGTCCTCCACAGCAAATATGCATAATGCTATTATGGGATAACCACTACACTGCATATCCTTAGCCTACTTAGCCCCTACGTTTTGTCGCCAGTTCCCCCTGCCAACATCAATGTGGTCTCTGATCTTATCAATACTTTTTACAATTGTTAGGTCCATGTGAATCACCCGGTACATTGTACAATGTACAGTAATTATTTACATGCACTTACCTTGCCGTTACTGTCGCATTTAAGCAAAACTAACCATGTGTCTTTTATTAAATATTTGCAGGTTTATGAAATGTATGTCGCTGGCTATGAATTCCTAGTTTTGTCTCCAATTTTTACTTGTCACTGGGGGCTACAGGTAAAACGCACTAGACCTACGTGGCGAGAACATCAAAACAATTTAAATAGAAAACATTTTGATGGATTCAAAAAAGAAGTTTTTGCTAAATATAATAGAGACCCTCTTAATTTTATGAATTCAAGAAGAAATTGAAGATATTGGTATTTTTTAATAAGGGACCAAAATCAGTGCTCAAGAAGCTAAATATCCATATAAGGAACGAAGACTGTAAGATACTAGTACAGTATAAAAATAGTTGTTTTGTAAATGAAGTGGATAAATAAAAAATTATTCAATTGTAAAGCAAATAGCCTTTAAATTAAGGCTTAGAACATCAAAATTAAACATTCAAATATCATAGTTTCTATTTTAACCTTCTCAGTCAAAGTAGGCTAGACGTTTTCAAAGCTTACTGGCGACAGAATCCTTTTAAAACTTATACGAATCACTAGATGGAGTATTTTGATTATCACACATTTTCCCATTTCTTTGTGGATATCACACTATTGGTCACTTACAAATTAACAGACAAACTATTGTATTTTGGTTTAATATACCGATTGAATATCGGGACTAAAAATGGCTGGAGATACTACTGGCGACCTCTAGGAGTGAAGGTCATAATTCCTTCTACGTAGAACTACAACATGAAGTTTCCATGCTTGTTTTTTGTCAGAACTATTAACAGTTAAACATGAAAACGGTAGATGTCGCTACAGAGATAACTTTGAATATACAAAACATTAACAACTTTCACAGAGTAATAAAGTAATACTTTTAGAAGTAACATAGTTAGTTTTTTCTATTTATTCAATAAACCTCTCATATTTTTACATTTGATTGAATTGAAAAATAATGTAACAAATTTTTTTTGATTCTTTAGAGCTACTTTAAATTCCAGATACTGATTTGATGTATTTCCTCAAAACAGCTATGTATGTATAAACACCAGGATTAAGTGGTCGACCACATCCATAACCCCAAGAAGTAATACCCACTTGAACTCCGTTTACGATGAATGGACCACCAGAATCACCTTGACATGCATCTTTTTCTCCCTTTAAAAAACCAGCGCAAAACATTCGCTTAGTTACCAAAGATCCCATAACACCCTCGCACTCTTTTTGGTCTAGCACAGGAACCTCGGTTACCATCAGTTGGTTGGACAAGGAACCATTTTCAGCAGTAACTCCCCATCCAACGATAGTCCCCATATCTCCTTTTTTGATAATATCATCTTCGTTCGCCAGAGGTACTATTTCAGCATAATTTGGATCTACTTCTTCTTCAAGTTCAAGAACTGCTAAGTCGTAGTCAAGAGATCTAGGTTTGTATAGACGATGTACGTATGTTTTAACAACTTTTACTTCTACTCCACCAGTTTCTTTGGCTAGTGCACCTGCTCTAATCGAAAGGTAGTGAGTGAATATATTGGATACGCAATGGGCGGCTGTTAAAGCCCATTTTCGTCCTATGAGAGAAGCTCCACAACTATGAACACCTAAATATTGTAGAGATAATTGGTATGGATAGAGAAATGTGTCCGTTACGGTACCACCTAAGATTTTTCCTCCATATTGGTTTTCAATTGGTACTTGGTCAGCTGAAATAGAGAACAATTTCAACATTTTCATATAAATAATAAGAATGTCGTAAAGATGATTATTTTGTTTATTTCTAGTTTTTGATAGTTCCTTAAATACACATTGATGAACAGTTTTGATTGCTTAATTTGCACGATGTTTTCTTGTTTGTTTTTTTTTTGGTTGAGAATTTCATTTGGACATCAGAATATTGGTTAAGTCGCATATTCTTGAAAAATCCGCATTCATATAAAAAAAGCGGAAAAAAAATCGGATATCGCGCTAAGAACTCTAGGAAATAAAGGATTGTTAAAGTATAGTTGCAGCAATATGTATACTCTTTCTAGAGTCAGTGTGAACACAACTTTATGTTTATGATCAACTAAGTCAGATAGATATTTTTGCGGTCCACTGTGTCGTTGAAATGATTAAAGACATAATTAACACTGTGATGAAAACTTACCTAAAATTACAGCAGCACTGAGGAAAATTAAAAATATATTGAACATTTTTAAAAACTTTTTTAATAACAAGTGAATCGACCAATATATATGTATAAAAAACAGTACCTAATCGTTTTTTTAATTATCAATAATGTGTCAGTTTAAAAAGTCATTATATTTGGTCTTAATTGTATAAAAAAATGGGTTAGAGATATGTAACTAAACTATTATTCATAAAAAATTTCCAATCAAAACTGAGGCGAAGAGAAACCACTATTAAATGTATTGATATGAATTTTTAATTTATATTGTTAATATGTGTTTTAATTTATTTATTGTAATATATTTATTTTGGGAGCCAATTAATATGAATTTTAATTTGAATATTAGTGATATCATACATCACTCACCTTTTATGATGACTCTTCACCTCAGGTTGGGTTCATGGGTAAAATGCTCACTTAGTTTCTTTTTTTATTTTATTATTTAATATATCCTCAGGCCGGTCCTGTGTCCTTGCCCTTGAATAATGGGAACTATCCAACTGTTAGGCAGTTTTGCCAACTTAATAGGAAGAAAACTCTTCATATTAAAAATTTATGAAATATTATTTAATTTATTTTTTAATGAACGGTGTATTTATATAGAATTGATAAGTAAATACATAAGAAACAATTCAAAACACTTATCTAAATGATCTTTCGCTCAACGTTCACACTAAATGAAATTCTTATATCTAATAAATATATGAAAATTATGCAACTCTCTTAACATGTAACACTAATAACCAAAGACAAAATAGAACATCTGTTTTTAACAGATTTTATATACAAATTTGACGATATTGTAATCGTAACGAAGATCAATAAATATCAAGTTCTGGATTTAATCACACGCACGTAAGTTTAATAATTTAACTTATAGTTTATGAAATACCTTTTTATCTTGTATTATTTTTTGAAGATTTTCTATGTTTTAGACGTTTCTGGGCCTTGGAGTCCCTCGTAGAAGTGGCTTCAATATGGCTTCGTGGTCGGCTTGGTAAGATTTTCAGTTTTGTTTACTCTTGGAATTTTCACTCAGGATTTATTTAAGGAATTTTATATTTAAAGAGATCATTTAACCTCTGTTTTTAACAGCAACTTGTTGAGGAAAGATTAGTAACACCAATTCACTTTATAGTTTCACTTTTAACAAAACGTAATCTAATTTTAAATAAATTTTTAAACATGAAAAAGCTTATACTTCTCAATTCTGTATATTTTTCGTAACTAACCGTTTTCTAATCAATAGCAACCAATCTCCAATTTTTCTATCTTTTCAAAATCCATATGCCTCTTTATTTTTAAGTTTTTCTATATTTGCTGACCAATCAAATTCATTTAATAATTTTTGATTTCTGTTATTTGACATGATTGTTTTATACTTTGATCTTTTTCTGATATGAAAGTTTATTTTTAATGTCTCCAAATAATTTATTATTATTTTTATCTTTTAGTTAAAAAATTTTAAAATTATTTGACATCTGTTTTAATTTCAGTTGTCATCTCCTTTCTTCCGTTCGAGTTGACAAATCTAGATTCACACTTTGTTAGATATGTTCATAAGCGTACTTCTTCTATTTTTACCAGTGTCAGATTTTATAACCTAATTAATGATTTTTAATTTTCAGGTTCTTTCTTTTTAGATTTATGATGAGCCAAGAAACTTTTGCAAAGCTTTTGAAAATTCTGAAACTATGTGATAGGATTTCAATAAATTAGAGAGAAGTTGTAAAGATTCCTGTTTAAAGTTTGGGTTGTAAATATTTGTCAGGTGATTTGTTTATATTTTATTTAGATTTTAATCTGAAATAACCCTTGTTTGGTGTATGTGTTGTATGATTTCACTTTCCATATCAGTATATTACTATGTACTTGAGTGATAAAATGTAAATTTGCTCTTAAAGGTTTTATTGTATAGGTACTTGTAATGATAGTCCGAGAACTGGCAACGTCACCACTGTAATGACCACTTTTCTCGAAAATACTGCCGAACAAGAACGGCCTAGCAAGACGATCCAAGGGGAAGTGGTACCTGTAATTGACCCCGAGGATAGGGTGCAATCGATTTCGGTTTGGCTTCAAAAGGTCGATGAACTTCGTGGTTTCCGCCACTATCTATTACGCTACAACAAAGTTGCGAAGATTGGCAATGGTTTGGTATAAGAGTTTGCCAATGTGTCAAGTCCAAGGCACCTCTGCTTTTAATTTTTTTTGCTCTTGGCTGCACTGTTTACGTGAATAGATTAGTTATCCTTATTATGCTCAACAATCTTTCCACAATATCCTCCCCAGAGAAATCCTTCCTTGGGTACTTTAGCCCTAGAAGCTTAGATCTCCAATGAGTGGTATTCTCTAAAACAATTTCATATGCAGAGGCCGGGCATCTCGGGACAAGCTGTGCAGTGGTACACAGTATCTTTCCGTACTTTTTTTTTTCTTGGCGCAAACCCTACATTTTATTTTCGAAGCGTTTGTCCAAGTTCATTGCGTATTTCGATTTCTACAGGTAAATGGTTAACATTTACAGGTACATCTGCTTGTTGCGACTGTTTTGGCAATAGTTTTCCTAATACGGACATTCGACATTTGTCGTTAGTCAGTGTACGGTGGTATGGCTAGCTTTTTTACATGCTGTTTTATGCTAGACGCTATACAGTTTTGTTATTAACATATATATCAAAGAATTAAATATTATTCTACGCTTTACAAACTAAGTTTTGAAAAATATGCCCCGATAGACATTGAATTACACTTCTAAGCTAAACGAGATTGGTAAATCTACAAGATTTCAACCAACCATTCTGGTTTGAAACTAGACGGGACAACATAACTTGTAGACCGGTTTCGGCGTATTGCGCCTCATCAGTACAAGGTATATGTTATCGTCCGAGAGTTAATCCCGGACTGAAATGAGACTATAATCAACAACTATACATATCTTCCAGTTACGGAAATGTTTTAGTTGCGATAATAGCGACACCTCACCTCCAAGTCACAAACCAAAATTCGAATTTGACAACAAGCCCGTTAGCTTGAAACATATAGAATTATTACCGTTTCCTGTAAACTGTAAACAGGAAACTGTAATAATTCTATAGTTTTGTTATTATTAGTGTTAGTACCAGAAGCCATTTCAAAAATTAAAAAAAACTTCAAATTATTTTAGTAAATATTTTAGAAATAATAACTGGTTCTACACTGCGGTGTTTTTCAGCAGCTTCCTGCATTCTTCTATTTCAATCAACAAAGATTTCCTCCAGTTTTCTAATTAGCCTCAATGTTTACAACATAATCCGCTTTCTTATTTTTCATATTTATAAATTATTTTTAAATGTTTGTTCATTTTGTTTAAAATAAGTTTAAAAATAGGACAATTTCCAGAAAATATGTACCTAAGAAAATGTCTACTTCCAAAATTAGGAATGAAATTTGTTCTCTTCTGTTCTAATTACAAAATAGCGTACACCAGAGAAGACGGACGTGGAAGGTTCTGACCGAATTATTAAGTTGGAAAGTTCAATACTGGAAGTGAAATTCAGACCAACAGTAGCAACTTTCTCAAGTTTTCAGTAACTATTGCTTATATATGTATATCCATTTTCAGTATTTCGCAAATTAATTAATCTTCACTGTTTCTTTAGCCTTCTTAGATCATAATAGAGATTTATTCATTTTATAATCATAGATGTCATATCGTATTATTTCGAAATAATAGTCATCTAAAAACCTCTATTATTGATGGATACATAGTAAATGAATGATGCTTCAATATTAATATGGAGAACAAAATAATTCAATTGAATGAATAATAAGTTTTGGGAGGCGTTAATGAATAAATTTCAGTTTTTAGACATTACATGTAAATGTATGTGGAGAATGGCCTCAGACATAGTAGATTATCCACAAAAAAACTAAAATAGGCTTTTCTGGTAATGCAGAAGTGTTATGGGCAAAACCTGGGGAATACGATCCAAGGTGGTTCACTGGCTTTACACAACTACGATAAGGCCAACGATCACCTATGGAACGATAGTCTAGTGGAGAGGAATAGAGGTGACTTCTGCAGTGAATATATCAACTACACTCCAAATACTGTTCCTTTTTGGTATTACTGGGGCAATGAACAGCACGGGGACAGCACCAATGGAATCCCTGATTAGTTTTCCTCCTTTGGAACTTTTTGTAAGGAAGGAGGCGATGTTGGCAATTCTTGGGCTGAAATCGGGAGGCATATGGTCTCTAAACAATCTTCGAGAAGGACACACTGATACAACTGGGACAATACCAGATAAACCCAATACTTTTGTTCGAAAGTTTAGTGAAAAATATCACTTAATCAAATGATTGGAGTAGGTGATTGTTTAAGAATCAAATCTGATCGTATCCAAATAGTGATCTTAATCATGAACTGTAATTGATCAGATCAGATCAGATCGTTATCCAGGGTTGTAAAAGAAAAATTGTTATGTGAACCGGGTGTCTGATTGAGAGAGTTAACCGGCTGTAGCTCAGAAACTATTTATCGTACAGCTTGGAGAAAAAAATATGTATTACAAACTCGCATACGAGAAACTGCTGAAAACTGCTGGAAAGTTTTCTAGAGGGTGTAGTTCACAATAATAACACAGAAACATCATTTTTCTATAATAAATGTATAAATGTACCGTTATAGTATCACAAATATTCGTAATCATTAGATCATTTTTCGGAAGTTTGCTCCAGTACTTTTTCCTCTAAATTATAAAAGAACCGGTAGGGTAGGTAGGGGGCAGTGTGAAAGCTGACTCAATAAAACTGTTATAACTTTTGATCCGCTTTATGGATTTTGACAAACTTAGTATCATTTGAAAGGGAATTCAATGTCCAATAAAATATGATATCATCTTTCCTTTTCAGTGGTCTTAACGGTGGGCTACGTGGAGGTGATTGAACAATTTTGTTTTCAACTTTTTCTGGGAATTAAGAAAATGGTGAATCGCATCTCAATATCTATCTTCTAAGCGAAGATACGAGAATAGTAGAACAATACCCAACAATTAACCACGTAACAAAAACAACAAAAATAAACTACATTCACATAGTAAAGTAACCCAAAGATACTGCTCGGAATGCTTTCCATCTTTTTCGATGCAGATATTTAATCTCTGCCTGGTAGTAAAGACATCAGCTTCTATTTCAACCCTGGGAATACTGTCAATTGTGTTTTGTATTCGTTGAATAGGATCCGCTCTATTTGCAGGTACCTATCGTCTAAAATACTAAATATTTGATTCACACCATAAAAATCACACAGTAAGATCGGGAGATCTTGGCGGCCACGGGAATATGATCCTATCCACATATACTAATACAGTGGGTTTAAAAAATGCAAAACTTCATTTGTAAAGCGGACTGGACAGCCATCTTGTTGTATCCACATATTTTGCCGTACTGCTAAAGGAACATCTGATAATGTAGGCAAGATGTCGCTATTGTCACAACTTTAACATTTCCGTTACTGGAAGACATGTATTGATTGTGATTTTAGTGTTAAATTCAGTCCGGGATTACTCTTAAACCTCTTGGACGGAGAACATATACCTTGTACTGATGAGGCGCAAATACGCCGAAACAAGTTATGTTGCCCCTTCTAATTGCAAGCCTGAATGGTTGGTTGAATCCTGTATATCATACCGACCCCGTTTGACTTAGAAGTGTAATTCAATGTCTGTCGGTGCCTGTAGCCCGGGAGGTAGTTGTTTCTTATTAGTTGAACGGTCACTATTTTTGAAAAATATTTTTCAAAACTTTGTTGTAAAGCGTTAGTTCTTCGATATCTATTGGTAACACGCTTTACTGAATACGACAATTTTACAGGAAACTGTAATACTACGAATATTTAAATTTCGTAGTAATATAACGGTACATTTATTATAGAAAAATAATGTTGTTGTGTCAATTTTGTCAACTACGCTCTCTAGCGGGGAAGTAGGAAACTTGAAAATAATTTCCAGCACTTTCTCGTATGAAAGTTTTTATACAGATTTTCTTCTCTAAGCTGTACGATAAATAGTTTTTGAGATACAGCGGACTACCTCTCTTAATCAGACACCGGGTACACGGTAGTATCACATTTTTCAGAAAATTGAACCAGCAAAATAGAGTTTCTTAAAAAAAATAAAGAGATATTTATGGGATACTAAAACTAATGTAACTGCTTATTACTTCGGTAGTTATAAAAGTTATGGTATCGTATTACATTCATCGCTGGTTGATTGCACAAAGGTCGATTGCTTTACACCCTGTACCTAAATTTGAAATTTTCCGATCAATTACCATTTTGTTCGATATCTCAGCAGCCATATGTAATTAATTCTGAACCTTCAGTCCCAAGAAGTGCGGAGCCGTTAACGATTTTCGAGTTAAACGGCTACAAAAGCAGTTTTTTGCTATGTATGAAGTGATTAGTAGCATTCGACGAATTGCAATGGAAAAAACTTTTTCTGCAAACGCTGAATGTGCACTTTAATAATATAGATGCAACGAAAATCTGACAAAGGACATGCAGCGTACATTAAAACATTAATTTTTAATAAAACCTGTCTCTCATATGGAGTATTTTTTGTGGATATTCCCTTTATTTAAATCCTCTTGGTAGGTGATTCTTATAAATAAATCACTTTGTGAAAATGTTTTAAAAATATGGAAATTTTTCTTTGATATATAGGTAGTTCTTTTCAACGTTTTTAATACGTCACTGGAATAATATAAGAAGGTTTTTCATCATACCATCCCTATCAGTTACATTAGTATAAGAGTTTGTTATTAATGAACCAATATACATAATTATATCTCATCTCACCGATAAATTGTATTTGATGATAAGTGTTGTATAATGGGAGGAATAACCCAAGTCCCATTTTCCTAATCTATTATTTACATATAAAATTTGTAAAACAGAAAGCTACTAGATTTGAGCACGTCGTAAATTAATATTAATTATTGTTATTAGAACTTGAAATCATTTTGAACTGTCTCAACTATTCAATCTGTGATAAATTAAAAAACCCAATGAAGGCTTTAATGAACAGAATCTGACAGTTCAAAACAATCATGACTAATCCTAATAAATACAACCTAAAACTAAGACTATGAACTATACCTACTACATTCATCCGAGCCTTAGAAGTTATAAATAATATTCCAAACGAGAAGGAACTTTCTTTGCCCGAGACGATCTTGTTGGGCCAGACAACCCCTCTGGTAGGGGACTGGTGGGTGGATTTATAGTTTTGATGATTCCATTGGAGAAGAAATTATTCTTGTTCCAATCTCTTCTGACGTAGGATGTTGATAGTCAATCTTGGGTGTGGATGAAGCTGAGTATCTAAGTGATACAGAAGTTTCATGACCGTCAGATAATCGTACTGTTGCATATTCAGGATTTGCAACAATTAGATTGACTTCTTCGACTAAATGTTCATATTTGTTGGTACGATTGAATCGACGAAGCAAAACAGGTCCAGGAGAAGTTAGCCACGTAGGCAGAGAAATTCCATTGAGTGAGCGTCGTGCAAGGAAAATCATTCTTTCGTGGGGAGTCGTATTGATGGCAGTACATAATAGAATGCAACGATTCTGGCAGTATCACTTTCCACTGACTTAACTTCAGTCCACGAGATCTAATTTCCAGATTAATGGTTTTCCAAATGATTCAATTATAGCGCTCTACCTGTCCATTTCCGCATGGATTGTATGGCGTTGATCTACTGGTACTACTGGTAGCAATACCATTATTGTTTAAGAACGTTTTTAGCTTTTGGGAAGTGAAGCCCGTTCAAAGAGACAAAAAGGGTTTTTATTTGTTTAATAATTTCACTTGAAGGAGTGTTAATGCAAGAAAAGGCGAAAGGAAATCTGGAAAATTCATCTACGATTGTTAATAAGTAGGGTTTTCCAGTAGCTGTTGGAAGAGGGCCCTTGAAATCTATATTCAACCTTTCGAACGGCGCAGTAGCTTTGATTAAGGTACCTTCAAATTTTGAATAGCGCGGCTTCAGTTCCGAGCAAATTTGACAAGATGCTGTCATCTCCTGGATTTCATTTAAAGTTACAGGTACATTTTTAGGTCGTACCCAATGATACATACGCGTGATACTGGGGTGACACAGTATCTGATGTAGTTGAACTAGATCAATTTTATTATGTAACGAGGAACAAACCCGAGATATCGCGTCGGCGGCATTATTCAATGACCCCGGACGATAAATAATTTCGTATTTGAATGGAGTTAATTCTAGGCGCCATCTTAATATTTTGTCATTTTTTATCTTGCCATGACATTTACTATCAAACATAAAGGAATCTGATCGGTGATTAGTTGGAAATGTCTTCCTAATAGTAAATGTTTCCATTTACGAAGAGCGTCGACTATAGCGTAGGCTTCTTTTTCTACAAAAGAGTGTCTCTTTTGACTATCAGATAGTGTTCTCGAAAAAAATGCTACAGGTTTGCCACATTGGGACAGCGTGGCAGCTATCGCAAAATTCGAAGCATCTGTTTCTACTACAAGCGTTTCATTGTCATTTATAGTCATAAGAACTGTGTAACGGTAAATGTATGCTTTTAGCTGGGCGCCAATTTGTAACGGTGAAGGCGCCAATTTGTAACGGTAAAGGCGCCAATTTGTAACGGTAAATGCTGTACCTCACAGGGCACCAGCTCGAAGGGCTCCGGCTAGAGACTCCTCTCAAGGGTGATTCGACCCCAAGTTTATGCTGCACAAGGATAACAGAAGGGTTGTAAAAATTGAGGGCGCCACTACCTTTTTAACGATAAAAGGGACTAAGAAAACTAAGGCGGAAAAGGTAGAAACGCCTTGTAAAATTTAAATGAAAGTTAAAAAATAAAAAAGTTACTAAAAATTACCCCGGGCGATATCTCCCTCAACTTTTATAGTTGAGGATTTTAATAAAAAAAGAATTAAAAACAAAATTTCAATTTATTCTGCCACAGGAAATGAATAACGGAATTTAATAGAGGAATTTGTACTTTTATAGGTACTTAGCTTAGATGAAGTGGTTTCCTGGAGAAGAAGTCAGGTCTTGATCCGAACTGATGAGTTCTGTTCTAGGGCGGTAGTTTGGGGGTTCTATCCTTGGCTATATTCTTGGGGTTATATTCTCCGGTTTATATTCTCGGCGTTATATTCTAGCCTAGGGTTATATTCTCGGCGTTAAATTCTTGGGTTATATCCTAGCCTAGGGTTATATTCTTGAGTTATATCCCAGCCTAGGGGCTGTGCTTACCTAGAAGTACAAGTGGATCAGGGATATGTAGGAACTTGAATGTTATGGCACATTATGTTGGTCAGCTTTTCAGGTTAAAGAAAAGGAAGGCAGTTATTTGAAAGTCAAAAAATTTATTTAATTTACTGAAAGCTTTCCAACATTATATGTTCCATGTTAAAACAGTAAAAATAGCAATTATCGACTAAATTAAAAAAATATACTAATGATCCGAAAGAAACTAATAATAGCAAAAAGTTATTTATTTAGTTGTATGAAAAAATATCGTGCTTAGGAAATATATGGAACCGGCACTGGCGTTACGAAAGAATATTTTATAGGTTAACGGTAATTTATAAAAGTGTTATTTTATAATTAAGAGTTATTTCGCAACTGAAAAAGCTTTAAAATGTTTGTATGAAAGTAAAACAGTGAATTATGAAAGAATATTTGGCTTAAAACTACCATATTAGTATAAAAGAACAGTTTATGACCACGTGTTGAATTTAATTTCGTCTATCTCTGTGAAAAAATAAAGAATGCATACGAAAATTATATCAGACAGTACTTTAGAAGAAGCTTATTAATTATAAATTATGATTTTGAACTTACCACAGCAAAATTCATAAGATAGGAACTTAAGATATGAAAGATAGCGAAAGATGATCTGTCCCCTTCGGCGGTCGTTAACAAAAAGGGGTGTTTAACGTGGCGTTGTGCAAAAAATGGAAGCGTCCGTTGGCAGACGTCAATTGTCTTACGTTCGGGGTTGAAGAGTTTGGGATCACAGAACTATAATTGAATGTGGCTAGTGACGACGAGCGCTAATTAAAAGGATTTATTCTGTAAAATCGAAACAGGTCGATAGACATGTTACAACTGCTGATGCTAGGTCTGCCTTAAGAAGTTTAAATGTTTCCGAAGCTTCTTGTGTTAACGGAAACTCAGTGGAATGTGCCAAGGAATGAATCTTTTCAGAAAAATTGGATATCCATTGAGAATAGTGGGCAAATAAACCTAAAGCTCTTCGTAATGAAGGAAGACTGTTAGGTTCTGGAAGATTTAGTAAGGGCCGTAATCGCTCAGGATCAGGCATTATAGATTGGTTTTTTATAGTATGTCCTAATATATTTATCTCAGTTTGAAAAAACCTTGATTTATCATTATTTAATGTCAGAATATACTTGTTGGAAATTTTTGCAAATTTTCGTCATGTTCTTCTTTCGTTTTACCACAAACAGTAATATCATCAAGATACGCAAAAGTGCCGTTAAGATTTAAGTTAGTAGATAATAATTGAATGAATCACGCATTGGAAACTCGCCACGCCAAAAGGAATTCTACGAAATTGATACAATCTACCACAAGCTTCAAAAGCAGTGTAAGGTTTATCAGATTGTTTGATCGGTATTTGATAGTAGGCCTCCTTCAGATCGATCGTCTATAAATATTAGACTTAGATATACATTGTATTATGTCATCCACACGAGGTAACGGGAAGGCATCAAGGATAGTAAACTTATTAATGGTTCGAGAATAGTCTACAACCATTCTCTTTTTATGGTTTTCGCTAGACGTTACTAACACTTGGGCTCTCCAAGGTGATTCACTTTCTTCAATAATGCCTTCTCTAAGCAATTTTTGAACCTCTACCTGAATGAACCTTAAATCGTTCGGTGAATACCTTCGTTTTTGAACAACTTTTAAAGAAATAAAACTCTCCGAGCTACCATCAGTATCTACAAGAGCATCCATGGGAGAATTAATCTGAATAGTACACTCAATTGAGCCAGGATGAGAAGCAGCTACCAGAAAAATAGATGCAGATTGCTTCATACTGGACTTTTCTTTCGATGAATTACACACAGAAGCCCAGTGGCCTAATTTATTACATAAAGAACAATTTGAATTTCTCGCGGGGCATTTGTCTCTGTTATGTCGATTCCGTCCGCAAAAGAAGCATCTAGCTGGTTTTGAAGGTCGAAAATCAGCAGCTACAGAACAAGTACGATGAGATTCAGAGTCATTAACTTGTTCCTGAGGGCACGCAATGTTATTAATAGTCGGTGGAAGGTTGTTTGTATAGGACATCGCATGTACTTCGGCACATTCTAAAGCCTTTGCTTTATCTACAGCTTCTTGCAGAGTTAGAGTACAATTTTATAAAAGTCGTTGCCTAATTTGTGTCGAAATTAATCTGGTTGTAAAGGAGTCTCTAATAAATTCATCTTTGTAAACGTCAGCTGTGACACTTTTAAAAATGCAATCTTTACTTAGGGATCTCAGTATTTGCAAATATTGGGAAATATTCTAGCCTGTTTGTTGTTTTCGACTTGAAAGGTTGTGTCTAGGATACACTTCATTTACCTTTTTCACAAACAAACCCTTTAGGGTTTTGATGGCCGAATCATAAGTGGTACACTCAGATATGAACTCAAAAACAGCAGACGAAATGTGGTTGACTAGTAATTGGAGCTTAAGAGCATCTGCTTCTTTCTTTTCCTTTGAAATATCTGCTGACTTCAGGAAATTTTCAAAAGTTTGAAACCAATGCTTCCATTGTTGTGAACAAGTAGGAACATTTAGATCCGCATCAAAACGTTCTGGTCGTAAAAGTCGTTGCATTTTTATTTAAGATTATCGGCAGATGTCGAAGAATAAAAATATATTATTCTACGCTTCACAACTAGTTTTGAAAAATATTTTTCAAAAACAGTGACCGTTCAACGAAGAAGAAACAACTACTTCCCGGGCTACATGCCCCGACAGATATTGAATTACACTTCTAAGTCAAACGGGGTTGGTAAATCTACAAGATTTAAACCAACCATTCTGGTTTGCAACTAGAAGGGATAACACAACTTGTAGACCGGTTTCGGCGTATTGCGCCTCATCAGTACAAGGTATATGTTATCGTCCACTAGTTGTGAAGCGTAGAATAATATATTTTTATTCTTCGACATCTGTTAAAACGCTTTACTAAATACGACAATTTTACAGGAAACTGTATTAATTCATTTAAGATTATGTTAATTAAATTGTAATAAATTAAAAGACCTAATGAAGGCTATAATGAACAGAATCTGACAGGTATTGACAGTTCAAAACAATCATGACTAATCCTAATAAATACAACCTAAAACTAAGACTATAAACTATACTATACTATCCGAATATATGTTGATATTGTTTGCAAATTTGTATTTGTAGAAAGTTCAAATAAATCAGCGACCTAGCTAACTGCGGAGAGGTTGATGATATCACCAAAAACTGCATGGAGAACAAAAAAAAAACGAAGATATCGAACTCAAAAGAACTCACTCTGTGAAAGTTACTGAAATGAAAACTAGATGTACACCTCTTATACTAAGTAGTTAACGACAAGGGGTGCATACAATGTTCGGCGAAACAAAGCAGGTATCGACAGAAAGAATTCATGAGCGGTTCCGAGAAAAAATGCCTGATGTACCATGTAGCAAAAGAACCATTATTAACTGGATACATAAAATTGTTTCCAATTTTAAGAAATCCAATAATAGAAAATTTTTAATGGTACCTTTTTCTTCAGAATATCTGCTGGAAGATCCAACTCATATAAACCAACGGTTTTGGATGAGACGTGGACTCTTAGTAAAGGACAGATGATGATAACATGGCAAGATAATACTGAATTAACTCAAGAAAACAGGCGAGGACTCAAGATATAGAATCTGGCATGCGAGAGGAGACGGTTTTGTTGATGATGTAGGTATAGTTTTTAAAAGTAACCGAACAAGCGGCGACTACCATGATAATATGAACTGCGAAAACTTTGAAAATTGGAGGAACCCACTTTAATTATCATGCATAACGACAGTTACCATTCACGATTGGTGGAACCAATTCCATGTTCCAGTTGATCTAAGGATATCAATATTTAATGGAGATTATAAAGTTCCAAATATGGAGTAGGTATTATAAAAACAAATTTGAAAAAAAGAGAGTAGAATGTCATGCAGAAACAATGGGTCACAAAGTTTTACTTTAGCGGCATTGAAATGGTTTGGTCGGAAAGCAAAATAATCTACGATCAAGAAATTGTTGAAACTAATGGATCTCCAAATGATGTGATTCGGACTTGGAATAAAACAGAGTCTAGATATTAGCGAACTATCGCTGCGTTTTGGTAGGGGTGAAACTCATGGTTGGTGGCGTAACCGACACCGGTCACCACCATGCTGTAGTTAGGTTGGTTTTTTTAATTATTAATTCTGTAATTTACCTGCGGATAAATGGCCAGCTTATACATGAAACTTAAATCAGCAAATTTCCAGACTAAAATTCTTCTCGTGCGAAAATGTTGTAATTAATTGTTGTGAAAACTTATGGGTTGGTAACGGTCTGACTAAAAACTCTCTGTATATTGTATAAGTTACATGACCATACATAATTATTGTAATTGTAATTATTGTTTCTTACATTAACGGTAGAGTGGTATAGTAGACATTTCCAGGGAAGTATTGATTTTTACATGTGACCTGCCCACTAGCGGCAACGAAAGTGTAAAAGCTGTCTGCTGTCTGGTCTCTCTGAATCTGTCGCTAAGAGAGAGGCGAAATAAAATTCATTTGAAGCCGCAGAGATATTGAAGAATTATAATTTGTAAACAATAAATGATGTTAAATGAATGGTTTAAACGATAATTCTTACCTCTGGTAAGTTTTGTTAAATTAATTAACGACATAGAGATTAACTAAACTATAGATGGGTTTGGATTTAAATGGAACGACATAGGAATTCATATTTTAACATGGCGGAAGCTTATAAAAAATGAATATCTATTCTTCCTATTGAATTTTGCAAACGTTACTACTATTCACTTACCTGTTATTCCTAAATTCTCATATTTCTATTACCTAACATATTTGTACGTAATTCAAATTTATAAAACAAAAAAACTTTCGGGGGCCTGTCTGTTCACTTTTTTCTCTAGTTGAAATGTAAAACATTTAATTGTAAAAGAACTTTTTTTAATTTCCTTTAAGTGGGATTTGATGTAAATCATGTAATTGTAAAATTAATATTTTCTTGGGGATTAACGAATTGTGTAATGATAGAAACTGTTATTCTTTTATATCTTTTAGCGGTTTTTTATGGGGTTTTTACGAGGTTGCTACGAGGCCTGTATCTAAAACTTAATTATACCTGATAGTTTCTTTGAGGTTCCTACAAAACCTGCCTGATGGTTATTCTCTTAGTGTTCCTGAGTGCCTCAGAGGGTTCTGTGAAGCTTAGTTCACAGCTTGCCTTAACTTACCCGAAGATATCTGCAACTTGTCGGAAGATTTATCTAACTTAGCAGAAGACTTATATAACGCTTACCTGGACGTTCATCTGACCTGACAATTACCTACAGGTTACCCCATCCATCGAGGAAGGGAACTCAACTATAAGCAATCACTTCAGATAAGTAGCTTAAGAGCAGATAGTGATTTTTTTTGTACGGCATTAATATTGTTCTCATATCTTTTCTAGTATTAAATCAACACTAACTATAACCTGCAGTAACCAAGTAAACTTCAAAATAGCTACTACCTAGAGTCTTTGTAGGTCTTTTCAAAGTTTTTGAGAAAACTTTGTGGTGCCCATGGTCTTTACTTACAAGGTATTATTATTACAATAGCTCTAAATCATGTTATCCGATTAGACTATTATCTGCAATTTACTCTAGGTTCATAAGAACCCACTTTCATAAAGTCAACCCTGAGAAGTGAATAAATATATTTTTTTTAGTGTCTCATATTTTGGGCACCCAACTTTAAGTTAATCTTATATTGGTCTCATATTTTGGCGCCCAACAACTTTTTTAAGGGTCTCAGCTGCTTTTGGTCAGATCAGCAAAAAATATGTAATATGGTTGGTTTGGTATTTTTTTGATCTCAAATATTTTTAGATAGAGATTCTTACCTAAGGTGAGCTGACGATACATTCACATTTCAAATTTTTATTGGAATTGGAAATGTATACCTACCTTATTTGAAAGTTTTAAGTTGTACAAATTTATACTTCAAAAGGTTTGTTGTAAACTGCTTAAAATTATTATTGCTTTTGTTTGTCTCGTCTCAACAAATAGGAATTAATAAAAGTATGGAAACGATAAAAAAAATTTAATTTATTACAGAGCTTATGTAATCCACCAATTCAGGAATTTTGGTGTAGGCTCCTGGTTCTTCGGGAGCTGCACATATTATTCCCCAAGAAACTATTCCAATTTGAATACCAGATACTACCATAGGTCCTCCGGAATCACCCTACAACAGATTATTGTATAATTAATATATAAGTGTCTATATAACAGCCTTGATGAAAGCTCATGTTGTATTGAAAATACACTGTGTTTATTTGAAAAGGACCCACCCTTAATATTTCAAAAATGGGACATATTAGAAAGAAATGCCGAAACACGTCAACTTTTAACTTGAGGGGGACACTTTTTGGCGCTAATGTCATAAACGTCAGATTCACCCCCTCCCTACTGGAGACACCCCTTACATTTTTTCAAATGGCATTAGGTATCAAGTCATTTAATAGGTCTGGTAAATCTCTATTCAATCATTTTGTTTTGCCTTTGATACCAGTCTTCCATTGTTATTTAATCGTTGTTTAAAATTGGCTCTTTTTCAACTTTTCGTATGCCCCCGTATTGTGTCATGATGGAAAGACTCTTTGAAAAATAAGAAATTCACAAATAGTAAAAAGACAACTGTTAACAAGAAAAACCCGCTATTTAATCATGTGGTCAAAGTGACCACCGTTAACATTCAGACAATAAAAGTTGAAAAAGAGCCAATTTTAAACAACGATTAAATAACAATGGAAGGCTGGTATCAAAAACAAAACAAAATGATTGAATAGAGATTTACCAGACCTTTTAAATGAGGTGTGACTTGATACCTAATGCCATTTGAAAAAATGAAAGGAGTGTCCCCAGTAGGGAGGGGGTGAATCTGACGTTTATAACATTAGTGCCAAAAAGTGTCCCCCTCAAGTTAAAAGTTGACGTGTTTCGGCATTTCTTTCTAATATGTCCCATTTTTGAAATATTAAGGGTGGGTCCTTTTCAAATGAACACAGTGTATATCAAAATGTTAGTGACGTTTTTCTCACTATAGATTCCTCTTTCTAAGGTTGACATTCTACTCAATACAATTACGAATATAAACATATAAATATTGAAGAAAAAGAACAAATTAAAGCAGCTCATTATTACTGCAAATTAGAACATAATCATCTAAATTGTCAATCCCACCAAACCACTTACTTATTTTAACGAATCATTAAACACAGAAGCAGTTAAAACTATACGAAAGACAAACAATTATAGTTACAATTTTAAGGCATAAATCAAAAGAAGTTATTACTGTCACGGAAAGAAGTTGGCACGAAATTTTCATTATGTTAATTTATTTGTGGAGTAATTACGATAGCGGAAGTCAAGTGAATTAACTGCAGGTAATCAGGAAGAAATTAGGATGTTTTATAATGAAATAGTTATTGAAGTAACAAGTCCTCTTTATTGATAAGATGAAAGTAAATAATTGGTAGTAACAATTAATTTTATTGCTCCTGAAAACTATGAGTAGCTAGATGATACACAGATACATAAAATGACTCAATCTATTCAATTAATTAAGGTATTAATAATAAAAATGAAAAGATTATTGATTCACGGCCTCAGATGTATTGATTTTACTATTTCATGGTTTTTATATGACACTTATTTTTTGAGAGTTATATAAAGTATATAGGGTGATCAAAACCAACGGGACGGGAGTTTATAGCGAAGCGGCGAAAGTTTTGAATCTTTGTAACCTCAGTAGTTTGCTAATTGATAAAGGTAACATTCCAAAAAGTATTTTATTGAATTTTCTGATAGTTCGTGAAAAATAAGGCACACTCTAATCAGGATGTCCTATATTTAAGTACAGAGTCTTCTAAATAATATACACTTCCTAGTAATTCAACTGATGAATAACAAATTAATTTCTACTACTTAATAGTTGGGCATTCGTTAAATGTATTCCATGATTTAGTATCAAACATCTTTTTACAGGGTGTATCTCCAAAAAACGAAAACGAAAATGCCAGAAGAGTAAACAGACGTACCTTCTGATTCCAAATCAGTTTAGAATACTTTATTTTTTCAATAAATTATTTTCACAAGTTGGTAAGTCATTCTGTAGACTCTGTTTCACATAAGAAGAAGCCACCTGAAGTTTGCCAACGGACTTGCGCAGAAACAAAAATCGGTCTTGTTTATCTATGTCGCCTCGTAACGACCGTTTCATGCCATTGGCGTTACAAACGATTTTGATGCCGGCAGCGATTTTATAATTGACATTTGAGGTTGTGTTCGGAGCAATCATTTACTGTCAAATACTTTTGATTTTAGAATATTTTAAGACGTTTAGCTAGTTTATCTATGAGTGTTGTGTGTTTCATTTGATCTAAAACCATGCCTCCTGAAGGACTTGGTGTTAAAAGAAAAAGTATCCACATTATTCTAATTTTGTGTTAACCTACAAAATGTGAAAACATTACGCTACTGATTTGAAATCAAATGTCAATTTTACAATATAGCGCTGGTTTTGACAAGTTCGCGCATACGACTGCAACTTCACGTGGGTTTTTCTTACGTGAAACGGAGTCTAGTATCAAAAGAAATGTATAAATTGTAATGTAATGTAATAAATAAAGCTAAGATGAGTATTATTAAATCTATTATTACTCGAGAATTTTAAGAGAACTGTTGTTGGAAGATGCGACCTTGGCTATGTGTACTGCTATCCTTGTTTTTGAATGAAAGGATCGATTCAGATTTAGGTTACAAACAAAGTGTGTTTTCAGTGTAGCGGGTTATTCATTCGGCCTCTTTAATGATCGAAGCAATAGATACATGGTAGTTGAAAAACATTATTTCAGTTCGTTAGGTGCAATGTATAATAAAATCTAGTAGATTTCAATAAAAAAAAACCGCACATGATTCTTGAAATTGAAATTTGACTACACTCAAAACTCAACAACTATACACATTGAATAAGTATATGAAATATCGATGAACAAATTTAACAATGAGTATCAGGAATATTATGAACCAATCGTTCAGAAAAAATTTTGTGTGTCTAGCAAAAAAATAGGCTTCGTCTGGCTAGTAAGAACAGAGGAGATAAATAAGGTTAGGATCGTTTTACATCGAATTGTCGGAGATTACCTAACGTTTAAATAATTTTGATATCATACTTGTAAGTCCGCATGAAATTTTACTAAATACTTTCAACAAAAATTAATAATTTAATGGTGTGGTTTTGTATTTTTTTAATTTTGAACCGAAAAATATGCTGCTTATAAATGATTTGAATGTTCTATTAAACAGAAAATATCTTACATCACACGTATCCTTTCCACCATCATCATATCCAGCACAAAACATTCGATTTGTCACGTATCCTTTGGGATAATAGTCAGTACAAGAATCTGTGGAAATGACAGGTAATGTGACAACTTGTAATTGCTTGGACATCGACTGGTGTTCTCCAAGCTTGCCCCAGCCGGTAACATAGGCTTCTAAACCATCAACTATTTGAGTACCTGATGTAGCAAGAGTGATTGGTTTTACGCCACTACCCAAAACTAGTGAAGTTTTGAGTTTTAGGATGCTTATATCGTAGTCGTAAGTTATATCGTCAAAACAGGGATGAAATTCTATTTTTTCTACATTATAAACCGAACCCCCTTCGTTTCTCAAAGAAGAGTTCACTCTGACACTTAAAATTTCTTCTGGAACACTGAAAAAAGAAAATGGTACTTCTTTACTGGAAATAGGATACTTTTATTAAAATATTTTGTTGCCATAACTTGCTACATAGATTTCCAGCTGATTTACTTAAATATTTCAAAAACAGGCTGTAGTGCCCCTCGTATAATTTTATTAAATTGATTATTCCCGAAATATCTAACGTTAGCAAGATAACCAAGTTATCTTCTTCAGAAACTGAAGGTAAACTCCTCAATAAAATTTGAGAGAACTTCAAATTTTTGATCAGTAAAAACCGAAAAAAGAGCGAGAGAAAAATATATATTTCCTGAAAGCATAGCAAAGAAAAACTTCTAATTCCTTCTCAATTTACTCTCTTATCTTTCACGCGAACAAACGCAGAAATCTGAATAAAATTAAGATGGAGCAAAAGCCAATTCATATATTTGGTTCTAGAGAAACGCTTTCTTACTTATATGTGCAGTGGGCTGCTGTTAAAATATAATTTTCGTTGATAATTGATCCACCACAACCATGATAACCTTGGAAAAGAATTGATACTTGGTAAGGGTAATCTTCAATCGAAGCATTTTGACCTCCTACCACTCTCAATCCATTATAAGCATTAACCAAAGGTGTTGATTGACCTGCAAGAAGTATTTAATGTTAAAAAGCAAAAATGTACTGGTCATTAAAATTCGCCAAATTTGATGAAGTATGAAATGGTCACGGGAATGCAGTTCCAAATTTGTGGCTTCCTCTTGAAAAACAGTAGGAAATGATAGAAGCACCATATTTTCAGAAGCAATAGAACCATTTAAAGATTACAAGTGTTTTGATTAACTGAGAAATATAGAAATAACCTGTACACTATATTCATAGATAGCCCAATATCCAGAATTTATCAAATAAAATCAATTACTCAAGTTCCACAACAGAAATATAGCATTATTCACTGGAACGGTTTCATCAATCACCTTTACATCATGTGATTTATATAAATTAGCAAGTTAGTAGTTTAGGATATGTCATATTAGGATATTTCATGATCTAACATATCAGTCACTTATAGTAGGTATTATATTTATATGTTTTCTAAAATACAATGGAGGGCTTTGGTTCAAGTGGCCAACCCAAAAATTTTGGAATTGAATCCAAATATCGATATTTGTAAAGATCATGTCCGATTGACAGAAATTTATGCTGCAGCTCCTGATTTTACGTAAACAATATCTATCAATCAATATCGTCATTGGATGAGAGATATGTCACAATTGACCTTTTCCAAGTACTTCATCGTGACGAATTTCTGTCACTGGACAACCTTCACACTAAATTCTAATATAACCTCAAACCGAATAATACAACACGATAAAACTCATAACAATTGCTTTTTTACACTTTTAAATTATTATAGTATCCAGCTAATACACACTGGTACACAAATTTACCAAAATCAATTAACTTTTGTTCTCGATTCATATTTAAATCAGTAAAAAATGCTATTTCCATCCATCTTTCTGACGGTTGTCCGTGATCAGCTGACAACATGACGTCACTTGGAAACGCTCTATTGACATGAAATGAGGTGCTCCAATACAAATCTTGTCAAATCAGGCATGATCTTCACAAATATCGATATTTGGATTCGATTACCAGTTTTGAAGAGCCGAGGCTCAGTTTACATTATATTTATGAACAAACGCAAACCTAAACATGACAAATTCGTTCTGAAATTCCCCTTCAGTGGTAGAAAATTCCGAAATTTTTGGGTTGGCAACTTGGGATCGATGTCCCCCATTTATTCATGAAAGGTTATGACGATGAAATTAAAAATTTTATCATTTCTGAAAATATAGGATACATTTTTATGGTTTTCTTGGTTTCTATGGTTTCTCCAAAAAGAATTGATTCGACAAAGAAATTACATAATCCTATCATTCCTACAAATGCAAAATTAGTTTTTTTATGTAAGTACTACGTTTTCAACTCTACCATACGAATGCATCCCCCTTATTGAATATTTCTCAATAAAAAAGAACATAGATATGAATTATATTGCACCAGATATTCTAAATATAAAATGGCCAACAAATCAATTTTTCCAAAACAAAATGGAAGAAAAGAGTTTAAATCAATAATATCCTTTGGCAAAATTTCAACCCGAATTTCAAAGATGGTAACCAACAATTCCAAAATAGTAGTTTACCTAACTAGTGTGGAAAGACATACTTTTCCGCACGCAATTGAAATTGCAGAAAAGTCACTTTACGCACGTGTTGGGTACACTATTTTTTCTACTAGCGTACGGAAAAAAACCCAAAAGTTAACATATAGAAACATTTATTATTAAATAGGTACATATCAACAAATTAATTATTATTAATATTAACATTGAACGTGCAACTTGTAGCATTCTGCAAATTGATTGCAGAGGCTAAAATTTGATGGGGCTTATACCAGGGCCATTAAAAAATTATTGAAACATACGTTTCTTTTTAATAAAATTTATAGCAGAATTCTAATAAATTTCTTAATTTTGTAAACTACAACCATACAAATATATATTTTAAATATTCGAATGTCAGTATACTCCCCAAAAACTTGAATAGTGCGGAAAAGCGACTCTTTCAACACTAAAATGAGTGCATGCTAGTAGAAATAGTATATTGTACAACAAGTGGGAAAAGTACTTTCCCCACATGTTGCACACCATACCTTTTCTACAACTGCACAAATTTAAAGAAGACAAGTAAAGTAACTTAATATTTATTTTTATGGTTAGTAAAACAAAAAGTAAAGGTGAGCGGTCGTCGGACCGCCGATAGAAGCTTGCTTCTTATGCACAATAGAATGACCATTTTTGACCATTTTTCAAAAATTTTGATAATTTTTGACTATTATTGACCATTTTTTCAAAATTTTTGACTAATTTTTCAAATTTTAACAATTATTGACCATTTTTGACAATTATAGACCAATTTTGACAGGTTCTGACAATTATAGACCAATTTTGACAAACTCTGACAATTATTAACCATTTTTGACAGGTTCTGACAATTATTGACCATTTTTGACAATTTTTCAAAAACTTGGACAATTTTTTACAGTTATTGGCCATTTTGACAGTTTTTTATTATTATTGACCATTTTTTCAAAATTTTGACAACTTTTGACCATTTTTCAAAATTTTGACAATTTTTGACTATTTTTTCAAATTTTAACAATTATCGACCAATTTTGACAGTTCTGACAATTATTGATCATTTTTGACAATTTTTCAAAAATTTTGACCATTTTAGACCATTTTTCCAAATTTTAACAATTATTGACCATTTTTGACAATTTTTGAGCATTTTTGACAGGTTCTGACAATTATTGACCATTTTTGACAATTTTCAACAATTATTGACTATTTTGACAGTTTTTTATAATTATTGACCATTTTTTCAAATTTTTGACCATTTATGACAATTTTTCGAAAATTTTGACAATTGACCATTTTTTCAAAATTTTTGACCATTTTTTCAAATTTTAACAATTATTGACCATTTTTGACAATTATCGATCAATTTTGACCATTTTAGACCATCTTTCCAAATTTTAATATTAATATTGGACCATTTTTGCCAATTTTTGAGCATTTTTAACAGGTTTTCACAATTATTGACCATTTTTGACAACTTTTCAAAAATTTTGACAATTTTCAACAATTATTGACCATTTTTGACATTTTTTCATAATTATTGACAATTTTTTCAAAATTTTAACAATTTTCGACCATTTTTCAAAATTTTAACAATTATTGACCATTTTTGACAACTTTCAAAAATTTTGACAGTTTTTGATCATTTTTCAAAATTTTAATATTTTTGACCATTTTTTAAAATATTTGACCATTTTTGACAGATTCTTACAATTATTGACCATTTTTGACAATTTTTCCGAATCTTTGAAAATTTTTAACAATTATGAACCATTTTTGACAGTCTTTTATAATTATTAACCATTTTTCCAAGTTTTTGACAATTTTTGAAAATATTTGGCAATTATCAACCATTTTTTCAAAACTTCGACATTTTTGACCATTTTTCCAAATTTTTGATAATTTTTGACCATATTTCAAAATTTCTGACAATTTTTAAAAATTTTTACTATATTTTCTAATATAATCTGACAGTTTTGTGACAACTAAGTAGGTATTTAAAGATGACAGTAGCCTACTAAGTTTTTGTCGATTTTATTTGATTCTCCATATAAATATATGTGGCGTGGGCAAAGTGCCGTGAGAA
Organism: Lochmaea crataegi; assembly: GCA_947563755.1. Lineage (NCBI taxonomy): Eukaryota > Metazoa > Arthropoda > Insecta > Coleoptera > Chrysomelidae > Lochmaea > Lochmaea crataegi. The sequence goes on along the minus strand of OX387424.1, from coordinate 52,932,026 downwards.
ATATTATTTCTCACAGTATGAGCAATATTTGGTTTTGAAATCAAGTAAGGTATGAGAAATACGTCACTTTTCATGGCAGTTGTAGAAAAAATAATATTACATTCTTGTAGATAAATTAACTATTTTAGAAAAATTAGGAGTAGTATATAAAATGTATATAAAATGTTCTCATTGTTTACATTGGTGGAACACAAAGACATATTGGAATAAAATAAAGTGAACATCTAAGCTGTTCTAGAAGTAAACATCCAGATGAGTCAAATCATGCAATACATTGAATTGAATCACATCATTACCCCACATTGAACATAGCATTGAACTTTTACATACCTAGTTGTAAAAATTATCACACACTAAATATCTTACAATCAACATAAATAAAAAAATGTGGAAAACATGTTCAAAGTACTTTAATAAATAAACAGGTACTCTTCATTTTCTATTCTTAGATAGCATATAAATGTATACTTACCATAAGTGTCTGATATCTAAAGGTGGGTATAGACAAGATTTGTATAATTGACCGTTTCCAAGTACGACATCGTGACGAATTTCTGTCACCGAACAACCTTCACACTAAATTCCAGCATAACCTCAAACCGAATAATACAACACGATAAAACTCATAACAATTACTTTTTTTACACTTTTAAATTATTATAATATCCAACTAATACACAATAGTACACAAATTTACCAAATCCAATTAACTTTTGTTCTCGATTTATATTTAAATCAGTAAAAAATGCTATTTCCATCCATCTTTCTGAAGGTTGTCCGTGATCAGCTGACAACATGGCGCCGGATGACGTCACTTGGAAACGCTCTATTAAATATCCTAGTTTACAAATAAAAATTGAGGTATCTTAGTTACTTGTTTATTTATATTTATATGAATTTCTATTGGAGTGTCGCCTCTGTTTTGGAAAAGAATCATTCTGTTCTGTGTGGCAACTGAACGAGTCAGGCTACAGATTATTAACTTCCTTGTGAAAATAGAACTCAAAGGGGTAATTTAATCTGGATTAAGGCTGTCATATTTAAAGCAGTTGCTACGATTTCCCGAATGGTACTGTTTTATCCACTAGCACATCCACATTTAGTACATATAATAGTTTTTTCCTGTAGAAAATATGGAGTTTTAGACTCGGGTTCAAAGTTGGAGTAGTTGATTATAAACTGCACAACATAACAACTCTCAATAACGACTTCAAACAAAGCTGGGACTATAATTCAATTCGAAGTTTTGTTAATATACACATAGAGTATACACTGAAAAACTACCTGCTGAACCAGTTTAAATATAGTTATTATTGACATAATTATCTTATCTGTAATTTTACAAATATATTGAATTTTTAGGACGATATATTGTTTTAGTAAACATACTGAAAATAATCGGAAAAAATTGTTCATCTTATTGGTACACTTTTTAAAATGTGGTGCGCATATGACTGATAATGGCAATGACAAAAAGTCAGACTTCTAAATATGAAAAAATTTTGAATGAACAAGGTGTTATTTCGAGGATGCCATCACGATCTATTTATTTTGAAAGTCCTAATCTGTATTATTCTAGAGGGTAATTTCTTTGAAATCTACTAATGAGTCACAATTGAAATAGAAAATACAGGGTAACATATGGAGAGAATCTGTTGAAAATTGGGTTATGTTCTACAACGAAACATTCTGGATAAATTCACTTACACTGAAAAAAAAAACATTCTGACCTGTCTATGAAGTTAATATAGGTGAATTAATGAATGTACTTAATTTATCCATTTTCTTATTGTTTTAATGCAAATGACTTGATCGCATTACTGTTGAATAATATGTAACAATTTTAATATATACTTACATTCAAAAACAAATATAGAACAAAGGAAAATGATAGTTGATAAAAATACCATCACGGATCTGACGAATAATATTTCAGATCACGATTATTATAGATCAATACCACAAAATACAGAACCTATGGTATACTGATATATTATGTCTATCCTACTAATCTCTTTATCTTGGACTGATAATAATAAACACTCAGATATCGAATAATCGGAAGCACATATCAAATAAAATTTGAAATTAAATAGGAAAATTGTGTTCTCAAAAATCGCTGTATCCATGAAGATGATATAGACAGATGGATAGGATAGAATAATTTTAGTTTGGGATAGCTTCGTGCAAGTTCGAGCTTAAAGGAGGCATTTATAGGACAGTGACTGATGGAGAGAAAATAAATCGGAAATATCGAATGCATCTATAATTAATGTTAACAGTAAGTGATCTGTGAACTAAACCCCACGTATCTTTCAAAAAAAAATTCATACCATAGAAAAATGTGCCCAGGTCAATGAGGATGAAATATAAGAAGTGAGTTTTAAGTTTTTATAGTTTTTGGTGTGCAAGGATCTTGTGATATGGCCGATATTATGGGGGTATTTACATTGTTGTCAAATCTTTTCTTTTTTCGGAATAATAATGAACTTTGTTGCTTCAAATGGATTACCCTGTATATATTTGCCTTTTTAAATCCCTAAGAAATACTGAATATTTTTCATGTAATGTTCCCTATACATAAATGCCATAATTTCGGAGAAATATTCCGTATTTCTTAAGGATTACAAAAGGCAAGAAATATACAAGGTGATTCGTTTGAAATAACAAAGCTCATTATTATTCCCAAAAAAGGAAAAATCTGACAACAATAATATCGGCCATATCATAACATCGTTGCACACCAAAATCTATAAAAATCGTGCAATCCGTTTCCGAGATAATTGAGGCGTTCCATACTTAAAACTTAATGTGTATAGGAGACAAAGGATTATCATTATCATGTGCTATCGAGGCACTGAGATCTCGATCAGTTTTAAAATGGTATGGGAATGTCTAAAGAAATTCAATGAACATGGCATTGTCACACATCGAAGAGCAGTTCTGACCATTGGGAAGATCCAGTAGGGATAAGACAATCAAATATACTCCTGGGAAGCTGAGAACAAATGAATACCTAAGGCATAGTAATACTGCACTTAGAGTTTTGATAGGACACTGTCCCCTGAATGGGTACCACAAAAAACTCAAACTAGTGGAGCAAAGAGAGTGTAGATTATAAACTAAAGCCTATGGATATCCTGAAATAACTTAGGTAAATAGATCTAAAGTAGCTATAGCTTTCATCAGGATTTAAATAGAAGCCCAGCCCAGTATACATACAAACAAGTGACCTGCATTCACTTAGTTCTAAAGAAAGCCACTATACTTTCCATTTAAAAGAGATGTGTTTGAATACGATATCAGAACATAAACTGCTTTGATAGTCTGCAGTAAATGTCCAGTAAAGTCCAGTAAATGCTCTTCATCAGTTTTCAATGTAGTATTTTCACTGCCAGTGTCCCTTTTCTGCAATTTGCTCAAATGTTAACTTCTTTATGTACGTTTATATGTATGAAAAAGCGTTTTAGGCCTCACAGGACCATGGCTTCTACTTTTTTGGTTATATTTCTCCATTTTATTCGATCTCTTGCAATCCTATTCCAGTCCTCTATTCCTATCTGTTTCAAGTCTTCTTAAACATCATCCATCCATTTCTTTCCAGGTCGTCCCCTTTTTCTTCTTACCTCCTTCACCTCCAAGAAGCATCTTCTTCACCCAAATCCATCCTACCCACATGGCCTAACCATCGAAGCCGTTGTGCTTGAATTTTACTAGTAATGCATGGCGCCTTTGTTTCTTCTTCTTCTCCACTGCCCCGCATCCTTAATTCATCCGTAAATGTTTCTTAAAAGTCTTTCGTTCCCACCTCTTCAGTTTACTTTTATTCTTTTCCAAGCTTCACTTCCGTATAACAGGATAGGTTGTATGATTGTTTTGTATAGTCTGATCTTTGTTGTCCTTGTAAATAATCTTGAATTTATCATATTTTCTATGGCTCCCAATGCTCTGCTGGATTCATTATCCTTTTGTCTTTTTCCACATCTTCATCGCTTTTATCTGTCAGTGCTACTCCCAGATATTCAAAATGACTTACTTTTTGAAGCGAATCACCCATTTTTAAATATACTGTTTTTCCTTCATTCATATAAAGGCCATACTGTCTCGAATTATTTTCCAGATTTCTAAAGATTTGCTTTAGTTTATTTTTTTATTTTGTTATTATTGCGATGTCTTCTGCATAGGCTACCACTTTATACTTTCTAGCACCAGATTGAATAGAACTGTCGAAGGTGGAACCTCTATCCATGCCTCTCTAAGGCATGGACACAGTGCCTTCCACCAAAACTTTGTTCGAAGATTCAGTTAGTGTCATTTTTACCATTCTTTCAAGCAGGTTTACAAGCAGTTCCAGTCTGTTCATTGCTATGTACATGCTTTGTCTGTCAATTGAGGCATACGCCTATTTGTAGTCTATGAACAATATATGCAATGGGAGATTTTGTTCAGAACTGTTGTTCATTAGGCATTTTATGGTAAATCCATACACGTGGTATTTTTTCTTCTTTCCAAATTTTTTGGATTAGTTTTCCTATTTTATTTTTTAGCAGGTCACCACCTTATTTTGAAATTTCTGTCGTAATGCCGCTTTCTCGAGGACTTTTGTGATTTTTTATATTAGCTATGATCTCCTCTATTTCCTGTTCTTGTGGTTCAATTAGGATTTCCTTTGTGCACCTTGGTATTTCCGCATTTCCCTCTTCATCACTTCCTATCTCTCCTCCCACATTTAGTGTTTCCTCGAAATATTCAACCCATCTATCCAGTTTTCCTTCTATGCTTCCTATCAAATTTCCTTCTTTGTCTTTGTAATACTGGCTTACTGTTGTCTTCATTTTTACTTTTCTTAACTTCTTGGTAAAAATTTCTAATGCCGCTATTTATCATCTGACTTTCCATATTTTGCAGTGTTGATACCCAATGGGCCCTCTTCTTTTCCCTTAGGAATCGTTTTGTGTTTCTATTTACTTTCTTGTATTCACTTCCATTTTCATCCGTATTTCTTTGTAACATTTGTAGTTCTGCTTTCTTCCCATCTTCTATTTCTGTTTTATACTCTATCAAACCAATCCTTATCCTGTGCTTTTATTGTAACCAAATATTCACTTGCTGCCTCTGATATTGATTTTTCCATTTTTCGCCATTCTCTATCGATATCATCTCCTTCTTTGTAGTTTTCTAATTTCATTGTTAGCGCTGCCAGGAAGCTATTTTTGTGGTCCTGATCATTTAATTCAAGCTTACTAAATCTTCTTATCGATTTTTGAAGCTTGCTTCTTATTGCACGACATAGGACTTTTAAGAAGGCTGGTGAACTCGTAAAACGTGTAACCGGTACGAAAAGTCCGTCACGCAACAGTGTTGCCAGATTTCTGAAAAGGCTCGTGAAACGTGTAATGTTACAAAAAGCGTTCGTCACGCAACAGTGCTGCCAGATTTCTGAATAATCCACTAATCCAATGGAATTTAAATTGAAGCTTACTTCTTATTGCACGACATAGGACTTTTGGGAAGGCTAGTGAACTCGTGAAACGTGTGATGTTACGAAAAAGCGTTCGTCACGCGATAACTCATTCAAGCGACTGTGCGCAATCTCTCTTGCCGCACTGAGCTCGCACACCAATACGTGTGAAAAATTGTCAAACATTTTTAAATATGGTCAAAAATAGTCAAAAACTTGGAAAAATGATCAAAAATTGTCAAAATTTTGAAAAAATGGTTATTGATTGCCAAATATTTTTAAAAATTGTCAAAAATTGTCAAAAACTGTCAAAAATGGCCAATAATTGTCAAAAATTATCAAAAACTGTCAAAAATGGTCAATAATTGTCAAAAATTTTAAAAAATGTTTAAAATTTTTGAAAAATTGTCAAAAATGGTCAATAATTGTCGAAGACGGTCAATAATTGTCAAAACCAATCAAAATTCGTCAAAAATGGTCCAAAAGGATCAATAATTGTTAACATTTTGAAAAATGGTCAAAAATTGTCAAAATTTTGAAAAAATGATTATTGGTTGCCAAAAATTGTCAAAAACTGTCAAAAACGGTCAATTATTATCAAAAATTGTCAAAAACTGTCAAAAATGGTCAATAATAGTCAAAAATTTTGAAAAATTTTTGAAAAATTGTCAATAATTGTCGAATACGGTCAATAATTGTCAAAACTAATCATAATTCGTCAAAAATGGTCCAAAAGGATCAATAATTGTTAACATTTTGAAAAATGGTCAAAAATTGTCAAAATTTTGGAAAAATGGTCAATAATTGCCAAATATGTTAGAATTTTTGAAAAATTGTCAAAAATGGTCAATAATTGTCAAAGACGGTCAATAATTGTCAAAATTCGTCAAAAACTGTCAAAAATGTTCAATAATTGTTTAAATTTTTGAAAAATTGTCAAACATTTTTAAATATGTTCAAAAATTGTCAGGAATTTGGAAAAATCGTCAAAAATTGTCAAAAACGGACAAAATTTTGAAAAAATGGTTAATAATTGCCAAATATTTTCAAAAATTGTCAAAAATTTGGGAAAATGGTCAATAATTGTCAAAAATTGACAAAATTTTTTAAAAATGGTCAGATTTTTCGAAAAATTGTCAAAAATGGTTGAAAATTGTCAAAATTTTGAAAATAATTATAAAAAACTGTCAAAAATGGTCAATAATTATTAAAAATTGTCAAAATTTTTGAAAAATGGTCAATAATTGTCAGAACCTGTCAAAAATGCTAAAAATTGTCAATAATTGTTAAAATTTGAAAAAATGGTCTAAAATGGTCAACATTTTTAAAAAATTGTCAAAAATGATCAATAATTTTCATAACTGTCAAAATTGGTCAATAATTGTCAAAAATGGTCAATCATTATTAAAATTTGAAAAAATGGTCAATAATTGTCAAAGACGGTCAATAATTGTCAAAATTCGTCAAAAACTGTCAAAAATTGTCAAAATTTTTGAAAAATGGTGAAAATTTTACGAAAAATGGTCATTCTATTTTGCATAAGAAGCAAGCTTCTGTCGGCGGTCCGACGACCGCTCACCTTTTTTTTTATATGTTTTTATCACGATTTATTTTCAAGGAAATGGTACAGTGTGGTCAAGAATGTCAAAAAATGGCAGGAACGATATTAATTCGATTCCTCAAGCTTGCAATGCCTAGTGCAAAAATCTCTAAGAATTCTTAGTTGGTTTTGCTGAGGCTTACCAATCTCTGTTATGTCTTCCAGTTCCAATTCTCGACAGTTATTTTACACTGGATCTTTCCTGGAAGAACTTTCCGAAGGTATGTTCTAAATTTTTTTCCTTCCTTTCCAATTTCGCCCTGACGGTCCTTGTTGACCAACAAGGCTTGGTATCCAAAATAGGGAGTATTATTTTGTATTTGTTCATTAAATTTAGCAAGGTAGTTCCAAGCTATCTTCGAGCTGATACAAAATAAGCTCAGCGCGAAAATAAATTGTACATAGGGAAGATATCTCCAATAGTGTTACTCTGTATGATAATAAAAAAGCTAATATAGTTGACCTCTGACTTATTAGCAATTTATGCGAGCTATAAAAAGGACTTTAATAATAAAATATGGACGATTATATGCGGCACTACAAATCCCAATTTAGTCTTCTACCTTCACATCAATTAAGTTTTTGCTCTCACCGCAGTTAAATTAGTTATGATCAAAATGATTTTTTAATGTTCCACAATTTCGGTAATACAGAAGATTACATCATTTTACAGAGTCGGAGTGTGTAGGAGTTTACGATTTAGTTTGTAATTTTTTCTGGAACTTGATATAGAAGATTCCTTGGTATTAATTGAAACGAACAACTGTTTCGTCGTCACTGCTTTGATATTATTAAACTCAAGGATCTTTGATGTACGTTTATGAAATTGTTTGGTATTCATTTTCCATTCACCTTTGGTAGAAATAAAAATCTGACAGTACAAGTTGGAAAACTTGTTCATGATATCAATAAAGCTTCAAGAGCACTATTAAGAAAAGCAACTCCTTCGCATCTGCACAATAAAACATAGTTAAACTTAATTCTAACAAAGTACAACTATGTTGAAAGAGCAACTAAATAACATACACTAAGAATTTATAACTTTAACTACTGTTTGCAATAAAACGAACCGTGATTTAAACGGATTAGTAGAACTTTAATAATCTTTAAACTTTGTTTAGAAACTCCATAGAAATGTCCATTACGTGACTCTTGCAGTTATGTCCTAATCTTTTCTTCTGAGCAAATACCGGATGCAATCAACTTCGGTATTTTGATTGAAATTGCTGCTAGCAGTTGAAAACTTATGTACAGCGTGTTGATAGTAAAGTTTCAGTAAAACGTATACAATAATGTGGAATTTCAACAATATAACTGTTGTTTTACTTCACTAGAGCAAGGATATTGAACATAAAATCATCGAATCGTGGAAAAAATTCATATTAGATGAAAATGTTCCTATATGAAGATTCCCATCTGACCTCTGTTAGCATCATCCATTGTTTTGCTAAAAGCTATCCCCAGATCGTAAATTGTGACCATGTAGAGCTCTAAGCGCGTTTTTCCCAGTTTCGGAGTCCCCAAGGCCCATTACTCGTTGTTTTGGTTGCTATCCATTCAATATATCTTTCATTAATGCACTCGACACCCATATCACTTACCGTAACCCATTTTGCAGCTGAGTTCTAGAATTGAATCCGGTGCTGGCTCCTCGGCAGTGGAACCTGGTGATAAACAAGCGCGCGTTTTTCCCAGCCCTCTCTGTGTGGTTTGTTTATTATTTCCTTTTAATGCTGCAGAGCTTGGTGGTTATCAAGATAGAATAACAGAATTCTTGGATTGGTCGGAAAAAAGTTTGTAGGTATTCAAAGAAGTTTCCAATCGTTCAGCTTCAGGTATATAAACCTGAAAGCGCAAAAGCTTAATCAGTTTGCTACGAAAAATTCCGCTGCGCAGCATTTTGATGCGAAGCATTCTACAGGTGGAAACGCACCGACTGCAACATTTTGTTGTGCAACGTCTCGCACGTTGTGTAACGTTGCACGCTATGCATTTTCTGTTGAATCAAATGATTCGTGCAACATTTACTCACGACGTTGCGCAACGTATCGCAGCACGATGGGGATGTTGCTCTGCCGAAGACCTCTGCAAAAGTTTGTTCGCAACACCCATAGTGCTCAGTCGTATACTACGTATTACAAATCATTATTATATTATACAGTCGTATATATATTATATATTATATATACGTATTTGTATATATTATGTATATTATATTGCTTATATTGCTCGTGCTTGTCGAGGCTCAATCCGCAATATTTAATTCTCATTTAAAAGATAATCACCTGATGATAACATTTACAGAAATAATATTTTTGCAATTACACAATTTCAAAATGTTGCAGCCGGTGTGTTTATTTGCGCAACAAATTGTTGTAGTCGGTGCGTTTCCACCTTACTTTACTGCGCTGCATTTTGTTGCGAGACATTCTGGTGCGCATTTTGTTGCGAAACATTTCGCTGTGCAACATTTTGCGAGGCAATATTTCACGAGGAGCACGCCAGTTGTATTCTGTCCTAAAGCAAATGTGTTTCTTGCAGTATTGCGCGACGCTGCGCAACAAAATTTTTGGTTCGTTCCCAGCTCAAGGTGAGTATGTTCAAATACACGCCTCAACTGCCATGGACTAGGTTGCCTAAATTCATTAATGAAAGATATACTACAGGAAGAGGATCCCATGAACGAGTAGAAGTCTAGATGTTAGTATAATACACCTTCTAGGTCTAGACTGGTGAAAAACTGCAAAGAATCCCTCAACAGGCTGGCAAGAGACAACAAAGTGTCTCTAATATGGGCACATGAGGGGATTGCAGGTAATGAAATGGCGGACCAGTTAGCTAAAGAAGGCTCTAAAGGAGACTTCATAGGTCCGGAACCGTTTTCTGAAATCGCAAAAGATTTCATAAGAGGGGAAATCGGGAACTGGCTAGATACAAAGAGTTTACTGAACAAGGTAGACAAGGAACTCTCAACCAGGCCACTGAAACTGGGTAAGAGACATTTGAAGACAGATACCGACCTGGTGGGCAAAATTAGTGAACCTATGTGCATAAAATGTGAACTTGATGATGAAACACCTACTCACATACTCTGCTTCTGCGAGAACTTACAAGAACTTAGACGCAAGCACTTTGGAGAAGAATTAATCCAACCATTACAACTACTGAAAATCCCCCCAGTCAAACTAGTGGCCTTTACAGAAGACACGAAGCTTCTGGAATGGAAGTAGATTAATATGGGAAATGGTACAGAGACTCAGTTCAAGTGCCTTGGCTGATGGGTGATGTGGAAACAGGTTCAAATTAAACAATAAATTAGTCGCTGCATGGATGAATTTCTGATAGTCGGCGTGTTTGTGTATGGACTCTTCCTCTAGTGTCCAGAAATCGAAGAAGAGTGCAGAAAATTAATCCGTTCAGAGGTTTGGGAAGGCATGAGCGTACAGAACTAGTAATGGAATGTGTAATGGACTGCTTCTGGGTGAATTTTCTCACATTTCACACTTTTCTTTGTCTACCCATATGAGAAGTCCTACATCACAAATATGATTTGTAAATTTTATTCGTAGAACAGAAAATGTTTAGCGTACGCTTATTGAAAAGTAATCTAATATTGCTTCATTTTGAACGCAAGGTCATGAGAAAGTCGGTACCACACTGGAAGCCTCACTGGAGGCATCACGGAGTGAACCTTCTGGTTATTACTTATTCTATGGTCCAAAGTGTATAATTTGATCAGATTCTCTCTTAGTTCATTAATATCACTTTATATATGCTTTCTTTGTGGTCATCTTTAAGCATATAATATGCTTTTAGCGACTCGTCAGCAGTACCAAATTTGAATATTTTACTTTGAAATTGAAATAAATCAATTTATACTATTCACATGTTTTTTTATGTCTAAGGGAACAATTGAAGTTTTGAAGTTTACACATTGTGGAGATTTCGTATTTTACGTAGTCCGTGCCAGCCGCCGTCGTATAAATAATTTGTAGTAGGTAGTTGGTCTGTCGCAACTTCTATTATTTATCATGGAAAATGGAGATCTGCTGTAAGCATATTCCGAAAGTGAATGTGTAGGTAGGTTCAACTCTGTAACTAGTACATTTTAATGCAAGTTAAACTTTCATTATCGTGCTGGTCTTGGCTTGTTTGTAGGTTTGTATCTAAATGTATTATGCAAAATAAAACAATTAATTCAATTTGATATTTTAGGCTTTGTGATAAAAAATGCCTTAAAATTGGGCTTGTGTTTAAATGAATATACTATTTTGTTTGTTATTTATGGGTACCTGAGCCAAATTTTTTTCATATATTTTTAAATCAACGTTTAGTTAGCTTAGCGTTCCAGCTACCGCTTTCAAAAATTATTATTTTCTTAAAATTGGTCTCTATTTGAAAAAAAAATCCGTACACAGCTTGTCTAACTCTGAAGCGAGTTCCTTCATTGTATTTATTCTTACGGTATTCGATTAACTGCTTCTTTTTTTTTGGCGAGGGTTCTTTGACGTACTCTTTGGCCTACCTTTGGCGCCTTGTTCCACCATTCTCGAGACTGCTTTTTCATCCAAGTACTGGTATTTGTTTTTTGCAGCGCTTTCGCTATGCCACAGAAAGGTTCTGTGCCAATGGGAGCACATCGTGCCCCTTCTCGGGCTAGTGAGTCTGCCTCTTCATTGCCCTTGTGATCTGAGTGGCCTGGTACCCAGGCTAAGGACAATCTATTACAACTGCCCAGCTCTTGAAGCGTCTCCAAGCAGTCCCAAACAAGTTTGGAAAGTATCTGCATGGAACTGATTGCTTTTATACCCGCTTGACTGTCGGAGTATATGGCAAGGGTCTTCTCCTCAAACCCTTGCCTCAATAGCTCTCCTGCACAGTGCTGTATTGCTGCAACTTCTGTCCGGAATATCGTCACATCTTTGCCTAAGCACAGTGAGACAGTGTTTAGGCTATATATAGAGTGCCCCAAAAAAACTGGAAAAGGCCAATTATCTCGTAAATTGCTAGTCCTAATTGTACAAAATTTGGGGTACACCTATTTTGGGATACGGAGATTCCAGATTTGATATTTGCAATGTGGCCAGATTTGCCGTTTTTCTCATATTAGTAGTAACTTTCGTTTTTCAAATTCATCCCCTGTTTTTTCAGATATTATTGGAATCTCCTATTCAATACGAGTTCAACCAAATGTAACACTTATGATTTTATGTAGTCTGGAAGGTCTTAAATACATAAAACAGAAGTCTGGCAACGCCTAATTGTCTCAATAAATTTTTTAATACAAACTATTTTCAACAATATTAAAACGTAACAATTTTTAACATAATGGTTACTTTATCAAGTGTTCAAGATGTGCTCCATTTGTGAGTTGACAGAACCCTAATCGATGATATGTAACATGTCTATCGACCTGTTTCGATTTTATAGAATAAATCCTTTCATTTACCGCTCGTCGTCTCATTAGCCACCCCAATCTTCAACCCTGTCCATAAGACAATTGACGTCTGCCAACGGTCGCTTCCATTTTTTCAACGCCCTTTCCGCTATCGAGTCTTTTCGAGAAAAGACCTCCATTTTTTATCGCTTTTATACCTTCCCTATCTAATTCATTTTGCTGTGGTAATTTCAAAATCATAATTTATCATTAATAAGCTTCTTCTAAAGTACTGTCTGATATGATTTTTGTATGTATTCCTTATTTTTTCACAGAGATAGACGAAATTAAATTTAACACCTGGTCATAAACTGTTCTTTTATACTAATATGGTAGTTTTGAACTAAATATATTTTTATAATTCACTGTTTTGGTTTTGTGCAAACATTTGCAAGCTTTTTCTGTTGCAGAATAACTTTTTTATCCATAAAATAACATTTTAATAACAGAACGAATCTGTTAACCTATAAAATATTCTTTCGTACCGCCAGTGCTGGTTTCATATATTTCGTAAGCACGATATTTTTTCATATAACTACATGACATTTTGCTATAATTAGTTTCTTTCAGATCATTAGTATATTTTTTAATTTAGCCGATAATTGCTTTTTTTACAGTTTTAATATGGGACATATACACTGTGTTCATTTGAAAAGGACCCACCCTTAATATTTCAAAAATGGGACATATTAGAAATAAATGCCGAAACACGTCAACTTTTAACTTGAGGGGGACACTTTTTGGCGCTAATATCATAAACGTCAGATTCACCCCCTCCCTACTGGAGACACCCCTTACATTTTTTCAAATGGCATTAGGTATCAAGTCACACCTCATTTAAAAGGTCTGGCAAATCTCTATTCAATCATTATATAAAATCAACAAATAGTAAAAAGACAACTGTTAACAAGAAAAAACTGCTATACAATCATGTGTTCAAAGTGACCACCGTTAACATTCAGGCAATAAAAGTTGAAAAAGAGCCAATTTTAAACAACGATTAAATAACAATGGAAGGCTCTGGTATCAAAGGCAAAACAAAATGACTGAATAGAGATTTACCAGACCTTTTAAATGAGGTGTGACTTGATACCTAATGCCATTTGAAAAAATTTAAGGGGTGTCTCCAGTAGAGAGGGGGTGAATATGACGTTTATGACATTAGCGCCAAAAAGTGTCCCCCTCAAGTTAAAAGTTGACGTGTTTTGGCTTTTCCTTCTAATATGTTCCATTTTTGAAATATTAAGGGTAGGTCCTTTTCAAATGAACACAGTGTATATTGGAAAGCTTTCAGTAAATAAAACATTTTTCAATTTCAAACAACTGCCTTCCTTTTTTTTGACCTGAAAAGCTGACCAACATAATGTGCCCATTACATTCAAGTTCCTATATATCCCTGATCTACCTGTACTTCTAGGTAAGCACAGCCCCTAGGCTAGGATAAAATACCTAGACTAGGGTACAAGCCCTAGACCATGATACAGCCCTAGACTAAAATACCGTCCTAGACCAGGACTCAGCTGCTAGGATACCGTTCTAATCAAGACATCTCTATCTACCTATCTTCTTCGAGATCTAGTCTCCATCTTCTCAAGACCTACCTACCTCCTTCAACCATCACCTCTTGCGGAAACAACCACTTCATAAGCTAAGTACCTATAAAAGTACAAATTCTCTTCACAAGTGTTCCATTTCCTGTGACAGAAGAATAAATGAAAATTTGTTTTAAAATCTATTTTTTTATTTTTTTCTAAGTCCTCAACTATAAAAGTTGAGGGAAATATCGTCCGGTGTAAAATTTTAATGTTCTGTTTTTAAGTAATTTTTTTAACTTTTATCTAAATTCTACAAGGCGTTTCTACCTTTTCCGCCTTAGTTTGCTAGTACTTTTTATCGACGTGAAAAAGGTAGTGGCGCCCTCAATTTTTTACAACCCTTCTGTTATCCTTGTGTGGCATAAACTTGGGGTCGAACCACCCTTGAGAGGAGTCTCTAGCCGGAGACCTTCAAGCTGGAGCATTTACGGTTACAAATTGGCGCCCTGTGAGGTTACAAATTAGCGCCCTTTACCGTTACAGGTAGAATGCGTCTACCACATTTCTCCAGAAATTAATCGAGATTAATCGATAATTCGGTGCCTTAGCTCTGCAAGACTTGCTGGTTTAGTTTTGTAAACTGAATTTTTCAAGTATTCCCAATAAAAATGATCTTCAGGATTGAAATCAGGTGAACGTAGATGTCATTCAATTCTACCTCGTATACCAATCCATCGTCCGGGAAATATCTCATCTTTATACCAAAATGAGCTGGAGCTCCGTCTTGCTGAAACCATATCTGATTAAAATTGGCCCCAAACAAGTTTCTCAGTGTAGGTACAATTTCATTTCTAAGTAGCATTTCGTAACTATCTGACGTTAAATTTCCTTCGATAAAGAATGGCCCAATTAACTTAGTACCTACTATACCTGACCATACATTTAATTTTTGTGGTCTTTGAGTATGGTTTTCACGCATGCAGTGTGGATTTACGTTACCCCAGTACCTTAAATTGTGTCGATTTACACTCCCACACAGTGTAAAGGTTGATTCATCGGAACAACATATTCTGTTAACGAAATTTTCACCATTTTCAATTTTATCCATCATTACCTCAGTAAACTCTAATCTACTATCGAAGTCATCTTCACTTAATTCTTGCGATAAGTGAATTTTGTATGGTTTAAATTTACTCTTATGTAATACACACGTAAGACTGAAGAACGACCTACATCATGTACTTGTGCAATCCTGCGAGAGGATGTATGTGGATCTTCAACAAAACTCTGCATTATATCTAAAGTTTTGTTGTCATTCATAACTTTTTTCGGTCTACCTGATCGGCATCTATCTTTTATTCCTCCAGATTCCTCAAAGCGCTTCACAGTTTTTTGTACCGTCGCCATAAGAATAGGAGAACGTTTTGGGAAAGTATCGTTGAACAATTCGGCTACTTCACAATATGATCTTTTTCTGTCGTCGTACTCTCAGTATCAGAATAGTAATTCGTTCTTTTTCGTTAAGAACCATTTTAGAGAAGCAATTTACCCTGCAGAACTTTTCAAAACACATCAAACCACTGTCAGTTTTAGTTAATAATGTATATGGTGAACAAATGTCAAAATCACAGCATTCTACATTTAAACATTAAAATTTCTTCAAATCCACATATTTTGCACTGTTTTAGTAATTTAAGACCTTCCTGACTACATAAAATCATAAGTGTTACATATGGTTGAACTCGTATTGAATAGGAGATTCCAATAATGTCTGAATATACAGGGTAATCAATTTGAAAAACCAAAGTTACTAATTATAGAGACACGGCAGATCTGGCAACATTGCAAATATCGAATCTTCGTATCCCAAAATAGGTGTACCCCAAATTTTGTACAATTAGGACTAGCAATTTACGAGATAATTGGCCGTTTCCAGACTTTTGGGGCACTATGTACATTCCTGCTCCTATTAAGGAAGCTGCATATTTTTACTTTCTCCTCTTCAACAACTGTTTTTCGCCAACCAAATTAACCGAAAAATAGGAAAATATAACAAAAAACTTTGACATACACTGACGATTAATTAAAAAATTCACGTGAAACGTCAAAGTATTCGAGTGACAGATGGTGAAAAACTTCAACATTCCTGGCGTTAAGAATTTTCCGCCATTGGAGTGCTAAACAATACTTTACGCCCCATTTTTGGTGTTCATATGGTTGGTTTTCCGGTAAGATGGGTGAAATAACCTTGACGTATTTTTTTCGGACGTAAGCTCCCCATGTAAGCAAGGGGAACATTGTTTCTCCCAAAATATTACCATTAAGTGATGTGCCTAATAAAATAGTAACTATAGTAAAATTAATACCTATTTAGAGGTACCAGCCGTTTTAGTAACTTAACGTATGCGGCTTCTTGAACCATCTAACATTAACATGAAATCAAAATTTGACGTAACTTCAAAAACGTGACATCTAATAAATTAGTTACGACGTTCATTTTTGTTGGTAATTTTTTGTTTCAACCGATTTATTAATAATAAATAAGGATGGTCTTATTCTAAATGGGTATAAAATTTACTATACACAATTTTTCATCAATATATTAAATAAATAAACATCAAATATCCTAGTAGACCTGTAGCCATGTATGCTTCATTATTTCAAATGGAAGCCGTTTTCACCATCGAGTTTCATGTGAAGAAAAAAGTAGAATGAAGCTATTCCCCAAGACCCAAACTTGATATCGACGCTACAGTGGACATTGAATCTTTAGTGGCAAGTTTGGGTCTTGGGGAATAGCCTTATTCTACTTGTTTTTCACATGAAACTTGGGCCGGAAATTCGACTGGCACAATCAGTTTTGTGATAAAATCATTATTTCGCCTTCAAATAGAGTTATGAAATTTTCGAAAATCCACTTTTCAAAACAAAAAATACTCATAACTCGACTAATAGGAAAGATAGAACGTTCTAGTCTTCACCAGTCGATAGAGGGGACAATTTTACATATTTTAGTGAATTTTGAGTCGATATTGCCAAGGATTAAGGGAGTTAGAAAAAAGCAATTTGATTCGCAAAATATTTCCATAGCTACCCCCTTTGTTCTAAATTTTCGACAAAAAAATTAAAAAAATGCTAAAAATTCGTAAAGAGGGGTTTTTTGGACCGGAAAATCGACTGCCAAATCGTGACAATTTTTTTAAGTCTTAAACTTCAAAATATTTTCGTAAGTTCCAAATTGTCAATCTTTTTAAAGGCGTGAGTTAGGGAAAAAATTAGTTAAATATAATAGTTCTTGATCACGATGTTTGTTGAAACTCTATTTTTAAAGTTTCGGTAGCGGTCCAGCTGCCGTTATCAAGAATAATGAAAAATAATAAATTTTCGAATCATCGAAAATTGATTATTTTCGATTAATCGATTATTTTCGATTAATCTATTTTTTCCGATTAATCGATTTTTTTCGATTAATCAATTAATCGATTAATCGAAAATAATCGATTATTTTATATAATCGATAATCGATTATGTTTTTTGATAATCGCTCAGCCCTAATTTTGAGTCGATATTGCCAAGGATTAAGGGAGTTAGAAAAAAACAATTTGTATCGCAAAATTTTTCTATACCTACCCCTTTGTTCTAAATTTTCGACAAAAAAATTATAAAAAATGCTAAAAATTCGTGAAAAGGGGTTTTCTGGGCCGAAAAATCGACTGGCACAATCAGTTTTGTGATAAAATCATTATTTCGCTTTCAAATAGAGTCATGAAATTTTCGAAAATCCACTTTTCAAAACAAAAAATACTCATAACTCGACTAATAGGAAAGATAGAACGTTCTAGTCTTAACCAATCGATAGAGGGGACAATTTCACATATTTTACTGAATTTTGAGTCCATATTTCCAAAGATTAAGGAAGTTAGAAAAAATTAATTTGTATCGCAAAATATTTCCATACCTACCCCTTTGTTCTAAATTTTCGACAAAAAAATTATAAAAAATGCTAAAAATTCGTAAAGAGGGGTTTTTTGGGCCGAAAAATCGACTGGCACAATCAGTTTTGTGATAAAATCATTATTTCGCCTTCAAATAGAGTCATGAAATTTTCGAAAATCCACTTTTCAAAACAAAAAATACTCATAACTCGACTAATAGGAAAGATAGAACGTTCTAGTCTTCACCAATCGATAGAGGGGACAATTTTACATATTTGAGTGAATTTTGGGTCCATATTTCCAAGGATTAAGGAAGTTAGATAGAATCAATTTGTATCGCAAAATATTTCCATACCTACCCCTTTGTTCTGAATTTTCGACAAAAAAATTATCAAAAATGCTAAAAATTCGTTAAGAGGGGTTTTTTGGGCCGAAAAATCGACTGGCACAATCAGTTTTGTGATAAAATCATTATTTCGCCTTCAAATAGAGTCATGAAATTTTCGAAAATCCACTTTTCAAAACAAAAAATACTCATAACTCGACTAATAGGAAAGATAGAATGTTCTAGTCTTCACCAATCGATAGAGGGGACAATTTTACATATTTAAGTGAATTTTGAGTCCATATTTCCAAGGATTAAGGAAGTTAGAAAAAATCAATTTGTATCGCAAAATATTTCCATACCTACCCTCTGTTCTAAATTTTCGACAAAAAAATTATAATAAATGCTAAAAATTCGTAAAGAGCGGTTTTTGGGGCCGAAAAATCGACTGGCACAATCAGTTTTGTGATAAAATCAATATTTCGCTTTCAAATAGATTCATGAAATTTTCGAAAATCCACTTTTCAAAACAAAAAATACTCATAACTCGACTAATAGGAAAGATAGAAAGTTCTAGTCTTCACCAATCGATAGAGGGGACAATTTTACATATTTTAGTGAATCTTGAGTCGATATTGCCAAGGATTAATGGAGTTAGAAAAAAGCAATTTGATTCGCAAAATATTTCCATAGCTACCCCCTTTGTTATAAATTTTCGACAAAAAAATTATAAAAAATGCTAAAAATTCGTTAAGAGGGGTTTTTTGGGCCGAAAAATCGACTGGCACAATCAGTTTTGTGATAAAATCATTATTTCGCCTTCAAATAGAGTCATGAAATTTTCGAAAATCCACTTTTCAAAACAAAAAATACTCATAACTCGACTAATAGGAAAGATAGGACGTTCTAGTCTTCACCAATCGATAGAGGGGACAATTTTACATATTCTAGTGAATTTTGAGTCCATATTTCCAAAGATTAAGGAAGTTAGAAAAAATTAATTTGTATCGCAAAATATTTCCATACCTACCACTTTGTTCTAAATTTTCGACAAAAAAATTATAAAAAATGCTAAAATTTCGTAAAGAGGTGTTTTTTGGGCCGAAAAACCGACTGGCACAATCAGTTTTGTGATAAAATCATTATTTCGCCTTCAAATAGAGTCATGAAATTTTCGAAAATCCACTTTTCAAAACAAAAAATACTCATAACTCGACTAATAGGAAAGATAGAACGTTCTTGTCTTCACCAATCGATAGAGGGGACAATTTTACATATTTAGGTGAATTTTGAGTCCATATTTCCAAGGATTAAGGAAGTTAGAAAAAATCAATTTGTATCGCAAAATATTTCCATATCTACCCCTTTGTTCTAAATTTTCGACAAAAAAATTATAAAAAATGCTAAAAATTCGTGAAGAGGGGTTTTTTGGGCCGAAAAATCGACTGGCACAATCAGTTTTGTGATAAAATCTTTATTTCGCCTTCAAATAGAGTCATGAAATTTTCGAAAATCCACTTTTCAAAACAAAAAATACTCATAACCCGACTAATAGGAAAGATAGAACGTTCTAGTCTTCACCAATCGATAGAGGGGACAATTTTACATATTTAGGTGAATTTTGAGTCCATATTTCCAAGGATTAATGAAGTTAGAAAAAATCAATTTGTATCGCAAAATATTTCCATACCTACCCCTTTGTTCTAAATTTTTGGACAAAAAAATTATAAAAAATGCTAAAAATTCGTAAAGAGGGGTTTTTTGGGCCGAAAAATCGACTGGCAAATCTTGACAATTTTTTTAAGATTTAAACTTCAAAATATTTTCGTAAGTTCCAAATTGTCAATCTTTTTAAAGGCGTGAGTTAGGGAAAAAATTAGTTAAATATAATAGTTCTTGATCACGATGTTTGTTGAAACTCTATTTTTAAAGTTTCGGTAGCGGTCCAGCTGCCGTTATCAAGAATAATGAAAAATAATAAATTTTCGAATCATCGAAAATTGATTATTTTCGATTACTCGATTATTTTCGATTAATCGATTATTTTCGATTAATCGATTTTTTCCGATTAATCGATTTTTTCCGATTAATCGATTTTTTTCGATTGATCAATTAATCGATTAACATCGATTAATCGATTAATCGATTAACATCGAAAATAATCGATTATTTTATATAATCGATAATCGATTATGTTTTTTTATAATCGCCCATCCCTAATTTTGAGTCCATCATTCCAAGGATTATGGAAGTTAGAAAAAATCAATTTGTATCGCAAAATATTTCCATACCTACCACTTTGTTCTAAATTTTCGACAAAAAAATTTAAAAAAATGCTAAAAATTCGTGAAAAGGGGTTTTTTGGGCCGAAAAACCGACTGGCACAATCAGTTTTGTGATAAAATCATTATTTCGCCTTCAAATAGAGTCATGACATTTTCGAAAATCCACTTTTCAAAACAAAAAATACTCATAACTCGACCAATAGGAAAGATAGAACGTTCTAGTCTTCACCAATCGATAGAGGGGACAATTTCACATATTTGAGTGAATTTTGAGTCCATATTTCCAAGGATTAAGGAAGTTAGAAAAAATCAATTTGTATCGCAAAATATTTCCACCCCTTTGTTATAAATTTTCGACAAAAAAATTTAAAAAATGCTGAGAATTCGTAAAGAGGGGTTTTTTCGAAAATCCACTTTTCAAAACAAAAAATACTCATAACTCGACTAATTAGAAAGATAGAACGTTCTAGTCTTCACCAATCGATAGAGGGGACAATTTTACATATTTTAGTGAATTTTGAGTCCATATTTCCAAGGATTAAGGAAGTTAGAAAAACTTAATTTGTATTGCAAAATATTTCCATAGCTACCCCTTTGTTCTGAATTTTCGACAAAAAAATTATAAAAAATGCTAAAAATTCGTAAAGAGGGGTTTTTTGGGCCGAAAAATCGACTGGCACGATCAGTTTTGTGATAAAATCATTATTTCGCCTTCAAATAGAGTCATGAAATTTTCGAAAATCCACTTTTCAAAACAAAAAATACTCATAACTCGTCTAATTGGAAAGATAGAACGTTCTAGTCTTCACCAGTCGATAGAGGGGACAATTTTACATGAATTTAAGTGAATTTTGAGTCCATATTTCTGAAGATTGAGGAAGTTAGAAAAAATCAATTTGTATCGCAAAATATTTCCATAGCTACCCCTTTGTTCTGAATTTTCGACAAAAAAATTATCAAAAATGCTAAAAATTCGTTAAGAGGGGTTTTTTTGGGCCGAAAAATCGACTGGCACAATCAGTTTTGTGATAAAATCATTATTTCGCCTTCAAATAGAGTCATGAAATTTTCGAAAATCCACTTTTCAAAACAAACAATACTCCTAACTCGACTAATAGGATAGATAGAACGTTCTAGTCATCACCAATCGATAGAGGGGACAATTTTACATATTTTAGTGAATTTTGAGTCCATATTTCCAAGGATTAAGGAAGTTAGAAAAAATTAATTTGTATCGCAAAATATTTCCAAACCTACCCCTTTGTTCTAAATTTTCGACAAAAAATTTTAAAAAATGCTAAAAATTCGTAAAGAGGGGTTTTTTGGAGCGGAAAATCGACTGGCAAATCTTGACAATTTTTTTAAGTCTTAAACTTCAAAATATTGTCGTAAGTTCCAAATTGTCAATCTTTTTAGAGGCGTTAGGAGTTAGGGAAAAAATTAGTTAAATATAAAATAGTTCTTGATCACGATGTTTGTTGAAACTCTATTTTTAAAGTTTCGGTAGCGGTCCAGCTGCCGTTATCAAGAATAATGAAAAATAATAAATTTTCGAATCATCGAAAATTGATTATTTTCGATTAATCGATTATTTTCGATTAATCGATTATTTTCGATTAATCGATTATTTTCGATTAATCGATTTTTTCCGATTAATCGATTTTTTTCGATTAATCAATTAATCGATAAATCGAAAATAATCGATTATTTTATATAATCGATAATCGATTATTTTATATAATCGATAATCGATTATGTTTTTTGATAATCGCCCAGCCCTAATTTTGAGTCGATATTGCCAAGGATTAAGGGAGTTAGAAAAAAACAATTTGTATCGCAAAATATTTCTATACCTACCCATTTGTTCTAAATTTTCGACAAAAAAATTATAAAAAATGCTAAAAATTCGTGAAAAGGGGTTTTCTGGGCCGAAAAATCGACTGGCACAATCAGTTTTGTGATAAAATCATTATTTCGCCTTCAAATAGAGTCATGAAATTTTTGAAAATCCACTTTTCAAAACAAAAAATACTCATAACTCGACTAATAGGAAAGATAGAACGTTCTAGTCATCACCAATCGATAGAGGGGACAATTTTACATATTTTAGTGAATTTTGAGTCCATATTTCCAAGGATTAATGAAGTTAGAAAAAATCAATTTGTATCGCAAAATATTTCCATACCTACCCCTTTGTTCTAAATTTTTGGACAAAAAAATTATAAAAAATGCTAAACATTCGTAAAGAGGGGTTTTTTGGGCCGAAAAATCGACTGGCAAATCTTGACAATTTTTTTAAGTTTTAAACTTCAAAATATTTTCGTAAGTTCCAAATTGTCAATGTTTTTAAAGGCGTGAGTTAGGCAAAAAATTAGTTAAATATAATAGTTCTTGATCACGATGTTTGTTGAAACTCTATTTTTAAAGTTTCGGTAGCGGTCCAGCTGCCGTTATCAAGAATAATGAAAAATAATAAATTTTCGAATCAACGAAAATTGATTATTTTCGATTACTCGATTATTTTCGATAAATCGATTATTTTCGATTAATCGATTATTTTCGATTAATCGATTATTTTCGATTAATCGATTTTTTCCGATTAATCGATTTTTTTCGATTAATCGATTATTTTCGATTAATCGATTTTTTTCGATTATTCGATTTTTTTCGATTAATCGATTAATCGAAAATAATCGATTATTTTATGTAATCGATAATCGATTATGTTTTTTGATAATCGCCCAGCCCTAATTTTGAGTCGATATTGCCAAGGATTAAGGGAGTTAGAAAAAAACAATTTGTATCGCAAAATATTTCGATACCTACCCCTTTGTTCTAAATTTTCGACAAAAAAATTATAAAAAATGCTAAGAATTCGTAAAGAGGGGTTTTTTGGGCCGAAAAATCGACTGGCACAATCAGTTTTGTGATAAAATCATTATTTCGCCTTCAAATGGAGTCATGAAATTTTTGAAAATCCACTTTTCAAAACAAAAAATACTCATAACTCGACTAATAGGAAAGATAGAACGTTCTAGTCATCACCAATCGATAGAGGGGACAATTTTACATATTTTAGTGAATTTTGAGTCCATATTTCCAAGGATTAATGAAGTTAGAAAAAATCAATTTGTATCGCAAAATATTTCCATACCTACCCCTTTGTTCTAAATTTTTGGACAAAAAAATTATAAAAAATGCTAAAAATTCGTAATGAGGGGTTTTTTGGGCCGAAAAATCGACTGGCAAATCTTGACAATTTTTTTAAGTTTTAAACTTCAAAATATTTTCGTAAGTTCCAAATTGTCAATCTTTTTAAAAGCGTGAGTTAGGGAAAAAATTAGTTAAATATAATAGTTCTTGATCACGATGTTTGTTGAAACTCTATTTTTAAAGTTTCGGTAGCGGTCCAGCTGCCGTTATCAAGAATAATGAAAAATAATAAATTTTCGAATCAACGAAATTGATTATTTTCGATTACTCGATTATTTTCCATAAATCGATTATTTTCGATTAATCGATTATTTTCGATTAATCGATTATTTTCGATTAATCGATTTTTTCCGATTAATCGATTTTTTTCGATTAATCGATTGTTTTCGATTAATCGATTTTTTTCGATTAATCAATTAATCGATTAACATCGATTAATCGAAAATAATCGATTATTTTATGTAATCGATAATCGATTATGTTTTTTGATAATCGCCCAGCCCTAATTTTGAGTCAATATTGCCAAGGATTAAGGGAGTTAGAAAAAAACAATTTGTATCGCAAAATATTTCGATACCTACCCCTTTGTTCTAAATTTTCGACAAAAAAATTATAAAAAATGCTAAAAATTCGTAAAGAAGGTTTTTTTGGGCCGAAAAATCGACTGGCACAATCATTTTTTGTGATAAAATCATTATTTCGCCTTCAAATAGAGTCATGAAATTTTCGAAAATCCACTTTTCAAAACAAAAAATACTCCTAACTCGACTAATAGGAAAGATAGAACGTTCTAGTCATCACCAATCGATAGAGGGGACAATTTTACATATTTTAGTGAATTTTGAGTCCATATTTCCAAGGATTAAGGAAGTTAGAAAAAATTAACTTGTATCGCAAAATATTTCCATAGCTACCCGCTTTGTTCTAAATTTTCGACAAAAAAATTTGAAAAATGCTAAAAATTCGTAAAGAGGGGTTTTTTGGACCGGAAAATCGACTGGCAAATCTTGACAATTTTTTTAAGTCTTAAACTTCAAAATATTTTCGTAAGTTCCAAATTGTCAATCTTTTTAAAGGCGTGAGTTAGGGAAAACATTAGTTAAATATAATAGTTCTTGATCACGATGTTTGTTGAAACTCTATTTTTAAAGTTTCGGTAGCGGTACAGCTGCCGTTATCAAGAATAATGAAAAATAATAAATTTTCGAATCATCGAAAATTGATTATTTTCGATTAATCGATGATTTTCGATTAATCGATTTTTTCCGATTAATCGATTTTTTTCGATTAATCAATTAATCGATTGATCGAAAATAATCGATTATTTTATATAATCGATAATCGATTATGTTTTTTGATAATCGCTCAGCCCTAATTTTGAGTCGATATTGCCAAGGATTAAGGGAGTTAGAAAAAAACAATTTGTATCGCAAAATTTTTCTATACCTACCCCTTCTAAATTTTCGACAAAAAAATTATAAAAAATGCTAAAAATTCGTAAAGAGGGGTTTTTTGGGCCGAAAAATCGACTGGCACAATCAGTTTTGTGATAAAATCATTATTTCGCCTTCAAATAGAGTCATGAAATTTTCGAAAATCCACTTTTCAAAACAAAAAATACTCATAACTCGACTAATAGGAAAGATAGAACGTTCTAGTCTTCACCAATCGATAGAGGGGACAATTTTACATATTTTAGTGAATTTTGAGTCCATGTTTCCAGAGATTAAGGAAGTTAGAAAAAATTAATTAGTATCGCAAAATATTTCCATACCTACCCCTTTGTTCTAAATTTTCGACAAAAAAATTATAAAAAATGCTAAAAATTCGTAAAGAGGTGTTTTTTGGGCCGAAAAATCGACTGGCACAATCAGTTTTGTGATAAAATCATTATATCGCCTTCAAATAGAGTCATGAAATTTTCGAAAATCCACTTTTCAAAACAAAAAATACTCATAACTCGACTAATAGGAAAGATAGGACGTTCTAGTCTTCACCAATCGATAGAGGGGACAATTTTACATATTTTAGTGAATTTTGAGTCCATATTTCTAAAGATTAAGGAAGTTAGAAAAAATTAATTTGTATCGCAAAATATTTCCATACCTACCCCTTTGTTCTAAATTTTCGACAAAAAAATTATAAAAAATGCTAAAAATTCGTAAAGAGGTGTTTTTTGGGCCGAAAAACCGACTGGCACAATCAGTTTTGTGATAAAATCATTATTTCGCCTTCAAATAGAGTCATGAAATTTTCGAAAATCCACTTTTCAAAACAAAAAATACTCATAACTCGACTAATAGGAAAGATAGAACGTGCTAGTCTTCACCAATCGATAGAGGGGACAATTTTACATATTTTAGTGAATTTTGAGTCCATGTTTCCAGAGATTAAGGAAGTTAGAAAAAATTAATTAGTATCGCAAAATATTTCCATACCTACCTCTTTGTTCTAAATTTTCGACAAAAAAATTATAAAAAATGCTAAAAATTCGTAAAGAGGTGTTTTTTGGGCCGAAAAATCGACTGGCACAATCAGTTTTGTGATAAAATCTTTATTTCGCCTTCAAATAGAGTCATGAAATTTTCGAGAATCCACTTTTCAAAACAAAAAATATTCATAACTCGACTAATAGGGAAGATAGAACGTTCTAGTCTTCACCAATCGATAGAGGGGACAATTTTACATATTTGAGTGAATTTTGGGTCCATATTTCCAAGGATTAAGGAAGTTAGATAGAATCAATTTGTATCGCAAAATATTTCCATACCTACCCCTTTGTTCTGAATTTTCGACAAAAAAATTATCAAAAATGCTAAAAATTCGTTAAGAGGGGTTTTTTGGGCCGAAAAATCGACTGGCACAATCAGTTTTGTGATAAAATCATTATTTCGCCTTCAAATAGAGTCATGAAATTTTCGAAAATCCACTTTTCAAAACAAAAAATACTCATAACTCGACTAATAGGAAAGATAGAATGTTCTAGTCTTCACCAATCGATAGAGGGGACAATTTTACATATTTAAGTGAATTTTGAGTCCATATTTCCAAGGATTAAGGAAGTTAGAAAAAATCAATTTGTATCGCAAAATATTTCCATACCTACCCCTCTGTTCTAAATTTTCGACAAAAAAATTATAATAAATGCTAAAAATTCGTAAAGAGGGGTTTTTGGGGCCGAAAAATCGACTGGCACAATCAGTTTTGTGATAAAATCAATATTTCGCTTTCAAATAGATTCATGAAATTTTCGAAAATCCACTTTTCAAAACAAAAAATACTCATAACTCGACTAATAGGAAAGATAGAAAGTTCTAGTCTTCACCAATCGATAGAGGGGACAATTTTACATATTTTAGTGAATCTTGAGTCGATATTGCCAAGGATTAATGGAGTTAGAAAAAAGCAATTTGATTCGCAAAATATTTCCATAGCTACCCCCTTTGTTATAAATTTTCGACAAAAAAATTATAAAAAATGCTAAAAATTCGTAAAGAGGGGTTTTTTGGGCCGAAAAATCGACTGGCACAATCAGTTTTGTGATAAAATCATTATTTCGCCTTCAAATAGAGTCATGAAATTTTCGAAAACCACTTTTCAAAACAAAAAATACTCATAACTCGACTAATAGGAAAGATAGAACGTTCTAGTCTTCACCAATCGATAGAGGGGACAATTTTACATATTTAAGTGAATTTTGGGTCCATATTTCCAAGGATTAAGGAAGTTAGAAAAAATCAATTTGTATCGCAAAATATTTCCATACCTACCCCTTTGTTCTAAATTTTCGACAAAAAAATTATAAAAAATGCTAAAAATTCGTAAAGAGGGGTTTTTTGGGCCGAAAAATCGACTGGCACAATCGGTTTTGTGATAAAATCATTATCTCGCCTTCAAATAGAGTCATGAAATTTTCGAAAATCCACTTTTCAAAACAAAAAATACTCATAACTCGACTAATAGGAAAGATAGAACGTTCTAGTCTTCACCAGTCGATAGAGGGGACAATTTTACATAAATTTAAGTGAATTTCGAGTCCATATTTCCGAAGATTAAGGAAGTTAGAAAAAATCAATTTGTATCGCAAAATATTTCCATAGACCCCTTTGTTCTGAATTTTCGACAAAAAAATTATAAAAAATGCTAAAAATTCGTTGAGAGGGGTTTTTTGGGCCGAAAAATCGACTGGCACAATCAGTTTTGTGATAAAATCATTATTTCGCCTTCAAATAGAGTCATGAAATTTTCGAAAATCCACTTTTCAAAACAAAAAATACTCATAACCCGACTAATAGGAAAGATAGAACGTTCTAGTCTTCACCAATCGATAGAGGGGACAATTTTACATATTTAAGTGAATTTTGAGTCCATATTTCCAAGGATTAAGGAAGTTAGAAAAAATCAATTTGTATCGCAAAATATTTCCCTTTGTTCTAAATTTTCGACAAAAAAATTATAAAAAATGCTAAAAATTCGTAAAGAGGGGTTTTTTGGGCCGAAAAATCGACTGGCACAATCAGTTTTGTGATAAAATCATTATTTCGCCTTCAAATAGAGTCATGAAATTTTCGAAAATCCACTTTTCAAAACAAAAAATACTCATAACTCGACTAATAGGAAAGATAGGACGTTCTAGTCTTCACCAATCGATAGAGGGGACAATTTTACATATTTAAGTGAATTTTGGGTCCATATTTCCAAGGATTAAGGAAGTTAGAAAAAATCAATTTGTATCGCAAAATATTTCCATACCTACCCCTTTGTTCTAAATTTTCGACAAAAAAATTATAAAAAATGCTAAAAATTCGTAAAGAGGAGTTTTTTGGGCCCAAAAATTGACTGGCACAATCAGTTTTGTGATAAAATCAATATTTCGCCTTCAAATAGAGTCATGAAATTTTCGAAAATCCACTTTTCAAAACAAAAAATACTCATAACTCGACTAATAGGAAAGATAGAACGTTCTAGTCTTCACCAATCGATAGAGGGGACAATATTACATATTTTAGTGAATTTTGAGTCCATATTTCCAGAGATTAAGGAAGTTAGAAAAAATTAATTTGTATCGCAAAATATTTCCATACCTACCCCTTTGTTCTAAATTTTCGACAAAAAAATTATAAAAAATGCTAAAAATTCGTAAAGAGGTGTCTTTTGGGCCGAAAAACCGACTGGCACAATCAGTTTTGTGATAAAATCATTATTTCGCCTTCAAATAGAGTCATGAAATTTTCGAAAATCCACTTTTCAAAACAAAAAATACTCATGACTCGACTAATAGGAAAGATAGAACGTTCTAGTCTTCACCAATCGATAGAGGGGACAATTTTTCATAATTTAGTGAATTTTGAGTCCATATTTCCAAGGATTAAGGAAGTTAGAAAAAATCAATTTGTATCGCAAAATATTTCCATACCTACCCCTTTGTTCTAAATTTTCGACAAAAAAATTATAAAAAATGCTAAAAATTCGTAAAGAGGTGTTTTTTGGGCCGAAAAAACCGACTGGCACAATCAGTTTTGTGATAAAATCATCATTTCGCCTTCAAATAGAGTCATGAAATTTCGAAAATCCACTTTTCAAAAAAAATACTCATAACTCGACTAATAGGAAAGATAGAACGTTCTAGTCTTCACCAATCGATAGAGGGGACAATTTTACATATTTTAGTGAATTTTGAGTCCATGTTTCCAAAGATTAAGGAAGTTAGAAAAAATTAATTTGTATCGCAAAATATTTCCATACCTACCCCTTTGTTCTAAATTTTCGACAAAAAAATTATAAAAAATGCTAAAAATTCGTAAAGAGGTGTTTTTTGGGCCGAAAAACCGACTGGCACAATCAGTTTTGTGATAAAATCATTATTTCGCCTTCAAAGAGTCATGAAATTTTCGAAAATCCACTTTTCAAAACAAAAAATACTCATAACTCGACTAATAGGAAAGATAGAACGTTCTAGTCTTCACCAATCGATAGAGGGGACAATTTTACAATTTTAGTGAATTTTGAGTCCATATTTCCAGAGATTAAGGAAGTTAGAAAAAATTAATTTGTATCGCAAAATATTTCCATACCTACCCCTTTGTTCTAAATTTTCGACAAAAAAATTATAAAAAATGCTAAAAATTCGTAAGAGGTGTTTTTTGGGCCGAAAAACCGACTGGCACAATCAGTTTTGTGATAAAATCATTATTTCGCCTTCAAATAGAGTCATGAAATTTTCGAAAATCCACTTTTCAAACAAAAAATACTCATAACTCGACTAATAGGAAAGATAGAACGTTCTAGTCTTCACCAATCCATAGAGGGGACAATTTTACATATTTTAGTGAATTTTGAGTCGATATTGCCAAGGATTAAGGAAGTTAGAAAAAAGCAATTTGATTCGCAAAATATTTCCATAGCTACCCCTTTGTTCTGAATTTTCGACAAAAAAATTATAAAAAATGCTAAAAATTCGTTAAAGAGGGGTTTTTGGGCCGAAAAATCGACTGGCACAATCAGTTTTGTGATAAAATCATTATTTCGCCTTCAAATAGAGTCATGAAATTTCGAAAATCCACTTTTCAAAACAAAAAATACTCATAACTCGACTAATAGGAAAGATAGAACGTTCTAGTCTTCACCAGTCGATAGAGGGGACAATTTTACATAAATTTAAGTGAATTTCGAGTCCATATTTCCGAAGATTAAGGAAGTTAGAAAAAATCAATTTGTATCGCAAAATATTTCCATAGACCCCTTTGTTCTGAATTTTCGACAAAAAAATTATAAAAAATGCTAAAAATTCGTAAAGAGGTGTTTTTTGGGCCGAAAAACCGACTGGCACAATCAGTTTTGTGATAAAATCATTATTTCGCCTTCAAATAGAGTCATGAAATTTTCGAAAATCCACTTTTCAAAACAAAAAATACTCATAACTCCACTAATAGGAAAGATAGAACGTTCTAGTCTTCACCAATCCATAGACGGGACAATTTTACATATTTTAGTGAATTTTGAGTCGATATTGCCAAGGATTAAGGAAGTTAGAAAAAAGCAATTTGATTCGCAAAATATTTCCATAGCTACCCCCTTTGTTATAAATTTTCGACAAAAAAATTTAAAAAATGCTAAAAATTCGTGAAGAGGGGTTTTTTGGGCCGAAAAATCGACTGGCACAATCAGTTTTGTGATAAAATCATTATTTCGCCTTCAAATAGAGTCATGAAATTTTCGAAAATCCACTTTTCAAAACAATAAATACTCATAACTCGACTAATAGGAAAGATAGAACGTTCTAGTCTTCACCAATCGATAGAGGGGACAATTTTACATATTTTAGTGAATTTTGAGTCGATATCGCCAAGGATTAAGGGAGTTAGAAAAAAGCAATTTGATTCGCAAAATATTTCCATAGCTACCCCCTTTGTTCTAAATTTTCGACAAAAAAATTTAAAAAATGCTAAAAATTCGTAAAGAGTGGTTTTTTGGGCCGAAAAATCGACTGGCACAATCGGTTTTGTGATAAAATCATTATCTCGCCTTCAAATAGAGTCATGAAATTTTCGAAAATCCACTTTTCAAAACAAAAAATACTCATAACTCGACTAATAGGAAAGATAGAACGTTCTAGTCTTCACCCGTCGATAGAGGGGACAATTTTACATAAATTTAAGTGAATTTTGAGTCCATATTTCCGAAGATTAAGGAAGTTAGAAAAAATCAATTTGTATCGCAAAATATTTCCATAGACCCCTTTGTTCTGAATTTTCGACAAAAAAATTATAAAAAATGCTAAAAATTCGTTAAGAGGGGTTTTTTGGGCCGAAAAATCGACTGGCACAATCAGTTTTGTGATAAAATCATTATTTCGCCTTCAAATAGAGTCATGAAATTTTCGAAAATCCACTTTTCAAAACAAAAAATACTCATAACCCGACTAATGGGAAAGATAGAACGTTCTAGTCTTCACCAATCGATAGAGGGGACAATTTTACATATTTAAGTGAATTTTGAGTCTATATTTCCAAGGATTAAGGAAGTTAGAAAAAATCAATTTGTATCGCAAAATATTTCCATACCTACCCCTTTGTTCTAAATTTTCGACAAAAAAATTATAAAAAATGCTAAAAAATCGTTAAGAGGGGTTTTTTGGGCCGAAAAATCGACTGGCACAATCAGTTTTGTGATAAAATCATTATTTCGCCTTCAAATAGAGTCATGAAATTTTCGAAAATCCACTTTTCAAAACAAAAAATACTCATAACTCGACTAATAGGAAAGATAGAACGTTCTAGTATTCACCAATCGATAGAGGGGACAATTTTACATATTTAAGTGAATTTTGGGTCCATATTTCCAAGGATTAAGGAAGTTAGAAAAAATCAATTTGTATCGCAAAATATTTCCATACCTACCCCTTTGTTCTAAATTTTCGACAAAAAAATTATAGAAAATGCTAAAAATTCGTAAAGAGGGGTTTTTTGGTCCGAAAAATCGACTGGCACAATCGGTTTTGTGATAAAATCATTATCTCGCCTTCAAATAGAGTCATGAAATTTTCGAAAATCCACTTTTCAAAACAAAAAATACTCATAACTCGACTAATAGGAAAGATAGAACGTTCTAGTCTTCACCAATCGATAGAGGGGACAATTTTACATATTTAAGGGAATTTTGAGTCCATATTTCCGAAGATTAAGGAAGTTAGAAAAAATCAATTTGTATCGCAAAATATTTCCATACCTACCCCTTTGTTCTAAATTTTCGACAAATAAATTATAAAAAATGCTAAAAATTCGTAAAGAGGGTTTTTTTGGGCCGAAAAATTGACTGGCACAATCAGTTTTGTGATAAAATCATTATTTCGCCTTCAAATAGAGTCATGAAATTTTCGAAAATCCACTTTTCAAAACAAAAATACTCATAACTCGACTAATAGGAAAGATAGAACGTTCTAGTCTTCACCAATCGATAGAGGGGACAATTTTACATATTTAAGGGAATTTTGAGTTCATATTTCCGAAGATTAAGGAAGTTAGAAAAAATCAATTTGTATCGCAAAATATTTCCATACCTACCCCTTTGTTCTAAATTTTCGACAAATAAATTATAAAAAATGCTAAAAATTCGTAAAGAGGGATTTTTTGGGCCGAAAAATTGACTGGCACAATCAGTTTTGTGATAAAATCATTATTTCGCCTTCAAATAGAGTCATGAAATTTTCGAAAATCCACTTTTCAAAACAAAAAATACTCATAACTCGACTAATAGGAAAGATAGAACGTTCTAGTATTCACCAGTCGATAGAGGGGACAATTTTACATATTTAAGTGAATTTTGGGTCCATATTTCCAAGGATTAAGGAAGTTAGAAAAAATCAATTTGTATCGCAAAATATTTCCATACCTACCCCTTTGTTCTAAATTTTCGACAAAAAAATTATAGAAAATGCTAAAAATTCGTAAAGAGGGTTTTTTTGGCCGAAAAATCGACTGGCACAATCGGTTTTGTGATAAAATCATTATCTCGCCTTCAAATAGAGTCATGAAATTTTCGAAAATCCACTTTTCAAAACAAAAAATACTCATAACTCGACTAATAGGAAAGATAGAACGTTCTAGTCTTCACCAATCGATAGAGGGGACAATTTTACATATTTTAGTGAATTTTGAGTCCATATTTCCAAAGATTAAGGAAGTTAGAAAAAATTAATTTGTATCGCAAAATATTTCCATACCTACCCCTTTGTTCTAAATTTTCGACAAAAAAATTATAAAAAATGCTAAAAATTCGTAAAGAGGTGTTTTTTGGGCCGAAAAACCGACTGGCACAATCAGTTTTGTGATAAAATCATTATTTCGCCTTCAAATAGAGTCATGAAATTTTCGAAAATCCACTTTTCAAAACAAAAAATACTCATGACTCGACTAATAGGAAAGATAGAACGTTCTAGTCTTCACCAATCGATAGAGGGGACAATTTTACATAATTTAGTGAATTTTGAGTCCATATTTCCAAGGATTAAGGAAGTTGGAAAAAATCAATTTGTATCGCAAAATATTTCCATACCTACCCCTTTGTTCTAAATTTTCGACAAAAAAATTATAAAAAATGCTAAAAATTCGTAAAGAGGGGTTTTTTGGGCCGAAAAATCGACTGGCATAATCAGTTTTGTGATAAAATCATTATTTCGCTTTCAAATAGAGTCATGAAATTTTCGAAAATCCACTTTTCAAAACAAAAAATACTCATAACTCGACTAATAGGAAAGATAGAAAGTTCTAGTCTTCACCAATCGATAGAGTGGACAATTTTACATATTTTAGTGAATTTTGAGTCGATATTGCCAAGGATTAATGGAGTTAGAAAAAGGCAATTTGATTCGCAAAATATTTCCATAGCTACCCCCTTTGTTATAAATTTTCGACAAAAAAATTTAAAAAATGCTAAAAATTCGTAAAGAGGGGTTTTTTGGGCCGAAAAATCGACTGGCACTATCAGTTTTGTGATAAAATCATTATTTCGCCTTCAAATAGAGTCATGAAATTTTCGAAAATCCACTTTCAAAACAAAAAATACTCATAACTCGACTAATAGGAAAGATAGAACGTTCTAGTCTTCACCAATCGATAGAGGGGACAATTTTACATATTTAAGGGAATTTTGAGTCCATATTTCCGAAGATTAAGGAAGTTAGAAAAAATCAATTTGTATCGCAAAATATTTCCATACCTACCCCTTTGTTCTAAATTTTCGACAAAAAAATTATAAAAAATGCTAAAAATTCGTAAAGAGGGGTTTTTTGGGCCGAAAAATTGACTGGCACAATCAGTTTTGTGATAAAATCAATATTTCGCCTTCAAATAGAGTCATGAAATTTTCGAAAATCCACTTTTCAAAACAAAAAATACTCATAACTCGACTAATAGGAAAGATAGAACGTTCTAGTCTTCACCAATCGATAGAGGGGACAATTTTACATATTTTAGTGAATTTTGAGTCCATATTTCCAGAGATTAAGGAAGGTAGAAAAAATTAATTTGTATCGCAAAATATTTCCATACCTACCCCTTTGTTCTAAATTTTCGACAAAAAAATTATAAAAAATGCTAAAAATTCGTAAAGAGGTGTTTTTTGGGCCGAAAAACCGACTGGCACAATCAGTTTTGTGATAAAATCATCATTTCGCCTTCAAATAGAGTCATGAAATTTTCGAAAATCCACTTTTCAAAAAAAAAATACTCATAACTCGACTAATAGGAAAGATAGAACGTTCTAGTCTTCACCAATCGATAGAAGGGACAATTTTACATATTTTAGTGAATTTTGAGTCCATATTTCCAGAGATTAAGGAAGTTAGAAAAAATTAATTTGTATCGAAAAATATTTCCATACCTACCCCTTTGTTCTAAATTTTCGACAAAAAAATTATAAAAAATGCTAAAAATTCGTAAAGAGGTGTTTTTTGGGCCGAAAAACCGACTGGCACAATCAGTTTTGTGATAAAATCATTATTTCGCCTTCAAATAGAGTCATGAAATTTTCGAAAATCCACTTTTCAAAACAAAAAATACTCATGACACGACTAATAGGAAAGATAGAACGTTCTAGTCTTCACCAATCGATAGAGGGGACAATTTTACATAATTTAGTGAATATTGAGTCCATATTTCCAAGGATTAAGCAAGTTAGAAAAAATCAATTTGTATCGCAAAATATTTTCGACAAAAAAATTATAAAAAATGCTAAAAATTCGTAAAGAGGTGTTTTTTGGGCCGAAAAACCGACTGGCTCAATCAGTTTTGTGATAAAATCATTATTTCGCCTTCAAATAGAGTCATGAAATTTTCGAAAATCCACTTTTCAAAAAAAAAAAATACTCATAACTCGACTAATAGGAAAGATAGGACGTTCTAGTCTTCACCAATCGATAGAGGGGACAATTTTACATATTTTAGTGAATTTTGAGTCGATATTGCCAAGGATTAAGGAAGTTAAAAAAAAGCAATTTTATTCGCGAAATATTTCCATAGCTACCCCCTTTGTTATAAATTTTCGACAAAAAAATTTAAAAAATGCTAAAAATTCGTAAAGAGGGGTTGTTTGGGCCGAAAAAATCGACTGGCACAATCAGTTTTGTGATAAAATCATTATTTCGCCTTCAAATAGAGTCATGAAATTTTCGAAAATCCACTTTTCAAAACAAAAAATACTCATAACCCGACTAATAGGAAAGATAGAACGTTCTAGTCTTCACCAATCGATAGAGGGGACAATCTTACATATTTTAGTGAATTTTGAGTAGATATTGCCAAGGATTAGGGGAGTTAGAAAAAAGCAATTTGATTCGCAAAATATTTCCATAGCTACCCCCTTTGTTCTAAATTTTCGACAAAAAAATTTAAAAAATGCTAAAAATTCGTAAAGAGGGGTTTTTTGGGCCGAAAAATCGACTGGCACTATCAGTTTTGTGATAAAATCATTATTTCGCCTTCAAATAGAGTCATGAAATTTTCGAAAATCCACTTTTCAAAACAAAAAATACTCATAACTCGACTAATAGGAAAGATAGAACGTTCTAGTCTTCACCAATCGATAGAGGGGACAATTTTACATATTTAAGGGAATTTTGAGTCCATATTTCCGAAGATTAAGGAAGTTAGAAAAAATCAATTTGTATCGCAAAATATTTCCATACCTACCCTTTGTTCTAAATTTTCGACAAAAAAATTATAAAAAATGCTAAAAATTCGTAAAGAGGGGTTTTTTGGGCCGAAAAATTGACTGGCACAATCAGTTTTGTGATAAAATCAATATTTCGCCTTCAAATAGAGTCATGAAATTTCGAAAATCCACTTTTCAAAACAAAAAATACTCATAACTCGACTAATAGGAAAGATAGAACGTTCTAGTCTTCACCAATCGATAGAGGGGACAATTTTACATATTTTAGTGAATTTTGAGTCCATATTTCCAGAGATTAAGGAAGTTAGAAAAAATTAATTTGTATCGCAAAATATTTCCATACCTACCCCTTTGTTCTAAATTTTCGACAAAAAAATTATAAAAAATGCTAAAAATTCGTAAAGAGGTGTCTTTTGGGCCGAAAAACCGACTGGCACAATCAGTTTTGTGATAAAATCATTATTTCGCCTTCAAATAGAGTCATGAAATTTTCGAAAATCCACTTTCAAACAAAAAATACTCATGACTCGACTAATAGGAAAGATAGAACGTTCTAGTCTTCACCAATCGATAGAGGGGGACAATTTTACATAATTTAGTGAATTTTGAGTTCATATTTCCAAGGATTAAGGAAGTTAGAAAAAATCAATTTGTATCGCAAAATATTTCCATACCTACCCCTTTGTTCTAATTTTCGACAAAAAAATTATAAAAAATGCTAAAAATTCGTAAAGAGGTGTTTTTTGGGCCGAAAAACCGACTGGCACAATCAGTTTTGTGATAAAATCATCATTTCGCCTTCAAATAGAGTCATGAAATTTTCGAAAATCACTTTTCAAAAAAAAAATACTCATAACTCGACTAATAGGAAAGATAGAACGTTCTAGTCTTCACCAATCGATAGAGGGGACAATTTTACATATTTTAGTGAATTTTGAGTCCATGTTTCCAAAGATTAAGGAAGTTAGAAAAAATTAATTTGTATCGCAAAATATTTCCATACCTACCCCTTTGTTCTAAATTTTCGACAAAAAATTATAAAAAATGCTAAAAATTCGTTAAGAGGGGTTTTTTGGGCCGAAAAATCGACTGGCACAATCGGTTTTTGTGATAAAATCATTATCTCGCCTTCAAATAGAGTCATGAAATTTTCGAAATCCACTTTTCAAAACAAAAAATACTCATAACTCGACTAATAGGAAAGATAGAACGTTCTAGTCTTCACCAATCGATAGAGGGGACAATTTTACATATTTTAGTGAATTTTGAGTCCATATTTCCAAAGATTAAGGAAGTTAGAAAAAATTAATTTGTATCGCAAAATATTTCCATACCTACCCCTTTGTTCTTAATTTTCGACAAAAAAATTATAAAAAATGCTAAAAATTCGTAAAGAGGTGTTTTTTGGGCCGAAAAACCGACTGGCACAATCAGTTTGTGATAAAATCATTATTTCGCCTTCAAATAGAGTCATGAAATTTTCGAAAATCCACTTTTCAAAACAAAAAATACTCATAACTCGACTAATAGGAAAGATAGAACGTTCTAGTCTTCACCATCGATAGAGGGGACAATTTTACATATTTTAGTGAATTTTGAGTCCATATTTCCAGAGATTAAGGAAGTTAGAAAAAATTAATTTGTATCGCAAAATATTTCCATACCTACCCCTTTGTTCTAAATTTTCGACAAAAAAATTATAAAAAATGCTAAAAATTCGTTAAGAGGGGTTTTTTGGCCGAAAAATCGACTGGCACAATCGGTTTTGTGATAAAATCATTATCTCGCCTTCAAATAGAGTCATGAAATTTTCGAAAATCCACTTTTCAAACAAAAAAATACTCATAACTCGACTAATAGGAAAGATAGAACGTTCTAGTCTTCACCAATCGATAGAGGGGACAATTTTACATATTTTAGTGAATTTTGAGTCCATATTTCCAAAGATTAAGGAAGTTAGAAAAAATTAATTTGTATCGCAAAATATTTCCATACCTACCCCTTTGTTCTTAATTTCGACAAAAAAATTATAAAAAATGCTAAAAATTCGTGAAGAGGTGTTTTTTGGGCCGAAAAACCGACTGGCACAATCAGTTTGTGATAAAATCATTATTTCGCCTTCAAATAGAGTCATGAAATTTTCGAAAATCCACTTTTCAAAACAAAAAATACTCATAACTCGACTAATAGGAAAGATAGGACGTTCTAGTCTTCACCAATCGATAGAGGGGACAATTTTACATATTTTAGTGAATTTTGAGTCCATATTTCCAAAGATTAAGGAAGTTAGAAAAAATTAATTTGTATCGCAAAATATTTCCATGCCTACCACTTTGTTCTAAATTTTCGACAAAAAAATTATAAAAAATGCTAAAAATTCGTAAAGAGGTGTTTTTTGTTGGCCGAAAACCGACTGGCACAATCAGTTTTGTGATAAAATCATTATTTCGCCTTCAAATAGAGTCATGACATTTCGAAAATCACTTTTCAAAACAAAAAATACTCATAACTCGACTAATAGGAAAGATAGAACGTTCTAGTCATCACCAATCCATAGAGGGACAATTTTACATATTTCAGTGAATTTTGAGTCGATATTGCCAAGGATTAAGGGAGTTAGAAAAAAGCAATTTGATTCGCAAAATATTTCCATAGCTACCCCCTTTGTTCTAAATTTTCGACAAAAAAATTAAAAAATGCTAAAAATTCGTAAAGAGGGGTTTTTTGGCCCGAAAAATCGACTGGCACAATCGGTTTTGTGATAAAATCATTATCTCGCCTTCAAATAGAGTCATGAAATTTTCGAAAATCCACTTTCAAAACAAAAAATACTCATAACTCGACTAATAGGAAAGATAGAACGTTCTAGTCTTCACCAGTCAATAGAGGGGACAATTTTACATAAATTTAAGTGAATTTTGAGTCCATATTTCCGAAGATTAAGGAAGTTAGAAAAAATCAATTTGTATCGCAAAATGTTTCCATAGCTACCCCTTTGTTCTGAATTTTCGACAAAAAAATTATAAAAAATGCTAAAAATTCGTTTAAGAGGGGTTTTTTGGACCGATTAATCGATTATTTTCGATTAATCGATTATTTTCGATTAATCGATTTTTTTCGATTAATCGATTTTTTTCGATTAATCAATTAATCGATTAACATCGATTAATCGATTAATCGAAAATAATCGATTATTTTATATAATCGATTATGTTTTTTGATAATCGCCCAGCCCTAATTTTGAGTCGATATTGCCAAGGATTAAGGGAGTTAGAAAAAAACAATTTCGTATCGCAAAATATTTCTATACCTACCCCTTTGTTCTAAATTTTCGACAAAAAAATTATATAAAATGCTAAAAATTCGTAAAGAGGGTTTTTTTGGGCCGAAAAATCGACTGGCACAATCAGTTTTGTGATAAAATCATTATCTCGCCTTCAAATAGAGTCATGAAATTTTCGAAAATCCACTTTTCAAAACATAAAATACTCATAACTCGACTAATAGGAAAGATAGAACGTTCTAGTATTCACCAATCGATAGAGGGGACAATTTTACATATTTAAGTGAATTTTGAGTCCATATTTCCGAAGATTAAGGGAGTTAGAAAAAATCAATTTGTATCGCAAAATATTTCCATAGACCCCTTTGTTCTGAATTTTCGACAAAAAAATTATAAAAAATGCTAAAAATTCGTTAAGAGGGGTTTTTTGGGCCGAAAAATCGACTGGCACAATCAGTTTTGTGATAAAATCATTATCTCGCCTTCAAATAGAGTCATGAAATTTTCGAAAATCCACTTTTCAAAACATAAAATACTCATAACTCGACTAATAGGAAAGATAGAACGTTCTAGTATTCACCAATCGATAGAGGGGACAATTTTACATATTTAAGTGAATTTTGAGTCCATATTTCCGAAGATTAAGGGAGTTAGAAAAAATCAATTTGTATCGCAAAATATTTCCATAGCTACCCCTTTGTTCTGAATTTTCGACAAAAAAATTATAAAAAATGCTAAAAATTCGTTAAGAGGGGTTTTTTGGGCCGAAAAATCGACTGGCACAATCAGTTTTGTGATAAAATCATTATTTCGCCTTCAAATAGAGTCATGAAATTTTCGAAAATCCACTTTTCAAAACAAAAAATACTCATAACCCGACTAATAGGAAAGATAGAACGTTCTAGTCTTCACCAATCGATAGAGGGGACAATCTTACATATTTTAGTGAATTTTGAGTAGATATTGCCAAGGATTAGGGGAGTTAGAAAAAAGCAATTTGATTCGCAAAATATTTCCATAGCTACCCCCTTTGTTCTAAATTTTCGACAAAAAAATTTAAAAAATGCTAAAAATTTGTAAAGAGGGGTTTTTTGGACCGATTAATCGATTATTTTCGATTAATCGATTATTTTCGATTAATCGATTAATCGATTTTTTTCGATTAATCAATTAATCGATTAACATCGATTAATCGATTAATCGAAAATAATCGATTATTTTATATAATCGATAATCGATTATGTTTTTTGATAATCGCCCAGCCCTAATTTTGAGTCGATATTGCCAAGGATTAAGGGAGTTAGAAAAAAACAATTTGTATCGCAAAATATTTCTATACCTACCCCTTTGTTCTAAATTTTCGACAAAAAAAATTATGAAAAATGCTAAAAATTCGTAAAGAGGGTTTTTTTGGGCCGAAAAATCGACTGGCACAATCAGTTTTGTGATAAAATCATTATTTCGCTTTCAAATAGAGTCATGAAATTTTCGAAAATCCACTTTTCAAAACAAAAAATACTCATAACTCGACTAATAGGAAAGATAGAAAGTTCTAGTCTTCACCAATCGATAGAGGGGACAATTTTTCATATTTTAGTGAATTTTGAGTCGATATTGCCAAGGATTAATGGAGTTAGAAAAAAGCAATTTGATTCGCAAAATATTTCCATAGCTACCCCCTTTGTTCTAAATTTTCGACAAAAAAATTATAAAAAATGCTAAAAATTCGTAAAGAGGGGTTTTTTGGGCCGAAAAATCGACTGGCACAATCAGTTTTGTGATAAAATCATTATTTCGCCTTCAAATAGAGTCATGAAATTTTCGAAAATCCACTTTTCAAAACAAAAAATACTCATAACTCGACTAATAGGAAAGATAGAACGTTCTAGTATTCACCAATCGATAGAGGGGACAATTTTACATATTTAAGTGAATTTTGGGTCCATATTTCCAAGGATTAAGGAAGTTAGAAAAAATCAATTTGTATCGCAAAATATTTCCATACCTACCCCTTTGTTCTAAATTTTCGACAAAAAAATTATAGAAAATGCTAAAAATTCGTAAAGAGGGGTTTTTTGGGCCGAAAAATCGACTGGCACAATCGGTTTTGTGATAAAATCATTATCTCGCCTTCAAATAGAGTCATGAAATTTTCGAAAATCCACTTTTCAAAACAAAAAATACTCATAACTCGACTAATAGGAAAGATAGAACGTTCTAGTCTTCACCAATCGATAGAGGGGACAATTTTACATATTTTAGTGAATTTTGAGTCCATATTTCCAAAGATTAAGGAAGTTAGAAAAAATTAATTTGTATCGCAAAATATTTCCATACCTACCCCTTTGTTCTAAATTTTCGACAAAAAAATTATAAAAAATGCTAAAAATTCGTAAAGAGGTGTTTTTTGGGCCGAAAAACCGACTGGCACAATCAGTTTTGTGATAAAATCATTATTTCGCCTTCAAATAGAGTCATGAAATTTTCGAAAATCCACTTTTCAAAACAAAAAATACTCATGACTCGACTAATAGGAAAGATAGAACGTTCTAGTCTTCACCAATCGATAGAGGGGACAATTTTACATAATTTTGAGTCAATATTTCCAAGGATTAAGGAAGTTAGAAAAAATCAATTTGTATCGCAAAATATTTCTATACCTACCCCTTTGTTCTAAATTTTCGACAAAAAAATTATGAAAAATGCTAAAAATTCGTAAAGAGGGTTTTTTTGGGCCGAAAAATCGACTGGCACAATCAGTTTTGTGATAAAATCATTATTTCGCTTTCAAATAGAGTCATG
This sequence comes from Lochmaea crataegi, assembly GCA_947563755.1. Taxonomy (NCBI): domain Eukaryota; kingdom Metazoa; phylum Arthropoda; class Insecta; order Coleoptera; family Chrysomelidae; genus Lochmaea; species Lochmaea crataegi. The sequence goes on along the minus strand of OX387424.1, from coordinate 52,889,481 downwards.
AAATTTTCGAAAATCCACTTTTCAAAACAAAAAATACTCATAACTCGACTAATAGGAAAGATAGAAAGTTCTAGTCTTCACCAATCGATAGAGGGGACAATTTTTCATATTTTAGTGAATTTTGAGTCGATATTGCCAAGGATTAATGGAGTTAGAAAAAAGCAATTTGATTCGCAAAATATTTCCATAGCTACCCCCTTTGTTCTAAATTTTCGACAAAAAAATTATAAAAAATGCTAAAAATCGTAAAGAGGGGTTTTTTGGGCCGAAAAATCGACTGGCACAATCAGTTTTGTGATAAAATCATTATTTCGCCTTCAAATAGAGTCATGAAATTTTCGAAAATCCACTTTTCAAAACAAAAAATACTCATAACTCGACTAATAGGAAAGATAGAACGTTCTAGTATTCACCAATCGATAGAGGGGACAATTTTACATATTTAAGTGAATTTTGGGTCCATATTTCCAAGGATTAAGGAAGTTAGAAAAAATCAATTTGTATCGCAAAATATTTCCATACCTACCCCTTTGTTCTAAATTTTCGACAAAAAAATTATAGAAAATGCTAAAAATTCGTAAAGAGGGGTTTTTTGGGCCGAAAAATCGACTGGCACAATCGGTTTTGTGATAAAATCATTATCTCGCCTTCAAATAGAGTCATGAAATTTTCGAAAATCCACTTTTCAAAACAAAAAATACTCATAACTCGACTAATAGGAAAGATAGAACGTTCTAGTCTTCACCAATCGATAGAGGGGACAATTTTACATATTTTAGTGAATTTTGAGTCCATATTTCCAAAGATTAAGGAAGTTAGAAAAAATTAATTTGTATCGCAAAATATTTCCATACCTACCCCTTTGTTCTAAATTTTCGACAAAAAAATTATAAAAAATGCTAAAAATTCGTAAAGAGGGGTTTTTTGGGCCGAAAAATCGACTGGCACAATCGGTTTTGTGATAAAATCATTATCTCGCCTTCAAATAGAGTCATGAAATTTTCGAAAATCCACTTTTCAAAACAAAAAATACTCATGACTCGACTAATAGGAAAGATAGAACGTTCTAGTCTTCACCAATCGATAGAGGGGACAATTTTACATAATTTTGAGTCAATATTTCCAAGGATTAAGGAAGTTAGAAAAAATCAATTTGTATCGCAAAATATTTCCATACCTACCCCTTTGTTCTAAATTTTCGACAAAAAAATTATAAAAAATGCTAAAAATTCGTAAAGAGGGGTTTTTTGGGCCGAAAAATCGACTGGCATAATCAGTTTTGTGATAAAATCATTATTTCGCTTTCAAATAGAGTCATGAAATTTTCGAAAATCCACTTTTCAAAACAAAAAATACTCATAACTCGACTAATAGGAAAGATAGAAAGTTCTAGTCTTCACCAATCGATAGAGTGGACAATTTTACATATTTTAGTGAATTTTGAGTTGATATTGCCAAGGATTAATGGAGTTAGAAAAAAGCAATTTGATTCGCAAAATATTTCCATAGCTACCCCCTTTGTTATAAATTTTCGACAAAAAAATTTAAAAAATGCTAAAAATTCGTAAAGAGGGGTTTTTTGGGCCGAAAAATCGACTGGCACTATCAGTTTTGTGATAAAATCATTATTTCGCCTTCAAATAGAGTCATGAAATTTTCGAAAACCCACTTTTCAAAACAAAAAATACTCATAACTCGACTAATAGGAAAGATAGAACGTTCTAGTCTTCACCAATCGATAGAGGGGACAATTTTACATATTTAAGGGAATTTTGAGTCCATATTTCCGAAGATTAAGGAAGTTAGAAAAAATCAATTTGTATCGCAAAATATTTCCCTTTGTTCTAAATTTTCGACAAAAAAATTATAAAAAATGCTAAAAATTCGTAAAGAGGGGTTTTTTGGGCCGAAAAATTGACTGGCACAATCAGTTTTGTGATAAAATCATTATTTCGCCTTCAAATAGAGTCATGAAATTTTCGAAAATCCACTTTTCAAAACAAAAAATACTCATAACTCGACTAATAGGAAAGATAGAACGTTCTAGTATTCACCAATCGATAGAGGGGACAATTTTACATAATTAAGTGAATTTTGGGTCCATATTTCCAAGGATTAAGGAAGTTAGAAAAAATCAATTTGTATCGCAAAATATTTCCATACCTACCCCTTTGTTCTAAATTTTCGACAAAAAAATTATAGAAAATGCTAAAAATTCGTAAAGAGGGGTTTTTTGGGCCGAAAAATTGACTGGCACAATCAGTTTTGTGATAAAATCATTATTTCGCCTTCAAATAGAGTCATGAAATTTTCGAAAATCCACTTTTCAAAACAAAAAATACTCATAACTCGACTAATAGGAAAGATAGAACGTTCTAGTATTCACCAATCGATAGAGGGGACAATTTTACATAATTAAGTGAATTTTGAGTCCATATTTCCAAAGATTAAGGAAGTTAGAAAAAATTAATTTGTATCGCAAAATATTTCCATACCTACCCCTTTGTTCTAAATTTTCGACAAAAAAATTATAAAAAATGCTAAAAATTCGTAAAGAGGGGTTTTTTGGGCCGAAAAATTGACTGGCACAATCAGTTTTGTGATAAAATCATTATTTCGCCTTCAAATAGAGTCATGAAATTTTCGAAAATCCACTTTTCAAAACAAAAAATACTCATAACTCGACTAATAGGAAAGATAGAACGTTCTAGTATTCACCAATCGATAGAGGGGACAATTTTACATAATTAAGTGAATTTTGGGTCCATATTTCCAAGGATTAAGGAAGTTAGAAAAAATCAATTTGTATCGCAAAATATTTCCATACCTACCCCTTTGTTCTAAATTTTCGACAAAAAAATTATAGAAAATGCTAAAAATTCGTAAAGAGGGGTTTTTTGGGCCGAAAAATCGACTGGCACAATCGGTTTTGTGATAAAATCATTATCTCGCCTTCAAATAGAGTCATGAAATTTTCGAAAATCCACTTTTCAAAACAAAAAATACTCATAACTCGACTAATAGGAAAGATAGAACGTTCTAGTCTTCACCAATCGATAGAGGGGACAATTTTACATATTTTAGTGAATTTTGAGTCCATATTTCCAAAGATTAAGGAAGTTAGAAAAAATTAATTTGTATCGCAAAATATTTCCATACCTACCCCTTTGTTCTAAATTTTCGACAAAAAAATTATAAAAAATGCTAAAAATTCGTAAAGAGGTGTTTTTTGGGCCGAAAAACCGACTGGCACAATCAGTTTTGTGATAAAATCATTATTTCGCCTTCAAATAGAGTCATGAAATTTTCGAAAATCCACTTTTCAAAACAAAAAATACTCATAACTCGACTAATAGGAAAGATAGAACGTTCTAGTCTTCGCCAATCGATAGAGGGGACAATTTTACATATTTTAGTGAATTTTGAGTCCATGTTTCCAAAGATTAAGGAAGTTAGAAAAAATTAATTTGTATCGCAAAATATTTCTATACCTACCCCTTTGTTCTAAATTTTCGACAAAAAAATTATAAAAAATGCTAAAAATTCGTAAAGAGGGGTTTTTGGGCCGAAAAATCGACTGGCATAATCAGTTTCGTGATAAAATCATTATTTCGCTTTCAAATAGAGTCATGAAATTTTCGAAAATCCTCTTTTCAAAACAAAAAATACTCATAACTCGACTAATAGGAAAGATAGAAAGTTCTAGTCTTCACCAATCGATAGAGTGGACAATTTTACATATTTTAGTGAATTTTGAGTCGATATTGCCAAGGATTAATGGAGTTAGAAAAAAGCAATTTGATTCGCAAAATATTTCCATAGCTACCCCCTTTGTTATAAATTTTCGACAAAAAAATTTAAAAAATGCTAAAAATTCGTAAAGAGGGGTTTTTTGGGCCGAAAAATCGACTGGCACTATCAGTTTTGTGATAAAATCATTATTTCGCCTTCAAATAGAGTCATGAAATTTTCGAAAATCCACTTTTCAAAACAAAAAATACTCATAACTCGACTAATAGGAAAGATAGAACGTTCTAGTCTTCACCAATCGATAGAGGGGACAATTTTACATGTTTGAGTGAATTTTGGGTCCATATTTCCAAGGATTAAGGAAGTTAGAAAAAATCAATTTGTATCGCAAAATATTTCCATATCTACACCTTTGTTCTAAATTTTCGACAAAAAAATTATAAAAAATGCTTAAAATTCGTAAAGAGGGGTTTTTTGGGCCGACAAATCGACTGGCACAATCAGTTTTGTGATAAAATCTTTATTTCGCCTTCAAATAGAGTCATGAAATTTTCGAAAATCCACTTTTCAAAACAAAAAATACTCATAACTCGACTAATAGGAAAGATAGAACGTTCTAGTCTTCACCAATCCATAGAGGGGACAATTTTACATATTTTAGTGAATTTTGAGTCGATATTGCCAAGGATTAAGGAAGTTAGAAAAAAGCAATTTGATTCGCAAAATATTTCCATAGCTACCCCCTTTGTTCTAAATTTTCGACAAAAAAATTTAAAAAATGCTAAAAATTCGTGAAGAGGGGTTTTTTGGGCCGAAAAATCGACTGGCACAATCGGTTTTGTGATAAAATCATTATCTCGCCTTCAAATAGAGTCATGAAATTTTCGAAAATCCACTTTTCAAAACAAAAAATACTCATAACTCGACTAATAGGAAAGATAGAACGTTCTAGTCTTCACCAGTCGATAGAGGGGACAATTTTACATAAATTTGAGTGAATTTTGAGTCCATATTTCCGAAGATTAAGGAAGTTAGAAAAAATCAATTTGTATCGCAAAATATTTCCATAGCTACCCCTTTGTTCTGAATTTTCGACAAAAAAATTATAAAAAATGCTAAAAATTCGTTAAGAGGGGTTTTTTGGGCCGAAAAATCGACTGGCACAATCAGTTTTGTGATAAAATCATTATTTCGCCTTCAAATAGAGTCATGAAATTTTCGAAAATCCACTTTTCAAAACAAAAAATACTCATAACCCGACTAATAGGAAAGATAGAACGTTCTAGTCTTCACCAATCGATAGAGGGGACAATTTTACATATTTTAGTGAATTTTGAGTCGATATTGCCAAGGATTAAGGGAGTTAGAAAAAAGCAATTTGATTCGCCAAATATTTCCATAGCTACCCCCTTTGTTCTAAATTTTCGACAAAAAAATTTAAAAAATGCTAAAAATTCGTAAAGAGGGGTTTTTTGGACCGATTAATCGATTATTTTCGATTAATCGATTATTTTCGATTAATCGATTATTTTCGATTAATCGATTTTTTTCGATTAATCGATTTTTTTCGATTAATCGATTTTTTTCGATTAATCAATTAATCGATTGACATCAATTAATCGATTAATCGAAAATAATCGATTATTTTATATAATCGATAATCGATTATGTTTTTTGATAATCGCCCAGCCCTAATTTTGAGTCGATATTTCCAAGGATTAAGGAAGTTAGAAAAAATCAATTTGTATCGCAAAATATTTCCATACCTACCCCTTTGTTCTAAATTTTCGACAAAAAAATTATAGAAAATGCTAAAAATTCGTAAAGAGGGGTTTTTTGGGCCGAAAAATCGACTGGCACAATCGGTTCTGTGATAAAATCATTATCTCGCCTTCAAATAGAGTCATGAAATTTTCGAAAATCCACTTTTCAAAACAAAAAATACTCATAACTCGACTAATAGGAAAGATAGAACGTTCTAGTCTTCACCAATCGATAGAGGAGACAATTTTACATATTTAAGTGAATTTTGGGTCCATATTTCCAAGGATTAAGGAAGTTAGAAAAAATCAATTTGTATCGCAAAATATTTCCAAGGATTAAGGAAGTTAGAAAAAATCAATTTGTATCGCAAAATATTTCCTTTGTTCTAAATTTTCGACAAAAAAATTATAAAAAATGCTAAAAATTCGTAAAGAGGGGTTTTTTGGGCCGAAAAATCGACTGGCATAATCAGTTTTGTGATAAAATCATTATTTCGCTTTCAAATAGAGTCATGAAATTTTCGAAAATCCACTTTTCAAAACAAAAAAATACTCATAACTCGACTAATAGGAAAGATAGAAAGTTCTAGTCTTCACCAATCGATAGAGTGGACAATTTTACATATTTTAGTGAATTTTGAGTCGATATTGCCAAGGATTAATGGAGTTAGAAAAAAGCAATTTGATTCGCAAAATATTTCCATAGCTACCCCCTTTGTTATAAATTTTCGACAAAAAAATTTAAAAAATGCTAAAAATTCGTAAAGAGGGGTTTTTTGGGCCGACAAATCGACTGGCACTATCAGTTTTGTGATAAAATCATTATTTCGCCTTCAAATAGAGTCATGAAATTTTCGAAAATCCACTTTTCAAAACAAAAAATACTCATAACTCGACTAATAGGAAAGATAGAACGTTCTAGTCTTCACCAATCGATAGAGGGGACAATTTTACATATTTAAGGGAATTTTGAGTCCATGTTTCCAAAGATTAAGGAAGTTAGAAAAAATTAATTTGTATCGCAAAATATTTCCATACCTACCCCTTTGTTCTAAATTTTCGACAAAAAAATTATAAAAAATGCTAAAAACTCGTAAAGAGGTGTTTTTTGGGCCGAAAAACCGACTGGCACAATCAGTTTTGTGATAAAATCATTATTTCGCCTTCAAATAGAGTCATGAAATTTTCGAAAATCCACTTTTCAAAACAAAAAATACTCATAACTCGACTAATAGGAAAGATAGAACGTTCTAGACTTCACCAGTCGATAGAGGGGACAATTTTACATAAATTTAAGTTAATTTTGAGTCCATATTTCCGAAGATTAAGGAAGTTAGAAAAAATCAATTTGTATCGCAAAATATTTCCATAGCTACCCCTTTGTTCTGAATTTTCGACAAAAAAATTATAAAAAATGCTAAAAATTCGTTAAGAGGGGTTTTTTGGGCCGAAAAATCGACTGGCACAATCAGTTTTGTGATAAAATCATTATTTCGCCTTCAAATAGAGTCATGAAATTTTCGAAAATCCACTTTTCAAAACATAAAATACTCATAACCCGACTAATAGGAAAGATAGAACGTTCTAGTCTTCACCAATCGATAGAGGGGACAATCTTACATATTTAAGTGAATTTTGAGTCGATATTGCCAAGGATTAGGGGAGTTAGAAAAAAGCAATTTGATTCGCAAAATATTTCCATAGCTACCCCCTTTGTTCTAAATTTTCGACAAAAAAATTTAAAAAATGCTAAAAATTTGTAAAGAGGGGTTTTTTGGACCGATTAATCGATTATTTTCGATTAATCGATTATTTTCGATTAATCGATTATTTTCGATTAATCGATTATTTTCGATTAATCGTTTTTTTTCGATTAATCGATTTTTTTCGATTAATCAATTAATCGATTATCATCGATTAATCGATTAATCGAAAATAATAGATTATTTTATATAATCGATAATCGATTATGTTTTTTGATAATCGCTCATCCCTAATTTTGAGTCCATATTTCCAAGGATTAAGGAAGTTAGAAAAAATCAATTTGTATCGCAAAATATTTCCATACCTACCCCTTTGTTCTAAATTTTCGACAAAAAGATTATAAGAAATGTTAAAAATTCGTAAAGAGGGGTTTTTTGGGCCGAAAAACCGACTGGCACAATCAGTTTTGTGATAAAATCATTATTTCGCCTTCAAATAGAGTCATGAAATTTTCGAAAATCCACTTTTCAAAACAAAAAATACTCATAACTCGACCAATAGGAAAGATAGAACGTTCTAGTCTTCACCAATCGATAGAGGGGACAATTTTACATATTTAAGTGAATTTTGAGTCTATATTTCCAAGGATTAAGGAAGTTAGAAAAAATCAATTTGTATCGCAAAATATTTCCTTTGTTCTAAATTTTCGACAAAAAAATTATAAAAAATGCTAAAAATTCGTAAAGAGGGGTTTTTTGGGCCGAAAAATCGACTGGCATAATCAGTTTTGTGATAAAATCATTATTTCGCTTTCAAATAGAGTCATGAAATTTTCGAAAATCCACTTTTCAAAACAAAAAATACTCATAACTCGACTAATAGGAAAGATAGAAAGTTCTAGTCTTCACCAATCGATAGAGTGGACACTTTTACATATTTTAGTGAATTTTGAGTCGATATTGCCAAGGATTAATGGAGTTAGAAAAAAGCAATTTGATTCGCAAAATATTTCCATAGCTACCCCCTTTGTTATAAATTTTCGACAAAAAAATTTAAAAAATGCTAAAAATTCGTAAAGAGGGGTTTTTTGGGCCGACAAATCGACTGGCACTATCAGTTTTGTGATAAAATCATTATTTCGCCTTCAAATAGAGTCATGAAATTTTCGAAAATCCACTTTTCAAAACAAAAAATACTCATAACTCGACTAATACGAAAGATAGAACGTTCTAGTCTTCACCAATCGATAGAGGGGACAATTTTACATATTTAAGGGAATTTTGAGTCCATGTTTCCAAAGATTAAGGAAGTTAGAAAAAATTAATTTGTATCGCAAAATATTTCCATACCTACCCCTTTGTTCTAAATTTTCGACAAAAAAATTATAAAAAATGCTAAAAACTCGTAAAGAGGTGTTTTTTGGGCCGAAAAACCGACTGGCACAATCAGTTTTGTGATAAAATCATTATTTCGCCTTCAAATAGAGTCATGAAATTTTCGAAAATCCACTTTTCAAAACAAAAAATACTCATAACTCGACTAATAGGAAAGATAGAACGTTCTAGACTTCACCAGTCGATAGAGGGGACAATTTTACATAAATTTAAGTTAATTTTGAGTCCATATTTCCGAAGATTAAGGAAGTTAGAAAAAATCAATTTGTATCGCAAAATATTTCCATAGCTACCCCTTTGTTCTGAATTTTCGACAAAAAAATTATAAAAAATGCTAAAAATTCGTTAAGAGGGGTTTTTTGGGCCGAAAAATCGACTGGCACAATCAGTTTTGTGATAAAATCATTATTTCGCCTTCAAATAGAGTCATGAAATTTTCGAAAATCCACTTTTCAAAACAAAAAATACTCATAACTCGACCAATAGGAAAGATAGAACGTTCTAGTCTTCACCAATCGATAGAGGGGACAATCTTACATATTTTAGTGAATTTTGAGTCGATATTGCCAAGGATTAGGGGAGTTAGAAAAAAGCAATTTGATTCGCAAAATATTTCCATAGCTACCCCCTTTGTTCTAAATTTTCGACAAAAAAATTTAAAAAATGCTAAAAATTTGTAAAGAGGGGTTTTTTGGACCGATTAATCGATTATTTTCGATTGATCGATTATTTTCGATTAATCGATTATTTTCGATTAATCGATTATTTTCGATTAATTGATTATTTTCGATTAATCGTTTTTTTTCGATTAATCGATTTTTTTCGATTAATCAATTAATCGATTAACATCGATTAATCGAAAATAATAGATTATTTTATATAATCGATAATCGATTATGTTTTTTGATAATCGCTCATCCCTAATTTTGAGTCCATATTTCCAAGGATTAAGGAAGTTAGAAAAAATCAATTTGTATCGCAAAATATTTCCATACCTACCACGTTGTTCTAAATTTTCGACAAAAAAATTATAAAGAATGCTAAGAATTCGTAAAAAGGGTTTTTTTGGGCCGAAAAATCGACTGGCACAATCAGTTTTGTGATAAAATCATTATTTCGCTTTCAAATAGAGTCATGAAATTTTCGAAAATCCACTTTTCAAAACAAAAAATACTCATAACTCGACTAATAGGAAAGATAGAAAGTTCTAGTCTTCACCAATCGATAGAGGGGACAATTTTACATATTTTAGTGAATTTTGAGTCGATATTGCCAAGAATTAATGGAGTTAGAAAAAAGCAATTTGATTCGCAAAATATTTCCATAGCTACCCCCTTTGTTATAAATTTTCGACAAAAAAATTTAAAAAATGCTAAAAATTCGTAGAGAGGGGTTTTTTGGGCCGAAAAATCGACTGGCACTATCAGTTTTGTGATAAAATCATTATTTCGCCTTCAAATAGAGTCATGAAATTTTCGAAAATCCACTTTTCAAAACAAAAAATACTCATAACTCGACTAATAGGAAAGATAGAACGTTCTAGTCTTCACCAATCGATAGAGGGGACAATTTTACATATTTAAGGGAATTTTGAGTCCATATTTCCGAAGATTAAGGAAGTTAGAAAAAATCAATTTGTATCGCAAAATATTTCCATACCTACCCCTTTGTTCTAAATTTTCGACAAAAAAATTATAAAAAATGCTGAAAATTCGTAAAGAGGGGTTTTTTGGGCCGAAAAATTGACTGGCACAATCAGTTTTGTGATAAAATCATTATTTCGCCTTCAAATAGAGTCATGAAATTTTCGAAAATCCACTTTTCAAAACAAAAAATACTCATAACTCGACTAATAGGAAAGATAGAACGTTCTAGTATTCACCAATCGATAGAGGGGACAATTTTACATATTTAAGTGAATTTTGGGTCCATATTTCCAAGGATTAAGGAAGTTAGAAAAAATCAATTTGTATCGCAAAATATTTCCCCTTTGTTCTAAATTTTCGACAAAAAAATTATAGAAAATGCTAAAAATTCGTAAAGAGGGGTTTTTTGGGCCGAAAAATCGACTGGCACAATCGGTTTTGTGATAAAATCATTATCTCGCCTTCAAATAGAGTCATGAAATTTTCGAAAATCCACTTTTCAAAACAAAAAATACTCATAACTCGACTAATAGGAAAGATAGAACGTTCTAGTCTTCACCAGTCGATAGAGGGGACAATTTTACATAAATTTAAGTTAATTTTGAGTCCATATTTCCGAAGATTAAGGAAGTTAGAAAAAATCAATTTGTATCGCAAAATATTTCCATAGCTACCCCTTTGTTCTGAATTTTCGACAAAAAAATTATAAAAAATGCTAAAAATTCGTTAAGTGGGGTTTTTTGGGCCGAAAAATCGACTGGCACAATCAGTTTTGTGATAAAATCATTATTTCGCCTTCAAATAGAGTCATGAAATTTTCGAAAATTCACTTTTCAAAACAAAAAATACTCATAACCCGACTAATAGGAAAGATAGAACGTTCTAGTCTTCACCAATCGATAGAGGGGACAATCTTACATATTTTAGTGAATTTTGAGTCGATATTGCCAAGGATTAGGGGAGTTAGAAAAAAGCAATTTGATTCGCAAAATATTTCCATAGCTACCCCCTTTGTTCTAAATTTTCGACAAAAAAATTTAAAAAATGCTAAAAATTTGTAAAGAGGGGTTTTTTGGACCGATTAATCGATTATTTTCGATTAATCGATTATTTTCGATTAATCGATTATTTTCGATTAATCGATTATTTTCGATTAATCGTTTTTTTTCGATTAATCGATTTTTTTCGATTAATCAATTAATCGATTAACATCGATTAATCGATTAATCGAAAATAATCGATTATTTTATATAATCGATAATCGATTATGTTTTTTGATAATCGCCCAGCCCTAATTTTGAGTCGATATTGCCAAGGATTAAGGGAGTTAGAAAAAAACAATTTGTATCGCAAAATATTTCTATACCTACCCCTTTGTTCTAAATTTTCGACAAAAAAATTATAAAAAATGCTAAAAATTCGTAAAGAGGGTTTTTTTGGGCCGAAAAATCGACTGGCACAATCAGTTTTGAGATAAAATCATTATTTCGCCTTCAAATAGTGTCATGAAATTTTCGAAAATCCACTTTTCAAAACAAAAAATACTCATAACTCGACTAATAGGAAAGATAGAACGTTCTAGTCTTCACCAATCGATATAGGGGACAATTTTACATATTTAAGTAAATTTTGAGTCGATATTGCCAAGGATTGATGGAGTTAGAAAAAAGCAATTTGATTCGCAAAATATTTCCATAGCTACCCCCTTTGTTATAAATTTTCGACAAAAAAATTTTAAAAATGCTAAAAATTCGTAAAGAGGGGTTTTTTGGGCCGAAAAACCGACTGGCACAATCAGTTTTGTGATAAAATCATTATTTCGCCTTCAAATAGAGTCATGAAATTTCCGAAAATCCACTTTTCAAAACAAAAAATACTCATTACTCGACTAATAGGAAAGATAGAACGTTCTAGTCTTCACCAATCGATAGAGGGGACAATTTTACATATTTAAGTGAATTTTGGGTCCATATTTCCAAGGATTAAGGAAGTTAGAAAAAATCAATTTGTATCGCAAAATATTTCCTTTGTTCTAAATTTTCGACAAAAAAATTATAAAAAATGCTAAAAATTCGTAAAGAGGGGTTTTTTGGGCCGAAAAATCGACTGGCATAATCAGTTTTGTGATAAAATCATTATTTCGCTTTCAAATAGTCATGAAATTTTCGAAAATCCACTTTTCAAAACAAAAAATACTCATAACTCGACTAATAGGAAAGATAGAAAGTTCTAGTCTTCACCAATCGATAGAGTGGACAATTTTACATATTTTAGTGAATTTTGAGTCGATATTGCCAAGGATTAATGGAGTTAGAAAAAAGCAATTTGATTCGCAAAATATTTCCATAGCTACCCCCTTTGTTATAAATTTTCGACAAAAAAATTTAAAAAATGCTAAAAATTCGTGAAGAGGGGTTTTTTGGGCCGACAAATCGACTGGCACTATCAGTTTTGTGATAAAATCATTATTTCGCCTTCAAATAGAGTCATGAAATTTTCGAAAATCCACTTTTCAAAACAAAAAATACTCATAACTCGACTAATAGGAAAGATAGAACGTTCTAGTCTTCACCAATCGATAGAGGGGACAATTTTACATATTTAAGGGAATTTTGAGTCCATGTTTCCAAAGATTAAGGAAGTTAGAAAAAATTAATTTGTATCGCAAAATATTTCCATACCTACCCCTTTGTTCTAAATTTTCGACAAAAAAATTATAAAAAATGCTAAAAACTCGTAAAGAGGTGTTTTTTGGGCCGAAAAACCGACTGGCACAATCAGTTTTGTGATAAAATCATTATTTCGCCTTCAAATAGAGTCATGAAATTTTCGAAAATCCACTTTTCAAAACAAAAAATACTCATAACTCGACTAATAGGAAAGATAGAACGTTCTAGTCTTCGCCAATCGATAGAGGGGACAATTTTACATATTTTAGTGAATTTTGAGTCCATGTTTCCAAAGATTAAGGAAGTTAGAAAAAATTAATTTGTATCGCAAAATATTTCCATACCTACCCCTTTGTTCTAAATTTTCGACAAAAAAATTATAAAAAATGCTAAAAATTCGTAAAGAGGGGTTTTTTGGGCCGAAAAATCGACTGGCACAATCGGTTTTGTGATAAAATCATTATTTCGCCTTCAAATAGAGTCATGAAATTTTCGAAAATCCACTTTTCAAAACAAAAAATACTCATAACTCGACTAATAGGAAAGATAGAACGTTCTAGTATTCACCAGTCGATAGAGGGGACAATTTTACATAAATTTAAGTGAATTTTGGGTCCATATTTCCAAGGATTAAGGAAGTTAGAAAAAATCAATTTGTATCGCAAAATATTTCCATACCTACCCCTTTGTTCTAAATTTTCGACAAAAAAATTATAGAAAATGCTAAAAATTCGTAAAGAGGGGTTTTTTGGGCCGAAAAATCGACTGGCACAATCGGTTTTGTGATAAAATCATTATCTTGCCTTCAAATAGAGTCATGAAATTTTCGAAAATCCACTTTTCAAAACAAAAAATACTCATAACTCGACTAATAGGAAAGATAGAACGTTCTAGTCTTCACCAATCGATAGAGGGGACAATTTTACATATTTTAGTGAATTTTGAGTCGATATTGCTAAGGATTAAGGGAGTTAGAAAAAAGCAATTTGATTCGCAAAATATTTCCATAGCTACCCCCTTTGTTCTAAATTTTCGACAAAAAAATTTAAAAAATGCTAAAAATTCGTAAAGAGGGGTTTTTTGGACCGATTAATCGATTATTTTCGATTAATCGATTATTTTCGATTAATCAATTAATCGATTAACATCGATTAATCGATTAATCGAAAATAATCGATTATTTTATATAATCGATAATCGATTATGTTTTTTGATAATCGCCCAGCCCTAATTTTGAGTCGATATTGCCAAGGATTAAGGGAGTTAGAAAAAAACAATTTGTATCGCAAAATATTTCCATACCTACCCCTTTGTTCTAAATTTTCGACAAAAAAATTATAAAAAATGCTAAAAATTCGTAAAGAGGGGTTTTTTGGGCCGAAAAATCGACTGGCACAATCAGTTTTGTGATAAAATCATTATTTCGCTTTCAAATAGAGTCATGAAATTTTCGAAAATCCACTTTTCAAAACAAAAAATACTCATAACTCGACTAATAGGAAAGATAGAAAGTTCTAGTCTTCACCAATCGATAGAGGGGACAATTTTACATATTTAAGTAAATTTTGAGTCCATATTTCCAAGGATTAAGGAAGTTAGAAAAAATCAATTTGTATCGCAAAATATTTCCATACCTACCCCTTTGTTCTAAATTTTCGACAAAAAAATTATAAAAAATGCTAAAAATTCGTAAAGAGGGGTTTTTTGGGCCGAAAAATCGACTGGCACAATCAGTTTTGTGATAAAATCATTATTTCGCTTTCAAATAGAGTCATGAAATTTTCGAAAATCCACTTTTCAAAACAAAAAATACTCATAACTCGACTAATAGGAAAGATAGAAAGTTCTAGTCTTCACCAATCGATAGAGGGGACAATTTTACATATTTTAGTGAATTTTGAGTCGATGTTGCCAAGGATTAATGGAGTTAGAAAAAAGCAATTTGATTCGCAAAATATTTCCATAGCTACCCCCTTTGTTATAAATTTTCGACAAAAAAATTTTAAAAATGCTAAAAATTCGTAAAGAGGGGTTTTTTGGGCCGAAAAATCGACTGGCACAATCAGTTTTGTGATAAAATCATTATTTCGCCTTCAAATAGAGTCATGAAATTTTCGAAAATCCACTTTTCAAAACAAAAAGTACTCATACCTCAACTAATAGGAAATATAGAACGTTCTAGTCTTCACCAATCGATAGAAGGGACAATTTTACATATTTTAGTGAATTTGGAGTCCATATTTCCAAAGATTAAGGAAGTTAGAAAAAATTAATTTGTATCGCAAAATATAGAACGTTCTAGTCTTCACCAATTGATAGAAGGGACAATTTTACATATTTTAGTGAATTTGGAGTCCATATTTCCAAAGATTAAGGAAGTTAGAAAAAATTAATTTGTATCGCAAAATATTTCCATACCTACCACTTTGTTCTAAATTTTCGACAAAAAAATTATAAAAAATGCTAAAAATTCGTAAAGAGGTGTTTTTTGGGCCGAAAAACCGACTGGCACAATCAGTTTTGTGATAAAATCATTATTTCGCCTTCAAATAGAGTCATGAAATTTTCGAAAATCCACTTTTCAAAACAAAAAATACTCATAACTCGACTAATAGAAAAGATAGGACGTTCTAGTCTTCACCAATCGATAGAGGGGACAATTTTACATGTTTCAGTGAATTTTGAGTCCATATTTCCAAGGATTAAGTAGGTTAGAAAAAATTAATTTGTATCGCGAAATATTTCCATACCTACCACTTTGTTCTAAATTCTCGACAAAAAAATTATAAAAAATGCAAAAAAATTCGTAAAGAGGTGTTTTTTGGACCGAAAAACCGACTGGCACAATCAGTTTTGTGATAAAATCATTATTTCGCCTTCAAATAGAGTCATGAAATTTTCGAAAATCCACTTTTCAAAACAAAAAATACTCATACCTCAACTAATAGGAAATATAGAACGTTCTAGTCTTCACCAATCGATAGAAGGGACAATTTTACATATTTGAGTGAATTTTGAGTCCATATTTCCAAAGATTAAGGAAGTTAGAAAAAATTAATTTGTATCGCAAAATATTTCCATACCTACCCCTTTGTTCTAAATTTTCGACAAAAAAATTATAAAAAATGCTAAAAATTCGTAAAGAGGGGTTTTTTGGGCCGAAAAATCGACTGGCACAATCGGTTTTGTGATAAAATCATTATTTCGCCTTCAAATAGAGTCATGAAATTTTCGAAAATCCACTTTTCAAAACAAAAAATACTCATAACTCGACTAATAGGAAAGATAGAACGTTCTAGTATTCACCAGTCGATAGAGGGGACAATTTTACATAAATTTAAGTGAATTTTGGGTCCATATTTCCAAGGATTAAGGAAGTTAGAAAAAATCAATTTGTATCGCAAAATATTTCCATACCTACCCCTTTGTTCTAAATTTTCGACAAAAAAATTATAGAAAATGCTAAAAATTCGTAAAGAGGGGTTTTTTGGGCCGAAAAATCGACTGGCACAATCGGTTTTGTGATAAAATCATTATCTTGCCTTCAAATAGAGTCATGAAATTTTCGAAAATCCACTTTTCAAAACAAAAAATACTCATAACTCGACTAATAGGAAAGATAGAACGTTCTAGTCTTCACCAATCGATAGAGGGGACAATTTTACATATTTTAGTGAATTTTGAGTCGATATTGCTAAGGATTAAGGGAGTTAGAAAAAAGCAATTTGATTCGCAAAATATTTCCATAGCTACCCCCTTTGTTCTAAATTTTCGACAAAAAAATTTAAAAAATGCTAAAAATTCGTAAAGAGGGGTTTTTTGGACCGATTAATCGATTATTTTCGATTAATCGATTATTTTCGATTAATCAATTAATCGATTAACATCGATTAATCGATTAATCGAAAATAATCGATTATTTTATATAATCGATAATCGATTATGTTTTTTGATAATCGCCCAGCCCTAATTTTGAGTCGATATTGCCAAGGATTAAGGGAGTTAGAAAAAAACAATTTGTATCGCAAAATATTTCCATACCTACCCCTTTGTTCTAAATTTTCGACAAAAAAATTATAAAAAATGCTAAAAATTCGTAAAGAGGGGTTTTTTGGGCCGAAAAATCGACTGGCACAATCAGTTTTGTGATAAAATCATTATTTCGCTTTCAAATAGAGTCATGAAATTTTCGAAAATCCACTTTTCAAAACAAAAAATACTCATAACTCGACTAATAGGAAAGATAGAAAGTTCTAGTCTTCACCAATCGATAGAGGGGACAATTTTACATATTTAAGTAAATTTTGAGTCCATATTTCCAAGGATTAAGGAAGTTAGAAAAAATCAATTTGTATCGCAAAATATTTCCATACCTACCCCTTTGTTCTAAATTTTCGACAAAAAAATTATAAAAAATGCTAAAAATTCGTAAAGAGGGGTTTTTTGGGCCGAAAAATCGACTGGCACAATCAGTTTTGTGATAAAATCATTATTTCGCTTTCAAATAGAGTCATGAAATTTTCGAAAATCCACTTTTCAAAACAAAAAATACTCATAACTCGACTAATAGGAAAGATAGAAAGTTCTAGTCTTCACCAATCGATAGAGGGGACAATTTTACATATTTTAGTGAATTTTGAGTCGATGTTGCCAAGGATTAATGGAGTTAGAAAAAAGCAATTTGATTCGCAAAATATTTCCATAGCTACCCCCTTTGTTATAAATTTTCGACAAAAAAATTTTAAAAATGCTAAAAATTCGTAAAGAGGGGTTTTTTGGGCCGAAAAATCGACTGGCACAATCAGTTTTGTGATAAAATCATTATTTCGCCTTCAAATAGAGTCATGAAATTTTCGAAAATCCACTTTTCAAAACAAAAAGTACTCATACCTCAACTAATAGGAAATATAGAACGTTCTAGTCTTCACCAATCGATAGAAGGGACAATTTTACATATTTTAGTGAATTTGGAGTCCATATTTCCAAAGATTAAGGAAGTTAGAAAAAATTAATTTGTATCGCAAAATATAGAACGTTCTAGTCTTCACCAATTGATAGAAGGGACAATTTTACATATTTTAGTGAATTTGGAGTCCATATTTCCAAAGATTAAGGAAGTTAGAAAAAATTAATTTGTATCGCAAAATATTTCCATACCTACCACTTTGTTCTAAATTTTCGACAAAAAAATTATAAAAAATGCTAAAAATTCGTAAAGAGGTGTTTTTTGGGCCGAAAAACCGACTGGCACAATCAGTTTTGTGATAAAATCATTATTTCGCCTTCAAATAGAGTCATGAAATTTTCGAAAATCCACTTTTCAAAACAAAAAATACTCATAACTCGACTAATAGAAAAGATAGGACGTTCTAGTCTTCACCAATCGATAGAGGGGACAATTTTACATGTTTCAGTGAATTTTGAGTCCATATTTCCAAGGATTAAGTAGGTTAGAAAAAATTAATTTGTATCGCGAAATATTTCCATACCTACCACTTTGTTCTAAATTCTCGACAAAAAAATTATAAAAAATGCAAAAAAATTCGTAAAGAGGTGTTTTTTGGACCGAAAAACCGACTGGCACAATCAGTTTTGTGATAAAATCATTATTTCGCCTTCAAATAGAGTCATGAAATTTTCGAAAATCCACTTTTCAAAACAAAAAATACTCATACCTCAACTAATAGGAAATATAGAACGTTCTAGTCTTCACCAATCGATAGAAGGGACAATTTTACATATTTGAGTGAATTTTGAGTCCATATTTCCAAGGATTAAGGAAGTTAGAAAAAATTAATTTGTATCACAAAATATTTCCATACCTACCCCTTTGTTCTAAATTTTCGACAAAAAAATTATAAAAAATGCTAAAAATTCGTTAAGAGGGGTTTTTTGGGCCGAAAAATCGACTGGCCCAATCAGTTTTGTGATAAAATCTTTATTTCGCCTTCAAATAGAGTCATGAAATTTTCGAAATTCCACTTTTCAAAACAAAAAATACTAATAACTCGACTAATAGGAAAGATAGGACGGTCTAGTCTTCACCAATCGATAGAGGGGACAATTTCACATATCTAAGTGAATTTTGAGTCCATATTTCCAAGGATTAAGGAAGTTAGAAAAAATCAATTTGTATCGCAAAATATTTCCATACCTACCCCTTTGTTCAAAATTTTCGACAAAAAAATTATAAAAAATGCTAAAAATCCGCAAAGAGGGGTTTTTTGGGCCGAAAAATCGACTGGCACAATCAGTTTTGTGATAAAATCATTATTTCGCCTTCAAATAGAGTCATGAAATTTTCGAAAATCCACTTTTCAAAACAAAAAATACTCATAACTCGACTAATAGGAAAGGTAGGACGTTCTAGTCTTCACCAATCGATAGAGGGGACAATTTTACATATTTTAGTGAATTTTGAGTCCATATTTCCGAAGATTAGGGAAGTTAGAAAAAATTAATTTGTATCGCAAAATATTTCCATACCTACCACTTTGTTCTAAATTTTCGACAAAAAAATTATAAAAAATGCTAAAAATTCGTAAAGAGGTGTTTTTTGGGCCGAAAAAACCGACTGGCACAATCAGTTTTGTGATAAAATCATTATTTCGCCTTCAAATAGAGTCATGAAATTTTCGAAAATCCACTTTTCAAAAAAAAATACTCATAACTCGACTAATAGGAAAGATAGGACGTTCTAGTCTTCACCAATCGATAGAGGGGACAATTTTACATATTTTAGTGAATTTTGAGTCCATATTTCCAAAGATTAAGGAAGTTAGAAAAAATCAATTTGTATCGCAAAATATTTCCATACCTACCACTTTGTTCTAAATTTTCGACAAAAAAATTATAAAAAATGCTAAAAATTCGTAAAGAGGTGTTTTTTGGGCCGAAAAACCGACTGGCACAATCAGTTTTGTGATAAAATCATTATTTCGCCTTCAAATAGAGTCATGAAATTTCCGAAAATCCACTTTTCAAAACAAAAAATACTCATAACTCGACTAATAGGAAAGATAGGACGTTCTAGTCTTCACCAATCGATAGAGGGGACAATTTTACATATTTTAGTGAATTTGGAGTCCATATTTCCAAAGATTAAGGAAGTTAGAAAAAATTAATTTGTATCGCAAAATATTTCCATACCTACCACTTTGTTCTAAATTTTCGACAAAAAAATTATAAAAAATGCTAAAAATTCATAAAGAGGTGTTTTTTGGGCCGAAAAACCGACTGGCACAATCAGTTTTGTGATAAAATCATTATTTCGCCTTCAAATAGAGTCATGAAATTTTCGAAAATCCACTTTTCAAAACAAAAAATACTCATAACTCGACTAATAGGAAAGATAGGTCGTTCTAGTCTTCACCAATCGATAGAGGGGACAATTTTACATGTTTCAGTGAATTTTGAGTCCATATTTCCAAGGATTAAGTAGGTTAGAAAAAATTAATTTGTATCGCGAAATATTTCCAACCCCTTTGTTCTAAATTTTCGACAAAAAAATTATAAAAAATGCTAAAAATTCGTTAAGAGGGGTTTTTTGGACCGAAAAATCGACTGGCACAATCAGTTTTGTGATAAAATCTTCATTTCGCCTTCAAATAGAGTCATGAAATTTTCGAAATTCCACTTTTCAAAACAAAAAATACTCATAACTCGACTAATAGGAAAGACAGAACGTTCTAGTCTTCACCAATCGATAGAGGGGACAATTTTACATATTTTAGTGAATTTTGAGTCCATATTTCCAAGGATTAAGGAAGTTAGAAAAAATTAATTTGTATCGCAAAATATTTCCATACCTACCCATTTGTTCTAAATTTTCGACAAAAAGATCATAAGAAATGCTAAAAATTCGTAAAGAGGGGTTTTTTGGGCCGAAAAATCGACTGGCACAATCAGTTTTGTGATAAAATCTTCATTTCGCCTTCAAATAGAGTCATGAAATTTTCGAAATTCCACTTTTCAAAACAAAAAATACTCATAACTCGACTAATAGGAAAGATATAACGTTCTAGTCTTCACCAATCGATAGAGGGGAAAATTTTACATATTTTAGTGAATTTTGAGTCCATATTTCCGAGGATTAAGGAAGTTAGAAAAAATTAATTTGTATCGCAAAATATTTCCATACCTACCCCTTTGTTCTAAATTTTCGACAAAAAGATTATAAAAAATGCTAAAAATTCGTAAAGAGGGGTTTTTTGGGCCGAAAAATCGACTGTAACAATCAGTTTTGTGATAAAATCTTCATTTCGCCTTCAAATAGAGTCATGAAATTTTCGAAATTCCACTTTTCAAAACAAAAAATACTCATAACTCGACTAATAGGAAAGACAGAACGTTCTAGTCTTCACCAATCGATAGAGGGGACAATTTTACATATTTTAGTGAATTTTGAGTCCATATTTCCAAGGATTAAGGAAGTAAGAAAAAATTAATTTGTATCGCAAAATATTTCCATACCTACCCCTTTGTTCTAAATTTTCGACAAAAAAATTATAAAAAATGCTAAAAATTCGTGAAGAGGTGTTTTTTGGGCCGAAAAATCGACTGGCACAATCAGTTTTGTGATAAAATCATTATTTCGCCTTCAAATAGAGTCATGAAATTTTCGAAAATCCACTTTTCAAAGCAAAAAATACTCATAACTCGACTAATAGGAAAGATAGGACGTTCTAGTCTTCACCAATCGATAGAGGGGACAATTTTACATATTCAAGTGAATTTTGAGTCCATATTTCCGAGGATTAAGGAAGTTAGAAAAAATTAATTTGTATCGCAAAATATTTCCATACCTACCCCTTTGTTCTAAATTTTCGACAAAAAAATTATAAAAAATGCTAAAAATTCGTTAAGAGGGGTTTTTTGGACCGAAAAACCGACTGGCACAATCAGTTTTGTGATAAAATCATTATTTCGCCTTCAAATAGAGTCATGAAATTTTCGAAAATCCACTTTTCAAAACAAAAAATACTCATAACTCGACTAATAGGAAAGACAGAACGTTCCACCAATCGATAGAGGGGACAATTTTACATATTTTAGTGAATTTTGAGTCCATATTTCCAAGGATTAAGGAAGTTAGAAAAAATTAATTTGTATCGCAAAATATTTCCATACCTACCCATTTGTTCTAAATTTTCGACAAAAAGATCATAAGAAATGCTAAAAATTCGTAAAGAGGGGTTTTTTGGGCCGAAAAATCGACTGGCACAATCAGTTTTGTGATAAAATCTTCATTTCGCCTTCAAATAGAGTCATGAAATTTTCGAAATTCCACTTTTCAAAACAAAAAATACTCATAACTCGACTAATAGGAAAGACAGAACGTTCTAGTCTTCACCAATCGATAGAGGGGACAATTTTACATATTTAAGTGAATTTTGAGTCCATATTTCCGAGGATTAAGGAAGTTAGAAAAAATTAATTTGTATCGCAAAATATTTCCATACCTACCCCTTTGTTCTAAATTTTCGACAAAAAGATTATAAGAAATGCTAAAAATTTGTGAAGAGGGGTTTTTTGGGCCGAAAAATCGACTGGCACAATCAGTTTTGTGATAAAATCTTTATTTTGCCTTCAAATAGAGTCATGAAATTTTCGAAATTCCACTTTTCAAAACAAAAAATACTCATAACTCAACTAATAGGAAAGATAGAACGTTCTAGTTTTCACCAATCGATAAAGGGGACAATTTTACATATTTTAGTGAATTTTGAGTCCTTATTTCCAAGGATTAAGGAAGTAAGAAAAAATTAATTTGTATCGCAAAATATTTCCATACCTATCCCTTTGTTCTAAATTTTCGACAAAAAAATTATAAAAAATGCTAAAAATTCGTGAAGAGGGGTTTTTTGTGCCGAAAAATCGACTGGCACAATCAGTTTTGTGATAAAATCTTTATTTTGCCTTCAAATAGAGTCATGAAATTTTCGAAATTCCACTTTTCAAAACAAAAAATACTCATAACTCGACTAATAGGAAAGATAGAACGTTCTAGTCTTCACCAATCGATAGTGGGGACAATTTTACATATTTTAGTGAATTTTGAGTCCATATTTCCAAGGATTAAGGAAGTAAGAAAAAATTAATTTGTATCGCAAAATATTTCCATACCTACCCCTTTGTTCTAAATTTTCGACAAAAAAATTATAAAAAATGCTAAAAATTCGTGAAGAGGTGTTTTTTGGGCCGAAAAATCGACTGGCACAATCAGTTTTGTGATAAAATCTTTATTTCGCCTTCAAATAGAGTCATGAAATTTTCGAAATTCCACTTTTCAAAACAAAAAATACTCATAACTCGACTAATAGGAAAGATAGAACGTTCTAGTCTTCACCAATCGATAGAGGGGACAATTTTACATATTTTAGTGAATTTTGAGTCCATATTTCCAAGGATTAAGGAAGTTAGAAGAAATTAATTTGTATCGCAAAATATTTCCATACCTACCCCTTTGTTCTAAATTTTCGACAAAAAAATTATAAAAAATGCTAAAAATTCGTTAAGAGGGGTTTTTTGGACCGAAAAATCGACTGGCACAATCAGTTTTGTGATAAAATCTTCATTTCGCCTTCAAATAGAGTCATGAAATTTTCGAAATTCCACTTTTCAAAACAAAAAATACTCATAACTCGACTAATAGGAAAGACAGAACGTTCCACCAATCGATAGAGGGGACAATTTTACATATTTTAGTGAATTTTGAGTCCATATTTCCAAGGATTAAGGAAGTTAGAAAAAATTAATTTGTATCGCAAAATATTTCCATACCTACCCATTTGTTCTAAATTTTCGACAAAAAGATCATAAGAAATGCTAAAAATTCGTAAAGAGGGGTTTTTTGGGCCGAAAAATCGACTGGCACAATCAGTTTTGTGATAAAATCTTCATTTCGCCTTCAAATAGAGTCATGAAATTTTCGAAATTCCACTTTTCAAAACAAAAAATACTCATAACTCGACTAATAGGAAAGACAGAACGTTCTAGTCTTCACCAATCGATAGAGGGGACAATTTTACATATTTAAGTGAATTTTGAGTCCTTATTTCCAAGGATTAAGGAAGTAAGAAAAAATTAATTTGTATCGCAAAATAAATAAATAAATAAATAAATTTTCGACAAAAAAATTATAAAAAATGCTAAAAATTCGTGAAGAGGTGTTTTTTGGGCCGAAAAATCGACTGGCACAATCAGTTTTGTGATAAAATCATTATTTCGCCTTCAAATAGAGTCATGAAATTTTCGAAAATCCACTTTTCAAAGCAAAAAATACTCATAACTCGACTAATAGGAAAGATAGAACGTTCTAGTCTTCACCAATCGATAGAGGTGACAATTTTACATATTTTAGTGAATTTTGAGTCCATATTTCCAAGGATTAAGGAAGTTAGAAAAAATTAATTTGTATCGCAAAATATTTCCATACCTACCCCTTTATTCTAAATTTTCGACCAAAAAATTATAAAAAATGCTAAAAATTCGTTAAGAGGGGTTTTTTGGGCCGAAAAATCGACTGGCACAATCAGTTTTGTGATTAAATCATTATTTCGCCTTCAAATAGAGTCATGAAATTTTCGAAAATCCACTTTTCAAAACAAAAAATACTCATAACTCGACTAATAGGAAAGATAGAACGTTCTAGTCTTCACCAATCGATAGAGGGGACAATTTCACATATTTTAGTGAATTTCGAGTCCATATTTCGAAAGATTGAGGAAGTTAGAAAAAATTAATTTGTATCGCAAAATATTTCCATACCTACCCCTTTGTTCTAAATTTTCGACAAAAAAATTATAAAAAATGCTAAAAATTCGTTAAGAGGGGTTTTTTGGGCCGAAAAATTGACTGGCACAATCAGTTTTGTGATAAAATTATTATTTCGCCTTCAAATAGAGTCATGAAATTTTCGAAAATCCACTTTTCAAAACAAAAAATACTCATAACTCGACTAATAGGAAAGATAAAACGTTCTAGTCTTCACCAATCGATAGAGGGGACAATTTCACATATTTAAGTGAATTTTGAGTCCATATTTCCAAGGATTAAGGAAGTTAGAAAAAATTAATTTGTATCGCAAAATATTTCCATACCTAGCCCTTTGTTCTAAATTTTCGACAAAAAAATTATAAAAAATGCTAAAAATTCGTAAAGAAGGGTTTTTTAGGCCGAAAAATCGACTGGCACAATCAGTTTTGTGATAAAATCATTATTTCGCCTTCAAATAGAGTCATGAAATTTTCGAAAATCCACTTTTCAAAACAAAAAATACTCATACCTCGACTAATAGGAAATATAGAACGTTCTAGTCTTCACCAATCGATAGAAGGGACAATTTTACATATTTGAGTGAATTTTGAGTCCATATTTCCAAGGATTAAGGAAGTTAGAAAAAATTAATTTGTATCACAAAATATTTCCATACCTACCCCTTTGTTCTAAATTTTCGACAAAAAAATTATAAAAAATGCTAAAAATTCGTTAAGAGGGGTTTTTTGGGCCGAAAAATCGACTGGCACAATCAGTTTTCTGATAAAATCTTTATTTCGCCTTCAAATAGAGTCATGAAATTTTCGAAATTCCACTTTTCAAAACAAAAAATACTCATAACTCGACTAATAGGAAAGATAGGACGGTCTAGTCTTCACCAATCGATAGAGGGGACAATTTCACATATCTAAGTGAATTTTGAGTCTATATTTCCAAGGATTAAGGAAGTTAGAAAAAATCAATTTGTATCGCAAAATATTTCCATACCTACCCCTTTGTTCTAAATTTTCGACAAAAAGATTATAAAAAATGCTAAAAATTCGTGAAGAGGGGTTTTTTGGGCCGAAAAATCGACTGTCACAATCAGTTTTGTGATAAAATCTTCATTTCGCCTTCAAATAGAGTCATGAAATTTTCGAAATTCCACTTTTCAAAACAAAAAATACTCATAACTCGACTAATAGGAAAGACAGAACGTTCTAGTCTTCACCAATCGATAGAGGGTACAATTTTACATATTTTAGTGAATTTTGAGTCCATATTTCCGAGGATTAAGGAAGTTAGAAAAAATTAATTTGTATCGCAAAATATTTCCATACCTACCCCTTTGTTCTAAATTTTCGACAAAGAGATTATAAGAAATGCTAAAAATTCGTAAAGAGGGGTTTTTTGGGCCGAAAAATCGACTGGCACAATCAGTTTTGTGATAAAATCTTCATTTCGCCTTCAAATAGAGTCATGAAATTTTCGAAATTCCACTTTTCAAAACAAAAAATACTCATAACTCGACTAATAGGAAAGATATAACGTTCTAGTCTTCACCAATCGATAGAGGGGACAATTTTACATATTCAAGTGAATTTTGAGTCTATATTTCCAAGGATTAAGGAAGTTAGAAAAAATCAATTTGTATCGCAAAATATTTCCATACCTATCCCTTTGTTCTAAATTTTCGACAAAAAGATTATAAAAAATGCTAAAAATTCGTAAAGAGGGGTTTTTTGGGCCGAAAAATCGACTGTCACAATCAGTTTTGTGATTAAATCATTATTTCGCCTTCAAATAGAGTCATGAAATTTTCGAAATTCCACTTTTCAAAACAAAAAATACTCATAACTCGACTAATAGGAAAGACAGAACGTTCTAGTCTTCACCAATCGATAGAGGTGACAATTTTACATATTTTAGTGAATTTTGAGTCCATATTTCCAAGGATTAAGGAAGTTAGAAAAAATTAATTTGTATCGCAAAATATTTCCATACCTACCCCTTTATTCTAAATTTTCGACCAAAAAATTATAAAAAATGCTAAAAATTCGTTAAGAGGGGTTTTTTGGGCCGAAAAATCGACTGGCACAATCAGTTTTGTGATTAAATCATTATTTCGCCTTCAAATAGAGTCATGAAATTTTCGAAAATCCACTTTTCAAAACAAAAAATACTCATAACTCGACTAATAGGAAAGATAGAACGTTCTAGTCTTCACCAATCGATAGAGGGGACAATTTCACATATTTTAGTGAATTTCGAGTCCATATTTCGAAAGATTGAGGAAGTTAGAAAAAATTAATTTGTATCGCAAAATATTTCCATACCTACCCCTTTGTTCTAAATTTTCGACAAAAAAATTATAAAAAATGCTAAAAATTCGTTAAGAGGGGTTTTTTGGGCCGAAAAATTGACTGGCACAATCAGTTTTGTGATAAAATTATTATTTCGCCTTCAAATAGAGTCATGAAATTTTCGAAAATCCACTTTTCAAAACAAAAAATACTCATAACTCGACTAATAGGAAAGATAAAACGTTCTAGTCTTCACCAATCGATAGAGGGGACAATTTCACATATTTAAGTGAATTTTGAGTCCATATTTCCAAGGATTAAGGAAGTTAGAAAAAATTAATTTGTATCGCAAAATATTTCCATACCTAGCCCTTTGTTCTAAATTTTCGACAAAAAAATTATAAAAAATGCTAAAAATTCGTAAAGAAGGGTTTTTTAGGCCGAAAAATCGACTGGCACAATCAGTTTTGTGATAAAATCATTATTTCGCCTTCAAATAGAGTCATGAAATTTTCGAAAATCCACTTTTCAAAACAAAAAATACTCATACCTCGACTAATAGGAAATATAGAACGTTCTAGTCTTCACCAATCGATAGAAGGGACAATTTTACATATTTGAGTGAATTTTGAGTCCATATTTCCAAGGATTAAGGAAGTTAGAAAAAATTAATTTGTATCACAAAATATTTCCATACCTACCCCTTTGTTCTAAATTTTCGACAAAAAAATTATAAAAAATGCTAAAAATTCGTTAAGAGGGGTTTTTTGGGCCGAAAAATTGACTGGCACAATCAGTTTTGTGATAAAATTATTATTTCGCCTTCAAATAGAGTCATGAAATTTTCGAAAATCCACTTTTCAAAACAAAAAATACTCATAACTCGACTAATAGGAAAGATAAAACGTTCTAGTCTTCACCAATCGATAGAGGGGACAATTTCACATATTTAAGTGAATTTTGAGTCCATATTTCCAAGGATTAAGGAAGTTAGAAAAAATTAATTTGTATCGCAAAATATTTCCATACCTAGCCCTTTGTTCTAAATTTTCGACAAAAAAATTATAAAAAATGCTAAAAATTCGTAAAGAAGGGTTTTTTAGGCCGAAAAATCGACTGGCACAATCAGTTTTGTGATAAAATCATTATTTCGCCTTCAAATAGAGTCATGAAATTTTCGAAAATCCACTTTTCAAAACAAAAAATACTCATACCTCGACTAATAGGAAATATAGAACGTTCTAGTCTTCACCAATCGATAGAAGGGACAATTTTACATATTTGAGTGAATTTTGAGTCCATATTTCCAAGGATTAAGGAAGTTAGAAAAAATTAATTTGTATCACAAAATATTTCCATACCTACCCCTTTGTTCTAAATTTTCGACAAAAAAATTATAAAAAATGCTAAAAATTCGTTAAGAGGGGTTTTTTGGGCCGAAAAATCGACTGGCACAATCAGTTTTCTGATAAAATCTTTATTTCGCCTTCAAATAGAGTCATGAAATTTTCGAAATTCCACTTTTCAAAACAAAAAATACTCATAACTCGACTAATAGGAAAGATAGGACGGTCTAGTCTTCACCAATCGATAGAGGGGACAATTTCACATATCTAAGTGAATTTTGAGTCTATATTTCCAAGGATTAAGGAAGTTAGAAAAAATCAATTTGTATCGCAAAATATTTCCATACCTACCCCTTTGTTCTAAATTTTCGACAAAAAGATTATAAAAAATGCTAAAAATTCGTGAAGAGGGGTTTTTTGGGCCGAAAAATCGACTGTCACAATCAGTTTTGTGATAAAATCTTCATTTCGCCTTCAAATAGAGTCATGAAATTTTCGAAATTCCACTTTTCAAAACAAAAAATACTCATAACTCGACTAATAGGAAAGACAGAACGTTCTAGTCTTCACCAATCGATAGAGGGTACAATTTTACATATTTTAGTGAATTTTGAGTCCATATTTCCGAGGATTAAGGAAGTTAGAAAAAATTAATTTGTATCGCAAAATATTTCCATACCTACCCCTTTGTTCTAAATTTTCGACAAAGAGATTATAAGAAATGCTAAAAATTCGTAAAGAGGGGTTTTTTGGGCCGAAAAATCGACTGGCACAATCAGTTTTGTGATAAAATCTTCATTTCGCCTTCAAATAGAGTCATGAAATTTTCGAAATTCCACTTTTCAAAACAAAAAATACTCATAACTCGACTAATAGGAAAGATATAACGTTCTAGTCTTCACCAATCGATAGAGGGGACAATTTTACATATTCAAGTGAATTTTGAGTCTATATTTCCAAGGATTAAGGAAGTTAGAAAAAATCAATTTGTATCGCAAAATATTTCCATACCTATCCCTTTGTTCTAAATTTTCGACAAAAAGATTATAAAAAATGCTAAAAATTCGTAAAGAGGGGTTTTTTGGGCCGAAAAATCGACTGTCACAATCAGTTTTGTGATTAAATCATTATTTCGCCTTCAAATAGAGTCATGAAATTTTCGAAATTCCACTTTTCAAAACAAAAAATACTCATAACTCGACTAATAGGAAAGACAGAACGTTCTAGTCTTCACCAATCGATAGAGGTGACAATTTTACATATTTTAGTGAATTTTGAGTCCATATTTCCAAGGATTAAGGAAGTTAGAAAAAATTAATTTGTATCGCAAAATATTTCCATACCTACCCCTTTATTCTAAATTTTCGACCAAAAAATTATAAAAAATGCTAAAAATTCGTTAAGAGGGGTTTTTTGGGCCGAAAAATCGACTGGCACAATCAGTTTTGTGATTAAATCATTATTTCGCCTTCAAATAGAGTCATGAAATTTTCGAAAATCCACTTTTCAAAACAAAAAATACTCATAACTCGACTAATAGGAAAGATAGAACGTTCTAGTCTTCACCAATCGATAGAGGGGACAATTTCACATATTTTAGTGAATTTCGAGTCCATATTTCGAAAGATTGAGGAAGTTAGAAAAAATTAATTTGTATCGCAAAATATTTCCATACCTACCCCTTTGTTCTAAATTTTCGACAAAAAAATTATAAAAAATGCTAAAAATTCGTTAAGAGGGGTTTTTTGGGCCGAAAAATTGACTGGCACAATCAGTTTTGTGATAAAATTATTATTTCGCCTTCAAATAGAGTCATGAAATTTTCGAAAATCCACTTTTCAAAACAAAAAATACTCATAACTCGACTAATAGGAAAGATAAAACGTTCTAGTCTTCACCAATCGATAGAGGGGACAATTTCACATATTTAAGTGAATTTTGAGTCCATATTTCCAAGGATTAAGGAAGTTAGAAAAAATTAATTTGTATCGCAAAATATTTCCATACCTAGCCCTTTGTTCTAAATTTTCGACAAAAAAATTATAAAAAATGCTAAAAATTCGTAAAGAAGGGTTTTTTAGGCCGAAAAATCGACTGGCACAATCAGTTTTGTGATAAAATCATTATTTCGCCTTCAAATAGAGTCATGAAATTTTCGAAAATCCACTTTTCAAAACAAAAAATACTCATACCTCGACTAATAGGAAATATAGAACGTTCTAGTCTTCACCAATCGATAGAAGGGACAATTTTACATATTTGAGTGAATTTTGAGTCCATATTTCCAAGGATTAAGGAAGTTAGAAAAAATTAATTTGTATCACAAAATATTTCCATACCTACCCCTTTGTTCTAAATTTTCGACAAAAAAATTATAAAAAATGCTAAAAATTCGTTAAGAGGGGTTTTTTGGGCCGAAAAATCGACTGGCACAATCAGTTTTCTGATAAAATCTTTATTTCGCCTTCAAATAGAGTCATGAAATTTTCGAAATTCCACTTTTCAAAACAAAAAATACTCATAACTCGACTAATAGGAAAGATAGGACGGTCTAGTCTTCACCAATCGATAGAGGGGACAATTTCACATATCTAAGTGAATTTTGAGTCTATATTTCCAAGGATTAAGGAAGTTAGAAAAAATCAATTTGTATCGCAAAATATTTCCATACCTACCCCTTTGTTCTAAATTTTCGACAAAAAGATTATAAAAAATGCTAAAAATTCGTGAAGAGGGGTTTTTTGGGCCGAAAAATCGACTGTCACAATCAGTTTTGTGATAAAATCTTCATTTCGCCTTCAAATAGAGTCATGAAATTTTCGAAATTCCACTTTTCAAAACAAAAAATACTCATAACTCGACTAATAGGAAAGACAGAACGTTCTAGTCTTCACCAATCGATAGAGGGTACAATTTTACATATTTTAGTGAATTTTGAGTCCATATTTCCGAGGATTAAGGAAGTTAGAAAAAATTAATTTGTATCGCAAAATATTTCCATACCTACCCCTTTGTTCTAAATTTTCGACAAAGAGATTATAAGAAATGCTAAAAATTCGTAAAGAGGGGTTTTTTGGGCCGAAAAATCGACTGGCACAATCAGTTTTGTGATAAAATCTTCATTTCGCCTTCAAATAGAGTCATGAAATTTTCGAAATTCCACTTTTCAAAACAAAAAATACTCATAACTCGACTAATAGGAAAGATATAACGTTCTAGTCTTCACCAATCGATAGAGGGGACAATTTTACATATTCAAGTGAATTTTGAGTCTATATTTCCAAGGATTAAGGAAGTTAGAAAAAATCAATTTGTATCGCAAAATATTTCCATACCTATCCCTTTGTTCTAAATTTTCGACAAAAAGATTATAAAAAATGCTAAAAATTCGTAAAGAGGGGTTTTTTGGGCCGAAAAATCGACTGTCACAATCAGTTTTGTGATTAAATCATTATTTCGCCTTCAAATAGAGTCATGAAATTTTCGAAATTCCACTTTTCAAAACAAAAAATACTCATAACTCGACTAATAGGAAAGACAGAACGTTCTAGTCTTCACCAATCGATAGAGGGGACAATTTTACATATTTCAGTGAATTTTGAGTCCATATTTCCGAGGATTAAGGAAGTTAGAAAAAATTAATTTGTATCGCAAAATATTTCCGTACCTACCCCTTTGTTCTAAATTTTCGACAAAAAGATTATAAAAAATGCTAAAAATTCGTAAAGAGGGGTTTTTTGGGCCGAAAAATCGACTGTCACAATCAGTTTTGTGATTAAATCATTATTTCGCCTTCAAATAGAGTCATGAAATTTTCGAAATTCCACTTTTCAAAACAAAAAATACTCATAACTCGACTAATAGGAAAGACAGAACGTTCTAGTCTTCACCAATCGATAGAGGGGACAATTTTACATATTTCAGTGAATTTTGAGTCCATATTTCCGAGGATTAAGGAAGTTAGAAAAAATTAATTTGTATCGCAAAATATTTCCGTACCTACCACTTTGTTCTAAATTTTCGACAAAAAAATTATAAAAAATGCTAAAAATTCGTAAAGAGGTGTTTTTTGGGCCGAAAAACCGACTGGCACAATCAGTTTTGTGATAAAATCATTATTTCGCCTTCAAATAGAGTCATGAAATTTCCGAAAATCCACTTTTCAAAACAAAAAATACTCATAACTCGACTAATAGGAAAGATAGGACGTTCTAGTCTTCACCAATCGATAGAGGGGACAATTTTACATATTTTAGTGAATTTGGAGTCCATATTTCCAAAGATTAAGGAAGTTAGAAAAAATTAATTTGTATCGCAAAATATTTCCATACCTACCACTTTGTTCTAAATTTTCGACAAAAAAATTATAAAAAATGCTAAAAATTCATAAAGAGGTGTTTTTTGGGCCGAAAAACCGACTGGCACAATCAGTTTTGTGATAAAATCATTATTTCGCCTTCAAATAGAGTCATGAAATTTTCGAAAATCCACTTTTCAAAACAAAAAATACTCATAACTCGACTAATAGGAAAGATAGGTCGTTCTAGTCTTCACCAATCGATAGAGGGGACAATTTTACATGTTTCAGTGAATTTTGAGTCCATATTTCCAAGGATTAAGTAGGTTAGAAAAAATTAATTTGTATCGCAAAATATTTCCATACCTACCCCTTTGTTCTAAATTTTCGACAAAAAAATTATAAAAAATGCTAAAAATTCGTTAAGAGGGGTTTTTTGGACCGAAAAATCGACTGGCACAATCAGTTTTGTGATAAAATCTTCATTTCGCCTTCAAATAGAGTCATGAAATTTTCGAAATTCCACTTTTCAAAACAAAAAATACTCATAACTCGACTAATAGGAAAGACAGAACGTTCCACCAATCGATAGAGGGGACAATTTTACATATTTTAGTGAATTTTGAGTCCATATTTCCAAGGATTAAGGAAGTTAGAAAAAATTAATTTGTATCGCAAAATATTTCCATACCTACCCATTTGTTCTAAATTTTCGACAAAAAGATCATAAGAAATGCTAAAAATTCGTAAAGAGGGGTTTTTTGGGCCGAAAAATCGACTGGCACAATCAGTTTTGTGATAAAATCTTCATTTCGCCTTCAAATAGAGTCATGAAATTTTCGAAATTCCACTTTTCAAAACAAAAAATACTCATAACTCGACTAATAGGAAAGACAGAACGTTCTAGTCTTCACCAATCGATAGAGGGGACAATTTTACATATTTAAGTGAATTTTGAGTCCATATTTCCGAGGATTAAGGAAGTTAGAAAAAATTAATTTGTATCGCAAAATATTTCCATACCTACCCCTTTGTTCTAAATTTTCGACAAAAAGATTATAAGAAATGCTAAAAATTTGTGAAGAGGGGTTTTTTGGGCCGAAAAATCGACTGGCACAATCAGTTTTGTGATAAAATCTTTATTTTGCCTTCAAATAGAGTCATGAAATTTTCGAAATTCCACTTTTCAAAACAAAAAATACTCATAACTCGACTAATAGGAAAGATAGAACGTTCTAGTTTTCACCAATCGATAGAGAGGACAATTTTACATATTTTAGTGAATTTTGAGTCCATATTTCCAAGGATTAAGGAAGTAAGAAAAAATTAATTTGTATCGCAAAATATTTCCATACCTACCCCTTTGTTCTAAATTTTCGACAAAAAAATTATAAAAAATGCTAAAAATTCGTGGAGAGGTGTTTTTTGGGCCGAAAAATCGACTGGCACAATCAGTTTTGTGATAAAATCATTATTTCGCCTTCAAATAGAGTCATGAAATTTTCGAAAATCCACTTTTCAAAGCAAAAAATACTCATAACTCGACTAATAGGAAAGATAGGACGTTCTAGTCTTCACCAATCGATAGAGGGGACAATTTTACATATTTTAGTGAATTTTGAGTCCATATTTCCGAGGATTAAGGAAGTTAGAAAAAATTAATTTGTATCGCAAAATATTTCCATACCTACCCCTTTGTTCTAAATTTTCGACAAAAAAATTATAAAAAATGCTAAAAATTCGTTAAGAGGGGTTTTTTGGACCGAAAAATCGACTGGCACAATCAGTTTTGTGATAAAATCTTCATTTCGCCTTCAAATAGAGTCATGAAATTTTCGAAATTCCACTTTTCAAAACAAAAAATACTCATAACTCGACTAATAGGAAAGACAGAACGTTCCACCAATCGATAGAGGGGACAATTTTACATATTTTAGTGAATTTTGAGTCCATATTTCCAAGGATTAAGGAAGTTAGAAAAAATTAATTTGTATCGCAAAATATTTCCATACCTACCCATTTGTTCTAAATTTTCGACAAAAAGATCATAAGAAATGCTAAAAATTCGTAAAGAGGGGTTTTTTGGGCCGAAAAATCGACTGGCACAATCAGTTTTGTGATAAAATCTTCATTTCGCCTTCAAATAGAGTCATGAAATTTTCGAAATTCCACTTTTCAAAACAAAAAATACTCATAACTCGACTAATAGGAAAGACAGAACGTTCTAGTCTTCACCAATCGATAGAGGGGACAATTTTACATATTTAAGTGAATTTTGAGTCCATATTTCCGAGGATTAAGGAAGTTAGAAAAAATTAATTTGTATCGCAAAATATTTCCATACCTACCCCTTTGTTCTAAATTTTCGACAAAAAGATTATAAGAAATGCTAAAAATTTGTGAAGAGGGGTTTTTTGGGCCGAAAAATCGACTGTCACAATCAGTTTTGTGATTAAATCATTATTTCGCCTTCAAATAGAGTCATGAAATTTTCGAAATTCCACTTTTCAAAACAAAAAATACTCATAACTCGACTAATAGGAAAGACAGAACGTTCTAGTCTTCACCAATCGATAGAGGGGACAATTTTACATATTTCAGTGAATTTTGAGTCCATATTTCCGAGGATTAAGGAAGTTAGAAAAAATTAATTTGTATCGCAAAATATTTCCGTACCTACCCCTTTGTTCTAAATTTTCGACAAAAAGATTATAAAAAATGCTAAAAATTCGTAAAGAGGGGTTTTTTGGGCCGAAAAATCGACTGTCACAATCAGTTTTGTGATTAAATCATTATTTCGCCTTCAAATAGAGTCATGAAATTTTCGAAATTCCACTTTTCAAAACAAAAAATACTCATAACTCGACTAATAGGAAAGACAGAACGTTCTAGTCTTCACCAATCGATAGAGGGGACAATTTTACATATTTCAGTGAATTTTGAGTCCATATTTCCGAGGATTAAGGAAGTTAGAAAAAATTAATTTGTATCGCAAAATATTTCCGTACCTACCACTTTGTTCTAAATTTTCGACAAAAAAATTATAAAAAATGCTAAAAATTCGTAAAGAGGTGTTTTTTGGGCCGAAAAACCGACTGGCACAATCAGTTTTGTGATAAAATCATTATTTCGCCTTCAAATAGAGTCATGAAATTTCCGAAAATCCACTTTTCAAAACAAAAAATACTCATAACTCGACTAATAGGAAAGATAGGACGTTCTAGTCTTCACCAATCGATAGAGGGGACAATTTTACATATTTTAGTGAATTTGGAGTCCATATTTCCAAAGATTAAGGAAGTTAGAAAAAATTAATTTGTATCGCAAAATATTTCCATACCTACCACTTTGTTCTAAATTTTCGACAAAAAAATTATAAAAAATGCTAAAAATTCATAAAGAGGTGTTTTTTGGGCCGAAAAACCGACTGGCACAATCAGTTTTGTGATAAAATCATTATTTCGCCTTCAAATAGAGTCATGAAATTTTCGAAAATCCACTTTTCAAAACAAAAAATACTCATAACTCGACTAATAGGAAAGATAGGTCGTTCTAGTCTTCACCAATCGATAGAGGGGACAATTTTACATGTTTCAGTGAATTTTGAGTCCATATTTCCAAGGATTAAGTAGGTTAGAAAAAATTAATTTGTATCGCAAAATATTTCCATACCTACCCCTTTGTTCTAAATTTTCGACAAAAAAATTATAAAAAATGCTAAAAATTCGTTAAGAGGGGTTTTTTGGACCGAAAAATCGACTGGCACAATCAGTTTTGTGATAAAATCTTCATTTCGCCTTCAAATAGAGTCATGAAATTTTCGAAATTCCACTTTTCAAAACAAAAAATACTCATAACTCGACTAATAGGAAAGACAGAACGTTCTAGTCTTCACCAATCGATAGAGGGGACAATTTTACATATTTTAGTGAATTTTGAGTCCATATTTCCAAGGATTAAGGAAGTTAGAAAAAATTAATTTGTATCGCAAAATATTTCCATACCTACCCATTTGTTCTAAATTTTCGACAAAAAGATCATAAGAAATGCTAAAAATTCGTAAAGAGGGGTTTTTTGGGTCGAAAAATCGACTGGCACAATCAGTTTTGTGATAAAATCTTCATTTCGCCTTCAAATAGAGTCATGAAATTTTCGAAATTCCACTTTTCAAAACAAAAAATACTCATAACTCGACTAATAGGAAAGACACAACGTTCTAGTCTTCACCAATCGATAGAGGGGAAAATTTTACATATTTTAGTGAATTTTGAGTCCATATTTCCGAGGATTAAGGAAGTTAGAAAAAATTAATTTGTATCGCAAAATATTTCCATACCTACCCCTTTGTTCTAAATTTTCGACAAAAAGATTATAAGAAATGCTAAAAATTCGTGAAGAGGGGTTTTTTGGGCCGAAAAATCGACTGTCACAATCAGTTTTGTGATAAAATCTTTATTTTGCCTTCAAATAGAGTCATGAAATTTTCGAAATTCCACTTTTCAAAACAAAAAATACTCATAACTCGACTAATAGGAAAGATAGAACGTTCTAGTTTTCACCAATCGATAGAGAGGACAATTTTACATATTTTAGTGAATTTTGAGTCCATATTTCCAAGGATTAAGGAAGTAAGAAAAAATTAATTTGTATCGCAAAATATTTCCATACCTACCCCTTTGTTCTAAATTTTCGACAAAAAAATTATAAAAAATGCTAAAAATTCGTGGAGAGGTGTTTTTTGGGCCGAAAAATCGACTGGCACAATCAGTTTTGTGATAAAATCATTATTTCGCCTTCAAATAGAGTCATGAAATTTTCGAAAATCCACTTTTCAAAGCAAAAAATACTCATAACTCGACTAATAGGAAAGATAGGACGTTCTAGTCTTCACCAATCGATAGAGGGGACAATTTTACATATTTTAGTGAATTTTGAGTCCATATTTCCGAGGATTAAGGAAGTTAGAAAAAATTAATTTGTATCGCAAAATATTTCCATACCTACCCCTTTGTTCTAAATTTTCGACAAAAAAATTATAAAAAATGCTAAAAATTCGTTAAGAGGGGTTTTTTGGACCGAAAAATCGACTGGCACAATCAGTTTTGTGATAAAATCTTCATTTCGCCTTCAAATAGAGTCATGAAATTTTCGAAATTCCACTTTTCAAAACAAAAAATACTCATAACTCGACTAATAGGAAAGACAGAACGTTCCACCAATCGATAGAGGGGACAATTTTACATATTTTAGTGAATTTTGAGTCCATATTTCCAAGGATTAAGGAAGTTAGAAAAAATTAATTTGTATCGCAAAATATTTCCATACCTACCCATTTGTTCTAAATTTTCGACAAAAAGATCATAAGAAATGCTAAAAATTCGTAAAGAGGGGTTTTTTGGGCCGAAAAATCGACTGGCACAATCAGTTTTGTGATAAAATCTTCATTTCGCCTTCAAATAGAGTCATGAAATTTTCGAAATTCCACTTTTCAAAACAAAAAATACTCATAACTCGACTAATAGGAAAGACAGAACGTTCTAGTCTTCACCAATCGATAGAGGGGACAATTTTACATATTTAAGTGAATTTTGAGTCCATATTTCCGAGGATTAAGGAAGTTAGAAAAAATTAATTTGTATCGCAAAATATTTCCATACCTACCCCTTTGTTCTAAATTTTCGACAAAAAGATTATAAGAAATGCTAAAAATTTGTGAAGAGGGGTTTTTTGGGCCGAAAAATCGACTGGCACAATCAGTTTTGTGATAAAATCTTTATTTTGCCTTCAAATAGAGTCATGAAATTTTCGAAATTCCACTTTTCAAAACAAAAAATACTCATAACTCGACTAATAGGAAAGATAGAACGTTCTAGTTTTCACCAATCGATAGAGAGGACAATTTTACATATTTTAGTGAATTTTGAGTCCATATTTCCAAGGATTAAGGAAGTAAGAAAAAATTAATTTGTATCGCAAAATATTTCCATACCTACCCCTTTGTTCTAAATTTTCGACAAAAAAATTATAAAAAATGCTAAAAATTCGTGGAGAGGTGTTTTTTGGGCCGAAAAATCGACTGGCACAATCAGTTTTGTGATAAAATCATTATTTCGCCTTCAAATAGAGTCATGAAATTTTCGAAAATCCACTTTTCAAAGCAAAAAATACTCATAACTCGACTAATAGGAAAGATAGGACGTTCTAGTCTTCACCAATCGATAGAGGGGACAATTTTACATATTTTAGTGAATTTTGAGTCCATATTTCCGAGGATTAAGGAAGTTAGAAAAAATTAATTTGTATCGCAAAATATTTCCATACCTACCCCTTTGTTCTAAATTTTCGACAAAAAAATTATAAAAAATGCTAAAAATTCGTTAAGAGGGGTTTTTTGGACCGAAAAATCGACTGGCACAATCAGTTTTGTGATAAAATCTTCATTTCGCCTTCAAATAGAGTCATGAAATTTTCGAAATTCCACTTTTCAAAACAAAAAATACTCATAACTCGACTAATAGGAAAGACAGAACGTTCCACCAATCGATAGAGGGGACAATTTTACATATTTTAGTGAATTTTGAGTCCATATTTCCAAGGATTAAGGAAGTTAGAAAAAATTAATTTGTATCGCAAAATATTTCCATACCTACCCATTTGTTCTAAATTTTCGACAAAAAGATCATAAGAAATGCTAAAAATTCGTAAAGAGGGGTTTTTTGGGCCGAAAAATCGACTGGCACAATCAGTTTTGTGATAAAATCTTCATTTCGCCTTCAAATAGAGTCATGAAATTTTCGAAATTCCACTTTTCAAAACAAAAAATACTCATAACTCGACTAATAGGAAAGACAGAACGTTCTAGTCTTCACCAATCGATAGAGGGGACAATTTTACATATTTAAGTGAATTTTGAGTCCATATTTCCGAGGATTAAGGAAGTTAGAAAAAATTAATTTGTATCGCAAAATATTTCCATACCTACCCCTTTGTTCTAAATTTTCGACAAAAAGATTATAAGAAATGCTAAAAATTTGTGAAGAGGGGTTTTTTGGGCCGAAAAATCGACTGGCACAATCAGTTTTGTGATAAAATCTTTATTTTGCCTTCAAATAGAGTCATGAAATTTTCGAAATTCCACTTTTCAAAACAAAAAATACTCATAACTCAACTAATAGGAAAGATAGAACGTTCTAGTTTTCACCAATCGATAGAGGGGACAATTTTACATATTTTAGTGAATTTTGAGTCCTTATTTCCAAGGATTAAGGAAGTAAGAAAAAATTAATTTGTATCGCAAAATATTTCCATACCTATCCCTTTGTTCTAAATTTTCGACAAAAAAATTATAAAAAATGCTAAAAATTCGTGAAGAGGGGTTTTTTGGGCCGAAAAATCGACTGGCACAATCAGTTTTGTGATAAAATCTTTATTTTGCCTTCAAATAGAGTCATGAAATTTTCGAAATTCCACTTTTCAAAACAAAAAATACTCATAACTCGACTAATAGGAAAGATAGAACGTTCTAGTCTACACCAATCGATAGAGGGGACAATTTTACATATTTTAGTGAATTTTGAGTCCATATTTCCAAGGATTAAGGAAGTTAGAAGAAATTAATTTGTATCGCAAAATATTTCCATACCTACCCCTTTGTTCTAAATTTTCGACAAAAAAATTATAAAAAATGCTAAAAATTCGTTAAGAGGGGTTTTTTGGACCGAAAAATCGACTGGCACAATCAGTTTTGTGATAAAATCTTCATTTCGCCTTCAAATAGAGTCATGAAATTTTCGAAATTCCACTTTTCAAAACAAAAAATACTCATAACTCGACTAATAGGAAAGACAGAACGTTCCACCAATCGATAGAGGGGACAATTTTACATATTTTAGTGAATTTTGAGTCCATATTTCCAAGGATTAAGGAAGTTAGAAAAAATTAATTTGTATCGCAAAATATTTCCATACCTACCCATTTGTTCTAAATTTTCGACAAAAAGATCATAAGAAATGCTAAAAATTCGTAAAGAGGGGTTTTTTGGGCCGAAAAATCGACTGGCACAATCAGTTTTGTGATAAAATCTTCATTTCGCCTTCAAATAGAGTCATGAAATTTTCGAAATTCCACTTTTCAAAACAAAAAATACTCATAACTCGACTAATAGGAAAGACAGAACGTTCTAGTCTTCACCAATCGATAGAGGGGACAATTTTACATATTTAAGTGAATTTTGAGTCCTTATTTCCAAGGATTAAGGAAGTAAGAAAAAATTAATTTGTATCGCAAAATAAATAAATAAATAAATAAATTTTCGACAAAAAAATTATAAAAAATGCTAAAAATTCGTGAAGAGGTGTTTTTTGGGCCGAAAAATCGACTGGCACAATCAGTTTTGTGATAAAATCATTATTTCGCCTTCAAATAGAGTCATGAAATTTTCGAAAATCCACTTTTCAAAGCAAAAAATACTCATAACTCGACTAATAGGAAAGATAGAACGTTCTAGTCTTCACCAATCGATAGAGGTGACAATTTTACATATTTTAGTGAATTTTGAGTCCATATTTCCAAGGATTAAGGAAGTTAGAAAAAATTAATTTGTATCGCAAAATATTTCCATACCTACCCCTTTATTCTAAATTTTCGACCAAAAAATTATAAAAAATGCTAAAAATTCGTTAAGAGGGGTTTTTTGGGCCGAAAAATCGACTGGCACAATCAGTTTTGTGATTAAATCATTATTTCGCCTTCAAATAGAGTCATGAAATTTTCGAAAATCCACTTTTCAAAACAAAAAATACTCATAACTCGACTAATAGGAAAGATAGAACGTTCTAGTCTTCACCAATCGATAGAGGGGACAATTTCACATATTTGAGTGAATTTCGAGTCCATATTTCGAAAGATTGAGGAAGTTAGAAAAAATTAATTTGTATCGCAAAATATTTCCATACCTACCCCTTTGTTCTAAATTTTCGACAAAAAAATTATAAAAAATGCTAAAAATTCGTTAAGAGGGGTTTTTTGGGCCGAAAAATTGACTGGCACAATCAGTTTTGTGATAAAATTATTATTTCGCCTTCAAATAGAGTCATGAAATTTTCGAAAATCCACTTTTCAAAACAAAAAATACTCATAACTCGACTAATAGGAAAGATAAAACGTTCTAGTCTTCACCAATCGATAGAGGGGACAATTTCACATATTTAAGTGAATTTTGAGTCCATATTTCCAAGGATTAAGGAAGTTAGAAAAAATTAATTTGTATCGCAAAATATTTCCATACCTAGCCCTTTGTTCTAAATTTTCGACAAAAAAATTATAAAAAATGCTAAAAATTCGTAAAGAAGGGTTTTTTAGGCCGAAAAATCGACTGGCACAATCAGTTTTGTGATAAAATCATTATTTCGCCTTCAAATAGAGTCATGAAATTTTCGAAAATCCACTTTTCAAAACAAAAAATACTCATACCTCGACTAATAGGAAATATAGAACGTTCTAGTCTTCACCAATCGATAGAAGGGACAATTTTACATATTTGAGTGAATTTTGAGTCCATATTTCCAAGGATTAAGGAAGTTAGAAAAAATTAATTTGTATCACAAAATATTTCCATACCTACCCCTTTGTTCTAAATTTTCGACAAAAAAATTATAAAAAATGCTAAAAATTCGTTAA
This sequence comes from Lochmaea crataegi, assembly GCA_947563755.1. Taxonomy (NCBI): domain Eukaryota; kingdom Metazoa; phylum Arthropoda; class Insecta; order Coleoptera; family Chrysomelidae; genus Lochmaea; species Lochmaea crataegi. The sequence continues at coordinate 52,847,174 of OX387424.1, read as the reverse complement.
GAGGGGTTTTTTGGGCCGAAAAATCGACTGGCACAATAAGTTTTCTGATAAAATCTTTATTTCGCCTTCAAAAAGAGGCATGAAATTTTCGAAATTCCACTTTTCAAAACAAAAAATACTCATAACTCGACTAATAGGAAAGATAGGACGGTCTAGTCTTCACCAATCGATAGAGGGGACAATTTCACATATCTAAGTGAATTTTGAGTCTATATTTCCAAGGATTAAGGAAGTTAGAAAAAATCAATTTGTATCGCAAAATATTTCCATACCTACCCCTTTGTTCTAAATTTTCGACAAAAAGATTATAAAAAATGCTAAAAATTCGTGAAGAGGGGTTTTTTGGGCCGAAAAATCGACTGTCACAATCAGTTTTGTGATAAAATCTTCATTTCGCCTTCAAATAGAGTCATGAAATTTTCGAAATTCCACTTTTCAAAACAAAAAATACTCATAACTCGACTAATAGGAAAGACAGAACGTTCTAGTCTTCACCAATCGATAGAGGGTACAATTTTACATATTTTAGTGAATTTTGAGTCCATATTTCCGAGGATTAAGGAAGTTAGAAAAAATTAATTTGTATCGCAAAATATTTCCATACCTACCCCTTTGTTCTAAATTTTCGACAAAAAGATTATAAGAAATGCTAAAAATTCGTAAAGAGGGGTTTTTTGGGCCGAAAAATCGACTGGCACAATCAGTTTTGTGATAAAATCTTCATTTCGCCTTCAAATAGAGTCATGAAATTTTCGAAATTCCACTTTTCAAAACAAAAAATACTCATAACTCGACTAATAGGAAAGATATAACGTTCTAGTCTTCACCAATCGATAGAGGGGACAATTTTACATATTCAAGTGAATTTTGAGTCTATATTTCCAAGGATTAAGGAAGTTAGAAAAAATCAATTTGTATCGCAAAATATTTCCATACCTATCCCTTTGTTCTAAATTTTCGACAAAAAGATTATAAAAAATGCTAAAAATTCGTAAAGAGGGGTTTTTTGGGCCGAAAAATCGACTGTCACAATCAGTTTTGTGATTAAATCATTATTTCGCCTTCAAATAGAGTCATGAAATTTTCGAAATTCCACTTTTCAAAACAAAAAATACTCATAACTCGACTAATAGGAAAGACAGAACGTTCTAGTCTTCACCAATCGATAGAGGGGACAATTTTACATATTTCAGTGAATTTTGAGTCCATATTTCCGAGGATTAAGGAAGTTAGAAAAAATTAATTTGTATCGCAAAATATTTCCGTACCTACCCCTTTGTTCTAAATTTTCGACAAAAAGATTATAAGAAATGCAAAAAATTCGTGAAGAGGGGTTTTTTGGGCCGAAAAATCGACTGGCACAATCAGTTTTGTGATAAAATCTTTATTTCGCCTTCAAATAGAGTCATGAAATTTTCGAAATTCCACTTTTCAAAACAAAAAATACTCGTAACTCGACTAATAGGAAAGATAGAACGTTCTAGTTTTCACCAATCGATAGAGGGGACAATTTTACATATTTTAGTGAATTTTGAGTCCATATTTCCAAGGATTAAGGAAGTTAGAAAAAATTAATTTGTATCGCAAAATATTTCCATACCTACCCCTTTGTTCTAAATTTTCGACAAAAAAATTATAAAAAATGCTAAAAATTTGTTAAGAGGGGTTTTTTGGACCGAAAAATCGACTGGCACAACAGTTTTGTGATAAAATCTTTATTTCGCCTTCAAATAGAGTCATGAAATTTTCGAAATTCCACTTTTCAAAACAAAAAATACTCATAACTCGACTAATAGGAAAGATAGAACGTTCTAGTCTTCACCAATCGATAGAGGGGACAATTTCACATATTTAAGTGAATTTTCAGTCCATATTTCCAAGGATTAAGGAAGTTCGAAAAAATTAATTTGTATCGCAAAATATTTCCATACCTACCCCTTTGTTATAAATTTTCGACAAAAAAATTATAAAAAATGCTAAAAATTCGTAAAGAGGGGTTTTTTGGGCCGAAAAATCGACTGGCACAATCAGTTTTGTGATTAAATCATTATTTCGCCTTCAAATAGAGTCATGAAATTTTCGAAATTCCACTTTTCAAAAGAAAAAATACTCATAACTCGACTAATAGGAAAGATAGAACGTTCTAGTCTTCACCAATCAATAGATGGGACAATTTTACATATTCAAGTGAATTTTGAGTCTATATTTCCAAGGATTAAGGAAGTTAGAAAAAATCAATTTGTATCGCAAAATATTTCCATACCTACCCCTTTGTTCTAAATTTTCGACAAAAAGATTATAAAAAATGCTAAAAATTCGTGAAGAGGGGTTTTTTGGGCCGAAAAATCGACTGTCACAATCAGTTTTGTGATAAAATCTTCATTTCGCCTTCAAATAGAGTCATGAAATTTTCGAAATTCCTCTTTTCAAAACAAAAAATACTCATAACTCGACTAATAGGAAAGACAGAACGTTCTAGTCTTCACCAATCGATAGAGGGTACAATTTTACATATTTTAGTGAATTTTGAGTCCATATTTCCGAGGATTAAGGAAGTTAGAAAAAATTAATTTGTATCGCAAAATATTTCCATACCTACCCCTTTGTTCTAAATTTTCGACAAAAAGATTATAAGAAATGCTAAAAATTCGTAAAGAGGGGTTTTTTGGGCCGAAAAATCGACTGGCACAATCAGTTTTGTGATAAAATCTTCATTTCGCCTTCAAATAGAGTCATGAAATTTTCGAAATTCCACTTTTCAAAACAAAAAATACTCATAACTCGACTAATAGGAAAGATATAACGTTCTAGTCTTCACCAATCGATAGAGGGGAAAATTTTACATATTTTAGTGAATTTTGAGTCCATATTTCCGAGGATTAAGGAAGTTAGAAAAAATTAATTTGTATCGCAAAATATTTCCATACCTACCCCTTTGTTCTAAATTTTCGACAAAAAGATTATAAAAAATGCTAAAAATTCGTAAAGAGGGGTTTTTTGGGCCGAAAAATCGACTGTCACAATCAGTTTTGTGATAAAATCTTCATTTCGCCTTCAAATAGAGTCATGAAATTTTCGAAATTCCACTTTTCAAAACAAAAAATACTCATAACTCGACTAATAGGAAAGACAGAACGTTCTAGTCTTCACCAATCGATAGAGGGGACAATTTTACATATTTTAGTGAATTTTGAGTCCATATTTCCAAGGATTAAGGAAGTAAGAAAAAATTAATTTGTATCGCAAAATATTTCCATACCTACCCCTTTGTTCTAAATTTTCGACAAAAAAATTATAAAAAATGCTAAAAATTCGTGAAGAGGTGTTTTTTGGGCCGAAAAATCGACTGGCACAATCAGTTTTGTGATAAAATCATTATTTCGCCTTCAAATAGAGTCATGAAATTTTCGAAAATCCACTTTTCAAAACAAAAAATACTCATAACTCGACTAATAGGAAAGACAGAACGTTCCACCAATCGATAGAGGGGACAATTTTACATATTTTAGTGAATTTTGAGTCCATATTTCCAAGGATTAAGGAAGTTAGAAAAAATTAATTTGTATCGCAAAATATTTCCATACCTACCCATTTGTTCTAAATTTTCGACAAAAAGATCATAAGAAATGCTAAAAATTCGTAAAGAGGGGTTTTTTGGGCCGAAAAATCGACTGGCACAATCAGTTTTGTGATAAAATCTTCATTTCGCCTTCAAATAGAGTCATGAAATTTTCGAAATTCCACTTTTCAAAACAAAAAATACTCATAACTCGACTAATAGGAAAGACAGAACGTTCTAGTCTTCACCAATCGATAGAGGGGACAATTTTACATATTTAAGTGAATTTTGAGTCCATATTTCCGAGGATTAAGGAAGTTAGAAAAAATTAATTTGTATCGCAAAATATTTCCATACCTACCCCTTTGTTCTAAATTTTCGACAAAAAGATTATAAGAAATGCTAAAAATTTGTGAAGAGGGGTTTTTTGGGCCGAAAAATCGACTGGCACAATCAGTTTTGTGATAAAATCTTTATTTTGCCTTCAAATAGAGTCATGAAATTTTCGAAATTCCACTTTTCAAAACAAAAAATACTCATAACTCAACTAATAGGAAAGATAGAACGTTCTAATTTTCACCAATCGATAAAGGGGACAATTTTACATATTTTAGTGAATTTTGAGTCCTTATTTCCAAGGATTAAGGAAGTAAGAAAAAATTAATTTGTATCGCAAAATATTTCCATACCTATCCCTTTGTTCTAAATTTTCGACAAAAAAATTATAAAAAATGCTAAAAATTCGTGAAGAGGGGTTTTTTGTGCCGAAAAATCGACTGGCACAATCAGTTTTGTGATAAAATCTTTATTTTGCCTTCAAATAGAGTCATGAAATTTTCGAAATTCCACTTTTCAAAACAAAAAATACTCATAACTCGACTAATAGGAAAGATAGAACGTTCTAGTCTTCACCAATCGATAGAGGGGACAATTTTACATATTTTAGTGAATTTTGAGTCCATATTTCCAAGGATTAAGGAAGTAAGAAAAAATTAATTTGTATCGCAAAATATTTCCATACCTACCCCTTTGTTCTAAATTTTCGACAAAAAAATTATAAAAAATGCTAAAAATTCGTGAAGAGGTGTTTTTTGGGCCGAAAAATCGACTGGCACAATCAGTTTTGTGATAAAATCTTTATTTCGCCTTCAAATAGAGTCATGAAATTTTCGAAATTCCACTTTTCAAAACAAAAAATACTCATAACTCGACTAATAGGAAAGATAGAACGTTCTAGTCTTCACCAATCGATAGAGGGGACAATTTTACATATTTTAGTGAATTTTGAGTCCATATTTCCAAGGATTAAGGAAGTTAGAAGAAATTAATTTGTATCGCAAAATATTTCCATACCTACCCCTTTGTTCTAAATTTTCGACAAAAAAATTATAAAAAATGCTAAAAATTCGTTAAGAGGGGTTTTTTGGACCGAAAAATCGACTGGCACAATCAGTTTTGTGATAAAATCTTCATTTCGCCTTCAAATAGAGTCATGAAATTTTCGAAATTCCACTTTTCAAAACAAAAAATACTCATAACTCGACTAATAGGAAAGACAGAACGTTCCACCAATCGATAGAGGGGACAATTTTACATATTTTAGTGAATTTTGAGTCCATATTTCCAAGGATTAAGGAAGTTAGAAAAAATTAATTTGTATCGCAAAATAAATAAATAAATAAATAAATTTTCGACAAAAAAATTATAAAAAATGCTAAAAATTCGTGAAGAGGTGTTTTTTGGGCCGAAAAATCGACTGGCACAATCAGTTTTGTGATAAAATCATTATTTCGCCTTCAAATAGAGTCATGAAATTTTCGAAATTCCACTTTTCAAAACAAAAAATACTCATAACTCGACTAATAGGAAAGACAGAACGTTCTAGTCTTCACCAATCGATAGAGGGGACAATTTTACATATTTTAGTGAATTTTGAGTCCATATTTCCAAGGATTAAGGAAGTTAGAAAAAATTAATTTGTATCGCAAAATATTTCCATACCTACCCATTTGTTCTAAATTTTCGACAAAAAGATCATAAGAAATGCTAAAAATTCGTAAAGAGGGGTTTTTTGGGCCGAAAAATCGACTGGCACAATCAGTTTTGTGATAAAATCTTCATTTCGCCTTCAAATAGAGTCATGAAATTTTCGAAATTCCACTTTTCAAAACAAAAAATACTCATAACTCGACTAATAGGAAAGACAGAACGTTCTAGTCTTCACCAATCGATAGAGGGGACAATTTTACATATTTAAGTGAATTTTGAGTCCTTATTTCCAAGGATTAAGGAAGTAAGAAAAAATTAATTTGTATCGCAAAATAAATAAATAAATAAATAAATTTTCGACAAAAAAATTATAAAAAATGCTAAAAATTCGTGAAGAGGTGTTTTTTGGGCCGAAAAATCGACTGGCACAATCAGTTTTGTGATAAAATCATTATTTCGCCTTCAAATAGAGTCATGAAATTTTCGAAAATCCACTTTTCAAAGCAAAAAATACTCATAACTCGACTAATAGGAAAGATAGAACGTTCTAGTCTTCACCAATCGATAGAGGTGACAATTTTACATATTTTAGTGAATTTTGAGTCCATATTTCCAAGGATTAAGGAAGTTAGAAAAAATTAATTTGTATCGCAAAATATTTCCATACCTACCCCTTTATTCTAAATTTTCGACCAAAAAATTATAAAAAATGCTAAAAATTCGTTAAGAGGGGTTTTTTGGGCCGAAAAATCGACTGGCACAATCAGTTTTGTGATTAAATCATTATTTCGCCTTCAAATAGAGTCATGAAATTTTCGAAAATCCACTTTTCAAAACAAAAAATACTCATAACTCGACTAATAGGAAAGATAAAACGTTCTAGTCTTCACCAATCGATAGAGGGGACAATTTCACATATTTAAGTGAATTTTGAGTCCATATTTCCAAGGATTAAGGAAGTTAGAAAAAATTAATTTGTATCGCAAAATATTTCCATACCTAGCCCTTTGTTCTAAATTTTCGACAAAAAAATTATAAAAAATGCTAAAAATTCGTAAAGAAGGGTTTTTTAGGCCGAAAAATCGACTGGCACAATCAGTTTTGTGATAAAATCATTATTTCGCCTTCAAATAGAGTCATGAAATTTTCGAAAATCCACTTTTCAAAACAAAAAATACTCATACCTCGACTAATAGGAAATATAGAACGTTCTAGTCTTCACCAATCGATAGAAGGGACAATTTTACATATTTGAGTGAATTTTGAGTCCATATTTCCAAGGATTAAGGAAGTTAGAAAAAATTAATTTGTATCACAAAATATTTCCATACCTACCCCTTTGTTCTAAATTTTCGACAAAAAAATTATAAAAAATGCTAAAAATTCGTTAAGAGGGGTTTTTTGGGCCGAAAAATCGACTGGCACAATCAGTTTTCTGATAAAATCTTTATTTCGCCTTCAAATAGAGTCATGAAATTTTCGAAATTCCACTTTTCAAAACAAAAAATACTCATAACTCGACTAATAGGAAAGATAGGACGGTCTAGTCTTCACCAATCGATAGAGGGGACAATTTCACATATCTAAGTGAATTTTGAGTCTATATTTCCAAGGATTAAGGAAGTTAGAAAAAATCAATTTGTATCGCAAAATATTTCCATACCTACCCCTTTGTTCTAAATTTTCGACAAAAAGATTATAAAAAATGCTAAAAATTCGTGAAGAGGGGTTTTTTGGGCCGAAAAATCGACTGTCACAATCAGTTTTGTGATAAAATCTTCATTTCGCCTTCAAATAGAGTCATGAAATTTTCGAAATTCCACTTTTCAAAACAAAAAATACTCATAACTCGACTAATAGGAAAGACAGAACGTTCTAGTCTTCACCAATCGATAGAGGGTACAATTTTACATATTTTAGTGAATTTTGAGTCCATATTTCCGAGGATTAAGGAAGTTAGAAAAAATTAATTTGTATCGCAAAATATTTCCATACCTACCCCTTTGTTCTAAATTTTCGACAAAAAGATTATAAGAAATGCTAAAAATTCGTAAAGAGGGGTTTTTTGGGCCGAAAAATCGACTGGCACAATCAGTTTTGTGATAAAATCTTCATTTCGCCTTCAAATAGAGTCATGAAATTTTCGAAATTCCACTTTTCAAAACAAAAAATACTCATAACTCGACTAATAGGAAAGATATAACGTTCTAGTCTTCACCAATCGATAGAGGGGACAATTTTACATATTCAAGTGAATTTTGAGTCTATATTTCCAAGGATTAAGGAAGTTAGAAAAAATCAATTTGTATCGCAAAATATTTCCATACCTATCCCTTTGTTCTAAATTTTCGACAAAAAGATTATAAAAAATGCTAAAAATTCGTAAAGAGGGGTTTTTTGGGCCGAAAAATCGACTGTCACAATCAGTTTTGTGATTAAATCATTATTTCGCCTTCAAATAGAGTCATGAAATTTTCGAAATTCCACTTTTCAAAACAAAAAATACTCATAACTCGACTAATAGGAAAGACAGAACGTTCTAGTCTTCACCAATCGATAGAGGGGACAATTTTACATATTTCAGTGAATTTTGAGTCCATATTTCCGAGGATTAAGGAAGTTAGAAAAAATTAATTTGTATCGCAAAATATTTCCGTACCTACCCCTTTGTTCTAAATTTTCGACAAAAAGATTATAAAAAATGCTAAAAATTCGTAAAGAGGGGTTTTTTGGGCCGAAAAATCGACTGTCACAATCAGTTTTGTGATTAAATCATTATTTCGCCTTCAAATAGAGTCATGAAATTTTCGAAATTCCACTTTTCAAAACAAAAAATACTCATAACTCGACTAATAGGAAAGACAGAACGTTCTAGTCTTCACCAATCGATAGAGGGGACAATTTTACATATTTCAGTGAATTTTGAGTCCATATTTCCGAGGATTAAGGAAGTTAGAAAAAATTAATTTGTATCGCAAAATATTTCCGTACCTACCACTTTGTTCTAAATTTTCGACAAAAAAATTATAAAAAATGCTAAAAATTCGTAAAGAGGTGTTTTTTGGGCCGAAAAACCGACTGGCACAATCAGTTTTGTGATAAAATCATTATTTCGCCTTCAAATAGAGTCATGAAATTTCCGAAAATCCACTTTTCAAAACAAAAAATACTCATAACTCGACTAATAGGAAAGATAGGACGTTCTAGTCTTCACCAATCGATAGAGGGGACAATTTTACATATTTTAGTGAATTTGGAGTCCATATTTCCAAAGATTAAGGAAGTTAGAAAAAATTAATTTGTATCGCAAAATATTTCCATACCTACCACTTTGTTCTAAATTTTCGACAAAAAAATTATAAAAAATGCTAAAAATTCATAAAGAGGTGTTTTTTGGGCCGAAAAACCGACTGGCACAATCAGTTTTGTGATAAAATCATTATTTCGCCTTCAAATAGAGTCATGAAATTTTCGAAAATCCACTTTTCAAAACAAAAAATACTCATAACTCGACTAATAGGAAAGATAGGTCGTTCTAGTCTTCACCAATCGATAGAGGGGACAATTTTACATGTTTCAGTGAATTTTGAGTCCATATTTCCAAGGATTAAGTAGGTTAGAAAAAATTAATTTGTATCGCAAAATATTTCCATACCTACCCCTTTGTTCTAAATTTTCGACAAAAAAATTATAAAAAATGCTAAAAATTCGTTAAGAGGGGTTTTTTGGACCGAAAAATCGACTGGCACAATCAGTTTTGTGATAAAATCTTCATTTCGCCTTCAAATAGAGTCATGAAATTTTCGAAATTCCACTTTTCAAAACAAAAAATACTCATAACTCGACTAATAGGAAAGACAGAACGTTCTAGTCTTCACCAATCGATAGAGGGGACAATTTTACATATTTTAGTGAATTTTGAGTCCATATTTCCAAGGATTAAGGAAGTTAGAAAAAATTAATTTGTATCGCAAAATATTTCCATACCTACCCATTTGTTCTAAATTTTCGACAAAAAGATCATAAGAAATGCTAAAAATTCGTAAAGAGGGGTTTTTTGGGTCGAAAAATCGACTGGCACAATCAGTTTTGTGATAAAATCTTCATTTCGCCTTCAAATAGAGTCATGAAATTTTCGAAATTCCACTTTTCAAAACAAAAAATACTCATAACTCGACTAATAGGAAAGACACAACGTTCTAGTCTTCACCAATCGATAGAGGGGAAAATTTTACATATTTTAGTGAATTTTGAGTCCATATTTCCGAGGATTAAGGAAGTTAGAAAAAATTAATTTGTATCGCAAAATATTTCCATACCTACCCCTTTGTTCTAAATTTTCGACAAAAAGATTATAAGAAATGCTAAAAATTCGTGAAGAGGGGTTTTTTGGGCCGAAAAATCGACTGTCACAATCAGTTTTGTGATAAAATCTTTATTTTGCCTTCAAATAGAGTCATGAAATTTTCGAAATTCCACTTTTCAAAACAAAAAATACTCATAACTCGACTAATAGGAAAGATAGAACGTTCTAGTTTTCACCAATCGATAGAGAGGACAATTTTACATATTTAAGTGAATTTTGAGTCCATATTGCCAAGGATTAAGGAAGTAAGAAAAAATTAATTTGTATCGCAAAATATTTCCATACCTACCCCTTTGTTCTAAATTTTCGACAAAAAAATTATAAAAAATGCTAAAAATTCGTGGAGAGGTGTTTTTTGGGCCGAAAAATCGACTGGCACAATCAGTTTTGTGATAAAATCATTATTTCGCCTTCAAATAGAGTCATGAAATTTTCGAAAATCCACTTTTCAAAGCAAAAAATACTCATAACTCGACTAATAGGAAAGATAGGACGTTCTAGTCTTCACCAATCGATAGAGGGGACAATTTTACATATTTTAGTGAATTTTGAGTCCATATTTCCGAGGATTAAGGAAGTTAGAAAAAATTAATTTGTATCGCAAAATATTTCCATACCTACCCCTTTGTTCTAAATTTTCGACAAAAAAATTATAAAAAATGCTAAAAATTCGTTAAGAGGGGTTTTTTGGACCGAAAAATCGACTGGCACAATCAGTTTTGTGATAAAATCTTCATTTCGCCTTCAAATAGAGTCATGAAATTTTCGAAATTCCACTTTTCAAAACAAAAAATACTCATAACTCGACTAATAGGAAAGACAGAACGTTCCACCAATCGATAGAGGGGACAATTTTACATATTTTAGTGAATTTTGAGTCCATATTTCCAAGGATTAAGGAAGTTAGAAAAAATTAATTTGTATCGCAAAATATTTCCATACCTACCCATTTGTTCTAAATTTTCGACAAAAAGATCATAAGAAATGCTAAAAATTCGTAAAGAGGGGTTTTTTGGGCCGAAAAATCGACTGGCACAATCAGTTTTGTGATAAAATCTTCATTTCGCCTTCAAATAGAGTCATGAAATTTTCGAAATTCCACTTTTCAAAACAAAAAATACTCATAACTCGACTAATAGGAAAGACAGAACGTTCTAGTCTTCACCAATCGATAGAGGGGACAATTTTACATATTTAAGTGAATTTTGAGTCCATATTTCCGAGGATTAAGGAAGTTAGAAAAAATTAATTTGTATCGCAAAATATTTCCATACCTACCCCTTTGTTCTAAATTTTCGACAAAAAGATTATAAGAAATGCTAAAAATTTGTGAAGAGGGGTTTTTTGGGCCGAAAAATCGACTGGCACAATCAGTTTTGTGATAAAATCTTTATTTTGCCTTCAAATAGAGTCATGAAATTTTCGAAATTCCACTTTTCAAAACAAAAAATACTCATAACTCAACTAATAGGAAAGATAGAACGTTCTAGTTTTCACCAATCGATAGAGGGGACAATTTTACATATTTTAGTGAATTTTGAGTCCTTATTTCCAAGGATTAAGGAAGTAAGAAAAAATTAATTTGTATCGCAAAATATTTCCATACCTATCCCTTTGTTCTAAATTTTCGACAAAAAAATTATAAAAAATGCTAAAAATTCGTGAAGAGGGGTTTTTTGGGCCGAAAAATCGACTGGCACAATCAGTTTTGTGATAAAATCTTTATTTTGCCTTCAAATAGAGTCATGAAATTTTCGAAATTCCACTTTTCAAAACAAAAAATACTCATAACTCGACTAATAGGAAAGATAGAACGTTCTAGTCTACACCAATCGATAGAGGGGACAATTTTACATATTTTAGTGAATTTTGAGTCCATATTTCCAAGGATTAAGGAAGTAAGAAAAAATTAATTTGTATCGCAAAATATTTCCATACCTACCCCTTTGTTCTAAATTTTCGACAAAAAAATTATAAAAAATGCTAAAAATTCGTGAAGAGGTGTTTTTTGGGCCGAAAAATCGACTGGCACAATCAGTTTTGTGATAAAATCTTTATTTCGCCTTCAAATAGAGTCATGAAATTTTCGAAATTCCACTTTTCAAAACAAAAAATACTCATAACTCGACTAATAGGAAAGATAGAACGTTCTAGTCTTCACCAATCGATAGAGGGGACAATTTTACATATTTTAGTGAATTTTGAGTCCATATTTCCAAGGATTAAGGAAGTTAGAAGAAATTAATTTGTATCGCAAAATATTTCCATACCTACCCCTTTGTTCTAAATTTTCGACAAAAAAATTATAAAAAATGCTAAAAATTCGTTAAGAGGGGTTTTTTGGACCGAAAAATCGACTGGCACAATCAGTTTTGTGATAAAATCTTCATTTCGCCTTCAAATAGAGTCATGAAATTTTCGAAATTCCACTTTTCAAAACAAAAAATACTCATAACTCGACTAATAGGAAAGACAGAACGTTCCACCAATCGATAGAGGGGACAATTTTACATATTTTAGTGAATTTTGAGTCCATATTTCCAAGGATTAAGGAAGTTAGAAAAAATTAATTTGTATCGCAAAATATTTCCATACCTACCCATTTGTTCTAAATTTTCGACAAAAAGATCATAAGAAATGCTAAAAATTCGTAAAGAGGGGTTTTTTGGGCCGAAAAATCGACTGGCACAATCAGTTTTGTGATAAAATCTTCATTTCGCCTTCAAATAGAGTCATGAAATTTTCGAAATTCCACTTTTCAAAACAAAAAATACTCATAACTCGACTAATAGGAAAGACAGAACGTTCTAGTCTTCACCAATCGATAGAGGGGACAATTTTACATATTTAAGTGAATTTTGAGTCCTTATTTCCAAGGATTAAGGAAGTAAGAAAAAATTAATTTGTATCGCAAAATAAATAAATAAATAAATAAATTTTCGACAAAAAAATTATAAAAAATGCTAAAAATTCGTGAAGAGGTGTTTTTTGGGCCGAAAAATCGACTGGCACAATCAGTTTTGTGATAAAATCATTATTTCGCCTTCAAATAGAGTCATGAAATTTTCGAAAATCCACTTTTCAAAGCAAAAAATACTCATAACTCGACTAATAGGAAAGATAGAACGTTCTAGTCTTCACCAATCGATAGAGGTGACAATTTTACATATTTTAGTGAATTTTGAGTCCATATTTCCAAGGATTAAGGAAGTTAGAAAAAATTAATTTGTATCGCAAAATATTTCCATACCTACCCCTTTATTCTAAATTTTCGACCAAAAAATTATAAAAAATGCTAAAAATTCGTTAAGAGGGGTTTTTTGGGCCGAAAAATCGACTGGCACAATCAGTTTTGTGATTAAATCATTATTTCGCCTTCAAATAGAGTCATGAAATTTTCGAAAATCCACTTTTCAAAACAAAAAATACTCATAACTCGACTAATAGGAAAGATAGAACGTTCTAGTCTTCACCAATCGATAGAGGGGACAATTTCACATATTTGAGTGAATTTCGAGTCCATATTTCGAAAGATTGAGGAAGTTAGAAAAAATTAATTTGTATCGCAAAATATTTCCATACCTACCCCTTTGTTCTAAATTTTCGACAAAAAAATTATAAAAAATGCTAAAAATTCGTTAAGAGGGGTTTTTTGGGCCGAAAAATTGACTGGCACAATCAGTTTTGTGATAAAATTATTATTTCGCCTTCAAATAGAGTCATGAAATTTTCGAAAATCCACTTTTCAAAACAAAAAATACTCATAACTCGACTAATAGGAAAGATAAAACGTTCTAGTCTTCACCAATCGATAGAGGGGACAATTTCACATATTTAAGTGAATTTTGAGTCCATATTTCCAAGGATTAAGGAAGTTAGAAAAAATTAATTTGTATCGCAAAATATTTCCATACCTAGCCCTTTGTTCTAAATTTTCGACAAAAAAATTATAAAAAATGCTAAAAATTCGTAAAGAAGGGTTTTTTAGGCCGAAAAATCGACTGGCACAATCAGTTTTGTGATAAAATCATTATTTCGCCTTCAAATAGAGTCATGAAATTTTCGAAAATCCACTTTTCAAAACAAAAAATACTCATACCTCGACTAATAGGAAATATAGAACGTTCTAGTCTTCACCAATCGATAGAAGGGACAATTTTACATATTTGAGTGAATTTTGAGTCCATATTTCCAAGGATTAAGGAAGTTAGAAAAAATTAATTTGTATCACAAAATATTTCCATACCTACCCCTTTGTTCTAAATTTTCGACAAAAAAATTATAAAAAATGCTAAAAATTCGTTAAGAGGGGTTTTTTGGGCCGAAAAATCGACTGGCACAATAAGTTTTCTGATAAAATCTTTATTTCGCCTTCAAATAGAGTCATGAAATTTTCGAAATTCCACTTTTCAAAACAAAAAATACTCATAACTCGACTAATAGGAAAGATAGGACGGTCTAGTCTTCACCAATCGATAGAGGGGACAATTTCACATATCTAAGTGAATTTTGAGTCTATATTTCCAAGGATTAAGGAAGTTAGAAAAAATCAATTTGTATCGCAAAATATTTCCATACCTACCCCTTTGTTCTAAATTTTCGACAAAAAGATTATAAAAAATGCTAAAAATTCGTGAAGAGGGGTTTTTTGGGCCGAAAAATCGACTGTCACAATCAGTTTTGTGATAAAATCTTCATTTCGCCTTCAAATAGAGTCATGAAATTTTCGAAATTCCACTTTTCAAAACAAAAAATACTCATAACTCGACTAATAGGAAAGACAGAACGTTCTAGTCTTCACCAATCGATAGAGGGTACAATTTTACATATTTTAGTGAATTTTGAGTCCATATTTCCGAGGATTAAGGAAGTTAGAAAAAATTAATTTGTATCGCAAAATATTTCCATACCTACCCCTTTGTTCTAAATTTTCGACAAAAAGATTATAAGAAATGCTAAAAATTCGTAAAGAGGGGTTTTTTGGGCCGAAAAATCGACTGGCACAATCAGTTTTGTGATAAAATCTTCATTTCGCCTTCAAATAGAGTCATGAAATTTTCGAAATTCCACTTTTCAAAACAAAAAATACTCATAACTCGACTAATAGGAAAGATATAACGTTCTAGTCTTCACCAATCGATAGAGGGGACAATTTTACATATTCAAGTGAATTTTGAGTCTATATTTCCAAGGATTAAGGAAGTTAGAAAAAATCAATTTGTATCGCAAAATATTTCCATACCTATCCCTTTGTTCTAAATTTTCGACAAAAAGATTATAAAAAATGCTAAAAATTCGTAAAGAGGGGTTTTTTGGGCCGAAAAATCGACTGTCACAATCAGTTTTGTGATTAAATCATTATTTCGCCTTCAAATAGAGTCATGAAATTTTCGAAATTCCACTTTTCAAAACAAAAAATACTCATAACTCGACTAATAGGAAAGACAGAACGTTCTAGTCTTCACCAATCGATAGAGGGGACAATTTTACATATTTCAGTGAATTTTGAGTCCATATTTCCGAGGATTAAGGAAGTTAGAAAAAATTAATTTGTATCGCAAAATATTTCCGTACCTACCCCTTTGTTCTAAATTTTCGACAAAAAGATTATAAGAAATGCAAAAAATTCGTGAAGAGGGGTTTTTTGGGCCGAAAAATCGACTGGCACAATCAGTTTTGTGATAAAATCTTTATTTCGCCTTCAAATAGAGTCATGAAATTTTCGAAAT
The DNA here is from genome assembly GCA_947563755.1 of Lochmaea crataegi. Lineage (NCBI taxonomy): Eukaryota > Metazoa > Arthropoda > Insecta > Coleoptera > Chrysomelidae > Lochmaea > Lochmaea crataegi. The sequence goes on along the minus strand of OX387424.1, from coordinate 52,831,531 downwards.
TCCACTTTTCAAAACAAAAAATACTCGTAACTCGACTAATAGGAAAGATAGAACGTTCTAGTTTTCACCAATCGATAGAGGGGACAATTTTACATATTTTAGTGAATTTTGAGTCCATATTTCCAAGGATTAAGGAAGTTAGAAAAAATTAATTTGTATCGCAAAATATTTCCATACCTACCCCTTTGTTCTAAATTTTCGACAAAAAAATTATAAAAAATGCTAAAAATTTGTTAAGAGGGGTTTTTTGGACCGAAAAATCGACTGGCACAACAGTTTTGTGATAAAATCTTTATTTCGCCTTCAAATAGAGTCATGAAATTTTCGAAATTCCACTTTTCAAAACAAAAAATACTCATAACTCGACTAATAGGAAAGATAGAACGTTCTAGTCTTCACCAATCGATAGAGGGGACAATTTCACATATTTAAGTGAATTTTCAGTCCATATTTCCAAGGATTAAGGAAGTTCGAAAAAATTAATTTGTATCGCAAAATATTTCCATACCTACCCCTTTGTTATAAATTTTCGACAAAAAAATTATAAAAAATGCTAAAAATTCGTAAAGAGGGGTTTTTTGGGCCGAAAAATCGACTGGCACAATCAGTTTTGTGATTAAATCATTATTTCGCCTTCAAATAGAGTCATGAAATTTTCGAAATTCCACTTTTCAAAAGAAAAAATACTCATAACTCGACTAATAGGAAAGATAGAACGTTCTAGTCTTCACCAATCAATAGATGGGACAATTTTACATATTCAAGTGAATTTTGAGTCTATATTTCCAAGGATTAAGGAAGTTAGAAAAAATCAATTTGTATCGCAAAATATTTCCATACCTACCCCTTTGTTCTAAATTTTCGACAAAAAGATTATAAAAAATGCTAAAAATTCGTGAAGAGGGGTTTTTTGGGCCGAAAAATCGACTGTCACAATCAGTTTTGTGATAAAATCTTCATTTCGCCTTCAAATAGAGTCATGAAATTTTCGAAATTCCTCTTTTCAAAACAAAAAATACTCATAACTCGACTAATAGGAAAGACAGAACGTTCTAGTCTTCACCAATCGATAGAGGGTACAATTTTACATATTTTAGTGAATTTTGAGTCCATATTTCCGAGGATTAAGGAAGTTAGAAAAAATTAATTTGTATCGCAAAATATTTCCATACCTACCCCTTTGTTCTAAATTTTCGACAAAAAGATTATAAGAAATGCTAAAAATTCGTAAAGAGGGGTTTTTTGGGCCGAAAAATCGACTGGCACAATCAGTTTTGTGATAAAATCTTCATTTCGCCTTCAAATAGAGTCATGAAATTTTCGAAATTCCACTTTTCAAAACAAAAAATACTCATAACTCGACTAATAGGAAAGATATAACGTTCTAGTCTTCACCAATCGATAGAGGGGACAATTTTACATATTCAAGTGAATTTTGAGTCTATATTTCCAGGGATTAAGGAAGTTAGAAAAAATCAATTTGTATCGCAAAATATTTCCATACCTATCCCTTTGTTCTAAATTTTCGACAAAAAGATTATAAAAAATGCTAAAAATTCGTAAAGAGGGGTTTTTTGGGCCGAAAAATCGACTGTCACAATCAGTTTTGTGATTAAATCATTATTTCGCCTTCAAATAGAGTCATGAAATTTTCGAAATTCCACTTTTCAAAACAAAAAATACTCATAACTCGACTAATAGGAAAGACAGAACGTTCTAGTCTTCACCAATCGATAGAGGGGACAATTTTACATATTTCAGTGAATTTTGAGTCCATATTTCCGAGGATTAAGGAAGTTAGAAAAAATTAATTTGTATCGCAAAATATTTCCATACCTACCCCTTTGTTCTAAATTTTCGACAAAAAGATTATAAGAAATGCTAAAAATTCGTGAAGAGGGGTTTTTTGGGCCGAAAAATCGACTGGCACAATCAGTTTTGTGATAAAATCATTATTTCGCCTTCAAATAGAGTCATGAAATTTTCGAAATTCCACTTTTCAAAAGAAAAAATACTCATAACTCGACTAATAGGAAAGATAGAACGTTCTAGTCTTCACCAATCAATAGATGGGACAATTTTACATATTCAAGTGAATTTTGAGTCTATATTTCCAAGGATTAAGGAAGTTAGAAAAAATCAATTTGTATCGCAAAATATTTCCATACCTACCCCTTTGTTCTAAATTTTCGACAAAAAGATTATAAAAAATGCTAAAAATTCGTGAAGAGGGGTTTTTTGGGCCGAAAAATCGACTGTCACAATCAGTTTTGTGATAAAATCTTCATTTCGCCTTCAAATAGAGTCATGAAATTTTCGAAATTCCACTTTTCAAAACAAAAAATACTCATAACTCGACTAATAGGAAAGACAGAACGTTCTAGTCTTCACCAATCGATAGAGGGGACAATTTTACATATTTTAGTGAATTTTGAGTCCATATTTCCAAGGATTAAGGAAGTTAGAAAAAATTAATTTGTATCGCAAAATATTTCCATACCTACCCCTTTGTTCTAAATTTTCGACAAAAAGATTATAAGAAATGTTAAAAATTCGTAAAGAGGGGTTTTTTGGGCCGAAAAATCGACTGGCACAATCAGTTTTGTGATAAAATCTTCATTTCGCCTTCAAATAGAGTCATGAAATTTTCGAAATTCCACTTTTCAAAACAAAAAATACTCATAACTCGACTAATAGGAAAGACAGAACGTTCTAGTCTTCACCAATCGATAGAGGGGACAATTTTACATATTTAAGTGAATTTTGAGTCCATATTTCCAAGGATTAAGGAAGTTAGAAAAAATTAATTTGTATCGCAAAATATTTCCATACCTACCCCTTTGTTCTAAATTTTCGACAAAAAGATTATAAGAAATGTTAAAAATTCGTGAAGAGGGGTTTTTTGGGCCGAAAAATCGACTGGCACAATCAGTTTTGTGATAAAATCTTCATTTCGCCTTCAAATAGAGTCATGAAATTTTCGAAATTCCACTTTTCAAAAGAAAAAATACTCATAACTCGACTAATAGGAAAGATAGAACGTTCTAGTCTTCACCAATCGATAGAGTGGACAATTTTACATATTTTAGTGAATTTTGAGTCCATATTTCCAAAGATTAAGGAAGTTAGAAAAAATTAATTTGTATCGCAAAATATTTCCATACCTACCCCTTATAAAAAATGCTAAAAATTCGTAAAGAGGTGTTTTTTGGGCCGAAAAACCGACTGGCACAATCAGTTTTGTGATAAAATCATTATTTCGCCTTCAAATAGAGTCATGAAATTTTCGAAATTCCACTTTTCAAAACAAAAAATACTCATAACTCGACTAATAGGAAAGACAGAACGTTCTAGTCTTCACCAATCGATAGAGGGGACAATTTTACATATTTTAGTGAATTTTGAGTCCATATTTCCAAGGATTAAGGAAGTTAGAAAAAATTAATTTGTATCGCAAAATATTTCCATACCTACCCCTTTGTTCTAAATTTTCGACAAAAAAATTATAAAAAATGCTAAAATTTTGTTAAGAGGGGTTTTTTGGACCGAAAAATCGACTGGCACAACAGTTTTGTGATAAAATCTTTATTTCGCCTTCAAATAGAGTCATGAAATTTTCGAAATTCCACTTTTCAAAACAAAAAATACTCATAACTCGACTAATAGGAAAGATAGAACGTTCTAGTCTTCACCAATCGATAGAGGGGACCATTTCACATATTTAAGTGAATTTTCAGTCCATATTTCCAAGGATTAAGGAAGTTCGAAAAAATTAATTTGTATCGCAAAATATTTCCATACCTACCCCTTTGTTATAAATTTTCGACAAAAAAATTATAAAAAATGCTAAAAATTCGTAAAGAGGGGTTTTTTGGGCCGAAAAATCGACTGGCACAATCAGTTTTGTGATTAAATCATTATTTCGCCTTCAAATAGAGTCATGAAATTTTCGAAATTCCACTTTTCAAAAGAAAAAATACTCATAACTCGACTAATAGGAAAGATAGAACGTTCTAGTCTTCACCAATCAATAGATGGGACAATTTTACATATTCAAGTGAATTTTGAGTCTATATTTCCAAGGATTAAGGAAGTTAGAAAAAATCAATTTGTATCGCAAAATATTTCCATACCTACCCCTTTGTTCTAAATTTTCGACAAAAAGATTATAAAAAATGCTAAAAATTCGTGAAGAGGGGTTTTTTGGGCCGAAAAATCGACTGTCACAATCAGTTTTGTGATAAAATCTTCATTTCGCCTTCAAATAGAGTCATAAAATTTTCGAAATTCCACTTTTCAAAACAAAAAATACTCATAACTCGACTAATAGGAAAGACAGAACGTTCTAGTCTTCACCAATCGATAGAGGGGACAATTTTACATATTTTAGTGAATTTTGAGTCCATATTTCCAAGGATTAAGGAAGTTAGAAAAAATTAATTTGTATCGCAAAATATTTCCATACCTACCCCTTTGTTCTAAATTTTCGACAAAAAGATTATAAGAAATGTTAAAAATTCGTAAAGAGGGGTTTTTTGGGCCGAAAAATCGACTGGCACAATCAGTTTTGTGATAAAATCTTCATTTCGCCTTCAAATAGAGTCATGAAATTTTCGAAATTCCACTTTTCAAAACAAAAAATACTCATAACTCGACTAATAGGAAAGACAGAACGTTCTAGTCTTCACCAATCGATAGAGGGGACAATTTTACATATTTAAGTGAATTTTGAGTCCATATTTCCAAGGATTAAGGAAGTTAGAAAAAATTAATTTGTATCGCAAAATATTTCCATACCTACCCCTTTGTTCTAAATTTTCGACAAAAAGATTATAAGAAATGTTAAAAATTCGTGAAGAGGGGTTTTTTGGGCCGAAAAATCGACTGGCACAATCAGTTTTGTGATAAAATCTTCATTTCGCCTTCAAATAGAGTCATGAAATTTTCGAAATTCCACTTTTCAAAAGAAAAAATACTCATAACTCGACTAATAGGAAAGATAGAACGTTCTAGTTTTCACCAATCGATAGAGGGGACAATTTTACATATTTTAGTGAATTTTGAGTCCATATTTCCAAGGATTAAGGAAGTTAGAAAAAATTAATTTGTATCGCAAAATATTTCCATACCTACCCCTTTGTTCTAAATTTTCGACAAAAAGATTATAAGAAATGTTAAAAATTCGTGAAGAGGGGTTTTTTGGGCCGAAAAATCGACTGGCACAATCAGTTTTGTGATAAAATCTTCATTTCGCCTTCAAATAGAGTCATGAAATTTTCGAAATTCCACTTTTCAAAAGAAAAAATACTCATAACTCGACTAATAGGAAAGATAGAACGTTCTAGTTTTCACCAATCGATAGAGGGGACAATTTTACATATTTTAGTGAATTTTGAGTCCATATTTCCAAAGATTAAGGAAGTTAGAAAAAATATTTCCATACCTACCCCTTATAAAAAATGCTAAAAATTCGTAAAGAGGTGTTTTTTGGGCCGAAAAACCGACTGGCACAATCAGTTTTGTGATAAAATCATTATTTCGCCTTCAAATAGAGTCATGAAATTTTCGAAATTCCACTTTTCAAAACAAAAAATACTCATAACTCGACTAATAGGAAAGACAGAACGTTCTAGTCTTCACCAATCGATAGAGGGGACAATTTTACATATTTTAGTGAATTTTGAGTCCATATTTCCAAGGATTAAGAAAGTTAGAGAAAATTAATTTGTATCGCAAAATATTTCCATACCTACCCCTTTGTTCTAAATTTTCGACAAAAAGATTATAAGAAATGTTAAAAATTCGTAAAGAGGGGTTTTTTGGGCCGAAAAATCGACTGGCACAATCAGTTTTGTGATAAAATCTTCATTTCGCCTTCAAATAGAGTCATGAAATTTTCGAAATTCCACTTTTCAAAAGAAAAAATACTCATAACTCGACTAATAGGAAAGATAGAACGTTCTAGTCTTCACCAATCGATAGAGGGGACAATTTTACATATTTTAGTGAATTTTGAGTCCATATTTCCAAAGATTAAGGAAGTTAGAAAAAATTAATTTGTATCGCAAAATATTTCCATACCTACCCCTTATAAAAAATGCTAAAAATTCGTAAAGAGGTGTTTTTTGGGCCGAAAAACCGACTGGCACAATCAGTTTTGTGATAAAATCATTATTTCGCCTTCAAATAGAGTCATGAATTTTTCGAAATTCCACTTTTCAAAACAAAAAATACTCATAACTCGACTAATAGGAAAGATAGAACGTTCTAGTCTTCACCAATCAATAGATGGGACAATTTTACATATTCAAGTAAATTTTGAGTCTGTATTTCCAAGGATTAAGGAAGTTAGAAAAAATCAATTTGTCTCGCAAAATATTTCCATACCTACCCCTTTGTTCTAAATTTTCGACAAAAAGATTATAAAAAATGCTAAAAATTCGTGAAGAGGGGTTTTTTGGGCCGAAAAATCGACTGTCACAATCAGTTTTGTGATAAAATCTTCATTTCGCCTTCAAATAGAGTCATGAAATTTTCGAAATTCCACTTTTCAAAACAAAAAATACTCATAACTCGACTAATAGGAAAGACAGAACGTTCTAGTCTTCACCAATCGATAGAGGGGACAATTTTACATATTTTAGTGAATTTTGAGTCCATATTTCCAAGGATTAAGGAAGTTAGAAAAAATTAATTTGTATCGCAAAATATTTCCATACCTACCCCTTTGTTCTAAATTTTCGACAAAAAGATTATAAGAAATGTTAAAAATTCGTAAAGAGGGGTTTTTTGGGCCGAAAAATCGACTGGCACAATCAGTTTTGTGATAAAATCTTCATTTCGCCTTCAAATAGAGTCATGAAATTTTCGAAATTCCACTTTTCAAAACAAAAAATACTCATAACTCGACTAGTAGGAAAGACAGAACGTTCTAGTCTTCACCAATCGATAGAGGGGACAATTTTACATATTTCAGTGAATTTTGAGTCCATATTTCCGAGGATTAAGGAAGTTAGAAAAAATTAATTTGTATCGCAAAATATTTCCATACCTACCCCTTTGTTCTAAATTTTCGACAAAAAAATTATAAAAAATGCTAAAAATTCGTGAAGAGGGGTTTTTTGGGCCGAAAAATCGACTGTCACAATCAGTTTTATGATAAAATCTTCATTTCGCCTTCAAATAGAGTCATGAAATTTTCGAAATTCCACTTTTCAAAACAAAAAATACTCATAACTCGACTAATAGGAGAGACAGAACGTTCTAGTCTTCACCAATCGATAGAGGGGACAATTTTACATATTTTAGTGAATTTTGAGTCCATATTTCCAAGGATTAAGGAAGTTAGAAAAAATTAATTTGTATCGCAAAATATTTCCATACCTACCCCTTTGTTCTAAATTTTCGACAAAAAGATTATAAGAAATGTTAAAAATTCGTAAAGAGGGGTTTTTTGGGCCGAAAAATCGACTGGCACAATCAGTTTTGTGATAAAATCTTCATTTCGCCTTCAAATAGAGTCATGAAATTTTCGAAATTCCACTTTTCAAAAAAAAAATACTCATAACTCGACTAATAGGAAAGACAGAACGTTCTAGTCTTCACCAATCGATAGAGGGGACAATTTTACATATTTTAGTGAATTTTGAGTCCATATTTCCAAGGATTAAGGAAGTTAGAAAAAATTAATTTGTATCGCAAAATATTTCCATACCTACCCCGTTGTTCTAAATTTTCGACAAAAAGATTATAAGAAATGTTAAAAATTCGTAAAGAGGGGTTTTTTGGGCCGAAAAATCGACTGGCACAATCAGTTTTGTGATAAAATCTTCATTTCGCCTTCAAATAGAGTCATGAAATTTTCGAAATTCCACTTTTCAAAAGAAAAAATACTCATAACTCGACTAATAGGAAAGATAGAACGTTCTAGTCTTCACCAATCGATAGAGGGGACAATTTTACATATTTTAGTGAATTTTGAGTCCATATTTCCAAATATTAAGGAAGTTAGAAAAAATTAATTTGTATCGCAAAATATTTCCATACCTACCCCTTATAAAAAATGCTAAAAATTCGTAAAGAGGTGTTTTTTGGGCCGAAAAACCGACTGGCACAATCAGTTTTGTGATAAAATCATTATTTCGCCTTCAAATAGAGTCATGAAATTTTCGAAATTCCACTTTTCAAAACAAAAAATACTCATAACTCGACTAATAGGAAAGACAGAACGTTCTAGTCTTCACCAATCGATAGAGGGGACAATTTTACATATTTTAGTGAATTTTGAGTCCATATTTCCAAGGATTAAGGAAGTTAGAAAAAATTAATTTGTATCGCAAAATATTTCCATACCTACCCCTTTGTTCTAAATTTTCGACAAAAAGATTATAAGAAATGTTAAAAATTCGTAAAGAGGGGTTTTTTGGGCCGAAAAATCGACTGGCACAATCAGTTTTGTGATAAAATCTTCATTTCGCCTTCAAATAGAGTCATGAAATTTTCGAAATTCAACTTTTCAAAAGAAAAAATACTCATAACTCGACTAATAGGAAAGACAGAACGTTCTAGTCTTCACCAATCGATAGAGGGGACAATTTTACATATTTTAGTGAATTTTGAGTCCATATTTCCAAGGATTAAGGAAGTTAGGAAAAATTAATTTGTATCGCAAAATATTTCCATACCTACCCCTTTGTTCTAAATTTTCGACAAAAAGATTATAAGAAATGTTAAAAATTCGTAAAGAGGGGTTTTTTGGGCCGAAAAATCGACTGGCACAATCAGTTTTGTGATAAAATCTTCATTTCGCCTTCAAATAGAGTCATGAAATTTTCGAAATTCAACTTTTCAAAAGAAAAAATACTCATAACTCGACTAATAGGGAAGATAGAACGTTTTAGTCTTCACCAATCGATAGAGGGGACAATTTTACATATTTTAGTGAATTTTGAGTCCATATTTCCAAAGATTAAGGAAGTTAGAAAAAATTAATTTGTATCGCAAAATATTTCCATACCTACCCCTCATAAAAAATGCTAAAAATTCGTAAAGAGGTGTTTTTTGGGCTGAAAAACCGACTGGCACAATCAGTTTTGTGATAAAATCATTATTTCGCCTTCAAATAGAGTCATGAAATTTTCGAAATTCCACTTTTCAAAACAAAAAATACTCATAACTCGACTAATAGGAAAGATAGAACGTTCTAGTCTTCACCAATCAATAGATGGGACAATTATACATATTCAAGTGAATTTTGAGTCTATATTTCCAAGGATTAAGGAAGTTAGAAAAAATCAATTTGTATCGCAAAATATTTCCATACCTACCCCTTTGTTCTAAATTTTCGACAAAAAGATTATAAAAAATGCTAAAAATTCGTGAAGAGGGGTTTTTTGGGCCGAAAAATCGACTGTCACAATCAGTTTTGTGATAAAATCTTCATTTCGCCTTCAAATAGAGTCATGAAATTTTCGAAATTCCACTTTTCAAAACAAAAAATACTCATAACTCGACTAATAGGAAAGACAGAACGTTCTAGTCTTCACCAATCGATAGAGGGGACAATTTTACATATTTTAGTGAATTTTGAGTCCATATTTCCAAGGATTAAGGAAGTTAGAAAAAATTAATTTGTATCGCAAAATATTTCCATACCTACCCCTTTGTTCTAAATTTTCGACAAAAAGATTATAAAAAATGCTAAAAATTCGTGAAGAGGGGTTTTTTGGGCCGAAAAATCGACTGGCACAATCAGTTTTGTGATAAAATCTTCATTTCGCCTTCAAATAGAGTCATGAAATTTTCGAAATTCCACTTTTCAAAAGAAAAAATACTCTAAATCGACTAATAGAAAAGATAGAACGTTCTAGTCTTCACCAATCGATAGAGGGGACAATTTTACATATCTTAGTAAATTTTGAGTCCATATTTCCAAGGATTAAGGAAGTAAGAAAAAATTAATTTGTATCGCAAAATATTTCCATACCTACCCCTTTGTTCTAAATTTTCGACAAAAAAATTATAAAAAATGCTGAAAATTCGTAAAGAGGGGTTTTTTGGGCCGAAAAACCGACTGGCACAATCAGTTTTGTGATAAAATCATTATTTCGCCTTCAAATAGAGTCATGAAATTTTCGAAAATCCACTTTTCAAAAAAAAAATACTCATAACTCGACTAATAGGAGAGATAGGACGTTCTAGTCTTCACCAATCGATAGAGGGGACAATTTTACATATTTTAGTGAATTTTGAGTCCATATTTCCAAAGATTAAGGAAGTTAGAAAAAATTAATTTGTATCGCAAAATATTTCCATACCTACCACTTTGTTCTAAATTTTCGACAAAAAAATTATAAAAAATGCTAAAAATTCGTAAAAAGGTGTTTTTTGGGCCGAAAAACCGACTGGCACAATCAGTTTTGTGATAAAATCATTATTTCGCCTTCAAATTGAGTCATGAAATTTTCGAAAATCCACTTTTCAAAACAAAAATTACTCATAACTCGACTAATAGGAAAGATAGGACGTTCTAGTCTTCTTCAATCGATAGAGGGGACAATTTTACATATTTTAGTGAATTTTGAGTCCATATTTCCAAAGATTAAGGAAGTTAGAAAAAATTAATTTGTATCGCAAAATATTTCCATACCTACCACTTTGTTCTAAATTTTCGACAAAAAAATTATAAAAAATGCTAAAAATTCGTAAAAAGGTGTTTTTTGGGCCGAAAAACCGACTGGCACAATCAGTTTTGTGATAAAATCATTATTTCGCCTTCAAATAGAGTCATGAAATTTTCGAAAATCCACTTTTCAAAACAAAAAATACTCATAACTCGACTAATAGGGAAGATAGAACGTTTTAGTCTTCACCAATCGATAGAGGGGACAATTTTACATATTTTAGTGAATTTTGAGTCCATATTTCCAAAGATTAAGGAAGTTAGAAAAAATTAATTTGTATCGCAAAATATTTCCATACCTACCCCTCATAAAAAATGCTAAAAATTCGTAAAGAGGTGTTTTTTGGGCTGAAAAACCGACTGGCACAATCAGTTTTGTGATAAAATCATTATTTCGCCTTCAAATAGAGTCATGAAATTTTCGAAATTCCACTTTTCAAAACAAAAAATACTCATAACTCGACTAATAGGAAAGATAGAACGTTCTAGTCTTCACCAATCAATAGATGGGACAATTATACATATTCAAGTGAATTTTGAGTCTATATTTCCAAGGATTAAGGAAGTTAGAAAAAATCAATTTGTATCGCAAAATATTTCCATACCTACCCCTTTGTTCTAAATTTTCGACAAAAAGATTATAAAAAATGCTAAAAATTCGTGAAGAGGGGTTTTTTGGGCCGAAAAATCGACTGTCACAATCAGTTTTGTGATAAAATCTTCATTTCGCCTTCAAATAGAGTCATGAAATTTTCGAAATTCCACTTTTCAAAACAAAAAATACTCATAACTCGACTAATAGGAAAGACAGAACGTTCTAGTCTTCACCAATCGATAGAGGGGACAATTTTACATATTTTAGTGAATTTTGAGTCCATATTTCCAAGGATTAAGGAAGTTAGAAAAAATTAATTTGTATCGCAAAATATTTCCATACCTACCCCTTTGTTCTAAATTTTCGACAAAAAGATTATAAAAAATGCTAAAAATTCGTGAAGAGGGGTTTTTTGGGCCGAAAAATCGACTGGCACAATCAGTTTTGTGATAAAATCTTCATTTCGCCTTCAAATAGAGTCATGAAATTTTCGAAATTCCACTTTTCAAAAGAAAAAATACTCTAAATCGACTAATAGAAAAGATAGAACGTTCTAGTCTTCACCAATCGATAGAGGGGACAATTTTACATATCTTAGTAAATTTTGAGTCCATATTTCCAAGGATTAAGGAAGTAAGAAAAAATTAATTTGTATCGCAAAATATTTCCATACCTACCCCTTTGTTCTAAATTTTCGACAAAAAAATTATAAAAAATGCTGAAAATTCGTAAAGAGGGGTTTTTTGGGCCGAAAAACCGACTGGCACAATCAGTTTTGTGATAAAATCATTATTTCGCCTTCAAATAGAGTCATGAAATTTTCGAAAATCCACTTTTCAAAAAAAAAATACTCATAACTCGACTAATAGGAGAGATAGGACGTTCTAGTCTTCACCAATCGATAGAGGGGACAATTTTACATATTTTAGTGAATTTTGAGTCCATATTTCCAAAGATTAAGGAAGTTAGAAAAAATTAATTTGTATCGCAAAATATTTCCATACCTACCACTTTGTTCTAAATTTTCGACAAAAAAATTATAAAAAATGCTAAAAATTCGTAAAAAGGTGTTTTTTGGGCCGAAAAACCGACTGGCACAATCAGTTTTGTGATAAAATCATTATTTCGCCTTCAAATTGAGTCATGAAATTTTCGAAAATCCACTTTTCAAAACAAAAATTACTCATAACTCGACTAATAGGAAAGATAGGACGTTCTAGTCTTCTTCAATCGATAGAGGGGACAATTTTACATATTTTAGTGAATTTTGAGTCCATATTTCCAAAGATTAAGGAAGTTAGAAAAAATTAATTTGTATCGCAAAATATTTCCATACCTACCACTTTGTTCTAAATTTTCGACAAAAAAATTATAAAAAATGCTAAAAATTCGTAAAAAGGTGTTTTTTGGGCCGAAAAACCGACTGGCACAATCAGTTTTGTGATAAAATCATTATTTCGCCTTCAAATAGAGTCATGAAATTTTCGAAAATCCACTTTTCAAAACAAAAAATACTCATAACTCGACTAATAGGGAAGATAGAACGTTCTCGTCTTCACCAATCGATAGAGGGGACAATTTTACATATTTCAGTGAATTTTGAGTCCATATTCCCAAGGATTAAGTAGGTTAGAAAAAATTAATTTGTATCGCGAAATATTTCCAACCCCTTTGATCTAAATTTTCGACAAAAAAATTATAAAAAATGCTAAAAAATCGTAAAGAGGGGTTTTTTGGGCCGAAAAATCGACTGGCACAATCAGTTTTGTGATAAAATCATTATTTCGCCTTCAAATAGAGTCATGAAATTTTCGAAAATCCACTTTTCAAAAAAAAAATACTCATAACTCGACTAATAGAAAAGATAGGACGTTCTAGTCTTCACCAATCGATAGAGGGGACAATTTTACATATTCAAGTGAATTTTGAGTCTATATTTCCAAAGATTAAGGAAGTTAGAAAAAATCAATTTGTATCGCAAAATATTTCTATACCTACCCCTTTGTTCTAAATTTTCGACAAAAAAATTATAAAAAATGCTAAAAATTCGTAGAGGTGTTTTTTGGGCCGAAAAACCGACTGGCACAATCAGTTTTGTGATAAAATCATTATTTCGCCTTCAAATAGAGTCATGAAATTTTCGAAAATCCACTTTTCAAAAAAAAATACTCATAACTCGACTAATAGGAAAGATAGGACGTTCTAGTCCTCACCAATCGATAGAGGGGACAATTTTACATATATTAGTGAATTTTGAGTCCATATTTCCAAAGATTAAGGAAGTTAGAAAAAATTAATTTGTATCGCAAAATATTTCCATACCTACCCCTTTGTTCTAAATTTTCGACAAAAAAATTATAAAAAATGCTAAAAATTCGTTAAGAGGGGTTTTTTGGGCCGAAAAATCGACTGGCACAATCAGTTTTGTGATAAAATTATTATTTCGCCTTCAAATAGAGTCATGAAATTTTCGAAAATCCACTTTTCAAAACAAAAAATACTCATAACTCGACTAATAGGAAAGATAGAACGTTCTAGTCTTCACCAATCGATAGAGGGGACAATTTCACATATTTAAGTGAATTTTGAGGCCATATTTCCAAGGATTAAGGAAGTTAGAAAAAATTAATTTGTATCGCAAAATATTTCCATACCTACCCCTTTGTTCTAAATTTTCGACAAAAAAATTATAAGAAATGTTAAAAATTCGTAAAGAGGGGTTTTTTGGGCCAGAAAATCGACTGGCACAATCAGTTTTGTGATAAAATCTTCATTTCGCCTTCAAATAGAGTCATGAAATTTTCGAAATTCCACTTTTCAAAAGAAAAAATACTCATAACTCGACTAATAGGAAAGATAGAACGTTCTAGTCTTCACCAATCGATAGAGGGGATAATTTTACATATTTTAGTGAATTTTGAGTCCATATTTCCAAAGATTAAGGAAGTTAGAAAAAATTAATTTGTATCGCAAAATATTTCCATACCTACCCCTTATAAAAAATGCTAAAAATTCGTAAAGAGGTGTTTTTTGGGCCGAAAAACCGACTGGCACAATCAGTTTTGTGATAAAATCATTATTTCGCCTTCAAATAGAGTCATGAAATTTTCGAAATTCCACTTTTCAAAACAAAAAATACTCATAACTCGACTAATAGGAAAGATAGAACGTTCTAGTCTTCACCAATCAATAGATGGGACAATTTTACATATTCAAGTAAATTTTGAGTCTGTATTTCCAAGGATTAAGGAAGTTAGAAAAAATTAATTTGTATCGCGAAATATTTCCAACCCCTTTGATCTAAATTTTCGACAAAAAAATTATAAAAAATGCTAAAAAATCGTAAAGAGGGGTTTTTTGGGCCGAAAAATCGACTGGCACAATCAGTTTTGTGATAAAATCATTATTTCGCCTTCAAATAGAGTCATGAAATTTTCGAAAATCCACTTTTCAAAAAAAAAATACTCATAACTCGACTAATAGAAAAGATAGGACGTTCTAGTCTTCACCAATCGATAGAGGGGACAATTTTACATATTCAAGTGAATTTTGAGTCTATATTTCCAAAGATTAAGGAAGTTAGAAAAAATCAATTTGTATCGCAAAATATTTCTATACCTACCCCTTTGTTCTAAATTTTCGACAAAAAAATTATAAAAAATGCTAAAAATTCGTAGAGGTGTTTTTTGGGCCGAAAAACCGACTGGCACAATCAGTTTTGTGATAAAATCATTATTTCGCCTTCAAATAGAGTCATGAAATTTTCGAAAATCCACTTTTCAAAAAAAAAATACTCATAACTCGACTAATAGGAAAGATAGGACGTTCTAGTCTTCACCAATCGATAGAGGGGACAATTTTACATATATTAGTGAATTTTGAGTCCATATTTCCAAAGATTAAGGAAGTTAGAAAAAATTAATTTGTATCGCAAAATATTTCCATACCTACCCCTTTGTTCTAAATTTTCGACAAAAAAATTATAAAAAATGCTAAAAATTCGTTAAGAGGGGTTTTTTGGGCCGAAAAATCGACTGGCACAATCAGTTTTGTGATAAAATTATTATTTCGCCTTCAAATAGAGTCATGAAATTTTCGAAAATCCACTTTTCAAAACAAAAAATACTCATAACTCGACTAATAGGAAAGATAGAACGTTCTAGTCTTCACCAATCGATAGAGGGGACAATTTCACATATTTAAGTGAATTTTGAGGCCATATTTCCAAGGATTAAGGAAGTTAGAAAAAATTAATTTGTATCGCAAAATATTTCCATACCTACCCCTTTGTTCTAAATTTTCGACAAAAAAATTATAAGAAATGTTAAAAATTCGTAAAGAGGGGTTTTTTGGGCCAGAAAATCGACTGGCACAATCAGTTTTGTGATAAAATCTTCATTTCGCCTTCAAATAGAGTCATGAAATTTTCGAAATTCCACTTTTCAAAAGAAAAAATACTCATAACTCGACTAATAGGAAAGATAGAACGTTCTAGTCTTCACCAATCGATAGAGGGGATAATTTTACATATTTTAGTGAATTTTGAGTCCATATTTCCAAAGATTAAGGAAGTTAGAAAAAATTAATTTGTATCGCAAAATATTTCCATACCTACCCCTTATAAAAAATGCTAAAAATTCGTAAAGAGGTGTTTTTTGGGCCGAAAAACCGACTGGCACAATCAGTTTTGTGATAAAATCATTATTTCGCCTTCAAATAGAGTCATGAAATTTTCGAAATTCCACTTTTCAAAAGAAAAAATACTCATAACTCGACTAATAGGAAAGATAGAACGTTCTAGTCTTCACCAATCGATAGAGGGGACAATTTCACATATTTAAGTGAATTTTGAGGCCATATTTCCAAGGATTAAGGAAGTTAGAAAAAATTAATTTGTATCGCAAAATATTTCCATACCTACCCCTTTGTTCTAAATTTTCGACAAAAAAATTATAAGAAATGTTAAAAATTCGTAAAGAGGGGTTTTTTGGGCCAGAAAATCGACTGGCACAATCAGTTTTGTGATAAAATCTTCATTTCGCCTTCAAATAGAGTCATGAAATTTTCGAAATTCCACTTTTCAAAAGAAAAAATACTCATAACTCGACTAATAGGAAAGATAGAACGTTCTAGTCTTCACCAATCAATAGATGGGACAATTTTACATATTCAAGTAAATTTTGAGTCTGTATTTCCAAGGATTAAGGAAGTTAGAAAAAATCAATTTGTCTCGCAAAATATTTCCATACCTACCCCTTTGTTCTAAATTTTCGACAAAAAGATTATAAAAAATGCTAAAAATTCGTGAAGAGGGGTTTTTTGGGCCGAAAAATCGACTGTCACAATCAGTTTTGTGATAAAATCTTCATTTCGCCTTCAAATAGAGTCATGAAATTTTCGAAATTCCACTTTTCAAAACAAAAAATACTCATAACTCGACTAATAGGAAAGACAGAACGTTCTAGTCTTCACCAATCGATAGAGGGGACAATTTTACATATTTTAGTGAATTTTGAGTCCATATTTCCAAGGATTAAGGAAGTTAGAAAAAATTAATTTGTATCGCAAAATATTTCCATACCTACCCCTTTGTTCTAAATTTTCGACAAAAAGATTATAAGAAATGTTAAAAATTCGTAAAGAGGGGTTTTTTGGGCCGAAAAATCGACTGGCACAATCAGTTTTGTGATAAAATCTTCATTTCGCCTTCAAATAGAGTCATGAAATTTTCGAAATTCCACTTTTCAAAAGAAAAAATACTCATAACTCGACTAATAGGAAAGATAGAACGTTCTAGTTTTCACCAATCAATAGATGGGACAATTTTACATATTCAAGTGAATTTTGAGTCTATATTTCCAAGGATTAAGGAAGTTAGAAAAAATCAATTTGTATCGCAAAATATTTCCATACCTACCCCTTTGTTCTAAATTTTCGACAAAAAGATTATAAAAAATGCTAAAAATTCGTGAAGAGGGGTTTTTCGGGCCGAAAAATCGACTGTCACAATCAGTTTTGTGATAAAATCTTCATTTCGCCTTCAAATAGAGTCATGAAATTTTCGAAATTCCACTTTTCAAAACAAAAAATACTCATAACTCGACTAATAGGAAAGATATAACGTTCTAGTCTTCACCAATCGATAGAGGGGACAATTTTACATATTCAAGTGAATTTTGAGTCTATATTTCCAAGGATTAAGGAAGTTAGAAAAAATCAATTTGTATCGCAAAATATTTCCATACCTATCCCTTTGTTCTAAATTTTCGACAAAAAGATTATAAAAAATGCTAAAAATTCGTAAAGAGGGGTTTTTTGGGCCGAAAAATCGACTGTCACAATCAGTTTTGTGATAAAATCTTCATTTCGCCTTCAAATAGAGTCATGAAATTTTCGAAAATCCACTTTTCAAAACAAAAAATACTCATAACTCGACTAATAGGAAAGATAGAACGTTCTAGTCTCCACCAATCGATAGAGGGGACAATTTTACATATTTCAGTGAATTTTGAGTCTATATTTCCAAGGATTAAGGAAGTTAGAAAAAATTAATTTGTATCGCAAAATATTTCCATACCTACCCCTTTGTTCTAAATTTTCGACAAAAAGATTATAAAAAATGCTAAAAATTCGTGAAGAGGGGTTTTTTGGGCCAAAAAATCGACTGTCACAATCAGTTTTATGATAAAATCTTCATTTCGCCTTCAAATAGAGTCATGAAATTTTCGAAATTCCACTTTTCAAAACAAAAAATACTCATAACTCGACTAATAGGAGAGACAGAACGTTCTAGTCTTCACCAATCGATAGAGGGGACAATTTTACATATTTAAGTGAATTTTGAGTCCATATTTCCAAGGATTAAGGAAGTTAGAAAAAATTAATTTGTATCGCAAAATATTTCCATACCTACCCCTTTGTTCTAAATTTTCGACAAAAAGATTATAAGAAATGTTAAAAATTCGTAAAGAGGGGTTTTTTGGGCCGAAAAATCGACTGGCACAATCAGTTTTGTGATAAAATCTTCATTTCGCCTTCAAATAGAGTCATGAAATTTTCGAAATTCCACTTTTCAAAACAAAAAATACTCATAACTCGACTAATAGGAAAGACAGAACGTTCTAGTCTTCACCAATCGATAGAGGGGACAATTTTACATATTTTAGTGAATTTTGAGTCCATATTTCCAAGGATTAAGGAAGTTAGAAAAAATTAATTTGTATCGCAAAATATTTCCATACCTACCCCGTTGTTCTAAATTTTCGACAAAAAGATTATAAGAAATGTTAAAAATTCGTAAAGAGGGGTTTTTTGGGCCGAAAAATCGACTGGCACAATCAGTTTTGTGATAAAATCTTCATTTCGCCTTCAAATAGAGTCATGAAATTTTCGAAATTCCACTTTTCAAAAGAAAAAATACTCATAACTCGACTAATAGGAAAGATAGAACGTTCTAGTCTTCACCAATCGATAGAGGGGACAATTTTACATATTTTAGTGAATTTTGAGTCTATATTTCCAAATATTAAGGAAGTTAGAAAAAATTAATTTGTATCGCAAAATATTTCCATACCTACCCCTTATAAAAAATGCTAAAAATTCGTAAAGAGGTGTTTTTTGGGCCGAAAAACCGACTGGCACAATCAGTTTTGTGATAAAATCATTATTTCGCCTTCAAATAGAGTCATGAAATTTTCGAAATTCCACTTTTCAAAACAAAAAATACTCACAACTCGACTAATAGGAAAGACAGAACGTTCTAGTCTTCACCAATCGATAGAGGGGACAATTTTACATATTTTAGTGAATTTTGAGTCCATATTTCCAAGGATTAAGGAAGTTAGAAAAAATTAATTTGTATCGCAAAATATTTCCATACCTACCCCTTTGTTCTAAATTTTCGACAAAAAGATTATAAGAAATGTTAAAAATTCGTAAAGAGGGGTTTTTTGGGCCGAAAAATCGACTGGCACAATCAGTTTTGTGATAAAATCTTCATTTCGCCTTCAAATAGAGTCATGAAATTTTCGAAATTCAACTTTTCAAAAGAAAAAATACTCATAACTCGACTAATAGGAAAGACAGAACGTTCTAGTCTTCACCAATCGATAGAGGGGACAATTTTACATATTTAAGTGAATTTTGAGTCCATATTTCCAAGGATTAAGGAAGTTAGAAAAAATTAATTTGTATCGCAAAATATTTGCATACCTACCCCTTTGTTCTAAATTTTCGACAAAAAGATTATAAGAAATGTTAAAAATTCGTGAAGAGGGGTTTTTTGGGCCGAAAAATCGACTGGCACAATCAGTTTTGTGATAAAATCTTCATTTCGCCTTCAAATAGAGTCATGAAATTTTCGAAATTCAACTTTTCAAAAGAAAAAATACTCATAACTCGACTAATAGGGAAGATAGAACGTTTTAGTCTTCACCAATCGATAGAGGGGACAATTTTACATATTTTAGTGAATTTTGAGTCCATATTTCCAAAGATTAAGGAAGTTAGAAAAAATTAATTTGTATCGCAAAATATTTCCATACCTACCCCTCATAAAAAATGCTAAAAATTCGTAAAGAGGTGTTTTTTGGGCCGAAAAACCGACTGGCACAATCAGTTTTGTGATAAAATCATTATTTCGCCTTCAAATAGAGTCATGAAATTTTCGAAATTCCACTTTTCAAAACAAAAAATACTCATAACTCGACTAATAGGAAAGATAGAACGTTCTAGTCTTCACCAATCAATAGATGGGACAATTTTACATATTCAAGTGAATTTTGAGTCTATATTTCCAAGGATTAAGGAAGTTAGAAAAAATCAATTTGTATCGCAAAATATTTCCATACCTACCCCTTTGTTCTAAATTTTCGACAAAAAGATTATAAAAAATGCTAAAAATTCGTGAAGAGGGGTTTTTTGGGCCGAAAAATCGACTGTCACAATCAGTTTTGTGATAAAATCTTCATTTCGCCTTCAAATAGAGTCATGAAATTTTCGAAATTCCACTTTTCAAAACAAAAAATACTCATAACTCGACTAATAGGAAAGACAGAACGTTCTAGTCTTCACCAATCGATAGAGGGGACAATTTTACATATCTTAGTAAATTTTGAGTCCATATTTCCAAGGATTAAGGAAGTAAGAAAAAATTAATTTGTATCGCAAAATATTTCCATACCTACCCCTTTGTTCTAAATTTTCGACAAAAAAATTATAAAAAATGCTGAAAATTCGTAAAGAGGGGTTTTTTGGGCCGAAAAACCGACTGGCACAATCAGTTTTGTGATAAAATCATTATTTCGCCTTCAAATAGAGTCATGAAATTTTCGAAAATCCACTTTTCAAAAAAAAATACTCATAACTCGACTAATAGGAGAGATAGGACGTTCTAGTCTTCACCAATCGATAGAGGGGACAATTTTACATATTTTAGTGAATTTTGAGTCCATATTTCCAAAGATTAAGGAAGTTAGAAAAAATTAATTTGTATCGCAAAATATTTCCATACCTA
Organism: Lochmaea crataegi; assembly: GCA_947563755.1. Classification (NCBI taxonomy): domain Eukaryota; kingdom Metazoa; phylum Arthropoda; class Insecta; order Coleoptera; family Chrysomelidae; genus Lochmaea; species Lochmaea crataegi. The sequence goes on along the minus strand of OX387424.1, from coordinate 52,810,741 downwards.
CCACTTTGTTCTAAATTTTCGACAAAAAAATTATAAAAAATGCTAAAAATTCGTAAAAAGGTGTTTTTTGGGCCGAAAAACCGACTGGCACAATCAGTTTTGTGATAAAATCATTATTTCGCCTTCAAATTGAGTCATGAAATTTTCGAAAATCCACTTTTCAAAACAAAAATTACTCATAACTCGACTAATAGGAAAGATAGGACGTTCTAGTCTTCTTCAATCGATAGAGGGGACAATTTTACATATTTTAGTGAATTTTGAGTCCATATTTCCAAAGATTAAGGAAGTTAGAAAAAATTAATTTGTATCGCAAAATATTTCCATACCTACCACTTTGTTCTAAATTTTCGACAAAAAAATTATAAAAAATGCTAAAAATTCGTAAAGAGGTGTTTTTTGGGCCGAAAAACCGACTGGCACAATCAGTTTTGTGATAAAATCATTATTTCGCCTTCAAATAGAGTCATGAAATTTTCGAAAATCCACTTTTCAAAACAAAAAATACTCATAACTCGACTAATAGGGAAGATAGAACGTTCTAGTCTTCACCAATCGATAGAGGGGACAATTTTACATATATTAGTGAATTTTGAGTCCATATTTTCAAAGATTAAGGAAGTTAGAAAAAATTAATTTGTATCGCAAAATATTTCCATACCTACCCCTTTGTTCTAAATTTTCGACAAAAAAATTATAAAAAATGCTAAAAATTCGTTAAGAGGGGTTTTTTGGGCCGAAAAATCGACTGGCACAATCAGTTTTGTGATAAAATTATTATTTCGCCTTCAAATAGAGTCATGAAATTTTCGAAAATCCACTTTTCAAAACAAAAAATACTCATAACTCGACTAATAGGAAAGATAGAACGTTCTAGTCTTCACCAATCGATAGAGGGGACAATTTCACATATTTAAGTGAATTTTGAGTCCATATTTCCAAGGATTAAGGAAGTTAGAAAAAATTAATTTGTATCGCAAAATATTTCCATACCTACCCCTTTGTTCTAAATTTTCGACAAAAAAATTATAAAAAATGCTAAAAATTTGTAAAGAGGGGTTTTTTAGGCCGAAAAATCGACTGGCACAATCAGTTTTGTGATAAAATCATTATTTCGCCTTCAAATAGAGTCATGAAATTTTCGAAAATCCACTTTTCAAAACAAAAAATACTCATAACTCGACTAATAGGGAAGATAGAACGTTCTAGTCTTCACCAATCGATAGAGGGGACAATTTCACATATCTGAGTGAATTTTGAGTCCATATTTCCAAGGATTAAGGAAGTTAGAAAAAATTAATTTGTATCACAAAATATTTCCATACCTACCCCTTTGTTCTAAATTTTCGACAAAAAAATTATAAAAAATGCTAAAAATTCGTTAAGAGGGGTTTTTTGGGCCGAAAAATCGACTGGCACAATCAGTTTTGTGATAAAATTATTATTTCGCCTTCAAATAGAGTCATGAAATTTTCGAAAATCCACTTTTCAAAACAAAAAATACTCATAACTCGACTAATAGGAAAGATAGAACGTTCTAGTCTTCACCAATCGATAGAGGGGACAATTTCACATATTTAAGTGAATTTTGAGTCCATATTTCCAAGGATTAAGGAAGTTAGAAAAAATTAATTTGTATCGCAAAATATTTCCATACCTACCCCTTTGTTCTAAATTTTCGACAAAAAAATTATAAAAAATGCTAAAAATTCGTTAAGAGGGGTTTTTTGGGCCGAAAAATCGACTGGCACAATCAGTTTTGTGATAAAATTATTATTTCGCCTTCAAATAGAGTCATGAAATTTTCGAAAATCCACTTTTCAAAACAAAAAATACTCATAACTCGACTAATAGGAAAGATAGAACGTTCTAGTCTTCACCAATCGATAGAGGGGACAATTTCACATATTTAAGTGAATTTTGAGTCCATATTTCCAAGGATTAAGGAAGTTAGAAAAAATTAATTTGTATCGCAAAATATTTCCATACCTACCCCTTTGTTCTAAATTTTCGACAAAAAAATTATAAAAAATGCTAAAAATTCGTAAAGAAGGGTTTTTTAGGCCGAAAAATCGACTGGCACAAACAGTTTTGTGATAAAATCATTATTTCGCCTTCAAATAGAGTCATGAAATTTTCGAAAATCCACTTTTCAAAACAAAAAATGCTCATACCTCGACTAATAGGAAATATAGAACGTTCTAGTCTTCACCAATCGATAGAAGGGACAATTTTACATATTTGAGTGAATTTTGAGTCCATATTTCCAAGGATTAAGGAAGTTAGAAAAAATTAATTTGTATCACAAAATATTTCCATACCTCTACCCCTTTGTTCAAAATTTTCGACAAAAAAATTATAAAAAATGCTAAAAATCCGCAAAGAGTGGTTTTTTGGGTCGAAAAACCGACTGGCACAATCAGTTTTGTGATAAAATCATTATTTCGCCTTCAAATAGAGTCATGAAATTTTCGAAAATCCACTTTTCAAAAAAAAAATACTCATAACTCGACTAATAGGAAAGATAGGACGTTCTAGTCTTCACCAATCGATAGAGGGGACAATTTTACATATTTTAGTGAATTTTGAGTCCATATTTCCAAAGATTAAGGAAGTTAGAAAAAATTAATTTGTATCGCAAAATATTTCCATACCTACCACTTTGTTCTAAATTTTCGACAAAAAAATTATAAAAAATGCTAAAAATTCGTAAAGAGGTGTTTTTTGGGCCGAAAAACCGACTGGCACAATCAGTTTTGTGATAAAATCATTATTTCGCCTTCAAATAGAGTCATGAAATTTTCGAAAATTCACTTTTCAAAACAAAAAATACTCATAACTCGACTAATAGGAAAGATAGGACGTTCTAGTCTTCGCCAATCGATAGAGGGGACAATTTTACATATTTAAGTGAATTTTGAGTCCATATTTCCAAAGATTAGGGAAGTTAGAAAAAATTAATTTGTATCGCAAAATATTTCCATACCTACCCCTTTGTTCTAAATTTTCGACAAAAAAATTATAAAAAATGCTAAAAATTCGTTAAGAGGGGTTTTTTGGGCCGAAAAATCGACTGGCACAATCAGTTTTGTGATAAAATTATTATTTCGCCTTCAAATAGAGTCATGAAATTTTCGAAAATCCACTTTTCAAAACAAAAAATACTCATAACTCGACTAATAGGAAAGATAGAACGTTCTAGTCTTCACCAATCGATAGAGGGGACAATTTCACATATTTGAGTGAATTTTGAGTCCATATTTCCAAGGATTAAGGAAGTTAGAAAAAATTAATTTGTATCGCAAAATATTTCCATACCTACCCCTTTGTTCTAAATTTTCGACAAAAAAATTATAAAAAATGCTAAAAATTCGTTAAGAGGGGTTTTTTGGGCCGAAAAATCGACTGGCACAATCAGTTTTGTGATAAAATTATTATTTCGCCTTCAAATAGAGTCATGAAATTTTCGAAAATCCACTTTTCAAAACAAAAAATACTCATAACTCGACTAATAGGAAAGACAGAACGTTCTAGTCTTCAACAGTCGATAGAGGGGACAATTTTACATATTTTAGTGAATTTTGAGTCCATATTTCCAAGGATTAAGGAAGTTAGAAAAAATTAATTTGTATCGCAAAATATTTCCATACCTACCCCTTTGTTCTAAATTTTCGACAAAAAGATTATAAGAAATGTTAAAAATTTGTAAAGAGGGGTTTTTTGGGCCGAAAAATCGACTGGCACAATCAGTTTTGTGATAAAATCTTCATTTCGCCTTCAAATAGAGTCATGAAATTTTCGAAATTCCACTTTTCAAAAGAAAAAATACTCATAACTCGACTAATAGGAAAGATAGAACGTTCTAGTCTTCACCAATCGATAGAAGGGACAATTTTACATATCTTAGTAAATTTTGAGTCCATATTTCCAAGGATTAAGGAAGTAAGAAAAAATTAATTTGTATCGCAAAATATTTCCATACCCACCCCTTTGTTCTAAATTTTCGACAAAAAAATTATAAAAAATGCTAAAAATTCGTAAAGAGGGGTTTTTTGGGCCGAAAAACCGACTGGCACAATCAGTTTTGTGATAAAATCATTATTTCGCCTTCAAATAGAGTCATGAAATTTTCGAAAATCCACTTTTCAAAACAAAAAATACTCATAACTCGACTAATAGGAAAGATAGGACGTTCTAGTTTTCACCAATCGATAGAGGGGACAATTTTACATATTTTAGTGAATTTTGAGTCCATATTTCCAAAGATTAAGGAAGTTAGAAAAAATTAATTTGTATCGCAAAATATTTCCATACCTACCACTTTGTTCTAAATTTTCGACAAAAAAATTATAAAAAATGCTAAAAATTCGTGAAGAGGTGTTTTTTGGGCCGAAAAACCGACTGGCACAATCAGTTTTGTGATAAAATCATTATTTCGCCTTCAAATAGAGTCATGAAATTTTCGAAAATCCACTTTCTAAAACAAAAAATACTCATAACTCGACTAATAGGAAAGATAGAACGTTCTAGTCTTCACCAATCGATAGAGGGGACAATTTTACATATTTCAGTGAATTTTGAGTCCATATTTCCAAGGATTAAGTAGGTTAGAAAAAATTAATTTGTATCGCGAAATATTTCCAACCCCTTTGTTCTAAATTTTCGACAAAAAAATTATAAAAAATGCTAAAAAATCGTAAAGAGGGGTTTTTTGGGCCGAAAAATCGACTGGCACAATCAGTTTTGTGATAAAATCATTATTTCGCCTTCAAATAGAGTCATGAAATTTTCGAAAATCCACTTTTCAAAAAAAAATACTCATAACTCGACTAATAGGAAAGATAGGACGTTCTAGTCTTCACCAATCGATAGAGGGGACAATTTTACATATTTTGGTGAATTTTGAGTCCATATTTCCAAAGATTAAGGAAGTTAGAAAAAATTAATTTGTATCGCAAAATATTTCTATACCTACCCCTTTGTCCTAAATTTTCGACAAAAAAATTATAAAAAATGCTAAAAATTCGTGAAGAGGTGTTTTTTGGGCCGAAAAACCGACTGGCACAATCAGTTTTGTGATAAAATCATTATTTCGCCTTCAAATAGAGTCATGAAATTTTCGAAAATCCACTTTTCAAAAAAAAATACTCATAACTCGACTAATAGGAAAGATAGGACGTTCTAGTCTTCACCAATCGATAGAGGGGACAATTTTACATATTTTAGTGAATTTTGAGTCCATATTTCCAAAGATTAAGGAAGTTAGAAAAAATTAATTTGTATCGCAAAATATTTCCATACCTACCACTTTGTTCTAAATTTTCGACAAAAAAATTATAAAAAATGCTAAAAATTCGTGAAGAGGTGTTTTTTGGGCCGAAAAACCGACTGGCACAATCAGTTTTGTGATAAAATCATTATTTCGCCTTCAAATAGAGTCATGAAATTTTCGAAAATCCACTTTCTAAAACAAAAAATACTCATAACTCGACTAATAGGAAAGATAGAACGTTCTAGTCTTCACCAATCGATAGAGGGGACAATTTTACATATTTCAGTGAATTTTGAGTCCATATTTCCAAGGATTAAGTAGGTTAGAAAAAATTAATTTGTATCGCGAAATATTTCCAACCCCTTTGTTCTAAATTTTCGACAAAAAAATTATAAAAAATGCTAAAAAATCGTAAAGAGGGGTTTTTTGGGCCGAAAAATCGACTGGCACAATCAGTTTTGTGATAAAATCATTATTTCGCCTTCAAATAGAGTCATGAAATTTTCGAAAATCCACTTTTCAAAAAAAAATACTCATAACTCGACTAATAGGAAAGATAGGACGTTCTAGTCTTCACCAATCGATAGAGGGGACAATTTTACATATTTTGGTGAATTTTGAGTCCATATTTCCAAAGATTAAGGAAGTTAGAAAAAATTAATTTGTATCGCAAAATATTTCTATACCTACCCCTTTGTCCTAAATTTTCGACAAAAAAATTATAAAAAATGCTAAAAATTCGTGAAGAGGTGTTTTTTGGGCCGAAAAACCGACTGGCACAATCAGTTTTGTGATAAAATCATTATTTCGCCTTCAAATAGAGTCATGAAATTTTCGAAAATCCACTTTTCAAAAAAAAATACTCATAACTCGACTAATAGGAAAGATAGGACGTTCTAGTCTTCACCAATCGATAGAGGGGACAATTTTACATATTTTAGTGAATTTTGAGTCCATATTTCCAAAGATTAAGGAAGTTAGAAAAAATTAATTTGTATCGCAAAATATTTCCATACCCACCCCTTTGTTCTAAATTTTCGACAAAAAAATTATAAAAAATGCTAAAAATTCGTTAAGAGGGGTTTTTTGGGCCGAAAAATCGACTGGCACAATCAGTTTTGTGATAAAATTATTATTTCGCCTTCAAATAGAGTCATGAAATTTTCGAAAATCCACTTTTCAAAACAAAAAATACTCATAACTCGACTAATAGGAAAGATAGAACGTTCTAGTCTTCACCAATCGATAGAGGGGACAATTTCACATATCTGAGTGAATTTTGAGTCCATATTTCCAAGGATTAAGGAAGTTAGAAAAAATTAATTTGTATCACAAAATATTTCCATACCTACCCCTTTGTTCAAAATTTTCGACAAAAAAATTATAAAAAATGCTAAAAATCCGCAAAGAGGGGTTTTTTGGGCCGAAAAACCGACTGGCACAATCAGTTTTGTGATAAAATCATTATTTCGCCTTCAAATAGAGTCATGAAATTTTCGAAAATCCACTTTTCAAAAAAAAAATACTCATAACTCGACTAATAAGAAAGATAGGACGTTCTAGTCTTCACCAATCGATAGAGGGGACAATTTTACATATTTTAGTGAATTTTGAGTCCATATTTCCAAAGATTAAGGAAGTTAGAAAAAATTAATTTGTATCGCAAAATATTTCCATACCTACCCCTTTGTTCTAAATTTTTGACAAAAAAATTATAAAAAATGCTAAAAATTCGTTAAGAGGGGTTTTTTGGGCCGAAAAATCGACTGGCACAATCAGTTTTGTGATAAAATTATTATATCGCCTTCAAATAGAGTCATGAAATTTTCGAAAATCCACTTTTCAAAACAAAAAATACTCATAACTCGACTAATAGGAAAGATAGAACGTTCTAGTCTTCACCAATCGATAGAGGGGACAATTTCACATATTTAAGTGAATTTTGAGTCCATATTTCCAAGGATTAAGGAAGTTAGAAAAAATTAATTTGTATCGCAAAATATTTCCATACCTACCCCTTTGTTCTAAATTTTCGACAAAAAAATTATAAAAAATGCTAAAAATTCGTTAAGAGGGGTTTTTTGGGCCGAAAAATCGACTGGCACAATCAGTTTTTTGATAAAATTATTATTTCGCCTTCAAATAGAGTCATGAAATTTTCGAAAATCCACTTTTCAAAACAAAAAATACTCATAACTCGACTAATAGGAAAGATAGAACGTTCTAGTCTTCACCAATCGATAGAGGGGACAATTTCACATATTTAAGTGAATTTTGAGTCCATATTTCCAAGGATTAAGGAAGTTAGAAAAAATTAATTTGTATCGCAAAATATTTCCATACCTACCCCTTTGTTCTAAATTTTCGACAAAAAAATTATAAAAAATGCTAAAAATTCGTGAAGAAGGGTTTTTTAGGCCGAAAAATCGACTGGCACAAACAGTTTTGTGATAAAATCATTATTTCGCCTTCAAATAGAGTCATGAAATTTTCGAAAATCCACTTTTCAAAACAAAAAATGCTCATACCTCGACTAATAGGAAATATAGAACGTTCTAGTCTTCACCAATCGATAGAAGGGACAATTTTACATATTTGAGTGAATTTTGAGTCCATATATCCAAGGATTAAGGAAGTTAGAAAAAATTAATTTGTATCACAAAATAATTCCATACCTCTACCCCTTTGTTCAAAATTTTCGACAAAAAAATTATGAAAAATGCTAAAAATCCGCAAAGAGTGGTTTTTTGGGCCGAAAAACCGACTGGCACAATCAGTTTTGTGATAAAATCATTATTTCGCCTTCAAATAGAGTCATGAAATTTTCGAAAATCCACTTTCTAAAACAAAAAATACTCATAACTCGACTAATAGGAAAGATAGAACGTTCTAGTCTTCACCAATCGATAGAGGGGACAATTTTACATATTTCAGTGAATTTTGAGTCCATATTTCCAAGGATTAAGTAGGTTAGAAAAAATTAATTTGTATCGCGAAATATTTCCAACCCCTTTGTTCTAAATTTTCGACAAAAAAATTATAAAAAATGCTAAAAAATCGTAAAGAGGGGTTTTTTGGGCCGAAAAATCGACTGGCACAATCAGTTTTGTGATAAAATCATTATTTCGCCTTCAAATAGAGTCATGAAATTTTCGAAAATCCACTTTTCAAAAAAAAATACTCATAACTCGACTAATAGGAAAGATAGGACGTTCTAGTCTTCACCAATCGATAGAGGGGACAATTTTACATATTTTGGTGAATTTTGAGTCCATATTTCCAAAGATTAAGGAAGTTAGAAAAAATTAATTTGTATCGCAAAATATTTCTATACCTACCCCTTTGTCCTAAATTTTCGACAAAAAAATTATAAAAAATGCTAAAAATTCGTGAAGAGGTGTTTTTTGGGCCGAAAAACCGACTGGCACAATCAGTTTTGTGATAAAATCATTATTTCGCCTTCAAATAGAGTCATGAAATTTTCGAAAATCCACTTTTCAAAAAAAAATACTCATAACTCGACTAATAGGAAAGATAGGACGTTCTAGTCTTCACCAATCGATAGAGGGGACAATTTTACATATTTTAGTGAATTTTGAGTCCATATTTCCAAAGATTAAGGAAGTTAGAAAAAATTAATTTGTATCGCAAAATATTTCCATACCCACCCCTTTGTTCTAAATTTTCGACAAAAAAATTATAAAAAATGCTAAAAATTCGTTAAGAGGGGTTTTTTGGGCCGAAAAATCGACTGGCACAATCAGTTTTGTGATAAAATTATTATTTCGCCTTCAAATAGAGTCATGAAATTTTCGAAAATCCACTTTTCAAAACAAAAAATACTCATAACTCGACTAATAGGAAAGATAGAACGTTCTAGTCTTCACCAATCGATAGAGGGGACAATTTCACATATCTGAGTGAATTTTGAGTCCATATTTCCAAGGATTAAGGAAGTTAGAAAAAATTAATTTGTATCACAAAATATTTCCATACCTACCCCTTTGTTCAAAATTTTCGACAAAAAAATTATAAAAAATGCTAAAAATCCGCAAAGAGGGGTTTTTTGGGCCGAAAAACCGACTGGCACAATCAGTTTTGTGATAAAATCATTATTTCGCCTTCAAATAGAGTCATGAAATTTTCGAAAATCCACTTTTCAAAAAAAAAATACTCATAACTCGACTAATAAGAAAGATAGGACGTTCTAGTCTTCACCAATCGATAGAGGGGACAATTTTACATATTTTAGTGAATTTTGAGTCCATATTTCCAAAGATTAAGGAAGTTAGAAAAAATTAATTTGTATCGCAAAATATTTCCATACCTACCCCTTTGTTCTAAATTTTCGACAAAAAAATTATAAAAAATGCTAAAAATTCGTTAAGAGGGGTTTTTTGGGCCGAAAAATCGACTGGCACAATCAGTTTTGTGATAAAATTATTATATCGCCTTCAAATAGAGTCATGAAATTTTCGAAAATCCACTTTTCAAAACAAAAAATACTCATAACTCGACTAATAGGAAAGATAGAACGTTCTAGTCTTCACCAATCGATAGAGGGGACAATTTCACATATTTAAGTGAATTTTGAGTCCATATTTCCAAGGATTAAGGAAGTTAGAAAAAATTAATTTGTATCGCAAAATATTTCCATACCTACCCCTTTGTTCTAAATTTTCGACAAAAAAATTATAAAAAATGCTAAAAATTCGTTAAGAGGGGTTTTTTGGGCCGAAAAATCGACTGGCACAATCAGTTTTTTGATAAAATTATTATTTCGCCTTCAAATAGAGTCATGAAATTTTCGAAAATCCACTTTTCAAAACAAAAAATACTCATAACTCGACTAATAGGAAAGATAGAACGTTCTAGTCTTCACCAATCGATAGAGGGGACAATTTCACATATTTAAGTGAATTTTGAGTCCATATTTCCAAGGATTAAGGAAGTTAGAAAAAATTAATTTGTATCGCAAAATATTTCCATACCTACCCCTTTGTTCTAAATTTTCGACAAAAAAATTATAAAAAATGCTAAAAATTCGTGAAGAAGGGTTTTTTAGGCCGAAAAATCGACTGGCACAAACAGTTTTGTGATAAAATCATTATTTCGCCTTCAAATAGAGTCATGAAATTTTCGAAAATCCACTTTTCAAAACAAAAAATGCTCATACCTCGACTAATAGGAAATATAGAACGTTCTAGTCTTCACCAATCGATAGAAGGGACAATTTTACATATTTGGGTGAATTTTGAGTCCATATATCCAAGGATTAAGGAAGTTAGAAAAAATTAATTTGTATCACAAAATAATTCCATACCTCTACCCCTTTGTTCAAAATTTTCGACAAAAAAATTATGAAAAATGCTAAAAATCCGCAAAGAGTGGTTTTTTGGGCCGAAAAACCGACTGGCACAATCAGTTTTGTGATAAAATCATTATTTCGCCTTCAAATAGAGTCATGAAATTTTCGAAAATCCACTTTTAAAAAAAAAATACTCATAACTCGACTAATAGGAAAGATAGGACGTTCTAGTCTTCACCAATCGATAGAGGGGACAATTTTACATATTTTAGTGAATTTTGAGTCCATATTTCCAAAGATTAAGGAAGTTAGAAAAAATTAATTTGTATCGCAAAATATTTCCATACCTACCACTTTGTTCTAAATTTTCGACAGAAAAATTATAAAAAATGCTAAAAATTCGTAAAGAGGTGTTTTTTGGGCCGAAAAACCGACTGGCACAATCAGTTTTGTGATAAAATCATTATTTCGCCTTCAAATAGAGTCATGAAATTTTCGAAAATCCACTTTTCAAAACAAAAAATACTCATAACTCGACTAATAGGAAAGATAGGACGTTCTAGTCTTCACCAATCGATAGAGGGGACAATTTTACATATTTTAGTGAATTTTGAGTCCATATTTCCAAAGATTAAGGAAGTTAGAAAAAATTAATTTGTATCGCAAAATATTTCCATACCTACCCCTTTGTTCTAAATTTTCGACAAAAAAATTATAAAAAATGCTAAAAATTCGTTAAGAGGGGTTTTTTGGGCCGAAAAATCGACTGGCACAATCAGTTTTGTGATAAAATTATTATTTCGCCTTCAAATAGAGTCATGAAATTTTCGAAAATCCACTTTTCAAAACAAAAAATACTCATAACTCGACTAATAGGAAAGATAGAACGTTCTAGTCTTCACCAATCGATAGAGGGGACAATTTCACATATTTAAGTGAATTTTGAGTCCATATTTCCAAGGATTAAGGAAGTTAGAAAAAATTAATTTGTATCGCAAAATATTTCCATACCTACCCCTTTGTTCTAAATTTTCGACAAAAAAATTATAAAAAATGCTAAAAATTCGTTAAGAGGGGTTTTTTGGGCCGAAAAATCGACTGGCACAATCAGTTTTGTGATAAAATTATTATTTCGCCTTCAAATAGAGTCATGAAATTTTCGAAAATCCACTTTTCAAAACAAAAAATACTCATAACTCGACTAATAGGAAAGATAGAACGTTCTAGTCTTCACCAATCGATAGAGGGGACAATTTCACATATTTAAGTGAATTTTGAGTCCATATTTCCAAGGATTAAGGAAGTTAGAAAAAATTAATTTGTATCGCAAAATATTTCCATACCTACCCCTTTGTTCTAAATTTTCGACAAAAAAATTATAAAAAATGCTAAAAATTCGTAAAGAAGGGTTTTTTAGGCCGAAAAATCGACTGGCACAAACAGTTTTGTGATAAAATCATTATTTCGCCTTCAAATAGAGTCATGAAATTTTCGAAAATCCACTTTTCAAAACAAAAAATACTCATACCTCGACTAATAGGAAATATAGAACGTTCTAGTCTTCACCAATCGATAGAGGGGACAATTTCACATATTTAAGTGAATTTTGAGTCCATATTTCCAAGGATTAAGGAAGTTAGAAAAAATTAATTTGTATCGCAACATATTTCCATACCTACCCCTTTGTTCTAAATTTTCGACAAAAAAATTATAAAAAATGCTAAAAATTCGTTAAGAGGGGTTTTTTGGGCCGAAAAATCGACTGGCACAATCAGTTTTGTGATAAAATTATTATTTCGCCTTCAAATAGAGTCATGAAATTTTCGAAAATCCACTTTTCAAAACAAAAAATACTCATAACTCGACTAATAGGAAAGATAGAACGTTCTAGTCTTCACCAATCGATAGAGGGGACAATTTCACATATTTATGTGAATTTTGAGTCCATATTTCCAAGGATTAAGGAAGTTAGAAAAAATTAATTTGTATCGCAAAATATTTCCATACCTACCCCTTTGTTCTAAATTTTCGACAAAAAAATTATAAAAAATGCTAAAAATTCGTGAAGAAGGGTTTTTTAGGCCGAAAAATCGACTGGCACAAACAGTTTTGTGATAAAATCATTATTTCGCCTTCAAATAGAGTCATGAAATTTTCGAAAATCCACTTTTCAAAACAAAAAATGCTCATACCTCGACTAATAGGAAATATAGAACGTTCTAGTCTTCACCAATCGATAGAAGGGACAATTTTACATATTTGAGTGAATTTTGAGTCCATATTTCCAAGGATTAAGGAAGTTAGAAAAAATTAATTTGTATCACAAAATAATTCCATACCTCTACCCCTTTGTTCAAAATTTTCGACAAAAAAATTATAAAAAATGCTAAAAATCCGCAAAGAGTGGTTTTTTGGGCCGAAAAACCGACTGGCACAATCAGTTTTGTGATAAAATCATTATTTCGCCTTCAAATAGAGTCATGAAATTTTCGAAAATCCACTTTTCAAAAAAAAAATACTCATAACTCGACTAATAGGAAAGATAGGACGTTCTAGTCTTCACCAATCGATAGAGGGGACAATTTTACATATTTTAGTGAATTTTGAGTCCATATTTCCAAAGATTAAGGAAGTTAGAAAAAATTAATTTGTATCGCAAAATATTTCCATACCTACCACTTTGTTCTAAATTTTCGACAGAAAAATTATAAAAAATGCTAAAAATTCGTAAAGAGGTGTTTTTTGGGCCGAAAAACCGACTGGCACAATCAGTTTTGTGATAAAATCATTATTTCGCCTTCAAATAGAGTCATGAAATTTTCGAAAATCCACTTTTCAAAACAAAAAATACTCATAACTCGACTAATAGGAAAGATAGGACGTTCTAGTCTTCACCAATCGATAGAGGGGACAATTTTACATATTTTAGTGAATTTTGAGTCCATATTTCCAAAGATTAAGGAAGTTAGAAAAAATTAATTTGTATCGCAAAATATTTCCATACCTACCCCTTTGTTCTAAATTTTCGACAAAAAAATTATAAAAAATGCTAAAAATTCGTTAAGAGGGGTTTTTTGGGCCGAAAAATCGACTGGCACAATCAGTTTTGTGATAAAATTATTATTTCGCCTTCAAATAGAGTCATGAAATTTTCGAAAATCCACTTTTCAAAACAAAAAATACTCATAACTCGACTAATAGGAAAGATAGAACGTTCTAGTCTTCACCAATCGATAGAGGGGACAATTTCACATATTTAAGTGAATTTTGAGTCCATCTTTCTAAGGATTAAGGAAGTTAGAAAAAATTAATTTGTATCGCAAAATATTTCCATACCTACCCCTTTGTTCTAAATTTTCGACAAAAAAATTATAAAAAATGCTAAAAATTCGTTAAGAGGGGTTTTTTGGGCCGAAAAATCGACTGGCACAATCAGTTTTGTGATAAAATTATTATTTCGCCTTCAAATAGAGTCATGAAATTTTCGAAAATCCACTTTTCAAAACAAAAAATACTCATAACTCGACTAATAGGAAAGATAGAACGTTCTAGTCTTCACCAATCGATAGAGGGGACAATTTCACATATTTAAGTGAATTTTGAGTCCATATTTCCAAGGATTAAGGAAGTTAGAAAAAATTAATTTGTATCGCAAAATATTTCCATACCTACCCCTTTGTTCTAAATTTTCGACAAAAAAATTATAAAAAATGCTAAAAATTCGTAAAGAAGGGTTTTTTAGGCCGAAAAATCGACTGGCACAAACAGTTTTGTGATAAAATCATTATTTCGCCTTCAAATAGAGTCATGAAATTTTCGAAAATCCACTTTTCAAAACAAAAAATACTCATACCTCGACTAATAGGAAATATAGAACGTTCTAGTCTTCACCAATCGATAGAAGGGACAATTTTACATATTTGAGTGAATTTTGAGTCCATATTTCCAAGGATTAAGGAAGTTAGAAAAAATTAATTTGTATCACAAAATATTTCCATACCTCTACCCCTTTGTTCAAAATTTTCGACAAAAAAATTATAAAAAATGCTAAAAATCCGCAAAGAGTGGTTTTTTGGGCCGAAAAACCGACTGGCACAATCAGTTTTGTGATAAAATCATTATTTCGCCTTCAAATAGAGTCATGAAATTTTCGAAAATCCACTTTTCAAAAAAAAAATACTCATAACTCGACTAATAGGAAAGATAGGACGTTCTAGTCTTCACCAATCGATAGAGGGGACAATTTTACATATTTTAGTGAATTTTGAGTCCATATTTCCAAAGATTAAGGAAGTTAGAAAAAATTAATTTGTATCGCAAAACATTTCCATACCTACCACTTTGTTCTAAATTTTCGACAAAAAAATTATAAAAAATGCTAAAAATTCGTAAAGAGGTGTTTTTTGGGCCGAAAAACCGACTGGCACAATCAGTTTTGTGATAAAATCATTATTTCGCCTTCAAATAGAGTCATGAAATTTTCGAAAATCCACTTTTCAAAACAAAAAATACTCATAACTCGACTAATAGGAAAGATAGAACGTTCTAGTCTTCACCAATCGATAGAGGGGACAATTTTACATATTTCAGTGAATTTTGAGTCCATATTTCCAAGGATTAAGTAGGTTAGAAAAAATTAATTTGTATCGCGAAATATTTCCAACCCCTTTGTTCTAAATTTTCGACAAAAAAATTATAAAAAATGCTAAAAAATCGTAAAGAGGGGTTTTTTGGGCCGAAAAATCGACTGGCACAATCAGTTTTGTGATAAAATCATTATTTCGCCTTCAAATAGAGTCATGAACGTTTCGAAAATCCACTTTTCAAAAAAAAAATACTCATAACTCGACTAATAGGAAAGATAGAACGTTCTAGTCTTCACCAATCGATAGAGGCGACAATTTTACATATTTTAGTGAATTTTGAGTCCATATTTCCAAAGATTAAGGAAGTTAGAAAAAATTAATTTGTATCGCAAAATATTTCTATACCTACCCCTTTGTTCTAAATTTTCGACAAAAAAATTATAAAAAATGCTAAAAATTCGTAAAGAGGTGTTTTTTGGGCCGAAAAACCGACTGGCACAATCAGTTTTGTGATGAAATCATTATTTCGCCTTCAAATAGAGTCATGAAATTTTCGAAAATCCACTTTTCAAAAAAAAATACTCATAACTCGACTAATAGGAAAGATAGGACGTTCTAGTCTTCACCAATCGATAGAGGGGACAATTTTACATATTTTAGTGAATTTTGAGTCCATATTTCCAAAGATTAAGGAAGTTAGAAAAAATTAATTTGTATCGCAAAATATTTCCATACCTACCCCCTTTGTTCTAAATTTTCGACAAAAAAATCATAAAAAATGCTAAAAATTCGTAAAGAAGGGTTTTTTAGGCCGAAAAATCGACTGGCACAAACAGTTTTGTGATAAAATCATTATTTCGCCTTCAAATAGAGTCATGAAATTTTCGAAAATCCACTTTTCAAAACAAAAAATACTCATACCTCGACTAATAGGAAATATAGAACGTTCTAGTCTTCACCAATCGATACAAGGGACAATTTTACATATTTGAGTGAATTTTGAGTCCATATTTCCAAGGATTAAGGAAGTTAGAAAAATGTAATTTGTATCACAAAATATTTCCATACCTACCCCTTTGTTCAAAATTTTCGACAAAAAAATTATAAAAAATGCTAAAAATCCGCAAAGAGGGGTTTTTTGGGCCGAAAAACCGACTGGCACAATCAGTTTTGTGATAAAATCATTATTTCGCCTTCAAATAGAGTCATGAAATTTTCGAAAATCCACTTTTCAAAAAAAAAATACTCATAACTCGACTAATAGGAAAGATAGGACGTTCTAGTCTTCACCAATCGATAGAGGGGACAATTTTACATATTTTAGTGAATTTTGAGTCCATATTTCCAAAGATTAAGGAAGTTAGAAAAAATTAATTTGTATCGCAAAATATTTCCATACCTACCACTTTGTTCTAAATTTTCGACAAAAAAATTATAAAAAATGCTAAAAATTCGTAAAGAGGTGTTTTTTGGGCCGAAAAACCGACTGGCACAATCAGTTTTGTGATAAAATCATTATTTCGCCTTCAAATAGAGTCATGAAATTTTCGAAAATCCACTTTTCAAAACAAAAAATACTCATAACTCGACTAATAGGAAAGATAGGACGTTCTAGTCTTCACCAATCGATAGAGAAGACAATTTTACATATTTTAGTGAATTTTGAGTCCATATTTCCAAAGATTAAGGAAGTTAGAAAAAATTAATTTGTATCGCGAAATATTTCCATACCTACCACTTTGTTCTAAATTTTCGACAAAAAAATTATAAAAAATGCTAAAAAGTCGTAAAGAGGTGTTTTTTGGGCCGAAAAACCGACTGGCACAATCAGTTTTGTGATAAAATCATTATTTCGCCTTCAAATAGAGTCATGAAATTTTCGAAAATCCACTTTTCAAAACAAAAAATACTCATAACTCGACTAATAGGAAAGATAGAACGTTCTAGTCTTCACCAATCGATAGAGAGGACAATTTTACATATTTCAGTGAATTTTGAGTCCATATTTCCAAGGATTAAGTAGGTTAGAAAAAATTAATTTGTATCGCGAAATATTTCCAACCCCTTTGTTCTAAATTTTCGACAAAAAAATAATAAAAAATGCTAAAAAATCGTAAAGAGGGGTTTTTTGGGCCGAAAAATCGACTGGCACAATCAGTTTTGTGATAAAATCATTATTTCGCCTTCAAATAGAGTCATGAAATTTTCGAAAATCCACTTTTCAAAAAAAAATACTCATAACTCGACTAATAGGAAAGATAGAACGTTCTAGTCTTCACCAATCGATAGAGGCGACAATTTTACGTATTTGAGTGAATTTTGAATCCATGTTTCCAAAGATTAAGGAAGTTAGAAAAAATTAATTTGTATCGCAAAATATTTCTATACCTACCCCTTTGTTCTAAATTTTCGACAAAAAAATTATAAAAAATGCTAAAAATTCGTAAAGAGGTGTTTTTTGGGCCGAAAAACCGACTGGCACAATCAGTTTTGTGATAAAATCATTATTTCGCCTTCAAATAGAGTCATGAAATTTTCGAAAATCCACTTTTCAAAACAAAAAATACTCATAACTCGACTAATAGGAAAGATAGGACGTTCTAGTCTTCACCAATCGATAGAGGGGACAATTTTACATATTTTAGTGAATTTTGAGTCCATATTTCCAAAGATTAAGGAAGTTAGAAAAAATTAATTTGTATCGCAAAATATTTCCATACCTACCACTTTGTTCTAAATTTTCGACAAAAAAATTATAAAAAATGCTAAAAATTCGTAAAGAGGTGTTTTTTGGGCCGAAAAACCGACTGGCACAATCAGTTTTGTGATAAAATCATTATTTCGCCTTCAAATAGAGTCATGAAATTTTCGAAAATCCACTTTTCAAAACAAAAAATACTCATAACTCGACTAATAGGAAAGATAGAACGTTCTAGTCTTCACCAATCGATAGAGGGGACAATTTTACATATTTCAGTGAATTTTGAGTCCATATTTCCAAGGATTAAGTAGGTTAGAAAAAATTAATTTGTATCGCGAAATATTTCCAACCCCTTTGTTCTAAATTTTCGACAAAAAAATTATAAAAAATGCTAAAAAATCGTAAAGAGGGGTTTTTTGGGCCGAAAAATCGACTGGCACAATCAGTTTTGTGATAAAATCATTATTTCGCCTTCAAATAGAGTCATGAAATTTTCGAAAATCCACTTTTCAAAAAAAAAATACTCATAACTCGACTAATAGGAAAGATAGAACGTTCTAGTCTTCACCAATCGATAGAGGCGACAATTTTACATATTTTAGTGAATTTTGAGTCCATGTTTCCAAAGATTAAGGAAGTTAGAAAAAATTAATTTGTATCGCAAAATATTTCCATACCTACCCCTTTGTTCTAAATTTTCGACAAAAAAATCATAAAAAATGCTAAAAATTCGTAAAGAAGGGTTTTTTAGGCCGAAAAATCGACTGGCACAAACAGTTTTGTGATAAAATCATTATTTCGCCTTCAAATAGAGTCATGAAATTTTCGAAAATCCACTTTTCAAAACAAAAAATACTCATACCTCGACTAGTAGGAAATATAGAACGTTCTAGTCTTCACCAATCGATAGAGGGGACAATTTTACATATTTTAGTGAATTTTGAGTCCATATTTCCAAAGATTAAGAAAGTTAGAAAAAATTAATTTGTATCGCAAAATATTTCCAACCCCTTTGTTCTAAATTTTCGACAAAAAAATTATAAAAAATGCTAAAAATTCGTAAAGAGGGGTTGTTTGGGCCGAAAAATCGACTGGCACAATCAGTTTTGCGATAAAATCTTTATTTCGCCTTCAAATAGAGTCATGAAATTTTCGAAAATCCACTTTTCAAAACAAAAAATACTCATAACTCGACTAATAGGAGAGATAGAACGTTCTAGTCTTCACCAGTCGATAGAGGGGACAATTTTACATATTTTAGTGAATTTTGAGTCCATATTTCCAAGGATTAAGGAAGTTAGAAAAAATTAATTTGTATCGCAAAATATTTCCATACCTACCCCTTTGTTCTAAATTTTCGACAAAAAAATTATAAAAAATGCTAAAAATTCGTAAAGAGGTGTTTTTTGGGCCGAAAAACCGACTGGCACAATCAGTTTTGTGATAAAATCATTATTTCGCCTTTAAATAGAGTCATGAAATTTTCGAAAATCCACTTTTCAAAAAAAAATACTCATAACTCGACTAATAGGAAAGATAGGACGTTCTAGTCTTCACCAATCGATAGAGGGGACAATTTTACATATTTTAGTGAATTTTGAGTCCATATTTCCAAGGATTAAGGAAGTTAGAAAAAATTTATTTGTATCGCAAAATATTTCCATACCTACCCCTTTGTTCTAAATTTTCGACAAAAAAATTATAAAAAATGCTAAAAATTTGTAAGGAGGGGTTTTTTGGGCCGAAAAATCGACTGGCACAATCAGTTTTGTGATAAAATCATTATTTCGCCTTCAAATAGAGTCATGAAATTGTCGAAAATCCACTTTTCAAAACAAAAAATACTCATAACTCGACTAATAGGAAAGATAGGACGTTCTAGTCTTCACCAATCGATAGAGGGGACAATTTTACATATTTTAGTGAATTTTGAGTCCATATTTCCAAAGATTAAGGAAGTTAGAAAAAATTAATTTGTATCGCAAAATATTTCTATACCTACCCCTTTGTTCTAAATTTTCGACAAAAAAATTATAAAAAATGCTAAAAATTCGTTAAGAGGGGTTTTTTGGGCCGAAAAACCGACTGGCACAATCAGTTTTGTGATAAAATCATTATTTCGCCTTCAAATAGAGTCATGAAATTTTCGAAAATCCACTTTTCAAAAAAAAAATACTCATAACTCGACTAATAGGAAAGATAGAACGTTCTAGTCTTCACCAATCGATAGAGGGGACAATTTCACATATTTAGGTGGATTTTGAGTCCATATTTCCAAGGACTAAGGAAGTTAGAAAAAATTAATTTGTATCGCAAAATATTTCCATACCTACCACTTTGTTCTAAATTTTCGACAAAAAAATTATAAAAAATGCTAAAAATTCGTAAAGAGGTGTTTTTTGGGCCGAAAAACCGACTGGCACAATCAGTTTTGTGATAAAATCATTATTTCGCCTTCAAATAGAGTCATGAAATTTTCGAAAATCCACTTTTCAAAAAAAAATACTCATAACTCGACTAATAGGAAAGATAGGACGTTCTAGTCTTCACCAATCGATAGAGGGGACAATTTTACATATTTTAGTGAATTTTGAGTCCATATTTCAAAGATTAAGGAAGTTAGAAAAAATTTATTTGTATCGCAAAATATTTCCATACCTACCACTTTGTTCTAAATTTTCGACAAAAAAATTATAAAAAATGCTAAAAATTCGTAAAGAGGTGTTTTTTGGGCCGAAAAACCGACTGGCACAATCAGTTTTGTGATAAAATCATTATTTCGCCTTCAAATAGAGTCATGAAATTTTCGAAAATCCACTTTTCAAAACAAAAAATACTCATAACTCGACTAATAGGAAAGATAGAACGTTCTAGTCTTCACCAATCGATAGAGGGGACAATTTTACATATTTCAGTGAATTTTGAGTCCATATTTCCAAGGATTAAGTAGGTTAGAAAAAATTAATTTGTATCGCGAAATATTTCCAACCCCTTTGTTCTAAATTTTCGACAAAAAAATTATAAAAAATGCTAAAAAATCGTAAAGAGGGGTTTTTTGGGCCGAAAAATCGACTGGCACAATCAGTTTTGTGATAAAATCATTATTTCGCCTTCAAATAGAGTCATGAACGTTTCGAAAATCCACTTTTCAAAAAAAAAATACTCATAACTCGACTAATAGGAAAGATAGAACGTTCTAGTCTTCACCAATCGATAGAGGCGACAATTTTACATATTTTAGTGAATTTTGAGTCCATATTTCCAAAGATTAAGGAAGTTAGAAAAAATTAATTTGTATCGCAAAATATTTCTATACCTACCCCTTTGTTCTAAATTTTCGACAAAAAAATTATAAAAAATGCTAAAAATTCGTAAAGAGGTGTTTTTTGGGCCGAAAAACCGACTGGCACAATCAGTTTTGTGATGAAATCATTATTTCGCCTTCAAATAGAGTCATGAAATTTTCGAAAATCCACTTTTCAAAAAAAAATACTCATAACTCGACTAATAGGAAAGATAGGACGTTCTAGTCTTCACCAATCGATAGAGGGGACAATTTTACATATTTTAGTGAATTTTGAGTCCATATTTCCAAAGATTAAGGAAGTTAGAAAAAATTAATTTGTATCGCAAAATATTTCCATACCTACCCCCTTTGTTCTAAATTTTCGACAAAAAAATCATAAAAAATGCTAAAAATTCGTAAAGAA
Organism: Lochmaea crataegi; assembly: GCA_947563755.1. Classification (NCBI taxonomy): domain Eukaryota; kingdom Metazoa; phylum Arthropoda; class Insecta; order Coleoptera; family Chrysomelidae; genus Lochmaea; species Lochmaea crataegi. Next base: position 52,789,164 of record OX387424.1, on the reverse strand, counting down.
GGGTTTTTTAGGCCGAAAAATCGACTGGCACAAACAGTTTTGTGATAAAATCATTATTTCGCCTTCAAATAGAGTCATGAAATTTTCGAAAATCCACTTTTCAAAACAAAAAATACTCATACCTCGACTAATAGGAAATATAGAACGTTCTAGTCTTCACCAATCGATACAAGGGACAATTTTACATATTTGAGTGAATTTTGAGTCCATATTTCCAAGGATTAAGGAAGTTAGAAAAATGTAATTTGTATCACAAAATATTTCCATACCTACCCCTTTGTTCAAAATTTTCGACAAAAAAATTATAAAAAATGCTAAAAATCCGCAAAGAGGGGTTTTTTGGGCCGAAAAACCGACTGGCACAATCAGTTTTGTGATAAAATCATTATTTCGCCTTCAAATAGAGTCATGAAATTTTCGAAAATCCACTTTTCAAAAAAAAAATACTCATAACTCGACTAATAGGAAAGATAGGACGTTCTAGTCTTCACCAATCGATAGAGGGGACAATTTTACATATTTTAGTGAATTTTGAGTCCATATTTCCAAAGATTAAGGAAGTTAGAAAAAATTAATTTGTATCGCAAAATATTTCCATACCTACCACTTTGTTCTAAATTTTCGACAAAAAAATTATAAAAAATGCTAAAAATTCGTAAAGAGGTGTTTTTTGGGCCGAAAAACCGACTGGCACAATCAGTTTTGTGATAAAATCATTATTTCGCCTTCAAATAGAGTCATGAAATTTTCGAAAATCCACTTTTCAAAACAAAAAATACTCATAACTCGACTAATAGGAAAGATAGGACGTTCTAGTCTTCACCAATCGATAGAGAAGACAATTTTACATATTTTAGTGAATTTTGAGTCCATATTTCCAAAGATTAAGGAAGTTAGAAAAAATTAATTTGTATCGCGAAATATTTCCATACCTACCACTTTGTTCTAAATTTTCGACAAAAAAATTATAAAAAATGCTAAAAAGTCGTAAAGAGGTGTTTTTTGGGCCGAAAAACCGACTGGCACAATCAGTTTTGTGATAAAATCATTATTTCGCCTTCAAATAGAGTCATGAAATTTTCGAAAATCCACTTTTCAAAACAAAAAATACTCATAACTCGACTAATAGGAAAGATAGAACGTTCTAGTCTTCACCAATCGATAGAGAGGACAATTTTACATATTTCAGTGAATTTTGAGTCCATATTTCCAAGGATTAAGTAGGTTAGAAAAAATTAATTTGTATCGCGAAATATTTCCAACCCCTTTGTTCTAAATTTTCGACAAAAAAATAATAAAAAATGCTAAAAAATCGTAAAGAGGGGTTTTTTGGGCCGAAAAATCGACTGGCACAATCAGTTTTGTGATAAAATCATTATTTCGCCTTCAAATAGAGTCATGAAATTTTCGAAAATCCACTTTTCAAAAAAAAATACTCATAACTCGACTAATAGGAAAGATAGAACGTTCTAGTCTTCACCAATCGATAGAGGCGACAATTTTACGTATTTGAGTGAATTTTGAATCCATGTTTCCAAAGATTAAGGAAGTTAGAAAAAATTAATTTGTATCGCAAAATATTTCTATACCTACCCCTTTGTTCTAAATTTTCGACAAAAAAATTATAAAAAATGCTAAAAATTCGTAAAGAGGTGTTTTTTGGGCCGAAAAACCGACTGGCACAATCAGTTTTGTGATAAAATCATTATTTCGCCTTCAAATAGAGTCATGAAATTTTCGAAAATCCACTTTTCAAAACAAAAAATACTCATAACTCGACTAATAGGAAAGATAGGACGTTCTAGTCTTCACCAATCGATAGAGGGGACAATTTTACATATTTTAGTGAATTTTGAGTCCATATTTCCAAAGATTAAGGAAGTTAGAAAAAATTAATTTGTATCGCAAAATATTTCCATACCTACCACTTTGTTCTAAATTTTCGACAAAAAAATTATAAAAAATGCTAAAAATTCGTAAAGAGGTGTTTTTTGGGCCGAAAAACCGACTGGCACAATCAGTTTTGTGATAAAATCATTATTTCGCCTTCAAATAGAGTCATGAAATTTTCGAAAATCCACTTTTCAAAACAAAAAATACTCATAACTCGACTAATAGGAAAGATAGAACGTTCTAGTCTTCACCAATCGATAGAGGGGACAATTTTACATATTTCAGTGAATTTTGAGTCCATATTTCCAAGGATTAAGTAGGTTAGAAAAAATTAATTTGTATCGCGAAATATTTCCAACCCCTTTGTTCTAAATTTTCGACAAAAAAATTATAAAAAATGCTAAAAAATCGTAAAGAGGGGTTTTTTGGGCCGAAAAATCGACTGGCACAATCAGTTTTGTGATAAAATCATTATTTCGCCTTCAAATAGAGTCATGAAATTTTCGAAAATCCACTTTTCAAAAAAAAAATACTCATAACTCGACTAATAGGAAAGATAGAACGTTCTAGTCTTCACCAATCGATAGAGGCGACAATTTTACATATTTTAGTGGATTTTGAGTCCATGTTTCCAAAGATTAAGGAAGTTAGAAAAAATTAATTTGTATCGCAAAATATTTCCATACCTACCCCTTTGTTCTAAATTTTCGACAAAAAAATCATAAAAAATGCTAAAAATTCGTAAAGAAGGGTTTTTTAGGCCGAAAAATCGACTGGCACAAACAGTTTTGTGATAAAATCATTATTTCGCCTTCAAATAGAGTCATGAAATTTTCGAAAATCCACTTTTCAAAACAAAAAATACTCATACCTCGACTAGTAGGAAATATAGAACGTTCTAGTCTTCACCAATCGATAGAGGGGACAATTTTACATATTTTAGTGAATTTTGAGTCCATATTTCCAAAGATTAAGAAAGTTAGAAAAAATTAATTTGTATCGCAAAATATTTCCAACCCCTTTGTTCTAAATTTTCGACAAAAAAATTATAAAAAATGCTAAAAATTCGTAAAGAGGGGTTGTTTGGGCCGAAAAATCGACTGGCACAATCAGTTTTGCGATAAAATCTTTATTTCGCCTTCAAATAGAGTCATGAAATTTTCGAAAATCCACTTTTCAAAACAAAAAATACTCATAACTCGACTAATAGGAGAGATAGAACGTTCTAGTCTTCACCAGTCGATAGAGGGGACAATTTTACATATTTTAGTGAATTTTGAGTCCATATTTCCAAGGATTAAGGAAGTTAGAAAAAATTAATTTGTATCGCAAAATATTTCCATACCTACCCCTTTGTTCTAAATTTTCGACAAAAAAATTATAAAAAATGCTAAAAATTCGTAAAGAGGTGTTTTTTGGGCCGAAAAACCGACTGGCACAATCAGTTTTGTGATAAAATCATTATTTCGCCTTTAAATAGAGTCATGAAATTTTCGAAAATCCACTTTTCAAAAAAAAATACTCATAACTCGACTAATAGGAAAGATAGGACGTTCTAGTCTTCACCAATCGATAGAGGGGACAATTTTACATATTTTAGTGAATTTTGAGTCCATATTTCCAAGGATTAAGGAAGTTAGAAAAAATTTATTTGTATCGCAAAATATTTCCATACCTACCCCTTTGTTCTAAATTTTCGACAAAAAAATTATAAAAAATGCTAAAAATTTGTAAGGAGGGGTTTTTTGGGCCGAAAAATCGACTGGCACAATCAGTTTTGTGATAAAATCATTATTTCGCCTTCAAATAGAGTCATGAAATTGTCGAAAATCCACTTTTCAAAACAAAAAATACTCATAACTCGACTAATAGGAAAGATAGGACGTTCTAGTCTTCACCAATCGATAGAGGGGACAATTTTACATATTTTAGTGAATTTTGAGTCCATATTTCCAAAGATTAAGGAAGTTAGAAAAAATTAATTTGTATCGCAAAATATTTCTATACCTACCCCTTTGTTCTAAATTTTCGACAAAAAAATTATAAAAAATGCTAAAAATTCGTTAAGAGGGGTTTTTTGGGCCGAAAAACCGACTGGCACAATCAGTTTTGTGATAAAATCATTATTTCGCCTTCAAATAGAGTCATGAAATTTTCGAAAATCCACTTTTCAAAAAAAAAATACTCATAACTCGACTAATAGGAAAGATAGAACGTTCTAGTCTTCACCAATCGATAGAGGGGACAATTTCACATATTTAGGTGGATTTTGAGTCCATATTTCCAAGGACTAAGGAAGTTAGAAAAAATTAATTTGTATCGCAAAATATTTCCATACCTACCACTTTGTTCTAAATTTTCGACAAAAAAATTATAAAAAATGCTAAAAATTCGTAAAGAGGTGTTTTTTGGGCCGAAAAACCGACTGGCACAATCAGTTTTGTGATAAAATCATTATTTCGCCTTCAAATAGAGTCATGAAATTTTCGAAAATCCACTTTTCAAAAAAAAATACTCATAACTCGACTAATAGGAAAGATAGGACGTTCTAGTCTTCACCAATCGATAGAGGGGACAATTTTACATATTTTAGTGAATTTTGAGTCCATATTTCAAAGATTAAGGAAGTTAGAAAAAATTTATTTGTATCGCAAAATATTTCCATACCTACCACTTTGTTCTAAATTTTCGACAAAAAAATTATAAAAAATGCTAAAAATTCGTAAAGAGGTGTTTTTTGGGCCGAAAAACCGACTGGCACAATCAGTTTTGTGATAAAATCATTATTTCGCCTTCAAATAGAGTCATGAAATTTTCGAAAATCCACTTTTCAAAAAAAAAATACTCATAACTCGACTAATAGGAAAGATAGGACGTTCTAGTCTTCACCAATCGATAGAGGGGACAATTTTAGATATTTTAGTGAATTTTGAGTCCATATTTCCAAAGATTAAGGAAGTTAGAAAAAATTAATTTGTATCGCAAAATATTTCCATACCTACCCCTTTGTTCTAAATTTTCGACAAAAAAATTATAAAAAATGCTAAAAATTCGTTAAGAGGGGTTTTTTGGGCCGAAAAATCGACTGGCACAATCAGTTTTGTGATAAATCTATTATTTCGCCTTCAAATAGAGTCATGAAATTTTCGAAAATCCACTTTTCAAAAAAAAAATACTCATAACTCGACTAATAGGAAAGATAGAACGTTCTAGTCTTCACCAATCGATAGAGGGGACAATTTCACATATTTAAGTGAATTCTGAGTCCATATTTCCAAGGATTAAGGAAGTTAGAAAAAATTAATTTGTATCGCAAAATATTTCCATACCTACCACTTTGTTCTAAATTTTCGACAAAAAAATTATAAAAAATGCTAAAAATTCGTAAAGAGGTGTTTTTTGGGCCGAAAAACCGACTGGCACAATCAGTTTTGTGATAAAATCATTATTTCGCCTTCAAATAGAGTCATGAAATTTTCGAAAATCCACTTTTCAAAACAAAAAATACTCATAACTCGACTAATAGAAAAGATAGGACGTTCTAGTCTTCACCAATCGATAGAGGGGACAATTTTACATATTTTAGTGAATTTTGAGTCCATTTTTCCTTAGATTAAGGAAGTTAGAAAAAATTAATTTGTATCGCAAAATATTTCCATACCTACCCCTTTGTTCTAAATTTTCGACAAAAAAATTATAAAAAATGCTAAAAATTCGTTAAGAGGGGTTTTTTGGGCCGAAAAATCGACTGGCACAATCAGTTTTGTGATAAATCTATTATTTCGCCTTCAAATAGAGTCATGAAATTTTCGAAAATCCACTTTTCAAAAAAAAAATACTCATAACTCGACTAATAGGAAAGATAGAACGTTCTAGTCTTCACCAATCGATAGAGGGGACAATTTCACATATTTAAGTGAATTCTGAGTCCATATTTCCAAGGATTAAGGAAGTTAGAAAAAATTAATTTGTATCGCAAAATATTTCCATACCTACCACTTTGTTCTAAATTTTCGACAAAAAAATTATAAAAAATGCTAAAAATTCGTAAAGAGGGGTTTTTTGGGCCGAAAAACCGACTGGCACAATCAGTTTTGTGATAAAATCATTATTTCGCCTTCAAATAGAGTCATGAAATTTTCGAAAATCCACTTTTCAAAAAAAAAATACTCATAACTCGACTAATAGGAAAGATAGAACGTTCTAGTCTTCACCAATCGATAGAGGGGACAATTTCACATATTTAGGTGGATTTTGAGTCCATATTTCCAAGGACTAAGGAAGTTAGAAAAAATTAATTTGTATCGCAAAATATTTCCATACCTACCACTTTGTTCTAAATTTTCGACAAAAAAATTATAAAAAATGCTAAAAATTCGTAAAGAGGTGTTTTTTGGGCCGAAAAACCGACTGGCACAATCAGTTTTGTGATAAAATCATTATTTCGCCTTCAAATAGAGTCATGAAATTTTCGAAAATCCACTTTTCAAAAAAAAATACTCATAACTCGACTAATAGGAAAGATAGGACGTTCTAGTCTTCACCAATCGATAGAGGGGACAATTTTACATATTTTAGTGAATTTTGAGTCCATATTTCAAAGATTAAGGAAGTTAGAAAAAATTTATTTGTATCGCAAAATATTTCCATACCTACCACTTTGTTCTAAATTTTCGACAAAAAAATTATAAAAAATGCTAAAAATTCGTAAAGAGGTGTTTTTTGGGCCGAAAAACCGACTGGCACAATCAGTTTTGTGATAAAATCATTATTTCGCCTTCAAATAGAGTCATGAAATTTTCGAAAATCCACTTTTCAAAAAAAAAAATACTCATAACTCGACTAATAGGAAAGATAGGACGTTCTAGTCTTCACCAATCGATAGAGGGGACAATTTTAGATATTTTAGTGAATTTTGAGTCCATATTTCCAAAGATTAAGGAAGTTAGAAAAAATTAATTTGTATCGCAAAATATTTCCATACCTACCCCTTTGTTCTAAATTTTCGACAAAAAAATTATAAAAAATGCTAAAAATTCGTTAAGAGGGGTTTTTTGGGCCGAAAAATCGACTGGCACAATCAGTTTTGTGATAAATCTATTATTTCGCCTTCAAATAGAGTCATGAAATTTTCGAAAATCCACTTTTCAAAAAAAAAATACTCATAACTCGACTAATAGGAAAGATAGAACGTTCTAGTCTTCACCAATCGATAGAGGGGACAATTTCACATATTTAAGTGAATTCTGAGTCCATATTTCCAAGGATTAAGGAAGTTAGAAAAAATTAATTTGTATCGCAAAATATTTCCATACCTACCACTTTGTTCTAAATTTTCGACAAAAAAATTATAAAAAATGCTAAAAATTCGTAAAGAGGTGTTTTTTGGGCCGAAAAACCGACTGGCACAATCAGTTTTGTGATAAAATCATTATTTCGCCTTCAAATAGAGTCATGAAATTTTCGAAAATCCACTTTTCAAAACAAAAAATACTCATAACTCGACTAATAGAAAAGATAGGACGTTCTAGTCTTCACCAATCGATAGAGGGGACAATTTTACATATTTTAGTGAATTTTGAGTCCATTTTTCCTTAGATTAAGGAAGTTAGAAAAAATTAATTTGTATCGCAAAATATTTCCATACCTACCACTTTGTTCTAAATTTTCGACAAAAAAATTATAAAAAATGCTAAAAATTCGTAAAGAGGTGTTTTTTGGGCCGAAAAACCGACTGGCACAATCAGTTTTGTGATAAAATCATTATTTCGCCTTCAAATAGAGTCATGAAATTTTCGAAAATCCACTTTTCAAAAAAAAAAATACTCATAACTCGACTAATAGGCAAGATAGGACGTTCTAGTCTTCACCAATCGATAGAGGGGACAATTCTACATATTTTAGTGAATTTTGAGTCCATATTTCCAAAGATTAAGGAAGTTAGAAAAAATTAATTTGTATCGCAAAATATTTCCATACCTACCCCTTTGTTCTAAATTTTCGACAAAAAAATCATAAAAAATGCTAAAAATTCGTTAAGAGGGGTTTTTTGGGCCGAAAAATCGACTGGCACAATCAGTTTTGTGATAAATCTATTATTTCGCCTTCAAATAGAGTCATGAAATTTTCGAAAATCCACTTTTCAAAAAAAAATACTCATAACTCGACTAATAGGAAAGATAGAACGTTCTAGTCTTCACCAATCGATAGAGGGGACAATTTCACATATTTAAGTGAATTTTGAGTCCATATTTCGAAGGATTAAGGAAGTTAGAAAAAATTAATTTGTATCGCAAAATATTTCCATACCTACCCCTTTGTTCAAAATTTTCGACAAAAAAATTATAAAAAATGCTAAAAATCCGCAAAGAGGGGTTTTTTGGGCCGACAAACCGACTGGCACAATCAGTTTTGTGATAAAATCATTATTTCGCCTTCAAATAGAGTCATGAAATTTTCGAAAATCCACTTTTCAAAAAAAAATACTCATAACTCGACTAATAGGAAAGATAGAACGTTCTAGTCTTCACCAATCGATAGCGGGGACAATTTTACATATTTTAGTGAATTTTGAGTCCATATTTCCAAAGATTAAGGAAGTTAGAAAAAATTAATTTGTATCGCAAAATATTTCCATACCTACCACTTTGTTCTAAATTTTCGACAAAAAAATTATAAAAAATGCTAAAAATTCGTAAAGAGGTGTTTTTTGGGCCGAAAAACCGACTGGCACAATCAGTTTTGTGATAAAATCATTATTTCGCCTTCAAATAGAGTCATGAAATTTTCGAAAATCCACTTTTCAAAACAAAAAATACTCATAACTCGACTAATAGGAAAGATAGGACGTTCTAGTCTTCACCAATCGATAGAAAGGACAATTTTACATATTTTAGTGAATTTTGAGTCCATATTTCCAAAGATTAAGGAAGTTAGAAAAAATTAATTTGTATCGCAAAATATTTCCATACCTACCACTTTGTTCTAAATTTTCGACAAAAAAATTATAAAAAATGCTAAAAATTTGTAAAGAGGTGTTTTTTGGGCCGAAAAACCGACTGGCACAATCAGTTTTGTGATAAAATCATTATTTCGCCTTCAAATAGAGTCATGAAATTTTCGAAAATCCACTTTTCAAAACAAAAAATACTCATAACTCGACTAATAGGAAAGATAGAACGTTCTAGTCTTCACCAATCGATAGAGGGGACAATTTTACATATTTCAGTGAATTTTGAGTCCATATTTCCAAGGATTAAGTAGGTTAGAAAAAATTAATTTTTATCGCAAAATATTTCCAACCCCTTTGTTCTAAATTTTCGACAAAAAAATTATAAAAAATGCTAAAAATTCGTTAAGAGGGGTTTTTTGGACCGAAAAATCGACTGGCACAATCAGTTTTGTGATAAAATCTTTATTTCGCCTTCAAATAGAGTCATGAAATTTTCGAAATTCCACTTTTCAAAACAAAAAATACTCATAACTCGACTAATAGGAAAGACAGAACGTTCTAGTCTTCACCAATCGATAGAGGGGACAATTTTACATATTTTAGTGAATTTTGAGTCCATATTTCCAAGGATTAAGGAAGTTAGAAAAAATTAATTTGTATCGCAAAATATTTCCATACCTACCCCTTTGTTCTAAATTTTCGACAAAAAAATTATAAAAAATGCTAAAAATTTGTAAAGAGGGGTTTTTTGGGCCGAAAAATCGACTGGCACAATCAGTTTTGTGATAAATCTATTATTTCGCCTTCAAATAGAGTCATGAAATTTTCGAAAATCCACTTTTCAAAAAAAAAATACTCATAACTCGACTAATAGGAAAGATAGGACGTTCTAGTCTTCACCAGTCGATAGAGGGGACAATTTTACATACTTTAGTGAATTTTGAGTCCATATTTCCAAAGATTAAGGAAGTTAGAAAAAATTAATTTGTATCGCAAAATATTTCCATACCTACCCCTTTGTTCTAAATTTTCGACAAAAAAATTATAAAAAATGCTAAAAATTCGTTAAGAGGGGTTTTTTGGGCCGAAAAATCGACTGGCACAATCAGTTTTGTGATAAATCTATTATTTCGCCTTCAAATAGAGTCATGAAATTTTCGAAAATCCACTTTTCAAAAAAAAAATACTCATAACTCGACTAATAGGAAAGATAGAACGTTCTAGTCTTCACCAATCGATAGAGGGGACAATTTCACATATTTAAGTGAATTTTGAGTCCATATTTCCAAGGATTAAGGAAGTTAGAAAAAATTAATTTGTATCGCAAAATATTTCCATACCTACCCCTTTGTTCAAAATTTTCGACAAAAAAATTATAAAAAATGCTAAAAATCCGCAAAGAGGGGTTTTTTGGGCCGAAAAACCGACTGGCACAATCAGTTTTGTGATAAAATCATTATTTCGCCTTCAAATAGAGTCATGAAATTTTCGAAAATCCACTTATCAAAAAAAAAATACTCATAACTCGACTAATAGGAAAGATAGGACGTTCTAGTCTTCACCAATCGATAGAGGGGACAATTTTACATATTTTAGTGAATTTTGAGTCCATATTTCCAAAGATTAAGGAGGTTAGAAAAAATTAATTTGTATCGCAAAATATTTCCATACCTACCACTTTGTTCTAAATTTTCGACAAAAAAATTATAAAAAATGCTAAAAATTCGTAAAGAGGTGTTTTTTGGGCCGAAAAACCGACTGGCACAATCAGTTTTGTGATAAAATCATTATTTCGCCTTCAAATAGAGTCATGAAATTTTCGAAAATCCACTTTTCAAAACAAAAAATACTCATAACTCGACTAATAGGAAAGATAGGAGGTTCTAGTCTTCACCAATCGATAGAGGGGACAATTTCACATATTTAAGTGAATTTTGAGTCCATATTTCCAAGGATTAAGGAAGTTAGAAAAAATTAATTTGTATCGCAAAATATTTCCATACCTACCCCTTTGTTCAAAATTTTCGACAAAAAAATTATAAAAAATGCTAAAAATCCGCAAAGAGGGGTTTTTTGGGCCGAAAAACCGACTGGCACAATCAGTTTTGTGATAAAATCATTATTTCGCCTTCAAATAGAGTCATGAAATTTTCGAAAATCCACTTATCAAAAAAAAAATACTCATAACTCGACTAATAGGAAAGATAGGACGTTCTAGTCTTCACCAATCGATAGAGGGGACAATTTTACATATTTTAGTGAATTTTGAGTCCATATTTCCAAAGATTAAGGAAGTTAGAAAAAATTAATTTGTATCCCAAAATATTTCCATACCTACCACTTTGTTCTAAATTTTCGACAAAAAAATTATAAAAAATGCTAAAAATTCGTAAAGAGGTGTTTTTTGGGCCGAAAAACCGACTGGCATAATCAGTTTTGTGATAAAATCATTATTTCGCCTTCAAATAGAGTCATGAAATTTTCGAAAATCCACTTTTCAAAACAAAAAATACTCATAACTCAACTAATAGGAAAGATAGAACGTTCTAGTCTTCACCAATCGATAGAGGGGACAATTTTACATATTTCAGTGAACTTTGAGTCCATATTTCCAAGGATTAAGTAGGTTAGAAAAAATTAATTTGTATCGCGAAATATTTCCAACCCCTTTGTTCTAAATTTTCGACAAAAAAATTATAAAAAATGCTAAAAATTCGTAAAGAGGTGTTTTTTGGGCCGAAAAACCGACTGGCACAATCAGTTTTGTGATAAAATCATTATTTCGCCTTCAAATAGAGTCATGAAATTTTCGAAAATCCACTTTTCAAAAAAAAAAAAAACTCATAACTCGACTAATAGGAAAGATAGGACGTTCTAGTCTTCACCAATCGATAGCGGGGACAATTTTACATATTTTAGTGAATTTTGAGTCCATCTTTCCAAAGATTAAGGAAGTTAGAAAAAATTAATTTGTATCGCAAAATATTTCCATACCTACCCCTTTGTTCTAAATTTTCGACAAAAAAATTATAAAAAATGCTAAAAATTCGTTAAGAGGGGTTTTTTGGGCCGAAAAATCGACTGGCACAATCAGTTTTGTGATAAATCTATTATTTCGCCTTCAAATAGAGTCATGAAATTTTCGAAAATCCACTTTTCAAAAAAAAAATACTCATAACTCGACTAATAGGAAAGATAGAACGTTCTAGTCTTCACCAATCGATAGAGGGGACAATTTCACATATTTAAGTGAATTTTGAGTCCATATTTCCAAGGATTAAGGAAGTTAGAAAAAATTAATTTGTATCGCAAAATATTTCCATACCTACCCCTTTGTTCAAAATTTTCGACAAAAAAATTATAAAAAATGCTAAAAATCCGCAAAGAGGGGTTTTTTGGGCCGAAAAACCGACTGGCACAATCAGTTTTGTGATAAAATCATTATTTCGCCTTCAAATAGAGTCATGAAATTTTCGAAAATCCACTTATCAAAAAAAAAATACTCATAACTCGACTAATAGGAAAGATAGGACGTTCTAGTCTTCACCAATCGATAGAGGGGACAATTTTACATATTTTAGTGAATTTTGAGTCCATATTTCCAAAGATTAAGGAAGTTAGAAAAAATTAATTTGTATCGCAAAATATTTCCATACCTACCACTTTGTTCTAAATTTTCGACAAAAAAATTATAAAAAATGCTAAAAATTCGTAAAGAGGTGTTTTTTGGGCCGAAAAACCGACTGGCACAATCAGTTTTGTGATAAAATCATTATTTCGCCTTCAAATAGAGTCATGAAATTTTCGAAAATCCACTTTTCAAAACAAAAAATACTCATAACTCGACTAATAGGATAGATAGGACGTTCTAGTCTTCACCAATCGATAGAGGGGACAATTTTACATATTTTAGTGAATTTTGAGTCCATATTTCCAAAGATTAAGGAAGTTAGAAAAAATTAATTTGTATCGCAAAATATTTCCATACCTACCACTTTGTTCTAAATTTTCGACAAAAAAATTATAAAAAATGCTAAAAATTCGTAAAGAGGTGTTTTTTGGGCCGAAAAACCGACTGGCATAATCAGTTTTGTGATAAAATCATTATTTCGCCTTCAAATAGAGTCATGAAATTTTCGAAAATCCACTTTTCAAAACAAAAAATACTCATAACTCAACTAATAGGAAAGATAGAACGTTCTAGTCTTCACCAATCGATAGAGGGGACAATTTTACATATTTCAGTGAACTTTGAGTCCATATTTCCAAGGATTAAGTAGGTTAGAAAAAATTAATTTGTATCGCGAAATATTTCCAACCCCTTTGTTCTAAATTTTCGACAAAAAAATTATAAAAAATGCTAAAAAATCGTAGAGAGGGGTTTTTTGGGCCGAAAAATCGACTGGCACAATCAGTTTTGTGATAAAATCATTATTTCGCCTTCAAATAGAGTCATGAAATTTTCGAAAATCCACTTTTCAAAAAAAAAATACTCATAACTCGACTAATAGGAAAGATAGAACGTTCTAGTCTTCACCAATCGATAGAGGCGACAATTTTACATATTTTAGTGAATTTTGAGTCCATGTTTCCAAAGATTAAGGAAGTTAGAAAAAATTAATTTGTATCGCAAAATATTTCTATACCTACCCCTTTGTTCTAAATTTTCGACAAAAAAATTATAAAAAATGCTAAAAATTCGTAAAGAGGTGTTTTTTGGGCCGAAAAACCGACTGGCACAATCAGTTTTGTGATAAAATCATTATTTCGCCTTCAAATAGAGTCATGAAATTTTCGAAAATCCACTTTTCAAAAAAAAAAAAAACTCATAACTCGACTAATAGGAAAGATAGGACGTTCTAGTCTTCACCAATCGATAGCGGGGACAATTTTACATATTTTAGTGAATTTTGAGTCCATCTTTCCAAAGATTAAGGAAGTTAGAAAAAATTAATTTGTATCGCAAAATATTTCCATACCTACCACTTTGTTCTAAATTTTCGACAAAAAAATTATAAAAAATGCTAAAAATTAGTAAAGAGGTGTTTTTTGGGCCGAAAAACCGACTGGCACAATCAGTTTTGTGATAAAATCATTATTTCGCCTTCAAATAGAGTCATGAGATTTTCGAAAATCCACTTTTCAAAACAAAAAATACTCATAACTCGACTAATAGGAAAGATAGGACGTTCTAGTCTTCACCAATCGATAGAAAGGACAATTTTACATATTTTAGTGAATTTTGAGTCCATATTTCCAAAGATAAAAAATGCTAAAAATTTGTAAAGAGGTGTTTTTGGGGCCGAAAAACCGACTGGCACAATCAGTTTTGTGATAAAATCATTATTTCGCCTTCAAATAGAGTCATGAGATTTTCGAAAATCCACTTTTCAAAACAAAAAATACTCATAACTCGACTAATAGGAAAGATAGGACGTTCTAGTCTTCACCAATCGATAGAAAGGACAATTTTACATATTTTAGTGAATTTTGAGTCCATATTTCCAAAGATAAAAAATGCTAAAAATTTGTAAAGAGGTGTTTTTGGGGCCGAAAAACCGACTGGCACAATCAGTTTTGTGATAAAATCATTATTTCGCCTTCAAATAGAGTCATGAAATTTTCGAAAATCCACTTTTCAAAACAAAAAATACTCATAACTCGACTAATAGGAAAGATAGAACGTTCTAGTCTTCACCAATCGATAGAGGGGACAATTTTACATATTTCAGTGAATTTTGAGTCCATATTTCCAAGGATTAAGTAGGTTAGAAAAAATTAATTTGTATCGCAAAATATTTCCAACCCCTTTGTTCTAAATTTTCGACAAAAAAATTATAAAAAATGCTAAAAATTCGTAAAGAGGGGTTTTTTGGGCCGAAAAATCGACTGGCACAATCAGTTTTGTGATAAAATCTTTATTTCGCCTTCAAATAGAGTCATGAAATTTTCGAAAATCCACTTTTCATAACAAAAAATACTCATAACTCGACTAATAGGAGAGATAGAACGTTCTAGTCTTCACCAGTCGATAGAGGGGACAATTTTACATATTTTTGTGAATTTTGAGTCTATATTTCCAAGGATTAAGGAAGTTAGAAAAAATTAATTTGTATCGCAAAATATTTCCATACCTACCCCTTTGTTCTAAATTTTCGACAAAAAAATTATAAAAAATGCTAAAAATTCGTTAAGAGGGGTTTTTTGGACCGAAAAATCGACTGGCACAATCAGTTTTGTGATAAAATCTTAATTTCGCCTTCAAATAGAGTCATGAAATTTTCGAAATTCCACTTTTCAAAACAAAAAATACTCATAACTCGACTAATAGGAAAGACAGAACGTTCTAGTCTTCACCAATCGATGGAGGGGACAATTTTACATATTTTAGTGAATTTTGAGTCCATATTTCCAAGGATTAGGGAAGTTAGAAAAAATTAATTTGTATCACAAAATATTTCCATACCTACCCCTTTGTTCTAAATTTTCGACAAAAAAATTATAAAAAATGCTAAAAATTTGTAAAGAGGGGTTTTTTGGGCCGAAAAATCGACTGGCACAATCAGTTTTCTGATAAAATCTTTATTTCGCCTTCAAATAGAGTCATGAAATTTTCGAAAATCCACTTTTCAAAACAAAAAATACTCATAACTCGACTAATAGGAAAGATAAAACGTTCTAGTCTTCACCAATCGATAGAGAAGACAATTTTACATATTTAAGTGAATTTTGAGTCAATATTTCCAAAGATTAAGGAAGTTAGAAAAAATCAATTTGTATCGCAAAATATTTCCATACCTACCCCTTTGTTCTAAATTTTCGACAAAAAAATTATAAAAAATGCTAAAAATTTGTAAAGAGGTGTTTTTGGGGCCGAAAAACCGACTGGCACAATCAGTTTTGTGATAAAATCATTATTTCGCCTTCAAATAGAGTCATGAAATTTTCGAAAATCCACTTTTCAAAACAAAAAATACTCATAACTCGACTAATAGGAAAGATAGAACGTTCTAGTCTTCACCAATCGATAGAGGGGACAATTTTACATATTTCAGTGAATTTTGAGTCCATATTTCCAAGGATTAAGTAGGTTAGAAAAAATTAATTTGTATCGCAAAATATTTCCAACCCCTTTGTTCTAAATTTTCGACAAAAAAATTATAAAAAATGCTAAAAATTCGTAAAGAGGGGTTTTTTGGGCCGAAAAATCGACTGGCACAATCAGTTTTGTGATAAAATCTTTATTTCGCCTTCAAATAGAGTCATGAAATTTTCGAAAATCCACTTTTCATAACAAAAAATACTCATAACTCGACTAATAGGAGAGATAGAACGTTCTAGTCTTCACCAGTCGATAGAGGGGACAATTTTACATATTTTTGTGAATTTTGAGTCTATATTTCCAAGGATTAAGGAAGTTAGAAAAAATTAATTTGTATCGCAAAATATTTCCATACCTACCCCTTTGTTCTAAATTTTCGACAAAAAAATTATAAAAAATGCTAAAAATTCGTTAAGAGGGGTTTTTTGGACCGAAAAATCGACTGGCACAATCAGTTTTGTGATAAAATCTTAATTTCGCCTTCAAATAGAGTCATGAAATTTTCGAAATTCCACTTTTCAAAACAAAAAATACTCATAACTCGACTAATAGGAAAGACAGAACGTTCTAGTCTTCACCAATCGATGGAGGGGACAATTTTACATATTTTAGTGAATTTTGAGTCCATATTTCCAAGGATTAGGGAAGTTAGAAAAAATTAATTTGTATCACAAAATATTTCCATACCTACCCCTTTGTTCTAAATTTTCGACAAAAAAATTATAAAAAATGCTAAAAATTTGTAAAGAGGGGTTTTTTGGGCCGAAAAATCGACTGGCACAATCAGTTTTCTGATAAAATCTTTATTTCGCCTTCAAATAGAGTCATGAAATTTTCGAAAATCCACTTTTCAAAACAAAAAATACTCATAACTCGACTAATAGGAAAGATAAAACGTTCTAGTCTTCACCAATCGATAGAGAAGACAATTTTACATATTTAAGTGAATTTTGAGTCAATATTTCCAAAGATTAAGGAAGTTAGAAAAAATCAATTTGTATCGCAAAATATTTCCATACCTACCCCTTTGTTCTAAATTTTCGACAAAAAAATTATAAAAAATGCTAAAAATTCGTAAAGAGGGGTTTTTTGTGCCGAAAAATCGACTGGAACAATCAGTTTTGTGATAAAATCTTTATTTCGCCTTCAAATAGAGTCATGAAATTTTCGAAAATCCACTTTTCAAAACAAAAAATACTCATAACTCGACTAATAGGAAAGATAGAACGTTCTAGTCTTCACCAATCGATAGAGGGGACAATTTCACATATTTTAGTGAATTTTGAGTCCATATTTCCAAAGATTAAGGAAGTTAGGAAAAATTAATTTGTATCGCAAAATATTTCCATACCTACCCCTTTGTTCTAAATTTTCGACAAAAAAATTATAAAAAATGCTAAAAATTCGTAAAAAGGGGTTTCTTGGGCCAATAAATCGACTGGCACAATCAGTTTTGTGATAAAATCATTATTTCGCCTTCAAATAGAGTCATGAAATTTTCGAAAATCCACTTTTCAAAACAAAAAATACTCATAACTCGACTAATAGGAAAGATAAAACGTTCTAGTCTTCACCAATCGATAGAGAAGACAATTTTACATATTTAAGTGAATTTTGAGTCCATATTTCCAAAGATTAAGGAAGTTAGAAAAAATCAATTTGTATCGCAAAATATTTCCATACCTACCCCTTTGTTCTAAATTTTCGACAAAAAAATTATAAAAAATGCTAAAAATTCGTAAAGAGGGGTTTTTTGGGCCACAAAATCGACTGGCACAATCAGTTTTGTGATAAAATCTTTATTTTGCCTTCAAATAGAGTCATGAAATTTTCGAAATTCCACTTTTCAATACAAAAAATACTCATAACTCGACTAATAGGAAAGATAAAACGTTCTAGTCTTCACCAATCGATAGAGAAGACAATTTTACATATTTAAGTGAATTTTGAGTCCATATTTCCAAAGATTAAGGAAGTTAGAAAAAATTAATTTGTATCGCAAAATATTTCCATACCTACCCCTTTGTTCTAAATTTTCGACAAAAAAATTATAAAAAATGCTAAAAATTCGTAAAAAGGGGTTTCTTGGGCCAATAAATCGACTGGCACAATCAGTTTTGTGATAAAATCATTATTTCGCCTTCAAATAGAGTCATGAAATTTTCGAAAATCCACTTTTCAAAACAAAAAATACTCATAACTCGACTAATAGGAAAGATAAAACGTTCTAGTCTTCACCAATCGATAGAGAAGACAATTTTACATATTTAAGTGAATTTTGAGTCCATATTTCCAAAGATTAAGGAAGTTAGAAAAAATCAATTTGTATCGCAAAATATTTCCATACCTACCCCTTTGTTCTAAATTTTCGACAAAAAAATTATAAAAAATGCTAAAAATTCGTAAAGAGGGGTTTTTTGGGCCACAAAATCGACTGGCACAATCAGTTTTGTGATAAAATCTTTATTTTGCCTTCAAATAGAGTCATGAAATTTTCGAAATTCCACTTTTCAATACAAAAAATACTCATAACTCGACTAATAGGAAAGATAAAACGTTCTAGTCTTCACCAATCGATAGAGAAGACAATTTTACATATTTAAGTGAATTTTGAGTCCATATTTCCAAAGATTAAGGAAGTTAGAAAAAATCAATTTGTATCGCAAAATATTTCCATACCTACCCCTTTGTTCTAAATTTTCGACAAAAAGATTATAAAAAATGCTAAAAATTCGTAAAGAGGGGTTTTTTGGGCCGAAAAATCGACTGGCACAATCAGTTTTGTGATAAAATCTTTATTTCGCCTTCAAATAGAGTCATGAAATTTTCGAAATTCCACTTTTCAAAACAATAAATTCTCATAACTCGGCTAATAGGAAAGATAGAACGTTCTAGTCTTCATCAGTCGATAGAGGGGACAATTTTACATATTTAAGTGAATTTTGAGTCCATATTTCCAAGGATTGAGGAAGTTAGAAAAAATCAATTTGTATCGCAAAATATTTCCATACCTACCCCTTTGTTCTAAATTTTCGACAAAAAGATTATAGAAAATGCTAAAAATTCGTGAAGAGGTGTTTTTTGGGCCGAAAAATCGACTGTCACAATCAGTTTTGTGATAAAATCTTTATTTCGCCTTCAAATAGAGTCATGAAATTTTCGAAAATCCACTTTTCAAAACAAAAAATACTCATAACTCGACTAATAGGAAAGATAGAACGCTCTGGTCTTCACCAATCGATAGAGGGGACAATTTTACATATTTAAGTGAATTTTGAGTCCATATTTCCAAGGATCAAGGAAGTTAGAAAAAATCAATTTGTATCGCAAAATATTTCCATACCTACCCCTTTGTTCTAAATTTTCGACAAAAAAATTATAAAAAATGCTAAAAATTCGTAAAGAGGGGTTTTTTGGGCCGAAAAATCGACTGTCACAATCAGTTTTGTGATAAAATCTTCATTTCGCCTTCAAATAGAGTCATGAAATTTTCGAAATACCACTTTTCAAAACAAAAAATACTCATAACTCGACTAATAGGAAGGACAGAACGTTCTAGTCTTCACCAATCGATAGAGGGGACAATTTTACATATTTTAGTGAATTTTGAGTCCATATTTCCAAGGATTAAGGAAGTTAGAAAAAATTAATTTGTATCGCAAAATATTTCCATACCTACCCCTTTGTTCTAAATTTTCGACAAAAAGATTATAAAAAATGCTAAAAATTCGTGAAGAGGGGTTTTTTGGGCCGAAAAATCGACTGTCACAATCAGTTTTGTGATAAAATCTTTATTTCGCCTTCAAATAGAGTCATGAAATTTTCGAAAATCCACTTTTCAAAACAAAAAATACTCATAACTCGACTAATAGGAAAGATAGAACGCTCTGGTCTTCACCAATCGATAGAGGGGACAATTTTACATATTTAAGTGAATTTTGAGTCCATATTTCCAAGGATCAAGGAAGTTAGAAAAAATCAATTTGTATCGCAAAATATTTCCATACCTACCCCTTTGTTCTAAATTTTCGACAAAAAAATTATAAAAAATGCTAAAAATTCGTGAAGAGGGGTTTTTTGGGCCGAAAAATCGACTGTCACAATCAGTTTTGTGATAAAATCTTTATTTCGCCTTCAAATAGAGTCATGAAATTTTCGAAAATCCACTTTTCAAAACAAAAAATACTCATAACTCGACTAATAGGAAAGATAGAACGCTCTGGTCTTCACCAATCGATAGAGGGGACAATTTTACATATTTAAGTAAATTTTGAGTCCATATTTCCAAGGATTAAGTAGGTTAGAAAAAATTAATTTGTATCGCGAAATATTTCCAACCCCTTTGTTCTAAATTTTCGACAAAAAAATTATAAAAAATGCTAAAAAATCGTGAAGAGGGGTTTTTTGGGCCGAAAAATCGACTGGCACAATCAGTTTTGTGATAAAATCATTATTTCGCCTTCAAATAGAGTCATGAAATTTTCGAAAATCCACTTTTCAAAAAAAAAATACTCATAACTCGACTAATAGGAAAGATAGAACGTTGTAGTCTTCACCAATCGATAGAGGCGACAATTTTACATATTTAAGTGAATTTTGAGTCCATGTTCCCAAAGATTAAGGAAGTTAGAAAAAATTAATTTGTATCGCAAAATATTTCTATACCTACCCCTTTGTTCTAAATTTTCGACAAAAAAATTATAAAAAATGCTAAAAATTCGTAAAGAGGTGTTTTTTGGGCCGAAAAACCGACTGGCACAATCAGTTTTGTGATAAAATCATTATTTCGCCTTCAAATAGAGTCATGAAATTTTCGAAAATCCACTTTTCAAAAAAAAATACTCATAACTCGACTAATAGGAAAGATAGGACGTTCTAGTCTTCACCAATCGATAGAGGGGACAAATTTACATATTTTAGTGAATTTTGAGTCCATATTTCAAAGATTAAGGAAGTTAGAAAAAATTTATTTGTATCGCAAAATATTTCCATACCTACCACTTTGTTCTAAATTTTCGACAAAAAAATCATAAAAAATGCTAAAAATTCGTAAAGAGGTGTTTTTTGGGCCGAAAAACCGACTGGCACAATCAGTTTTGTGATAAAATCATTATTTCGCCTTCAAATAGAGTCATGAAATTTTCGAAAATCCACTTTTCAAAAAAAAATACTCATAACTCGACTAATAGGAAAGATAGGACGTTCTAGTCTTCACCAATCGATAGAGGGGACAATTTTACATATTTTAGTGAATTTTGAGTCCATATTTCCAAAGATTAAGGAAGTTAGAAAAAATTAATTTGTATCGCAAAATATTTCCATACCTACCCCTTTGTTCTAAATTTTCGACAAAAAAATTATAAAAAATGCTAAAAATTCGTTAAGAGGGGTTTTTTGGGCCGAAAAATCGACTGGCACAATCAGTTTTGTGATAAATCTATTATTTCGCCTTCAAATAGAGTCATGAAATTTTCGAAAATCCACTTTTCAAAAAAAAAATACTCATAACTCGACTAATAGGAAAGATAGAACGTTCTAGTCTTCACCAATCGATAGAGGGGACAATTTCACATATTTGAGTGAATTTTGAGTCCATATTTCCAAGGATTAAGGAAGTTAGAAAAAATTAATTTGTATCGCAAAATATTTCCATACCTACCACTTTGTTCTAAATTTTCGACAAAAAAATTATAAAAAATGCTAAAAACTCGTAAAGAGGTGTTTTTTGGGCCGAAAAACCGACTGGCACAATCAGTTTTGTGATAAAATCATTATTTCGCCTTCAAATAGAGTCATGAAATTTTCGAAAATCCACTTTTCAAAAAAAAAATACTCATAACTCGACTAATAGGAAAGATAGGACGTTCTAGTCTTCACCAATCGATAGAGGGGACAATTTTACATATTTTAGTGAATTTTGAGTCCATATTTCCAAAGATTAAGGAAGTTAGAAAAAATTAATTTGTATCGCAAAATATTTCCATACCTACCCCTTTGTTCTAAATTTTCGACAAAAAAATTATAAAAAATGCTAAAAATTCGTTAAGAGGGGTTTTTTGGGCCGAAAAATCGACTGGCACAATCAGTTTTGTGATAAATCTATTATTTCGCCTTCAAATAGAGTCATGAAATTTTCGAAAATCCACTTTTCAAAAAAAAAATACTCATAACTCGACTAATAGGAAAGATAGAACGTTCTAGTCTTCACCAATCGATAGAGGGGACAATTTCACATATTTAAGTGAATTTTGAGTCCATATTTCCAAGGATTAAGGAAGTTAGAAA
The DNA here is from genome assembly GCA_947563755.1 of Lochmaea crataegi. Classification (NCBI taxonomy): domain Eukaryota; kingdom Metazoa; phylum Arthropoda; class Insecta; order Coleoptera; family Chrysomelidae; genus Lochmaea; species Lochmaea crataegi. The sequence goes on along the minus strand of OX387424.1, from coordinate 52,766,932 downwards.
AAATTAATTTGTATCGCAAAATATTTCCATACCTACCCCTTTGTTCAAAATTTTCGACAAAAAAATTATAAAAAATGCTAAAAATCCGCAAAGAGGGGTTTTTTGGGCCGAAAAACCGACTGGCACAATCAGTTTTGTGATAAAATCATTATTTCGCCTTCAAATAGAGTCATGAAATTTTCGAAAATCCACTTTTCAAAAAAAAATACTCATAACTCGACTAATAGGAAAGATAGGACGTTCTAGTCTTCACCAATCGATAGAGGGGACAATTTTACATATTTTAGTGAATTTTGAGTCCATATTTCCAAAGATTAAGGAAGTTAGAAAAAATTAATTTGTATCGCAAAATATTTCCATACCTACCACTTTGTTCTAAATTTTCGACAAAAAAATTATAAAAAATGCTAAAAATTCGTAAAGAGGAGTTTTTTGGGCCGAAAAACCGACTGGCACAATCAGTTTTGTGATAAAATCATTATTTCGCCTTCAAATAGAGTCATGAAATTTTCGAAAATCCACTTTTCAAAACAAAAAATACTCATAACTCAACTAATAGGAAAGATAGAACGTTCTAGTCTTCACCAATCGATAGAGGGGACAATTTTACATATTTCAGTGAACTTTGAGTCCATATTTCCAAGGATTAAGTAGGTTAGAAAAAATTAATTTGTATCGCGAAATATTTCCAACCCCTTTGTTCTAAATTTTCGACAAAAAAATTATAAAAAATGCTAAAAAATCGTAAAGAGGGGTTTTTTGGGCCGAAAAATCGACTGGCACAATCAGTTTTGTGATAAAATCATTATTTCGCCTTCAAATAGAGTCATGAAATTTTCGAAAATCCACTTTTCAAAAAAAAAATACTCATAACTCGACTAATAGGAAAGATAGAACGTTCTAGTCTTCACCAATCGATAGAGGCGACAATTTTACATATTTTAGTGAATTTTGAGTCCATATTTCCAAAGATTAAGGAAGTTAGAAAAAATTAATTTGTATCGCAAAATATTTCCATACCTACCACTTTGTTCTAAATTTTCGACAAAAAAATTATAAAAAATGCTAAAAATTTGTAAAGAGGTGTTTTTTGGGCCGAAAAACCGACTGGCACAATCAGTTTTGTGATAAAATCATTATTTCGCCTTCAAATAGAGTCATGAAATTTTCGAAAATCCACTTTTCAAAACAAAAAATACTCATAACTCGACTAATAGGAAAGATAGAACGTTCTAGTCTTCACCAATCGATAGAGGGGACAATTTTACATATTTCAGTGAATTTTGAGTCCATATTTCCAAAGATTAAGTAGGTTAGAAAAAATTAATTTGTATCGCAAAATATTTCCAACCCCTTTGTTCTAAATTTTCGACAAAAAAATTATAAAAAATGCTAAAAATTCGTAAAGAGGGGTTTTTTGGGCCGAAAAATCGACTGGCACAATCAGTTTTGTGATAAAATCTTTATTTCGCCTTCAAATAGAGTCATGAAATTTTCGAAAATCCACTTTTCAAAACAAAAAATACTCATAACTCGACTAATAGGAAGGACAGAACGTTCTAGTCTTCACCCATCGATAGAGGGGACAATTTTACATATTTTAGTGAATTTTGAGTCCATATTTCCAAAGATTGAGGAAGTTAGAAAAAATTAATTTGTATCGCAAAATATTTCCATACCTACCACTTTGTTCTAAATTTTCGACAAAAAAATTATAAAAAATGCTAAAAATTTGTAAAGAGGTGTTTTTTGGGCCGAAAAACCGACTGGCACAATCAGTTTTGTGATAAAATCATTATTTCGCCTTCAAATAGAGTCATGAAATTTTCGAAAATCCACTTTTCAAAACAAAAAATACTCATAACTCGACTAATAGGAAAGATAGAACGTTCTAGTCTTCACCAATCGATAGAGGGGACAATTTTACATATTTCAGTGAATTTTGAGTCCATATTTCCAAGGATTAAGTAGGTTAGAAAAAATTAATTTGTATCGCAAAATATTTCCAACCCCTTTGTTCTAAATTTTCGACAAAAAAATTATAAAAAATGCTAAAAATTCGTAAAGAGGGGTTTTTTGGGCCGAAAAATCGACTGGCACAATCAGTTTTGTGATAAAATCTTTATTTCGCCTTCAAATAGAGTCATGAAATTTTCGAAAATCCACTTTTCAAAACAAAAAATACTCATAACTCAACTAATAGGAAAGATAGAACGTTCTAGTCTTCACCAATCGATAGAGAGGACAATTTTACATATTTCAGTGAACTTTGAGTCCATATTTCCAAGGATTAAGTAGGTTAGAAAAAATTAATTTGTATCGCGAAATATTTCCAACCCCTTTGTTCTAAATTTTCGACAAAAAAATTATAAAAAATGCTAAAAAATCGTAGAGAGGGGTTTTTTGGGCCGAAAAATCGACTGGCACAATCAGTTTTGTGATAAAATCATTATTTCGCCTTCAAATAGAGTCATGAAATTTTCGAAAATCCACTTTTCAAAAAAAAATACTCATAACTCGACTAATAGGAAAGATAGAACGTTCTAGTCTTCACCAATCGATAGAGGCGACAATTTTACATATTTAAGTGAATTTTCAGTCCATGTTTCCAAAGATTAAGGAAGTTAGAAAAAATTAATTTGTATCGCAAAATATTTCCATAGCTACCCCCTTTGTTCTAAATTTTCGACAAAAAAATTATAAAAAATGCTAAAAATTCGTAAAGTGGTGTTTTTTGGGCCGAAAAACCGACTGGCACAATCAGTTTTGTGCTAAAATCATTATTTCGCCTTCAAATAGAGTCATGAAATTTTCGAAAATCCACTTTTCAAAAAAAAAAAAAACTCATAACTCGACTAATAGGAAAGATAGGACGTTCTAGTCTTCACCAATCGATAGCGGGGACAATTTTACATATTTTAGTGAATTTTGAGTCCATCTTTCCAAAGATTAAGGAAGTTAGAAAAAATTAATTTGTATCGCAAAATATTTCCATACCTACCACTTTGTTCTAAATTTTCGACAAAAAAATTATAAAAAATGCTAAAAATTCGTAAAGAGGTGTTTTTTGGGCCGAAAAACCGACTGGCACAATCAGTTTTGTGATAAAATCATTATTTCGCCTTCAAATAGAGTCATGAAATTTTCGAAAATCCACTTTTCAAAACAAAAAATACTCATAACTCGACTAATAGGAAAGATAGAACGTTCTAGTCTTCACCAATCGATAGAGGGGACAATTTTACATATTTCAGTAAATTTTGAGTCCATATTTCCAAGGATTAAGTAGGTTAGAAAAAATTAATTTGTATCGCGAAATATTTCCAACCCCTTTGTTCTAAATTTTCGACAAAAAAATTATAAAAAATGCTAAAAAATCGTAAAGAGGGGTTTTTTGGGCCGAAAAATCGACTGGCACAATCAGTTTTGTGATAAAATCATTATTTCGCCTTCAAATAGAGTCATGAAATTTTCGAAAATCCACTTTTCAAAAAAAAAATACTCATAACTCGACTAATAGGAAAGATAGAACGTTCTAGTCTTCACCAATCGATAGAGGCGACAATTTTACATATTTGAGTGAATTTTGAGTCCATGTTCCCAAAGATTAAGGAAGTTAGAAAAAATTAATTTGTATCGCAAAATATTTCTATACCTACCCCTTTGTTCTAAATTTTCGACAAAAAAATTATAAAAAATGCTAAAAATTCGTAAAGAGGTGTTTTTTGGGCCGAAAAACCGACTGGCACAATCAGTTTTGTGATAAAATCATTATTTCGCCTTCAAATAGAGTCATGAAATTTTCGAAAATCCACTTTTCAAAAAAAAAATACTCATAACTCGACTAATAGGAAAGATAGGACGTTCTAGTCTTCACCAATCGATAGAGGGGACAATTTTACATATTTTAGTGAATTTTGAGTCCATATTTCAAAGATTAAGGAAGTTAGAAAAAATTTATTTGTATCGCAAAATATTTCCATACCTACCACTTTGTTCTAAATTTTCGACAAAAAAATTATAAAAAATGCTAAAAATTCGTAAAGAGGTGTTTTTTGGGCCGAAAAACTGACTGGCACAATCAGTTTTGTGATAAAATCATTATTTCGCCTTCAAATAGAGTCATGAAATTTTCGAAAATCCACTTTTCAAAACAAAAAATACTCATAACTCGACTAATAGGAAAGATAGGACGTTCTAGTCTTCACCAATCGATAGAGGGGACAATTTTACATATTTTAGTGAATTTTGAGTCCATTTTTCCAAAGATTAAGGAAGTAAGAAAAAATTAATTTGTATCGCAAAATATTTCCATACCTACCACTTTGTTCTAAATTTTCGACAAAAAAATTATAAAAAATGCTAAAAATTCGTAAAGAGGTGTTTTTTGGGCCGAAAAACCGACTGGCACAATCAGTTTTGTGATAAAATCATTATTTCGCCTTCAAATAGAGTCATGAAATTTTCGAAAATCCACTTTTCAAAAAAAAATACTCATAACTCGACTAATAGGAAAGATAGGACGTTCTAGTCTTCACCAATCGATAGAGGGGACAATTTTACATATTTTAGTGAATATTGAGTCCATATTTCCAAAGATTAAGGAAGTTAGAAAAAATTAATTTGTATCGCAAAATATTTCCATACCTACCCCTTTGTTCTAAATTTTCGACAAAAAAATTATAAAAAATGCTAAAAATTCGTTAAGAGGGGTTTTTTGGGCCGAAAAATCGACTGGCACAATCAGTTTTGTGATAAATCTATTATTTCGCCTTCAAATAGAGTCATGAAATTTTCGAAAATCCACTTTTCAAAAAAAAAAGTACTCATAACTCGACTAATAGGAAAGATAGAACGTTCTAGTCTTCACCAATCGATAGAGGGGACAATTTCACATATTTAAGTGAATTTTGAGTCCATATTTCCAAGGATTAAGGAAGTTAGAAAAAATTAATTTGTATCGCAAAATATTTCCATACCTACCCCTTTGTTCAAAATTTTCGACAAAAAAATTATAAAAAATGCTAAAAATCCGCAAAGAGGAGTTTTTTGGGCCGAAAAACCGACTGGCACAATCAGTCTTGTGATAAAATCATTATTTCGCCTTCAAATAGAGTCATGAAATTTTCGAAAATCCACTTTTCAAAAAAAAATACTCATAACTCGACTAATAGGAAAGATAGGACGTTCTAGTCTTCACCAATCGATAGAGGGGACAATTTTACATATTTTAGTGAATTTTGAGTCCATATTTCCAAAGATTAAGGAAGTTAGAAAAAATTAATTTGTATCGCAAAATATTTCCATACCTACCACTTTGTTCTAAATTTTCGACAAAAAAATTATAAAAAATGCTAAAAATTCGTAAAGAGGAGTTTTTTGGGCCGAAAAACCGACTGGCACAATCAGTTTTGTGATAAAATCATTATTTCGCCTTCAAATAGAGTCATGAAATTTTCGAAAATCCACTTTTCAAAACAAAAAATACTCATAACTCGACTAATAGGAAAGATAGGACGTTCTAGTCTTCACCAATCGATAGAGGGGACAATTTTACATATTTTGGTGAATTTTGAGTCCATATTTCCAAAGATTAAGGAAGTTAGAAAAAATTAATTTGTATCGCAAAATATTTCCCATACCTACCACTTTGTTCTAAATTTTCGACAAAAAAATTATAAAAAATGCTAAAAATTCGTAAAGAGGTGTTTTTTGGGCCGAAAAACCGACTGGCATAATCAGTTTTGTGATAAAATCATCATTTCGCCTTCAAATAGAGTCATGAAATTTTCGAAAATCCACTTTTCAAAACAAAAAATACTCATAACTCAACTAATAGGAAAGATAGAACGTTCTAGTCTTCACCAATCGATAGAGGGGACAATTTTACATATTTCAGTGAACTTTGAGTCCATATTTCCAAGGATTAAGTAGGTTAGAAAAAATTAATTTGTATCGCGAAATATTTCCAACCCCTTTGTTCTAAATTTTCGACAAAAAAATTATAAAAAATGCTAAAAAATCGTAAAGAGGGGTTTTTTGGGCCGAAAAATCGACTGGCACAATCAGTTTTGTGATAAATCTATTATTTCGCCTTCAAATAGAGTCATGAAATTTTCGAAAATCCACTTTTCAAAAAAAAAAATACTCATAACTCGACTAATAGGAAAGATAGAACGTTCTAGTCTTCACCAATCGATAGAGGGGACAATTTCACATATTTAAGTGAATTTTGAGTCCATATTTCCAAGGATTAAGGAAGTTAGAAAAAATTAATTTGTATCGCAAAATATTTCCATACCTACCCCTTTGTTCAAAATTTTCGACAAAAAAATTATAAAAAATGCTAAAAATCCGCAAAGAGGGGTTTTTTGGGCCGAAAAACCGACTGGCACAATCAGTTTTGTGATAAAATCATTATTTCGCCTTCAAATAGAGTCATGAAATTTTCGAAAATCCACTTTTCAAAACAAAAAATACTCATAACTCGACTAATAGGAAAGATAGGACGTTCTAGTCTTCACCAATCGATAGAGGGGACAATTTTACATATTTTGGTGAATTTTGAGTCCATATTTCCAAAGATTAAGGAAGTTAGAAAAAATTAATTTGTATCGCAAAATATTTCCATACCTACCACTTTGTTCTAAATTTTCGACAAAAAAATTATAAAAAATGCTAAAAATTCGTAAAGAGGTGTTTTTTGGGCCGAAAAACCGACTGGCATAATCAGTTTTGTGATAAAATCATCATTTCGCCTTCAAATAGAGTCATGAAATTTTCGAAAATCCACTTTTCAAAACAAAAAATACTCATAACTCAACTAATAGGAAAGATAGAACGTTCTAGTCTTCACCAATCGATAGAGGGGACAATTTTACATATTTCAGTGAACTTTGAGTCCATATTTCCAAGGATTAAGTAGGTTAGAAAAAATTAATTTGTATCGCGAAATATTTCCAACCCCTTTGTTCTAAATTTTCGACAAAAAAATTATAAAAAATGCTAAAAAATCGTAAAGAGGGGTTTTTTGGGCCGAAAAATCGACTGGCACAATCAGTTCTGTGATAAAATCATTATTTCGCCTTCAAATAGAGTCATGAAATTTTCGAAAATCCACTTTTCAAAAAAAAAATACTCATAACTCGACTAATAGGAAAGATAGAACGTTCTAGTCTTCACCAATCGATAGAGGCGACAATTTTACATATTTTAGTGAATTTTGAGTCCATATTTCCAAAGATTAAGGAAGTTAGAAAAAATTAATTTGTATCGCAAAATATTTCCATACCTACCACTTTGTTCTAAATTTTCGACAAAAAAATTATAAAAAATGCTAAAAATTTGTAAAGAGGTGTTTTTTGGGCCGAAAAACCGACTGGCACAATCAGTTTTATGATAAAATCATTATTTCGCCTTCAAATAGAGTCATGAAATTTTCGAAAATCCACTTTTCAAAACAAAAAATACTCATAACTCGACTAATAGGAAAGATAGAACGTTCTAGTCTTCACCAATCGATAGAGGGGACAATTTTACATATTTCAGTGAATTTTGAGTCCATATTTCCAAAGATTAAGTAGGTTAGAAAAAATTAATTTGTATCGCAAAATATTTCCAACCCCTTTGTTCTAAATTTTCGACAAAAAAATTATAAAAAATGCTAAAAATTCGTAAAGAGGGGTTTTTTGGGCCGAAAAATCGACTGGCACAATCAGTTTTGTGATAAAATCTTTATTTCGCCTTCAAATAGAGTCATGAAATTTTCGAAAATCCACTTTTCAAAACAAAAAATACTCATAACTCGACTAATAGGATGGACAGAACGTTCTAGTCCTCACCCATCGATAGAGGGGACAATTTTACATATTTTAGTGAATTTTGAGTCCATATTTCCAAAGATTAAGGAAGTTAGAAAAAATTAATTTGTATCGCAAAATATTTCCATACCTACCACTTTGTTCTAAATTTTCGACAAAAAAATTATAAAAAATGCTAAAAATTTGTAAAGAGGTGTTTTTTGGGCCGAAAAACCGACTGGCACAATCAGTTTTGTGATAAAATCATTATTTCGCCTTCAAATAGAGTCATGAAATTTTCGAAAATCCACTTTTCAAAACAAAAAATACTCATAACTCGACTAATAGGAAAGATAGAACGTTCTAGTCTTCACCAATCGATAGAGGGGACAATTTTACATATTTTAGTGAATTTTGAGTCCATATTTCCAAAGATTAAGGAAGTTAGAAAAAATTAATTTGTATCGCAAAATATTTCCATACCTACCCCTTTGTTCTAAATTTTCGACAAAAAAATTATAAAAAATGCTAAAAATTCGTAAAAAGGGGTTTCTTGGGCCAATAAATCGACTGGCACAATCAGTTTTGTGATAAAATCATTATTTCGCCTTCAAATAGAGTCATGAAATTTTCGAAAATCCACTTTTCAAAACAAAAAATACTCATAACTCGACTAATAGGAAAGATAGAACGTTCTAGTCTTCACCAATCGATAGAGGGGACAATTTTACATATTTTAGTGAATTTTGAGTCCATATTTCCAAGGATTAAGGAAGTTAAAAAAAATTAATTTGTATCGCAAAATATTTCCATACCTACCCCTTTGTTCTACATTTTCGACAAAAAAATTATAAAAAATGCTAAAAAGTCGTAAAGAGGGATTTTTTGGGCCGAAAAATCGACTGCCACAATCAGTTTTGTGATAAAATCTTTATTTCGCCTTCAAATAGAGTCATGAAATTTTCGAAAATCCACTTTTCAAAACAAAAAATACTCATAACTCGACTAATAGGAAAGATAGAACGTTCTAGTCTTCACCAATCGATAGAGGAGACAATTTGACATATTTTAGTGAATTTTGAGTCCATATGTCTTAGGATTAAGGAAGTTAGAAAAAAGTAATTTGTATCGCAAAATATTTCCATACCTACCCCTTTGATCTAAATTTTCGACAAAAAAATTTTAAAAAAAGCTAAAAAATTCGTAAAAAGGGGTTTTTTGGGCCAAAAAATGGACTGGCACAATTAGTTTTGTGATAAAATCATTATTTCGCCTTCAAATAGAGCCATGAAATTTTCGAAATTCCACTTTTCAAAACAAAAAATACTCATAACTCGACTAATAGGAAAGATAGAACGTTCTAGTCTTCACCAATCGATAGAGAGGACAATTTTACATATTTATGTGAATTTTGAGTCCATATTTCCAAGGATTGAGGAAGTTAGAAAAAATCAATTTGTATCGCAAAATATTTCCATACCTACCCCTTTGTTCTAAATTTTCGACAAAAAGATTATAAAAAATGCTAAAAATTCGTAAAGAGGGGTTTCTTGGGCCAATAAATCGACTGGCACAATCAGTTTTGTGATAAAATCATTATTTCGCCTTCAAATAGAGTCATGAAATTTTCGAAAATCCACTTTTCAAAACAAAAAATACTCATAACTCGACTAATAGGAAAGATAGAACGTTCTAGTCTTCACCAATCGATAGAGGGGACAATTTTACATATTTTAGTGAATTTTGAGTCCATATTTCCAAGGATTAAGGAAGTTAAAAAAAATTAATTTGTATCGCAAAATATTTCCATACCTACCCCTTTGTTCTACATTTTCGACAAAAAAATTATAAAAAATGCTAAAAAGTCGTAAAGAGGGATTTTTTGGGCCGAAAAATCGACTGCCACAATCAGTTTTGTGATAAAATCTTTATTTCGCCTTCAAATAGAGTCATGAAATTTTCGAAAATCCACTTTTCAAAACAAAAAATACTCATAACTCGACTAATAGGAAAGATAGAACGTTCTAGTCTTCACCAATCGATAGAGGAGACAATTTGACATATTTTAGTGAATTTTGAGTCCATATGTCCTAGGATTAAGGAAGTTAGAAAAAAGTAATTTGTATCGCAAAATATTTCCATACCTACCCCTTTGATCTAAATTTTCGACAAAAAAATTTTAAAAAAAGCTAAAAAATTCGTAAAAAGGGGTTTTTTGGGCCAAAAAATGGACTGGCACAATTAGTTTTGTGATAAAATCATTATTTCGCCTTCAAATAGAGCCATGAAATTTTCGAAATTCCACTTTTCAAAACAAAAAATACTCATAACTCGACTAATAGGAAAGATAGAACGTTCTAGTCTTCACCAATCGATAGAGAGGACAATTTTACATATTTATGTGAATTTTGAGTCCATATTTCCAAGGATTGAGGAAGTTAGAAAAAATCAATTTGTATCGCAAAATATTTCCATACCTACCCCTTTGTTCTAAATTTTCGACAAAAAGATTATAAAAAATGCTAAAAATTCGTAAAGAGGGGTTTTTTGGGCCGAAAAATCGACTGGCACAATCAGTTTTGTGATAAAATCTTTATTTCGCCTTCAAATAGAGTCATGAAATTTTAGAAATTCCACTTTTCAAAAGAAAAAATACTCATAACTCGACTAATAGGAAAGATAAAACGTTCTAGTCTCCACCAATCGATAGAGAAGACAATTTTACATATTTAAGTGAATTTTGAGTACATATTTCCAAAGATTAAGGAAGTTAGAAAAAATCAATTTGTATCGCAAAATATTTCCATACCTACCCCTTTGTTCTAAATTTTCGACAAAAAAATTATAAAAAATGCTAAAAATCTGTAAAGAGGGGTTTTTTGGGCCAAAAAATGGACTGGCACAATTAGTTTTGTGATAAAATCATTATTTCGCCTTCAAATAGAGCCATGAAATTTTCGAAATTCCACTTTTCAAAACAAAAAATACTCATAACTCGACTAATAGGAAAGATAGAACGTTCTAGTCTTCACCAATCGATAGAGAGGACAATTTTACATATTTATGTGAATTTTGAGTCCATATTTCCAAGGATTGAGGAAGTTAGAAAAAATCAATTTGTATCGCAAAATATTTCCATACCTACCCCTTTGTTCTAAATTTTCGACAAAAAGATTATAAAAAATGCTAAAAATTCGTAAAGAGGGGTTTTTTGGGCCGAAAAATCGACTGGCACAATCAGTTTTGTGATAAAATCTTTATTTCGCCTTCAAATAGAGTCATGAAATTTTAGAAATTCCACTTTTCAAAAGAAAAAATACTCATAACTCGACTAATAGGAAAGATAAAACGTTCTAGTCTCCACCAATCGATAGAGAAGACAATTTTACATATTTAAGTGAATTTTGAGTACATATTTCCAAAGATTAAGGAAGTTAGAAAAAATCAATTTGTATCGCAAAATATTTCCATACCTACCCCTTTGTTCTAAATTTTCGACAGAAAAATTATAAAAAATGCTAAAAATCTGTAAAGAGGGGTTTTTTGGGCCACAAAATCGACTGGCACAATCAGTTTTGTGATAAAATCTTTATTTTGCCTTCAAATAGAGTCATGAAATTTTCGAAATTCCACTTTTCAATACAAAAAATACTCATAACTCGACTAATAGGAAAGATAAAACGTTCTAGTCTTCACCAATCGATAGAGAAGACAATTTGACATATTTAAGTGAATTTTGAGTCCATATTTCCAAAGATTAAGGAAGTTAGAAAAAATCAATTTGTATCGCAAAATATTTCCATACCTACCCCTTTGTTCTAAATTTTCGACAAAAAGATTATAAAAAATGCTAAAAATTCGTAAAGAGGGGTTTTTTGGGCCGAAAAATCGACTGGCACAATCAGTTTTGTGATAAAATCTTTATTTCGCCTTCAAATAGAGTCATGAAATTTTCGAAATTCCACTTTTCAAAACAAAAAATACTCATAACTCGACTAATAGGAAAGATAGAACGTTCTAGTCTTCGCCAATCGATAGAGGGGACAATTTTACATATTTTAGTGAATTTTGGGTCCATATTTCCAAAGATTAAGGAAGTTAGAAAAAATTAATTTGTATCGCAAAATATTTCCATACCTACCCCTTTGTTCTAAATTTTCGACAAAAAAATTATAAAAAATGCTAAAAATTTGTAAAGAGGTGTTTTTTGGGCCGAAAAACCGACTGGCACAATCAGTTTTATGATAAAATCATTATTTCGCCTTCAAATAGAGTCATGAAATTTTCGAAAATCCACTTTTCAAAACAAAAAATACTCATAACTCGACTAATAGGAAAGATAGAACGTTCTAGTCTTCACCAATCGATAGAGGGGACAATTTTACATATTTCAGTGAATTTTGAGTCCATATTTCCAAAGATTAAGTAGGTTAGAAAAAATTAATTTGTATCGCAAAATATTTCCAACCCCTTTGTTCTAAATTTTCGACAAAAAAATTATAAAAAATGCTAAAAATTTGTAAAGAGGGGTTTTTTGGGCCGAAAAATCGACTGGCACAATCAGTTTTGTGATAAAATCTTTATTTCGCCTTCAAATAGAGTCATGAAATTTTCGAAAATCCACTTTTCAAAACAAAAAATACTCATAACTCGACTAATAGGAAGGACAGAACGTTCTAGTCTTCACCCATCGATAGAGGGGACAATTTTACATATTTTAGTGAATTTTGAGTCCATATTTCCAAAGATTAGGGAAGTTAGAAAAAATTAATTTGTATCGCAAAATATTTCCATACCTACCACTTTGTTCTAAATTTTCGACAAAAAAATTATAAAAAATGCTAAAAATTTGTAAAGAGGTGTTTTTTGGGCCGAAAAACCGACTGGCACAATCAGTTTTGTGATAAAATCATTATTTCGCCTTCAAATAGAGTCATGAAATTTTCGAAAATCCACTTTTCAAAACAAAAAATACTCATAACTCGACTAATAGGAAAGATAAAACGTTCTAGTCTCCACCAATCGATAGAGAAGACAATTTTACATATTTAAGTGAATTTTGAGTACATATTTCCAAAGATTAAGGAAGTTAGAAAAAATCAATTTGTATCGCAAAATATTTCCATACCTACCCCTTTGTTCTAAATTTTCGACAAAAAAATTATAAAAAATGCTAAAAATCTGTAAAGAGGAGTTTTTTGGGCCAAAAAATGGACTGGCACAATTAGTTTTGTGATAAAATCATTATTTCGCCTTCAAATAGAGCCATGAAATTTTCGAAATTCCACTTTTCAAAACAAAAAATACTCATAACTCGACTAATAGGAAAGATAGAACGTTCTAGTCTTCACCAATCGATAGAGAGGACAATTTTACATATTTATGTGAATTTTGAGTCCATATTTCCAAGGATTGAGGAAGTTAGAAAAAATCAATTTGTATCGCAAAATATTTCCATACCTACCCCTTTGTTCTAAATTTTCGACAAAAAGATTATAAAAAATGCTAAAAATTCGTAAAGAGGGGTTTTTTGGGCCGAAAAATCGACTGGCACAATCAGTTTTGTGATAAAATCTTTATTTCGCCTTCAAATAGAGTCATGAAATTTTAGAAATTCCACTTTTCAAAAGAAAAAATACTCATAACTCGACTAATAGGAAAGATAAAACGTTCTAGTCTCCACCAATCGATAGAGAAGACAATTTTACATATTTTAGTGAATTTTGGGTCCATATTTCCAAAGATTAAGGAAGTTAGAAAAAATTAATTTGTATCGCAAAATATTTCCATACCTACCCCTTTGTTCTAAATTTTCGACAAAAAAATTATAAAAAATGCTAAAAATTTGTAAAGAGGTGTTTTTTGGGCCGAAAAACCGACTGGCACAATCAGTTTTATGATAAAATCATTATTTCGCCTTCAAATAGAGTCATGAAATTTTCGAAAATCCACTTTTCAAAACAAAAAATACTCATAACTCGACTAATAGGAAAGATAGAACGTTCTAGTCTTCACCAATCGATAGAGGGGACAATTTTACATATTTCAGTGAATTTTGAGTCCATATTTCCAAAGATTAAGTAGGTTAGAAAAAATTAATTTGTATCGCAAAATATTTCCAACCCCTTTGTTCTAAATTTTCGACAAAAAAATTATAAAAAATGCTAAAAATTTGTAAAGAGGGGTTTTTTGGGCCGAAAAATCGACTGGCACAATCAGTTTTGTGATAAAATCTTTATTTCGCCTTCAAATAGAGTCATGAAATTTTCGAAAATCCACTTTTCAAAACAAAAAATACTCATAACTCGACTAATAGGAAGGACAGAACGTTCTAGTCTTCACCCATCGATAGAGGGGACAATTTTACATATTTTAGTGAATTTTGAGTCCATGTTTCCAAAGATTAGGGAAGTTAGAAAAAATTAATTTGTATCGCAAAATATTTCCATACCTACCACTTTGTTCTAAATTTTCGACAAAAAAATTATAAAAAATGCTAAAAATTTGTAAAGAGGTGTTTTTTGGGCCGAAAAACCGACTGGCACAATCAGTTTTGTGATAAAATCATTATTTCGCCTTCAAATAGAGTCATGAAATTTTCGAAAATCCACTTTTCAAAACAAAAAATACTCATAACTCGACTAATAGGAAAGATAGAACGTTCTAGTCTTCACCAATCGATAGAGGGGACAATTTTACATATTTCAGTGAATTTTGAGTCCATATTTCCAGGGATTAAGTAGGTTAGAAAAAATTAATTTGTATCGCAAAATATTTCCAACCCCTTTGTTCTAAATTTTCGACAAAAAAATTATAAAAAATGCTAAAAATTCGTAAAGAGGGGTTTTTTGGGCCGAAAAATCGACTGGCACAATCAGTTTTGTGATAAAATCTTTATTTCGCCTTCAATTAGAGTCATGAAATTTTCGAAAATCCACTTTTCAAAACAAAAAATACTCATAACTCGACTAATAGGAAGGACAGAACGTTCTAGTCTTCACCAATCGATAGAGGGGACAATTTTACATATTTTAGTGAATTTTGAGTCCATATTTCCAAAGATTAAGGAAGTTAGAAAAAATTAATTTGTATCGCAAAATATTTCCATACCTACCCCTTTGTTCTAAATTTTCGACAAAAAAATTATAAAAAATGCTAAAAATTCGTAAAAAGGGGTTTCTTGGGCCAATGAATCGACTGGCACAATCAGTTTTGTGATAAAATCATTATTTCGCCTTCAAATAGAGTCATGAAATTTTCGAAAATCCACTTTTCAAAACAAAAAATACTCATAACTCGACTAATAGGAAAGATAGAACGTTCTAGTCTTCACCAATCGATAGAGGGGACAATTTTACATATTTTAGTGAATTTTAAGTCCATATTTCCAAGGATTAAGGAAGTTAAAAAAAATTAATTTGTATCGCAAAATATTTCCATACCTACCCCTTTGTTCTAAATTTTCGACAAAAAAATTATAAAAAATGCTAAAAAGTCGTAAAGAGGGATTTTTTGGGCCGAAAAATCGACTGGCACAATCAGTTTTGTGATAAAATCTTTATTTCGCCTTCAAATAGAGTTATGAAATTTTCGAAAATCCACTTTTCAAAACAAAAAATACTCATAACTCGACTAATAGGAAAGATAGAACGTTCTAGTCTTCACCAATCGATAGAGGGGACAATTTTACATATTTTAGTGAATTTTAAGTCCATATTTCCAAGGATTAAGGAAGTTAAAAAAATTAATTTGTATCGCAAAATATTTCCATACCTACCCCTTTGTTCTAAATTTTCGACAAAAAAATTATAAAAAATGCTAAAAAGTCGTAAAGAGGGATTTTTTGGGCCGAAAAATCGACTGGCACAATCAGTTTTGTGATAAAATCTTTATTTCGCCTTCAAATAGAGTTATGAAATTTTCGAAAATCCACTTTTCAAAACAAAAAATACTCATAACTCGACTAATAGGAAAGATAGAACGTTCTAGTCTTCACCAATCGATAGAGGAGACAATTTTACATATTTTAGTGAATTTTGAGTCCATATGTCCTAGGATTAAGGAAGTTGTATCGCAAAATATTTCCATACCTACCCCTTTGATCTAAATTTTCGACAAAAAAATTTTAAAAAAAGCTAAAAAATTCGTAAAAAGGGGTTTTTTGGGCCAAAAAATGGACTGGCACAATTAGTTTTGTGATAAAATCATTATTTCGCCTTCAAATAGAGTCATGAAATTTTAGAAATTCCACTTTTCAAAAGAAAAAATACTCATAACTCGACTAATAGGAAAGATAAAACGTTCTAGTCTCCACCAATCGATAGAGAAGACAATTTTACATATTTAAGTGAATTTTGAGTACATATTTCCAAAGATTAAGGAAGTTAGAAAAAATCAATTTGTATCGCAAAATATTTCCATACCTACCCCTTTGTTCTAAATTTTCGACAAAAAAATTATAAAAAATGCTAAAAATCTGTAAAGAGGGGTTTTTTGGGCCACAAAATTGACTGGCACAATCAGTTTTGTGATAAAATCATTATTTCGCCTTCAAATAGAGTCATGAAATTTTCGAAATTCCACTTTTCAAAACAAAAAATACTCATAACTCGACTAATAGGAAAGATAGAACGTTCTAGTCTTCGCCAATCGATAGAGGGGACAATTTTACATATTTTAGTGAATTTTGAGTCCATATGTCCTAGGATTAAGGAAGTTAGAAAAAATTAATTTGTATCGCAAAATATTTCCATACCTACCCTTTGTTCTAAATTTTCGACAAAAAAATTATAAAAAATGCTAAAAATTCGTTAAGAGGGGTTTTTTGGGCCGAAAAATCGACTGGCACAATCAGTTTTGTGATAAAATCTTTATTTCGCCTTCAAATAGAGTCATGAAATTTTCGAAATTCCACTTTTCAAAACAAAAAATACTCATAACTCGACTAATAGGAAAGATAGAACGTTCTGGGCTTCACCAATCAATAGATGGGACAATTTTACATATTCAAGTGAATTTTGAGTCTATATTTCCAAGGATTAAGGAAGTTAGAAAAAATCAATTTGTATCGCAAAATATTTCCATACCTACCCCTTTGTTCTAAATTTTCGACAAAAAGATTATAAAAAATGCTAAAAATTCGTGAAGAGGGGTTTTTTGGGCCGAAAAATCGACTGTCACAATCAGTTTTGTGATAAAATCTTCATTTCGCCTTCAAATAGAGTCATGAAATTTTCGAAATTCCACTTTTCAAAACAAAAAATACTCATAACTCGACTAATAGGAAAGACAGAACGTTCTAGTCTTCACCAATCGATAGAGGGGACAATTTTACATATTTTAGTGAATTTTGAGTCCATATTTCCAAGGATTAAGGAAGTTAGAAAAAATTAATTTGTATCGCAAAATATTTCCATACCTACCCCTCTGTTCTAAATTTTCGACAAAAAGATTATAAGAAATGCTAAAAATTCGTAAAGAGGGGTTTTTTGGGCCGAAAAATCGACTGGCACAATCAGTTTTGTGATAAAATCTTCATTTCGCCTTCAAATAGAGTCATGAAATTTCCACTTTTCAAAAGAAAAAATACTCATAACTCGACTAATAGGAAAGATAGAACGTTCTAGTCTTCACCAATCGATAGAGGGGACAATTTTACATATTTTAGTGATTTTTGAGTCCATATTTCCAAAGATTAAGGAAGTTAGAAAAAATTAATTTGTATCGCAAAATATTTCCATACCTACCCCTTTGTTCTAAATTTTCGACAAAAAAATTATAAAATATGCTAAAAATTCGTTAAGAGGGGTTTTTTGGACCGAAAAATCGACTGGCACAATCAGTTTTGTGATAAAATCTTTATTTCGCCTTCAAATAGAGTCATGAAATTTTCGAAATTCCACTTTTCAAAACAAAAAATACTCATAACTCGACTAATAGGAAAGACAGAACGTTCTAGTCTTCACCAATCGATAGAGGGGACAATTTTACATATTTTAGTGAATTTTGAGTCCATATGTCCAAGGATTAAGGAAGTTAGAAAAAACTAATTTGTATCGCAAAATATTTCCATACCTACCCCTTTGTTCTAAATTTTCGACAAAAAAATTATAAAAAATGCTAAAAATTCGTTAAGAGGGGTTTTTTGGGCCGAAAAATCGACTGGCACAATCAGTTTTGTGATAAAATCTTTATTTCGCCTTCAAATAGAGTCATGAAATTTTCGAAATTCCACTTTTCAAAACAAAAAATACTCATAACTCGACTAATAGGAAAGATAGAACGTTCTAGTCTTCACCAATCAATAGATGGGACAATTTTACATATTCAAGTGAATTTTGAGTCTATATTTCCAAGGATTAAGGAAGTTAGAAAAAATCAATTTGTATCGCAAAATATTTCCATACCTACCCCTTTGTTCTAAATTTTCGACAAAAAGATTATAAAAAATGCTAAAAATTCGTAAAGAGGGGTTTTTTGGGCCGAAAAATCGACTGGCACAATCAGTTTCCAAAGATTAAGGAAGTTAGAAAAAATCAATTTGTATCGCAAAATATTTCCATACCTACCCCTTTGTTCTAAATTTTCGACAAAAAAATTATAAAAAATGCTAAAAATCTGTAGAGAGGGGTTTTTTGGGCCACAAAATCGACTGGCACAATCAGTTTTGTGATAAAATCTTTATTTTGCCTTCAAATAGAGTCATGAAATTTTCGAAATTCCACTTTTCAATACAAAAAATACTCATAACTCGACTAATAGGAAAGATAAAACGTTCTAGTCTTCACCAATCGATAGAGAAGACAATTTTACATATTTAAGTGAATTTTGAGTCCATATTTCCAAAGATTAAGGAAGTTAGAAAAAATCAATTTGTATCGCAAAATATTTCCATACCTACCCCTTTGTTCTAAATTTTCGACAAAAAGATTATAAAAAATGCTAAAAATTCGTAAAGAGGGGTTTTTTGGGCCGAAAAATCGACTGGCACAATCAGTTTTGTGATAAAATCTTTATTTCGCCTTCAAATAGAGTCATGAAATTTTCGAAATTCCACTTTTCAAAACAAAAAATACTCATAACTCGACTAATAGGAAAGATAGAACGTTCTAGTCTTCGCCAATCGATAGAGGGGACAATTTTACATATTTTAGTGAATTTTGAGTCCATATGTCCTAGGATTAAGGAAGTTAGAAAAAATTAATTTGTATCGCAAAATATTTCCATACCTACCCTTTGTTCTAAATTTTCGACAAAAAAATTATAAAAAATGCTAAAAATTCGTTAAGAGGGGTTTTTTGGGCCGAAAAATCGACTGGCACAATCAGTTTTGTGATAAAATCTTTATTTCGCCTTCAAATAGAGTCATGAAATTTTCGAAATTCCACTTTTCAAAACAAAAAATACTCATAACTCGACTAATAGGAAAGATAGAACGTTCTAGTCTTCACCAATCAATAGATGGGACAATTTTACATATTCAAGTGAATTTTGAGTCTATATTTCCAAGGATTAAGGAAGTTAGAAAAAATCAATTTGTATCGCAAAATATTTCCATACCTACCCCTTTGTTCTAAATTTTCGACAAAAAGATTATAAAAAATGCTAAAAATTCGTGAAGAGGGGTTTTTTGGGCCGAAAAATCGACTGTCACAATCAGTTTTGTGATAAAATCTTCATTTCGCCTTCAAATAGAGTCATGAAATTTTCGAAATTCCACTTTTCAAAACAAAAAATACTCATAACTCGACTAATAGGAAAGACAGAACGTTCTAGTCTTCACCAATCGATAGAGGGGACAATTTTACATATTTTAGTGAATTTTGAGTCCATATTTCCAAGGATTAAGGAAGTTAGAAAAAATTAATTTGTATCGCAAAATATTTCCATACCTACCCCTCTGTTCTAAATTTTCGACAAAAAGATTATAAGAAATGCTAAAAATTCGTAAAGAGGGGTTTTTTGGGCCGAAAAATCGACTGGCACAATCAGTTTTGTGATAAAATCTTCATTTCGCCTTCAAATAGAGTCATGAAATTTCCACTTTTCAAAAGAAAAAATACTCATAACTCGACTAATAGGAAAGATAGAACGTTCTAGTCTTCACCAATCGATAGAGGGGACAATTTTACATATTTTAGTGAATTTTGAGTCCATATTTCCAAAGATTAAGGAAGTTAGAAAAAATTAATTTGTATCGCAAAATATTTCCATACCTACCCCTTTGTTCTAAATTTTCGACAAAAAAATTATAAAATATGCTAAAAATTCGTTAAGAGGGGTTTTTTGGACCGAAAAATCGACTGGCACAATCAGTTTTGTGATAAAATCTTTATTTCGCCTTCAAATAGAGTCATGAAATTTTCGAAATTCCACTTTTCAAAACAAAAAATACTCATAACTCGACTAATAGGAAAGACAGAACGTTCTAGTCTTCACCAATCGATAGAGGGGACAATTTTACATATTTTAGTGAATTTTGAGTCCCTATGTCCAAGGATTAAGGAAGTTAGAAAAAACTAATTTGTATCGCAAAATATTTCCATACCTACCCCTTTGTTCTAAATTTTCGACAAAAAAATTATAAAAAATGCTAAAAATTCGTTAAGAGGGGTTTTTTGGGCCGAAAAATCGACTGGCACAATCAGTTTTGTGATAAAATCTTTATTTCGCCTTCAAATAGAGTCATGAAATTTTCGAAATTCCACTTTTCAAAACAAAAAATACTCATAACTCGACTAATAGGAAAGATAGAACGTTCTAGTCTTCACCAATCAATAGATGGGACAATTTTACATATTCAAGTGAATTTTGAGTCTATATTTCCAAGGATTAAGGAAGTTAGAAAAAATCAATTTGTATCGCAAAATATTTCCATACCTACCCCTTTGTTCTAAATTTTCGACAAAAAGATTATAAAAAATGCTAAAAATTCGTGAAGAGGGGTTTTTTGGGCCGAAAAATCGACTGTCACAATCAGTTTTGTGATAAAATCTTCATTTCGCCTTCAAATAGAGTCATGAAATTTTCGAAATTCCACTTTTCAAAACAAAAAATACTCATGACTCGACTAATAGGAAAGACAGAACGTTCTAGTCTTCACCAATCGATAGAGGGGACAATTTTACATATTTTGGTGAATTTTGAGTCCATATTTCCAAGGATTAAGGAAGTTAGAAAAAATTAATTTGTATCGCAAAATATTTCCATACCTACCCCTTTGTTCTAAATTTTCGACAAAAAAATTATAAAAAATGCTAAAAATTCGTAAAGAGGGGTTTTTTGGGCCGAAAAATCGACTGGCACAATCAGTTTTGTGATAAAATCTTTATTTCGCCATCAAATAGAGTCATGAAATTTTCGAAAATCCACTTTTCAAAACAAAAAATACTCATAACTCGACTAATAGGAAAGATAGAACGTTCTAGTCTTCACCAATCGATAGAGGGGACAATTTTACATATTTTAGTGAATTTTGAGTCCATATTTCCAAAGATTAAGGAAGTTAGAAAAAATTAATTTGTATCGCAAAATATTTCCATACCTACCCCTTTGTTCTAAATTTTCGACAAAAAAATTATAAAAAATGCTAAAAATTCGTGAAAAGGGGTTTCTTGTGCCAATAAATCGACTGGCACAATCAGTTTTGTGATAAAATCATTATTTCGCCTTCAAATAGAGTCATGAAATTTTCGAAAATCCACTTTTCAAAACAAAAAATACTCATAACTCGACTAATAGGAAAGATAGAACGTTCTAGTCTTCACCAATCGATAGAGGGGACAATTTTACATATTTATGTGAATTTTGAGTCCATATTTCCAAGGATTGAGGAAGTTAGAAAAAATCAATTTGTATCGCAAAATATTTCCATACCTACCCCTTTGTTCTAAATTTTCGACAAAAAGATTATAAAAAATGCTAAAAATTCGTAAAGAGGGGTTTTTTGGGCCGAAAAATCGACTGGCATAATCAGTTTTGTGATAAAATCTTTATTTCGCCTTCAAATAGAGTCATGAAATTTTCGAAATTCCACTTTTCAAAAGAAAAAATACTCATAACTCGACTAATAGGAAAGATAAAACGTTCTAGTCTTCACCAATCGATAGAGAGACAATTTTACATATTTAAGTGAATTTTGAGTCCATATTTCCAAAGATTAAGGAAGTTAGAAAAAATCAATTTGTATCGCAAAATATTTCCATACCTACCCCTTTGTTCTAAATTTTCGACAAAAAAATTATAAAAAATGCTAAAAATTCGTAAAGAGGGGTTTTTTGGGCCACAAAATCGACTGGCACAGTCAGTTTTGTGATAAAATCTTTATTTTGCCTTCAAATAGAGTCATGAAATTTTCGAAATTCCACTTTTCAATACAAAAAATACTCATAACTCGACTAATAGGAAAGATAAAACGTTCTAGTCCTCACCAATCGATAGAGAAGACAATTTTACATATTTAAGTGAATTTTGAGTCCATATTTCCAAAGATTAAGGAAGTTAGAAAAAATCAATTTGTATCGCAAAATATTTCCATACCTACCCCTTTGTTCTAAATTTTCGACAAAAAGATTATAAAAAATGCTAAAAATTCGTGAAGAGGGGTTTTTTGGGCCGAAAAATCGACTGGCACAATCAGTTTTGTGATAAAATCTTTATTTCGCCTTCAAATAGAGTCATGAAATTTTCGAAATTCCACTTTTCAAAACAATAAATACTCATAACTCGGCTAATAGGAAAGATAGAACGTTCTAGTCTTCATCAGTCGATAGAGGGGACAATTTTACATATTTTAGTGAATTTTGAGTCCATATTTCCAAAGATTAAGGAAGTTAGAAAAAATTAATTTGTATCGCAAAATATTTCCATACCTACCCCTTTGTTCTAAATTTTCGACAAAAAAATTATAAAATATGCTAAAAATTCGTTAAGAGGGGTTTTTTGGACCGAAAAATCGACTGGCACAATCAGTTTTGTGATAAAATCTTTATTTCGCCTTCAAATAGAGTCATGAAATTTTCGAAATTCCACTTTTCAAAACAAAAAATACTCATAACTCGACTAATAGGAAAGACAGAACGTTCTAGTCTTCACCAATCGATAGAGGGGACAATTTTACATATTTTAGTGAATTTTGAGTCCATATGTCCAAGGATTAAGGAAGTTAGAAAAAACTAATTTGTATCGCAAAATATTTCCATACCTACCCCTTTGTTCTAAATTTTCGACAAAAAAATTATAAAAAATGCTAAAAATTCGTTAAGAGGGGTTTTTTGGGCCGAAAAATCGACTGGCACAATCAGTTTTGTGATAAAATCTTTATTTCGCCTTCAAATAGAGTCATGAAATTTTCGAAATTCCACTTTTCAAAACAAAAAATACTCATAACTCGACTAATAGGAAAGATAGAACGTTCTAGTCTTCACCAATCAATAGATGGGACAATTTTACATATTCAAGTGAATTTTGAGTCTATATTTCCAAGGATTAAGGAAGTTAGAAAAAATCAATTTGTATCGCAAAATATTTCCATACCTACCCCTTTGTTCTAAATTTTCGACAAAAAGATTATAAAAAATGCTAAAAATTCGTGAAGAGGGGTTTTTTGGGCCGAAAAATCGACTGTCACAATCAGTTTTGTGATAAAATCTTCATTTCGCCTTCAAATAGAGTCATGAAATTTTCGAAATTCCACTTTTCAAAACAAAAAATACTCATGACTCGACTAATAGGAAAGACAGAACGTTCTAGTCTTCACCAATCGATAGAGGGGACAATTTTACATATTTTAGTGAATTTTGAGTCCATATTTCCAAGGATTAAGGAAGTTAGAAAAAATTAATTTGTATCGCAAAATATTTCCATACCTACCCCTTTGTTCTAAATTTTCGACAAAAAAATTATAAAAAATGCTAAAAATTCGTAAAGAGGGGTTTTTTGGGCCGAAAAATCGACTGGCACAATCAGTTTTGTGATAAAATCTTTATTTCGCCATCAAATAGAGTCATGAAATTTTCGAAAATCCACTTTTCAAAACAAAAAATACTCATAACTCGACTAATAGGAAAGATAGAACGTTCTAGTCTTCACCAATCGATAGAGGGGACAATTTTACATATTTTAGTGAATTTTGAGTCCATATTTCCAAAGATTAAGGAAGTTAGAAAAAATTAATTTGTATCGCAAAATATTTCCATACCTAACCCTTTGTTCTAAATTTTCGACAAAAAAATTATAAAAAATGCTAAAAATTCGTAAAAAGGGGTTTCTTGTGCCAATAAATCGACTGGCACAATCAGTTTTGTGATAAAATCATTATTTCGCCTTCAAATAGAGTCATGAAATTTTCGAAAATCCACTTTTCAAAACAAAAAATACTCATAACTCGACTAATAGGAAAGATAGAACGTTCTAGTCTTCACCAATCGATAGAGGGGACAATTTTACATATTTATGTGAATTTTGAGTCCATATTTCCAAGGATTGAGGAAGTTAGAAAAAATCAATTTGTATCGCAAAATATTTCCATACCTACCCCTTTGTTCTAAATTTTCGACAAAAAGATTATAAAAAATGCTAAAAATTCGTAAAGAGGGGTTTTTTGGGCCGAAAAATCGACTGGCATAATCAGTTTTGTGATAAAATCTTTATTTCGCCTTCAAATAGAGTCATGAAATTTTCGAAATTCCACTTTTCAAAAGAAAAAATACTCATAACTCGACTAATAGGAAAGATAAAACGTTCTAGTCTTCACCAATCGATAGAGAAGACAATTTTACATATTTAAGTGAATTTTGAGTCCATATTTCCAAAGATTAAGGAAGTTAGAAAAAATCAATTTGTATCGCAAAATATTTCCATACCTACCCCTTTGTTCTAAATTTTCGACAAAAAAATTATAAAAAATGCTAAAAATTCGTAAAGAGGGGTTTTTTGGGCCACAAAATCGACTGGCACAATCAGTTTTGTGATAAAATCTTTATTTTGCCTTCAAATAGAGTCATGAAATTTCCGAAATTCCACTTTTCAATACAAAAAATACTCATAACTCGACTAATAGGAAAGATAAAACGTTCTAGTCTTCACCAATCGATAGAGAAGACAATTTTACATATTTAAGTGAATTTTGAGTCCATATTTCCAAAGATTAAGGAAGTTAGAAAAAATCAATTTGTATCGCAAAATATTTCCATACCTACCCCTTTGTTCTAAATTTTCGACAAAAAGATTATAAAAAATGCTAAAAATTCGTAAAGAGGGGTTTTTTGGGCCGAAAAATCGACTGGCACAATCAGTTTTGTGATAAAATCTTTATTTCGCCTTCAAATAGAGTCATGAAATTTTCGAAATTCCACTTTTCAAAACAATAAATACTCATAACTCGGCTAATAGGAAAGATAGAACGTTCTAGTCTTCATCAGTCGATAGAGGGGACAATTTTACATATTTTAGTGAATTTTGAGTCCATATTTCCAAGGATTAAGGAAGTTAGAAAAAATTAATTTGTATCGCAAAATATTTCCATACCTACCCCTTTGTTCTAAATTTTCGACAAAAAAATTATAAAAAATGCTAAAAATTCGTTAAGAGGGGTTTTTTGGGCCGAAAAATCGACTGGCACAATCAGTTTTGTGATAAAATCATTATTTCGCCTTCAAATAGAGTCATGAAATTTTCGAAATTCCACTTTTCAAAACAAAAAATACTCATAACTCGACTAATAGGAAAGATAGAACGTTCTAGTCTTCGCCAATCGATAGAGGGGACAATTTTACATATTTTAGTGAATTTTGAGTCCATATGTCCTAGGATTAAGGAAGTTAGAAAAAATTAATTTGTATCGCAAAATATTTCCATACCTACCCTTTGTTCTAAATTTTCGACAAAAAAATTATAAAAAATGCTAAAAATTCGTTAAGAGGGGTTTTTTGGGCCGAAAAATCGACTGGCACAATCAGTTTTGTGATAAAATCTTTATTTCGCCTTCAAATAGAGTCATGAAATTTTCGAAATTCCACTTTTCAAAACAAAAAATACTCATAACTCGACTAATAGGAAAGATAGAACGTTCTAGTCTTCACCAATCAATAGATGGGACAATTTTACATATTCAAGTGAATTTTGAGTCTATATTTCCAAGGATTAAGGAAGTTAGAAAAAATCAATTTGTATCGCAAAATATTTCCATACCTACCCCTTTGTTCTAAATTTTCGACAAAAAGATTATAAAAAATGCTAAAAATTCGTGAAGAGGGGTTTTTTGGGCCGAAAAATCGACTGTCACAATCAGTTTTGTGATAAAATCTTCATTTCGCCTTCAAATAGAGTCATGAAATTTTCGAAATTCCACTTTTCAAAACAAAAAATACTCATAACTCGACTAATAGGAAAGACATAACGTTCTAGTCTTCACCAATCGATAGAGGGGACAATTTTACATATTTTAGTGAATTTTGAGCCCATATTTCCAAGGATTAAGGAAGTTAGAAAAAATTAATTTGTATCGCAAAATATTTCCATACCTACCCCTTTGTTCTAAATTTTCGACAAAAAGATTATAAAAAATGCTAAAAATTCGTAAAGAGGGGTTTTTTAGGCCGAAAAATCGACTGGTACAATCAGTTTTGTGATAAAATCATTATTTCGCCTTCAAATAGAGTCATGAAATTTTCGAAAATCCACTTTTCAAAAAACAAAAAATACTCATAACTCGACTTATAGGAAAGATAGAACGTTCTAGTCTTCACCAATCGATAGAGGGGACAATTTTACATATCTTAGTGAATTTTGAATCCATATTTCCAAGGATTGAGGAAGTTAGAAAAAATTAATTTGTATCGCAAAATATTTCCATACCTACCCCTTTGATCTAAATTTTCGACAAAAAAATTATAAAAAAAGCTAAAAAATTCGTAAAAAGGGGTTTTTTGGGCCAAAAAATTGACTGGCATAATTAGTTTTGTGATAAAATCATTATTTCGCCTTCAAATAGAGCCATGAAATTTTCGAAATTCCACTTTTCAAAACAAAAAATACTCATAACTCGACTAATGGGAAAGATAGAACGTTCTAGTCTTCACCAATCGATAGAGGGGACAATTTTACATATTTATGTGAATTTTGAGTCCATATTTCCAAGGATTGAGGAAGTTAGAAAAAATCAATTTGTATCGCAAAATATTTCCATACCTACCCCTTTGTTCTAAATTTTCGACAAAAAGATTATAAAAAATGCTAAAAATTCGTAAAGAGGGGTTTTTTGGGCCGAAAAATCGACTGGCACAATCAGTTTTGTGATAAAATCTTTATTTCGCCTTCAAATAGAGTCATGAAATTTTCGAAATTCCACTTTTCAAAAGAAAAAATACTCATAACTCGACTAATAGGAAAGATAAAACGTTCTAGTCTTCACCAATCGATAGAGAAGACAATTTTACATATTGAGGTGAATTTTGACTCCATATTTCCAAAGATTAAGGAAGTTAGAAAAAATCAATTTGTATCGCAAAATATTTCCATACCTACACCTTTGTTCTAAATTTTCGACAAAAAGATTATAAAAAATGCTAAAAATTCGTAAAGAGGGGTTTTTTGGGCCGAAAAATCGACTGGCACAATCAGTTTTGTGATAAAATCTTTATTTCGCCTTCAAATAGAGTCATGAAATTTTCGAAATTCCACTTTTCAAAACAATAAATACTCATAACTCGACTAATAGGAAAGATAGGACGTTCTAGTCTTCACCAATCGATAGAGGGGACAATTTTACATATTTTAGTGAATTTTGAGTCCATATTTCCAAAGATTAAGGAAGTTAGAAAAAATTAATTTGTATCGCAAAATATTTCCATACCTACCACTTTGTTCTAAATTTTCGACAAAAAAATTATAAAAAATGCTAAAACTTCGTAAAGAGGTGTTTTTTGGGCCGAAAAACCGACTGGCACAATCAGTTTTGTGATAAAATCATTATTTCGCCTTCAAATAGAGTCATGAAATTTTCGAAAATCCACTTTTCAAAACAAAAAATACTCATAACTCGACTAATAGGAAAGATGGGACGTTCTAGTCTTCACCAATCGATAGAGGGGACAATTTTACATATTTTAGTGAATTTTGAGTCCATATTTCCAAAGATTAAGGAAGTTAGAAAAAATTAATTTGTATCGCAAAATATTTCCATACCTACCACTTTGTTCTAAATTTTCGACAAAAAAATTATAAAAAATGCTAAAAATTCGTAAAGAGGTGTTTTTTGGGCCGAAAAACCGACTGGCACAATCAGTTTTGTGATAAAATCATTATTTCGCCTTCAAATAGAGTCATGAAATTTTCGAAAATCCACTTTTCAAAACAAAAAATACTCATAACTCGACTAATAGGAAAGATAGAACGTTCTAGTCTTCACCAATCGATAGAGGGGACAATTTTACATATTTCAGTGAATTTTGAGTCCATATTTCCAAGGATTAAGTAGGTTAGAAAAAATTAATTTGTATCGCGAAATATTTCCAACCCCTTTGTTCTAAATTTTCGACAAAAAAATTATAAAAAATGCTAAAAAATCGTGAAGAGGGGTTTTTTGGGCCGAAAAATCGACTGGCACAATCAGTTTTGTGATAAAATCATTATTTCGCCTTCAAATAGAGTCATGAAATTTTCGAAAATCCACTTTTCAAAAAAAAAATACTCATAACTCGACTAATAGGAAAGATAGAACGTTCTAGTCTTCACCAATCGATAGAGGAGACAATTTTACATATTTTAGTGAATTTTGAGTCCATATGTCCTAGGATTAAGGAAGTTGTATCGCAAAATATTTCCATACCTACCCCTTTGTTCTAAATTTTCGACAA
This sequence comes from Lochmaea crataegi, assembly GCA_947563755.1. Taxonomy (NCBI): domain Eukaryota; kingdom Metazoa; phylum Arthropoda; class Insecta; order Coleoptera; family Chrysomelidae; genus Lochmaea; species Lochmaea crataegi. The sequence continues at coordinate 52,738,278 of OX387424.1, read as the reverse complement.
AAAAATTATAAAAAATGCTAAAAATTCGTAAAGAGGTGTTTTTTGGGCCGAAAAACCGACTGGCACAATCAGTTTTGTGATAAAATCATTATTTCGCCTTCAAATAGAGTCATGAAATTTTCGAAAATCCACTTTTCAAAAAAAAAATACTCATAACTCGACTAATAGGAAAGATAGGACGTTCTAGTCTTCACCAATCGATAGAGGGGACAATTTTACATATTTGAGTGAATTTTGAGTCCATATTTCAAAGATTAAGGAAGTTAGAAAAAATTTATTTGTATCGCAAAATATTTCCATACCTACCACTTTGTTCTAAATTTTCGACAAAAAAATTATAAAAAATGCTAAAAATTCGTAAAGAGGTGTTTTTTGGGCCGAAAAACCGACTGGCACAATCAGTTTTGTGATAAAATCATTATTTCGCCTTCAAATAGAGTCATGAAATTTTCGAAAATCCACTTTTCAAAACAAAAAATACTCATAACTCGACTAATAAGAAAGATAGAACGTTCTAGTCTTCACCAATCGATAGAGGGGACAATTTTACATATTTCAGTGAATTTTGAGTCCATATTTCCAAGGATTAAGTAGGTTAGAAAAAATTAATTTGTATCGCGAAATATTTCCAACCCCTTTGTTCTAAATTTTCGACAAAAAAATTATAAAAAATGCTAAAAAATCGTAAAGAGGGGTTTTTTGGGCCGAAAAATCGACTGGCACAATCAGTTTTGTGATAAAATCATTATTTCGCCTTCAAATAGAGTCATGAAATTTTCGAAAATCCACTTTTCAAAAAAAAAAATACTCATAACTCGACTAATAGGAAAGATAGAACGTTCTAGTCTTCACCAATCGATAGAGGCGACAATTTTACATATTTTAGTGAATTTTGAGTCCATATTTCCAAGGATTGAGGAAGTTAGAAAAAATCAATTTGTATCGCAAAATATTTCCATACCTACCCCTTTGTTCTAAATTTTCGACAAAAAGATTATAAAAAATGCTAAAAATTCGTAAAGAGGGGTTTTTTGGGCCGAAAAATCGACTGGCACAATCAGTTTTGTGATAAAATCTTTATTTCGCCTTCAAATAGAGTCATGAAATTTTCGAAATTCCACTTTTCAAAAGAAAAAATACTCATAACTCAACTAATAGGAAAGATAAAACGTTCTAGTCTTCACCAATCGATAGAGAAGACAATTTTACATATTTAAGTGAATTTTGAGTCCATATTTCCAAAGATTAAGGAAGTTAGAAAAAATTAATTTGTATCGCGAAATATTTCCAACCCCTTTGTTCTGAATTTTCGACAAAAAAATTATAAAAAATGCTAAAAATTCGTAAAGAGGTGTTTTTTGGGCCGAAAAACCGACTGGCACAATCAGTTTTGTGATAAAATCATTATTTCGCCTTCAAATAGAGTCATGAAATTTTCGAAAATCCACTTTTCAAAACAAAAAATACTCATAACTCGACTAATAGGAAAGATAGAACGTTCTAGTCTTCACCAATCGATAGAGGGGACAATTTTACATATTTCAGTAAATTTTGAGTCCATATTTCCAAGGATTAAGTAGGTTAGAAAAAATTAATTTGTATCGCGAAATATTTCCAACCCCTTTGTTCTAAATTTTCGACAAAAAAATTATAAAAAATGCTAAAAAATCGTAAAGAGGGGTTTTTTGGGCCGAAAAATCGACTGGCACAATCAGTTTTGTGATAAAATCATTATTTCGCCTTCAAATAGAGTCATGAAATTTTCGAAAATCCACTTTTCAAAAAAAAAATACTCATAACTCGACTAATAGGAAAGATAGAACGTTCTAGTCTTCACCAATCGATAGAGGCGACAATTTTACATATTTTAGTGAATTTTGAGTCCATGTTTCCAAAGATTAAGGAAGTTAGAAAAAATTAATTTGTATCGCAAAATATTTCTATACCTACCCCTTTGTTCTAAATTTTCGACAAAAAAATTATAAAAAATGCTAAAAATTCGTAAAGAGGTGTTTTTTTGGGCCGAAAAACCGACTGGCACAATCAGTTTTGTGATAAAATCATTATTTCGCCTTCAAATAGAGTCATGAAATTTTCGAAAATCCACTTTTCAAAAAAAAAATACTCATAACTCGACTAATAGGAAAGATAGGACGTACTAGTCTTCACCAATCGATAGAGGGGACAATTTTACATATTTTAGTGAATTTTGAGTCCATATTTCAAAGATTAAGGAAGTTAGAAAAAATTTATTTGTATCGCAAAATATTTCCATACCTACCACTTTGTTCTAAATTTTCGACAAAAAAATTATAAAAAATGCTAAAAATTCGTAAAGAGGTGTTTTTGGGCCGAAAAACCGACTGGCACAATCAGTTTTGTGATAAAATCATTATTTCGCCTTCATATAGAGTCATGAAATTTTCGAAAATCCACTTTTCAAAACAAAAAATACTCATAACTCGACTAATAAGAAAGATAGAACGTTCTAGTCTCCACCAATCGATAGAGGGGACAATTTTACATATTTCAGTGAATTTTGAGTCCATATTTCCAAGGATTAAGTAGGTTAGAAAAAATTAATTTGTATCGCGAAATATTTCCAACCCCTTTGTTCTAAATTTTCGACAAAAAAATTATAAAAAATGCTAAAAAATCGTAAAGAGGGGTTTTTTGGGCCGAAAAATCGACTGGCACAATCAGTTTTGTGATAAAATCATTATTTCGCCTTCAAATAGAGTCATGAAATTTTCGAAAATCCACTTTTCAAAAAAAAAATACTCATAACTCGACTAATAGGAAAGATAGAACGTTCTAGTCTTCACCAATCGATAGAGGCGACAATTTTACATATTTTAGTGAATTTTGAGTCCATATTTCCAAGGATTGAGGAAGTTAGAAAAAATCAATTTGTATCGCAAAATATTTCCATACCTACCCCTTTGTTCTAAATTTTCGACAAAAAGATTATAAAAAATGCTAAAAATTCGTAAAGAGGGGTTTTTTGGGCCGAAAAATCGACTGGCACAATCAGTTTTGTGATAAAATCTTTATTTCGCCTTCAAATAGAGTCATGAAATTTTCGAAATTCCACTTTTCAAAAGAAAAAATACTCATAACTCAACTAATAGGAAAGATAAAACGTTCTAGTCTTCACCAATCGATAGAGAAGACAATTTTACATATTTAAGTGAATTTTGAGTCCATATTTCCAAAGATTAAGGAAGTTAGAAAAAATCAATTTGTATCGCAAAATATTTCCATACCTACCCCTTTGTTCTAAATTTTCGACAAAAAGATTATAAAAAATGCTAAAAATTCGTAAAGAGGGGTTTTTTGGGCCGAAAAATCGACTGGCACAATCAGTTTTGTGATAAAATCTTTATTTCGCCTTCAAATAGAGTCATGAAATTTTCGAAATTCCACTTTTCAAAACAATAAATACTCATAACTCGACTAATAGGAAAGATAGGACGTTCTAGTCTTCACCAATCGATAGAGGGGACAATTTTACTTATTTTAGTGAATTTTTAGTCCATATTTCCAAAGATTAAGGAAGTTAGAAAAAATTAATTTGTATCGCAAAATATTTCCATACCTACCACTTTGTTCTAAATTTTCGACAAAAAAATTATAAAAAATGCTAAAAATTCGTAAAGAGGTGTTTTTTGGGCCGAAAAACCGACTGGCACAATCAGTTTTGTGATAAAATCATTATTTCGCCTTCAAATAGAGTCATGAAATTTTCGAAAATCCACTTTTCAAAACAAAAAATACTCATAACTCGACTAATAGGAAAGATGGGACGTTCTAGTCTTCACCAATCGATAGAGGGGACAATTTTACATATTTTAGTGAATTTTGAGTACATATTTCCGAAGATTAAGGAAGTTAGAAAAAATTAATTTGTATCGCAAAATATTTCCATACCTACCACTTTGTTCTAAATTTTCGACAAAAAAATTATAAAAAATGCTAAAAATTTGTAAAGAGGTGTTTTTTGGGCCGAAAAACCGACTGGCACAATCAGTTTTGTGATAAAATCATTATTTCGCCTTCAAATAGAGTCATGAAATTTTCGAAAATCCACTTTTCAAAACAAAAAATACTCATAACTCGACTAATAGGAAAGATAGAACGTTCTAGTCTTCACCAATCGATAGAGGGGACAATTTTACATATTTCAGTAAATTTTGAGTCCATATTTCCAAGGATTAAGTAGGTTAGAAAAAATTAATTTGTATCCCGAAATATTTCCAACCCCTTTGTTCTAAATTTTCGACAAAAAAATTATAAAAAATGCTAAAAAATCATAAAGAGGGGTTTTTTGGGCCGAAAAATCGACTGGCACAATCAGTTTTGTGATAAAATCATTATTTCGCCTTCAAATAGAGTCATGAAATTTTCGAAAATCCACTTTTCAAAAAAAAAATACTCATAACTCGACTAATAGGAAAGATAGGACGTTCTAGTCTTCACCAATCGATAGAGGGGACAATTTTACATATTTTGGTGAATTTTGAGTCCATATTTCAAAGATTAAGGAAGTTAGAAAAAATTTATTTGTATCGCAAAATATTTCCATACCTACCACTTTGTTCTAAATTTTCGACAAAAAAATTATAAAAAATGCTAAAAATTCGTAAAGAGGTGTTTTTTGGGCCGAAAAACCGACTGGCACAATCAGTTTTGTGATAAAATCATTATTTCGCCTTCAAATAGAGTCATGAAATTTTCGAAAATCCACTTTTCAAAACAAAAAATACTCATAACTCGACTAATAGGAAAGATGGGACGTTCTAGTCTTCACCAATCGATAGAGGGGACAATTTTACATATTTTAGTGAATTTTGAGTCCATATTTCCAAAGATTAAGGAAGTTAGAAAAAATTAATTTGTATCGCAAAATATTTCCATACCTACCACTTTGTTCTAAATTTTCGACAAAAAAATTATAAAAAATGCTAAAAATTCGTAAAGAGGTGTTTTTTGGGCCGAAAAACCGACTGGCACAATCAGTTTTGTGATAAAATCATTATTTCGCCTTCAAATAGAGTCATGAAATTTTCGAAAATCCACTTTTCAAAACAAAAAATACTCCTAACTCGACTAATAGGAAAGATAGAACGTTCTAGTCTCCACCAATCGATAGAGGGGACAATTTTACATATTTCAGTGAATTTTGAGTCCATATTTCCAAGGATTAAGTAGGTTAGAAAAAATTAATTTGTATCGCGAAATATTTCCAACCCCTTTGTTCTAAATTTTCGACAAAAAAATTATAAAAAATGCTAAAAAATCGTAAAGAGGGGTTTTTTGGGCCGAAAAATCGACTGGCACAATCAGTTTTGTGATAAAATCATTATTTCGCCTTCAAATAGAGTCATGAAATTTTCGAAAATCCACTTTTCAAAAAAAAAATACTCATAACTCGACTAATAGGAAAGATAGAACGTTCTAGTCTTCACCAATCGATAGAGGCGACAATTTTACATATTTTAGTGAATTTTGAGTCCATATTTCCAAGGATTGAGGAAGTTAGAAAAAATCAATTTGTATCGCAAAATATTTCCATACCTACCACTTTGTTCTAAATTTTCGACAAAAAAATTATAAAAAATGCTAAAAATTCGTAAAGAGGTGTTTTTTGGGCCGAAAAACCGACTGGCACAATCAGTTTTGTGATAAAATCATTATTTCGCCTTCAAATAGAGTCATGAAATTTTCGAAAATCCACTTTTCAAAACAAAAAATACTCATAACTCGACTAATAGGAAAGATGGGACGTTCTAGTCTTCACCAATCGATAGAGGGGACAATTTTACATATTTTAGTGAATTTTGAGTCCATATTTCCAAAGATTAAGGAAGTTAGAAAAAATTAATTTGTATCGCAAAATATTTCCATACCTACCACTTTGTTCTAAATTTTCGACAAAAAAATTATAAAAAATGCTAAAAATTCGTAAAGAGGTGTTTTTTGGGCCGAAAAACCGACTGGCACAATCAGTTTTGTGATAAAATCATTATTTCGCCTTCAAATAGAGTCATGAAATTTTCGAAAATCCACTTTTCAAAACAAAAAATACTCCTAACTCGACTAATAGGAAAGATAGAACGTTCTAGTCTCCACCAATCGATAGAGGGGACAATTTTACATATTTCAGTGAATTTTGAGTCCATATTTCCAAGGATTAAGTAGGTTAGAAAAAATTAATTTGTATCGCGAAATATTTCCAACCCCTTTGTTCTAAATTTTCGACAAAAAAATTATAAAAAATGCTAAAAAATCGTAAAGAGGGGTTTTTTGGGCCGAAAAATCGACTGGCACAATCAGTTTTGTGATAAAATCATTATTTCGCCTTCAAATAGAGTCATGAAATTTTCGAAAATCCACTTTTCAAAAAAAAAATACTCATAACTCGACTAATAGGAAAGATAGAACGTTCTAGTCTTCACCAATCGATAGAGGCGACAATTTTACATATTTTAGTGAATTTTGAGTCCATATTTCCAAGGATTGAGGAAGTTAGAAAAAATCAATTTGTATCGCAAAATATTTCCATACCTACCCCTTTGTTCTAAATTTTCGACAAAAAGATTATAAAAAATGCTAAAAATTCGTAAAGAGGGGTTTTTTGGGCCGAAAAATCGACTGGCACAATCAGTTTTGTGATAAAATCTTTATTTCGCCTTCAAATAGAGTCATGAAATTTTCGAAATTCCACTTTTCAAAAGAAAAAATACTCATAACTCAACTAATAGGAAAGATAAAACGTTCTAGTCTTCACCAATCGATAGAGAAGACAATTTTACATATTTAAGTGAGATTTGAGTCCATATTTCCAAAGATTAAGGAAGTTAGAAAAAATCAATTTGTATCGCAAAATATTTCCATACCTACCCCTTTGTTCTAAATTTTCGACAAAAAGATTATAAAAAATGCTAAAAATTCGTAAAGAGGGGTTTTTTGGGCCGAAAAATCGACTGGCACAATCAGTTTTGTGATAAAATCTTTATTTCGCCTTCAAATAGAGTCATGAAATTTTCGAAATTCCACTTTTCAAAACAATAAATACTCATAACTCGACTAATAGGAAAGATAGGACGTTCTAGTCTTCACCAATCGATAGAGGGGACAATTTTACTTATTTTAGTGAATTTTTAGTCCATATTTCCAAAGATTAAGGAAGTTAGAAAAAATTAATTTGTATCGCAAAATATTTCCATACCTACCACTTTGTTCTAAATTTTCGACAAAAAAATTATAAAAAATGCTAAAAATTCGTAAAGAGGTGTTTTTTGGGCCGAAAAACCGACTGGCACAATCAGTTTTGTGATAAAATCATTATTTCGCCTTCAAATAGAGTCATGAAATTTTCGAAAATCCACTTTTCAAAACAAAAAATACTCATAACTCGACTAATAGGAAAGATGGGACGTTCTAGTCTTCACCAATCGATAGAGGGGACAATTTTACATATTTTAGTGAATTTTGAGTCCATATTTCCAAAGATTAAGGAAGTTAGAAAAAATTAATTTGTATCGCAAAATATTTCCATACCTACCACTTTGTTCTAAATTTTCGACAAAAAAATTATAAAAAATGCTAAAAATTCGTAAAGAGGTGTTTTTTGGGCCGAAAAACCGACTGGCACAATCAGTTTTGTGATAAAATCATTATTTCGCCTTCAAATAGAGTCATGAAATTTTCGAAAATCCACTTTTCAAAACAAAAAATACTCCTAACTCGACTAATAGGAAAGATAGAACGTTCTAGTCTCCACCAATCGATAGAGGGGACAATTTTACATATTTCAGTGAATTTTGAGTCCATATTTCCAAGGATTAAGTAGGTTAGAAAAAATTAATTTGTATCGCGAAATATTTCCAACCCCTTTGTTCTAAATTTTCGACAAAAAAATTATAAAAAATGCTAAAAAATCGTAAAGAGGGGTTTTTTGGGCCGAAAAATCGACTGGCACAATCAGTTTTGTGATAAAATCATTATTTCGCCTTCAAATAGAGTCATGAAATTTTCGAAAATCCACTTTTCAAAAAAAAAATACTCATAACTCGACTAATAGGAAAGATAGAACGTTCTAGTCTTCACCAATCGATAGAGGCGACAATTTTACATATTTTAGTGAATTTTGAGTCCATATTTCCAAGGATTGAGGAAGTTAGAAAAAATCAATTTGTATCGCAAAATATTTCCATACCTACCCCTTTGTTCTAAATTTTCGACAAAAAGATTATAAAAAATGCTAAAAATTCGTAAAGAGGGGTTTTTTGGGCCGAAAAATCGACTGGCACAATCAGTTTTGTGATAAAATCTTTATTTCGCCTTCAAATAGAGTCATGAAATTTTCGAAATTCCACTTTTCAAAAGAAAAAATACTCATAACTCAACTAATAGGAAAGATAAAACGTTCTAGTCTTCACCAATCGATAGAGAAGACAATTTTACATATTTAAGTGAGATTTGAGTCCATATTTCCAAAGATTAAGGAAGTTAGAAAAAATCAATTTGTATCGCAAAATATTTCCATACCTACCCCTTTGTTCTAAATTTTCGACAAAAAGATTATAAAAAATGCTAAAAATTCGTAAAGAGGGGTTTTTTGGGCCGAAAAATCGACTGGCACAATCAGTTTTGTGATAAAATCTTTATTTCGCCTTCAAATAGAGTCATGAAATTTTCGAAATTCCACTTTTCAAAACAATAAATACTCATAACTCGACTAATAGGAAAGATAGGACGTTCTAGTCTTCACCAATCGATAGAGGGGACAATTTTACTTATTTTAGTGAATTTTTAGTCCATATTTCCAAAGATTAAGGAAGTTAGAAAAAATTAATTTGTATCGCAAAATATTTCCATACCTACCACTTTGTTCTAAATTTTCGACAAAAAAATTATAAAAAATGCTAAAAATTCGTAAAGAGGTGTTTTTTGGGCCGAAAAACCGACTGGCACAATCAGTTTTGTGATAAAATCATTATTTCGCCTTCAAATAGAGTCATGAAATTTTCGAAAATCCACTTTTCAAAACAAAAAATACTCATAACTCGACTAATAGGAAAGATGGGACGTTCTAGTCTTCACCAATCGATAGAGGGGACAATTTTACATATTTTAGTGAATTTTGAGTCCATATTTCCAAAGATTAAGGAAGTTAGAAAAAATTAATTTGTATCGCAAAATATTTCCATACCTACCACTTTGTTCTAAATTTTCGACAAAAAATTATAAAAAATGCTAAAAATTCGTAAAGAGGTGTTTTTTGGGCCGAAAAACCGACTGGCACAATCAGTTTTGTGATAAAATCATTATTTCGCCTTCAAATAGAGTCATGAAATTTTCGAAAATCCACTTTTCAAAAAAAAAAATACTCATAACTCGACTAATAGGAAAGATAGAACGTTCTAGTCTTCACCAATCGATAGAGGCGACAATTTTACATATTTTAGTGAATTTTGAGTCCATGTTTCCAAAGATTAAGGAAGTTAGAAAAAATTAATTTGTATCGCAAAATATTTCTATACCTACCCCTTTGTTCTAAATTTTCGACAAAAAAATTATAAAAAATGCTAAAAATTCGTAAAGAGGTGTTTTTTGGGCCGAAAAACCGACTGGCACAATCAGTTTTGTGATAAAATCATTATTTCGCCTTCAAATAGAGTCATGAAATTTTCGAAAATCCACTTTTCAAAAAAAAAATACTCATAACTCGACTAATAGGAAAGATAGGACGTTCTAGTCTTCACCAATCGATAGAGGGGACAATTTTACATATTTTGGTGAATTTTGAGTCCATATTTCAAAGATTAAGGAAGTTAGAAAAAATTTATTTGTATCGCAAAATATTTCCATACCTACCACTTTGTTCTAAATTTTCGACAAAAAAATTATAAAAAATGCTAAAAATTCGTAAAGAGGTGTTTTTTGGGCCGAAAAACCGACTGGCACAATCAGTTTGGTGATAAAATCATTATTTCGCCTTCAAATAGAGTCATGAAATTTTCGAAAATCCACTTTTCAAAACAAAAAATACTCATAACTCGACTAATAGGAAAGATAGGACGTTCTAGTCTTCACCAATCGATAGAGGGGACAATTTTACATATTTTAGTGAATTTTGAGTCCATATTTCCAAAGATTAAGGAAGTTAGAAAAAATTAATTTGTATCGCAAAATATTTCCATACCTACCACTTTGTTCTAAATTTTCGACAAAAAAATTATAAAAAATGCTAAAAATTCGTAAAGAGGTGTTTTTTGGGCCGAAAAACCGACTGGCACAATCAGTTTTGTGATAAAATCATTATTTCGCCTTCAAATAGAGTCATGAAATTTTCGAAAATCCACTTTTCAAAAAAAAAATACTCATAACTCGACTAATAGGAAAGATAGGACGTTCTAGTCTTCACCAATCGATAGAGGGGACAATTTTACATATTTTAGTGAATTTTGAGTCCATATTTCCAAAGATTAAGGAAGTTAGAAAAAATTAATTTGTATCGCAAAATATTTCCATACCTACCCCTTTGTTCTAAATTTTCGACCAAAAAATTATAAAAAATGCTAAAAATTCGTTAAGAGGGGTTTTTTGGGCCGAAAAATCGACTGGCACAATCAGTTTTGTGATAAATCTATTATTTCGCCTTCAAATAGAGTCATGAAATTTTCGAAAATCCACTTTTCAAAAAAAAAATACTCATAACTCGACTAATAGGAAAGATAGAACGTTCTAGTCTTCACCAATCGATAGAGGGGACAATTTCACATATTTAAGTGAATTTTGAGTCCATATTTCCAAGGATTAAGGAAGTTAGAAAAAATTAATTTGTATCGCAAAATATTTCCATACCTACCCCTTTGTTCTAAATTTTCAACAAAAAAATTATAAAAAATGCTAAAAATTCGTTAAGAGGGGTTTTTTGGGCCGAAAAATCGATTGGCACAATCAGTTTTGTGATAAATCTATTATTTCGCCTTCAAATAGAGTCATGAAATTTTCGAAAATCCACTTTTCAAAAAAAAAATACTCATAACTCGACTAATAGAAAAGATAGAACGTTCTAGTCTTCACCAATCGATAGAGGGGACAATTTCACATATTTAAGTGATTTTTGAGTCCATATTTCCAAGGATTAAGGAAGTTAGAAAAAATTAATTTGTATCGCAAAATATTTCCATACCTACCCCTTTGTTCAAAATTTTCGACAAAAAAATTATAAAAAATGCTAAAAATCCGCAAAGAGGGGTTTTTTGGGCCGAAAAACCGACTGGCACAATCAGTTTTGTGATAAAATCATTATTTCGCCTTCAAATGGAGTCATGAAATTTTCGAAAATCCACTTTTCAAAAAAAAAATACTCATAACTCGACTAATAGGAAATATAGGACGTTCTAGTCTTCACCAATCGATAGAGGGGACAATTTTACATATTTTAGTGAATTTTGAGTCCATATTTCCAAAGATTAAGGAAGTTAGAAAAAATTAATTTGTATCGCAAAATATTTCCATACCTACCACTTTGTTCTAAATTTTCGACAAAAAAATTATAAAAAATGCTAAAAATTCGTAAAGAGGTGTTTTTTGGGCCGAAAAACCGACTGGCACAATCAGTTTTGTGATAAAATCATTATTTCGCCTTCAAATAGAGTCATGAAATTTTCGAAAATCCACTTTTCAAAAAAAAAATACTCATAACTCGACTAATAGGAAAGATAGGACGTTCTAGTCTTCACCAATCGATAGAGGGGACAATTTTACATATTTTAGTGAATTTTGAGTCCATATTTCCAAAGATTAAGGAAGTTAGAAAAAATTAATTTGTATCGCAAAATATTTCCATACCTACCCCTTTGTTCTAAATTTTCGACAAAAAAATTATAAAAAATGCTAAAAATTCGTTAAGAGGGGTTTTTTGGGCCGAAAAATCGACTGGCACAATCAGTTTTGTGATAAATCTATTATTTCGCCTTCAAATAGAGTCATGAAATTTTCGAAAATCCACTTTTCAAAAAAAAAATACTCATAACTCGACTAATAGGAAAGATAGAACGTTCTAGTCTTCACCAATCGATAGAGGGGACAATTTCACATATTTAAGTGAATTTTGAGTCCATATTTCCAAGGATTAAGGAAGTTAGAAAAAATTAATTTGTATCGCAAAATATTTCCATACCTACCCCTTTGTTCTAAATTTTCAACAAAAAAATTATAAAAAATGCTAAAAATTCGTTAAGAGGGGTTTTTTGGGCCGAAAAATCGATTGGCACAATCAGTTTTGTGATAAATCTATTATTTCGCCTTCAAATAGAGTCATGAAATTTTCGAAAATCCACTTTTCAAAAAAAAAATACTCATAACTCGACTAATAGGAAAGATAGAACGTTCTAGTCTTCACCAATCGATAGAGGGGACAATTTCACATATTTAAGTGATTTTTGAGTCCATATTTCCAAGGATTAAGGAAGTTAGAAAAAATTAATTTGTATCGCAAAATATTTCCATACCTACCCCTTTGTTCAAAATTTTCGACAAAAAAATTATAAAAAATGCTAAAAATCCGCAAAGAGGGGTTTTTTGGGCCGAAAAACCGACTGGCACAATCAGTTTTGTGATAAAATCATTATTTCGCCTTCAAATGGAGTCATGAAATTTTCGAAAATCCACTTTTCAAAAAAAAAATACTCATAACTCGACTAATAGGAAATATAGGACGTTCTAGTCTTCACCAATCGATAGAGGGGACAATTTTACATATTTTAGTGAATTTTGAGTCCATATTTCCAAAGATTAAGGAAGTTAGAAAAAATTAATTTGTATCGCAAAATATTTCCATACCTACCACTTTGTTCTAAATTTTCGACAAAAAAATTATAAAAAATGCTAAAAATTCGTAAAGAGGTGTTTTTTGGGCCGAAAAACCGACTGGCACAATCAGTTTTGTGATAAAATCATTATTTCGCCTTCTAATAGAGTCATGAAATTTTCGAAAATCCACTTTTCAAAACAAAAAATAGTCATAACTCGACTAATAGGAAAGATAGGACGTTCTAGTCTTCACCAATCGATAGAGGAGACAATTTTACATATTTTAGTGAATTTTGAGTCCATATTTCCAAAGATTAAGGAAGTTAGAAAAAATTAATTTGTATCGCAAAATATTTCCATACCTACCACTTTGTTCTAAATTTTCGACAAAAAAATTATAAAAAATGCTAAAAATTCGTAAAGAGGTGTTTTTTGGGCCGAAAAAGCGACTGGCACAATCAGTTTTGTGATAAAATCATTATTTCGCCTTCAAATAGAGTCATGAAATTTTCGAAAATCCACTTTTCAAAACAAAAAATACTCATAACTCAACTAATAGGAAAGATAGAACGTTCTAGTCTTCACCAATCGATAGAGGGGACAATTTTACATATTTTAGTGAACTTTGAGTCCATATTTCCAAGGATTAAGTAGGTTAGAAAAAATTAATTTGTATCGCGAAATATTTCCAACCCCTTTGTTCTAAATTTTCGACAAAAAAATTATAAAAAATGCTAAAAAATCGTAAAGAGGGGTTTTTTGGGCCGAAAAATCGACTGGCACAATCAGTTTTGTGATAAAATCATTATTTCGCCTTCAAATAGAGTCATGAAATTTTCGAAAATCCACTTTTCAAAAAAAAAATACTCATAACTCGACTAATAGGAAAGATAGAACGTTCTAGTCTTCACCAATCGATAGAGGCGACAATTTTACATATTTTAGTGAATTTTGAGTCCATGTTTCCAAAGATTAAGGAAGTTAGAAAAAATTAATTTGTATCGCAAAATATTTCTATACCTACCCCTTTGTTCTAAATTTTCGACAAAAAAATTATAAAAAATGCTAAAAATTCGTAAAGAGGTGTTTTTTGGGCCGAAAAACCGACTGGCACAATCAGTTTTGTGATAAAATCATTATTTCGCCTTCAAATAGAGTCATGAAATTTTCGAAAATCCACTTTAAAAAAAAAAATACTCATAACTCGACTAATAGGAAAGATAGGACGTTCTTGTCTTCACCAATCGATAGCGGGGACAATTTTACATATATTAGTGAATTTTGAGTCCATATTTCCAAAGATTAAGGAAGTTAGAAAAAATTAATTTGTATCGCAAAATATTTCCATACCTACCACTTTGTTCTAAATTTTAGACAAAAAAATTATAAAAAATGCTAAAAATTCGTAAAGAGGTGTTTTTTGGGCCGAAAAACCGACTGGAACAATCAGTTTTGTGATAAAATCATTATTTCGCCTTCAAATAGAGTCATGAAATTTTCGAAAATCCACTTTTCAAAACAAAAAATACTCATAACTCGACTAATAGGAGAGATAGGACGTTCTAGTCTTCACCAATCGATAGAAAGGACAATTTTACATATTTTAGTGAATTTTGAGTCCATATTTCCAAAGATTAAGAAAGTTAGAAAAAATTAATTTGTATCGCAAAATATTTCCATACCTACCACTTTGTTCTAAATTTTCGACAAAAAAATTATAAAAAATGCTAAAAATTTGTAAAGAGGTGTTTTTTGGGCCGAAAAACCGACTGGCATAATCAGTTTTGTGATAAAATCATTATTTCGTCTTCAAATAGAGTCATGAAATTTTCGAAAATCCACTTTTCAAAACAAAAAATACTCATAACTCGACTAATAGGAAAGATAGAACGTTCTAGTCTTCACCAATCGATAGAGGGGACAATTTTACATATTTCAGTGAATTTTGAGTCCATATTTCCAAGGATTAAGTAGGTTAGAAAAAATTAATTTGTATCGCAAAATATTTCCAACCCCTTTGTTCTAAATTTTCGACAAAAAAATTATAAAAAATGCTAAAAATTCGTAAAGAGGGGTTTTTTGGGCCGAAAAATCGACTGGCACAATCAGTTTTGTGATAAAATCTTTATTTCGCCTTCAAATAGAGTCATGAAATTTTCGAAAATCCACTTTTCAAAACAAAAAATACTCATAACTCGACTAATAGGAGAGATAGAACGTTCTAGTCTTCACCAGTCGATAGAGGGGACAATTTTACATATTTTAGTGAATTTTGAGTCCATATTTCCAAGGATTAAGGAAGTTAGAAAAAATTAATTTGTATCGCAAAATATTTCCATACCTACCCCTTTGTTCAAAATTTTCGACAAAAAAATTATAAAAAATGCTAAAAATCCGCAAAGAGGGGTTTTTTGGGCCGAAAAACCGACTGGCACAATCAGTTTTGTGATAAAATCATTATTTCGCCTTCAAATAGAGTCATGAAATTTTTGGAAAATCCACTTTTCAAAACAAAAAATACTCATAACTCGACTAATAGGAGAGATAGAACGTTCTAGTCTTCACCAGTCGATAGAGGGGACAATTTTACATATTTTAGTGAATTTTGAGTCCATATTTCCAAGGATTAAGGAAGTTAGAAAAAATTAATTTGTATCGCAAAATATTTCCATACCTACCCCTTTGTTCTAAATTTTCGACAACAAAATTATAAAAAATGCTAAAAATTCGTTAAGAGGGGTTTTTTGGACCGAAAAATCGACTGGCACAATCAGTTTTGTGATAAAATCTTTATTTCGCCTTCAAATAGAGTCATGAAATTTTCGAAATTCCACTTTTCAAAACAAAAAATACTCATAACTCGACTAATAGGAAAGACAGAACGTTCTAGTCTTCACCAATCGATAGAGGGGACAATTTTACATATTTTAGTGAATTTTGAGTCCATATTTCCAAGGATTAAGGAAGTTAGAAAAAATTAATTTGTATCGCAAAATATTTCCATACCTACCCCTTTGTTCTAAATTTTCGACAAAAAAATTATAAAAAATGCTAAAAATTCGTAAAGAGGGGTTTTTTGGGCCGAAAAATCGACTGGCACAATCAGTTTTGTGATAAAATCTTTATTTCGCCTTCAAATAGAGTCATGAAATTTTCGAAAATCCACTTTTCAAAACAAAAAATACTCATAACTCGACTAATAGGAAAGATAGAACGTTCTAGTTTTCACCAATCGATAGACAATTTTACATATTTTAGTGAATTTTGAGTCCATATTTCCAAAGATTAAGGAAGTTAGAAAAAATTAATTTGTATCGCAAAATATTTCCATACCTACCCCTTTGTTCTAAATTTTCGACAAAAAAATTATAAAAAATGCTAAAAATTTGTAAAAAGGGGTTTCTTGGGCCAATAAATCGACTGGCACAATCAGTTTTGTGATAAAATCATTATTTCGCCTTCAAATAGAGTCATGAAATTTTCGAAAATCCACTTTTCAAAACAAAAAATACTCATAACTCGACTAATAGGAAAGATAGAACGTTCTAGTCTTCACCAATCGATAGAGGGGACAATTTTACATATTTTAGTGAATTTTGAGTCCATATTTCCAAGGATTAAGGAAGTTAAAAAAAATTAATTTGTATCGCAAAATATTTCCATACCTACCCCTTTGTTCTAAATTTTCGACAAAAAAATTATAAAAAATGCTAAAAATTTGTAAAGAGGGATTTTTTGGGCCGAAAAATCGACTGGCACAATCAGTTTTGTGATAAAATCTTTATTTCGCCTTCAAATAGAGTCATGAAATCTTCGAAATTCCACTTTTCAAAACAAAAAATACTCATAACTCGACTAATAGGAAAGATAGAACGTTCTAGTCTTCGCCAATCGATAGAGGGAACAATTTTACATATTTTAGTGAATTTTGAGTCCATATTTCCAAGGATTAAGGAAGTTAGAAAAAATTAATTTGTATCGCAAAATATTTCCATACCTACCCCTTTGTTCTAAATTTTCGACAAAAAAATTATAAAAAATGCTAAAAATTTGTAAAGAGGGGTTTTTTGGGCCGAAAAATCGACTGGCACAATCAGTTTTGTGATAAAATCTTTATTTCGCCTTCAAATAGAGTCATGAAATTTTCGAAAATCCACTTTTCAAAACAAAAAATACTCATAACTCGACTAATAGGAAAGATAAAACGTTCTAGTCTTCACCAATCGATAGAGAAGACAATTTTACATATTTAAGTGAATTTTGAGTCCATATTTCCAAAGATTAAGGAAGTTAGAAAAAATCAATTTGTATCGCAAAATATTTCCATACCTACCCCTTTGTTCTAAATTTTCGACAAAAAAATTATAAAAAATGCTAAAAATTCGTAAAGAGGGGTTTTTTGGGCCGAAAAATCGACTGGCACAATCAGTTTTGTGATAAAATCTTTATTTCGCCTTCAAATAGAGTCATGAAATTTTCGAAAATCCACTTTTCAAAACAAAAAATACTCATAACTCGACTAATAGGAAAGATAGAACGTTCTAGTCTTCACCAATCGATAGAGGGGACAATTTTACATATTTTATTGAATTTTGAGTCCATATTTCCGAAGATTAAGGAAGTTAGAAAAAATTAATTTGTATCGCAAAATATTTCCATACCTACCCTTTTGTTCTAAATTTTCGACAAAAAAATTATAAAAAATGCTAAAAATTCGTAAAAAGGGGTTTCTTGGGCCAATAAACCGACTGGCACAATCAGTTTTGTGATAAAATCATTATTTCGCCTTCAAATAGAGTCATGAAATTTTCGAAAATCCACTTTTCAAAACAAAAAATACTCATAACTCGACTAATAGGAGAGATAGGACGTTCTAGTCTTCACCAATCGATAGAAAGGACAATTTTACATATTTTAGTGAATTTTGAGTCCATATTTCCAAAGATTAAGGAAGTTAGAAAAAATTAATTTGTATCGCAAAATATTTCCATACCTACCCCTTTGTTCAAAATTTTCGACAAAAAAATTATAAAAAATGCTAAAAATCCGCAAAGAGGGGTTTTTTGGGCCGAAAAACCGACTGGCACAATCAGTTTTGTGATAAAATCATTATTTCGCCTTCAAATAGAGTCATGAAATTTTCGAAAATCCACTTTTCAAAACAAAAAATACTCATAACTCGACTAATAGGAGAGATAGGACGTTCTAGTCTTCACCAATCGATAGAAAGGACAATTTTACATATTTTAGTGAATTTTGAGTCCATATTTCCAAAGATTAAGGAAGTTAGAAAAAATTAATTTGTATCGCAAAATATTTCCATACCTAACCCTTTGTTCAAAATTTTCGACAAAAAAATTATAAAAAATGCTAAAAATTCGTAAAAAGGGGTTTCTTGGGCCAATAAACCGACTGGCACAATCAGTTTTGTGATAAAATCTTTATTTCGCCTTCAAATAGAGTCATGAAATTTTCGAAAATCCACTTTTCAAAACAAAAAATACTCATAACTCGACTAATAGGAAAGATAGAACGTTCTAGTCTTCACCAATCGATAGAGGGACAACTTTACATATTTTAGTGAATTTTGAGTCCATATTTCCAAGGATTAAGGAAGTTAGAAAAAATTAATTTGTATCGCAAAATATTTCCATACCTACCCCTTTGTTCAAAATTTTCGACAAAAAAATTATAAAAAATGCTAAAAATCCGCAAAGAGGGGTTTTTTGGGCCGAAAAACCGACTGGCACAATCAGTTTTGTGATAAAATCATTATTTCGCCTTCAAATAGAGTCATGAAATTTTCGAAAATCCACTTTTCAAAAAAAAATACTCATAACTTGACTAATAGGAAAGATAGGACGTTCTAGTCTTCACCAATCGATAGAGGGGACAATTTTACATATTTTAGTGAATTTTGAGTCCATATTTCCGAAGATTAAGGAAGTTAGAAAAAATTAATTTGTATCGCAAAATATTTCCATACCTACCACTTTGTTCTAAATTTTCGACAAAAAAATTATAAAAAATGCTAAAAATTCGTAAAGAGGTGTTTTTTGGGCCGAAAAACCGACTGGCACAATCAGTTTTGTGATAAAATCATTATTTCGCCTTCAAATAGAGTCATGAAATTTTCGAAAATCCACTTTTCAAAACAAAAAATACTCATAACTCGGCTAATAGGAAAGATAGGACGTTCTAGTCTTCACCAATCGATAGAGGAGACAATTTTACATATTTTAGTGAATTTTGAGTCCATATTTCCAAAGATTAAGGAAGTTAGAAAAAATTAATTTGTATCGCAAAATATTTCCATACCTACCACTTTGTTCTAAATTTTCGACAAAAAAATTATAAAAAATGCTAAAAATTCGTTAAGAGGGGTTTTTTGGGCCGAAAAACCGACTGGCACAATCAGTTTTGTGATAAAATCATTATTTCGCCTTCAAATAGAGTCATGAAATTTTCGAAAATCCACTTTTCAAAACAAAAAATACTCATAACTCGACTAATAGGAAAGACAGAACGTTATAGTCTTCACCAATCGATAGAGGGGACAATTTTACATATTTTAGTGAATTTTGAGTCCATATTTCCAAGGATTAAGGAAGTTAGAAAAAATTAATTTGTATCGCAAAATATTTCCATACCTACCCCTTTGTTCTAAATTTTCGACAAAAAAATTATAAAAAATGCTAAAAATTCGTAAAGAGGGGTTTTTTGGGCCGAAAAATCGACTGGCACAATCAGTTTTGTGATAAAATCTTTATTTCGCCTTCAAATAGAGTCATGAAATTTTCGAAAATCCACTTTTCAAAACAAAAAATACTCATAACTCGACTAATAGGAAAGATAGAACGTTCTAGTTTTCACCAATCTATAGAGGGGACAATTTTACATATTTTAGTGAATTTTGAGTCCATATTTCCAAAGATTAAGGAAGTTAGAAAAAATTAATTTGTATCGCAAAATATTTCCATACCAACCCCTTTGTTCTAAATTTTCGACAAAAAAATTCCAAAAATTGCTAAAAATTCGTAAAAAGGGGTTTCTTGGGCCAATAAATCGACTGGCACAATCAGTTTTGTGATAAAATCATTATTTCGCCTTCAAATAGAGTCATGAAATTTTCGAAAATCCACTTTTCATAACAAAAAATACTCATAACTCGACTAATAGGAAAGATAGAACGTTCTAGTCTTCGCCAATCGATAGAGGGGACAATTTTACATATTTTAGTGAATTTTGAGTCCATATTTCCAAGGATTAAGGAAGTTAGAAAAAATTAATTTGTATCGCAAAATATTTCCATACCTACCCCTTTGTTCTAAATTTTCGACAAAAAAATTATAAAAAATGCTAAAAATTTGTAAAGAGGGGTTTTTTGGGCCGAAAAATCGACTGGCACAATCAGTTTTGTGATAAAATCTTTATTTCGCCTTCAAATAGAGTCATGAAATTTTCGAAAATCCACTTTTCAAAACAAAAAATACTCATAACTCGACTAATAGGAAAGATAAAACGTTCTAGTCTTCACCAATCGATAGAGAAGACAATTTTACATATTTGAGTGAATTTTGAGTCCATATTTCCAAAGATTAAGGAAGTTAGAAAAAATCAATTTGTATCGCAAAATATTTCCATACCTACCCCTTTGTTCTAAATTTTCGACAAAAAAATTATAAAAAATGCTAAAAATTCGTAAAGAGGGGTTTTTTGGGCCGAAAAATCGACTGGCACAATCAGTTTTGTGATAAAATCTTTATTTCGCCTTCAAATAGAGTCATGAAATTTTCGAAAATCCACTTTTCAAAACAAAAAATACTCATAACTCGACTAATAGGAAAGATAGAACGTTCTAAACTTCACCAATCGATAGAGGGGACAATTTTACATATTTTAGTGAATTTTGAGTCCATATTTCCGAAGATTAAGGAAGTTAGAAAAAATTAATTTGTATCGCAAAATATTTCCATACCTACCCCTTTGTTCTAAATTTTCGACAAAAAAATTATAAAAAATGCTAAAAATTCGTAAAAAGGGGTTTCTTGGGCCAATAAATCGACTGGCACAATCAGTTTTGTGATAAAATCATTATTTCGCCTTCAAATAGAGTCATGAAATTTTCGAAAATCCACTTTTCAAAACAAAAAATACTCATAACTCGACTAATAGGAAAGATAGAACGTTCTAGTCTTCACCAATCGATAGAGGGGACAATTTTACATATTTTAGTGAATTTTGAGTCCATATTTCCAAGGACTAAGGAAGTTAAAAAAAATTAATTTGTATCGCAAAATATTTCCATACCTACCCCTTTGTTCTAAATTTTCGACAAAAAAATTATAAAAAATGCTAAAAATTCGTAAAGAGGGGTTTTTTGGGCCGAAAAATCGACTGGCACAATCAGTTTTGTGATAAAATCTTTATTTCGCCTTCAAATAGAGTCATGAAATTTTCGAAATTCCACTTTTCAAAACAAAAAATACTCATAACTCGACTAATAGGAAAGATAGAACGTTCTAGTCTTCGCCAATCGATAGAGGGGACAATTTCACATATTTTAGTGAATTTTGAGTCCATATGTCCTAGGATTAAGGAAGTTAGAAAAAAGTAATTTGTATCGCAAAATATTTCCATACCTACCCATTTGATCTAAATTTTCGACAAAAAAAATATAAAAAAAGCTAAAAAATTCGTAAAAAGGGGTTTTTTGGGCCAAAAAATCGACTGGCACAATTAGTTTTGTGATAAAATCATTATTTCGCCTTCAAATAGAGCCATGAAATTTTCGAAATTCCACTTTTCAAAACAAAAAATACTCATAACTCGACTAATGGGAAAGATAGAACGTTCTAGTCTTCACCAATCGATAGAGGGGACAATTTTACATATTTATGTGAATTTTTAGTCCATATTTCCAAGGATTGAGGAAGTTAGAAAAAATCAATTTGTATCGCAAAATATTTCCATACCTACCCCTTTGTTCTAAATTTTCGACAAAAAGATTATAAAAAATGCTAAAAATTCGTAAAGAGGGGTTTTTTGGGCCGAAAAATCGACTGGCACAATCAGTTTTGTGATAAAATCTTTATTTCGCCTTCAAATAGAGTCATGAAATTTTCGAAATTCCACTTTTCAAAAGAAAAAGTACTCATAACTCGACTAATAGGAAAGATAAAACGTTCTAGTCTTCACCAATCGATAGAGAAGACAATTTTACATATTTAAGTGAATTTTGAGTCCATATTTCCAAAGATTAGGGAAGTTAGAAAAAATCAATTTGTATCGCAAAATATTTCCATACCTACCCCTTTGTTCTAAATTTTCGACAAAAAAATTATAAAAAATGCTAAAAATTCGTAAAGAGGGGTTTTTTGGGCCACAAAATCGACTGGCACAATCAGTTTTGTGATAAAATCTTTATTTTGCCTTCAAATAGAGTCATGAAATTTTCGAAATTCCACTTTTCAATACAAAAAATACTCATAACTCGACTAATAGGAAAGATAAAACGTTCTAGTCTTCACCAATCGATAGAGAAGACAATTTTACATATTTAAGTGAATTTTGAGTCCATGTTTCCAAAGATTAAGGAAGTTAGAAAAAATCAATTTGTATCGCAAAATATTTCCATACCTACCCCTTTGTTCTAAATTTCCGACAAAAAGATTATAAAAAATGCTAAAAATTCGTAAAGAGGGGTTTTTTGGGCCGAAAAATCGACTGGCACAATCAGTTTTGTGATAAAATCTTTATTTCGCCTTCAAATAGAGTCATGAAATTTTCGAAATTCCACTTTTCAAAACAAAAAATACTCATAACTCGACTAATAGGAAAGATAGAACGTTCTAGTCTTCGCCAATCGATAGAGGGGACAATTTCACATATTTTAGTGAATTTTGAGTCCATATGTCCTAGGATTAAGGAAGTTAGAAAAAAGTAATTTGTATCGCAAAATATTTCCATACCTACCCATTTGATCTAAATTTTCGACAAGAAAAATATAAAAAAAGCTAAAAAATTCGTCAAAAGGGGTTTTTTGGGCCAAAAAATCGACTGGCACAATTAGTTTTGTGATAAAATCATTATTTCGCCTTCAAATAGAGCCATGAAATTTTCGAAATTCCACTTTTCAAAACAAAAAATACTCATAACTCGACTAATGGGAAAGATAGAACGTTCTAGTCTTCACCAATCGATAGAGGGGACAATTTTACATATTTATGTGAATTTTGAGTCCATATTTCCAAAGATTAAGGAAGTTAGAAAAAATCAATTTGTATCGCAAAATATTTCCATACCTACCCCTTTGTTCTAAATTTTCGACAAAAAAATTATAAAAAATGCTAAAAATTCGTAAAGAGGGGTTTTTTGGGCCACAAAATCGACTGGCACAATCAGTTTTGTGATAAAATCTTTATTTTGCCTTCAAATAGAGTCATGAAATTTTCGAAATTCCACTTTTCAATACAAAAAATACTCATAACTCGACTAATAGGAAAGATAAAACGTTCTAGTCTTCACCAATCGATAGAGAAGACAATTTTACATATTTAAGTGAATTTTGAGTCCATATTTCCAAAGATTAAGGAAGTTAGAAAAAATCAATTTGTATCGCAAAATATTTCCATACCTACCCCTTTGTTCTAAATTTCCGACAAAAAGATTATAAAAAATGCTAAAAATTCGTAAAGAGGGGTTTTTTGGGCCGAAAAATCGACTGGCACAATCAGTTTTGTGATAAAATCTTTATTTCGCCTTCAAATAGAGTCATGAAATTTTCGAAATTCCACTTTTCAAAAGAAAAAATACTCATAACTCGGCTAATAGGAAAGATAGAACGTTCTAGTCTTCACCAGTCGATAGAGGGGACAATTTTACATATTTTATTGAATTTTGAGTCCATATTTCCAAGGATTAAGGAAGTTAGAAAAAATTAATTTGTATCGCAAAATATTTCCATACCTACCCCTTTGTTCTAAATTTTCGACAAAAAGATTATAAGAAATGCTAAAAATTTGTGAAGAGGGGTTTTTTGGGCCGAAAAATCGACTGGCACAATCAGTTTTGTGATAAAATCTTCATTTCGCCTTCAAATAGAGTCATGAAATTTTCGAAATTCCACTTTTCAAAAGAAAAAATACTCATAACTCGACTAATAGGAAAGATAGAACGTTCTAGTCTTCACCAATCGATAGAGGGAACAATTTTACATATCTTAGTGAATTTTGAGTCCATATTTCCAAGGATTAAGGAAGTTAGAAAAAATTAATTTGTATCGCAAAATATTTCCATACCTACCCCTTTGTTCTAAATTTTCGACAAAAAAATTATAAAAAATGCTAAAAATTCGTAAAGAGGGGTTTTTTGGGCCACAAAATCGACTGGCACAATCAGTTTTGTGATAAAATCTTTATTTTGCCTTCAAATAGAGTCATGAAATTTTCGAAATTCCACTTTTCAATACAAAAAATACTCATAACTCGACTAATAGGAAAGATAAAACGTTCTAGTCTTCACCAATCGATAGAGAAGACAATTTTACATATTTAAGTGAATTTTGAGTCCATATTTCCAAAGATTAAGGAAGTTAGAAAAAATCAATTTGTATCGCAAAATATTTCCATACCTACCCCTTTGTTCTAAATTTCCGACAAAAAGATTATAAAAAATGCTAAAAATTCGTAAAGAGGGGTTTTTTGGGCCGAAAAATCGACTGGCACAATCAGTTTTGTGATAAAATCTTTATTTCGCCTTCAAATAGAGTCATGAAATTTTCGAAATTCCACTTTTCAAAAGAAAAAATACTCATAACTCGGCTAATAGGAAAGATAGAACGTTCTAGTCTTCACCAGTCGATAGAGGGGACAATTTTACATATTTTATTGAATTTTGAGTCCATATTTCCAAGGATTAAGGAAGTTAGAAAAAATTAATTTGTATCGCAAAATATTTCCATACCTACCCCTTTGTTCTAAATTTTCGACAAAAAGATTATAAGAAATGCTAAAAATTCGTGAAGAGGGGTTTTTTGGGCCGAAAAATCGACTGGCACAATCAGTTTTGTGATAAAATCTTCATTTTGCCTTCAAATAGAGTCATGAAATTTTCGAAATTCCACTTTTCAAAAGAAAAAATACTCATAACTCGACTAATAGGAAAGATAGAACGTTCTAGTCTTCACCAATCGATAGAGGGAACAATTTTACATATCTTAGTGAATTTTGAGTCCATATTTCCAAGGATTAAGGAAGTTAGAAAAAATTAATTTGTATCGCAAAATATTTCCATACCTACCCCTTTGTTCTAAATTTTCGACAAAAAAATTATAAAAAATGCTAAAAATTCGTAAAGAGGGGTTTTTTGGGCCGAGAAATCGACTGGCACAATCAGTTTTGTGATAAAATCTTTATTTCGCCTTCAAATAGAGTCATGAAATTTTCGAAAATCCACTTTTCAAAACAAAAAATACTCATAACTCGACTAATAGGAAAGATAGAACGTTCTAGTCTTCACCAATCGATAGAGAAGACAATTTTACATATTTAAGTGAATTTTGAGTCCATATTTCCAAAGATTAAGGAAGTTAGAAAAAATCAATTTGTATCGCAAAATATTTCCATACCTACCCCTTTGTTCTAAATTTCCGACAAAAAGATTATAAAAAATGCTAAAAATTCGTAAAGAGGGGTTTTTTGGGCCGAAAAATCGACTGGCACAATCAGTTTTGTGATAAAATCTTTATTTCGCCTTCAAATAGAGTCATGAAATTTTCGAAATTCCACTTTTCAAAAGAAAAAATACTCATAACTCGGCTAATAGGAGAGATAGAACGTACTAGTCTTCACCAGTCGATAGAGGGGACAATTTTACATATTTTAGTGAATTTTGAGTCCATATTTCCAAGGATTAAGGAAGTTAGAAAAAATTAATTTGTATCGCAAAATATTTCCATACCTACCCCTTTGTTCTAAATTTTCGACAAAAAAATTATAAAAAATAATAAAAATTCGTTAAGAGGGGTTTTTTGGGCCGAAAAATCGACTGGCACAATCAGTTTTGTGATAAAATCATTATTTCGCCTTCAAATAGAGTCATGAAATTTTCGAAATTCCACTTTTCAAAACAAAAAATACTCATAACTCGACTAATAGGAAAGATAGAACGTTCTAGTCTTCGCCAATCGATAGAGGGGACAATTTTACATATTTTTGTGAATTTTGAGTCTATATGTCCTAGGATTAAGGAAGTTAGAAAAAATTAATTTGTATCGCAAAATATTTCCATACCTACCCTTTGTTCTAAATTTTCGACAAAAAAATTATAAAAAATGCTAAAAATTCGTTAAGAGGGGTTTTTTGGGCCGAAAAATCGACTGGCACAATCAGTTTTGTGATAAAATCTTTATTTCGCCTTCAAATAGAGTCATGAAATTCTCGAAATTCCACTTTTCAAAACAAAAAATACTCATAACTCGACTAATAGGAAAGATAGAACGTTCTAGTCTTCACCAATCAATAGATGGGACAATTTTACATATTCAAGTGAATTTTGAGTCTATATTTCCAAGGATTAAGGAAGTTAGAAAAAATCAATTTGTATCGCAAAATATTTCCATACCTACCCCTTTGTTCTAAATTTTCGACAAAAAGATTATAAAAAATGCTAAAAATTCGTGAAGAGGGGTTTTTTGGGCCGAAAAATCGACTGTCACAATCAGTTTTGTGATAAAATCTTCATTTCGCCTTCAAATAGAGTCATGAAATTTTCGAAATTCCACTTTTCAAAACAAAAAATACTCATAACTCGACTAATAGGAAAGACAGAACGTTCTAGTCTTCACCAATCGATAGAGGGGACAATTTTACATATTTTAGTGAATTTTGAGTCCATATTTCCAAGGATTAAGGAAGTTAGAAAAAATTAATTTGTATCGCAAAATATTTCCATACCTACCCCTTTGTTCTAAATTTTCGACAAAAAGATTATAAAAAATGCTAAAAATTCGTGAAGAGGGGTTTTTTGGGCCGAAAAATCGACTGTCACAATCAGTTTTGTGATAAAATCTTCATTTCGCCTTCAAATAGAGTCATGAAATTTTCGAAATTCCACTTTTCAAAACAAAAAATACTCATAACTCGACTAATAGGAAAGACAGAACGTTCTAGTCTTCACCAATCGATAGAGGGGACAATTTTACATATTTTAGTGAATTTTGAGTCCATATTTCCAAGGATTAAGGAAGTTAGAAAAAATTAATTTGTATCGCAAAATATTTCCATACCTACCCCTTTGTTCTAAATTTTCGACAAAAAGATTATAAGAAATGCTAAAAATTCGTGAAGAGGGGTTTTTTGGGCCGAGAAATCGACTGGCACAATCAGTTTTGTGATAAAATCTTCATTTCGCCTTCAAATAGAGTCATGAAATTTTCGAAATTCCACTTTTCAAAAGAAAAAATACTCATAACTCGACTAATAGGAAAGATAGAACGTTCTAGTCTTCACCAATCGATAGAGGGGACAATTTTACATATTTAAGTGAATTTTGAGTCCATATTTCCAAGGATCAAGGAAGTTAGAAAAAATCAATTTGTATCGCAAAATATTTCCATACCTACCCCTTTGTTCTAAATTTTCGACAAAAAAATTATAAAAAATGCTAAAAATTCGTAAAGAGGGGTTTTTTGGGCCGAGAAATCGACTGGCACAATCAGTTTTGTGATAAAATCTTTATTTCGCCTTCAAATAGAGTCATGAAATTTTCGAAAATCCACTTTTCAAAACAAAAAATACTCATAACTCGACTAATAGGAAAGATAGAACGCTCTAGTCTTCACCAATCGATAGAGGGGACAATTTTACATATT
The DNA here is from genome assembly GCA_947563755.1 of Lochmaea crataegi. NCBI lineage: Eukaryota > Metazoa > Arthropoda > Insecta > Coleoptera > Chrysomelidae > Lochmaea > Lochmaea crataegi. Next base: position 52,710,578 of record OX387424.1, on the reverse strand, counting down.
TAAGTGAATTTTGAGTCCATATTTCCAAGGATCAAGGAAGTTAGAAAAAATCAATTTGTATCGCAAAATATTTCCATACCTACCCCTTTGTTCTAAATTTTCGACAAAAAAATTATAAAAAATGCTAAAAATTCGTAAAGAGGGGTTTTTTGGGCCGAAAAATCGACTGGCACAATCAGTTTTGTGATAAAATCTTTATTTCGCCTCCAAATAGAGTCATGAAATTTTCGAAAATCCACTTTTCAAAACAAAAAATACTCATAACTCGACTAATAGGAAAGATAGAACGTTATAGTCTTCACCAATCGATAGAGGGGACAATTTTACATATTTAAGTGAATTTGGAGTCCATATTTCCAAGGATTAAGGAAGTTAGAAAAAATTAATTTGTATCGCAATATATTTCCATACCTACCCCTTTCTTCTAAATTTTCGACAAAAAAATTATAAAAAATGCTAAAAATTCGTAAAGAGGGGTTTTTTGGGCCGAAAAATCGACTGGCACAATCAGTTTTGTGATAAAATCATTATTTCGCCTTCAAATAGAGTCATGAAATTTTCGAAAATCCACTTTTCAAAACAAAAAATACTCATAACTCGACTAATAGGAAAGATAGAACGTTCTAGTCTTCACCAATCGATAGAGTGGACAATTTTACATATTTTAGTGAATTTTGATTCCATATTTCCAAGGATTAAGGACGTTAGAAAAAATTAATTTGTATCGCAAAATATTTCCATACCTACCCCTTTGTTCTAAATTTTCGACAAAAAAATTATAAAAAATGCTAAAAATTCGTAAAGAGGGGTTTTATGGGCCGAAAAATCGACTGGCACAATCAGTTTTGTGATAAAATCTTTATTTCGCCTTCAAATAGAGTCATGAAGATTTCGAAAATCCACTTTTCAAAACAAAAAATACTCATAACTCGACTAATAGGAAAGATATAACGTTCTAGTCTTCACCAATCGATAGAGGGGACAATTTTACATATTTGAGTGAATTTGAAGTCCATATTTCCGAGGATTAAGGAAGTTAGAAAAAATCAATTTGTATCGCAAAATATTTCCATACCTAACCCTTTGTTCTAAATTTTCGACAAAAAGATTATAAAAAATGCTAAAAATTCGTTAAGAGGGGTTTTTTAGGCCGAAAAATCGACTGGTACAATCAGTTTTGTGATAAAATCATTATTTCGCCTTCAAATAGAGTCATGAAATTTTCGAAAATCCACTTTTCAAAAAACAAAAAATACTCATAACTCGACTTATAGGAAAGATAGAACGTTCTAGTCTTCACCAATCGATAGAGGAGACAATTTTACATATCTTAGTGAATTTTGAGTCCATATTTCCAAGGATTAAGGAAGTTAGAAAAAATTAATTTGTATCGCAAAATATTTCCATACCTACCCCTTTGTTCTAAATTTTCGACAAAAAAATTATAAAAAATGCTATAAATTCGTTAAGAGGGGTTTTTTGGGCCGAGAAATCGACTGGCACAATCAGTTTTGTGATAAAATCTTTATTTCGCCTTCAAATAGAGTCATGAAATTTTCGAAAATCCACTTTTCAAAACAAAAAATACTCATAACTCGACTAATAGGAAAGATAGAACGCTCTAGTCTTCACCAATCGATAGAGGGGACAATTTTACATATTTGAGTGAATTTTGAGTCCATATTTCCAAGGATCAAGGAAGTTAGAAAAAATCAATTTGTATCGCAAAATATTTCCATACCTACCCCTTTGTTCTAAATTTTCGACAAAAAAATTATAAAAAATGCTAAAAATTCGTAAAGAGGGGTTTTTTGGGCCGAAAAATCGACTGGCACAATCAGTTTTGTGATAAAATCTTTATTTCGCCTCCAAATAGAGTCATGAAATTTTCGAAAATCCACTTTTCAAAACAAAAAATACTCATAACTCGACTAATAGGAAAGATAGAACGTTATAGTCTTCACCAATCGATAGAGGGGACAATTTTACATATTTGAGTGAATTTTGAGTCCATATTTCCAAGGATTAAGGAAGTTAGAAAAAATCAATTTGTATCGCAATATATTTCCATACCTACCCCTTTGTTCTAAATTTTCGACAAAAAAATTATAAAAAATGCTAAAAATTCGTAAAGAGGGGTTTTTTGGGCCGAAAAATCGACTGGCACAATCAGTTTTGTGATAAAATCATTATTTCGCCTTCAAATAGAGTCATGAAATTTTCGAAAATCCACTTTTCAAAACAAAAAATACCCATAACTCGACTAATAGGAAAGATAGAACGCTCTAGTCTTCACCAATCGATAGAGGGGACAATTTTACATATTTGGGTGAATTTTGAGTCCATATTTCCGAGGATTAAGGAAGTTAGAAAAAATCAATTTGTATCGCAAAATATTTCCATACCTAACCCTTTGTTCTAAATTTTCGACAAATAGATTATAAAAAATGCTAAAAATTCGTTAAGAGGGGTTTTTTAGGCCAAAAAATCGACTGGTACAATCAGTTTTGTGATAAAATCATTATTTCGCCTTCAAATAGAGTCATGAAATTTTCGAAAATCCACTTTTCAAAAAACAAAAAATACTCATAACTCGACTAATAGGAAAGATAGAACGTTCTAGTCTACACCAATCGATAGAGGGGACAATTTTACATATTTAAGTGAATTTTGAGTCCATATTTCCAAGGATTAAGGGAGTTAGAAAAAATTAATTTGTATCGCAAAATATTTCCATACCTACCCCTTTATTCTGAATTTTCGACAAAAAAATTATAAAAAATGCTAAAAATTCGTAAAGAGGTGTTTGTTGGGCCGAAAAATCGACTGGCACAATCAGTTTTGTGATAAAATCTTTATTTCGCCTTCAAATAGAGTCATGAAATTTTCGAAAATCCACTTTTCAAAACAAAAAATACTCATAACTCGACTAATAGGAAAGATAGAACGTTCTAGTCTTTACCAATCGATAGAGGGGACAATTTTACATATTTTAGTGAATTTTGAGTCCATATTTCCAAGGATTAAGGAAGTTAGAAGAAATTAATTTGTATCGCAAAATATTTCCATACCTACCCCTTTGTTCTAAATTTTCGACAAAAAAATTATAAAAAATGCTTAAAATTCGTAGAGAGGTGTTTGTTGGGCCGAAAAATCGACTGGCACAATCAGTTTTGTGATAAAATCTTTATTTCGCCTTCAAATAGAGTCATGAAATTTTCGAAAATCCACTTTTCAAAACAAAAAATACTCATAACTCGACTAATAGGAAAGATAGAACGTTCTAGTCTTCACCAATCGATAGAGGGGACGAATTTACATATTTAAGTGAATTTTGAGTCCATATTTCCAAGGATTAAGGAAGTTAGAAAAAATCAATTTGTATCGCAAAATATTTCCATACCTACCCCTTTGTTCAAAATTTTCGACAAAAAAATTATAAAAAATGCTAAAAATTCGTAAAGAGGGGTTTTTTGGGCCGAAAAATCGACTGGCACAATCAGTTTTGTGATAAAATCTTTATTTCGCCTTCAAATAGAGTCATGAAATTTTCGAAAATCCACTTTTCAAAACAAAAAATACTCATAACTCGACTAATAGGAAAGATAGAACGTTCTAGTCTACACCAATCGATAGAGGGGACAATTTTACATATTTTAGTGAATTTTGAGTCCATATTTCCAAGGATTAAGGGAGTTAGAAAAAATTAATTTGTATCGCAAAATATTTCCATACCTACCCCTTTATTCTAAATTTTCGACAAAAAAATTATAAAAAATGCTAAAAATTCGTAAAGAGGTGTTTGTTGGGCCGAAAAATCGACTGGCACAATCAGTTTTGTGATAAAATCTTTATTTCGCCTTCAAATAGAGTCATGAAATTTTCGAAAATCCACTTTTCAAAACAAAAAATACTCATAACTCGACTAATAGGAAAGATAGAACGTTCTGGTCTTCACCAATCGATAGAGGGGACAATTTTACATATTTCAGTGAATTTTGTGTCCATATTTCCAGGGATTGAGGGAGTTAGAAAAAATTAATTTGTATCGCAAAATATTTCCATACCTACCCCTTTGTTCTAAATTTTCGACAAAAAAATTATAAAAAATGCTAAAAATTCGAAAAGTGGTGTTTTTTGGCCGAAAAATCGACTGGCACAATCGGTTTTGTGATAAAATCATTATTTCGCCTTCAAATAGAGTCATGAAATTTTCGAAAATCCACTTTTCAAACAAAAAATACTCATAAGCTCGACTAATAGGAAAGATAGAACGTTCTAGTCTACACCAATCGATAGAGGGGACAATTTTACATATTTTAGTGAATTTTGAGTCCATACAAAAAATACTCATAACTCGACTAATAGGAAAGATAGAACGTTCTGGTCTTCACCAATCGATAGAGGGGACAATGTTACATATTTCAGTGAATTTTGAGTCCATATTTCCAAGGATTAAGGGAGTTAGAAAAAATCAATTTGTATCGCAAAATATTTTATATTTTCTGAATTTTCGACAAAAAAATTATAAAAAATGCTAAAAATTCGTAAAGAGGGGTTTTTTGGGCCGGAAAATCGACTGGCAAATCTTGACAATTTTTTTAAGTCTTAAACTTCAAAATATTTTCGTGACGTTACAAATTGTCAATATTTTTAAAGGCGTGAGTTAGGGAAAAAATTAGTTAAATATAATAGTTCTTGATCACGATGTTTGTTGAAACTCTATTTTTAAAGTTTCGGTAGCGGTCCAGCTGCCGTTATCAAGAATAATGAAAAATAATAAATTTTCGAATCATCGAAAATTGATTATTTTCGATTAATCGATTATTTTCGATTAATCGATTATTTTCGATTAATCGATTATTTTCGATTAATCGATTATTTTCGGTTAATTGATTTTTTCCGATTAATCGATTTTTTTCGATTAATCGATTATTTTCGTTTAATCGATTTTTTTCGATTAATCAATTAATCGATTAACATCGATTGATCGATTAATCGAAAATAATCGATTATTTTATATAATCGATAATCGATATGTTTTTTGATAATCGCCCAGCCCTAATTTTGAGTCGATATTGCCAAGGATTGAGGGAGTTAGAAAAAACAATTTGTATCGCAAAATATTTCTATACTACCCTTTGTTCTAAATTTTCGACAAAAAAATTGTAAAAAATGCTAAAATTCGTAAAGAGGGGTTTTTTGGGCCGAAAAATCGACTGGCACAATCAGTTTTGTGATAAAATCATTATTTCGCCATCAAATAGAGTCATGAAATTTTCGAAAATCCACTTTTCAAAACAAAAATACTCATAACTCGACTAATAGGAAAGATAGAACGTTCTAGTCTACACCAATCGATAGAGGGGACAATTTTACATATTTTAGTGAATTTTGAGTCCATATTTCCAAGGATTAAGGGAGTTAGAAAAAAATTAATTTGTATCGCAAAATATTTCCATACCCTACCCCTTTGTTCTAAATTTTCGACAAAAAAATTATAAAAAATGCTAAAAATTCGTAAAGAGGTGTTTGTTGGGCCGAAAAATCGACTGGCACAATCAGTTTTGTGATAAAATCATTATTTCGCCTTCAAATAGAGTCATGACATTTTCGAAAATCCACTTTTCAAAACAAAAAATACTCATAACTCGACTAATAGGAAAGATAGAACGTTCTAGTCTTCACCAATCGATAGAGGGGACGATTTTACATATTTAAGTGAATTTTGAGTTCATATTTCCAAGGATTAAGGAAGTTAGAAAAAATCAATTTGTATCGCAAAATATTTCCATACCTACCCCTTTGTTCAAAATTTTCGACAAAAAAATTATAAAAAATGCTAAAAATTCGTGGAGAGGGGTTTTTTGGGCCGAAAAATCGACTGACACAAACAGTTTTGTGATAAAATATTTATTTCGCCTTCAAATAGAGTCATGAAATTTTCGAAAATCCACTTTTCAAAACAAAAAATACTCATAACTCGACTAATAGGAAAGATAGAACGTTCTAGTCTTCACCAGTCGATAGCGGGGACAATTTTACATATTTTAGTGAATTTTGAGTCGATATTGCCAAGGATTAAGGGAATTAGAAAAAAGCAATTTGATTCGCAAAATATTTCCATACCTACCCCTTTGTTCTAAATTTTCGACAAAAAAATTATAAAAAATGCTAAAAATTCGTAAAGAGGTGTTTTTTGGGCCGAAAAATCGACTGGCACTATCAGTTTTGTGATAAAATCTTTATTTCGCCTTCAAATAGAGTCATGAAATTTTCGAAAATCCACTTTTCAAAACAAAAAATACTCATAACTCGACTAATAGGAAAGATAGAACGTTCTAGTCTCCACCAATCGATAGAGGGGACAATTTTACATATTTAAGTGAATTTTGAGTCCATATTTCCAAGGATTAAGGAATTTAGGGAAAATTAATTTGTATCGCAAAATATTTCCATACCTACCCCTTTGTTCTAAATTTTCGACAAAAAAATTATAAAAAATGCTAAAAATTCGTGAAGAGGGGTTTTTTGTGCCGAAAAATCGACTGGCACAATCAGTTTTGTGATAAAATCTTTATTTCGCCTTCAAATAGAGTCATGAAATTTTCGAAAATCCACTTTTCAAAACAAAAAATACTCATAACTCGACTAATAGGAAAGATAGAACGTTCTAGTCTCCACCAATCGATAGAGGGGACAATTTTACATATTTTAGTGAATTTTGAGTCCATATTTCCAAGGATTAAGGAAGTTAGAAAAAATTAATTTGTATCGCAAAATATTTCCATACCTACCCCTTTGTTCTAAATTTTCGACAAAAAAATCATAAAAAATGCTAAAAATTCGTTAAGAGGGGTTTTTTGGGCCGAAAAATTGACTGGCACAATCAGTTTTGTGATAAAATCATTATTTCGCCTTCAAATAGAGTCATGAAATTTTCGAAAATCCACTTTTCAAAACAAAAAATACTCATAACTCGACTAATAGGAAAGATAGAACGTTCTAGTCTTCACCAATCGATAGAGGGGACAATTTTACATATTTAAGTGAATTTTGAGTCCATATTTCCAAGGATTAAGGAAGTTAGAAAAAATCAATTTGTATCGCAAAATATTTCCATACCTACCCCTTTGTTCTGAATTTTCGACAAAAAGATTATAAAAAATGCTAAAAATTCGTGAAGAGGGGTTTTTTGGGCCGAAAAATCGACTGGCACAATCAGTTTTGTGATAAAGTCTTCATTTCGCCTTCAAATAGAGTCATGAAATTTTCGAAATTCCACTTTTCAAAAGAAAAAATACTCATAACTCGACTAATAGGAAAGATAGAACGTTCTAGTCTTCACCAATCGATAGAGGGGACAATTTTACATATTTTAGTGCATTTTGAGTCCATATTTCCAAGGATTAAGGAAGTTAGAAAAAATTAATTTGTATCGCACAATATTTCCTTTGTTCTAAATTTTCGACAAAAAAATTATAAAAAATGCTAAAAATTCGTAAAGAGGGGTTTTTTGTGCCGAAAAATCGACTGGCACAATCAGTTTTGTGATAAAATCTTTATTTCGCCTTCAAATAGAGTCATGAAATTTTCGAAAATCCACTTTTCAAAACAAAAAATACTCATAACTCGACTAATAGGAAAGATAGAACGTTCTAGTCTTCACCAATCGATAGAGGGGACAATTTTACATATTCAAGTGAATTTTTAGTCTATATTTCCAAGGATTAAGGAAGTTAGAAAAAATCAATTTGTATCGCAAAATATTTCCATACCTGCCCCTTTGTTCTGAATTTTCGACAAAAAGATTATAAAAAATGCTAAAAATTCGTGAAGAGGGGTTTTTTGGGCCGAAAAATCGACTGTCACAATCAGTTTTGTGATAAAATCTTCATTTCGCCTTCAAATAGAGTCATGAAATTTTCGAAATTCCACTTTTCTAAACAAAAAATACTCATAACTCGACTAATAGGAAAGACAGAACGTTCTAGTCTTCACCAATCGATAGAGGGGACAATTTTACATATTTTAGTGAATTTTGAGTCCATATTTCCAAGGATTAAGGAAGTTAGAAAAAATTAATTTGTATCGCAAAATATTTCCATACCTACCCCTTTATTCTAAATTTTCGACAAAAAAATTATAAAAAATGCTAAAAATTCGTTAAGAGGGGTTTTTTGGGCCGAAAAATCGACTGGCACAATCAGTTTTGTGATAAAATCTTTATTTCGCCTTCAAATAGAGTCATGAAATTTTCGAAATTCCACTTTTCAAAACAAAAAATACTCATAACTCTACTAATAGGAAAGATAGAACGTTCTAGTCTTCACCAATCGATAGAGGGGACAATTTCACATATTTAAGTGGATTTTGAGCCCATATTCCCAAGGATTAAGGAAGTTAGAAAAAATCAATTTGTATCGCAAAATATTTCCATACCTACCCCTTTGTTCTAAATTTTCGACAAAAAAATTATAAAAAATGCTAAAAATTCGTAAAGAAGGGTTTTTTGGGCCGAAAAATCGACTGGCACAATCAGTTTTGTGATAAAATCATTATTTCGCCTTCAAATAGAGTCATCAAATTTTCGAAAATCCACTTTTCAAAACAAAAAATACTCCTCACTCGACTAATAGGAAAGATAGAACGTTCTAGTCTTCACCAATCGATAGATGGGGCAATTTTACATATTCAAGTGAATTTTGAGTCTATATTTCCAAGGATTAAGGAAGTTAGAAAAAATCAATTTGTATCGCAAAATATTTCCATACCTACCCCTTTGTTCTAAATTTTCGACAAAAAGATTATAAAAAATGCTAAAAATTCGTAAAGAGGGGTTTTTTGGGCCGAAAAATCGACTGTCACAATCAGTTTTGTGATAAAATCTTCATTTCGCCTTCAAATAGAGTCATGAAATTTTCGAAATTCCACTTTTCAAAACAAAAAATGCTCATAACTCGACTAATAGGAAAGACAGAACGTTCTAGTCTTCACCAATCGATAGAGGGGACTATTTTACATATTTAAGTGAATTTTGAGTCCATATTTCCAAGGATTAAGGAAGTTAGAAAAAATCAATTTGTATCGCAAAATATTTCCATACCTACCCCTTTGTTCAAAATTTTCGACAAAAAAATTATAAAAAATGCTAAAAACTCGTAAAGAGGGGTTTTTTGGGCCGAAAAATCGACTGGCACTATCAGTTTTGTGATAAAATCATTATTTCGCCTTCAAATAGAGTCATGAAATTTTCGAAAATCCACTTTTCAAAACAAAAAATACTCATAACTCGACTAATAGGAAAGATAGAACGTTCTAGTCTACACCAATCGATAGAGGGGACGATTTTACATATTAAAGTGAATTTTGAGTCCATATTTCCAAGGATTAAGGAAGTTAGAAAAAATCAATTTGTATCGCAAAATATTTCCATACCTACCCCTTTGTTCAAAATTTTCGACAAAAAAATTATAAAAAATGCTAAAAATTCGTAAAGAGGGGTTTTTTGGGCCGAAAAATCGACTGGCACAAACAGTTTTGTGATAAAATATTTATTTCGCCTTCAAATAGAGTCATGAAATTTTCGAAAATACACTTTTCAAAACAAAAAATACTCAAAACTCGACTAATAGGAAAGATAGAACGTTCTAGTCTTCACCAGTCGATAGAGGGGACAATTTTACATATTTTAGTGAATTTTGAGTCGATATTGCCAAGGATTAAGGGAATTAGAAAAAAGCAATTTGATTCGCAAAATATTTCCATACCTACCCCTTTGTTCTAAATTTTCGACAAAAAAATTATAAAAAATGCTGAAAATTCGTAAAGAGGTGTTTGTTGGGCCGAAAAATCGACTGGCACAATCAGTTTTGTGATAAAATCATTATTTCGCCTTCAAATAGAGTCATGACATTTTCGAAAATCCACTTTTCAAAAAAAAAATACTCATAACTCGACTAATAGGAAAGATAGAACGTTCTAGTCTTCACCAATCGATAGAGGGGACGATTTTACATATTTGAGTGAATTTTGAGTTCATATTTCCAAGGATTAAGGAAGTTAGAAAAAATAAATTTGTATCGCAAAATATTTCCATACCTACCCCTTTGTTCAAAATTTTCGACAAAAAAATTATAAAAAATGCTAAAAATTCGTAAAGAGGGGTTTTTTGGGCCGAAAAATCGACTGGCACAAACAGTTTTGTGATAAAATATTTATTTCGCCTTCAAATAGAGTCATGAAATTTTCGAAAATCCACTTTTCAAAACAAAAAATACTCATAACTCGACTAATAGGAAAGATAGAACGTTCTAGTCTTCACCAGTCGATAGAGGGGACAATTTTACATATTTTAGTGAATTTTGAGTCGATATTGCCAAGGATTAAGGGAATTAGAAAAAAGCAATTTGATTCGCAAAATATTTCCATACCTACCCCTTTGTTCTAAATTTTCGACAAAAAAATTATAAAAAATGCTAAAAATTCGTAAAGAGGTGTTTTTTGGGCCGAAAAATCGACTGGCACAATCAGTTTTGTGATAAAATCTTTATTTCGCCTTCAAATAGAGTCATGACATTTTCGAAAATCCACTTTTCAAAACAAAAAATACTCATAACTCGACTAATAGGAAAGATAGAACGTTCTAGTCTTCACCAATCGATAGAGGGGACAATTTTACATATTCAAGTGAATTTTGAGTCCATATTTCCAAGGATTAAGGAAGTTAGAAAAAATCAATTTGTATCGCAAAATATTTCCATACCTACCCCTTTGTTCAAAATTTTCGACAAAAAAATTATAAAAAATGCTAAAAATTCGTAAAGAGGGGTTTTTTGAGCCGAAAAATCGACTGGCACTATCAGTTTTGTGATAAAATCTTTATTTCGCCTTCAAATAGAGTCATGAAATTTTCGAAAATCCACTTTTCAAAACAAAAAATACTCATAACTCGACTAATAGGAAAGATAGAACGTTCTAGTCTCCACCAATCGATAGAGGGGACAATTTTACATATTTTAGTGAATTTTGAGTCGATATTGCCAAGGATTAAGGGAATTAGAAAAAAGCAATTTGATTCGCAAAATATTTCCATACCTACCCCTTTGTTCTAAATTTTCGACAAAAAAATTATAAAAAATGCTAAAAATTCGTAAAGAGGTGTTTTTTGGGCCGAAAAATCGACTGGCACAATCAGTTTTGTGATAAAATCTTTATTTCGCCTTCAAATAGAGTCATGACATTTTCGAAAATCCACTTTTCAAAACAAAAAATACTCATAACTCGACTAATAGGAAAGATAGAACGTTCTAGTCTTCACCAATCGATAGAGGGGACAATTTTACATATTCAAGTGAATTTTGAGTCCATATTTCCAAGGATTAAGGAAGTTAGAAAAAATCAATTTGTATCGCAAAATATTTCCATACCTACCCCTTTGTTCAAAATTTTCGACAAAAAAATTATAAAAAATGCTAAAAATTCGTAAAGAGGGGTTTTTTGGGCCGAAAAATCGACTGGCACTATCAGTTTTGTGATAAAATCTTTATTTCGCCTTCAAATAGAGTCATGAAATTTTCGAAAATCCACTTTTCAAAACAAAAAATACTCATAACTCGACTAATAGGAAAGATAGAACGTTCTAGTCTTCACCAATCGATAGAGGGGACAATTTTACATATTCAAGTGAATTTTGAGTCCATATTTCCGAGGATTAAGGAAGTTAGAAAAAATCAATTTGTATCGCAAAATATTTCCATACCTACCCCTTTGTTCAAAATTTTCGACAAAAAAATTATAAAAAATGCTAAAAATTCGTAAAGAGGGGTTTTTTGGGCCGAAAAATCGACTGGCACTATCAGTTTTGTGATAAAATCTTTATTTCGCCTTCAAATAGAGTCATGAAATTTTCGAAAATCCACTTTTCAAAACAAAAAATACTCATAACTCGACTAATAGGAAAGATAGAACGTTCTAGTCTTCACCAATCGATAGAGGGGACAATTTTACATATTCAAGTGAATTTTGAGTCCATATTTCCAAGGATTAAGGAAGTTAGAAAAAATCAATTTGTATCGCAAAATATTTCCATACCTACCCCTTTGTTCAAAATTTTCGACAAAAAAATTATGAAAAATGCTAAAAATTCGTAAAGAGGGGTTTTTTGGGCCGAAAAATCGACTGGCACTATCAGTTTTGTGATAAAATCTTTATTTCGCCTTCAAATAGAGTCATGAAATTTTCGAAAATCCACTTTTCAAAACAAAAAATACTCATAACTCGACTAATAGGAAAGATAGAACGTTCTAGTCTCCACCAATCGATAGAGGGGACAATTTTACATATTTAAGTGAATTTTGAGTCCATATTTCCAAGGATTAAGGAATTTAGGGAAAATTAATTTGTATCGCAAAATATTTCCATACCTACCCCTTTGTTCAAAATTTTCGACAAAAAAATTATAAAAAATGCTAAAAACTCGTAAAGAGGGGTTTTTTGGGCCGAAAAATCGACTGGCACTATCAGTTTTGTGATAAAATCATTATTTCGCCTTCAAATAGAGTCATGAAATTTTCGAAAATCCACTTTTCAAAACAAAAAATACTCATAACTCGACTAATAGGAAAGATAGAACGTTCTAGTCTACACCAATCGATAGAGGGGACGATTTTACATATTAAAGTGAATTTTGAGTCCATATTTCCAAGGATTAAGGAAGTTAGAAAAAATCAATTTGTATCGCAAAATATTTCCATACCTACCCCTTTGTTCAAAATTTTCGACAAAAAAATTATAAAAAATGCTAAAAATTCGTAAAGAGGGGTTTTTTGGGCCGAAAAATCGACTGGCACAAACAGTTTTGTGATAAAATATTTATTTCGCCTTCAAATAGAGTCATGAAATTTTCGAAAATACACTTTTCAAAACAAAAAATACTCAAAACTCGACTAATAGGAAAGATAGAACGTTCTAGTCTTCACCAGTCGATAGAGGGGACAATTTTACATATTTTAGTGAATTTTGAGTCGATATTGCCAAGGATTAAGGGAATTAGAAAAAAGCAATTTGATTCGCAAAATATTTCCATACCTACCCCTTTGTTCTAAATTTTCGACAAAAAAATTATAAAAAATGCTGAAAATTCGTAAAGAGGTGTTTGTTGGGCCGAAAAATCGACTGGCACAATCAGTTTTGTGATAAAATCATTATTTCGCCTTCAAATAGAGTCATGACATTTTCGAAAATCCACTTTTCAAAAAAAAAATACTCATAACTCGACTAATAGGAAAGATAGAACGTTCTAGTCTTCACCAATCGATAGAGGGGACGATTTTACATATTTGAGTGAATTTTGAGTTCATATTTCCAAGGATTAAGGAAGTTAGAAAAAATAAATTTGTATCGCAAAATATTTCCATACCTACCCCTTTGTTCAAAATTTTCGACAAAAAAATTATAAAAAATGCTAAAAATTCGTAAAGAGGGGTTTTTTGGGCCGAAAAATCGACTGGCACAAACAGTTTTGTGATAAAATATTTATTTCGCCTTCAAATAGAGTCATGAAATTTTCGAAAATCCACTTTTCAAAACAAAAAATACTCATAACTCGACTAATAGGAAAGATAGAACGTTCTAGTCTTCACCAGTCGATAGAGGGGACAATTTTACATATTTTAGTGAATTTTGAGTCGATATTGCCAAGGATTAAGGGAATTAGAAAAAAGCAATTTGATTCGCAAAATATTTCCATACCTACCCCTTTGTTCTAAATTTTCGACAAAAAAATTATAAAAAATGCTAAAAATTCGTAAAGAGGTGTTTTTTGGGCCGAAAAATCGACTGGCACAATCAGTTTTGTGATAAAATCTTTATTTCGCCTTCAAATAGAGTCATGACATTTTCGAAAATCCACTTTTCAAAACAAAAAATACTCATAACTCGACTAATAGGAAAGATAGAACGTTCTAGTCTTCACCAATCGATAGAGGGGACAATTTTACATATTCAAGTGAATTTTGAGTCCATATTTCCAAGGATTAAGGAAGTTAGAAAAAATCAATTTGTATCGCAAAATATTTCCATACCTACCCCTTTGTTCAAAATTTTCGACAAAAAAATTATAAAAAATGCTAAAAATTCGTAAAGAGGGGTTTTTTGGGCCGAAAAATCGACTGGCACTATCAGTTTTGTGATAAAATCTTTATTTCGCCTTCAAATAGAGTCATGAAATTTTCGAAAATCCACTTTTCAAAACAAAAAATACTCATAACTCGACTAATAGGAAAGATAGAACGTTCTAGTCTCCACCAATCGATAGAGGGGACAATTTTACATATTTTAGTGAATTTTGAGTCGATATTGCCAAGGATTAAGGGAATTAGAAAAAAGCAATTTGATTCGCAAAATATTTCCATACCTACCCCTTTGTTCTAAATTTTCGACAAAAAAATTATAAAAAATGCTAAAAATTCGTAAAGAGGTGTTTTTTGGGCCGAAAAATCGACTGGCACAATCAGTTTTGTGATAAAATCTTTATTTCGCCTTCAAATAGAGTCATGACATTTTCGAAAATCCACTTTTCAAAACAAAAAATACTCATAACTCGACTAATAGGAAAGATAGAACGTTCTAGTCTTCACCAATCGATAGAGGGGACAATTTTACATATTCAAGTGAATTTTGAGTCCATATTTCCAAGGATTAAGGAAGTTAGAAAAAATCAATTTGTATCGCAAAATATTTCCATACCTACCCCTTTGTTCAAAATTTTCGACAAAAAAATTATAAAAAATGCTAAAAATTCGTAAAGAGGGGTTTTTTGGGCCGAAAAATCGACTGGCACTATCAGTTTTGTGATAAAATCTTTATTTCGCCTTCAAATAGAGTCATGAAATTTTCGAAAATCCACTTTTCAAAACAAAAAATACTCATAACTCGACTAATAGGAAAGATAGAACGTTCTAGTCTTCACCAATCGATAGAGGGGACAATTTTACATATTCAAGTGAATTTTGAGTCCATATTTCCGAGGATTAAGGAAGTTAGAAAAAATCAATTTGTATCGCAAAATATTTCCATACCTACCCCTTTGTTCAAAATTTTCGACAAAAAAATTATAAAAAATGCTAAAAATTCGTAAAGAGGGGTTTTTTGGGCCGAAAAATCGACTGGCACTATCAGTTTTGTGATAAAATCTTTATTTCGCCTTCAAATAGAGTCATGAAATTTTCGAAAATCCACTTTTCAAAACAAAAAATACTCATAACTCGACTAATAGGAAAGATAGAACGTTCTAGTCTTCACCAATCGATAGAGGGGACAATTTTACATATTCAAGTGAATTTTGAGTCCATATTTCCAAGGATTAAGGAAGTTAGAAAAAATCAATTTGTATCGCAAAATATTTCCATACCTACCCCTTTGTTCAAAATTTTCGACAAAAAAATTATGAAAAATGCTAAAAATTCGTAAAGAGGGGTTTTTTGGGCCGAAAAATCGACTGGCACTATCAGTTTTGTGATAAAATCTTTATTTCGCCTTCAAATAGAGTCATGAAATTTTCGAAAATCCACTTTTCAAAACAAAAAATACTCATAACTCGACTAATAGGAAAGATAGAACGTTCTAGTCTCCACCAATCGATAGAGGGGACAATTTTACATATTTAAGTGAATTTTGAGTCCATATTTCCAAGGATTAAGGAATTTAGGGAAAATTAATTTGTATCGCAAAATATTTCCATACCTACCCCTTTGTTCTAAATTTTCGACAAAAAAATTATAAAAAATGCTAAAAATTCGTGAAGAGGGGTTTTTTGTGCCGAAAAATCGACTGGCACAATCAGTTTTGTGATAAAATCTTTATTTCGCCTTCAAATAGAGTCATGAAATTTTCGAAAATCCACTTTTCAAAACAAAAAATACACATAACTCGACTAATAGGAAAGATAGAACGTTCTAGTCTTCACCAATCGATAGAGGGGACAATTTTACATATTTAAGTGAATTTTGAGTCCATATTTCCAAGGATTAAGGAAGTTAGAAAAAATCAATTTGTATCGCAAAATATTTCCATACCTACCCCTTTGTTCTGAATTTTCGACAAAAAGATTATAAAAAATGCTAAAAATTCGTAAAGAGGGGTTTTTTGGGCCGAAAAATCGACTGGCACAATCAGTTTTGTGATAAAGTCTTCATTTCGCCTTCAAATAGAGTCATGAAATTTTCGAAATTCCACTTTTCAAAAGAAAAAATACTCATAACTCGACTAATGGGAAAGATAGAACGTTCTAGTCTTCAACAATCGATAGAGGGGACAATTTTACATATTTTAGTGCATTTTGAGTCCATATTTCCAAGGATTAAGGAAGTTAGAAAAAATTAATTTGTATCGCAAAATATTTCCATACCTACCCCTTTGTTCTAAATTTTCGACAAAAAAATTATAAAAAATGCTAAAAATTCGTGAAGAGGGGTTTTTTGTGCCGAAAAATCGACTGGCACAATCAGTTTTGTGATAAAATCTTTATTTCGCCTCCAAATAGAGTCATGAAATTTTCGAAAATCCACTTTTCAAAACAAAAAATACTCATAACTCGACTAATAGGAAAGATAGAACGTTCTAGTCTTCACCAATCGATAGAGGGGCAATTTCACATATTTAAGTGGATTTTGAGTCCATATTTCCAAGGATTAAGGAAGTTAGAAAAAATCAATTTGTATCGCAAAATATTTCCATACCTACCCCTTTGTTCTAAATTTTCGACAAAAAAATTATAAAAAATGCTAAAAATTCGTAAAGAGGGGTTTTTTGTGCCGAAAAATCGACTGGCACAATCAGTTTTGTGATAAAATCTTCATTTCGCCTTCAAATAGAGTCATGAAATTTTCGAAATTCCACTTTTCAAAACAAAAAATACTCATAACTCGACTAATAGGAAAGACAGAACGTTCTAGTCTTCACCAATCGATAGAGGGGACAATTTTACATATTTTAGTGAATTTTGAGTCCATATTTCCGAGGATTAAGGAAGTTAGAAAAAATTAATTTGTATCGCAAAATATTTCCATACCTACCCCTTTATTCTAAATTTTCGACAAAAAAATTATAAAAAATGCTAAAAATTCGTTAAGAGGGGTTTTTTGGGCCGAAAAATCGACTGGCACAATCAGTTTTGTGATAAAATCTTTATTTCGCCTTCAAATAGAGTCATGAAATTTTCGAAATTCCACTTTTCAAAACAAAAAATACTCATAACTCTACTAATAGGAAAGATAGAACGTTCTAGTCTTCACCAATCGATAGAGGGGCAATTTCACATATTTAAGTGGATTTTGAGTCCATATTTCCAAGGATTAAGGAAGTTAGAAAAAATCAATTTGTATCGCAAAATATTTCCATACCTACCCCTTTGTTCTAAATTTTCGACAAAAAAATTATAAAAAATGCTGAAAATTCGTAAAGAGGGGTTTTTTGGGCCGAAAAATCGACTGGCACAATCAGTTTTGTGATAAAATCTTTATTTCGCCTTCAAATAGAGTCATCAAATTTTCGAAAATCCACTTTTCAAAACAAAAAATACTCATAACTCGACTAATAGGAAAGATAGAACGTTCTAGTCTACACCAATCGATAGAGGGGACAATTTTACATATTTTAGTGAATTTTGAGTCCATATTTCCAAGGATTAAGGGAGTTAGAAAAAATTAATTTGTATCGCAAAATATTTCCATACCTACCCCTTTATTCTAAATTTTCGACAAAAAAATTATAAAAAATGCTAAAAATTCGTAAAGAGGGGTTTTTTTGGGCAGAAAAATCGACTGGCACAAACAGTTTTGTGATAAAATATTTATTTCGCCTTCAAATAGAGTCATGAAATTTTCGAAAATCCACTTTTCAAAACAAAAAATACTCATAACTCGACTAATAGGAAAGATAGAACGTTCTAGTCTCCACCAGTCGATAGAGGGGACAATTTTACATATTTTAGTGAATTTTGAGTCGATATTGCCAAGGATTAAGGGAATTAGAAAAAAGCAATTTGATTCGCAAAATATTTCCATACCTACCCCTTTGTTCTAAATTTTCGACAAAAAAATTATAAAAAATGCTAAAAATTCGTAAAGAGGTTTTTTTTGGGCCGAAAAATCGACTGGCACAATCAGTTTTGTGATAAAATCTTTATTTCGCCTTCAAATAGAGTCATGACATTTTCGAAAATCCACTTTTCAAAACAAAAAATACTCATAACTCGACTAATAGGAAAGATAGAACGTTCTAGTCTTCAACAATCGATAGAGGGGACAATTTTACATATTTAAGTGAATTTTGAGTCCATATTTCCAAGGATTAAGGAAGTTAGAAAAAATCAATTTGTATCGCAAAATATTTCCATACCTATCCCTTTGTTCAAAATTTTCGACAAAAAAATGATAAAAAATGCTAAAAATTCGTAAAGAGGGGTTTTTTGGGCCGAAAAATCGACTGGCACTATCAGTTTTGTGATAAAATCTTTATTTCGCCTTCAAATAGAGTCATGAAATTTTCGAAAATCCACTTTTCAAAACAAAAAATACTCATAACTCGACTAATAGGAAAGATAGAACGTTCTAGTCTTCACCAATCGATAGAGGGGACAATTTCACATATTTAAGTGGATTTTGAGTCCATATTTCCAAGGATTAAGGAAGTTAGAAAAAATCAATTTGTATCGCAAAATATTTCCATACCTACCCCTTTGTTCTAAATTTTCGACAAAAAAATTATAAAAAATGCTAAAAATTCGTAAAGAAGGGTTTTTTGGGCCGAAAAATCGACTGGCACAATCAGTTTTGTGATAAAATCATTATTTCGCCTTCAAATAGAGTCATCAAATTTTCGAAAATCCACTTTTCAAAACATAAAATACTCATAACTCGACTAATAGGAAAGATAGAACGTTCTAGTCTTCACCAATCGATAGATGGGGCAATTTTACATATTCAAGTGAATTTTGAGTCTATATTTCCAAGGATTAAGGAAGTTAGAAAAAATCAATTTGTATCGCAAAATATTTCCATACCTACCCCTTTGTTCTAAATTTTCGACAAAAAGATTATAAAAAATGCTAAAAATTCGTAAAGAGGGGTTTTTTGGGCCGAAAAATCGACTGTCACAAGCAGTTTTGTGATAAAATCTTCATTTCGCCTTCAAATAGAGTCATGAAATTTTCGAAATTCCACTTTTCAAAACAAAAAATGCTCATAACTCGACTAATAGGAAAGACAGAACGTTCTAGTCTTCACCAATCGATAGAGAGGATTTTGAGTCGATATTGCCAAGGATTAAGGGAGTTAGAAAAAAGCAATTTGATTCGCAAAATATTTCCATACCTACCCCTTTGTTCTAAATTTTCGACAAAAAAATTATAAAAAATGCTAAAAATTCGTAAAGAGGGGTTTTTTGGGCCGAAAAATCGACTGGCACTATCAGTTTTGTGATAAAATCTTTATTTCGCCTTCAAATAGAGTCATGAAATTTTCGAAAATCCACTTTTCAAAACAAAAAATACTCATAACTCGACTAATAGGAAAGATAGAACGTTCTAGTCTCCACCAATCGATAGAGGGGACAATTTTACATCTTTAAGTGAATTTTGAGTCCATATTTCCAAGGATTAAGGAATTTAGGGAAAATTAATTTGTATCGCAAAATATTTCCATACCTACGCCTTTGTTCTAAATTTTCGACAAAAAAATTATAAAAAATGCTAAAAATTCGTAAAGAGGGGTTTTTTGGGCCGAAAAATCGACTGGCACTATCAGTTTTGTGATAAAATCTTTATTTCGCCTTCAAATAGAGTCATGAAATTTTCGAAAATCCACTTTTCAAAACAAAAAATACTCAGAACTCGACTAATAGGAAAGATAGAACGTTCTAGTCTCCACCAATCCATAGAGGGGACAATTTTACATATTTTAGTGAATTTTGAGTCCATATTTCCAAGGATTAAGGAAGTTAGAAAAAATTAATTTGTATCGCAAAATATTTCCATACCTACCCCTTTGTTCTAAATTTTCGACAAAAAAATTATAAAAAATGCAAAAAATTCGTAAAGAGGGGTTTTTTGGACCGGAAAATCGACTGGCACAATCAGTTTTGTGATAAAATATTTATTTCGCCTTCAAATAGAGTCATGAAATTTTCGAAAATCCACTTTTCAGAACAAAAAATACTCATAACTCGACTAATAGGGAAGATAGAACGTTCTAGTCGTCACCAATCGATAGAGGGGACAATTTTACATATTTAAGTGTATTTTGAGTCCATATTTCCAAGTATTAGGGAAGTTAGAAAAAATCAATTTGTATCGCAAAATATTTCCATACCTACCCCTTTGTTCTAAATTTTCGACAAAAAAATTATAAAAAATGCTAAAAATTCGTAAAGAGGGGTATCTTGGGCCGAAAAATCGACTGGCACAATCTGTTTTGTGATAAAATCATTATTTCGCCTTCAAATAGAGTCATGAAATTTTCGAAAATCCACTTTTCAAAACAAAAAATACTCATAACTCGACTAATAGGAAAGATAGAACGTTCTAGTCTTCACCAGTCGATAGAGGGGACAATCTTACATATTTTAGTGAATTTTGAGTCGATATTGCCAAGGATTAAGGGAGTTAGAAAAAAGCAATTTGATTCGCAAAATATTTCCATAGCTACCCCCTTTGTTCTAAATTTTCGACAAAAAAATTTGAAAAATGCTAAAAATTCGTAAAAAGGGGTTTTTTGGACCGGAAAATCGACTGGCAAATCTTGACAATTTTCTTAAGTCTTAAACTTCAAAATATTTTCGTAAGTTCCAAATTGTCAATCTTTTTAAAAGCGTGAGTTAGGGAAAAAATTAGTTAAATATAATAGTTCTTGATCACGATGTTTGTTGAAACTCTATTTTTAAAGTTTCGGTAGCGGTCCAGCTGCCGTTATCAAGAATAATGAAAAATAATAAATTTTCGAATCATCGAAAATTGATTATTTTCGATTAATCGATTTTTTTCGATTAATCGATTTTTTTCGATTAATCGATTTTTTTCGATCAATCGATTATTTTCGATTATTTTATATAATCGATAATCGATTATGTTTTTTGATAATCGCCCAGCCCTAATTTTGAGTCGATATTGCCAAGGATTAAGGGAGTTAGAAAAAAACAATTTGTATCGCAAAATATTTCTATACCTACCCCTTTGTTCTAAATTTTCGACAAAAAAATTGTAAAAATTGCTAAAAATTCGTGAAGAGGGGTTTTTTGGGCCGAAAAATCGACTGGCACAATCAGTTTTGTGATAAAATCATTATTTCGCCTTCAAATAGAGTCATGAAATTTTCGAAAATCCACTTTTCAAAACAAAAAATACTCATAACTCGACTAATAGGAAAGATAGAACGTTCTAGTCTTCACCAGTCGATAGAGGGGACAATCTTACATATTTAAGTGAATTTTGAGTACATATTTCCAAGGATTAAGGGAGTTAGAAAAATCAATTTGTATCGCAAAATATTTCCATACCTACCCCTTTGTTCAAAATTTTCGACAAAAAAATTATAAAAAATGCTTAAAATTCGTAAAGAGGGGTTTTTTGGGCCGAAAAATCGACTGGCACAATCAGTTTTGTGATAAGATCTTTATTTCGCCTTCAAATAGAGTCATGAAATTTTCGAAAATCCACTTTTCAAAACAAAAAATACTCATAACTCGACTAATAGGAAAGATAAAACGTTCTAGTCTTTACCAGTCTATAGAGGGGACAATTTTACATATTTTAGTGAATTTTGAGTCGATATTGCCAAGGATTAAGGGAGTTAGAAAAAAGCAATTTGATTCGCAAAATATTTCCATAGCTACCCCCTTTGTTCTAAATTTTGGACACAAAAATTTGAAAAATGCTAAAAATTCGTAAAAAGGGGTTTTTTGGACCGGAAAATCGACTGGCAAATCTTGACAATTTTTTTAAGTCTTAAACTTCAAAATATTTTCGTAAGTTCCAAATTGTCAATCTTTTTAAAAGCGTGAGTTAGGGAAAAAATTAGTTAAATATAATAGTTCTTGATCACGATGTTTGTTGAAACTCTATTTTTAAAGTTTCGGTAGCGGTCCAGCTGCCGTTATCAAGAATAATGAAAAATAATAAATTTTCGAATCATCGAAAATTGATTATTTTCGATTAATCGATTTTTTTCGATTAATCAATTTTTTTCGATCAATCGATTATTTTCGATTATTTTATATAATCGATAATCGATTATGTTTTTTGATAATCGCCCAGCCCTAATTTTGAGTCGATATTGCCAAGGATTAAGGGAGTTAGAAAAAAACAATTTGTATCGCAAAATATTTCTATACCTACCCCCTTGTTCTAAATTTTAGACAAAAAAATTGTAAAAATTGCTAAAAATTCGTGAAGAGGGGTTTTTTGGGCCGAAAAATCGACTGGCACAATCAGTTTTGTGATAAAATCATTATTTCGCCTTCAAATAGAGTCATGAAATTTTCGAAAATCCACTTTTCAAAACAAAAAATACTCATAACTCGACTAATAGGAAAGATAGAACGTTCTAGTCTTCACCAGTCGATAGAGGGGACAATCTTACATATTTAAGTGAATTTTGAGTACATATTTCCAAGGATTAAGGGAGTTAGAAAAAATCAATTTGTATCGCAAAATATTTCCATACCTACCCCTTTGTTCAAAATTTTCGACAAAAAAATTATAAAAAATGCTTAAAATTCGTAAAGAGGGGTTTTTTGGGCCGAAAAATCGACTGGCTCAATCAGTTTTGTGATAAGATCTTTATTTCGCCTTCAAATAGAGTCATGAAATTTTCGAAAATCCACTTTTCAAAACAAAAAATACTCATAACTCGACTAATAGGAAAGATAAAACGTTCTAGTCTTTACCAGTCTATAGAGGGGACAATTTTACATATTTTAGTGAATTTTGAGTCGATATTGCCAAGGATTAAGGGAGTTAGAAAAAAGCAATTCGATTCGCAAAATATTTCCATACCTACCCCTTTGTTCTAAATTTTCGACAAAAAAATTATAAAAAATGCTAAAAATTCGTAAAGAGGTGTTTTTTGGGCTGAAAAAAATCGACTGGCACAATCAGTTTTGTGATAAAATCTTTATTTCGCCTTCAAATAGAGTCATGACACTTTCGAAAATCCACTTTTCAAAACAAAAAATACTCATAACTCGACTAATAGGAAAGATAGAACGTTTTAGTCTTCACCAATCGATAGAGGGGACAATTTTACATATTTTAGTGAATTTTGGGTCCATATTTCCAAGGATTAAGGGAGTTAGAAAAAATCAATTTGTATCGCAAAATATTTCCATACCTACCCCTTTGTTCAAAATTTTCGACAAAAAAATTATAAAAAATGCTTAAAATTCGTAAAGAGGGGTTTTTTGGGCCGAAAAATCGACTGGCTCAATCAGTTTTGTGATAAGATCTTTATTTCGCCTTCAAATAGAGTCATGAAATTTTCGAAAATCCACTTTTCAAAACAAAAAATACTCATAACTCGACTAATAGGAAAGATAAAACGTTCTAGTCTTTACCAGTCTATAGAGGGGACAATTTTACATATTTTAGTGAATTTTGAGTCGATATTGCCAAGGATTAAGGGAGTTAGAAAAAAGCAATTCGATTCGCAAAATATTTCCATACCTACCCCTTTGTTCTAAATTTTCGACAAAAAAATTATAAAAAATGCTAAAAATTCGTAAAGAGGTGTTTTTTGGGCCGAAAAAAATCGACTGGCACAATCAGTTTTGTGATAAAATCTTTATTTCGCCTTCAAATAGAGTCATGACACTTTCGAAAATCCACTTTTCAAAACAAAAAATACTCATAACTCGACTAATAGGAAAGATAGAACGTTTTAGTCTTCACCAATCGATAGAGGGGACAATTTTACATATTTTAGTGAATTTTGGGTCCATATTTCCAAGGATTAAGGAAGTTAGAAGAAATTAATTTGTATCGCAAAATATTTCCATACCTACCCCTTTGTTCAAAATTTTCGACAAAAAAATTATAAAAAATGCTAAAAATTCGTAAAGAGGGGTTTTTTGGGCCGAGAAATCGACTGGCACAATCAGTTTTGTGATAAAATCTTTATTTCGCCTTCAAATAGAGTCATGAAATTTTCGAAAATCCACTTTTCAAAACAAAAAATACTCATAACTCGACTAATAGGAAAGATAAAACGTTCTAGTCTTTACCAGTCTATAGAGGGGACAATTTTACATATTTTAGTGAATTTTGAGTCGATATTGCCAAGGATTAAGGGAGTTAGAAAAAAGCAATTCGATTCGCAAAATATTTCCATACCTACCCCTTTGTTCTAAATTTTCGACAAAAAAATTATAAAAAATGCTAAAAATTCGTAAAGAGGTGTTTTTTGGGCCGAAAAAAATCGACTGGCACAATCAGTTTTGTGATAAAATCTTTATTTCGCCTTCAAATAGAGTCATGACATTTTCGAAAATCCACTTTTCAAAACAAAAAACACTCATAACTCGACTAATAGGAAAGATAGAACGTTCTAGTCTTCAACAATCGATAGAGGGGACAATTTTACATATTTAAGTGAATTTTGAGTCCATATTTCCAAGGATTAAGGAAGTTAGAAAAAATCAATTTGTATCGCAAAATATTTCCATACCTATCCCTTTGTTCAAAATTTTCGACAAAAAAATGATAAAAAATGCTAAAAATTCGTAAAGAGGGGTTTTTTGGGCCGAAAAATCGACTGGCACTATCAGTTTTGTGATAAAATCTTTATTTCGCCTTCAAATAGAGTCATGAAATTTTCGAAAATCCACTTTTCAAAACAAAAAATACTCATAACTCGACTAATAGGAAAGATAGAACGTTCTAGTCTTCACCAATCGATAGAGGGGACAATTTCACATATTTAAGTGGATTTTGAGTCCATATTTCCAAGGATTAAGGAAGTTAGAAAAAATCAATTTGTATCGCAAAATATTTCCATACCTACCCCTTTGTTCTAAATTTTCGACAAAAAAATTATAAAAAATGCTAAAAATTCGTAAAGAAGGGTTTTTTGGGCCGAAAAATCGACTGGCACAATCAGTTTTGTGATAAAATCATTATTTCGCCTTCAAATAGAGTCATCAAATTTTCGAAAATCCACTTTTCAAAACATAAAATACTCATAACTCGACTAATAGGAAAGATAGAACGTTCTAGTCTTCACCAATCGTCAGATGGGGCAATTTTACATATTCAAGTGAATTTTGAGTCTATATTTCCAAGGATTAAGGAAGTTAGAAAAAATCAATTTGTATCGCAAAATATTTCCATACCTACCCCTTTGTTCTAAATTTTCGACAAAAAGATTATAAAAAATGCTAAAAATTCGTAAAGAGGGGTTTTTTGGGCCGAAAAATCGACTGTCACAAGCAGTTTTGTGATAAAATCTTCATTTCGCCTTCAAATAGAGTCATGAAATTTTCGAAATTCCACTTTTCAAAACAAAAAATGCTCATAACTCGACTAATAGGAAAGACAGAACGTTCTAGTCTTCACCAATCGATAGAGAGGATTTTGAGTCGATATTGCCAAGGATTAAGGGAGTTAGAAAAAAGCAATTTGATTCGCAAAATATTTCCATACCTACCCCTTTGTTCTAAATTTTCGACAAAAAAATTATAAAAAATGCTAAAAATTCGTAAAGAGGGGTTTTTTGGGCCGAAAAATCGACTGGCACTATCAGTTTTGTGATAAAATCTTTATTTCGCCTTCAAATAGAGTCATGAAATTTTCGAAAATCCACTTTTCAAAACAAAAAATACTCATAACTCGACTAATAGGAAAGATAGAACGTTCTAGTCTCCACCAATCGATAGAGGGGACAATTTTACATCTTTAAGTGAATTTTGAGTCCATATTTCCAAGGATTAAGGAATTTAGGGAAAATTAATTTGTATCGCAAAATATTTCCATACCTACCCCTTTGTTCTAAATTTTCGACAAAAAAATTATAAAAAATGCTAAAAATTCGTAAAGAGGGGTTTTTTGGGCCGAAAAATCGACTGGCACTATCAGTTTTGTGATAAAATCTTTATTTCGCCTTCAAATAGAGTCATGAAATTTTCGAAAATCCACTTTTCAAAACAAAAAATACTCAGAACTCGACTAATAGGAAAGATAGAACGTTCTAGTCTCCACCAATCCATAGAGGGGACAATTTTACATATTTTAGTGAATTTTGAGTCCATATTTCCAAGGATTAAGGAAGTTAGAAAAAATTAATTTGTATCGCAAAATATTTCCATACCTACCCCTTTGTTCTAAATTTTCGACAAAAAAATTATAAAAAATGCAAAAAATTCGTAAAGAGGGGTTTTTTGGACCGGAAAATCGACTGGCACAATCAGTTTTGTGATAAAATATTTATTTCGCCTTCAAATAGAGTCATGAAATTTTCGAAAATCCACTTTTCAGAACAAAAAATACTCATAACTCGACTAATAGGGAAGATAGAACGTTCTAGTCGTCACCAATCGATAGAGGGGACAATTTTACATATTTAAGTGTATTTTGAGTCCATATTTCCAAGGATTAGGGAAGTTAGAAAAAATCAATTTGTATCGCAAAATATTTCCATACCTACCCCTTTGTTCTAAATTTTCGACAAAAAAATTATAAAAAATGCTAAAAATTCGTAAAGAGGGGTATCTTAAGTGAATTTTGAGTACATATTTCCAAGGATTAAGGGAGTTAGAAAAAATCAATTTGTATCGCAAAATATTTCCATACCTACCCCTTTGTTCAAAATTTTCGACAAAAAAATTATAAAAAATGCTTAAAATTCGTAAAGAGGGGTTTTTTGGGCCGAAAAATCGACTGGCACAATCAGTTTTGTGATAAGATCTTTATTTCGCCTTCAAATAGAGTCATGAAATTTTCGAAAATCCACTTTTCAAAACAAAAAATACTCATAACTCGACTAATAGGAAAGATAAAACGTTCTAGTCTTTACCAGTCTATAGAGGGGACAATTTTACATATTTTAGTGAATTTTGAGTCGATATTGCCAAGGATTAAGGGAGTTAGAAAAAAGCAATTTGATTCGCAAAATATTTCCATAGCTACCCCCTTTGTTCTAAATTTTGGACACAAAAATTTGAAAAATGCTAAAAATTCGTAAAAAGGGGTTTTTTGGACCGGAAAATCGACTGGCAAATCTTGACAATTTTTTTAAGTCTTAAACTTCAAAATATTTTCGTAAGTTCCAAATTGTCAATCTTTTTAAAAGCGTGAGTTAGGGAAAAAATTAGTTAAATATAATAGTTCTTGATCACGATGTTTGTTGAAACTCTATTTTTAAAGTTTCGGTAGCGGTCCAGCTGCCGTTATCAAGAATAATGAAAAATAATAAATTTTCGAATCATCGAAAATTGATTATTTTCGATTAATCGATTTTTTTCGATTAATCGATTTTTTTCGATTAATCAATTTTTTTCGATCAATCGATTATTTTCGATTATTTTATATAATCGATAATCGATTATGTTTTTTGATAATCGCCCAGCCCTAATTTTGAGTCGATATTGCCAAGGATTAAGGGAGTTAGAAAAAAACAATTTGTATCGCAAAATATTTCTATACCTACCCCCTTGTTCTAAATTTTAGACAAAAAAATTGTAAAAATTGCTAAAAATTCGTGAAGAGGGGTTTTTTGGGCCGAAAAATCGACTGGCACAATCAGTTTTGTGATAAAATCATTATTTCGCCTTCAAATAGAGTCATGAAATTTTCGAAAATCCACTTTTCAAAACAAAAAATACTCATAACTCGACTAATAGGAAAGATAGAACGTTCTAGTCTTCACCAGTCGATAGAGGGGACAATCTTACATATTTAAGTGAATTTTGAGTACATATTTCCAAGGATTAAGGGAGTTAGAAAAAATCAATTTGTATCGCAAAATATTTCCATACCTACCCCTTTGTTCAAAATTTTCGACAAAAAAATTATAAAAAATGCTTAAAATTCGTAAAGAGGGGTTTTTTGGGCCGAAAAATCGACTGGCTCAATCAGTTTTGTGATAAGATCTTTATTTCGCCTTCAAATAGAGTCATGAAATTTTCGAAAATCCACTTTTCAAAACAAAAAATACTCATAACTCGACTAATAGGAAAGATAAAACGTTCTAGTCTTTACCAGTCTATAGAGGGGACAATTTTACATATTTTAGTGAATTTTGAGTCGATATTGCCAAGGATTAAGGGAGTTAGAAAAAAGCAATTCGATTCGCAAAATATTTCCATACCTACCCCTTTGTTCTAAATTTTCGACAAAAAAATTATAAAAAATGCTAAAAATTCGTAAAGAGGTGTTTTTTGGGCCGAAAAAAATCGACTGGCACAATCAGTTTTGTGATAAAATCTTTATTTCGCCTTCAAATAGAGTCATGACACTTTCGAAAATCCACTTTTCAAAACAAAAAATACTCATAACTCGACTAATAGGAAAGATAGAACGTTTTAGTCTTCACCAATCGATAGAGGGGACAATTTTACATATTTTAGTGAATTTTGGGTCCATATTTCCAAGGATTAAGGAAGTTAGAAGAAATTAATTTGTATCGCAAAATATTTCCATACCTACCCCTTTGTTCAAAATTTTCGACAAAAAAATTATAAAAAATGCTAAAAATTCGTAAAGAGGGGTTTTTTGGGCCGAGAAATCGACTGGCACAATCAGTTTTGTGATAAAATCTTTATTTCGCCTTCAAATAGAGTCATGAAATTTTCGAAAATCCACTTTTCAAAACAAAAAATACTCATAACTCGACTAATAGGAAAGATAAAACGTTCTAGTCTTTACCAGTCTATAGAGGGGACAATTTTACATATTTTAGTGAATTTTGAGTCGATATTGCCAAGGATTAAGGGAGTTAGAAAAAAGCAATTCGATTCGCAAAATATTTCCATACCTACCCCTTTGTTCTAAATTTTCGACAAAAAAATTATAAAAAATGCTAAAAATTCGTAAAGAGGTGTTTTTTGGGCCGAAAAAAATCGACTGGCACAATCAGTTTTGTGATAAAATCTTTATTTCGCCTTCAAATAGAGTCATGACACTTTCGAAAATCCACTTTTCAAAACAAAAAATACTCATAACTCGACTAATAGGAAAGATAGAACGTTTTAGTCTTCACCAATCGATAGAGGGGACAATTTTACATATTTTAGTGAATTTTGAGTCCATATTTCCGAGGATTAAGGAATTTAAGGAAAATTAATTTGTATCGCAAAATATTTCCATACCTACCCCTTTGTTCTAAATTTTCGACAAAAAAATTATAAAAAATGCTAAAAATCCGTAAAGAGGGGTTTTATGGGCCGAAAAATCGACTGGCACAATCAGTTTTGTGATAAAATCTTTATTTCGCCTTCAAATAGAGTCATGAAATTTTCGAAAATCCACTTTTCAGAACAAAAAATACTCATAACTCGACTAATAGGAAAGATAGGACGTTCTAGTCTTCACCAATCGATAGAGGGGACAATTTTACATATTTAAGTGAATTTTGAGTACATGTTTCTAAGGATTAAGGAAGTTCGAAAAAATTAATTTGTATCGCAAAATATTTCCATACCTAACCCTTTGTTCTAAATTTTCGACAAAAAAATTATAAGAAATGCTATAAATGCGTAAAGAGGGGTTTTTTGGGCCGAAAAATCGACTGGCACAATCAGTTTTGTGATAAAATCATTATTTCGCCTTCAAATAGAGTCATGAAATTTTCGAAACTCCACTTTTCAAAACAAAAAATACACATAACTTGACTAATAGGAAAGATAGAACGTTCTAGTCTTCTACAATCTATAGAGGGGACAATTTTACATATTTAGGTGAATTTTGAGTACATATTTCCAAGGATTAAGGGAGTTAGAAAAAATCAATTTGTATCGCAAAATATTTCCATACCTACCCCTTTGTCTAAATTTTCGACAAAAAAATTATAAAAAATGCTAAAAATTCGTAAAGAGGTGTTTTTTGGGCCGAAAAATCGACTGGCACAATCTGTTTTGTGATAAAATCTTTATTTCGCCTTCAAATAGAGTCATGACATTTTCGAAAATCCACTTTTCAAAACAAAAAATACTCATAACTCGACTAATAGGAAAGATAGAACGTTCTAGTCTTCACCAATCGATAGAGGGGACAATTTTACATTTTTAAGTGAATTTTGAGTACATATTTCCAAGGATTAAGGGAGTTAGAAAAAATCAATTTGTATCGCAAAATATTTCCATACCTACCCCTTTGTTCTAAATTTTCGACAAAAAAATTATAAAAAATGCTAAAAATTCGTAAAGAGGGGTTTTTTGGGCCGAAAAATCGACTGGCACAATCAGTTTCATGATAAAATTATTATTTCGCCTTCAAATAGAGTCATGAAATTTTCGAAAATCCACTTTTCAAAACAAAAAATACTCATAACTCGACTAATAGGAAAGATAGAACGTTCTAGTCTTCACCAATCGATAGAGGGGACAATTTTACATATTTAAGTGAATTTTGAGTACATGTTTCTAAGGATTAAGGAAGTTCGAAAAAATTAATTTGTATAGCAAAATATTTCTAAATTTTCGACAAAAAAATTATAAAAAATGCTAAAAATTCGTAAAGAGGTGTCTTTTGGGCCGAAAAATCGACTGGCACAATCAGTTTTGTGATAAAATCTTTATTTCGCCTTCAAATAGAGTCATGAAATTTTAGAAAATCCACTTTTCAAAACAAAAAATACTCATAACTCGACTAATAGGAAAGATTGAACGTTCTAGTCTTCACCAATCGATAGAGGGGACAATTTTACATATTTAAGTGGATTTTGAGTCCATATTTCCAAGGATTAAGGGAGTTGGAAAAAAGCAACTTTTCAAAACAAAAAATTTGGAATAACGAAGCCTACATGTGTCATACATATAATATAGCAATAATTTATTTGAAAGTTGATAAATCAGTAATTTGTTATTGACTTGATCCAGTTACGATATTTTGCTACATTCGTATAGACTCCTGGAAACCAAGGATTTGCACAACCATATCCCCAAGATACAACTCCGTATAATTGTCCATTGGTTCTTAAAGGTCCTCCAGAATCTCCCTGAATAAAATAAAATAAAATATTGTTATTCTGCGTAATTATATGATTGGCTTAAGTACACATATTTTGGTTTAGGTATACTCTAGTTACCTGGCAAGCATCTTTACCACCAGATCCAATATATCCGGCGCAAATCATGCCATCGGTTACTTTTTCATCTGGATATAACGCCTGACATCGGCTGTTTGTGATTATTGGCACTGATACTTTTTTTAAGGTACTAGCCAGTGACCCCTCTTCCTAAAAATTTGTGTTAAGAAATTTGAATATTTATATACAAGTTTAAAATAATAAAAACTGATTTTTGTTACTCAGTAGTAAGCAAGCAACTTGTCTCAAATTTTTCTGTTTGTTCGGAATAAAGAAGAGGTAGCCATATTTTTATTCTCTATTTTTTCTACCGTACCAACTTTAATTGTTATTTTGGAGACAAATTTAGAGAAACTGTCCATAGCTACTTCAACCGAACATTTCACAATGTCACTATCCGGTGTGACAGGTAATCAACATGGGAATTTAAGAGACCTATTGTTATGAACAAAATAATGGTCCAGGACGTTATTTCGAACTGGATGGGAAGTTTTGAATGCCTTTTAAACCGTTCATTGGTTTGCGTTGCACTGCTCACCAAGTATTCCTCAAGCTAGTTCAAAAACACTAAATATTAAGTTCCCCATTAGGACCACTTAAGTTCAACTCAGCTTAAGATCTCGTTTGACAGCTAATTCAACCTGTAAAACTATTCTTTAACTTTGCATTGGCTCACGTGTTGCATTTAGTTGGAAGTGTAATATATTGAAAAAAATTGAGTTGCCAATTGACGACATTTTCGAGGATAATTTGATATCCTCCAAATAATAGAATTCGGATTCCCGAGAATGATAGTGAATACTAGACTCAGGACGCTTGTACCGAATTCTTTGCATCTATAGATTAACTGTTCACTTTTTACACGGGCGGACCATTTTACCA